>OX439362.1:17802155-20202155 GCA_949319445.1 Mythimna lalbum | reverse complement strand
ACATGAACGTAGACGACAGGAGTGTGAGCCGCGGAAACAAAAGAGACTTGAAATAGAACCACAAAAATTCAAAAGACTGGAAATTGAGCCCAAACTGAGTAGATTAGAATGCGAGCCCAAACCGAGAAGGAAGGAGGCCTCGCCGGTACAGAAGAGAGTGTCGGCCCCGGCGGACCGAGCGCACGTGGCGCGGCGCCGCAGCCGCTGCGGCGAGCGGCTGCTGACCACGCTGTTCGATGGGCTGTCGGAGTTCTACTCGGTGCGCTCGGCGTCCCGCTCCGTGTCGCGCGCGCGCCCGGCCCGCGCCTCGCGGCCGCGCCGGAGCGAGGAGCGCGAGGAGCGCGAGGAGGACCGCGCCGTGCTGAAGGAGACGCGCAGCACGTTCCGGCGGTACCAGGCCTCGCTGCGGCGGGCGCGCAGCCGCAGTCGGGAGGCGCCGGCGGAGCGCAGTAGGGCGGCGCCGGCCGTGCGGCTGTCGGCGTCGGCGCTGGTTAGGTCGCTGGCGGCGCAGCGGGCGCGCTGCGGCGCGGCGGACGCACACAAACTGATCCGCGGGCTCGCGCTGCTGGGCCCGGCGGGGAGCCCGGCCAACAATCAGACGGGTAAGATCGGTTTGAGGTGCGGTGAAAGTGTCTGGTGGATCTGACCGTCTTCTCGCTCGCTCTGATTGCTGGCCGGCGCTTCGCTCGCAAGTCGTTTCGTTTTTCTCTCGAATCTCTGTTCGGGACGGGTGAGTGGGCCGCGCGCTCTTTAGCTTTCATTCGGACACCGAGCGCCGGTGACAACATATTTGTTACTCGGATTTCGGCAGTATCCACACATGCACTTTCGCTCGCGCCTCTGCAGGCGTGAAGGACGGAGCTCCGAGCACGCGCACTCACGTGCCCGTCCTCGGGATATACTTGCTTTATAATCTTACTCTTTTTTACTTGCCATATTCCCTGTTTTCATTTTATTATTTTGTGTTTATTTAGGTCTGGGGAACAACTATTCGCCCGAGGCCATTTTATTTCTTTTTATTTCAGTAATTGTAGTCAGGTATTTTCATTTAACTTTTATTCTTTTTTTTTTTGCAAATAACTTGACGAATATTGTGCCATTTTCGTCGAATTATTATTGTCCTATTTTTTTTGCGACTCTTGTAACAGTATTTTTTTAAGGCTCTCTTTTGGAGATTCCGGGCGCGGAGCAGGCAGTAGCAATATGGTGTCATATTCCAGAGGGCAAGCGTCTACCGGCGGGCGTGACGGAGAGCGATGCGGAGCTGTTCAACGCGGCGCTGAGCGCAGCCGGTGCCAGCGCGGCCGGCGTGGCGGGCGCCCCCCCGGGCCCCCCGCCGCCCCCGAGCGCGCCGCCCGCCCCGGCCGGGCCGGGCGCGGGGCCGGCGCCGGCCGCCCCGCCAGCCGCGCCGCCCGCCGCGCCGCCCGCGGCCCCGGCACCGCATGCGCCGGCTCGCTGCCCCTCAGCAATCGAGTTTGGCCAGTGGGAGATCGATACCTGGTATTCCAGCCCCTTCCCACAGGAGTATGCGAGGTAAACCTACTTTCAAATTATATATCTGAGTATTATTATGTTCAATTCACAACGATGTGCCACTATTTTCGTAACGTGAATATACTGTTGTGATATCCTGGTGCTAACACAGATGACGTGACGAATTTATAACTTTTTAACTCAACCCGACAAAACTCTCGGTTTCAGGCTACCTAAATTATTCCTGTGCGAGTTCTGCCTGAAGTACGCGAAGAGTCGGGCGGTGCTGTTCCGTCACCTAGACAAATGTCTGTGGCGACATCCCCCCGCCACGGAGATCTACCGCTGCGGAGATATTTCAGTGTTCGAGGTAGACGGCAACGCCAACAAGATCTACTGCCAGAACCTCTGCCTCCTCGCAAAACTGTTCCTCGACCACAAAACCCTGTACTACGATGTGGAGCCCTTCCTATTCTACGTGCTGACCAAAAATGACAGCAAAGGATGCCACCTAGTCGGCTACTTCTCCAAAGAAAAACATTGTCAGCAGAAATATAATGTTTCGTGTATCATGACGATGCCGCAGTACCAGAGGCAGGGCTACGGGAGGTTTCTCATCCATTTTAGTGAGTGGTGGAATCTTTATAGCATTTTTATGAAATTATTTTGATTGAATTTATCATTGTGTATTAAATTTGCGTATTAACGTAATTTTTCTTTCTCTCCAGGTTATTTACTCTCGAAAGAGGAAGGTCAACCCGGCACTCCGGAAAAACCTTTATCAGATCTTGGCAGAGTCTCGTACCACGCATATTGGAAGTCTGTTATTCTCGAATACTTGTATGACCACAAGGATAAACCTTTCACATTTGAAGATATCGCTCACACGACGGGGATGCATATGAACGACATCGCGGTAACGTTTCAGTTGCTCGGTTTCGTTAGATACATCCCCAACAATGAGACGACCAAACTTGGACTGTGCATAGACTGGATCAGAGTTGATAATCACATGAACAAAGTGAAGAGTAAACCTCGACTAGAGATTGATCCTGAATGTCTGAGGTGGACCCCTCTGCTAGCGCCCACTGTAAATCCGTTCAGGTCGCCTGAGGAAGCCTCTGGCGACCAGGAGACTGAGAATGATGAAGCAGAATGTAAGACTGAGAGTGAAGACACAGCAACAGAATCGGAGGCACCTAAAGAGGAATCTGCCGTAAAAGCTAAAGCAGAAGTCGAACCTCCAACACCTGAACCTCCCGTGGAAGTGACGTCATCGGGCAGAAGGCGGACGAGGCCTCTCAAGTACAGTGAAACTACTTACCAAACCACGCCCACACTCACCGAGGGTAACCGAAAAAGAAAACGGGATGTTAGCAGAAAGATTTCCGAAACTAATGTGGAGGTAGAGAAACCTAAAGAGGAAGAAACACCTCTGACGCAGAGGAGTAAAAGCGTGGCGAGGAGATCGTCCCGCGTCACACAGAGCGAGGTCGCAGACGAACCAGCCCCGACGCGTAGAAACAGTAGAAAACAGAGCTTGAAAGAACGGCCGTATGCCTCCGACAGCCAGGAGAGTCAGCAGAGTATGGACATGGATGCTGTCACACCAGCTGCCATTCCTGTCAAACCTAAAACGAAAAGAAAAATACCGTGGAAGGGACGCGGGAGGAAGCGACAGAAGGTCAATAAAACATCTGTGACGACCGCGTCACCCGCAGCGAAGAAAGCCAAGCTTGACGAATCTAAAGAACAAGTCAATGACTACAAAACTGACGACTCAATGGAACCAGGCAGTACTGGGCCCGTTGACGACACCAACAGATCTCCTAAGGACAAGCTGAACGACAAAGCACAAGAAAAGAGCAAGAACTCGGAAGCTAGCTCTGAGGACTCTTCAGGCGAAGCTGACGATGAGATGGATGTGGAAGAAGGCGAAGAAAAGAAGACTGTTACAAGTAAACCGGCTTCACCTCGACATATGGAAGAAAACAGTACAGATCATCATACCAGTGATATGGAACTTGACAGTATACACATGGACTCCCCGAAATCTGTTGCAGAGAAGGACCTAGTTATTAACGAGGCTAGTGATAAGCCTGATGAGACTCCCACTGATAGCAGAACAGAAGCATCGCCGGCTAAAGCTGAGGCAGAGACCAACACAAAAAGTGATGAGACCGAGGACAACAAATTAGCTGAAAGTAGGAATGGGGAAATGAAGTCTCCTCCTAAACCAGCAGTGGAAGACAAAGAAACTATTATCATATCTGAATCTGATGATAATAACAGTCAGAGCTGTCCTCTGCCGTCACCGAAGCCCAACACAGTGGCTCCTGTTCAACAGAACAATGAGAATAAACCTAAAGAAGTTGAGGAGAAAGAAAGTCCGTCTAAAGTGATACCAGTTGTGTCCACGGAGAACGCGCACATAGTGCTCGATCCTAGTGCGAGAGTGCAGGAGGAAGTTAACACAGCCAAGCCTTCTGTAGATCTCATTGTACCAAAAATATTGCAAATTGAGACAATAGTCGTTGAAGGCGAGTCTGACAGCGCCAATTCTCCACATACAGGCGTATCCCCAAAGAAAACTGACACGTCCGTGATCAATGACTCTCCTAAACCAAGAAGATCACCGGACGGTATGAACACTGACGCAATTTGTGAACTAAAGCAATGTGAGATGAGAAAAGAAACTGTAATCCAACATCAGAATATGGACGAAACCAAAAGTGCCGACAAAAAGCCGTCACCAACTAAAATAGAAATACATCATAATTTAGATAATACTCAAAGAGATATATCAAGTATGAAGAAGCCGGACCCCGTCAAAATAGATAGTTTTACAGAAATTGATAGAAATAAATTACAAAACCCAATTGTGAGTAGAGAAAATGAGATGCCATTTCGTAACGACTTGATGCATAATAGGAAAGATGAGATTATTATAACTAGAAATGTTATTGAGCAGACAGCAATGCAAAATTTTCAAAACCCAGTGAGTAACTCCATGACGATACAGCAGATCAACACGGCTCAGCACTCGTACCTCAACCACAGAGCGAATGTCAGCAAAGAGTCACAAGCCGTACAAACAGACAAAATACTTCTGAAAACCAGTGAACAGAACCGCGTAATCAACAACACACTTGATTCCACTCCAGTTATATGTAAAAGTACTACAAAGTTAGAAGTGCCGCATCCGATATCGTCCCCAGTCATAAACCCAGTTATACCGAAAGTTCCCAATGTTACTGATATCAATTTTTTACCACGATGTCAAAGCGCTAACGCGGCCGTCAGCATGGGTATGGATAGAGTAGATTTAGAGGCTAGTTTCGCCAACAACGCTATGCAAAATTTGACTGGATCTATGAGCATAGTACAAACAAATTCTCTGGATTGCAAAAACGATCCTAACTTGAAGCCCAGAGAGAAGAGTAAGCTACGCGACGTGCGAGTCAACTCTGCTCATAGCAAACTAGAGAAAACTGACAAGAAAACTAAGAATGACACACCAAGGAGTACTCCAGAACCTAAGATGTTTTTTCCGGAACAGAACACAAACGTTAGGAAACCAGAGACGTCGGTCCCTATAAACGTGATCAACTCCGCGCCCGTTACAAGTAAAGTAGATACTAAAACTAACGAAGCACCCAAAAAGCAAGATTTTTTTAAGAAAGAAAAGTCAAATGCTTCGAAATGTGATACAAAAAACCAGTCCGTGAAGCATGACAAGAGCTGCTCTGCCCAGTTGAACTTGAAAGCTGATCAGAATGATTTGAACAAAATGCTGCCCAAATTCAAGTATGATAATGAACTAGTGCCTAAAGCGGATTACGCTATGAACCAAATTCCTAACTACCACACGACGCACGGACAGTACCAGTGGCCGCCTTGGGACCCCACCAGGATACAGGGCACGTGGGAACATAATAGATTTTTAGATATGAAAAATATAGTTAGTGATAAGAATTACTTGGACAAACATCAAGGGTTCAATCTTCCGCATTTAGATCAAGTTCAAAAGTCGCCTCAGAAGTTACTTCCTAAGTATGACCAGAAGGAATTCCACAACATTGCGTACGGCGCGTTGAGTAGTAGTTTATACGCGACGACGGGGCTGCCGCACTTCAAGGAGACTAAAACACCAACGTCTAAAGCGGAGTGCTCACAGAAGAACGAATGCAAACCTTCTAAGCAGTCGAAAACGACGACTGCATGTCAGACTCAGTGCGAGCCAAAAAAGTCGCAGTCTCAGAGCACAGCCGAGCAGATGAAGCAGATGATGCAGCGGCAAGTGAACAAGCAGCAGGACGTGGTGACAAGCTGCGCGGAGTACCGCCAGCAGAGCTCGCAGGTGCTCACGACTCAAAGTTGTAAGACACCGTTCAACCAGAACGGGCCTTGTGCCCAGGAGAAGGAGATAGAGAAGAAGTCTCGCCAGCACAAGAAGGAGGAGTCTCCGAAGGACAGCAGCAAGGAGGAGCTGTGCGAGGCCGTGTCGCCGGCGCTGCAGTCCATGGGCGTGTACACGCCGGATTCCACCAGCAACTCGGTGCACTCGGTGCAGTACCCCGCCTGCGAGCTGGACGTGAGCCAGCTGGGCCTGGAGTCGCCCACCAGCATCGGCTCGGACCTGGCGTCGCCGTGCTCCATGATGCACATGCACCCGGCGCCCAGCCCGCAGTACTCCTCCATCCACATCCCGTCCATCATGACTCAGCCCAATCAGCCGCCAAAGCAGCAGAAGATCAATAATAGAAATAGGTAAAGAAAATTTCAAATTTCAATTTTTTATGCATCTCAATGAATCGTCGAAGTCGCTATTTAAGTAGTTACTGTTTTTTAACAAAAAAAAAAAAAAGAATTATTGAACTCTTTTTTAATATATTTTTATAAATCAGATTTTTTAAGCTTTTTCATGTCGTTTTGTTTAAAACGTCATGAATGACGAAAAATTCGATTTGTTTTGTTAAAAATGGCGTGAAAATAGACGCAAACTTTTACAAAAACTTATGAAAGTTTTGACAAAAATAGGAGTTGATTTTTATACTAGCTTTCCGCCCGCGGCTTTGCCCGCGTGGACTTCAGTTTATATCGCGCGGGCAGAGACCCGTGCTCAGTAGTGGAATTATAGGTAGCCTATGTGTTATTCCAGTGTCTTCTACCTACCTACCAAATTTGATCTAAATCCGTTTAGTAGTTTTTGCATGAAAGCGTAACAGACAGACAGATAGACAGAGCTACTTTCAGCATTTATAATTATTAGTAGGGATTTTATTAATTGTTTTTTAAATTTTTTAAATAGATTTGGTTGTATAAGTTTATCGTTTGTTTAATTTTTTTATGTCATGATTTGATTATTTAAAATAGATTTAATTTAAATATTTAGAAAGTACCATTTAAACGTTTTCTTAGACACTTACATCAACTCAACTTGGCAATTCAAACAGCACTGTTCTTTCAGACTGTAGTTTAATCTGCAGCATCAGCTGCGCGCTAGGTCTGCTTTGTCCGTATTATGTGAATGATAGTATAGTAGAGTATGTGAACAGGAACAGCGCCAACAACGCCGGCAACAACAGCGGCGGCGCGTCGCCCGGCAAGCTGCAGCGCGCCGCGCACACGCCGCCCGCGCGCGCGCGCGCCACGCCGCCCGCGCAGCCCGCGCAGCCGCACGGTCAGTACCTCCACACATGCTCCGCCACGTACACGCCGCACGACCAGCTCACAGCCACAAGCCCGATCCACATAACCGTAAAACATAATCGGCCTTTTAATGTTCCCTTTGCCGGGACTCCAGACTTCTCTAGGAGGGGGCTGACCCAACTTAATTACGATTATTTTAACTTCTCATCACCTTGCCCATGTTTTATTTGCGATCGACTTAACATGTTTTTTTTTTCTTTCATTCTATTCTCTCACCCATCATGTTATTACCAACTCTCTTTTCTTTCATCACACAATCCATCGATCTTTTATTTCGTCTTTCTCTCCATCAATCCACATGTACATATTCATAATTCTCTCAATAACATGCATTTCATTCCTCCCCTTCACAGGACCATACCAAGACAAAGAATTCCTATTCAACTTTTCAGTCATTGACAACTTTTAAACTTCCTCTAATATGCTTATTTCTCACTTTATCCATTCTCTTCATACCACACATTCCATCTCAACATTCTCATCTTCACTACATGCAATCTTTTTTCATCTGTCTTTTCCACAGCCCAACATTCTAATCCTTACTTAGCTTTTTAGATCCACATTTAACTTCTGTTTATATGCACAATTTCCTTCCTCATCTCTGCCTAATTTTTTTGAGTTTACAAGCATGATGTTTTATATTGATTTGTTTACTTTTATTTTGTGTTTTTATTTTCTTTATAATTAATCCCCACAAATACTTGCTATGATAAATGTAGCGAGTTTTTTGGACGCAGCGGCCGGCGGCGCGGTGATGCAGGGCGGTAGCGCAGGAGGCGGCTACCAGGGCGGATACCTTAGCTTCCAACAGCAGCAGCAGTACCACGCGGGGGCCTGGCCGCCCTCCTGCTCGCTGGCCAAACTTCAGCAGATGGCTGAGGCTCCGCAACACCATCCGCCGCACCAGGTAACTAACTCAATTTGCAGCAGCAGCAATACCAATCGGGAGCCTGGCCATACTCCAACTCATTATTATTTATATCATAAAGAGGTAAAACTATCTTTTAAATTTCTAAAAGCACTGATCCCAGATGGAGGATGCAGTATATTTGGTGATTAACTTAGTATGGTTTTTTAAAATTTAACATCAAGAGATTGTCACCTGAAAATATTGCAAAACTGATATGGAATTATACTAAACCATGTACGTGTAATCACATGACCATGACCATCCGACCTGGGCACAAGTATGCTGTCTCCGACATTTTCATGACACATATTTGTGGTTTCAGTATTTCGAATCTAGTTGTTTCCTACAGTACGGGCAGCAGGCAAGCACGCCACCCGCCGCGCCCGCGGGCCACTACCACGCCGCCGCCGCCAAGTACTACCCGCCGCACAACCAGCTCGACTCGCCCAGGAACACCAGGAATACGTCAAGTTAGTATAACTATGTTGATTCTGAAACGCGCCTGACTTTGTGTCACGGTCTATTTGTCTTGTTTTAGGGCTTCTTTCTTTCTATTCCTTCATTACATGACCTTAGAAAGACAAGTTTAACTTGCTTTTGATTCAAAGCTATTGTATTTTCATGTTGCTTTTGAGGTTTGAATACTTTGAATGCACCATAATACATTCAAGTTTTATTGATTACTCTAAGCTAGTCTGGCATGGTTCCACAGTCGGTCCGCTCTGTAGCCACCGTCTTCTAAGAACATGCAACAGTAACATGTGCTTCTCCATTCAAGTTTTCTTCTTTATAGAAGATTATCTTTGTGAGATACACATGACATTGGTACTACCGCGTAAACGATCAGTTTTGTTGTAAGATGACGATGGACGTTAGTTTGACGGGGTGTGTGTGGTGTTGCAGGCAACTTGAGCCCGATGCAGCACATGCAGATGGCGCCGGGGTCGCGCATGTCGCCCAACCTCAACACGCACATCATCAGCGGCTACGGGCTCAACGGGTACCGCGTGCCGCCGCAGCAGCAGTTCAACAACCTGCAGATGATGAACGTGCAGCCCGGCGTGCAGTACGGCGGCGCCGACCCGCGCGCGCAGCAGTCCAACGTGTACGCGTACGGCTACATCAACGCGCCGCCGCCGCTCGCCATGCAGACGCTCAACTCCACCATGCGGCGGTAGCGCCGCCGCGCAGCCCGAGCTGCATCCTCTGTCGTATTTAAGTATAGCATAGTACAAATAAACATTTGCTTTCTGACGTTAAGTGCGTAGTGTATATAGACTAATGTTAATCGAGATCGACATGAACACCACTTGTGTTGCCTTACGCCCCCGCCCCCCGCGCGAGAGGCGTCTCGCTATGTTACGGCGGTCCAGTGGCAGCTCTGTTATTGTTTTTGTATCATATGTATGTAAATCACGTTTTGTTTGTCGTTGATAAAGGGCAGTACCCGGTAAGCTGAATAAAAGTACAAAATTGCAGATAAAATGTATTTAAATCTGTTAATAATAATAATGACTACGTCACTGAAATGTAGCATAATGATAGTGCAATAAATGTATGTACTCTGATAGTAAATTGCTTGTTTTGTATCGTGACGACTTAAGTACTGGCCCCAGACGCAGTGTCCGTGGCGCGTGCTTCATTCATAAATTAATATATTCTCGATTTCCAAAGAAACAATGTAATGTTAAGTCTTTGGTTACGTGTTGTTGAAATAAGTGCAATGTTTAACTGATCGCAGGTTGTACTTGAGGTGTAAAGAATCGTTCGGAACTCGTATTTTATATGTATATGGTGTTTACGTTTTGATGTGTTTGTGTTGTGTCGCTCGTGTACAGTCGCCGTTGTGTATAATTTCCGTAGCGTCCTAGTTGTCTGAATCTGTTGAAGTGCCTCTCATGTCCCGTCTGTCTGCTTGACTTCCGTGTAACATATGTAAATGTAATGCTTTGGATTGTAACAAGGCTGTAAACATAGCTGGTAAACTTAGTGTATTTGTAAGATACAGTTTTTAATTTGATCAATGTGATAGTGCGCTGTCAGAGTGAGGAGTGCGACGCGTCCGTGACTTACGTAAACAGGCCTAATGGACGGAAGTTTTTTTTTTTATATTTTATATTCTTTTACACAGGTAGTTTTAACGTTTTATATTTGCGATGATAACTTTGTTTTACCGCTTCGCTTAAGGATTATGTTCGTGTTATCCCAGTAATTTATTGCCAAATGTTATTAACACTTACGGTTACTTACTATAGTTACGAGTTTAAGTATTTTTAGTTGTCGTGTTTAGTTTCGTCCTCTTGCACGTGTAGGTAAGCGTCGCGCGCGCGGCGTCGCTCGCTATCGCGGTATCGCTGTATCGCTGTATCGCTCGTCGCCGCGCGCCGTAATTTATTTTGTAAGATCTGCTCCTCTAAGGTTATGAATGTTATTTGTTACTAATGTGTAGTATATAAAATATTGTAAATACAATAACAGTGAGAAACATGTAGCAGGTGTTATCACACAAAATATAATTTTGTGAAAAAAAAACGCTGTAGTTTTATTTTTGGAGAACCTGTAACGCTTCCAACTGATTTCGATCATGGTGGTCAATCTAAACAGAGAGATATCTTAATAAACAAGTGCGTGCGCAAACACAAGCTTCATTCTGTTCTTGTTACACGACCGTTTGCCCCGCACGGCCCCACAGAATCTGCGTTTTAGGACTCTCTCTGTCCGATGGAATTGTAATCTGACCCGATCGGAGCCCTCTTGACTACTAACTCTCATTAGAAAAACCCAGCAGCAGTTTTTGCCTGAGCCGGGAATAGGGACCAGGACCCTTTGATTAAAAGTCGCGCTTGCGACCACGAAACCAACGAACAAGTTTCTGAAAGACAATGAGGCGAAGACCTTCATAGATTGTTGTGACATTTGCTGCTATCTTCCTTCGAAACGACAGTCGAGATGATGTATACATTCTATGAGCGATGTAGAAGTAACTATCCAATAGCCGGTGCGGGGCGGTAGTTCTGGTTCTGACGAAGATTGCCGGCAGATTTTGTCCTGATATCGGACATTGCTGTTACAAACATGTTGTTACAGTATAATAGTGTCCGGACATAGGTAATACCCGTAAGCATAATATAGTTTGGCATAACGTTTTCGCATAACTTTTATTAGCATTATAATACTGCTGCATAATAATACTTTGGCATAATGCAAAGGTTAGGTTAGGTTAGGTTTATTTATGGCAACAAGCATTATAGTAAAACATTTATGCCTAATCATATTATGCGTAATGATCATTATGCTGAATTTCGTTATGCCAATGTAAATTATGACAATATATTATAATTATGCTTATCATTATAAACCCCGGACATATCCGATAGTGTGCTGTGAATTGCCTTTGGTTGCCTGAATTAAATGCTTTTTATTTTAATAGCTTTATGACCGCTGAATTTTTTTTTCAATGTTTTCATCTAGTTAGAATGTAACATTTGGTTTCCATTGTATCCCACGGCAGTTAAATCATATACACAACCTGCGACCTCCGGATGTCCTGAAGACACGTTAGAGGTGTGCCCCGCTTGGGCGAATCATCGCCGTGTCCTCGACCTTAGTTTAGGCCATAGGGATGCGATCGCCTTCTATGAACCGGTAATGCTAGTGAAGGAGATAGCAAATGTGAGAACTGACATCTCACGCCCTAGCTGCGCCACAAGAGACGCTCCGGGCGTCGTCGCGTCGGTAGTCGCAAGGCGATTCCCGACCACCGTAGGCGCGAGCTTGCGGATGACAAGCGATGGGTAGCCCGCCGTCCGCCCGTCCAGTAGAGATAGAACCAGAGTAGTCGATGGTGTGTAGAATTCCACGTGCGCCTCAAAGATATCGCACACCCAGAACAACACTGCACTAAGTCTAAATAGCTCATTTTTCAGAATCGACGAAAAACCGTTATCTCATGTTATGTGACAGTTATTGCGAGTGTCCTGCACATTGCATGTAAAGATGAAGATGTGCTTCTTTACATGCAATGTAAATATCAAAAAATATGAAAATATAAAAATATAAAAATGCAATGTAAATAGTAAAAATCAAAAAAAATCAGCAAAACCGTAGGGGGGCCCAGCACGGCGGATGTCCGCTAGAGCCACAGGGAAGTTCTGAAAAGGAAACCTGTGGTTCTGTAACGCAAAGGGCAACTGAAGGGCACAGGTGTAGTTTTAGTCAGTAAAAGTCCGACACGCACTCCCGCAGCCAGCGGGAGCGATAGTCTCATTCCGCCCTTAAGAAATCATTGAAAGATTTCCCACCTCAAAATAAGAAAATATTCTGCGGCCCGCCAAGCTTGTCTTTGTAGCAGTTTTATTTGAGTAGGTACCTACCAACTAAACTACTATAGTATCGTCATCGTTAAATAAACTATCCAGATCTCGGCTTACTATTTCATCCTTCGATGTGTTGAGATCATAGGTATTCGATATCGATATCTGTGGTTGAGAAATGGCATCCGCCAAGAAAACAAAAAAGTTGGCTTTTTTTTGCGATGGGGAAAATTATCGTATGACAAAACCCGCTCTTGGGTGGAGCGGGAGATAGTGTCAGACTCTTACTGACTAAAAATCCCACCCCGTTCCTTCTAGCCTTCATACCGGGGCACGAGCTCCCTTTCGAACAACCCTGTCCCCATTAGGCTTCGACCCAGCTGGGCCCCTCCTGCTGCTGACAACTCCTTGAGGCGCGCGGGAACAGTGCGCGCCGTCGACGTTTTGGATTCGGTTCATTACCGGACGATCGGACAGCGAGCTACCCATGGCTCGCCGTCCGCGAGCCCGTATCTACGGTGGCTGGAAATTGGGATCGGAATCCCGGCGACGGCAGCGAGAGCGCCGTAGCCTGATGCGGTCGACCTCCTCCTTTACTAGCATTACTGCTTCGCAGAAAGAGGCGACCGCCTGCTATTCTGCCGCCGATCGCCCCCACGAGGGCACGGCAATGCTCCGCCCAGGCAGGGCACACCTCGACGGTGTGCTCCACCGTGTCTTCCGGGCGTTGCGCACAGTGGCGACACCCGGGCGTCTCTTCCGACTTTATTTGAAACAGGTACCTCCCGAACGTGCCATGTCCGGTGAGGACCTGCGTCATGCGGTAGGTAAGGACGCCGTGAGGTCTTTCCAGCCACGCCTCAAAGAGGGGACTTACCGCCAAAAGATGGCTGATGTCATAGCATGTAGCAATTTTGTAGCAAACTGCCCATTTGTTACATCAAAAATCCGGCTCATCATTAAGGGCCAACGCTGCGTTACGCGGTCTTATACAAAAGTTATCCGTCGCGGCTCACCACGCGGACACCCGTCGTGACTCGCCACGCGGGCAGGCGCGCCCCTTTTGCTACGTAATAATACGTTAAAGTCCTCCATTGACACAACTACATGCACACCCGTTAAAGTTGAACTACCTAGCGACACTGCGCAGGTAACTATCCAGTTTCCGCAAAGGGGACCGGCGCGTCACACACGACACTCGTACCGCGTCAAGCGACGGAACCCCGTGCGGGCGCCCGCGCTCTTTCCCGTTTAAGAGGGTCCTTCTCCACTCGCTTATCGTAAACATCGAAAATGGTTTAAAAGCTTGTTACTTCATTTAATGCAATCCAACGCGATGTTTGACAAAAAGACAACGCAAAAAAAGAGAGCTGACGTCTGAAAACTCTGTTAGTATTCGGTAATTCCGAGATTTACTCGAAAATTTCACAAAACTCGCTCCAGGAAATAGCTGTATTTTTTAAACCCTTAAAAGTTTTTGGAAAAAGTTGTCATCATTTAGAATCTTAATAAAATGTACAAGGTTTCTATAGTTTTACTTTTTTGACTTTTTTAATTTTTAGGCAAATTATGAAGTGTCAAATTTCATACAACATAGGATATTTTTAGAGGTTTTTATTGGATTAGTTTTACACAAATTTAGAAATTGGTTTCTTTAGAAACCTAGATAATATCCACAAGATACTGTGTTTCCAAAATATCTAATGAAAAATATGTAATAACGTCATAATCAGTTATGAGCGGTTGTATGAAAAACAGTGAAAATGTGAGTCATGATGCACCACCTTAACCCTTCGATACCGTCAATTAGAAACACGATAGTAAGACAATAGATGCGCGGCCACCGGTGGTCGCTTGGGGATTCATGAATTAATGCAGCGTTGGCCCTAAATGTAGTTTTATTATTTACTGTAGGTTATTATGGCCCAACATAAAAATTGTAGCCCTATGCCCTAAATTAATGTTGATGAATCTTTTATATAAGTTAATAGTTATGCTAATATAATATTTTTTAAGAATATAATAATGTAGGTATCTATATCTAATTAATCACCAATCTAATGACGCATTCTTTGAATTTTAATAATTTATTTTTCGTCCCCCCATCTCAGAAAGAGTATTTTTGCTCAATATCAGAGTGCAAAAGTCGTCATTACCTATTCACTAGAGAATAAAGTACATAAATTGAATTTAGAACACATCGTGTGCACTTAGTTTGTGAATTCAAAACATCATTAAACTATTTACTTCTACCTGCATGGTGCCTTTATCATACAATTTTTTTTAACCCTTCAGATACCGTCAATTAGAGACACAATAGTAAGACAATAGATGCGCGGCCACCGGTGGTCGCTTGGGGATTCATGAATTAATTTGTTAAAAGTCGGAAGTGTACTTTTTTTTTGCATTTAGTCATTTCCTCGCTGAGGTGGGATGAAAAGTTACGCGTTGCACTCGAGTGCAAAGATTTTTCACCTCGTGCTCTTTTGATTCTCTTGCTAACGCTACGGATTCTAATTTTTAAATAACTCTTGATTCAATTTTAGAATCCTTCGCTTGCTCGGTCATCAAAATTGAGCACGCGGTTAAAAAGCAACTTTGGACTCTTGTATAACAAATAACTATTAATCAACTAATTATATAGTGTAATATAAAAACTCACCTTCACGTTATGTACCTATTTCTTGTCTACAAGGAGGTGTAAAAAAGTGGGTAGGGTTGATGTGATGAGTCTGTTGCTAATCTCATGGTTTCACTTCACTTTTGTTAATTTCCGCCTGACTCGTTTCCAATTGCAATTTATAAAAAATAAAAAAACAAATCACATAGTACTTAGTAACTCTATACTGGCACTTGTAAATATTTTCTATAAGTACGGCAATTTTTTTCTTTTTGTTTTACTGGCTTCGTATATTTATTTATAGTTAGGGTATTAGGGACCAGAACTGCCGGGCCGGTGCAGCCGTGGCTCAATTATGCGTCAATATGGCGTTGATCATCGCACCGAGCGTCGGTTGATGTTTTTTTTTATTGGAGTATTGTGGGTACTAAGTTATTTTATAGTTATATCGTTTTATCCAATGTGGCACGAATTTTATTTTATAATATTGCGTTGCTATTTATCAAATAACGCAACGCTGAGGTGGTCACCCTTTCGGTTTGGGCACGCTCGGCATACTTTGTACTTTTATTCTTGTTTACTTTGTATAAAATCGTTGTGGTGTACAGACACAGCAGCTGAAAAAAAGTATTTCTATTCTATTCTATGAGACCTAGGATGAAAAGGTTGAGTATGGTAAATTAAAATAGTGTTTCTTAAATCCAGGTTATATATTAACTATTTATTCTTCAAAAAAAGTAACTATGAACGGCTTTCAATATAAATACATTCAACAAAAATATATAACATTTCTAAAAATACTTAGTTCTATTTACATTAATTTATTTATTTACATAATAAAGTATAGTGTATGGCCACAGATACCTATATAATCTATAACATTCATTGTAATTTGAATTTGGAAGATCATTAGTCAAACTACATCAGTCAAATTTTTACAAAATCAAGGCCATTTAACGTTTTGGCCATGAAATAAAAAATAATAAAATATCGATATAATTGAAACAAAAATAAGGTGCACAATTAATTAGGTAAAGTACGTTGGGGTAAGATCGGCATGGGGGTAAGAACGTATAAATTATACCACTTATTTAGCTTTATTTTTAATACCGTGTCATTATGTTCCACCTTGCCCAGCAATGTATGCGAATGGCTGGCATTAAAAATAAAGCTAAATAAGTAGTATATTTTATTTATACGTTTTTAACTTCTCACCCCAATGCCGATCTTACCCCAATCCACTTTACCATCTTTCATCGATCATATTTGGTCGAAAATATCAATCCATTTCGATTAAAAGTTCATACACACTAGCGGAATGTTACCAACTTCAGAGGTAACTGCAACCGGCAACCTATCATCATCATCATCATTTCAGCCGATACACGTCCACTGTTGGACACAGGCCTCCCCCAAGCGTCGCCACAACAAACAATCCTGTGCGACCTATAGCGACCTTCATTTGTTGGAATGTCGACGGCCACCATCGAGCGTCAACAGCAAAGTGTCAACAACGCCGACTGACGCATCGATGGCTACAGTTCTCTGCCGCTAGAAACATGCCGTTCGTGTGTTTGAGCTCTAATTGGAAACATTGTCTTTATTGCACATAATGGTACATAGGCGGTACAGTTGGTGCTACGACAGGGGTACAATGCAATCCAAATGAGAATAAGTCACGATTTACTGTCAAATCGAGGAAAGAAAACTTTAATTATTTTACGAAAAATATAACATTGTTGTACTTATCAGTAACATGTTTTTATAACATGTTTTATAACATTCAGTGTCCACATTATCTGAAACATGTTACATAGCAATGTTGTATAACATGTTATGTTATATAGTCTGTACCATTACAAAATGTAAATAAATCACACTTTCAAGCATCACTTATATGAGTATCGAACTCAAGCTTCTAATATTGCACACAAAGTTATATAATTTACTTTACTTTAGAAGATAGTCAAAATAATCACAGAAACATTTGGCTAGATTACAACCACTACGATACCACTAAAACTTAAACTTTATTGTACTTTTTGGTGTACAATAAAATTTATTCTATACTAAAGCATGGACCAGACGGTTGCAACCAGTGTTCCGACCAAGGTCACTTTGGTTAGGGCTTGTTTGTGTTGCGGCTACATGGATGTTATTCACGCGCTAACACATTCCACGTCACTGCGGTTGGGAAAACGCGTTCGCCAACCAAGGGCGTTGAAAGTAGATTACAACTGCTGTCAACACTGATTGCAACTAGCAAGGTCACCCCTGTTGGGAAACTGGTTTGTAACCGTTTGGTTCACCTTTAAAGCATGGACCAGACAGTTGTAATTCAGCGTCTCAACAGAGATCAGCTTGGTTGGAGCTTGGCTTGTGTTGCGGTCACCCCTGTTGGGGCGCTGGATTACAACTGTCTGCTCCACCTTTTATTAATTTAACTACATACCTATATACATAACATGAACACTTAGTGGCACCTAGGGACCGCTTACACAGAGACGCTGCGACGTATTTGCACTAGGAAATATGATATGATACAAAATCGTTTACCTGTGAGCACGCGCAGCGTCGAGTCTCGGTGTGGGCTGACTATTACCAAAAGCATATTTTTGGTCAAATATCATATTAATAATATAAAATGTACATCTATACTCCATTCGCAATAAGACCATACATTTAAACAAATCGTTTATACTGTCCGTTCAATCGATTTTAACTTCTATTCCGTAGACAGAAGGATGGCATTAAAAGCAAAAAGCGGTTACAATACCAACTATTTCCTGCAGTCACCATTTGTCATGCCACCGACGCTATACAAGTAAAAATCGGTTGAACGGATAGTGAATAAGGTTTGTATAAATTCTAATCATACATCAAGACACAGTAACAAGCTAGATAATCTGAAAAAGTCACTTTAGAACTATGATTTTTTTACACTTGAGTAAAAAAACGCCATCAATGCATGCGCACATAAAATTAGACGTTATACTTAAAACAATAAAGTAACATTTATATACAATAAGACAATAATATCAGACCATTCAGACTTGAGTCCGTATTCTAATTTGTGGACACAACAGTGATGCAACAGATGCTCGATTTACACAACAATAACTGCAACTGGCTTATCGATGATATGTCAAATCAATTGATTAATTGTCGATCGATGACATGATCCAAATTACTGACTGGAATCATCGATCGACAGTCCCTTCTATATCAAATACAGATAATGTTAAGCTACTTCACCTGTCGGTTGACGGCGATCAATTTCATCAGTCGATTATACACATATATATATATACACATATATATATATATACATATATATTATACACATATATTATTAAATCGTTTATTATCTACTCTGCACACATGGGTACCTATAGTACCAACATGGTGTATAAGTAATGAAGTATTCTATATTTTACTGTTATACAGGGTGTAATGGACGTCCCTCCGCAAACTTAGACTCGACTAGTTCAGTTTCGTAAGATTTTTTTTCAGGAAATGAAAATTTTTGAGGGCTGTCCCTTACACCTTGTATTTTATGGGCATGCAAATATTTACAATACCAAATTTAAAATAAGTGGTCATTGCAAGTACATTAAAAAAATATTTAAAATGTCTGCCGTGATCAAGATGATAAAAAATAAAATTGGCGTGGTAACATCCCACTGATTTCGGTGCTGCATTCGTATGTCATGTTGTGTCAACAAATTTGATAATAGGCTACATTTTGAGACATAGAGAGGCATCCAATAATTTGATAAATAACATTTTTCGATTTTATCCTAAATACTATAATACTATGAGCAAACGAGAAACAAATCAATATCACATTGGCACCAATAACAGGAGTCACTTAGGGCCGACACTGCATAAAGCGGACGTCCGCGCGATCCCATGCAAAAGTGCTCCGTTGCGGAGACCCATGCAGACATCCGACCCGGGGAACCCGCGCCCCTTTTTTGCTACGTAGTTCTAGAGAACTTAATATTTATTACGTACGTACGTGTTGATGGTTCAACACGATTACATGCACACCGTCCAAGTTAAACCAGCGCCGTAGACTCGCCGCTTTTTGTGTTGTGGTCACGGCTTTATGCTGAGCGTTCGGCTGTTTTGCTCGGAAATGTCGCATTTTTTTCATTAAATGTATCTATAATTTGTTAATACTTTTCGGCTTTTCCAACAAATAGAATGTTTTTCTTTCTTTCTTTTCTAGCGATACTGCGCAGGTAATAATCCGGTTTCAGCGACCGGCGCACGCGACTTTACACGGCGGGAGCCTATTGCGGGTGTTCGCTGAATGCAGTGTCGGCCCTTAAACAATTCTGGGAAAAATTTATAGTGTATTTCATAGACAACTATATCCCTAATATTAGAAAAATAATCATTTGCGTTTTTCATGTTTAGAATAAAAATAATTCTCACTTTTTCAAAAAGTTTTTTTTTGTCGACTAATGTAAGTGGACAATTAAAATGATTTATTAAGCGCTCCAATTTTTCTCTAAAAATATATATCTGAACACATTGTTAAAGTTTTCAGTTAGGAGTAAATTGATTTGGCAGTTTCATCAGGTAACACACAGGACATACTGAAACAATGTTTAATTCATGAATCCCCAAGCGACACCCGGTGGCCGCGCATCTATTGTCTTACTATTGTGTCTCTAATTGACGGTATCTGAAGGGTTAAGGAAGTAAACTAGAATATTATGTTAGTAAAATCCAGGAAACAGGAAAACAATTATTTCATAGTTACTAAAAATAGCAAAACATGTAGGTAGATCATAAATAGATGACAATTATGTTCTGTATGGCAGAGTCAGCAACGAAAGTCGACTAAACCTGGTTCGCTGCGCCGTGTTTTCTGTTTGCTAACAGAATAACATTGTTTGCTAACCGAAGGGGCGTGACCTAACAGTTTTTGTTTGTCGAGACGAATGGGTAAGATGTTTGAATAACATGTTTTGTTAGAAAATTGGCGCAGCAGATCCAGCTTAACACGAATAAAATAAACCTTGGTAGGTTTGTCCTTTGGATAGGAATCTAATTAAGCTAAAAATTTAAAACTTTGTTATCCACCTATTTTATAAGTTGTTATAGTGTACAATAAAGAATTAAAGAAAAAAAAGATATTATGTATAGGCTAGCTATCACAAAAATTGCTGTACTGTTTAACCCTTCAGATACCGTCAATTAGAAACACAATAGTAAGACAATAGATGCGCGGCCACCGGATGTCGCTTGGGGATTCATGAATTAAACACAAGGTTGTATGTAAAATAAGTTCTAGTCAATTTTCATGCTGACCTTTTTACAGTTTTATGCAAAATAAAATCTATTTCATTTTCAATTTAAAAAAAAACAAAGACAAAAACTTTCCACAACAAATATAGATTTCTTTGTTTGTTTCAGAAAAAACCCTGATAAAAAAAGTATTTTCATTAATCTCATTGTCCAAACATCTACAAATTACCTGTACCAGCCTGTTACACCTGTACATAGAGAGGCATAGGTCCTGGATCCACGGGCCTGCGGTCCAGGTGCACTCTGTTCCGCATCAGCTTCAGACTGTGCTCTGTCACCTTCATGCAGCCACGGACTAGGAGACCCTCCAGCTTTGTACTGTGGTTTGCTAGGGCCCTGAAATCATACAGATTGCCTTTTTTATCATATACAACAATAATATGTAACAATTACAAATAATTATAAGTATTGATAGCACAGAATAATAAAAAAAATTGTTAAAAAAATTTAAGGGAAAGAAAGCTATAAAATAAATAAGTGTTGATTATTTTGTAAACATTGAGATTTTTTTTTGTTTTTTTTTTTTATAGATTCATCCAAATCAGACAAATCCATAGATTTGTCTGATTTTTGTTTATTATGGTAAATAAAGTATCTAATATTTTTAATCATCTTGATTATTTACTATCTGTCTATTATTTCTTAATATACTATCTGTCTATCCTTTCCAAATAAGTGAATTAAGGGAAGTTAATTAATTATCACATTTAACAAACCTATTTATGTATTTATATTATCATGGTGTGATAAATAAATTATTTTTCGAACAAAAAAAATCAGAAAGAAAAAAAAAACCTTGAACATTTTATATTTTTTTTATCAATTTGTTAATTATAGATATTAATAACTTGTGCTAATACAATAACCATTAGAATTTGTATGAGAAGCTCTTGTTTACAGGATCACAATGTTAAGCATTGTAAACAAGGTCACACTATCAAACAATATGAATACATTTTTTTAAAAAAAAAAAAACCTAATTGCATAGTTTGTTCGCACTCACACACAAAGCTATAGTATGGAGATATAAAGTTAATACTTACTTGACACCTTTATCTGAGATCTCAGTACATCCACTCAGGTTCAAAAGCTTCAATGCTGTGCTGTACTTGGCCAAGGCGTACAGGCACTTGTCTGACACTTGCTTGTTACCCTCCAGGTTGAAGGTCTTCAAGTGACGGAACTTCTTCACAAATATCAGGATGCAACTTTCCGAGATTGTGACACAATATGATAAGTCTACATCCTCCAGCAAGCACTGGTGCAGCGCCAGCGCCTCAATAGCCCCAGTCGTCAACCATGCACATCGCGCTAGTTTCAGTGTTGTTAAATTATTACAATATAAAATAACTGGCTGCAAACATTTTGCCGACAAGTTTTTACACTGGCTCAAATTCAAGTTGACCAATTTCTGGTTCTTCATCAACATCGGTATTAAATCGTTATCAGTAATAGTCGTGCAGCGACTCAAATTTAACACAGTCAGTCTGTTACAAGTAATTGCAAGAACCTGAAATAAATATTTTATTTTTTCACTTTTAATGCTTAAAGACTCATTGAACTACTTTGAACTAATAACTTACATTAAACGTATGAGGCGAGAATCCCTTGTTCATCAATTTCAATGATTTTAGCTTCGCAAAGTACATATCTATGATTTGTAGGCAGGTTTTTGAAACACATCGAAAATTAAAACAATCTCTGAGGGTGAGATTCGGTAAAACTTGTGTTACTAATATATCTTCCCAATATAAATCAAATAACTGCGTATTCCTCTTCATGTTTATTTCAAAATTTAAATAATGTTTATTGTTGTGAAATTATATTTTGGATCAAGTCGTAATTTATCCTTCAGTCCACCTGACAGACAATAACAATAATCTGTAACTTTTTCAAAATTTTGTAGCATTTCATTTCTTATCTCCTTATTGTTTATTACAAGATAGAAAGAGATGCACTTATCAGGAAATGATGCATGCTCAAGATCATAAAATTACACTTTAGAACATATTCATGAAAATGACATTTAAATTCGTTTAGTTTTTGCAAAACGAAAAAGTTGACATTTTCGTTTAGTTTTTATAAAACGTGAAAAACTTTTGTTAAACAAATTGTTTCAGTATAGTTTTTAAATTTAATTTAATTAGACGCATAAGAAAATGTTCGCCATAAGGTACCTACGAGATAGGGCACACAAACTAAAACCACCCCTTTAAAAAACTCACGCCACTTTTTCGCCTTATTCGTCGCTTATCAGAAGTTGGCCTTATGGTACTATTCCTAACAATTACAATTAAATTGAAGCGAATAAAGAAAGGAACGGTCGTTGTGGCGACGCTTGGGGGAGGCCTATGTCCAACAATGGACGTCTTTCGGCTGATATGATGATGTTGATGATGAATAAAGAAAATACATCAGAAAAGGTGGGTGGAAGAAATGAAATTAAGGTAGAACCAGAATAGTATTAGAGAGTAAAGTAGGTACCTAGTTTTATTGTTCTATGACAAGGTTTTTACCTTACTAGGTTCTTTACCTAGTAACTGAGTTGGCCTAAATTGTAACTGACATCGGCTACGCGTTTCATAATTGCACCGCCTTCCGGACCATGAAAGATGAACGTTATTGTATTGTTACGTTTATGTAATACCTACTCTCCAAGAAATTGTATTTTTTTGAAAATGTATGTTGTTAACTTTGGGACTACGTGTGCGCAAAGATTTTATATATCCTACTAGTGTGCGTTTCATGAGATCTTAACCCTTCAGATACCGTCAATTAGAGACACAATAGTAAGACAATAGATGCGCGGCCACCGGTGGTCGCTTGGGGATTCATGAATTAAATTAAGTACTTAGAATTTATATCAAGAACAGACGTGCATAGGATTATATTACGTACAAAATAAACAAAATTGCCGTAAATAGGGATAAAAGTTATTATTTATTTTTTAAATATTACTCGGTAATAAAAATAAAGTGAGTTCGATCTCCTCCTGCATAAGTGAAAGCATCCTATTTCTTCCAGTTAGGTCGAGCTCGCGGGCTTGCGGATGGCGAGCAATGGGTACCTTGCCGTCCAACCGTCCGGTAACGGACCGAGCCCAAGTCGTCGACGGCGCACGTTCTAAAACGCAGGCCACACCGCCAGCTAGCGGGCGGACGGGCTAGGCGAGTGGGCGAAGCGAACGAAGGAAACTATACAAACTACGCGAAATATTGGCGAGCTAAACTATGGGGTTCACACCGAAAACTACGGACAGACGAGCGACTTTCGTCTATATATGACATACTAGCTTTCCGCCCGCGGCTTCGCCCGCGTGGACTACAGTTTATATCGCGCGGGCAGAGACCCGTGCTCAGCAGTAGAATTATAGCCTATGTGTTATTCCAGTGTCTCTTCTACCTACCTACCAAATTTTATCTAAATCCGTTCAGAAGTTTTTGCGTGAAAGCGTAACAGACAGACAGACAAGAGTTACTTTCGCATTTATAATATTAGTAGGGATTCATCGTTCACAAACTAAACACTACACTTCTATTCGAAAGACGAGCGTCGACCTAGTCTACTCGAAACGGGGAGGACGGGCGAACGAACCGGGCGCGCCAACGAGGTGAACGAGTAGCTTCGCTGGAATCGTCGGATATTTCGTTAGCTTAGCTCGTTAGGTTAGTCGGTAGCTCGCGGTGTGAACCGAAGTATGTAAAGAGGTGAAACGATGTTCGCCCGCCTAGCCCGCCCGCCCGCTAGCTGGCGGTGTGGCCTGCGCTTAAAGGATTCCAGCGAAGCTACTCGTTCACCTCGTTGGCACGCCCGGTTCGTTCGCCCGTCCTCCCCGTTTCGAGTAGACTAGGTCGACACTCGTCTTTCGAATAGAAGTGTAGTGTTTAGTTTGTGAACGATGAATCCCTACTAATATTATAAATGCGAAAGTAACTCTTGTCTGTCTGTCTGTTACGCTTTCACGCAAAAACTACTGAACGGATTTAGATAAAATTTGGTAGGTAGGTAGAAGAGATACTGGAATAACACATAGGCTACCTATAATTCTACTGCTGAGCACGGGTCTCTGCCCGCGCGAAATAAACTGTAGTCCACGCGGGCGAAGCCGCGGGCGGAAAGCTAGTATGTCATATATCGACGAAAGTCGCTCGTCTGTCCGTAGTTTTCGGTGTGAACCCCATAGTTTAGCTCGCGAATATTTCGCGTAGTTTGTAATAGTTTCCTTCGTTCGCTTCGCCCACCCGCCTAGCCCGCCCGCCCGCTAGCTGGCGGTGTGGCCTGCGCTTAAATGTTACAAAGTCTAGGCGAAGCAAGCGATAGTACAATAGCATAGTTCATGCGTGGGAAGCGTAGGTGGGTACAGCAAATACAGAGTTGAAATGTAATAGATAGAACAGCGATTTCTTGAAGGCTTGTTTTTGGTAAATGTATTATGTTTTGTAAAAAGTCCTAGAACAACAGTGGTTTTTTATGATATTAATAATACAGTCCTGCAAGGTTGTTAGTGTTTTACAAATAACCCTGTATAATACAATTTTTTTGGGGTTGGCGGCTACTAGTCTACTTTAATGGTGAGCTTGCCCCTCTGGTCTTCACTACCCACTTATTGAGTGTCAACTTTGACAGGATTGGTTGTTAGAACTTTGGGCTTTTATTCGTAACGAGCATTAAAAATATACATTATAATGGCGGAGGAGATACAGGTAGGTATAGTAGACAAATACTCAGGTGCTTGG
Organism: Mythimna lalbum; assembly: GCA_949319445.1. Lineage (NCBI taxonomy): Eukaryota > Metazoa > Arthropoda > Insecta > Lepidoptera > Noctuidae > Mythimna > Mythimna lalbum. The sequence continues at coordinate 20,177,069 of OX439362.1, read as the reverse complement.
TATAGATATTGTTTACTTGCAAATAATATGTATATACAGAGCCGTGGTGGCCGAGTGGTAATGGCCCCGACTTACAAGTTGTAGGTCAGGTGTTCAAACTTTGCCAGCTTTGTGTAATTTATTTCATCACCACTGCTCTCAAAATGGTGAAGGAAAACATCGTGAGGAAACCTGCATGTTCTAGAACCAAAATAAAGAAGACATGTGACATTTACCAACCCGCACTGGGCACTGGCGGAGTACGGCCCATTTCCTCTAGAGATGAGGCCTGATTCCCAGCAAAAAGAACATTAAAGGCTGATTACACTATTTATTATTAATATTTATATCAAGCTATGCGTTTATGATCATTGTGGCGACACTAGAGGGACAACTGTGGACGTCTTTCGGCTGAAATGATGATATGCATATTTGCCATAATGCAAATGGCGCACAGTTCACCACATCGCCTCATAAATCAAATAAAGCCGCGTCATTAGGCGCGAAATGACATGGTTTTACTGTACAATGTGCAATGTTATCAGGTACGGTCAACAACACACTGAAAGTGCCCTAACGACCCCTCATTAGTGGATAACTTGTCATTTGTGTAATGGTATGTCATTGAAGATGCGTTATGTGAATAGATGTTGCACCTAGGATAGGTGCATCGAGGACACGATTTTAAACTTAGGCGATATAGATCATCACCAGATCCTAGGAGACATAATACAATCCTATTAAATTTTACAACTAGCTTTTGCCTGCGGCTTCGCCCGCGTACACAAAATATAGCCTATAACAAGAGTTGTTGTTTATGGTGTTCTTAACTAGCACCTAAGAGGTTACTAGAGCCGAGGGCTGCCGTGACAAAGCATGTCTATCAAAGGACTTTTTATTGAACCGTTTGACCGGCGACTCGTTGGGGTCGACACGCGCCCAGCCTGATACGATACATCATGTAATAACATTGTGGCGGGCCGCACTTTTCTGCACTAGTGCGGAAAACCGTCTATTGCGTGCCTACAAGTGGTGGGATAAGAGCGGGTTTTCGAGTAAGTGTATTAAAAAATATTTGTCGTCATATTGAGGCAAAAAATTAAAAGCAAGTAATTAATTTCATAAATGGCAGCAATTTGTGTAGCGCCATTAAAACTAATGTATCTCTATCTACTAGTTGGCAATCCATTAGCCCTTGGATATATTTAATAGCATTGAAACCAACTACCTGATGTAGAAACAATTATATATTGGTACCTATTTACAGATTCAGTTTTCGTACTGCCAAATGTTTACTTGCGAAATGAGAAATATGCGCAGAATGTCGACCCATCAAGACCTAGACCACGTCCTTTAAAGTTTTAATCTTGTTCCAGTGTGGGTAAGGGATGGCGCTAGATAACCCGTCTAGCTCTGTCTCTTACTCACACTGAAATAAGAATGAAACAATCTTACTTTGAACGTCATAGTAACCCCGCAAGAGTTGACTTCAAATGCCACTGATCCTGTGGATAAAAACGGCTTAGCACTATGTTTCTATCCATCACCCCTGAGGCCCTACCACAATATCGTAACTCGATTTATTTGACGACCTAAACTGAATTGTTAAAGGGATGGTAAACTCCTTTTTTTTCTCGTTCGCACGCCTGTCATTTTTACACGTGTTTACCGGGACGTCATGGTAAGGCCCTCAGGGGGTTTAGCCAAGTTGATAATCTACGACGTTAACACTAGTAGAAAACTTCAAATGTATGAGAATGACATAATCTCAACGTCACAACTCAAAGTCACGTGGTTAGAACAAAGGAATTGGAGGCTTTACAAACTGTAGAAATTCGAAACGAAACGGTCGGAGTCGTAACTTGGCTAGGCTTGCTGCTCTCTTGTCCTTTCCATTCTTCTCCCAGAGAGCTTGTACGTATTTCCTAGGACATGAAAGAAGAAAGAAAGAAAAAAAATCATTTTATTCGCGCGAAAAAGACGCAATCTTATTACTAGCTAACAAACATATAACAACTTGGTATAGATAGGGAAGATATGCGTCGCATCCGCGCAAAACGGCCACACGCTCAGCATAAAGCTGCGGCCTCACGCATAGTGCGATGAGCCCACAGCGCTGGATTGACATAAGTTTACCACATTTACCATGGAGTTTCTTGCCGGTTCTTCTCTATAGGAAACGACCAATTTGGAACTGTGCACTAGCTTCTGACATTTTATAAGTGCCCTTGTAGGCCTATGTGAAAAAAAAAAAAATTGAATTATCTCCTATGGATTTTGCCAGCGATTGTACTTGCTATAACATGTGCATATATGTATAGGCACATCAACAATTTAACGTAATTTATATACTAGGAACGATCGCAAGAAACAATCTTTACTGCCGTGTCCTCCGAGTGAAACGCGTGCTTGAATGTAAGTATGATACCATGTCATTTTGTCACAATAATAATGTTATAGACAACCATCTAAATGACTCTAACAACATGGTGAAATCTACGGGCCAGTGATCTTTAGTTAATAACCACCAATTAATAAATTTGAATACTAATGCTTTAAATAATCTGCTTTTTTTTTAAATTGGGTCTTTTCCATAAAACTTGATTTAAACTTTTTTAATGCGACCTATTTGATAGTACCGACAGCACCGACTCTTCCAAAATTCAGTGCAATAGCCCTTGAAATCAGAATTATTAAAAAAAAATCTCTTTGAGTGGAATAAAAACAAAGTTAATGACACTATGGAAAGATTATTCAAAACTCGTTCGTGTTGTTTCGACCCTAAATTAACATTATAGCCTTTTTGATTCCTACTCGAACCCTTTCATCTGATTTTCTGATTGTGAGCAGAACCGAGCTAGAGCTTAAGCTCCTTTTCCCATACATATGGGAGAACCTCGGTGTCCTTATAATCCCAAAAAAACCTAGTGTACAATCCATCCTAGTGGGAAACCCTAGTGATTTTGAGGACCGGGGTCTTACTTTAGGTACCTACCTTACTGTTACGCCGATAAAATTTCAACACGTCATATCTCCAACAAATTAAAGAGTAGCAACGAATAATTAAAACGCATTACTGTTCGAAAGCTCTAGAACCAAAGTACCTACCTAGCCTGGCAAGATCTGGAACATTCCGTCTTAAGTACTTGTTGTACCTAGTATTTAGTAGGTATGTAATCTGTAGGTATCTGTAGGTGGATAAGGGAAATGGTACTTTCCGCCATTCACAATAGAGTCAAAATTCGCGTGAGTGACTCGCGAAGGACAAAGCAACAAAATTGATTTATGGCCCCGCGATGCGACTCTATTGTTCTGGAACTATCCTGAGACGTCGGTATCTAGAATTTTCTTTGCTCCGCGTATAAATACGAGCCCCCGAACGGAAGTGAGTCAGTTTTGATTTCGACTGCGAACGAGAGCGATCTACCTAAGTGTGCGAAGTGATTTTATCTAACGACCGAGGCGATAGTATAACGGAACTCTAGTGCTAACTGTGATTTGGATTATTGTTGACTGGACTAATTACTGATTGTTTGTGGTAAATAAAGTTCTTTATTGGTAAATTGGCATTTAATTACCTACGTACGTAACAACTGGTGTCAGAAGTGGAATGCCGTTACCACAGAAGGACGACGAACAGCGACCACGAACAAGGAGGCAAGCAGAGATGGATGCTGCGCGTCATCGTATGGAGGAGGAAGATCAGGTTGGTATGGGAGCAACGGCAGCTGCTGAGGTGCCAACGGGACCATCCTCGGAATTGAACCTCGCGGCGGTGTTGGCCGCTATGCAAGCTAGTATGGAGGCCAACCAGCGTAAGCTTCAGGACCTAATCGCGGCTAATCAAGAAGCTGCCCACCGCGAACAAGAGGCTAACCAGCGTAAGCTTCAGGACCTAATCGCAGCTAACCAGGAAGAAGCTCGCCGCGAACAGGAAGCCGCTCGCCGCGAACAGGAAGCCGCTCGCCGCGAACAGGAAGCCGCTCGTCGCGATCAAGAGGCTAAGCAGAACCTGATCCTCGATAAAATCGACCACGGCCTCGTCACGTTGGGCGAGAAGGTAAAGAATCTTACCTTAGAGGTCAAGGAGGTTTCCGCCCGAGCTGATAGCCTCGAAACAAGAATTGATGGCCATGAAGATCGACTGCTGGACATCAATAAAAAAATTGTCAAGCTCGAAGCACGCGAACCCATAGCTGTTGGCTCACCATCGCATACCCACTGTGCATCAGTCGCAAAATTTGATGTGCCGCGTTTTGACGGCACGTCTTCCTGGACGGCATTCAAATACCAATTTGAAACATTGGTTAAGACTAACCGCTGGGATGATGAGCAGTCTTTCGCGGCATTAACTTTGGCTCTACGAGGGGACGCTCTGCTGGTCCTAGAGAACCTTCCTCCGGACGGCAGGACATTGGAGCGTCTCATGGAGGGACTGGACACTCGCTACGGTGACAAACACCTCGAGCATGTTTTCCGTGCGCAACTTCGCGAAAGAACGCAGAGGTCGAACGAGAGCCTCCAGCAGTGGGGAGTCGAGGTTGAACGGCTGGTCCGGCGTGCATACATGTCGATGACACCAGAGACGGTGGAAGTAAATCTGGTGCAAGCATTCATCGACGGCATACGGGATCCTGAAGTCAGGGCTACGGTGCGACTCGGACACCACCAAACTTTAAAGAGTGCGATGGCACACGCTTTGGAAGTGGAAGCCGTACGACAAGATTCTCGTACGCACAGAGTTCGGGAAGTGGTGGTCTCGCCTACAACGCAGCCACGTCAGCGAGAAGTGGTGGCTTCTTCCTCGACAAAGTCCCGCTATATTCCGACGTGCTACGGGTGTGGGGAAAAAGGGCACATTCGTACCGATTGCCCCAAGAGGAAGAGGGGAAGTGTGGACTCCGGAACTCAATTTAACGAGGAGTCGTTAAACTAAAAGTCGCCAGGGCCGCGGGGCGGGTGCTGGCTGGTCAAGTGAAGGCCCCAACCATCACCATCAATCAAGTTCACGACGGAAATAGTTTGATCATCGAAGGGACGCTGAATCATAGTACTTGCAATTTTACCGTTGACACCGGAGCGTCGCGAACAATTGTAAGACCTGAGTTGCTGAAACGAACCATCTCGTGGCAAAGAAAGTCTCCATCCTGCCAACTTCAGACAGCAACCGGCCAGCCAGTCTCCGTCCTCGGTGATACAGAAATCGAGTTAAAAATTGGTGATCAAGTGTATACCCACCCTGTGTTAATTGCGAATATTACGGACGATTGCATACTGGGTCTCGACTTCTTGCGGAATAACCGATGTATTTTAGATATCGATAGGGGAGTATTGAAGTTCCCAGATCAAGAAGTTTTCCTGCGAGGAAATAACTCATGCAACCTGTATTGTTTAAAGAATGTTACACTGGCTCCGAGAACAGAAACCTTAGTCGAAGTAAAATTTCCTAAGAAAATTAGGCAACGAAGATGTGTTCTGGTTGAGGATACTGGCCGGTACCCGGAGCTCATCACCGCGAGAACATTAGTAATGACGAAAGGGAGATCCAAGGTAAGGATTGTGAACCTTGGGAAAGAAGAGGTCCAACTGAAGAAAAACAGTGTTGTTGGGAGATGTGAAGGAGTGAATTATCTTCGGCAAATCAATACATCTTCAGTAAAACAAGACGCAATAAAAGGTGAACCTGATCACATCCAGCAACTTCTGGAAAATTCTAAGAGCAATTTATCGGCTTCGGAACTACAGCAAGCCAAGGAATTTCTGCTACGGTTTCGAGATATCTTTGCAACGGGAAAAGACTGCGGAAGAACAGGTCTCGTCAAGCATGAGATAGATACAGGTGACGCTAGACCAATTAAACAGAGACCGCGCCGTATACCCTGGGCTAAGGAAACTGAGGTAGCAGAAATGGTAAAGGATATGGCTGATAGCGGAATAATTGAGCCTTCTACGAGCCCATGGTCCTCTCCAGTCGTTCTGGTGAAGAAGAAGGACGGCAGTACAAGATTCTGTGTCGACTACAGAATGCTGAATAATGTGACGAAGAAGGACAGTTATCCCTTACCGAGGATAGACGATACGCTGGATATGCTCAGTGGTATGAAGTGGTTTTCAACCATTGATTTGAAAAGTGGCTATTGGCAAGTGGAGATCAGCGAGAAAGACAAAGAAAAGACAGCGTTCAGTACGGGCATTGGCAATGGCCTGTGGCAATTTAACGTCATGCCTTTTGGGTTGTGCAATGCTCCAGCAACATTTGAACGTCTCATGGAGAGAGTCATGGTGGGCCTTCTTGGTGACGTCTGTCTCGTATATTTGGATGACATCATTATAATGGGTCGCACTTTTAAGGATAACCTAAGGAACATGGAGAAAGTGTTCACAAGGATTCGAGGGGCTAATCTAAAACTAAGCCCAAAGAAGTGTGCCCTGTTCAAGAAGGAGGTCAGCTACCTGGGACATGTAATTTCCGCCGATGGAGTGAGAACCGACCCTGAGAAGATAAAGGCTGTCCAACAGTGGCCGGTTCCTAAGAACAAAACGGAAGTACGTGCATTTCTAGGGTTGTGCACATACTACAGACGGTTTGTTATGAGTTTTTCGGACATTGCAAAACCGTTACATCAGCTGACTGAGGATAAACGAGATTTTATCTGGGACAAGAACTGTGAGTCAGCATTCAACGAGCTAAAGCAACGGCTATGTGAAGCGCCTATACTGGGGTATCCGAGCAGAGACGGAAGATTTGTCGTAGACACCGATGCCAGCAACACGGGTATTGGAGGAGTGTTGTCACAGGTGCAAGGTGACAGACAAGTCGTGATCGCTTACTTCAGTAAAGCACTTTCAAAGCCAGAAAGGAATTACTGCGTGACTCGACGAGAACTGCTGGCTGTGGTAAAAACCTTGCAGCATTTCCACAAGTACCTCATAGGAAGGGAGTTTACGTTGAGGACGGATCACGCTGCATTGAAATGGCTTCTACAATTTAAAAACCCCGGAGGGCCAAGTCGCAAGATGGCTCGAGCAGCTGCAGGAGTTCAACTTTGTGACGGAACATCGCAGTGGAAAAGGGCACAATAATGCTGACGCCTTGTCGCGACGTCCGTGCAATGAGGACTGTAGACACTGCCAACAGAATGAAGCCCGAGAACACGTGAATTTAATTAGGACTGAAGGCAACTTCAAGAAGTCCCAGGAAGCATAGCATAGCATAGCATAGTCAGCCTTATAATGTTCCCACTGCTGGGACTCAGGCCTCCTCTCTAGGAGAGGGTATGGGCCGTAATCCACCACGCGGGCCCGGTGCGGCTTGGTGAATGTCACATGTCTTCGAATTTTTTGGTTCTAGGACATGCCGGTTTCCTCACGATGTTTTCCTTCACCGTTTTGAGAGCAGTGGTGATGACATAAAATACACAAAGTAATGCGCCTGGCTGGGTTTGAACCCACGACCTACAACTCGTAAGTCGGAGCCGTTACCACTCGGCCACCACTGCTCTTCCCAGGAAGAAGATGACGAAATCCGACCTATACTGGACTGGAAGCGTAGCGGAACTAGGCCTCAGTGGAGTGAAGTATCGTCACATAGTCCCGTCACAAAGAGCTACTGGGCACAGTGGGACAGTTTAGTCCTAGAAAATGATGTGCTTTGTAGGAAATGGGAATCGAACGATGGCAAGGAGGTGACCACACAAGTGATAGTACCACGATGCGAAGTGGTCCCCCTGTTACAAGAGATACACGATGGTGCTTCTGGAGGACAACTGGGAATTAAGAAAACTCTACTGAAAGTGAGACAGCGGTATTACTGGCTCAATTGTAGAGATGACATAGAGCAATGGTGTCGGAAATGTACAGCGTGCGCATCTGTGAAAGGACCACAGACTAGAAGCAGGAGCAGGCTTCAGCTGTACAATGTGGGAGCCCCCTGGGAACGCATTGCCATCGACGTCGCTGGACCTTTCCCAGTTACGGATGACGGAAACAAGTACATAGTGGTGATCCAGGACTACTTCACAAAGTGGCCCGAAGTCTTCGCCATACCCAATCAGGAAGCGACGACAGTGGCGAAGAAGGTGGTCGAGGAAGTAGTATGTCGGTATGGCGCACCTTTGGAAATCCATTCCGATCAAGGCCGTAACTTCGAATCTGCGCTGTTCCAGGAAATGTGTACACTTCTGGGAATTTATAAGACACGCACAACACCTGCGCATCCTCAGTCGGACGGAATGGTGGAAAGGTTTAACCAAACCCTGGAGAATCATCTGGCTAAGGTTGTCGATGACCATCAGAAAGACTGGGACCGGTATATTCCACTATTTCTGATGTCGTACCGATCGGCAGTGCATGATAGCACGGGACATACCCCAGCAAGAGTGAATTTCGGCAGGGAAATGAGACTTCCAGTCGATGCCATAACTGGCGTGCCACCTGACAAGACTAAGCCAGTTACGGACTACGTAAGTGACCTTCAAGATCAATTGGACGAAGTGCATAAACGAGTACGTGAGAATAGCATGAACACCAGCGTTAAAATGAAAACGAGATACGACCGTAATGCCAACGCCCAGGGATTTGAGGAAGGTGCACTGGTTTGGCTCCACAACCCGCTTCGACGAAAAGGGAAGTCGCCGAAACTTCAAGCTCGATGGGAGGGACCTTACACCGTACTAAAAAGGATTAACGATGTAACCTACCGCATTAAGAAAGGGTTAAGAGGGAAGCCTAAGGTTGTCCATGTGGACAGATTGGCGCCGTATCACGGATCTAATAATGCTCGGGACGAGCATGACTAAGAGGGGGGCACTGTTACGCCGATAAAATTTCAACACGTCATATCTCCAACAAATTAAAGAGTAGCAACGAATAATTAAAACGCATTACTGTTCGAAAGCTCTAGAACCAAAGTACCTACCTAGCCTGGCAAGATCTGGAACATTCCGTCTTAAGTACTTGTTGTACCTAGTATTTAGTAGGTATGTAATCTGTAGGTATCTGTAGGTGGATAAGGGAAATGGTACTTTCCGCCATTCACAATAGAGTCAAAATTCGCGTGAGTGACTCGCGAAGGACAAAGCAACAAAATTGATTTATGGCCCCGCGATGCGACTCTATTGTTCTGGAACTATCCTGAGACGTCGGTATCTAGAATTTTCTTTGCTCCGCGTATAAATACGAGCCCCCGAACGGAAGTGAGTCAGTTTTGATTTCGACTGCGAACGAGAGCGATCTACCTAAGTGTGCGAAGTGATTTTATCTAACGACCGAGGCGATAGTATAACGGAACTCTAGTGCTAACTGTGATTTGGATTATTGTTGACTGGACTAATTACTGATTGTTTGTGGTAAATAAAGTTCTTTATTGGTAAATTGGCATTTAATTACCTACGTACGTAACATTACTTTACAAGCATTGGTAAAATACTCAAGAATATTAACTAGTACATAGATTGATTTGGATGTGCCGTGCTTCATTGAGGCTATGGATAGCTGTTATTAGGATATAATAGAGATAAGCTCGAAGAAGAAGAAGAAGAAACAGTACAGATGTTAGAAATAAGTGGAATACGTCAATAAAAGTCTGATACGATACTTCATTTTGCTCCACCAAGAGCGACATAAGTATAGGCTCACGGACGGCGAGCCATGGGTAGCTCGCTATCCGACCGTCCGGTAACTGTCCGGACCGAGCCCAAGACGTCGACGGCGCGAACTGTTCCCGCGCGCCTCAAGGAGTTGTTAGCAACAGGAGGGGTTCCCCAAGGAGTTCCCCAGCTGGGTCGAAGTCTACTGGGGCCAGGGTTAGCCGAAAGGAAGCTCGAGCCTCAGTATGAAGAGCCTAGAAGGAACACGGTGGGTTTTTAGTCACTAAGAGGCTGGCACTATCTCCCGCTCCACCCAATAGCTTATTATTACCATTGGATGATTTTTACCACCGAAAAAAAAGCGACATAAGTAATACGATGTTTTCCCCCCTTAAAAAAGAGGGGTTTTATCCAAGTCTTAGCCACTGTTACCAGTAATATCCCCCACCACAGATGCCACTATGGGTGTACATGTTGTGCGTGCTTGTGGCGTGCACATGCCTACTGCTGTACCTCCTGGAGCGGCGCGCGCGCAGCCAGTTCCGCGGCCTGCCCACCTTCCCGCTGCTGCCGTTCATCGGCAACATGCACCTGGTGCTGGGGGATGGCCAGCGTGAGTACTTTAGTGTTACAAACAAATGGGAATAAATCATAGCGGGAATAATAATAAATACATTTATTTGTACTTTTACATTGTACATAATAGCAAATCTAAAATGCGAACTGTTGCCTGCTTAACTAGGCCAAAAGCCTGTATTTTGTTTTGCCAATGTTCTTCCAGAAATAATCTAATTATAAAAGACAACATTGGAAGTAGTTGTTAGTTATCAAGTTCATAATGTACAATAGTTATTGTAATAGATCTAGTAATTCACTACATATTATATTAAGTCTAAATTAAATTAAAATCCAATTAAATCCAAATAAAATTAAAATCAAAGTTAATTAAAAATCAAATTAAATTAAAATGAAATTAAATAAAAAATCAAATCAAATTAAATTAAAATGAAATTAATAAAAAATCAAATCAAATTAAATTAAAATGAATATAAATTAAAATTAAAATGAATATAAATTAAAATCAATGTAATTTAAAATCAAATTAAATTAAAATCAATGTAATTTAAAATCAAACTAAATTAAAATAAAATTAAATTAATTGACAAAAAAAATTTAATTAATTTTGATTAATCAAATCACCTGCCAAGCTAAAATGGGATTGGGCGGGTCACATCAGTCGCATGCACTCTGACCGTTGGGTAAGAGTTTCCTCAAAGTGGGTACCCGAAGATGGACGACGCCACCGAGGTCGACCAAGGAAAAGGTGGCGAGACGACCTGGATTCCTACCTCGGGGACTGGTTCGAGGTGGCTCGGGAAAAGAATGCCTGGAAGAAGTTGGGGGAGGGTTATGCCCAGCAGTGGGACAGTATAGGCTGATAAAAAAAATCAAATCACCTATAGGTGAGTACAGAATCTAATTGAAATATTATGTAAATAAGAAAAAACAAAATGAAAAATTTAAATGAAATATGGAAAAAAAATATTACAGATAAAAGTCGCATGTAAGAAATCGAACTAAATTATGTATTCAGGTTATTTTTTCAAGTAAAATTATTGTTGTAATGTTATGTGTGATGCTGCATGGAATGAAAGGCTTTTTTATTTAATTTACAATACATAATTTAAATTGATTTTTTTTCCGATCAAATTCTAAGGGCAACGTTTTAAAATCTCTGGAGGACCTCTATGTTAGAGTTGCTCGCAGAACCCAACAGTTCTATTAAATTGTTTATATAATTATTATTAGGATTAGTTTAAGTAATTAACGATTAAATTAGATTAATGTAAATTATTAAAATATTTTATGTAAAACATTGAAAAAACAGCTTTAATAAACGTCGTGCTTATAATTCCGCGATTTTATAAGAGGTAGTAACTCTATGTTAGTTACTTCCACGAATTTTTGGTAAATATACGCTACCTATTTCGGTCTCTCATCCTTACCAGCCTGAACCATTTACATAAAGCTAGAACTGCATTAGACCGACGCACACGTGTAACACGCCTGATTTGTATGTAGTACGACGCCGACGTCGCGTGGTGTGTATCAAGTGTAGCTCTACAAGTCTACTTGCCATATATAAAAAACCTTTTTATATAAAAAAAAAAACCGAATTCACTAAAAAATTTAATTGAATTTGAGGAGTTCTCTCGATTTCGCCAAGATTCCATCATCAGATTCCAACTTGGTGACTATGGGACCATTTGGGAAGTATACCCTTTCCAACAAAAACATAATTTTTCAAATCGGTTGGCAAGCGACGAAGTTATGCGCGAACAAACATAAAAAAAACATACAAACATCCGAATTGGGAACCTCCTCCTTTTTTAGAAGTTGGTTAAAAATGTACGGAGACCGACGCGCCCAGCCCCCCTAGCCAAGTTACTACCGTTTCGCTTGCGTCGAACGCTTCAAGTTGACCTTGCCGCCAATTCTTTTGTTCTGACCACGTGACTGAGCGTTGAGACGATGTTATTCCCGTACATTTGAAGCTTTCTACAAGCGTTAACCATTGCAGATTAGCTACTTGGTTAGGGGACTGATCGGCGTGTGTGTTACACGTGTGCACAGTGAAGTTCTAGCTTAACTCTTATAACCCAAATTACCATTGTGTTGTATTTTCTCCACAGATTTGTTCCAAATATTGGACAGAGTTGGAGAAATATGTGAGAACTCTATGTTACCGTTCGTGTTGTGGCTCGGACCCTGTTCCATTTTGGGTGAGTCTGAATGAGTTTGAATATTTCTGCTTGTGTAATTTTAGATTTTGTAAGTTTAATGATTTGACAATTAATGTACAATGGCTTATTTATTTTATTTGATTAACTCAACTACTAGTTTTCTCTTAGCAAGCCTTTGAATGACAGAGGGAGATATAAACCTAATATACATGGTACTTCAATGAATATACAGGGTTATTTATAAAACACTAACTACCTTACAGGACTGTAGGTGCTAACATCATAAACAACAACTTTATGATGTTACTAACAATATAAGCGCATCAAGCACCCCCGCTACCCGCTCTCCGCTCCCCTCCACTTTTGTACTATCGCTTGCATCGCAGACTTTGTAATATTTAGACCGATAATTTGAAATATTTATATTTTGTATGAAAATCTGATAAACTAATATGTGATAAATTTTTAAAAGTCATAGATCAAAACTTGTTTATGATGTTTTAACATAGCCCTGAGAGGTTGCTAGTATTTTACTTATAGCTCTGTATTATACACGTCTTTGGTTAAATTGATGATGAGATACTATAATAATGGGCTTTGCATATTATCCTTTTTTTCTCTGCAGTGATTCAAGACCCGGATGACGTGAAGATGATCACGAACGCGTTCATCGAGAAGCCATACTTCTACGGCTTCGGGAAGGTGTGGCTTGGAGATGGACTGGTCACAGCTCCTGGTAAGCATGTTGACGTGTCACGGTTTTCCTCTCCTCTCAAAGTTTTTTGGCCCAGTATGTTGCAACGTTTATAGCGGTAGCGTCCATTGCGTTTTTAGGTCCTTAAAAGTGCAGACGTGGGCTCTTCAAAGTGGGCCATCGTCTGGTCAGCACCGCACTCGCACTGGGTATCGGAGAGGTTTATAATCGGGTTTATGATGCTACGCTTTCCAGTTTGGTTAGTCTTATAGAGGGACTTGTAAGTGTCTAAGTGCACCAGCTATTTTTCAATATTGTATCTGATTACTAAAAGCGATTCAAAGTATGGCGTCGAAAAACTCCTCCGTATCGCTGTCGGCTGGTAATGTAGCAGTAACTGGCATTCAGCGTGGCAGCACTTGGGTAACGAGAACAGTCAACAAGGCGTTTGATAAGGTCTCTAAGCGGTTGATGAGACTCGGACCCCAACTGAAGGCGTGTTTACCTATTCTGTTTACTGGTAACTTTGCCTACTGGCTAATGCATTTTTTAAACAGGTCACGTATGGAAGCATAACATCAAGAAGCTAGCAGGGACATTCACCAGCTCGGTTGTGGATGGGTACCTTGGAGTATTTAATGCGCAAACGCACAAGTTGGTGGAGAATCTGAAGAAGGAAGTGGGGAATGAGCCTTTCGATATTATACACAAGTACCTGGCGTATACCACTCTGGAGACTATTTGCCGTAAGTTAAAAAAAAACTTGTTACACAAATTGGTTCATTTAACCCTGTAAGAAGATACTTTTAAAATTATTATTTTAATCGATAGGAAAATACCTTACAGAGTTCCAAAATATGCGGCAAAGTTATATGATTGTTTTGGTGTACAATAAGTATTATATACTCGCAACTGAAATATTGCGAGTTTCAAAATATACGGCAAAGTTGTGTTACTGTTTTGGTGTACATTACACTATTATTCCCTTTAAATTTCAAAATATCCGGCAAAGTTTATGTGTGTGTATGTATATTCTCATGTGCTTTGAGTACATTCACTAGGATAGCTACATATAGAATTAGCTACGGTATAAACAGTGGCACTATTTAAAACAAGGACACTACAATATCGCATTGGGTCTGTTTAGCCTGTAAGGATATTGTTAAATTTTTAGAAATAAATAAAAATAAATAAAAAAATAAAAATAAATGTATTTATATGACTGTGTCTTTAGAGTTCCGACTTTTGAGGTATGTAGGAAATCCTAAAATCCACTTTGTATCGTGATCTCTCCAGAAACAGCGCTAGGCGTATCAAAGATATCGGAGAGCATAGTGACGTCGGAGTACTACGAGGCCTTCAACCGGTGCTTGGAGCTCATCATGAGCCGCGCGCTGAACGTGGTGATGCACCCCGACGCCATCTACCGGCTCACGGGCGCGTACAGGGAGATGGCCAAGTGCGTCGCCGTGCTGCATCATGTGTCTGATACTGTAAGTGGAACCGCATTTTGTATGCTCGCACATTTATTGTTCTGCCTCCCTAGCCAAGTTACAAACATTTTGTTTCGTCGAACGCCTCAAGTCAGCCACGCCTTCGAATCCTTTGTTCTGACCATGTGAGTGTTGAGATGACGTCAGAACAAAGGAATCGGAGGCGTGGCCAACTTGAGGCATTCGACGCAAGGCAATGTTGTTTTGTTTGTAGTAAAAATATATAATAACTAGCTTCTGCCCGCGACTTCGTCCGCGGAAAATTTCTTGTTTTAAAATAAGATTACACTCGATTAGACGATGCGCACGTTCAGCGCTAGATTCCTGAGCACGGGCCTGTGATGTTATGGCATTTTGCCTAGCGAGCCGCTGCGAGCGCTCAGCGCTAGTCTCCCTATCCCTTGTCTCAGAGACATGCTGCCTTAAATGAGATGGACGCTGCGCACGTTCAGCGCTAGATTCCCGAGCACGGGCCTGCGATGTTATGACATTTTGCCTACCAAGCCGCCGCGAGCGTTTAGCGCTAGTCTCCCTATCCCTTGTCTCAGAGACATGCTGCCTTAACTTAGATAGACGGTGCGCACGTTCAGCGCTAGTTCCTCGAGCACGGGCCCGCGATGTCCTCACATTTTGGCTAGCGAGGCGCTGTGAACGCTCGGAGCTAGATTCTCTAGCGCGTGCTTGCGAAATATATTCTCTATTTCTCGAGAGGCGCTGCTCATTTTCAGGGGCAGATTCTTCCGTACGGCGTACTCGAGCGGCTCTTTTCTGTGATGTCTGGCGGGACAGTTGAGATTTCCTTTTAGACATGCTCTCAACAAACTACGCACAGACTTGAAAACAATTATGAACAAAAGGAGAGCGACTCGAACACCGTCCGCCTTTACAAAACAAAACAATCGTAATATCGAATAACTCGTATCGATTATTACGATAGAACGAAGTACGAAACTACGAACATACAAAAACGTACAACGAAATTATGATATTTTCGATTATGAGGTATCTATCAACAACAACAACCATACGAACGAAACAACCGAAACCAATAAGCAACTGACAGAAGAACTCCAACTAACGACAACGTGGGCATAATAATTCGAGAGGGTCATCAATCCACAGAAAGTCTTAACACCGCGATTCAGAAAAATTACGTAATTGCAGAACGCCATCTATGGGCAAATGGGTGAAACGTTGGGCACGCCACAATTATGGCGGTAAGTCCCCTCTTTGAGACGTGGCTGGAAAGACCTCACGGCGTCCTTACCTTCCGCATGACACAGGTCCTCACCGAACATGGCAAGTTCGGGAGGTTCCTGCACCGAATTAAAGCGGAAGAGACGCCCGAGTGTCGCCACTGTGCGGAACGCCCGGAGGACACGGTGGAGCACACAGTCGAGGTGTGCCCTGCCTGGGCAGAGCATCGCCGTGCCCTCGTGGGGGCGATCGGCGGCGGACACCTCTCGCGGCGGGCTCTGGTTGAGGCCATGGTCCTTAGCGAGGAGGAATGGCAGGTGGTCGCCTCCTTCTGCGAAGCAGTAATGCTAGCAAAGGCGGAGGCAGACCGCATCAGGCAACGGCGCCCCCGCCGCCGCCGCCGGGATTCCGATCCCGATTTCCGGCCACCTTAGACGCGGGTTCGCGGACGGCGAGCCATGGGTAGCTTGCTGTCCGATCGTCCGGTAATGGACCGAGCCCAAGACGTCGACGGCGCGCACTGTTCCCGCGCGCCTCAAGAAGTTGTCAGCAACAGCAGAGGCCCAGCTGGGTCGAAGCCTACCGGGTCCAGGGTTATCCGAAAGGGAACTCGTGCCCTGGTTTGAAGGCTAGAAGGAACGGGGTGGGTTTTTAGTCAGTAAGAGTCTGACACTATCTCTCGCTCCACCCAAGGGCGGGGGTTGTCATAAGATGATTTTTGCCCACCATAAAAAAAAAAATAGGTAAAACGTCTGCACAATGAAAGTTACGCTAGGGGCATTTTGCGTTTTAGTAATTTTATATTATCTTCGAAACTGTATGACCAATTGCTATGCTGTAAATGGCACATCTTATCTGTATAATGTTCTTGTGATACTGAAATAATTTATTGTCATAAGAATTAATATTTTGTTGCTCAAATAATCAACCAAACGTAAGTATGCCGAAAAAATATATTTTTAATGCAATAAAAGAAGTATAAAAGATGAAGTATAAAAGATAGAGATATGGTACCGCGGACTTTTTTGTAGAAATAATTAAGACGAACCAGGTAGCCATACATTGTTTTTAATTTTAAGCAACTGTTTAGGCAGCGCACGCAAATAATTCTATTTTATGAGGTATTTTTTTCCGACTTGCTAGACAAAAGTTGTGATAGCTCGGTTAATATACATGCTATAGAAACAATTTATAGCCTACTAGCTTTTGCCCGCGCGGCTTCGCACCCGCTCTTCCCTACTCTACCCTACTCTACACTATTATACCCTACTCTACCCTACTCTACCCTACTCTACCCTACTCTACTCTACACTACTCTACCCTACTCTACCCTACTCTACCCTACCCTACCCCACTATACCCTACTCTACCCTACTCTACACTACACTACTCTACTCTACACTATTCTACTCTACACTACTCTACTCTACACTACTCTACACTACACTACTCTACCCTACTCTACCCTACTCTACCCTACTCTACCCTACTCTACCCTACTCTACCCTACTCTACCCTACTCTACCCTACTCTACCCTACTCTACCCTACTCTACCCTACTCTACCCTACTCTACCCTACTCTACCCTACTCTACCCTACTCTACCCTACTCTACCCTACTCTACCCTACTCTACCCTACTCTACCCTACTGTACCCTACTCTACCCTACCAAACTTCACATAAACCATCTACTAAATAGTCCGAACAAAGCCTAAAAATTTGGTTTGGATAGGTGAGCCTGTTCTTGAGTTATAATATAACAACGAAAAGTGGCATTGATTTTTATATACAACGTGTAACAAAAAGGGGGTATACATACCAAGTGCACGGCCTCTTGATAAGATAACAAACGATACGGAAAGGGTTTTCTAACCTTATTTTTACATGGTAGGAAGTTGTGAATTATTCCATACATATGATACCAGAAACCGAACATTTCAAACTGAAACCAATACATCACTAGCAAAAAGTCAGCTGATCGGTGTCATTGAACTGTTTATGACTAAAAACAAACCTCTTACTCCTGGTATTTCTTCAAACAGTGGATAAAGGGTTCCGCATGTTTATTTTTTCTAACATTTTTTTTTAAGAAAAATAGTTTTAAGAAGAAATAAGTTTTTCCTACAAAGACTAAGATTATGTTTGTGTACAACAAACCAAGCCAAAAACTAGAGCGAGTGCGTGCGTTGGCCATCGAAAAACCTGCGCGCCGCGTAGGGCCGTGTTCGTTAGCGCGCAGCGCATATTATTTTTCGTGCGACTCACGCCGCTTTTAGAGGAGACTAATTAGATAAGGGTATTCGTAAGGATATGGAATAATTAGGTACCTATCTGGTATTTACGTGAAACAATAAGAAATATCTACATACTTTTTTATTGTTTTACGTAGATAGGATAGTAACAAATACTTAATTTACGAAAAATTTAAACGAAGTACCTACGTAAAATCTAAACGAACGTTGTACTCGGCGTTACACGCTGCGAAAAAGGATTTCATATCTGTTAAAATGAACCCAAATATCATTTCTAAGCAACTTATGTGCCTCCTGGTACAAATAAACTCCCAGTGGGTTCCGTTCTTGAATTTAATTTAATTAGAGGACTTCAATAAGTTGTCACTTTTTGCAGGGTCGAGATGAATTTTCTTACGTACCTAATTCTTTTTATGTCGGTTGCTATACATAGGATATGTACTTAGTTAACAAGAAATTAATTATTTAGATGTAGTGTGCGCATTCACGACGCCGCGTGAATGCGTGTGAGTTTAATTTTACCCCGAGATTATAATCAAATCAACAAATCTTTCGCGTTTATTTCTAAAAAAACTATACGTTTGCGCACAATTAGGTCTTTGCGTAACTTTTTGCCTTTTCTACAAAAACATTACCAGTAGTAGCACAGTTTAGTCTTAATTTATCATTTTAAAATAAATGAAAAACATGCGAAAGTACTAGGAGTCCATAAGCAACGAGAATTGTTATTGATAATTTTAAAAAACGGTTCACAGATCCCTAAAAAAATTCCTTTGAGAAGCTCAAATGTTATTGAACACGATAAAATAGTTTTGTCCCAGTCGCACGCGCCGCCTGCGTGTTTAATGTGAGAGAGATGGCAATGTTGTCGTCGTCCGTTCGGCTACTCTCTTTGGCGGTACTGGCGGCGTCTTTGTACGCGCCGAAAGTCAAATTTAGGTAAATAAATAAATATAATTTTGCATTAGTGGATGACCAATAATCTTACGATGCAGTCGCATAGCATAATTATCCGTTCCGGTGTTTGTGATTTGGATTTTAAACATTATTTTATTGCAGTTGTGATAATCGTGTGTTTCTATGGTGATGGTGTTAAGTAATAGTGAATATTATGAGATGATGTTGTGTGTCGGAAGAGAGGACGGCCGGTAATGTGCGAGCTGCTCGCGAACTTTATCGTCCTCGATTTATCGCAGGTACCTAGAAGGAGCTGAGCGCCGACAGTTTCTTCGGTAAACACTATCGATCCAGAATTTGAGGAGGCCGTACTCGAGCATTTTGAAAATAACCCACGTAGGTACTAGCGCACTCGGCGAGCTGCATTAGCGCTGTATACCTCTAACCATATGCAAGTAGGTATGGCGAGTGTTGCAGAATGAAGGTCAGCACCCATACCTCTTCCGTCGCATCCAGGAACTGACACCTGCAGATATTTTGCCTCGCGTGACTTTCTGCTTTTTTGAGGCAAAATTTTAAGTAGGCAGGTACTAGGCAAACAGCGTTTCATTCACACACGCGCCGCGCGTATCGAAATTAGGTAGAATTAGGAAGAGAGGTACTAGGCGATCAGATTTACAGAAGGTCTTTATTAGTATTAGCAAGTGACGTGGAATGTTATTGACCCTCGTAGTGTCGTGACACGTTTGTTATGATTTGAATTCGAGAATCATACGATACCAAGGATACCAAGAATTTGGTATCAA
Source organism: Mythimna lalbum (assembly GCA_949319445.1). NCBI lineage: Eukaryota > Metazoa > Arthropoda > Insecta > Lepidoptera > Noctuidae > Mythimna > Mythimna lalbum. The sequence goes on along the minus strand of OX439362.1, from coordinate 20,157,419 downwards.
TTCTTTGAGTAATTTATTTTGAGCTGAAACTTTGTGTAGAGATTCTATACCACCAGTAAACTTCAGGGCTTTTTGATGTATATACCCTTTTTGTTACACGTTGTATATAGATAGCACTCAGGAATAATGTAGCTTTCTGCCAGTAAAAAAAATTTTAGAATTGGATTATTAGTTCCAGAGATTACCCCCTACATACAAACTTACAAACTTACAAATTTTACCTCTTTATAATATTAGTATAGATATAGAAATAAATAACATATTATTATACATACGTTCTAAGTATGTATTATATGTATACCTAGTTAAAATGAAGGATTTTTTTTATAAAAAATATCTTAAGTGTTAGTGTGTGTGCTGTAATTTTAAATAATTGGACAAATTACCTATTGTGTGCACTACAGGAAAGTTTCATTCAAATCTGTTGAGTCTTTAGAGTGTTTAGAGCGTGAAAGAGTTACAAACAGATACGTAACACACATATACGCCACTAATTTTTGATTAGTACAAATACTTATTTGGCTTATTAGAAAAGGTCTTGTTATTTATCTAAGTCTCAATCAATGATATTCATAAACAGCAAAGTTATTCATGAACGTTTGTTTAAATCCCAAAATATCACTCAATTTATAAAAATATTGCACAATTGTTACGAATAATTATTGATTAAATTATGAATTTACCGATTATGACAATCATAAACAATTTTGGGATTTCGTTTTTTTTATGATAAACGATCTTTATTTTGTAAATAGGGTTTCAACAAACACTTTTACACGTTAATACTTTTGACTTCGAAAGTATGGTCAGTAACTGGTACAGATAGAGCCCTATTTTTTGTACTAATTAAAAATAGGAGTGTAGATAAAAAAAATCCCTATTATTATATCTTTCATTGTAACAGGTCATGAAAAAGAGACAGCTTGAACGAAAGAACACAAAGAAAAGAGAAATGGGAGATAACAATAATCGAGGTAAGAATAAGGTATCAGATAAAATAATAATTAATTTTGTGTATAGTCTGGCAACCCTTGTCCAAATGTATTTGAGCACAGATTTAAAAGACAATGGGAGTAAAGTATGACAAATCGAGATAACATTTTACTCTTTATTTTAATAAATAATATTATTATTATTTCTTTTATTTCTCCATTATACATATTTTTGATATTTTTAAATATTTCTTAAAACAAATATTAAAAAAAAAAATTAAAAATACAAAAAATTGTTATTATTATTGTTATTTAACCTTGCACAGTTGCATCAGGAATGAAGATATTCGCAGGAGAACCAAGGTTATCGATACAGCCCAAAGAATCGCTAAACTTATCCTTAGCGGGTAGGGCATAATGCTCGCAGAAAAAATGGTTGATGGAGCCTAAAGGTTCTGGAATGGTGACCACGGACCGAAAGAGGCAGCGCTGGAATGCCTCCCACAAGGTAGACTCCCGCCACCCAAGGTAGTCCACCTTGCGCTATTGACCCACCGTAGTGAGGGTTGCGGGAATCCGACGGATGCGAGACGCCCGGTCGTTGTAGCAACACTTGGAGGAGGCCTATGTCCAACAGTGGATGTCTTTCGGCTGATATGATCAAGATGGACTTTAAACTACTTATAACATCATCTGCATTATAAAAACGATCTCTTCTTTCTTCTCCTTAAAAAACATTAAGAATTTAACTTCGCAAATTGACATCTATAGTATCATAATTTTACTTTTAATTTATTTGAATCTTGACTGATATTAATTCAAGACGGGCCAAAGTTCAAAGCATTCTTGGACATCTTGATGGAGTTGAGCGAGGTAGACCCGAGCCTGACGGAGAAGCAGATCAAGTCGGAGGTGGACACCATCATCGTGGGCGGGCAGGAGACCGTCGCTTCCACCATGTTCTATACCCTGCTTATGATAGGCTGCAAGCCGAGGATACAGGAGAAGTTGTATGCGGAGTAAGTACTATGATGAACGTGTATTATTGGCTATAAATGATTGGTATGTTTAAGGATGTGATTAATAATCTTTAACCTGGCTTTGAGTGTCCCTAGATCTGTTGTGTTAATTTCTTTTGAACTGCAATTTAGTACACGTAAAAAAAATAATGATAAGTTTCGAAGTACGGTTTATATTTAGACATCCTCCATTGCGGTGTTTCACAACCGCAATGGAGTATGACTGAGGTATAAAGTTTTTCTGCCTCACACCCTGATGTAGGAGGTAGGTTTCAAGGTCAATTCCTGATGCCTGTGTCACCATTATTTTGTTGAACTTGTCACGCTTAACAGGTGGTGTATCTCTCATCAGTATTTTTTTACTTCTCACTAACCGACATCTCTACAGGCTTCCCTATTCCAACCATATTATGTCACTGTTGTGTTGCTGCTGCCAGCGGCTTCTCCGCATAAAAGATTTGTTGCAAGGGAACAAATTCCTGGGATAAAAAAGCCTGTGTATTCTAGGACATGATCTACCTGTGTGCCAAATATCAATCGTAACCTAGCATAGTTTCAAACTTCAACCATTCTTCAGGATGAAGAGCATATTCGGAGACAGCCAGCGCGACGTGAGCAAGGAGGACCTGGCTCAGATGGCGTACTGCGAGGCGGTCATCAATGAGACGCTGCGTTTGTACCCGCCTGTACCCGGCATCTTGAGATATGCTGACAGAGACCTGCCGCTTAGTGAGTGCAATTATACTTGTTTAGGGCTTTTCAGAAAGATTAGACGGGTCTACAATGGCTACATGCCGCTTGATAAATCTTCCTCAAATTGAATAATTTAATCTTTTTGTACTTATGTGTGCCTGCCTAAGTTGTAACAAAACTAACATAGTTTTTAAATGGTTTTGGTAATACTAACACCCTATGGTCTACGATGCCTAAGAATATATATAATATGTTTTCTATTATTTATCATAATAGTGAGCGTACTCAAAGTGAAGCGGGCGCGCAACGAACACGCCACGCATGTGTAGCGAATTTTTTGTGAACGCGCAACGGGTAATAAGATGCGGATCTCCGAAGTAACAAAACCGACAGCAGTGTCTCCTCGTTGGAATCCATTTTGTTACTGAGTGTATTGTACGTCGTTAACTTGCAACAAACACGAGTTGAAAACGTTGCGAATTTCCACGTGTCCACGACGTCTTCGCAGTGAAGCCGCCGCGTGTTCATGACGCATTCGCTGCGCGCCCGCTACCACCCCGCAACCGCTCGCGAACCGCTAGTGTGATAACGCCCTTAGAACAAAAACATATTTCCAAAAATTCAATGTTAGAGGGAGAATTTATGTTATCCGAGGCCCCGAGTTCATGTACTTACCTACACGGATAAAAAGTAGTCAGATGATCAGTTTCAATGCGTTACATCATCTTTATAGCCTTTATCCCAGCTAGCTTGGCCTTCCAGTCTTACCGAATGTAGCTAGAATTGGCGGAGTGACTGTCCGGCCGTTAGTCCTCCACAACACATGGGCAACACGATACTTCTTGGGTAGACTGATGGTCAGACATTCTGGCGTCTGACCTGTAACGACTGTCAAAGATCTACGAATGACAACCGGGACTAAAGGCATAACGTGCCTTCCGAGGGACGGAGTATTCGGGGTGTGGGAGGCAGTGATGTCCTAAACAAACTTAGAAAAGAACATATGAATTAAAAATTATGTAACACATTAACGTGCCAAATTAGAACCACGATATTTCTGCACAAAATTTTCTTGTAAAACCAATTTACTATATTGTTAGATAGGTAAAAATTTTTAAACTGTTTTAACATATCACCGCGGGGCGGGAAGATATCACCGTTTTCATGGTTATGCAACATTATTTTTTTATATGCGAAACCTGAATATACTTGATCAGAATCAGTAACTGAATGGATTCCAATAGTTTTTACACCATGTTATATTTTTTTCCCAAAGATATTTCACAAGTTGATCACCAACGGCACTAAGTACAACATAGGTCACGGTAGGTCATAGCGGGAGTCATTAGGAGTCAGCAAATAGCTGGGTGCAAGTGCAAAAGTACCCCTCAGTTACCTGGATGTCCCGGTGACTATGTATTTTTGGTAACATAACAAGCTTTGTGATTTTTAATGATACCGTTATGTTTTGTACTTACATAGACTCTTTACATAAAAATTCTAGACACGTGTTTCGGGTTTCGCATATATTAAAACTACCTCAAGCAGTTATTTCCCTTCTCCGACTAAAAGGGGTTAATTTCTATTGTTTCAGAATCCTTTACAATTCCTAAAGGCACAGCCTGTGGTATAAACTCGTGGGGTGCTGGCCGATCAGCTCGGGTGTGGGGTCCTGACGCCAAGCTGTACAGACCTGAGCGCTGGTTGGAGGACCAGCCTCCGGGCACTCCTGCTGCCTTCCTCGCCTTCAGCTATGGGAGGAGGGCTTGTATCGGTAACCAAATAAAAACCATTTATATATACAAACGTGTAACGTTAAACGCGCAAAACCTGAAAATAGTTTGATCAGAATGTCGAGCAGAATCAATTAAACCACTTTTTAATATAGGTTACATTTTTGAAAAAAATCTTAATTTAAAATGTCGCCCTGTCTATTTATGAATAGGTCAAGCCATCACGTATGCAAACCTGCCGAAATATTTTTTTCTCACTGTATTAGGTCAATTAAATTAAAAATCATTTGGGGTGTTTGATGTTTTGCGCATTTAACGTTACACGTTGTATATGGACGAAGCATTACAAAAAAAACTTAAAGAACTTTATTTTTCATTTTTTTTTCGATGGGAAAAATCATCTTATAACAAAACCCGCTCTTGGGTGGAGCGGGAAATAGTGTCAGACTCTTACTGACTAAAAACCCCATCCCGTTCCTTCTTGCCTTCATACCGGGGCACGAGCTCCATTTCGGACAACCCTGTTCCCAGTAGGCTTCGACCCAGCTGGGCCCCTCCTGCTGCTGGCAACTCCTCGAGGCGCGCGGGAACACTGCGCGCCGTCGACGTCTCGGGCTCGGTCCATTACCGGACGATCGGACAGCGAGCTACCCATGGCTCGCCGTCCGCGATCCCGCAAACTTAAAGAACTCATATACACTATAGAGTTGCAATTAGGAACCAAGATGGTTAAACATTGGACACGCTATAATCATGGCGGTTAGTCCCGATATCCGTGGTTAATCCCCTTTTTACACCTGTGTATGTTATAATGGTATATTGTTAAAGGTGTATATGGTAAGTTAATATTAAATCTTATTCATCAGGTAAGAAGTATGCAATGGCCTTTTTGAAGACGATGCTGGCCCATTGTGTGAGGGAGCTGGAGTTCGTGTCGGAGGCTGACAACTTGCAGCTGAAGGTGGACATAGCATTACGACCAGTATCTGGGCATCTCATACAAGTGAGACCACGACAGAAGACATAATCACTGATACCGAGACCGATTATAATGGATATGGAAATAATGTTGATAGAGAGGCTTTATGGATTTGTGATATTAGTTGTAGAAAATTCTATACAATTTCGTTAAAATTATAAATTCAATTAAAAATTTGTTTATCCAGTTTTAGTTTAAGATGCGAGACGCACAGAACTGGTCACTGTGGCGACGCTTGGGGGAGGCTTATGTCCAGCAGTAGATGTCTTTCGGCTGAAATGATGATGATGTTGATATGTTTTTAAATTATGTCGACATTTTTTATTTAGGTATCATTATAAATAGTGTTATTATGTACATAAACCTAAAGATTATTGTGTGCAAAATTACTTAAATAATCGCGCGATTGCTGCTTAATCGAATTCTCTAATCTTTAAAGTCCCTTATCTTTGTTTGTATTTTCCTGATATTGTATAAACACAAGCACTAATCATTGCTTGAGATATTGTCAAAACTTATCACAACCAAATGTGTCGATGAGTAATTGTGAGGACTGTAGCTCTAGCTGGAGGTATATTTGGGCTACCATATCTTAATCTGTTAAACTTATAATAATACTAGCTGTACCCCCACGCTTTCGCTCCCGCTCTACCTTACTCTACCCTACTCTAATTTAATTTTTTTCCATAAAAACCTTTTCCTTACAATAATAAACACAACAAAAAACGAATTAGTGAAATCGGTTCAGCTGTTCTCGAGATTTGCGCTTAACAACACATTTAACGATTCATTTTTAAATGATAGATAGAATATAAAGAGGTAAAGTTTGATTTTTGGTTTGTCGGAAGTAATCTCTGAAAGTACTGGTCCGATTGGTAATCCGATAGAAAGCTGCTTTATTCCTGAGTGACATAGGCTATATTTTATGTACGCGGGCGAAACCGCGGGCAAAAGCTGGGACCTTACCATGACGTGTTTAAATGTCAATCGTGCGAGCGAGAAAGAGGGATGGTGCCATACAACGTATTATACAGGGTTATTTGTAAAACACTAACAACCTTGCAGGACTGTATTACTAACATCATAAACAACAACTTTTGTTCTATGACTTTTTACAAAACATAATTCATTTACGAAAAGCAAACCTTCAAGATTTCGTTGTTCTATCCAACACATTTCGTTGTTAGTGTTTTACAAATAACCCCGTATAACAGATTTATAAATTCCTTTAAAAATTTCCAAGTCGTTTGACTTTTTAGACGGACTATAACAGATAAACAAATTTATTGGTGATATTGATTATGGTTATGATATCCGATATTTATCTTCAAATATGTATTTGGGTATTCTGTCATCATCATCATCATCATCATTTCAGCCGAAAGACGTCCACTGCTGGACATAGGCCTCCCTCAAGAGTCGCCACAATGAACGGTCCTATGCGTCTCGCATCCATCGGATTCCCGCAACCCTTACCAGGTCATCGGCCCACCTTGTAGGAAGCCTTCCAACGCTTTGCGTATTCTGTACTCACAAGTAAATAATAATAACATACGTATGTTTAGCTTCTAAATCGGAAATAAAACAGTATCTCAAGACATAGCGTATCATTAAGCCAGCAGGATCGTCTGCGTGGGATCCTCTAAGCGTTCCTAATCCTGCTAATTGACAGCGGCCATTGTAGCGATCGTTTTACCCCGGACACATGAACTTCTGCACTCTAATGACGTAGCTTCGATTGCAGACGGTTTTTCTGTAGCCTCCATTAAGCTTAAAGTCACTTAACTGGCTGTGGAGAACAAGGGTAAGTTCCAAGAAAATAGGGATGAGAAAATGTGGCATATAACATTTATGCGAAACCTGAATAACTATATTCAGGTATTTCGCATTTTTTTTATTGTTTATAGGTTTGCGCTTGACCGCTATCTCACCTGATGGAAAGCGACGGATGCGGTCGACGATAGAACGCGCTTACCTAGAAGAAACCTATTCAGTCTCTACTTAAAGGGTTGTAGCTATCAGGAAACACAGACTCCGGCAAGGAATTCCACACAATGAATGTGTTTCCAAAACGTTTTTTGCGTGTAGGTGGGATGTCCACCATAAATGTTGTAAACCACGTTTATAGTTTGTTCAGAATCATTAACTGAACGGGTTCAAATAGTTTCTACACCTTTTTCCCAAAAATATTTAAAAAGGTCACAAGTGGACACCACCGACACAAAGTACAACAAAGATCACGTCAGATCATAACGGGCATAGGTGTCAGTAAACAGCTGGGTGCAAGTGCAAAACAACCCTTGAGTCGTCTGGATGGCCCAGTCAGTGACTATGTATTTTTCTGATATAACAAGCTTATAACTTATTGATTTTTCATGATATAGTTATGAAATTTTGTACATAATTAGATTCTTTACATAAAAATACTCGACACAATGATGACCTTCGGCGCTGTGATTGGCCCGTTCAAAGATCTTAACCAATCAGAGATCCAAACGCGGTAAACGTTGCGATCACGTTACGTAAAAGCAACTCGCACTCAGCGTACAGCGGTGCTATTCACTAAGAAAACAGCCTTGAGCGCAGTGCTGGCCGCAGCGACGAGTCGAGAGCGCAGTACGTAGAATTAACAACCCAATATATAGGTAAATTGGGTTGTTAATGCAATGTACCTATTTGAATTTCATCGGTGCGGCCAGCGCTGCGCTCAGGGCTGTTTTCTTAAGAGAATAGCACACTAGGTCTAACAATAAAACAAACGATTAAAGTTTGGTGTTTATTTTAATGGTAAAATATATTTTAATACACTAATTTCTCGACTCAGTCTTGCGAGTTCGCAAACAGGATAGGTCTTAAAATACTGCCCTAAGGGATGCCGTAGGAAACCACTTATTCAAGATTACTTATTCGAGGCCTCTCATTCTGCCAAAATAAAAGACAGGCGACTTCTAATATGGAAAACGCGAAATTCGGTCGTGCGTGGAAAAACTTAGTATCTTGTTGAGACACAAACAAATAGATCGAATGTTACGGTTTTTGTCTAAATTCCACTCCTTTTCCTGTCCATACTCTTCTACAAACTTGACCATTACTTCAACCGCGTCTTCATCTAATCCTAAGCTATCCAATTTAGAGAAGTTGCATTTTTTTGGCCTAAACATGCTGTTAATGTACTGGTGACAATTTAATTTCATGTAGTAAGTAACAATGAAACTGATGTAGTGAAATATTTTGACAACCTCTTACAATCAGTTAGATTGACAGCGTTAACAAACACACCGGAATGTTGGGAGAGTCAACGAGATAAAACTTTAATAAATCCGATCAAAAAAAAAAGAAATGCTAAAAATTATATACACATTGCTCTTCTTACCACAGCATCTAAAGTCGTTGAAAGAACAATGTGTGATCGTGTATATATTTTTAAAGAAAAATATAAGATAGAATATATTTATTTATATATATATTATGACTGCCAAAACGGATTTCGCAAAAACCGATCTACAACGCTAGCAGTTTACAAGTACATCCAAGTAGCTTTAAATATCCTATCCTACTAATATTATAAATGCGAAAGTTTGTATGTATGGATGGATGTATGGATGTTACTCTTTCACGCAAAAACTACTGAACGGATCTCGACGAAACTTGGTACACGAGTAGCCCATATCCCAGAATAACACATAGGATACTGTTTATCCTGGGATAATGTTCCGTTGGGATAATTTTTACGCGGGTGAAGCCGCGGGCAAAAGCTAGTAAATAATAAAAAATGTATTGTGTGTATTGTACACAATAGGAATATGGCTAGATATGACTAAGGCCTATCTGGCCTATGTGAAATAAAAACTTTTGATTTTGTCAACAAATAAATGATTATGATTATGACTTTGACGTAATTAGTTGAAATGAATTAAACGATATACAAAATACTCTTACGAAATTTAACCGGTATTTCCTCATTCCTTAACCTGTATCATGTTGCTGTGGCCTACAGACTTTTTATATTCATCACCAGACATGTCAATAATATTTGAATTCCGGAACAGGTCCAAGGTGTTTTAATGTACACATTGTACACATTGAGTCAATTTTGTCGTAAACAGTTTTTCGAACTTTTATCATCGAGTTCTCTTTGTCCAGCACGTTTTATGTCGTCCATTTTAAGGTCGATGCCCATGAGAACACTATCATCAAACCATCCAGGTTCATTTACAAACTCCAAAATTATATTTTTTGCATGGTTCACGCAGCTATTGTGGTAAACGACAGCTTTGACTCCCTTATTAGTCACTGAACATGCACTTAACACAATTGTAGTAAAAATTTCAGTTACTAACGTTCGTGCCATATTAATGGGATCATCCAACATTCTTTCACAAACAGCGAGTTTGTCAGCATTCAGATACACGCCGGAGTATTTTATTAGTTCAACAAGTCTCGGAGCAGGCTCATGATGTTTTAATGTCAACGTTATAAATGTCTTACATTTTCGGTGTGATTCCAGAGGTGAAGCTATCTGGTTTTCAGTTTCTGTGGTTTTTGATGATGATGCTGTTATGTTTGTCATTTCATCGTCATGGGAATCTCTCGTCGCCATCATCGTTGCGGCTGTTTGGATCTTTGTAACTACTGATTCTTATTAATGCGTATAATCTGGAACAGGTAAAGAAACAATCCATAATGAAACATAATGGGAGGCCTGAGTCCCAGCAGTGGGAAAATTAAACAGGCTGATGATGATGATGATGAAAGAAACAATATTAGTCAGTTTTCCGATAGTTTTGAAAAAGAGCAAGCGTGGATTAAGCATTGTTGCCTGATCAAGTTCTCTCAACAATGTTACCTGAACAGTTGAAACACAGTTGAACAGTTGATATGGTAATTGTGATGAAAGATCTATCTAGCGTGTAAGATGAAAATGATGAGTATGATAATAATCGTCCTGTCTGTGTCACAGGGCTTATCATGCATGTAAATGTGACCAAGACAAAGGTATGGTGTATGAAGTAGATCTATTGGTGTGTGGAAATAATCGTTATATATCGAACGAGAAGAATCATTTTATAACGATTCTTTAGAGAGAGAGAGAGAGAGAAACAAAAAGATTGAAACAGATGAGGAAAGGAGAGTGAATGCAAAAATTTAATAAAATGGTGCAGAATCGATGTCGTAAAATAGTACGAACACAAATCTTGTTGGTGGTTGAGAAAAGTCAGATACGAAGTGCTACAACCCGCGAATATAACCGCATTTTAAGTATAACCAGATGTAAACGGAAACGAAGCAAAAAAAGGGTGTAATATGTTAAGAATCGTAACAGGTCCAAACCTCATCAATGGTTTCTGCATACCCTTTTGGGAATAAGGCATGAGTGTATATTTATGTAGTATTTCGATATTATTTAAAATTTAAAAGTATTTAAATGAATATATCCGCAGGAGAAACAAAGGTACCGATATAACCCAAAGGATCACCACACTTAAATGACATTAGGCAGGGCACATTGCTTGTAGATCAGATCTTCGATACATCCGAAAGGTTCTGGAGGAGTGGCGACCACGTCCCGGAAGATGCAGTTTTGGAAGGCCTTCCATGGACTGATGACTTGGTGAGGGTTGTGGGAATCTGATGGATGCGAAACGCACAGGACCTGTCGTACTTGGGGGATGCCTATGTCAAACACGTTAACACGTAGGAGACGTCTTTCGGTTGAAATGATGATGTTGACGATGATGTTATAATAAAACCAATGCGATTATTCGCTATTAATAACTACACATCTGCATTCAATGTATACAAACAAATAACCAAATAAATCAAAAAACAACAAACATACAAATATAATATTAATTAACCTGTACCTACTACGTTTATATTTAAAATAACAATATAACTCTTACCTTTTAATAGAAACTTTAACAAAAAATTTGGCGCCTACAGGTACTTGGTCCGGTGGTGGATGTCTTGTGATATATGCGAGTTTGTATGTTCATGAATGCACCCACGATAGACGTTTATGAAATTATAATAATTATTGGTGTAGATACAAATAATTTAATATAACGTATTCGCAAGTTGAGCGTCAAATGATGTTTAAGGTAATGTATAATTATTTAAATATATTAATTTGTGACGCACTTAAAAGAGTCAGTAAATTGATAATATAATTACAAAAGTTAGGCTAATATTGTGGTTTGATAGTGCGGTAATTCCAGTTAGTGTGAGGTTACGTGGATGATGTCATTTGGCGACGAGGACTTTTCCACGTTCACGTCATTTATCACTGTAGCAAGTACCTACCCTGAACTGGTATACTAAATACGCTAGTACCTTACTGGATGTTATTGAATCACAGCTATAATAATAATAATAAATTGTCGATAGTCGATAGTCGTGTCGGGTAATGGCTTAATAGCCAAGAGCCTCGACCAACACCTTAGGAGGCTCGCGTTAGGCGGCTGAATCCAGGGCTTTATTCAGAAAGCGGTACTTCTGGACACGGCTCCTATAGTTAGGAAGTTTCTCTCTCTGGAGCCCTGACCGCCGGTAGCTTGGACCCTGTTCCCGATACCGGTGGGCTACTATTTTTTATATTTTTAAATGTTTTTTTTTTATATTGAAATATTTAAAAATGTAATTTATATTTGTTTATTGAAAATAAAGGAAATAAATTGTTTTTATTTGGGACCACTTTTGTTAGTACACCTTAGATACTAACCTAAACTTATACATTAGTATTATATTCTCTTCGCATCTCAGCAGCGTTACCGTCACAAAGTGCGTTACGGTACATTATTTCAGAATATTCAGGATTAAAATATCCAGGCATAGTCAGCAATCATGAAGGCACAGCACAGCCCTCTAGCTAGCTTTATACAAAATGTAGCCTAGTGCATTAAAAGTACTACGCCTAATGTACACATTACTACAAAAATATCCTTGTCTTATCAGCTATTCAAAAAAGCATAATTGTTTATATTTTGCCTGTATGACAGGGAAGAGAGGAGTTTTATGAGGAGCAGGTAAAATCGCTAGACGGTTGTCAGCGTTACTTGGTTTCAACTCTACGTCGCAGAAGCTCATGTTTTGTTAACTGTTGCCATGTATCTTGCTCTTGTGCTGCACGCCTAGCCAAGTTAATAATCTGCAATCGTTAACGCCAGACGAAAATTAATCAACAGTATAGGACCCAACGTTAAGTCACGTGGTCAGAACAAACGAATAGAAAATTTGTAGCCAAGTTCACATCGTTCAAAATGATAGAATGAATCTGTTATCGTTTCTACAATGTTCACGCTACATCCTTTGTTATACAAACGCTACATTGTAGAACGAGCGGCTGATTCAGGCGCGTCAACATGGCTACCATCTTATCGTTTTCTACAATTGCTGACACCGAGGCGTTTCTGATTGGAGAACGGAATTCGACACCAGACGGTCGTAACTTGGCTAGGGGAGTTGGTCTAACAATAAAACAAACGGTTTGTGTTTGGCGTTTATTTTAATCATAAAATATTTGGATACACTAATTTCTCGACACAGACTTGCGAGTTCATAAACAGGATTGGTCTTAAAATAAGGGATATCTTAGGAAACTAAAAATTCACGACTACTTAGTTGAATCCAAAATATTGGGAAACTCGAAATTCGGCCAAAATGTCATTATACATTTTATCAAGAATGATTCTATGGTTCAAATTATCTATACTAATATTATAAAGAGGTAAATTTGTAAGTTTGTAAGTTTGTAAGTTTGTAAGTTTGTATGTAGGGGGTAATCTCTGGAACTAATAATCCAATTCTAAATTTTTTTTTACTGGCAGAAAGCTACATTATTCCTGAGTGCTATAGGCTATAAATTGTTTCTATAGCATGTATATTAACCGAGCTATCACAACTTTTGTCTAGCAAGTCGGAAAAAAATACCTCATAAAATAGAATTATTTGCGTGCGCTGCCTAAACAGTTACTTAAAATTAAAAACAATGTATGGCTACCTGGTTCGTCTTAATTATTTCTACAAAAAAGTCCGCGGTACCATATCTCTATCTTTTATATTTCATCTTTTATACTTCTTTTATTGCATTAAAAATATTTTTTTTCGGCATACTTACGTTTGGTTGATTATTTGAGCAACAAAATATTAATTCTTATGACAATAAATTATTTCCGTATCACAAGAACATTATACAGATAAGATTTGCCATTTACAGCATAGCAATTGGTCATACAGTTTCGAAGATAATATAAAATTACTAAAACGCAAAATGCCCCTAGCGTAACTTTCATTGTGCAGACGTTTTACCTATTTTTTTTTTTATGGTGGGCAAAAATCATCTTATGACAACCCCCGCCCTTGGGTGGAGTGAGAGATAGTGTCAGACTCTTACTGACTAAAAACCCACCCCGTTCCTTCTAGCCTTCAAACCAGGGCACGAGTTCCCTTTCGGATAACCCTGGACCCGGTAGGCTTCGACCCAGCTGGGCCTCTGCTGTTGCTGACAACTTCTTGAGGCGCGCGGGAACAGTGTGCGCCGTTGACGTCTTGAGCTCGGTCCATTACCGGACGATCGGACAGCAAGCTACCCATGGCTCGCCGTCCGCGAGCCCGTGTCTACGGTGGCCGGAAATCGGGATCGGAATCCCGGCGGCGGCGGCGGGGGCGCCGTTGCCTGATGCGGTCTGCCTCCGCCTTTGCTAGCATTACTGCTTCGCAGAAGGAGGCGACCGACTGCCATTCCTCCTCGCTAAGGACCATGGCCTCAACCAGAGCCCGCCGCGAGAGGTGTCCGCCGCCGATCGCCCCCACGAGGGCACGGCGATGCTCTGCCCAGGCAGGGCACACCTCGATTGTGTGCTCCACCGTGTCCTCCGGGCGTTCCGCACAGTGGCGACACTCGGGCGTCTCTTCCGCTTTAATTCGGTGCAGGAACCTCCCGAACTTGCCATGTTTTCTGAATCGCGGTGTTAAGACTTTCTGTGGATTGATGACCCTCTCGAATTATTATGCCCACGTTGTCGTTAGTTGAAGTTCTTCTGTCAGTTGCTTATTGGTTTCGGTTGTTTCGTTCGTATGGTTGTTGTTGTTGATAGATACCTCATAATCGAAAATATCGTAATTTCGTTGTACGTTTTTGTATGTTCGTAGTTTCGTACTTCGTTCTATCGTAATAATCGATACGAGTTATTCGATATTACGATTGTTTTGTTTTGTAAAGGCGGACGGTGTTCGAGTCGCTCTCCTTTTGTTCATAATTGTTTTCAAGTCTGTGCGTAGTTTGTTGAGAGCATGTCTAAAAGGAAATCTCAACTGTCCCGGCAGACATCACAGACAAGAGCCGCTCGAGTACGCCGTACGGAAGAATCTGCCCCTGAAAATGAGCAGCGCCTCTCGAGAAATAGAGAATATATTTCGCAAGCACGCGCTAGAGAATCTAGCTCCGAGCGCTCACAGCGCCTCGCTAGCCAAAATGTGAGGACATCGCGGGCCCGTGCTCGAGGAACTAGCGCTGAACGTGCGCACCGTCTATCTGAGTTAAGGCAGCATGTCTCTGAGACAAGGGATAGGGAGACTAGCGCTAAACGCTCGCGGCGGCTTGGTAGGCAAAATGTCATAACATCGCAGGCCCGTGCTCGGGAATCTAGCGCTGAACGTGCGCAGCGTCTATCTCATTTAAGGCAGCATGTCTCTGAAACAAGGGATAGGGAGACTAGCGCTGAGCGCTCGCAGCGGCTCGCTAGGCAAAATGCCATAACATCACAGGCCCGTGCTCAGGAATCTAGCGCTGAACGTGCGCATCGTCTAATCGAGTGTAATCTTATTTTAAAACAAGAAATTTTCCGCGGATGAAGTCGCGGGCAGAAGCTAGTTACAAATATAGTCAGAATATGCACTCAATTCAATTGTAAAATCAATATATTGTAAATTATCGTTACAAAATTTTATATTTATGTCATTTTATCCCCCCAATTTATTAAAATAAATGTGGGGGGATAAAATTACATTACGGATTTTTATTATTATTCCAAATATGCAATTTTGGTTTGATTTCATTTCGGTTATATTGTATTATAAGATATGGTCAGACCAAAGTACATCATATTTAACATCTACTTTTACAATAATGGATATGGCTTCATTCGTAGCACTACTGTCCGTAAGTTCGTATTATTATCCTTCGGCATATATTCACTGAACATTGAAATGATCTTGATTTCATACATTAATGTCACATACTATTGGGTTACCGCACTGCACTACTGAAACGTTATTTAAAAACACTTTTCCGCCACAGCTGGCCTTCCTCGTAGCATGCCGGCCGCAGTGTCAACCGCAGACGTCCCTGTGCATCCGAACTCAGCGTCTTTTCTGAATTTTAACACGATATCTGGCAGTTTTGAGTATTTGATGCGGCCTACCCAAATGTCCTTTTTTTGGTACTGTTACTCAAGTCGTTGAGCTCCTTAGTAGTCCTAAGTTTGCGCTACACGAATACTGACAAATGCTTGCACTGACTGGACAGGTCCACTAAAATCTGTGTGGTTCTCTTCAAAAGACCATCTCGGACACTAATCTGCATGGTTCTCATATGATTTGACCATTACGTGTTTGCTGAATGGACTTTAAAAGAGCCTGACCCCGAGTTTCTTCCGGTGGTATTTTCTCAGTGTAGTCAGCTAGGAAACACCGGCCTCTTACCATTTATCATGTTGCTGCCCAACAGGGTCCATAACTGTTTCCATTTTTTATTAATATTCATCACCTGATTTGTCAATCATTACTGATTTCAATAAAGATTTGACATTCGAGATTTGAGTCTCGGAGCAGGCACAGGGTATTTTAATGCACAAATCGTCCACCTACTCAAGGTGTAATTTTTGTCGTAAACAGTAAGTTTTTCTTTTTCATCATCAAATTCTCTTTGTCCAGCCCGTTTTATGTCGTCCATTTTAAAGTTGATGCTCTTCAGAACACTATCATCAAACCATCCAGGTCCATTTATAAACTCCAAAATCATGTTTTTTGCATGGTTCACGCAACTATTGTGGTAAACGACAGCTCTGACTCCACTATTAGTCACTAAACATACACTTAGCGCTGTTGTAGTAAAAATTTCAGTTACCAACGTTCGTGCCATATAAATGGGATCATCGGCCATTTTCTCACAAACAGCGAGTTTGTCAGCATTGAGATACACGCCGGAGTATTTTATTAGTTCAACAAGTCCCGGAGCAGGCTGATGATGTTTTAATGTCAACGTTATGAATGTCTTACATTTTCGGTGTGATTCCAGAGGTGAAGCTGTCTGTTTTTCAGTTTCTGTGTTTTGTAATGATGATGCTGTTATGTTCGTCCATTCTCTAGTCGCCATCGTCGTTGCGGTTATTTGGATCTCTGTTATTCCTGATTCTTATTAATGTTTATAATCTGGAACAGATAAAGAAAAAATATTAGAATGTTGTTTGATAGCTTCGGAAAAGAGTATTGTTGCCTGATCAAATTCTCTCTACGTTGTCATCAGAACAGTTGCAAGACATGGTGACAGTGAAGAAGGATTAAGCATGTAAGATGAAAATGATGAATACAATAGTATATTTAATAATATATTTGTTCAGAATTAAAACTTGGTAAAACAATCAAGAAAATCTTAGGAATTATTACAAAGGTATTGCTATATGCCTGTATTAAGATAAACCTGTATCACAGGCTTATCATGCAATCTAAATATGAACAAAATAATGGTGTATGAAAGAGAAGTGGACACCCACCATAGTGTGAATATAATCATTATATTTGGGAAGTATCGTTCTAACTATTTAAAGAGACATGAAAAGATTGAGGTAGATGAGGAAAGGAGAGTTAATGCAAAAATTAAATTAAATCTTATTGGTGGTTCAGAAAGGCCAGGTACAAAGTGCTTACAACCCGCGAAGATTTAGGTGAAAATGCCTAATTCTCAAAAGCACTACTTCTCAAAATGACCTGCGGGGTTACCATGACGTTCAAAGTAAGATTGTTTTAATCTTGTTTCAGTGTGGGCAAGAGATGGCTATAGACAACCTGTATAGCTCTGTCTCTTAACAACACCAAAACAAGATTAAAATAATCTTATTCTAAACGTCCTGGTCTAGGTCCAATTATATCAAAATTTCTAATTCTCAGTAAACTCAATTCGCTAAATGCCTAATTTTATGAATGCCTGCCACTCCTCCTCGCGTCCATGTACATTTTAAGACCCACTTTTTCAGAAGGTCTACTGAGGTCACTGAGCATTGTGCTGAGCACTTCCGTAGTCTCAGCCATGACTACTATGTCGTCGGCAAACCGAAGGTGAGTGATGTGCTCGCCATTGATATAAATGCCTAGTCCACTCCAGTTCAGAACCTTGAAGACATCCTCCATTGCGGTCGTGAACAGTTTCGGAGAAATGACGTCTCCCTGCCTTACACCCCGCTACCCTACTTTTGGTTTGGCCGTAGTCACACAAAACTAGTTCAATATTTTCTACATTGCCGCATCTATCATGTTTTCGCATTGCCGCATCTATCGTGGTATCGAAAATGTGGCATCCGTGACAATTTTTTTTTTATTTGGAGGAAAATAAATTTGCCATTATGTAGAAACACAAAATATATAGGTTGAAGTGAGGAGCGCAAGAGGGGTAGCCGTGCCAAACGCTCAAGGTTATCGGCTAATAAGTAGATAGAACAATTACCTACATTCTACGTAAATAAATAAATCTATCTATCCATAGTTAGGAAAAGGTTCCCATGACATTCAGCTAGGGTTGCCAGGTCCTGAAACTGAAAAGCCGGACAATCTATCCTATTTAGCCGGACATTTAGTCAAAAAGGCCGATATTTTTTTAAGTCTAATAAAATTCATAAAAGCTTTTTGAATTCTAAAAAAAAAACAATAAAATTAAGCGATATTATTGCTAGACTACTGCATGTCCGCTCTACTTGTGCTAGCGATACAAGGTAAGGCAAAACTCTAATGACAATTCTAAATAAAATGGTCTTTAAAAAGCCTAACAAAAGCCAAAAATGCTCAAATTTGGCCGGACACGTAACTAAAAAGCCTGACTATGTCCGGATTTATCCGGACGCCTGGCAACGCTACATCCAGCATTTTCGATTTAGGGCCAATATGGGGCCAACATAGACTGGTCGTGTACTTAGTACTTGCAGCTCATCCAGCCATCCACGACTAAATAGTTAATGTTTACTAACATAACGATAATGCGCTTGTTACCGCACACGTGTGTTTAGCCCCAATAGCATGCGTAATGTGATCCCATCAGACAGATGGCCGACTTGCTGACAATTCGGACATAGTGTCCAAAATGACACATTTTTTTTTCATTGATGATTCGGACACAGTTTGGTAAAGTCAGATAAGAGTTTTAAATTATAATATATGGGAAAAAAGTTTTATACCAGGGTATACCTGACAAGTTTGCCCATAGATTATATACACACTTATATACTGGGTTTTTAGGTAAACCGTAGCGTGTATGTTGCACAACTGTGCAGGTTTCCACATAAGCTTACCTGTCAGGTATAATTGTGCAGGTAAACCTGTCAGGTATACCCTAGTGTGTATGGCTATCTATACCAAAACTATTTTAGGCTGGATTTAAGGTGGCAACATCAGATAATTTTCTATATACTTTCTTTATACTTTTTAATCTGATTAAATGTGACTGTACCTAAAGTGTCCGTTTCGACTACTCGGCCACAGTGAAGCAGCGAAATAACGATTACGCCAGCATTACGAAGGAATTTGTAAAACTACGTATTTAGATAAAAATGTAGATAGTATAAATAAAGCCTTAATGTTTCAACCACGGATATCTATGGTTTCAACTTAAAGACCTACAGAATTTAAAAACATAATGCAAGTTAGGAGAAAGGTGACCAAGATTTATGGTAGGTATGTCAAAGGGACATTTTCGGTTAATACCCATGAACTATTTCGAGTAACTTCTCACCAGGATGCTCTGCAACATCATAAGACAGAAAAAAAAAACCTCCTCTTTTCTCTCTAATTACGTGTTGGTCAAATCTAAGCGGCAACATTAATTTGACTCTTAAAGGAGAGTGCCTTTCAGAAAAATGTTTTGAATTCAGTGAACTCCCTTGATAGTGCCATGATGTCCAGTGTAACTGCAGATTGGGCCTCAGAAGATTTATTTTTCAGCCTTTTTTCATACTTCGACATACATAACAGAACACATAAACATAATTGAACAGCTATTTCAAATCCTCAAAACTTGGTTTTGGTGTCCGTAGTTTGTTTGAAGAAAATGCAATTATATCAATAAAAACGCAGAGAAAAATCAACGAAAATGGAGAGTTTTTTTACACTGTGTCTATTTACCCCACTACCATGTTATTCTTTTTTCGTTTCAAAATCGGTTATTTTTTTTTGTGTTTTGCATTTTCTGTAATATTGCAATATTTATAACCATGAACCCTAATAAAAGGTGACTTTTAGTAATAAAAGCTCCACTTGGAAATCATGCATTTTAAAGGGCAAGCAATGTCAATTATGACTATCTATTTGCAAATAAACAATAACTTTTGTTTTGGGAATTTTGTATTGTAGCAGCCTAGAGAAGCAAAAGTTATTTGTGAAGTGTGTTTGTGACGAATTGAATTTTATTGTATTTTTTACTACCTCAGCAAAATTTGGTATGAAGGCTGTTCGCCATTTGCTGGTTAATACTACAAAGACTTTAGAACGTGTTACATCCGTATTCTTATGTCACTAAGGAAGATATTATCGTTAAAAACTTATCAAGTGTAGCCTTCTTTAAATAGAAAACAATTGCACATAGTGTCTGTGGAAACCGAATTTAAAATCCGATGAAATTGAGACATTTTGAACACTTTCAGTCTGATAAGTTTCCTTTTTTGATAATGACTAGCAGAACTTATGATAACACGATAACACGATATGATTACTTTCAGTGCTCGTCCAAACTGATTTCTTTTTTTTTAGGTGGGAAAACCCAATAATAATAAGAACCATTTATTCTCAGGCATCGGAGGCCCATAGAAAAAATACATAAAATAATCTTATAAAATAATAAACTAATAAATATCAAAACTTATTTAATAATTATACACGTAACATCGGCGTCGTGTTCCGCTGCGTGGTGTCGCGTAACCGTCCTCGGAAACGTCGATACACCACACCTTTCGGCCAAAAGTCCTCTTTCAAAAAGACGTCCAGATGGTGGGTTGGCCCACTTTTGGGCGGAGCGGGAGATAGTGTTTATTATTAAAACGTAATTTAGCTATTAAAACGTTATCATCGATAACATTAGTAGTAATAGTAGAATTATCGGTGTTTACGTGAAATGGACATAGGAGGGTATTTGTTTTCGTATCTTTAGGTATGTACGTAAGCACTAATCGAATAGACAATCATTAATCTTGTTTACCATAAAAGTACTTTACCGGTATCCTTATCAAATTGAAAATGCTCCATTGCATTGATGTAATCTTGGTCACCTTTCTTCTAAATTGCATTATATGTTTTAAGTTCTATAGGTCGTGAAGTTGAAACATTAGGGCTTTATTTATACTATCTAATTTTTTTTCGAAATTGTATCAGTGATTAGCAAAAAGAATGGGACCTCGAAGATGCTCCATTTAAGAGAACTGCGTGGCCGAGCCGTTCTCGCTGTTTCTATGTTGAATATATCATTGTTCGTGTTTTGCAAATTCTTTCGTAATGCTAGCGTAGTCGTTATTCTGCTACGACACTGTGGCCGAGCAGCCGAAACGGACACTACTAAATAGCTTTAATAATTTTACTGGTGTACGAATCGTTAGCCAAAAAATATTGAAAACTAAATTTTGTCAGCGGCTTCGCCCGCGTACATAAACTATAGCCTACGTCACTCAGGAATAAAGCAGCTTTCTATCGGTGAAAAAAGTTTAGCAATTGGACCAGTTCTTTCAGATATTACTTCCTACAAACAAAAAAATAAACTTTACCTCTTTATAATATTAGTGTAGATGTCGTGGTCTGATCTTAAAATTGATCACTTTATGATATGGCTAACTAAAACTATCTGGCCAGTTTTAGTTAGCGTTTAGGTTAACGTTAACATTAAAATTTGATGATACGTCAATCCTCGTTCGGCCATATCATTGATGTTGGATTTTAATTATAATAATAAAAGGTCTAAAGAAAATAGGACAAACGAAGATTGAAATATCATCAAACTATGACGTTTAAAACGATCTGGCCAGTTTTACTTGGCAATATCTTGAACTGATCAATTTCTAAGCTCCGGCCACGACATAAATAAAATGTGTTGATTTGGACACTGTGTCCGAATCAACAGTAAGTCAGATGGGCTAACTAGCCCGATCCAGCCGTTAGTTTAATTTATTAGTGGTCTATTTGTTTCCCTGTCTGTGTTTAGGCCTAATCATGGCGCGGTTTGGGTCCTATTGTGATACCGCGTATTTATTCATGTATGTGCCACGTGAATACAGAGGGTCGAGCCTGTAATCCTTAGAATTAGTTAGAAATTTGAATGCCTGCCGCGGTTTTCCCATCCGATTATAATTTGGGTGTCTTCAAGGCTAGAGTGAATAGGCTCTAAATAAACTAGTGCGCCGCGCCATCAACGACTGCATCATTGCTTACTATCAGGTTGGATCGTAGTCAAGTACTAGTTTATATAAAAAAAAAAAACTTTAGCAATATTATGTACCTACGATTGACGAGGGAAATATTTGGAGATAAACACAGGGTTGGTGTCACAAAGGAGATGGCGGGAATGTCGACTTCACGGCCTCCCGTAACAGGAACGTACACTAATATTATAAAGAAGGAAAATTTGTATTTTTGTGTGTATGTTTGTAATGAATAAACTCAAAAACTACGGTGACGATTTCAAAAATTCTTTTACCACTGGAAAGCTACATTCACTGCTGAAGAGCGAAGCTGAGTATCATAGGCTATGTAGGTGCTACATAGGTATATTTATTGGCTGTGCAAAGTCGGGACGGGCCGCTAGTCCATTAAAAAAAAGTAAATTTAATTTTATGGAAAAGCTGTGTTACTTTTTGGTGTACAATTTTTATTCTATTCAATAAATATCGTTTTAGCAAAAATATTGTCGAGAATATTGCAAAAAGATTTTCATAAATTCTCTTTAAATTGCAAATGGTAGGTTTTTAATTATCACAATTAGTCATTATTACCTACTATTATAATTACATATTTTTCCTGCTTATAAATGCAAGTTTATCCACGTCTCGAACTTTATAAAACTTTAGTAGCATTATAATCACTTTTTACTTTTTTAATTGGTTGACTGCAATCCCACCTGATGGTAAGCAGTGATGCAATCTCTGATGGTGAGGCGCACTTGCTTATTAAAAGAGCCTATTCACTCTAGCCTTGAAGACACCCAAATTATAATCGGATGGGAAGACCGCAGCAGGCCAATTGTTCCAGTCCTTTGACGTACGCGGTATAAACGACGAGGCGAAACGCTTAGTTCGAACCGTACTTATCCATTTTTTGGTTTTTATTTTTTTTAATGTGTTTTGTTGGTAATAACAGCATCCCGCATTTGTCTTTATGATTTTTAGTAGGTGTTATACTTTTATAAAAAACAAAAGATTAAATAACATACCTCAGAATTTTCTCCA
The DNA here is from genome assembly GCA_949319445.1 of Mythimna lalbum. Lineage (NCBI taxonomy): Eukaryota > Metazoa > Arthropoda > Insecta > Lepidoptera > Noctuidae > Mythimna > Mythimna lalbum. The sequence goes on along the minus strand of OX439362.1, from coordinate 20,134,376 downwards.
ACACTTTTACGACTTGATTTGAAGCAGTGACAGCTAAGATTATACAGTCTTCAATTTCCTGATATAATTTTTTTAATATCTACGTGATAAGCAGTGATAGCGCTATTATCAGTCTAATTTAATTTCACAACCGTGGCCGCTGTCACTATCCGTCTACTTTCGATTATATCTGTCAAAATCAGCAATAAGTAATAGTCCATATCATGGACTTAATGTCGGCTGTACACTCTCGCCCGAGTTCGCTCAGGCGAGACTGTACATGATAGCGCTTGTCTTGTGATGTCTCGGGGTGTCTCGCCTGCTCTCGCTCGCGTGGCGGTTTTATGCGCCCGAGTCAAAGGGTCTCGGTATGTCTCGCGAGGAACGCCGAGCGCATTGCTCTGCCCCTGTTAGTAAAAAAGACGTATCTAACATTTTTTCCAGATTTGAGTTATACTCGTATACATTGCCGGAATCAAGAAACAAAAGCGCATCTGCCTGTATTTTTAATATCTTGCTAACTTTCTCCAGTGCGGTTTTTTTTTTTTTTTTTTTTTTTTATCCGTTTTCGTTTTTGTTAGATGCGTCTTTCTAACTATCGGGGGCAGTGCTGTACACCGTAACTCTAAACAGACGAGAGTGTACACGGTCACTCCGAACGCACACGTCTCGGCCGAGGCGCCTCGGGCGAGACATAGCGAGACGAGAGTGTACAACCGCCATTAAATTATTTAACAAATGTAGAGATCGATCGCCGATTACGACCGATACCGCACTAGAAAGTGTTTTTCAATACACTTACTCGATAACCCGTTTTTATCTCTCCGCATTTAAGGCACGCAATTGACGGTTTTCCGCACTAGTGCAGAATAGTGCGCGTGCCCATCATCATCATTTCAGCCGAAGGCCGTCCTGGAGATGAGCCTCCACAAGTGTCACCACAATGAACGGTCCGCGTCCACCGCATTCTCACGATTCCTGTGAATTTATTTCATGAAGTCTCGCCTAAAAAATGTACGGGTATGTTATAATGTATAAGACTAATTTCTGCACTAGTGCAGAAAACTGCGCGTGTTCTCCCCTCCACAATGATATTACATTTATCGTATCAGGTTGGGCGCGCGTCGACCCCCACGACTCGTCGATCAACCCCCGTTTATTCATTTCTTCATAAGTTTATTGAAAAAAGTCGTTTGATACACATGCACTCATTGCAGCCCTCGCTGACGCGACGATACTGGAAGAGGCCAGTGATTTCGCGCTTCACCGCACGCCACCGCGAGACGCATCGCAACATTGCGAGCGCAGCGAGACGTCGCGCGGCGCAGCGGAACGTGTCTACATTCGCCACGTGCTCCCGCCGCGCCCCGCGTCCAGCCTCAGTCTACCATTTGCAAGCGCATGAGAACGACGTATATTTGGCTGGTGCATTATGGAGATCGATGAGAAGTTAATAGTAGGATCAAGTCGCCATGGCAGGCTCGGCTGCGCAGCGCCGCTCTTGCACGCCGCGCGTACCAGCGATGCACCGCTGCGCTTGCGGCGTCTCTCGATTTTTGAGTCACTCTATTAAAATGTCCGCGTCGCGTCTCGGTGTGAGCTGACCCTTAGAAACTCGTCGTACGAATTTATATTGAAAGAACATAATGCCTAGTAAATTCAGTGTGGTCATTCAGAGAGTGCCAATTATCGTTTGGGAAAATACCTGCAAAGTCAGGTGTACCGCTAATTCAGCGTTCATATATCGATGTCATACAAAATGCTGGCGGCTATGTAATTACTTAAATGTTCCACAATTAAGTGGAGGCAATCATTCGCCCACTGAAATATATTGGTTTGGTTAGCTTTAAGGCTGCTTTTACCAGAGATGTGCGAGGATGCGTAGCGAGGGATGTGTTCGTAAAGAACTAATAGAATCGCTTCATTTACTTCGCCTCGGTCAGCACAGCCCTGGTGAAAACGGCTCAGCGGAGCTAGATTTTTTTTGCATACAAAACAAGCGAGGGATGTGTGTGAGGAATATGTTGCGGGGAATGTGTGTTGAGAAGGATGTGTTGCGAGGTTTGGACATACTGTATCAGCTAGTCCAACCATCCTCGCACCGCACATTAATGCGCATTTTCACAGCTCACATCATCATACGACACACCTCTTACAGCTTTGGTGGAGACCCACACACATTTTCACAGCACATAAAATATGAAAATATTTTAAAAGACATAGAACAAAAGTTGTTGTTTATGATGTTTTTAACACAGTCCTAAGAGGTTACTAGTGTTTTACAAATAACCCTGTATACTCACGGTCTTATAAACCGCTGAAGAACGTTTTATACGCACCCAAAAAAATGCACCTTCGTCAAATCTTGATAATCTTAGGTACTTACTCTAGTCAAAATGGGCAATAGGGCACTTAGCTGCAAGGGATGACGGTGCTTATAAGGTTTAAAGTGACGCAGACGTCCTAATCCGGGTCTAAATCCTCACTCCAGACCGTTACTGAGAATTACCTAATGGAAAAACAAATATTTGTATAGCCTGAAGATAAGTGTTCCAGGTTTGGGTGTCTTGTGTATGTGGGTGTAACTAGGCCTGAGCGAAATGGGCCGTTGCCCATGGTCTCGAATCTAAAGGGGCCTCGCGTGTTTTGTGAAGACGCAGTTTTTTGTTTTATAATTTATAGGTTCGTGCTTGACCACTTATTTCACCCGATGCTAAGCGACGATGTGGTCATGTGGTCGAACACTGGGCTGCGACAGTCGCTGTCTCGTTCTAGAATTTGTAAAAGACTGGCCGCGGCTTCGCCCGCGTATATAAAATATAGCTTATGTCACTCAGGAATAAAGTAGCTTTCTATCGGTGAAACAAATTTAGCAATCGGACCAATACTAACTACCTATTTATTATATTAGTCTAGAAATGAATTAAATTCAATTTACATGTGGATGGATGGAAAGGGAGAGGGAGGCCAAAGAAAAGATGGATGGATTGTGTGAGAAGTGATATGAAAGAAAAGGGAGTTAGTGAAAGCGTGACAGGACAGAATGGAAGAAAAAAACGTGTTGCGCCGACCCCAAATAAAACGGGACAAGGGCAAGAAGACTACGATGATGTAGATAAAGGCCTCGCTTTTGCGCCTTCGCCCACGTCTGAATTAGTACACGTTACGCCCCTGTTTACATGTTTGCGAGGGCACCTACAGGAGTTATTCCTAGTGTGGGACAACGTTTTTTTTTTTAAAGATTAAGATAAAGAACTAAATCTATCATTCTTTCTCGTACTAATAAATACCTGATAACCCGGTTTGTACTTTGGAACTCTGCTTATAATGGATTAATTTGAATGTTCTTGGATTTTTTAAGTAAAAAGTTTAGTCTTTGAAATCTTGTGTTTCTTCTACACCAAAGTGATGACTAACCTTCGAAAGATTTATATTCATGTATTTATAGTTATAACGAATAAACTCAAAAAATACTGGACCAATTTGAAAAATTCTTTCACCAGTGGAATACTATTTTATCACTGAGTGACATGGGCATATAGTCTCTTATTTTTCACGGGCGAAGTTGCTAGCAGATGTTCATCATTATTTCAGCCGAAAGACGTCCACTGTTGGACATAGGCCTCCCCCAAGCGTCGCCAGAATAAACGGTCCTGTGCGTCTCGCATCCATCGGATTCCCGCAACCCTTACCAGTTCATCGGTCTACATTGTAGGAGGCCTTCCAACGCAGATGCAGTTTCAGCAGAATTTAGTCCGTTTTAACTGGGTGCCGTGAGTTTCCATAAAAAAAAATTATCTATAACTTAAATGGCAGTGGGCAGGGCACATTGCTCGCAGAACAGGTAGGACGGAGTAGGTGGACGAGGACCAAAGGTTCTGAAATGCTGACAACGTACCGGAAGACGCAGCACTTGTCTTCCACAAGGTGGACCGATGACCTAGTGAGGGTTGCGGGAATCCGGTCGTAATGCCGACACTTGGGGAGGCCTATGTCCAACAGTGGACATCTTTCGGCTGAAATGAAGATGATGACTATTTTCACTGGATTCTAGATTTGGAGCATTACTTATTTGCACCTATTGCAAAGCTTCTCAAACGATCGTGAATCATAGATTACTCGATCAATCAGCCTGCTTAAATATGAATGATTCGGTAGCATTTCGAATAACTAGGCTACGACTTGATTATAGAGCTAAGTTAGGAATTAATTACACCTGCAAGAAATCTAATTATTAGGTAAGGAATTACGTTTAGTTTCAGTGCGCTTTTGACAGTGTTTCAAGTATAAAGTGATACGTTTATAGTCATATAAAATAGTAATTCTGTCCTTAATTTTTTTTTATGGTGGGGAAAATCATTCAATGACAACCTCTTGGGCGGAGCGGGAGATAGTGTCAGACTCTTTCTGACTAAAAACCCACCCCGTTCCTTCTAGCCTTCATACCGGGGCTCGAGCTCCCTTTCGGATAACCCTGGCCCCAGTAGGCTCTGAATTTGATTCCTATAAAAAAACTCATAGGTGCACTTTAAATTTAAAAGAGGAGACCGTTGTCTGTAGTCACAATTAGTACTTAGTGCCGTTACTAAGGCGGTGCCAGCAGTACTCAGGCACAGAGTGTAGTCCCGGAAGGGGCGCAAATTTTTTATATCTAGTCTCCCTTTTTGTTTATATTCTAGAGGCGCAGTTATAGAAACTAGCACCGGGCTTATAAAAGACTAGTTACGGTACTGTTGCCTTTATCGCAACGTCAAAATTTGCAGAACTGTCTATAGTTTACCATATCAATACGTACGTCAATTTGTCTGTGCAACTATGGACGAAGTTATCATGTTACATTGCTACTGGAGATTGAATGTGAAGGACGGCACGGTTGTCCAGGAGAATCAATCCGCCATATTATTTACGTTTATACTCGCCTAGGTAACTTATAGAGCATTTGCAGAATTATCCATAAGTAAATTGCTCTGAAATGCCCTCTTGTGAAGGCATCAGATTCAGTTTTCGATAATAACAATTAAATGGGGTCGGTTCATCATCACCGACAGGACCATTGTAGCCAATAAGTCTCATAATGTAGGAATGGACCGACGCGAGAGACTTGCAATGATTGTAGACATACCTAATCGTCCCATGCGACGAGCATCTCTTCAAAGCCGAGAAATATTAGCAAATGGAGTAAGCTTGGCCCGGGAGGTTGTCGATATGTGAGATGTGAACTCGGGGATTATTGTACCGATGGTCGTGTCAGCCAGAGGCTTACACGACCACTTAGCCACGAGCATCGACCAATACTCGAGGCTCTCATTAGGAAAGTAGGAAAAGAAAGAAAGAAAACATGTTTATTCTGCCTAAATAGACGCACAATTCGTTACAAAAAATATACAAAAAAACAAAACAGTTTCCCCGCCAGTTTCTGCAGCTGGAATAACGGTTTGACTCAGAAAGCACTTTTCCTTGACACGGCTCGTATTGTGAAAGGGATCCTCTCTTTGAAACTCTTAATACCGGTAGTTTAGACCTTGTTCCCGAATAAAATAAGGTTCCAAAATGAACAAACAAGAATGAGTTCTCATTTAAAATTCAGCCCCATATTAAAACAAGTAATAAGGTTATAGAATATAATAATAAAAGTTAAAACAATAATAACACATTTCAACTTTGGTAAAGTCCAACATTAAAAGAAAAAGATTCTTTACAACTCGTAATGTTTCTTTCAACTAACTTTGCCCTCTTGCTGTATAATTTTCTTTATCTTTCCCACTTAAAAAAAGGGTCCGAAATTATGAGTTAAATACGCCCAATGACCTTTTATACTCTATGAAAGTGTGTTACAGTTTGTTGAGTAAAGGTATTGTTTATGGTTCGCAGCCGAGTTCCGTCGAACTTTTTAAAAGCACCTGATTTTAAGTGCTTTCCAAGATGGTTGTATTCAATGAAATGTTGCTGAAAGTTTTCATAGCTTTTTTACTTAGAGTATAACTGGTCTTTAACATTTATATTGATGTAAAAGTAGACAGTAACGGCTTCAGTTATTTACCTTTTTTTGGAATAAAAAGATAAACCCTTCGATTACTCTAAATCCGTATCTTCAAAAAAGAATTTTGCTGATTCATTTCGCTTATATCAAACTATCTTTAAAAACTTCTTGTAAAAAACAAAACAGTTGCACAAAAACTATATGCGTTGCCACATAAGTCAATGACTCACCGATTGACGTCAGCAAAAAAAACAAATGATTACAAAATTGTTAACAACGTCCACCCCTTTCCAAACTTTGTTTTGGAGAAAATACCGATAGGTTTTATGTAAAATATTAAAGTAGATATTACTTATACTGTTATTAATTCAGTGTTTGATCAGGGTTCGCCACGGGCAGGCTGATTGCAGGCCAGCAGTATTTGTGAGCAAATAAAGCTACTATAATGATGGAAACGATTCGCAAGTTCGGACTGGGGTACTGTGATATAAAGACAATGCTATGGAATGTGAATGTGATGCTGAGGGTCCTGGTCCTGAATATTGATGAGAGAAATAAGAAACGTAAGCTAATGGATTGTTAACTAGTGTTAGATGAAATTAGAGATTAGGCCATTTTAAGTTTTATAGGTCTCAAAAAATTGTTTGCTGTATTTTTGGGATATTGCTCGGATAGATGTTAAATTAAGTGTGATGTTCAGAAAATTTAAAAATGTTCAGTAGGTAATCTTTCAGATTTTAGCTCCAATTAATCAATCAATAATTTTGTTTACATAATATAGGTTTAGAAAGATGTTTGCATCAGTACAGTTTCACCATATTCAGCTTATTTTTGCATGCAAATGCTTAAGACTTCTAAATCTATCATAATTAAAAAGTCAAATAATTTATTTTTGAAGTTCCTAGATCATATTTCCGGTAACTTAAGCGACGCCTTAGTTCTACCAGTTTGACAGGTTTCGCAGTAGGACTTCCATCATTGATAAATTTTGTCAAAACATCATAATTGCAACTGAAAGTCTATGATGGGGTATGTAACGTTTGAAATAATAACAAAATTTATAAAGACCGTATGACCTAATTTTTATTTAATATACTTTTACCACCTGTTCCATAATGCCCTTTTATATATCATACAAACCTCACCTAAAGCAAGTCTTTCTTTACCTAGAGATCTAATGTAGTACGGGTGTCAACTAGGGGATTTGAATTAGGAACATCAAAACCATATTCAAATGTAATGTGAATCAAACGAGTTTATTTAAAAATCAAATTGGCCATTAACCAAAAAATAAATAAATAAGAAATTCTGATTAGCTCGCTGTACTCGGGAGTTAATTATATAAATCCCTCACTGCGTTCGGGTTTAAAACTGAGCAACCTTCGTTTCGTTCGGAATTTAACATGCCGCACTGCTTTTTCCTCTAGTCACATAACCTACTATTATTATTAATCGGGTTATTCTAAAGTAAGTTATTTTTTCAAATTCCAGCCATCCCAACAATCTTCTACATCATCTTCATATCAACCTTCCTGGGATACTTCTACGTGTACCTGGTCTCCATGAGCTGGTTCGTCTTCATTCGGTGTCGAGCCACTGGTGACCTGCTCTCCGCCATCATTGTCTTCTCTCTCGGAGTCTCCAGCGAAATAGGGACTGTCAAGCTGGTCTTTGTGTTTGTGCAAATGTAAGTATTCAATGCAGTACTTTGGATTGAGTAATAACGTGCTATTAGAGATACCTATGTGTAACAGTGAACTCGTGTGCAGTCTTTGGTTTATTGTCGCCGAACTCCGTGTTAGCAGTTCGTCGCCAGTACGTACGTCGATTGCTGAGATTGCAGAGTGCTCACCCCGGGTGCTCCGCAGCCAGGGCCCGATCTAGCTTTTAAACCGTTCCGGGCAAAGATAATTTTCACCGCCCTTTACACACACAAAACCATTATGAGTCTTAAGTCTTAAATATTTCCACTATCCAACCTGAAGTAGGTTGGAACACATAAAATTCTCAACCTGGTAACTTTGATGTGGATGGCTAATGGCTAGGTTGGAAGATAGGAATAAGTCAATTTTGCCGTCCCTCATTTTTTTGCCGCTCCGGGCAAATGCTCGATTTGCCCCCGCGTAGATCGAGCCCTGCCCGCAGTTTCGTGCCGATCACCGCGGCTTCTCCATGTGCCGCCGCCCAACTAATCCACCCCGCCCCGCTGCCTGTACGTGTAGCCCCAGTGAACCAGCATCGAGATTTCGCTGGCGTCACCGCAAGCGCCCCTGCCACTCCTATATTGAAACCTTTGCCTATAAGGCAACAAATAAGGCTGAAAACGAAGTTGGCATCGTTACGGTGCAAAAGAGGAAGCGTTGAGAGCAAACCAACCTGAATCTTTGCAGCAAAGCACCAGTTACGCCTTGTGCAAGTGTGCGCGCCGCTCAGCTCCAGTGCCATAGCTGGGGTGGTGCCAGCAGTGCCCAGGCACAGGGCGCGAACCCCGATGAGGCGCAGAGTTATCAAACCAAAGACAAGTTTTATACCACTTCTTTTATCAGCTGGAGGTTACTGGTTACTATTCCCTATCGCTTCGCTCCAGGGCGTGAACTAGAGCTGTATGTTCAGGTTGCCAACCACCAACCGCCTCTGCGAAGATACAGGCGGGGCTTTGCCCAAGTAGGGCAAACTTCCACCATATGCTTCACCATGTGCTTCGGACAATGGAGACATCCGAGCATTTCTTCCCGCAAGATCCAAAACAGGTACCTCCCGAAACATTCATGTCCGGTGTGGACCTGCATCAGGCGGATTAAACTTACCTAGCTGGGACATTTCTTAGGTGCGCAGTTTCAGAAAGTGGCATCGGGCGTAGATGAGGCTAGTTACGGTAGTGCTCATCAATGTTTAAATGATGCTTGCTGTGCTTCCTTAGTTTGTGTTTATCAGTTATCTAGTACTCATAGCACAAGCTCCCTTCAGTTTAAGTGGTTAAGTGCAAGTTGTGGAATATTATTATTTATTCATTATCTCTCTTCTTTGCCAGTCGAAAAGTCCGGAAGATAGTGTCAGAATGCCTTGCTTCCGACGCTTTGGTGGTGGCTGGCAGCCGGTTCTCCACCAACCTCCTGGGTGCGTTGAGACACGTCAAGGAGAGGGCCATGGTCTTCTGGATGGTGATCATCTTCAACGGTGTGGTGTACGTCATCAAACCTTTCTTAATGCCCGGGAGACATTTTACTGAAGACAAGTTTATACTTTTTGGTAAGATATGAATATTATTTTTAAAAAGGTTAAGCGATGGACTGCTGCGTTGCGTGTCGCGGGTTCGATGCTCGCACGGGACAAATATTTTTATGGCTTAGAGATAAGTGTTCCGGGTCTAGGTGACTTGTCTTGTGTTTACATGTATGAGAACATTCCCACGATACAGGAGTTATTCCTAGTGTAATCAGTTTAAAAAAAAATAAAACAAAAATCAAAGTAATTTTAAATCGTTTTTCTTAACTAGCGACCCGCCCCAGTTAAGCACGGGTGTGTAATTTTAAAGATTTTTATCTTTATTTTGAACTAGCTTTTGCCCGCAGCTTCGCCCACGTACATAAAATATAGCCTATGACAGTCAGGAATAAAGCAGCTTTCTATCGGTGAAAAAAAAATTTCGCAACCGGACCAGTACTTTCAGAGATTAGATTAGATAGAGTGTGGAAGATGTAGATTTTAAAGATTGTTACCTATCTTAAAAATTATCAGCTTTTCTTTACTATAATATGCACGTACACTATAAAACCTTCTTCGTGGATCACTCTGTCTAAGTGTGAAATTTCTAATGCTAATGAAATATTGTTAACTAAAAACACGTTTGCTTGCCTCAGATATCTGGAGGGAAGGGAGTTAGTTTTCAAACAGAGTTACTCATTTTCTTTTTTTTGGTATTTTTAGTATTATACCTATTTTTATTTTTTTGGTACCTAATAAATTATAATTATCACAGTTGCAAAGGCTGGCTGGTGTTAGAAAGAAAAACTAATCAAGAAATCTTGCCTTCAAAATATTGCATCTTCTAACAATATTCACGAGAAAAATACTAAGAGGCAGACTAATTACGTAACTAGTAAGTAGTACCTATACCAGTCAAAAAAAGGAAGAGCAAGAAGTAAAGTTATTGCACTTCTTATGGAGGTATTGTTAAAACATGATCAGGCGTTCAATGCTTCAAACGAAACCAACATTACCATCATGTAGAAAGAACAATTTAGAAGTAGGTTGAATATGTGGTAGGCGCTTTGTGGTTTACTCGGCCACTACAGCTTTGTGGTGGCCGAGTGGTAACGGCACCGAATTACTAGTTGTAGGTCGCGGGTTCAACCCAGCCTAATTACTTTGTGCAATTTATTTCATCACCACTGCTCTGAAAGCGGTAAAGGAAAACATCGTGAGGAAACCGGCATGTCCTAGAACAAAAAAATTCGAAGACATGAATATGACATCCACTAACCCGCACTGTGCCCACGTGGTGGATTACGGCGCATTCTCTCTCCTAGAGAGGAGACCTGAGTCCCAACTGTGGGAACATTATAAGGCCGGCTATGGTATGTTAGTAGTTGGGTATATATCTACTCCACTTTGAAATCCAGTTAAACTAGATAAATAAAAACCACACTGCGTCGAGGAATAACCGCACAGATCCGGACATGCAAGCGGGCTGCGGAAACGGTTTTGTAGCGACATCTATGACGCCACATAAGAATTACGAAGAAAATACGAAATCCTGTATCGCGCAATCAAAGTTCTCCGCGCGATTTGAACATATACGACAGCCCGACATCAACTATCGGGCAGTCGCCCACCAGACTATAACAACCGGTCTGGCCGGAGGATCCTCCCTTTTCAACGGAGGTTTGTGGGACTTTACTCTCTGTTCCACATACCTCCAAAGTTTAAACGTAACATTTCTGTCAACCCGAGCTCCACTCTTATATCAATGATGTGTATGGATGCGGCATAAGCACCCCAGATCAATATTTTGTACCTACATACTAGGTATCTTATATATAAAAAAAAAAACAGGATTTCCGCCAAAATAGGTTAGGTCCTCAAAACATTTAGTCTACTAAGATCTTTTTTTTTAAACTAGATATTTTATGTCAATATATGCACAATTAATTATTGTTAGTGCATGAAAAATCAACATTAAAATAAAACTTTCGGATCTATCTATAGTCCTAATCATTGAAAATAAAAATGTTCACACAATTTGTGTAAAACAAAATGACGTCATCATAAAGGGTTAGGTTGGTACAACAAGTCACGGCCGTTCCATATCTCGCTCGCTGCGGTCGGACGGAAATAACGTTGCCGCTCCGTTCGAGCGGAGCGGTACGGCAACGCCGCAAAGACGTGTTGAACGAATGGCAGGCAGCGAGCCGCCGAGCCAGACGCGCCGCGACCCGTCGAGACGCGTAGTAGAATAACCGCGTACGTGTTGACGTGTCCGCTTCCGAAATAAAAATGATAAACACGGAACAATTAATACACGAAGTTAAAAAACGAGAAATTCTGTGGAATGCTACTTCTAAGCGCTATTTGGATAAAACTGCGAAAAGAAAAACGTGGGAAAAGGTAGCTCGAGTTTTCAATCACGACTATGATACTTTTACGCCTGCGGAGAAAGAAGAGACAGGTAAGTTAGTTTCTTCTCTTTCTTACATGTAAGTAGTTGGCGCGGTTGGCGCGGCTTTAGCGGTATTTGTAATGCACTTTTTTAGGACTTTTATTTATTTTTGTAATAGTCCGTAGGGTATATACAATCCTTGGTAGGTTATAGTAAACAAAGCAAATTTCATATGACGTTTCTTTGACGTTTATATTTAACTTTATACTTCTTGGTCCGATACTTTTTTTTTTAAACCAATTGTGACAAATCTTATAAAAAATGCCTATATTTTTTATCTTAATTTCTAATAGTAGTATAAGATAAATGATTATTAAATCAATGTTTACATTCTAGCTTTTTTGGTACATAAAAACTTATTTACTTATCTCCGGCTGTTGCCTCGCGTCTCGCGCCCATCAGGGTTGCCAGATAATAAACGAAATGAACTAGTTTGCTGTAGAAAAAAAAAATCATAGTATTATTTTATTTAAAGTTTTTATTTTTATTAATTTCAAAGCTTTGTTTTTTATTTTTTATTTTTTTCGGAGGCGTGCTAGAACTATATATAATCATGCTATTATTTTTATAGTACAAAATTAACAAATCACTTGCAATTATACCAAAGATAAATTGAGCCGTCAAAGCGAGCTAGAAAATGTTGATAGAGTCCGTCTACTGAAAGCGTGACCTGAGAAAAGGAGGTTGAAACCCGAAAATTTGAATATGGTATTATTGAAATAGTAGGAGAAAAATGTTTTGGTACTTGATTATTTTTTTATATATGACGATTGTACAATAGTTGTATAAGAACTTAAAATTGTGTAGATTTATTTATTGGTAGATGTATGGTAAAGGTTAATAATACACAAAATGTTAGATATTATTCCAAATTTATTTTAACTGTTCTCTCAAATGCCGTATATAATATTCTTTATTTAAAATTTGGCAGTTTGGCCTTCCGACAAGAATACCAAGAGCACAAAACTGCGATAGTCAATTAAAATAATCATCATCATTCATACCGTAAAAATATCTAGTGGTCAGTCAACAATGATCAAGATTAAAGTGTCACACTAACTTAAAAATCCAAGATCGTGTATAAACATTGTTGTTTTTCTTAGAAAACAACTTCTTTCTCTTCTTGTTTTTGTTTAAACTCACTGATGATAGTGTGTAGCAGCTTTCGCACATAACTTTATATTGTTTTACCCATGATAAAGCAGTTATTGTTGATAAATAAATATCTGTTTCAAAAAACTGACAATTGCAGTCATAGACTTAGACGTGATTTTGGCGGCAAAATAATGTTGCCACTTTAATTTAAAAAAAAAACTCCAGGTTACGCTTTCATTAGACAGACTCTAACTATTTTTTTTTTAATTCTTGGTTTGCACACACTACTTAATATTTTTGTATTTGACGTCACAAGATGGTGTAAAAATCGAACCTATTTTTATTTGGAACGCATTATATTTTTATATTAATTTTAAATTAGACGATTCCCGCCCACTATAAAAACAAGCCTGTATAGACCCTACGCGCGTAGTATGATGTATGACTAGCACTTACGAGTTGTGCCGTTGCCGGCGATCTGGGAATATTCCCGGCAATATTGCCATCAATATTCCCACCAATATTCCCACTTCACGGCAATATCGCCGGCATCTAGCACTTACCATACACCATCTGAAGTTACCAAATTTTTTAGTTACCTTTGATGATAAACGATGATTTAAAAAACTGTTTCCTCTTGTGTTTCAGTGGAGCGTTATATGAGAAAATGGCGCAACGTAAGAGACTATTATATTAAAGAAAAGAAGATAAACTCAAAGAACAGTTCAGGGGTAAAGAAGAAGAAGAAGAAATACATCAACTATGACTTGTTGTCATTCTTAGATCCCGTTATCAAGCAGAAACGAAGTACAGTTCTCCGGAGTGCCAGAGACGATATCAGTAGCGATGATGATGAAATGGTTGAAGAATATTTAGAAATCCCGCATGCCGACGACATGTCTTTCGAACAATATACTTGTACAGATTCTAATGAATCATTTTCTACTAACGATTCTCGAATTATAAAGGAAGAGAAAGAGGAACCTTCACCTTCTAAGCCAATGATGTCTTTTGAAACCCATATGATTGGTTCTGCAGACTTGTCACAAGAAGAAGATAAAATGATAGCAAATAAAAATTTCTTACTGTCTTTACTGCCTGATGTTTCATCTCTCGATGAGAGACAGAACATGAAGTTTCGTCTTGGTGTCCTCAACCTGTTAAACGGTATAAAATTTGAACCTAAATGACCGCGGGTAATTATCCAGCTTCCAAAATCTAGTTAATCGTATACAGCTAATTAGAAATGGTAACTAGCGACAGTAGCATAGTTAGACGTGGGCGAAATGTGGGCGGCTTCACACTAGCCAGGGCTCTTTAAGAATAAGGTTTTTTTTATATAATTGATAGGCTCGCGTTTAACCACTATTTCACGTGATGGTAAGCGACGGGACTGGAACAATTTGTACGCTGCGGTATTCTCATCAAATTATAATTTAGATGTCTTCAAGGCTAGAGTGAATAGACTCAATAAACTAGTGCGTTTCACCATCAACAATTGCATCACTGCTTACCGTCAGGTGGGACAGTCAAGCACTGGTTTACATAATAAAAAAAAAGATAAGATGTGGTTGAACACTGGGTTGCGCGAGTGCGACAGTAGCTGTGTCGATCGTTTTCAAAAGAAACACTTCGTTCACTATCCCGCACTGAATCTGCAGCCCTCGCGACCGTAGCAAAGATGAAGGTATCAATAAAACCGCTTCACATGTTGTCTAACTTTGTATTACTTAAAACTTTAGAACTATACCACTTTGGCATTGTAGACACTTTGAAACTTTTTGGAATTTGTAACTTTTTATATAAGAAAAAGGCCTAGGTGATGTGCCTTCGCCCACGTCTAAATGAGTCCCGTCCTACGTCCCTGACTAGGGAGGGGACCCACTTAATTTGCTTAAATCCTAACGAGACTCGTTCCTGTGTGCCAGAATTGTTGGTCCAGTGCGGTTTTGGTCTGGTTCGTAGCTTACTGTTTAATTAGCTGATTATGGACTATAATTAGGAATAGTTTTATGGAACGTTGATGTTTTGAAGTGGACATTTTTGTTAACAGTTTCCCATTATTGTTGTTTCTATTTCTAATAAAAAATTAATGACTGTTAAAATTTTTGTTTTATTTTTTGTTATCTTAAAAACTTTTGTCGTACGTTGTAATGAAAATCTAGGTCCCTAACTTACCTAACCTAACCTTATCTAGTATCTGAATTGAGAACTCATGAAGTTCTACCACTCTGAATGACAATGTTTTGTGGGGTCCTCGTGGAAGCGATCTGGGGCGTTGGCCTCTCGCATCCGGCCCTGATCCAGGCCATCGTATGGAGCGAGAAGGGTACGGAAACAGTCGCCTTCTGCACAGTAGTACAGCAAGCGAAGGAGGTGGCGAAAACTTTCAAAGAGAGCACATCTTCACGAACGACCCAACTGCCACCACAGGAGACGCTCTCGGGCGTCGGGAAGCGTCGTAGCAAGGCGATTCGGTAGGTCCCTGTAGGTTCGGGCTTGTGGACGGCGAGCCGAGCAGTGGGTAGTTCGCTGTCTAGTTAGAACCAAGCCAGAATCGATGGAATTTTGTGTAAAATGGACGGGGCCGAGGACGAGAAGCTAATATTTGATGATTTCCGTCAACAATAAAAAAGTAGGGCCTATACTGGGCTGCTAGAGCTGCGCGATTGGTCGTAAGACTTACCACTGCCTTAGAACGCAAAGAGTCTCCGAGTATCTGAAGGAAAGAAACACAAGTGAGTTGAAGTGTCCCCACACTCGGGCCTCAAAAAAACGCTGCTTCTAGCTTCTTTTTGTGGCTCGTGTGCGGTGGTCCCGCCACAAAAAAACGCTTGAAGCCGCTTCAAACTTCTCCGGCCACAAGCTATCGCACGCTTCAGCTGTTTTTTGCGGCGGCTTCCAGCTTTTTTTTTGTGGCCGTTAAATGAATTAACCCTTCAGATACCGTCAATTAGAGA
Organism: Mythimna lalbum; assembly: GCA_949319445.1. Lineage (NCBI taxonomy): Eukaryota > Metazoa > Arthropoda > Insecta > Lepidoptera > Noctuidae > Mythimna > Mythimna lalbum. Next base: position 20,118,703 of record OX439362.1, on the reverse strand, counting down.
CACAATAGTAAGACAATAGATGCGCGGCCACCGGTGGTCGCTTGGGGATTCATGAATTAAGTAGTTTAATATAAAAAAAGTAGAAGATTGCTGTTTTGTACGTAATTTGAAAATATATCTATATTTTAATCTGTCATTGTAATCACTAAAAATATAGTTTTTAATAATTTCCATGCCTCTCTTCATTTATGCATGGAAATATTAAGTACTTTTCATAAAGATAAATTTAGAAAACTAAATTCTATTCATTACTTTCCGCTGCATTATGATAGACAACTAGCTTTGGTCAGCGATTTAGCCTGCGGCTGCGTTACGACAGATCGTCCATATTTTTTAAACCTTTGTATAGTGTTTTGTATGCAGTTCTTTCTGTCATTTTACTGAATCGAATTATTTGTCATGGTTTAGAATACGACACCAATGTTGTAAAGGCCAAAGTTTGTTAATGTGGGTGTGTGTGTACGTTTGTTATTTTTTTCACGCTTAAACGGCTAAATAGATTTGGATGAAATTTGGCACACGGATAGAACATGTCTTGGAATAGAACATGCGATATTTATGTCCGAGTATATGTGCGTCATAGTCTAGAAATAAATAGATAGCCCATTTATTGAGGAAGGCTGGGATAGGTCGTTACAGGTAAAATAGACACCAGAAATTCTGGCCATCAGCCAAACCAAGGAGTATAGAGTTGCCCAGTAACTGTGTCGAGGTCTGATAGGTAGTCGCTCCACATAAAACAAGGGTATTCAGCAGCACCCGGGAAAGCAACTCAACACGGTTGGGAAAAGGCTATGAGAGATGATGATGATGAGAAGCACTTTATTGAGCGGTAATTAAGTATGTTACATTTCGTCCCCTTTGACCACAATTTTGCAAGCAATGTGTCCTGGCCAATGACACTCAAGTTTGTTTCCACCCCAAATAGCACCACAAGCTGTATATCAACAGCATAAAGCTTTAGCATATTGGATCTTAGTTCACTAAAAGTAATTGTTTGTTCACAGGTTTAGAGCCAATGCAAGAGACCCCAAACTACGAAATATCAACCATGCTCTTTGCTGCAGGAGTCTTCATCACAGTTTACGTTCCAGCCAACGTCACGGCATTCCTCATAGTAGTCACCGGTTACATCGAGGCCCAAATGTTATCACTTTCTGAAGAACTATTACATCTCTGGGAAGACGCCGAAGAAAATTATTATAAAACAGAACAGACCATGAGTATATTTGACAGTAACAAACAAAAAGTTGATCTCAAACATAAAGCTATGAATGATTACGTAGAAAAGCATTTGAAGGACATAGTAAGGTCACACGGAAGAAATGTTAATATATTAAATCAAGTTGAAAACGTGTTCAGTGGAGCGATAGCGTTAGAATTCTTTCTTCTAGTAGTGGGTCTTATTGCTGAACTACTAGGAGGGTTAGAAAACACTTATATGGAGATACCATTCGCTCTGATGCAAGTTGGTATGGACTGCTTCACAGGACAGCGCGTCATGGATGCAAACATCAAGTTCGAGAGAGCCGTGTACGACAGTAAATGGGAGAACTACAGTTTATCAAACATGAAGATCATACTGACGATGCTGCAGAGCTCTCAGAAGACGATGAAGCTCTCTGCTGGCAGCATCATCATGCTGAGCTTCAGCTGTCTGATGCAGGTCATCAGATCCATATACTCGGCGTATACGACGCTGAGGACCACGATGAAGTAAACATGCATATAAAATGGTTAGATTAGAAATCAGATTTTTCAAGAGTTGAAGTTGTAATTTTATCAAAATATATGCTTTTTACTGACTGATTCATGATATCATTGGTCATTCGTTCGATTACTGTTCTAAATATAATGCATGATAACCTCTACGAATGGCCAGGAATTTCTTAGGCAACCCACCTGCGTTATAATATTTAATATAGTAAGATTTGTCAAAATAATCGGATCTTACTCGTAGACTATAAAGACTGTAATAATTTTAATTACTTTTATTTTACTACTTCCAAAAACCAGGTCGAAATAATATCTTTGTAGTTTAATCTGTTGTAGGTAAAGACACCAAAGAGAATGCATTGAAAAAAAAACGATATTCTGTGTGTATTGCTCATTTTAATTTAACTCTAGATCTATAGGAATGTTATTTTGAATATAAGTCATTTGAATAAAATATAAATCTTCTTCTTTTACCTAATTTGTTTCATGTTCTAGTTGACCTATAGTGGTGCAGCATACTGAGCAGGGAAGGAGGTGATGCACATCCAGTGAAGGGCCTCCTGTCCTATTTGACTGACGGCTCTGAAGATGGCAGACACAGGATTGGGTCTCGGAAGGATTTGGTTGATTTAAACGTTATAAAAATTTCAAGTTTTTCTAGACGAACTGTTAGTTTTTCTTCGGCCACTTCAGAACGAAGTATCTGGGCTACTAGTGCAGAGTTGTCTGCAATTATAAAGCGGGTTGTTTATAGAGTTGCTCTCTATCTCCATGGGTGTTCATTTGTGTAAATATTAAACAGGGCCAAAGCCAACATGCTGCCTTGGGGAGGCCATTCCGTTACCACGATCAAAGATCAGTGCAGAATTGTAGCCACGCTACCATCGATCGCCGTTTAAGGATCCTGGGAGACTGGCGTTGTGAATCAATGTAAGGATCCCAGCCGCTGCTCATTCTTCCACGACATTATTTTATTGATCGCATATCCATCATGTGGTGCTGTAGCTGTTGGCTCTTTGGCGCCTTTACAAGAAAATTTCACGCTTTGCGAAACATTTAAATGTGTACTCCATGTAAAATGTTGTTTGTTTCATATTTAGTTCTATTTCTTTGCATTTAGGTATTATAAAATGATTGTTTTTGGCTTGGAATTGGCTTTAGTGGAATCATTTATAAAGAAAAATCTGTAAATATCTATTCCATGGTAATTAAAACTGAGCAGATAAAGAATAGATAAAATTGAAAGCTGTAAATGTATCTGAAGTACAGAATACACCTTTATTTAAAAAGCAATATCAAGGTAAGAATAAATTACTTCACGATAACCGCGTGGCTGACATGTCCATTAGCGTAGTCATTTCATAACTGCAAAAAACAAACAAAAGTTGCAGATTGAAAAAGAAATTAAGTTTGCCACTCACAAGAATTTATCATTTTTTAAAACTCGGCAATTGCGAGGAGTGATGTCATTTTAAAATTCAGATTAGTTCAGCAATCACATACTTTTGGAGTACCTACTGCTAAAAAAGAGTTAATAAAAAGGCTTGGATATTAATTCAAAGACCTAATAACAACTGCCAATAGAGAAATCAACATAATTGAATTAGCTTATTAGGATCAAAATCGATGTGATTCCGAGGAGCTGAATCCATGCTAAATATGTTAAAAATTAGAAAGTCAATTCGTAAATTCGGACTGGAGTATCTAGAGCTACCGGACATGCTGTCAAACATTTCTACCATGCTGAGGGTGCTGACGCTTAATGTTGATAGTCGGAATAGGAAACGTATGTATGGTTTATATTTCAAATCACTAGCACTTTTCATTTTGTTTAGTAAGGAAAAAATATCTCTTTTTACTCTTTTCTGATTAATTTCGTTGAGGGATCCAAAATAGTAGACTAGTTTCTCCAGGTCTTGATGAGTTTAATTTCACTTTTTCTTGTGGTCACCACCGTGGATGTTTGTTGAGTGGTAACCTGCGGCCGTCTTCTTTGCTCGTATCATCTACTGTTTTGCAGAAGGAGATGGCTGCTTCCCATTCTCTCTCGGACCATGGGTTATACCGGAGTTAATTGCAAATGTTACACTTCATCTTTCAATTCCTTAACCCTTCTAACAATTATTGATCTCCTAAATACTTTAAGGTATCCCAATAGTCTGCTACATCATAATGGCGATAACGTGCATCATCTATATTTATGTGTACGTGTTCAATGGAGTCTGGTTCGCTTTCTGGCACTGCTACCAAACCGGTGACCTATCGTCCGCCATGATAGTCTTCTCTCTCATGTGCACCAGCGAGGTTGCTGTCATCAAGCTCTTCTATATGATCTTTTATGAGTAAGAAATTAATTTTGAATTATGTATTAATGTTTGAACTAAAATTGTTTTTTTCTTTAAAGTAAGTTTGTGTCTATTATACTCATGTAACATGGTCTCGTTACTTAATAGGTTATTTCTTTGGAATACTTTCTGAGTTTATGGTTTTTTAGTATTTTCAAGTATAAAGCAAAAATATATACAGATTGATCGGTTGAATGTGTTCACTTACAGAAACATCCGTTATGCAAACGAGGACAAATACGCATAAAATTCCATCTTAATTTTCAGACAAAGTTTGCAGAATTTGGTAGACACATTTCTAGATTGTGATTCAAGAACAGTCAAAGGGAGCCGGTTTTCAAAAAACATGAAGAAGGCTCTCAGAAACGTTAAAATACGCGCGATCAGCTATTGGATGTTGCTAAACGTAAACGGTGTACTATATGTGATCCAACCGATTGTCACTCCTGGACACCATCTGACCGTCGATACTTTTATTATTCTTGGTAAGTGGCAAAATCATACAAAAAAGTAGGAACATCTGCAGTGGTAAAATGAGGCCACCTGTATTGTTCAAGTGCCTTTACATAATGATAGATTCGTAAATCCATCCAATCATTTTATCCATTACATGATTATTAAATATATAAAATTTATTTTGCCTTTTAGGTCTGCAACCGATGCATAAATCTCCAAACTTCGAAATAGCCTCCACTATGACTGCGATCGCTGTAGTATTCATCTGCTTCACTGTAGCCAACGTCTCTGGCTTCCTCATCTTAATCATTGGGTACATAGAAGCCCAAATGTTGTCCCTAAGTGAAGAAATGACGTACCTTTGGGCAGACGCTAACAATCATTGCCAAAAAACGATGCAAGAACTGAGTAACTTCGAATCAGTATACTTAGATTATAAAGTCTTCAATTATGTTAAAGAAACAGAAATTGTTAATGAGTATATAAAAAAACACTTAATAGATATAATAGAAAGACATGCACTCAATGTTAGCCTTCTACAAGGAATTGAAGATACCATGAGGGGTCCAAACGCAGTAGGATTTTTATTCCTAATTGTAGGACTTGTAGCTGAATTGCTTGGTGGGTTGAAAAATACAATATTACAGGTACCTTTCACATTGACTCAACTGGGAGTAGATTGCTTTTTGGGGCAGAGAATAATAGACGCAAATATAAGATTCGAAAAAGCAGTGTATGACTGTAAATGGGAGAATTTTGACCAGCTTAACAAGAAGATAGTGCAGGTGATGCTACAGAACTCACAGAAGACAATGTCGTTGACAGCCGGTGGAATGGCGACCCTGAGTTTTGAAGTCTTCATGAACATCATAAGATCAACGTATTCAGCTTATAATACGTTAGGGTCTATGGTTTAGTATGACGATTTGGCTTTTGCTTATTTTTAAGGCAAAAAAAAACATTTCATTGTAGAAAATAGTAATATATCGATATCTGAATCTGTGGTTTCGATAAAATCAGTGTCAATGAATTGCCCAGTATTTCGCGCTGTGGTTTATTTTGGGGGAAATAAAAACCGAAGAATATTATTGAATATGTAATCGTATAAGCTCCGTTTTGTGCAAATGTTTTGTTTATTACGAGAAAGTTAAACTCCAACTTAAAAAAAAATATGTTCAGAAATGTCAACTAAATCGTAAAGCTAAGCTATATGTAAATACTAGCTTTTGCCCGCGACTTCACCCGCGTACATAATCCCAGGATAAAAAGTATCCTATGTGTTATTCTGGGATATGGTCTACTCGTGTACCAAGTTTCATCGAGATCCGTTCAGTAGTTTTTGCGTGAAAGAGTAACGAACATCCATACATCCATCCATACATACAAACTTTCGCATTTATAATATTAGTAGGATATATTTTGAAAAGAGAAGTAATCTTTCTTCTAGAGAGTAGGTAAGCACGTTTGCTTTAAATGGTAATTCACGGCAATTTAGAATATAGGAATAGTTATGCACGAAACTATAATTCACGTAACCTGCATTGCATTTATTTCAAATAGACCATTTGCCAGCACTTTTGAATAGTCAAATATCGGTCAGTCCAAAAAAGTGAAGTTAAATTGCAATTTCCAAAGCGTAGATCTCTATGGAGAAGAACGTGCAAGAAAAATCATGGACAATCTTTTAAATCATATTATGGGTTACATATACCGCAAAATTTTGATCTTTTTAATCTCGTGGAGGGTCGATCCTGATCGTGGTTCGAAAATCTTATTTTAGACAGTCAACAGGAAAAATATGTCAAAAATAAGTTCAGGCGTTTAATCTACTCAATTTTGCAGTACTTACAAATACGATTTTGTTATGTATCCGACATTACAATACACAAAATCGTATTTGTAAGTACTGCAAAATTGAGTAGATGCTTTGTGTAATTCAAAGGGAAGCAAAGGACTCAGGATAACTCGTTTACAAGATTTATTACGTCGAATGTCATACCAGATGCTTAGCTGTACGCTTTTAAGATCATAAAAAGAGAGGCAACAATACCAGAAAACAATGGAATTCATCATATATCACGAGATTATAATGGACTCTATTGTTGTGTTCCACTAGCATAGTTGGGTAACAAAAGCAGTAATTGCCATTATTTGTGCATAGTTGTGCCATAATAAGGTCTCTAATTCTATAAGGGCCAAAAGTAATTGAAATAGTGCGGAACCAAAGAAGGATCACAGTACGAACCATAAAGAACCAGTACATCATCCATCAAATGTCTTCCAGGTAGTAGAATAGGTTTGATGACATACATCACGCCGTTTCCAATTATGACCATCCAGAACAACATGGCGCGCTTCTTGGCCTCTCTTAGAGTCCGCAGCAGGTTGTCTGAGAACCTGGTGCCTGGCACCACTTGAGAGTCGCAAGATAGACACTCTGCCACAATTTTGCGGACGTCCTTACTGGAAATGGTTCTTCATTATTGAGTTTGAACTTATCAAGCAAGTTGTGAATAAAAAAAGAATAAAGGCGTTTTGGACCAATGTGTAACAACAATAGCCAGAAATATGCATGAAAATGAAAACCATTCGCACTCACATATTAATTAAAATAAACAAGAATTTAACAGTGCTAATCTCACTGGCAATGCCCAGAGAGAAGACGATGAGGGCAGCGAGCACGTCGCCGGTGACAGGACAGCGGCAGAACACGAACCAGACCATAGACACCAGGTACACGTAGAAGTAGCACGCGAAACAGAAGATTGTGAGAAAGTAGAAGAAGATTGGGATAGCTAGAAGAAAGATGAAATGTGTAAATCAGTTTGATCATTGTAATATTTGATACCAATAATAAGTGGTGAAAAATTATCTATTATCTTAGGTTCAATTCACAAGTTACATTTATAATTAAATTTTTTAATTATAATTAAATTTCGATAGTGTTCCACGATCAGGATCGACCCTCCACGAGATTAAAACGATCAAAATTTAGCGGTATATGTAACTCATAATATGATTTAAAAGAGTTTCCATGAAGTTTCTTGCACGTTTTTCTCCATAGAGATCTACGCTTTGGAACGTGCAATTTAGCTTCACTTTTTTGGACTGACCGATATTTGTCTATTCAAAAGTGCTTGCAAATGGTCTATTTCAAATTAATGGGATTGAAACGATCAATATTTAGCGGTGTATACCTTTGGTTACATCTGAAAGACATAGGGCACACCCTGGCTCATTATAAAGTGAACATGGCATTTAGGCGGATGTAGGTATATACATTAGCAGCTACTAAGTTATACAACCGTAGCCATGGTCACTGCAATGTACATGCTAGTCATGTAGTAAGGTGAGTGGTCTAGAAAGGTGACTTTTGATCATATATAGCGACTATTTAATTTTTTTTTGAGAGTTTCATGGTGCAATTAATGTTATTTGGTAACAAGTTTAACATAAATGAGCAAGGGAGTTGTGAGTTACTTATGTTCACTCAAATGTCTTGCTGATGGTGTGTCTCTGATCATACTCGTTTGATCGATCCCTTCAGGGTTAAACTGAGTGATAATGATACACGCGTCACTATCGTTAACGATCACCGTCAGTTCAGACTTTTCATGTCTTTACTGCCTAATTTCTATACTTTTATTTGATTTCTTATTTATTTATTTTTGTTGTTACTCATTAGAAGCCAAAAAAAAAACTATTTTGAGTCAAGAACATGTCAAACACTACTAATTAACAGTCTAAAGTAGGATTTGAGTTGAGGAGAGGAGGAGGAGGAGGAGGAGGAAGAGGAAGAGTGAGGTTTTCAACAAAAGTATGTGCTTCGTTAGAGACATCCCTCAAAACTTTTACATATCTATTGCGAGACTGATATATTTTGGAGTGGCAACTCTTTTGAGGTCACTCGTCCCAACGTTTTATTTGTCGACCTTTACTTTTTTTGCCGTGGGCACTCTAATATTATTTTAGTCCGTTTGAGAACTACTTGACTCCAAATGCTTAACTTCAGAGTTAAGCATTTGGAGTCGAGCATTCCCTCGATTTCTGAATCGAGGGATTTCCATTGCACTTTTCTATTTTTTTTTCCAAAATTCAATCCAATCCAGTTCTAAGTAAGTAACATAATCGTATTTTATAATTAAAAAAAACGTTAATATATTAGTTAACAATGTCGGGTGTCCGCAAGTTTGGTTTACAGTACTGTGACTTGCCGTCTTCGATGGAGAACGTTGCATTCTTCATGAAAGCTGTTACCCTGAAGATTGATATACGAGATGAGAAATGTATGTATTTAGTGTTTTATTTGTATTTGTCTATTATTTAGTGAAAAGATGACAAGATTGTTTGCACTTTTGTTTTCAGCGCGATTCGAAGTCTTGTATCGAATGAGCTTCTGGTTGGGTACATATTCATTCGTTAAGAGTTTAATTATAAATGTAACTTGTGAATTGAACCTTAGATAATAGATAATTTTTCACCACTTATTATTGGTATCAAATATTACATTGATCAAACTGATTTACACATTTCATCTTTCTTCTAGCTATCCCAATTTTCTTCTACTTTCTCACAATCTTCTGTTTCGCGTGCTACTTCTACGTGTACCTGGTGTCTATGGTCTGGTTCGTGTTCTGCTGCTGTCCTGTCACCGGCGACGTGCTCGCTGCCCTCATCGTCTTCTCTCTGGGCATTGCCAGTGAGATTAGCACTGTTAAATTCTTGTTTATTTTAATTAATATGTGAGTGCGAATGGTTTTCATTTTCATGCATATTTATGGCTGTTGTTGTTACACATTGGTCCAAAACGCCTTTATTATTTTTTTATTCACAACTTGCTTGATAAGTTCAAACTCAATAATGAAGAACCATTTCCAGTAAGGACGTCCGCAAAATTGTGGCAGAGTGTCTATCTTGCGACTCTCAAGTGGTGCCAGGCACCAGGTTCTCAGACAACCTGCTGCGGACTCTAAGAGAGGCCAAGAAGCGCGTCATGTTGTTCTGGATGGTCATAATTGGAAACGGCGTGATGTATGTCATCAAACCGATTCTACTACCTGGAAGACATTTCATGGATGATGTACTGGTTCTTTATGGTTTGTACTGTGATCTTTCTTTGGTTCCGCACTATTTCAATTACTTTTGGCCCTTGTAGAATTAGAGACCTTATTATGGCACAACTATGCACAAATAATGGCAATCACTGCTTTTGTTACCCAACTATGCTAGTTGAAGTTAATTTTATGATATGACATCGTAGATCAACACAACAATAGAGTCCATTATAATCTCGTGATATATGATGAATTCCATTGTTTTCTGGTATTGTTGCCTCTCTTTTTATGATCTTAAAACCGTACAGCTAAGCATCTGGTATGACATTCGACGTAATAAATCTTGTAAACGAGTTATCCTGAGTCCTTTACTTCCCTTTGAATTACACAAAGCATCTACTCAATTTTGCAGTACTTACAAATACGATTTTGTGTATTGTAATGTCGGATACATAACAAAATCGTATTTGTAAGTACTGCAAAATTGGGTAGATTAAACGCCTGAACTTATTTTTGACATATTTTTCCTGTTGACTGTCTAAAATAAGATTTTCTCTGAAAACAAAGTCAAGAACATTTAATTAATTTAATTAAAGTTGTCAAGAAGTTATATTTGGCTGGAAATTTTATTGTATATGATGTCCACAGGCTTGGAACCCATGTTCGAGACACCCAACTACCAAATTTCATTTGTTTTGATGGCAGCCTCAGACGTTTTAATATGTTATCTCTCTGCAAACATCTCCGCTTTCCTGATCATTATAACTGGCTATGTTCAGGCTCAATTATTGGCTTTAAGCGAAGAACTGACACATATGTGGGATGATGCTGAAGAATATATTCTTCGAAATGAGCAAGATGACATTGAGAATTATGTTGAAGAAGACGATGTAAACGATAAAACCAAGGAAGAAAAACTCAACAATTATATCAAAAACCAACTTAAAGACATAGCCAATCGTCATGCTGTAATCATCAACATACTTGGTCAAATCGAAGGAACATTTAGAGGAGCTATAGCTATAGAGTTTTGCCTCTTAATAGTAGCACTTATAGCTGAATTACTCGGAGGCTTACAGAACACTTATATGGAAGTACCTTTTGCATTGATGCAAGTTGGTATGGACTGTTTGATTGGCCAGAGAGTAATAGATGCAGGTGCGGTGTTCGAAGATGCGGTGTATGACTGTAAATGGGAGAGGTTTAGTAAAAAGAATATGAAGACTGCTTTGGTAATGCTCGTGAATGCTCAGAAGCCCATGACAGTATCTGCCGGTGGAGTGACGACACTGAGCTACGTCAGCTTCATGACCATCATCAAGTCTATTTACTCTACTTATACAACATTGCAGTCTACTATGGATTAAGAAGCGTAGAATGATAATGTGTGTAATATTTTTATTATATACGTTACACAGTAAGGTATTTTTTTATGCTTATAATTCAATATTTGGTTGAATTGTGAGAAACCACTTATCTGAATTTAATAGCAATTGAACAAACTTGTTTTAGTAATTACAAAGCTGTCTGATAAATGAAAGGAACATGACTTTTCTTTTTACAACCTTTACGTGCATCATCTTTCTGCCCTAGTCCCATGTTATTTGGGGTCGACGTTATATGTTTTCTCTGCCATTCTGCCCTACCTCCCGTCATGCTACCACTGACTGTCATATCCTATCCTTACACAATTCATCCATATTTTCTTTGGCCTCCTCACCTCCTCCTCCTCCCTATCCATCCATACCTATATTCATAGCTCTTTTAGTAACATGCGTGTAGCGACATCTATGACGCCACATAAGAACTACTACGAAAATACGAAATGCTGCATCGCGCAGTAAAAGTCCTTCGCGCGAATTAAATATATGCGACAGCCCGAAATCAACTATCGGGCAGTCGCCCACCAGACTATATATAACACCTGTCTGCTCGGAAGATCTCCCTTTTCAACGGAGGTATGTGGGACTTTACTCTCTGTTCCGTATATCTCCAAATGCATTTCATCCCTCCGTGCAAACCATACCAAGACAATCGAATTCCCTTGAAATTTTACTGAAAAATTTTTAGTGACTGCACTGGCGCCACTTTCAAACTTCCTCTATGTGGTAGGTAATCTACTTATTTCTCACTTTATCCATTTTCGTCACCCTACACATCTTCGATCCTTTATAGGTAATAAATATATATTTTTTAAACTTGCGAAGCAATAAAATATACAAAGCTATTTTTCACTTGACTGATCCCTAACTATGTGTATGCTGTACCTGCTGTTTATATAAAATAAAGTAATTATAGTGTGTGGCGTAAGGCGTGTATCGACATGTTTGTAGGAACTGAAAACTGAAATGTTTTGTTAATACGAAATGACATTGAATATTTCAGGGTGCATATGAGTCTCTTTTTCTATTAGGATAATGATTACAATAAAAAATTTAAATCGCCTTTTTCACTTAGGTGTAAGTAATTTTTTGTAAAGATACGCCTGGGTAGGGTATGACCAGCAGTTAGGGCAATTGCGGTAGAAAGTCCTGTTTTTGAGGAGTGACTAGAGAGGCGCTATGGCGTCCTCATCTTCCACCTGATGCAGGTCTTTACCGGACATGGCTAGTTCTAGAGGTTCTTGTTTCGGATTCGGGTTGCAGAAATGCTGGGAGGATACGGTGGAAGCCTGCCTGGCTTGGGTGAAGCTCCGCTGTGGCGCTGTGTCCTCGTGGATTGGCGGCGGCAGCAGCGGCCTTTCGCGTTCGGCCCTGGTTCCGAGGGAATGAGAAGACTCAGCGGCTGGTTTCCCTAAATTGGGAATTGAATGAACTCATATTTAAAAAAAATATTTTTTTTTAAATAATAATATTTAAGGTAATCTTTTCAATTCAGTTTAAATTATTTCGTTTCACGTAGGCCTACATAGACACATATAAAACATTAGAAGCTAGTTCACGGTTCCCATTGATTGTTTCCTATTGCGGAGAACCGGAATGTAATTCGACACTTAGAAAATGCGGGAATCCGATGGATGCAAGACGCACAGGACCGTTCGTTGTGGAGATAGTTGTGGGAGGCCTATGTCCAACAGTGGAGATCTTTTGGCTGAAATGATGATGATGAAGATGAAGTGGTCTGGTTACCAAGAACTAGGACATTTATTATTATTAATTTATCTCAGGACCCTGAGGTTCTGGACCTTTGGAAGGCGTACGAGGAGCCGAAACCAACTCGCAGAGGCCCTTTTCGACACTTTTAATGAAACGTGGTACCAATTTATATATTCCCCATCGCCGTATCTCTACGTTGACGTCGTGGTGGGGCTTGCGTGCTTCAATATACCCTAGGTCTGTATCGGTAGAAACCAACTCGCAGAGGCCCTTTTCGACACTTTTAATGAAACGTGGTACCAATTTATATATTCCCCATCGCCGTATCTCTACGTTGACGTCGTGGTGGGGCTTGCATGCTTCAATATACCCTAGGTCTGTATCGGTAGAAACCAACTCGCAGAGGCCCTTTTCGACACTTTTAATGAAACGTGGTACCAATTTATATATTCCCCATCGCCGTATCTCTACGTTGATGTCGTGGTGGGGCTTGCGTGCTTCAATATACCCTAGGTCTGTATCGGTAGAAACCAACTCGCAGAGGCCCTTTTCGACACTTTTAATGAAACGTGGTACCAATTTATATATTCCCCATCGCCTTATCTCTACGTTGACGTCGTGGTGGGGCTTGCGTGCTTCAATATACCCTAGGTCTGTATCGGTAGAAACCAACTCGCAGAGGCCCTTTTCGACACTTTTAATGAAACGTGGTACCAATTTATATATTCCCCATCGCCGTATCTCTACGTTGACGTCGTGGTGGGGCTTGCGTGCTTCAATATACCCTAGGTCTGTATCGGTAGAAACCAACTCGCAGAGGCCCTTTTCGACACTTTTAATGAAACGTGGTACCAATTTATATATTCCCCATCGCCGTATCTCTACGTTGACGTCGTGGTGGGGCTTGCGTGCTTCAATATACCCTAGGTCTGTATCGGTAGAAACCAACTCGCAGAGGCCCTTTTCGACACTTTGAATGAAACGTGGTACCAATTTATATATTCCCCATCGCCGTATCTCTACGTTGACGTCGTGGTGGGGCTTGCGTGCTTCAATATACCCTAGGTCTGTATCGGTAGAAACCAACTCGCAGAGGCCCTTTTCGACACTTTGAATGAAACGTGGTACCAATTTATATATTCCCCATCGCCGTATCTCTACGTTGACGTCGTGGTGGGGCTTGCGTGCTTCAATATATGTACCCTAGGTCTGTATCGGTAGAAACCAACTCGCAGAGGCCCTTTTCGACACTTTTAATGAAACGTGGTACCAATTTATATATTCCCCATCGCCGTATCTCTACGTTGACGTCGTGGTGGGGCTTGCGTGCTTCAATATACCCTAGGTCTGTATCGGTAGAAACCAACTCGCAGCTTTTGGACACTTTTAATGAAACGTGGTACCTTTTTATTATTATTATTATTATGAGCCTGTTAAGTGATAAAAAAAAGACCGAAATAGGCAAAAATCTATGAGTCTACGTACTTTACAGTGTTGTCTTCAATAATGAAAAAAGAAAATCTAATGAAATGATTGTAGCCACGAGTTTTTTCAAACTTCGTTAAATATTAACTTACTGAGATTAGTTGTCAATAGTAACAAAGTAACTTCATGGACAACTGCACCTAGTTATCCTTACACGTGTCTAGAAACATATATATTATCAAGCTACTTATTAATTTGATAAATTGTTTGCTTCCTGGACAACTAGGTAGGTACGTGTGTCTACAAAAAAAAATATTTTATCAAGCTACTTATTAATTTGATAATTTGTTTGATTGTGTCCATTTTTCAAACACTTCCTGGCCAATGAAGCTAAAACTAGCTATTCCAGCACATTATACAACATTAGTTTTGGGGCTGGCATGGTCTTACTGTGACCAAAAGTCCCTAAATTTATAATTATAAATAAAATATATACGAAACCCGAAACACGTGTCTAGTATTTTTAAGAAAAGGATCTATGTACAAAATTTCATAACTGTATCATGAAAAATCACAAAGTTATAAGCTAAAAATTTGCTTATATTGCTGTTGTATTGGACAAATCCAACTGCAAGTTTAAAAAAAAATAAACTCGTGCCCTGAGGGTTACGTATAGACTTACCTATGTAAATAATTCAATTCCTGAATGGAGTCTCGAAAATTTTTCCGAATTGCAATTTTTTTTTGTGATGTCTCAACAAAACGTGTTCAGATTTATTCTTATACCTGTGCTATAAGACCTTGCTTTATGCAAAATTTTAGGATTCTAGGTCAACAGTATCTTTTTTTCGTAAAGGAAGATTTTGTATGAACACCGTCCCCACCCTCCAACAGAAATGAGACAGGGGTGCCATTCGAAACGTCTAGTTATATAGAGTATTTTTTATTATGGCGACACCTGTCTCAAGTCTGTTGGTGGGTGGGGACACTTTCAAGCAATGCCCTTTAGACGTTTTATTTTCACAGCTGACCTGAGTATATGGTTTAGATTTTAAGGCGTAACCTACATGCGTCCTTGATATAAAGGGTCTTGACAGACAGACAAAAGGACAACAAAGTGATCCTATTAGGGTACCGTTTTTTCCTTTTGAAGTACGGAACCCTAAACACGAAAAGCGTTCTCTCTAATCTCTTCTAAGATGCCATAATTAACATCAAACCTGAAGGGGCTTAACAAACTAAATTCAATGCCGTTACGAATTCACCAACGAGAATTTTTAATTTCTGTAGACGCTAATTGGACCTGAGGACATAAAGTCATAATTACATTGGATTAACTATAGCTTCTTTCCGAATTTACTCCTGAGACCAAAAAACATAAAAAAATCGGTTAAGTGTGAGTGGGACTGGCTCAGTAAATTGAGAAAACCCCTCAAATATTATAAGCAAATATTAGCGATTTTGGTATTTTCATCGACAACTAATTCAGAAAGAAATGTCCTCAATTTTGTTAGGGGTAGAACGACTTTCAAATGTTATATTTAATTTACGGTAATACGAAAACGAGCAGTGGTGGCCGAGTGGCTTACGAGTAGTACTCGTAGGTCGTGGGTTCGAACCCAGCCATGCGCATTACTTTGTGTAATTTATTTCATCACCACTATTCTCAAAACGGCGAAGGAAAACATCGTGAGGAAACCGGCATGTCCTAGAACCAAAAATTCGTAGACATGTGACATCCACCAACACGCACTGGGCCCGCGTGGTGGATTACGGCCCATTCCCTCTCCTAGAGAGGAGGCCTGAGTCCCAGCAGTGGGAACATTAAAAAGGTTGATGATGATGATGATGATGATGAAACCAAATATAGGTTTAACCTATTTCGTATCAGCGTTCTCAACGTTTTAACGGGGTGTAATTTTTTACTGTCCAGTCGGACCCAATCTTCTGTTTCGTGTCCCAACTCTGAAATTCGTTTGTAGCCTGATGTGTCGTGACGTCTTCTGATAGACTGTACCAACCCAGTGAAACGATTACCTCTTACTAAAATATTTACAGAACAAATAGCTATTCCATATTTAACCCTTCAGATACCGTCAATTAGAGACACAATAGTAAGACAATAGATGCGCGGCCACCGGTGGTCGCTTGGGGATTCATGAATTAATACCATCTAAGACCTTGTCCTGTCCTCTGAAAAACAGTTTGACACGTGTTTAGTCAAAAGGATGAAGCTAGAACGACATTAGACCGACGCACACGTGTAACACGCCCACGGATATCGATGAACACGCCTGTACCCCTAGCCAAGTTGCTAATCTGCAATAGTTAACGCTAGTAGAAAGCTTCAAATGTACGGGACGACGTCGTCTCAACGCTCAGTCACGTGGTCAGAACAAAAGAATTGGCGGCAAGGTCAACTCGAAACGTTCGATGCAAGCGAAACGATTGTAACTTGGCTGGGGGGGCTGATTTATACGTACAACGACGTCGCGTGGCTTCGCGTGGCGTGGGTGTTTACAAGTCCTTACTAATATTATAAAATCGAAAGTGAGTTTGTTTGTTTGTTTGTTACGTCTTCAGGCCTAAAGTACAGAGATAGTTGGGACCCTGGAGACGACGTAGAAGTTTTTTTATTAAAAGCGAGAAAAGAGGGGAGAAAGAGGGAAGAAAAGGGGAAAATTAAAGTATATAAATAAACGCGGGCGAAGCCGCGGGTAAAAGCTAGTTACAGATGGTCGATGGGGACGAAAGGTTCTGGAGTGGCGATCACGTACCGGAAGACGCAGCGTTGCAAGGCCTCCAACAAGGTGGACCGATGCCCTGGTTAGGGTCGCGAGAAACCGATGGATGCGTGACGCACAAGACCAGTCGTTGTGGCGACGCTTGGGGGAGGCCTATGTCCAACAGTAGACGTCTTTCGGCTGATATGATGATGATGATGATGTTGATGATGATAAAATGTATAGAGACCGATGTGCCCAGATCGACGTGTGTGTCACACGTGTGTGCAGTGTATTTCTACCTTAAGGTGATGCATCTCTCCTTCTGCAAAGCAGTAATGCTTGCAAAGGAGGAGGCCGACCGCATCAGGCAACGGCGCCCTCGCCGCCGTCGCCGGGATTCCGATCCCGATTTCCGGCCACCGTAGACGCGGGCTCGCGGACGGCGAGCCATGGGTAGCTCGCTGTCCGATCGTCCGGTAATGGACCGAGTCCAAGACGTCGACGGCGCGCACTGTTCCCGCGCGCCTCAAGGAGTTGTCAGCAGCAGGAGGGGCCCAGCTGGGTCGAAGCCTACTGGGGACAGGGTTGTCCGAAAGGGAGCTCGTGCCCCGGTATGAAGGCTAGAAGGAACGGCGCGGGGTTTTTAGTCAGTAAGAGTCTGACACTGTCTCCCGCTCCACCCAAGAGCGGGTTTCGTCAAAGATGATTTTCCCCGTCGACAAAAAAAAAGGTGATGCATCTCGACACACATTTTCACTGTTTTTCATACAACCGCTTATAACTGATTATGACTTTATTACACATTTTTCATTAGATATTTTGGAAACACAGTATCTTATGGATATTATCTAGGCTTGTATTGAAATCAATTTCTAAATTTGTAAAACTAACCCTCTGAAAATTTCCTATTTTGTACGAACTTTGACACTTCATAATTTGCTTAAAAATTAAAAAAGTCAAAAAAGTAAAACTATAGATAGAAGCCTTGCAAATTTTATTAAGATTCTAAATGACGACAACTTTTTTCAATTACTTTTAAGGGTTTAAAAAAAAAAAACTATTTCTTGGAGCAAGTTTTGTGAAATATTCGAGTAAATCTCGGAATTACTCGTAATAAAAGAGTTTTCAGGCGTTATCTCTCTTTTTTTGCGTTGCCTTTTCGTCAAACATCGCGTTGGATTGAGTTAGATGAAGGAACAAGCTTTTAAACCATTTTCGATGTTTACAATAGGCGATTGGAAAAGTAACTCAAAAAAGGTAGCTCATTAACCCTAGAAAGATAACCTACGTCGAAACGACGTATTCGATTTTGAAAAAATGGTATAACTCGTTTGTTTTTTGTATCACTAAATTGCTCTTTCCTGCCAACTCAGTCGGCTATCGAAGCTTGCAGGACACACCCTTAACACTCGGGTAAGTTTAATACTTTCGTCAATATTTATCTGCCGTACGTCGAAGCGACGTATGGTTATCTTTAGTGTCAGTTTTTAGACTATTGGGAAAATGTGTTACTTTATTTTTTGAGAATATTTATACGTCTTTTTTATTCGTTTTTTACTTATGTTATTAATAACATAATGATGTCACTAAATCATATAGGTGGTTCAGAAATCAGTCTGTTGTTGCATGAAATGAGCGATGAAGAGATTCAGGGGTCGAACATTGAAACTCAAGGTAATTTATTAGAAGATAAAGTACAAAGTGATACCGAAAACTGAAGTGAGTGCTCCCCCAGTGGTATACCCATTCGATATTGAAAATATGTCTGAAAATGATCCTGAAACTCCTGAAATTGCTTCGCCAAGTATGCTGAGTTGCACTATTATGCCACAGTGCCAAATTCTTAGAGTAAATCATTGTACAGCTACTAAAGGTAGAACAAGTGGCCAATATTATGTTCTTACATATGAAATTAGTATTTTGTCTACAATGGCAATGTCTGCGACATCCACCGTACTCCCCGGACCTTGCTTCAACAAAGTACCATTTTTTCCGGAATTTGGACAACTTTTTACAAGGACAAAAATTCAACTCCGATGCGGCAGTCCAATTTACCTTTAAAGAATTTATTGATACTCGCCCCCATGTTTTTTTAGTAAAGTTAGTCATTGATCACAATGAACTACCTATGAGATGGCAAAAGTGCATAGATAACAACGGTCCATACTTTGAATAATTGAAAAATAATTTTACAAAAAAAAAAACTTGTTATTCCTCCCGTACAAAACGTTAATTTCATGTGTAAGGACCTAATATTATACGGACATGATGAAATTTATGAAGAAACTCAGTAGATAAGACCTTGATAACCCCATGAATGGAGACAAGGTAGCAAATGCTTAGTTAACAGACGAATATAAAAGATTTTTTTTTATATTATTGCCAAAAAGACAAATTGTACCTCCCACACAACGTAAAGGTATCCCTTAGGCAAAGAAAAGAAAATATTATGCCTTTTTTCCATCAAAAATTGGAAAAATGACAAAAACAAAGTGTGACAGCTGCAAAAAATCCCATTTGTGAAAAGCACAAGTCCAGCGCCTGATCTAAGTGCCGTTGAGGCTAAAATGAATAAAAATGGTTATTTTCTCATGTTTTTTATATTATGGAGATTGTAAAAAGTTAATTTTGAAAAGTTTACATAATAAGTTAGACGACTGACGGAGAATTTCCGAAAGGCTTAAGATTGGTAAAGTAAAAAGTACCTTGTTCTGTTAATTATTTTTTTTTTTCTGTTAAAAATATAAATAAACTCTAATGTTTTTCATTTACTCACAATACAATTATTGTACGTAATACATAATATCACATTTATAAACCTATTATATATATAATCCAATATATGCTCACTCAAACATTCGCACGTCGAGTCGACGTATGGTTATCTTTAGTGTACAGTGAAATATGGTTATCTATCTAGGGTTAAATTCATGTAATCCAGACGATGTAAAAATTAACCGTTTTAAACTTAATTATGTTTCTCGCATAAACGATGTTGCCAATAGGCCGAATTTATATCAAAACCTGCGAAATAACGCGCTTCCGATAAATATAATAATTAAAATTTAGGTGTCTTCAAGGCTTTGTGGCGACACTTGGGGGAGGCCTGTGTCCAACAGTGGAAGTCTTTTTGCTGAAATGATGCTGATGATGTGGATTTCAAGGTTAGAGAGAATAGGCTCTTAATAAACTAGTGCGCCTCACCATCAAAGATTGCATTACTGCTCACCATCAGGTGGGACCACACACAAGCACTAGTTTATATCAATTTAAATATACATATGAACATCTTCGATAAACAGTAAGGGAACAAAATAGATAGGTACAGAAGTCAATCTATATACAAAGCGCGCTCGAAAAACGCACACATAGACATAGCTCATGGACACGGACACGATATCTCGAAACGCTACGGGCCGCTCGTCGAACAGTTCCGGCTCAAACGCTCATTAGTGTGCGTCCACCGAGCGTAGGTACAAAAAGTGAAGTACATACATGAGATGGTCTTATGTACCTATCTATTTTGTAGTAAGGGACAGGTGCTATCAGAAATTACTTAAATATTTGATTTTCGATGATCCACACCAAAACTTCACTGGTGATGTTAGCGCGCATTTGTATTCTCGGATGACGCTGTCAGCTCAGTGATTCTTTACCTTGGGAATTTATTATGTCAAGCTGCTTTGACAAAGCCCTATAGGGTGAATGTTGAACTGGAATATCATTTACAGTTCTATTAAACTACAGCTACCTAATTCTGTCAACGTGAATGCAAAATTTAGATGTGACTGACTTGAATGCATTAATGTTATTCAATAATCAGTAATTCTATTAATACAATTCAACTAGCTTTTGCCCGTGGCTTTGCCTACCTAAATAAAATATAGTCAGGATCAGGAATAAAGCAGCTTTCTATCAGTGAAATAAATTTAGCAATCGGACCAGTACTTTCAGAGATTACAAACATTAAACAAAAAAACAAACTTTACCTCTTCATTATACTATTAGTGTAGATAATTTACCTAATCTCTGCACCCTATTTTTCCTATCTGTATTTAATTTTATTTATTTATTATGCTATAACAATGGAATTTGATTTAATCTAATTCAATAATGTTACTATGGATTAATTAATGCCTGAAATAAACGAGAATTAATAATTGTTGTTTCTCTTTGTTTTCAAAGGACTATAGTAGCTAATCGCGAGTTTTATAATGCGCAATTAGCGCAACACTATACGATTCACTGCAGTAAACAGAAACCGAAAAATATATGTTATTCTTCAGCATAAATGGTAGATAGTTCGAAACATAATACAGTTATAATCAAAACGTCAATTAAAAAACTGGGCTCAAGTGTGAGTCGGACTCGCGTGCTGAGGGTTTCGTGCAAACTACAATTCCCGTATGGAGTCTCGAAAATATTCCGAATTGCAAAAATTTTTTTTAGGACTTGGATAACAAATTTACTATTTTCAGATTTATTCCTATATCTGTGCTATAAGACCTTGCTTTGTGCCAAATTTCAGGATTCTGAGTTAACGGGAAGTACCCTATGAATTTCGACCTTCGAGAGTATCAAAATATACGTTTTTTTTTGCGACATAAACGGCCGTATCTTTTTTATTCGTTAACTTAGAAATTTGTTTTTTTCACAGCTTGAAGGGACCGCAGACATTAGTATATGGTTTTAATTCCAACTCAATATCTCCACGCGTTCTTGAGATAAAGGGTCTTGACAAACAGACAGACGGACAACAAAGTGATCCTATAAGGATTCCGTTTTCCGATGTTAAGTTATAAAAATCATAAACGACAAAGATAATACGATGGCAGGAATCGCGGGTTTCCGTTATTTGTTGCAGAGTTCTATTTCCTATTTTCGAAAACTTTCATCAGATTAAAATGTGCATTTAAAAAACGAAAACCCCATCTTAATCGGATTAGTAGTCTTTAGGGAATCGCTTACATGCAAACATCACCTTTTTTGAAGTCGGTTTAAAACTAATCTCTATTGACATCTATGAAGCTACACTACACGCAAAACCTTGTAACTTTCCTATCGATTAGACAAACAATTGTATGCATCGCAGCCTAACAAACAAACACGGAGTTAATTGGAATACCGGACTACAGTATTTATTACGTATGTAGTACGTGAGGCTCCATGGACGAGGTAGTTAAAATCCAGTTAGTCTAATGAGAACAATGAGTGTAATCCAAAGCTAGACACAGAGAGGTGAGCTCTTCTTGTTACTGCTGGATCGAACTCGCTGAATCAAACGAGTAGGATCAAACGAGCTGGATCAAAGCCACTGGACCAAACGAGTGGATCAAATCTGCTGGAACAAACGTGCTGGATCCAACGTGTTGGATAAAACGAGTTGGATCAAACGAGTTGGATTAAACGAGTTGGATCTAACGAGTTGAATCAAACGAGCTGAATCAAACGAGCTGGACCAAACGTACTGGATCCAATCGACGAGTTGGATCGAAAAAGCTGGATCAACTTCTTGTTTTTGAACTTATGGTTTTCTTTTCCCTCAAAGTATTTGGGCCCAGTACGTAGCTACATTTATAGCGGCATCAGTGGCGTTTTCAACATCTTTCAAAGAGACACTTTGGGAATGTTAGTAAGTGAGCCATCGTCTGGTCAGGAGCACCGTACTCGAACTGGATGTTGGAAGGTCTATAATTCCCAATTTTGCCTGGTCAATGGACAAATTAAGAAAAATGGCGAAATTCTTGATGTCATGGTCATTTCGGTTCTAATATTTGAGATGTCATTAGCAAGAGCGATGACGATCATAAGATAAAGATCTGAATTCAGAAGCCCCAGTCTGCCAACGTCACTATTTTTTTTTAAAGTAAATTATTACTTTGTGTCTCATATTTCTCCTTAAACACGGTCATAGCTTAAACAAATGAGGTCTTTATAAAAAAGACAACAAACAGTCATTAAGTTTGAGTCGTTCGGGAAAAAATGTCGCTATTCAGGTGTGAAGACTTGTCACCACAACAGATGACATGATTACAGTGTTTAGTGTCGAACCGTGCAATTTCACGTTTCTTCAATAAAGACAAAGTATATAAGGGCTGATATTACACCCTTTTTTTTAATAAGTCGTAAAAGCTTATTTAGAAACCACAGTGTAAAGAATATTATTGGATAGAGAGGGTTTTGGCAGTTCTCCGCCATGGTGACCCTACGTGAAATTGAGCATGAAATCCGCAAGTTTGGCTTGGAGTACTGTGATCTGCCGACCATGCTGGAGAATGTCTCGATTCTCTTGAGGGTTCTCACTGTTAATATAGACAGCAAGTATCATAAAGGTAAGTTTCGTAAGATTATGAAGACCAGAAGATAACAATTCTTTTGTTATTACAAAATAACTAAATATTTATATTTAACTGCTGCGGTCTTCCCGTGTGATTATAAATTACCATCTTCAAGGAGTTATTCACTCCTTAAGAAACTAGTGCGCCTCACCATCAACGATTGTATCACTGCTTACCATCAGGTAAGATTGCAGATAAGCACTAGTTTATATTATTTAATAAAAAATAAGAGGAATAATGAACGATTCTGTGCGTCCCGCATCCATCGGATTCTCGCAACCTTTTTGTGAAACTTGGGGTTAGCCTATTTTTTTTTATTGTTGATAGGCTTGCGTTTGACTACCATCTCACCTGATGGTAAGCGACCTATGTCCAACAGTGGACGTCTATCGGCTGAAATGATGATGATGATTCACAGCATGCTTTAAAAGAGCGTCCGTGGAGTTTCTAGCTCGTTTTTTCCATAGAGCTATGCGTTGGAATATGCAATTAGCACAATTTTTTTATATATTCTATTTTGTTCGTTCTGTTCTATTCTATGTTGTTTAATTCTATTCTATTTTATGTTGTTTAATTCTATTCTATTCTTTTCTGCCTCAGGCATAACAATCTACTCGTATATCCTAACTGCGGTGACGGCCGTGTGCTTCTACTACGTGTTCCTGTTCTCGATGTCCTGGTTTGTGTTCTGGCGCTGCCGCATCACCGGCGAGCTGGTCGGCGCCATGGTGGTGCTGTCTCTTGGGATCTCCAGCCAGATCGGACCTTTCAAGCTGTTCTATATGTGTTTTCATATGTGAGATGCTATTTTATTTTGACACTCTTTTTATGATTATTATTGTACTAGCTTTTGCCCGCGGCTTCACCCGCGTACATAATCCCAGGATAAAAAGTATCTTATGTGTTATTCTGGGATATGGTCTACTCGAGTACTAAGTTTCATCGAGATCCGTTCAGTAGTTCGCATTTATAATATAAGTAGGATTAATAAAGCACACCATTTACTTGTTTACAAATTAATTCTAAAATTTAACATTTAAAAGATGGTCCTGTATAAACAATCATTTACAGATTAATAGATAGTGGTGGCTTGACTAGTAAATCAACGGTCTAATCTTAGCAAAAGCTTCTTCCAGAAGTAGACATTTAGCTTGAACTAAAATATTCTCTATGCTTACAGGGAAACAACTCAAAAAATAGCCGATAGTTTCTTGGAATGTGACGCCAACACCATTAAAGACACCAGGTTCCATGGCAACCTGATGAAATGCCTGAGGAATGTGAAGAAGCGAGCCATGCTGTACTGGGTGGTGGTGGCTGGCAATGGAGTCCTGTACGTCATGAAACCCGTCGCCATGCGGGGGAGGAATCTGCCGGAGAATTACTTTATTATTTATGGTAAATAATGTTATTTTTGTGAGCAGTGGTGGCCGAGTGGTAACGGCCCCGACTTACGAGTTGTAGGTCACGGGTTCAAACCCAGATGCTTTGCTTTGTGTAATTTATTTCATTACCACTGCTCTCAAAATCGGTGAAGGAAAACATCGTGAGGAAACCGGCATGTCCTAGTACCAAAAATTGAAAGGCATGTGACATTCACCAACACGCACTAGGCCCGCGTGGTGGATTACGGCCTATCCCCTCTCCTAGAGAGGAGGCTGAGTCCCAGCAGTGGGAATATTAAAAAAGGCTGATAATGATGATTAATGTTATTTTTAAAAAGTCGGACTCTAATGAATATGATTTTCGTCACCGTTTTTTGGGTTGCTGTTCTTTTGAACTCGTTACTCTTTCTTCTCTTTGCTTTTACTTCGATATGATAACCACTAAAACAAAAAAAAAAAAAACTAATTTTAAGCAATGCTGCATGACTGCAGAAGCCGCTTAACTTAGTATCATAAAGAATAATGTTTCTTATATTCTTAAATTTTGCTTGATACCACACAGTTTTATAAGAGAAAATGCTTGAAACGCCAGCCTAATACCGTAAATTCATAAGTACTAGTTTCCAAATACCTTAACACTGGCATTTTAGGATAGAAGTTAACGATTCTGCTTGAAAAGGCTTTAGCCTTTTCAACAATGATCAAACACTCCCAACATATCCTCATCTTTCCAGGACTGGAGCCTATGTTCGACACCCCCAACTACCAGATTGCCTATTTCATGATGATCGCCGGAGTCTTCTTCATCTGCTACGTTCCAGCCACCGTAACTGCCTTCCTCATCGTTATCACAGGCTACGCAGAGGCTCAAATGCTGTCCTTAACCGAAGAAATGCTGCAACTCTGGCCTGATGCCATCAAATATGCAGAAGCCAAGACAGAACTCACATCATCAGATGAATTTAACATTTATAATGCTGAAGTTAAAGTTGTCATTAATGAGTTCATAGAAAGACGTCTGAAAGAGATCATCGGTCGTCATGGAACTATAATCAATCTGCTCAAACAAGTAGAGATTGTGTTCAGAGATGCTATAGCCATAGGGTTCATACTGTTGATTCTTGGGCTGTTGTCTGAGCTGCTGGGGAAACTAGAGAATACTTTTCTACAGCTGCCTTTTGCGTTGATGCAGGTGAGGAACTCTATGTCAATGAAATAACGATCGACTACAAAATTGTAGTTATTAGCAACAATATTAAATCATTAACCGCTTTGCCCTTTCTTGGGTAGAATGAGAGGGCGTGTCAGACTTTTACCGACTAAAAGCCATCTGCGCCCTCCAGTTGCCCTTTATGTTTCAGGGCCAAAGTAATTCCATTTCAACTAAGTCAGCTGAAATGGAATTACCTATAATCAAGCATTTGAAAACATTAGTTAGTCATTTATAATCATGTCACTGTCATCATTTATCATCATCATTTCAGCCATCATTACATTGGTCTCCCTCAAGCATCGCCACAATGACCGTTCTTGTATGTCGAGAAAATACCACGCAGCTTTAGGATCTCACTTCCCAGCCGAGTTGGATTCGACAATTGACCACTTTCTAGAAGTTAGACCAACCTAACTGGAACGTTTATCCTAGGTATAAGTAATTGTCAACAACTTCGAGTGTTCCGTTCTTTTGGACGCTTTACTGAGGTCAACACACATTACACTGAGGTCCTTTATAGTCTCAGCAATGACTACTGTATCATCGGCAAATCGAAGGTATTGTGAGAGTGATATACTTTGAAGTACCTTTGCAGAAAGTAGTACAGCCTAAGCCTCAATCGAATCGATGGCTTTTTCGTAGTCCATAACCACCAAGCAAAGAGGCAGATCTTTCTTCGGTTTCCTGTATAACCTGCCGCAGCTTATGTACAGTACGTTTCACTTAAAAAGTTCCTTTGGCGTAATGTTGGTTCCCCTGTCTGTTTACACAAAAAAGAAGGAAAAAAAGGAAAGAGTTGCCTACTCTACCAAAATTGTTCCCCGAAATGCAAAACGAAATCGATTTTAACTGTAGTTGCAACACTTTTTGTAGAATTATGAGGGGAATTAGATTTTATTTTAATAAAAACCAGGTCTATAAGAAAGTTGTTAATAGAGAGGTACGATATTGTAGCGTGGCGTTTTCAGTATTTGAAAGAATTGCAAGACAATCGGAATGGAGCCCAGCGTCCTATACTTTATTTAAAAATTGTTAAAAAAAATAAAAAAGGCGATTGTTAAAAGTAACGAGAAATCAGTTAATCTCCCTAACACTAAGTAATTTAATTGCTAAAAATATTGCAACACTGTTTTTCCGTATTGCCAACATAACGGCAAAGGAACTTCTTAAGTGAAACGCACTGTATATGGTCTACGGTGCTAAAGCCTTTTCGGAATCCGGTTTGTCACTGTCACTAATAAATATTATTGTTTTTAATATCACAGGTATCCATGGACTGTTTCGCTGGCCAACGAGTCATGGACGCGAGCGTGATGTTCGAGTGTGCTGTGTACGATTGCAAATGGGAGAACTTCAGCAAGTCCAACATGCGACTAGTGCTGGTGATGCTGCAGAACTCACAGAAGACCTTGACTTTGTCTGCTGGAGGG
Source organism: Mythimna lalbum (assembly GCA_949319445.1). Taxonomy (NCBI): domain Eukaryota; kingdom Metazoa; phylum Arthropoda; class Insecta; order Lepidoptera; family Noctuidae; genus Mythimna; species Mythimna lalbum. The sequence continues at coordinate 20,091,520 of OX439362.1, read as the reverse complement.
GTCAAGACACTCAGCTTCAGTGCTCTGATGTCTGTCTTTAGGGGGATCTACTCTGCTTACACGACTCTTAGAACCACGATGAAGTAGTGTTAGAGAATGGTTATGAGCAAGTTAGATTTGAACCTTGATAGAGAAAAATATGTATGAGGTACTAGTATTTACATAGTTAATGCTAATTAGTTGTATTAATAACAAAAATAAAATATTATCAGAATCAAATAAAACGCTTATCATTTGTTTAATATTATTTCTGCAACACTTGGTCTTATTCTGGAAGTTGATGTATCTTTGGCGTAAGTGAGCTTACATGTTTGTGAACTCACCTACGATTATTCCTAATGTGAGAAAACGTATTTAAAATCTTTACTTGATAAGCAAAGGTGTCTCATACTATAAGAAAATTAGTAAAAATTACTGATTCTTATAAAAACTTCCTATCTGTTCGATTCTGAAAAGCACAAATGGATCCAAAGGAAAAGACTACCTCGCCTAGAAGGACTTTTAGAAAGTGAACATGAAGCTGATTTTGGTGATGTTGGAGAACGTGGAGAAGACGAGGACCTTGCCTTTAAGACAAGACTCTTAGCTTTAGTGCAGTGACTTCTGTCTTCAGAGGAATCTATTCTGCTTAGTAGTAGCTCTAAGGTCTGCTATGAAATACTTGTTATGAGTAAGGTGGCTATATACCGACGTTTTATAAATAAATTATTTGATTTGAAGGTTTACTTCGAAAAATCCGCGACAGAGGTAATTAATTTAATATGGAGGCAGTTTGTTGGTGATATCTGAAATGACTGAACTAAAAACATATATTTCTTATCATTGGCATCTACGAGTAGTTACTCGGTAAGTTTCATGACGACTTTTTATTCCGAAAAGTGAGCGCTTTTATGTTGTGGGGTGTACTACAAGGGCGTAAGTGGGAGATAAAGCTTGAAAAAATGTCTCTACGAGAAAATCTGTATGTACAGATTTTTGAAGGTAAAAATTAGTAGAACTAGATTATGCACCTAGGGGCTAAAGTTGTGTCTTATGTCACGGGCGTCATATTGAATCTCGAGCGCAATGAAGGATTCGGGATTTAACTCACGAGCAAAGCGAGGGAGTTAATACAAGAATCCTGAATGCAGCGAGGTATTCAAGCTAACCCAAGGCAAAGACACCTTTAGCCCAGAGGAGGATACTCTACTTTTTACACTTACTGTGAGAAAATAATAGTCACATTATTGACCAGCGGGTCATAATGAAATCCAGTACAACATTATTGACCGGCTGTGCCCCCGGCCCATAGATATATATTTCTATGTCCCGGCCACTAATGACTCACTTTAGGTTTAGGTTGCTTGACATATAATTTGACATTTTCGAGCAGGGGTGGTGTGAAAACTTCTTTAGGTGCGTTGAACACTTTATGTTGTGAGTTCTGAGTAAGACTAAAAACGTTATTTAATAGGTGTCGCTAAACTGAGAGGTTTAAATTGATAATATTAGTGATTATAATACCGTAAATTAATACATGTTACGATTGTAAGTAATATTTTCATGAACATAAAACCTGACACTGATCTGAACAAGAATAAATCTTAAGAAACTTAGAATTTTAATTACAAATTATAAAAAGTAATCTCAAATAGCATTTGTGAAGCTACACTACACGCGGCAAAGCCTAATAACTTTGTAATCGATTAGACATACAATTGAATGCATCGCAGCATCGGTGTCCGACAAACAGACATGCAACTAACCGGAATACCAGACTACAGTATTTACTTGATTGTGGACGAGGTAAGTAAGATGCAGAAGGTCTAGTGAAAACAATGAACGAAATTATTTAATGTCTTTAGCAAATTCTAACGCTAGACACACACTCATCTTGTTACTACTAGACCAAACTCGTTTGACCAGACTTAACTATTCAATCGTTGTCTGGTCCAACAAATATCATTACCTATCGAATTCTTGATAATGATGGTTATTTTAGTACCTAATAATATTCGAGATATCATCTTTCGCTCACACTGTCTTCACATCTTGGGATTTGAAATTTCGGATTAAAAAAAAAATAGGTTTTCCAAAACACTTTTACACGTAAATTTTGTTTTTCGTCTATTTAAACTAGATGAGGCCAGAGTTTCCTAGCTGACTACCCTGAGAAGAAACACCGAAACAAATTCAGGGGTCAAAGTCTCATTTAAAGTCCATACAACAAATATATCTACTACTGGTCGAGAGCAGTGGTGGCCGAATGGTAATGGCTCCTACTTACGAGTTGTAGGTCGAGGGTTCAAACCCTGTCAGGTGCATTACTTTGTTTAATTTATTTCATTACCACTGTTCTCAAAACGGTGAAGAAAAACACCGTAAGGAAACCTGCATTCACCAACCCGCACTGGACCCGCGTGGTGGATTACGGCCCATTCGCTCTCCCAGAGAGGAGGCCTGAGTCCCAGTAGTGGGAACATTAAAAAGGCTGATGATGATGATGATGATGATTATGAATGGCCGAATGTCTGAGATGGTCTTACGGAAAAGAAAATACATTCAAACAATCAAATAGTACTCGGGTTTGCTTATGTAGCTTCTTTCTGGGCAAGATGTTCCAATTAAAAAGAATTGACCTTCTGTAAGTGCACTCTATTATGTCGTAAGGTATTTAGCTTTGTGCCAGCGCACAGAGACCAGGGATTTGGTTGGTATTACTACATAAATGTAACTGAGAACTATTTAGCGAAGAAATGGTCTTTTTTTGAAGCAGGAAGTCTAATATAAAGGAAATTAATATGAATGACTCTAGGATGAAGCTGGAAGGCATGTTTTAAGACTTTTATGCTTATACATATGTATAAGAAATAATTTTACATCGCGCCGCCCGGAGGACACGGTGGAGCACACAGTCGAGGTGTGCCCTACCTGGGCGGAGCATCGCCGTGCCCTCGTGAGGGCCATCGGCGGCGGAGACCTCTCGCGCCGGGCTTTGGCAGGCGGTCGCCTCCTTCTGCGAAGCAGTAATGCTAGCAAAGGAGGAGGCTGACCGTATCAGGCAACGGCGCCCTCGCCGCCGCCGCCGGGATTCCGAACCCGATTTCCGGCCACCGTAAACGCGGGCTGGCGGACGGCGAGCCATGGGTAGCTCGTTGTCCGACCGTCCGGTAACTGTCCGATCCGAGCCCAAGACATCGACGGCGCGCACTGTTCCCGCGCGCCTCAAGGAGTTGTCAGCAACAGGAGGTCGAAGCCTACTGGAGCCAGGGTTATCCGAAAGGAAACTCGAGCCCCGGTATAAAGAGGCTAGAAGAAACGGGGTGGGTTTTAAGTCAGTAAGAGTCTGACACTATCTCCCGCTCCAAAAGCGGGGGTTGTCATAAGATGATTTTACCCACCGTAAAAAAAAAAAATTATACATCGCGCAATTGAAGTTCTCCGCGCGCTTTCAACATACAGAAAATCATCCCATCATCCAATCACCAGATATAACACCCGTCTGGTCGGAGGATCCTTCCTTTTCAACGGAGGTTTGCGGGAGTTTATTCTCTGTTCCGTCTACCTCTAAAATGCTTTCGCCTCGCGAGGGTTTTGTTTTGAAGTAAGAACTCATTCAATGGTTTCTCTCGCTTCATGGAGGAGCAAGAGAGCGTGTTAGAATTTTACTGGGTAAAACCTTACCTATACACATATGTCCTTCAGTGCCTTTTCAGGTGCCTTTTTTGCTCTTGGACCGTGGTTACTTTGTAAACTTGAAGGTGCAAATAAACAAATTTTATTTTTATTATTTTCTATATATTCGTAAATCAATTTATATAAACGGTAAATTACCAAACACTACTACGTGCATTTCAAAACAAACACAAACCCTATAATTACTTGCATTCGGAATATTTCGCACGCTGAGAACGAAAGTGACCGATTTCAAAATTTTGGTTAAATGAGTTAAGTATACAGAATGACTTAAAAAAGTATATTCTATCATAATTATTATCATATTATATTATCTAAAAACTTCTAATACTAAAATGACCTATTTTTTCGTTTTTTTTTTTTTAATCTTTATTTTATACGAGAAAATCATATTTTTTTGCAAAAACTATATAATGTTTCTAAAGCTATTTAGTGAAACAATAAATTTCAACAGAAATTCATAACTTTTGTTACCATGTTTTAGTGTTATTGTAAAATGAACAGAAAATGCTTAATACGACGGACACATTTTCGCTCTTTCCCAAAAATTACCAATTTTGAGTTGAGTCACTTTCGTTCTCAGCGTGCGATTTGTCACCCAACGACGGCCTAATTCAGTTTTGACATTTCTTATTGTGTTGACGACATAATTACTAACTGGGGGCGGTATTTAACACGAGGGACGGTTCGGTGCTTCTCCATACAAAGTTAAATCTGATAGTTTGTACACTTTTTACAAGCTTTTATTTATTTTCACCTGTCCCGATGTTTGTCTGTTATCAAATCTTGCAAATTAAAATTGACCCACTTCCCGGTTACCGATTGAGCTGAAATTTTACATACATGTGTAAATTTGATGACAATACAAAATCATTATGACATGGAGCTGATCTGATGATGAAACCGGAAGCCCATCGAGTTTGGGCTCGTATGATTCTTCATGACCAGTATTGATTATATAGGTATACCGAGCTATAAAAGCTTGCTATGAAAAAATGATTTTCATTAAAAACTTGTTTAAATAACAGGAGAGAGTCTTTTTGCATAGAGAGGGAATAAGATCATTTTGATCTCACTGGCTTGTTGGTCTAGTGTTTAGTAGCCTTGTTTACTATGCCGGAGGTGGCGGGTTTGATTCCCACCTAAGACAAATGTTTGTGTGATGTGAATGATCTTTTTTTTCTGTGCCTGGGTTCTATTTATATTGGTATAACGTGTTTGTATTTAGAAATACATATCTTCGTAATCTTGTTTATCTGTTTGTTTATGAGTACTATCACAGCACAAGCTCTGTACTCCTAGCCAAGCTGCTAATATATAACAATATTCCATTCCATAACTATCACACAACGCACGCAATAATCTGCAATCGTTAACGCTAGTAGAAAACTCAAATGTACGGGAATGACGTCATCTCAACGTGGTCAGAACAAAAGAATTGGGGGCGTGACCAATTCGAAGCGTTCGACGCAAGCGAAACGGTTGTAACTTGGTTAAGGTTTTGCTTAGTTTGGGGTTTTGCTTAGAACGAATTCAGATCGTATCAGTTTTTTTTTTCCTTAGTGAGGATCCTTTTGTTTTATTCTTTTTGTAAACTCTATTGTGAAACATGAGGATTTCAGTTTTTTGGTCAGAAAAAAATAAATTTTTCATTCGGAATGTATCACTATTAGCACAAAATATATAGGTACAGAAGTCAATCTACATACAAAGCGCGCTCGAGCAACGCACACATAGACACCGCTCACGGGACACGGACACGATGTCTCGGAGCACGAGTGAATAGGTTTTTTCTAGGTAAGCGCATCCCAACGTCGACCGCATCGTCGCTTTCCATCAGGTTTCAGCAGTCAAGCGCGAACATAACAACAATAAATAAAAAATAAAATAATTGTATGGAGTTGCAAAGACATGCATCTATCTTACGTAATGACACAAATACGGAGGTGTTATTAATTTATTATTCACGCGATACTTAGGACACTAGAGACTTAATATCGTTTATTTTGAAACTACGTTTTGAGGCAGCAGTAACATTGAATGATAAGTTTCGGTAGAGTAAACTTGCTAGTAACACATTTCCTTGATCAACTCATAACATATTAAATTAATTTATTTAAAGAAAAAGTTCATCAAAAAAAAAAATCGTCCATTCGTTCATTCATTTTGATTTTTCGAAAATTTGTCAAAATGAAACTGTGGCAACAAATTCGTAAGTTTGGCCTGGAGTACTGTGACCTGCCCACAATGCTGTGGAATGTATCCGTATTTCTGAAATTCCTCACTCTGAATATTTACGGAAAAGATAAGTCAGGTAAACTTATTTATACACAGTTAAAAATAAAATTTAAGTTTCTGTTTGTACTGGCAAATACTTTATTTTTACTAATTGCAAAAGCTAAAGCTATAGCAAAATAAGCTATGCTAAATGCTAAAGTATATACTTATATGTATATTAAATATAAATAATTGAATTTTTGCCTATAACATAAAATGCATTGTTTTAATTTTTCAAAGTCAAAGTCAAAATATTTTATTTCACAGAGGCCTACATGGGCACTTATAAAACGTCAGAAGCTAGTGCACGGTTCCAAATTGGTCGTTTCCTATGGAGAAGAACCGGCAAGAAACTCCATGGTTACTCTTTTAAGAAATGTGTTTATTACAATATTCATTGATTTATGTAAGAACAGTGTAGACCAGTCAACACTGTACACAAAAGCACAAAATTAATTATAATAAAAAAAAGTAAGTCGTAATAGAAAGTTATCTAAGTTTTTGTGGATTATACAGTGTTCTCACATTCACATTCCAAAAAGAGGATACATAAAAAAGCAGGAAAAATTTAAATAATTACAACTGTTAACATAATAAATTACTAACAAATTTAATGCAGTTGAAGTCTAAATAATAAAAATAAAAAATATTGCAAAAGCAATGCGTTAAAGGAAAAATAAATATATATAAATTAAAACAAAGGTGGAGCAGTCAATAGACACAATATCAATGATTTACCAGGACTCTGCACATGTGGGCCACATGTGCAGAGGCAGTCATTGCCAAACAAGCGTGTCTTCGACATAGTCTTTAACCTTGTAATATGCTTTTTTGGTTAGGACACGCTTAATATGAGTTTTGAACTTTCCCTCACTAAGTTCAGTTACCACCTTTGGCAGCTTGTTGTAAAAGCGTATGCTGTTTACTAGGCATGACTTGCTGGTCTTAGCTAATCTCCATTTGGGTAATACAATTTCGTGTTGACAACGCGTATTTTTGTTGTGAATATCGCTTCTAATTTTAAAGAGTCCTAAGTTTTTACGAATATACTTTTATTTTAGTCTCTCTGTCGGTTTGTTCAGCTTAATCTTCGAAACTGCTTGACCGATTTTGTTAAAGCATTCTCTGGTAGATAGCTGATATTATAAGGAGTAAAATAGGTTCATTAAAAAAAAGAATTAGGGTAACGCACAAAAACTTCTTAAAATTGTGACCAAATGGCATTATTTTGCCTTAGATCCCTGAAATTTGGCAAGAAGCAAGATTTCAAAGCACAAATAAATGAAAAAGTTTGAAAATTTTAATAATGTAGTTTCGTCACAAAGAAATTACTTTTTTGCGACTCAAAAAATTCTTCAAGGCGTGATTCGTATTTGATAAGTCTGTAAGGAACTCGGTGCACGAGCCCAACTAGCACTTGAGGCATAATAAAGGCAGAGGCGTAGCGTTGGAAGGCCTTCTACAAGGTGGGCCGATGACCTGGTAGGTTGCGGGAATCCGATGGATGCGAGATGCGTAGGACCGTTCATTGTGGCGGCACTTGGGGAGGCCTATGTCCAACAGTGGACGTCTTTCGGCTGAAATGATGATGATGATGAAAGGCAGAGGCATCAAGTCCGCCTTTGTACTTTTATGTTGCATGAAAGTTTAATAAATAAATAAAGAAGAAAGAAAAAGAGTTATTTCCGTCATTAATTTCTTCCATCTTCAGGGATCCCCTTCATCTTCTACATATTAATAACAGCAGGCTTGTTGTCCTACTTCTACGCATACCTGTTCTCCATGGTGTGGTTCGTGGTGGTGAGGAGTCGGGAGACGGGTGACATGGTGGCGGCCATGGTCGTGCTGTCGCTGGGCATCTCCAGCGAGATCGGAATCCTCAAGCTACTGTATATGTTCCTTTATATGTGAGTTATTGAGATTATATCTGTGACTTTCTGTAGGACGACAGATTTAGGTTGAATTCTCCACTATGCTCGCTTACTATGCTCATCATAGTGGTAACACGGAGTGCCTAAGTGCTGCGCGGCAACCTCCCAGCTGGGGTCAGTGTGGTCTGTTTACGCAGACGACACGCTGGTCCTGGCGCAAGGAGAGTCATACTAGGTGGTGGTTAACTAGCGACACGCGGGCTTACAACAGTCGTAGAGAGGATTCAGCAGTTGGCACTCCAGGTGGCACTGCACAAGTGCAAGGCCATGTGTTTTCACAGCCCTCGTAACACACCACCACCGGGTTCCCAAATAACGATAGGAGAGTTCATCGGCGTCGAGTCGACGATGAATTACCTGGGACTCGTCCTCGACAGTCGATGGAATTTCGAGGAGCACTTCCGACGACTGGCTCCCAAACTGGATCGGATTGGGGCTGCGCTCAAGCGGTTCCTTCAGGAAACCAGGGAGTCCAGACGCCTCTTGCCGGAAGCTCTACGCAGGAATCGTTCAGTCTATGACCTTTTATAGACCGCCGCCGCTGCGTAAGCGACATAATATGACCGTTGTCGTTAATAAAAGTTTCTTATTATATTTTATTTATTAGGGAAAACAAACAATAACATATAGGGAATTACATAAAAATAGCTTAACAATAATTTTACATTATGTGATATTAACAACGTTCTCCACATTTATACATGAGACATTTGGTATGGTACAAGCGCTGTTAATTTTTAGTAATTTTTTTAAATGATAGGATAGGAAAAATTTTGGTTGTGAAAGCCTATTACATAATTTTAGTAATAATTAAATCTAATAAAACTCTTTATTTGTTACCAGCAATAAGATCCGTAGTCTCACCAACGCTTTCCTGGACTTCGACACCCGCACGATCCCGGGCAGCCGGCAAGCTTCCAACCTGCTGCGCTACATGAGGGACGTTAAGAAGCGCGCCATCTTCTATTGGATGGTCCTCATGGGCAACGGGTTCCTGTATGTGTTCATCCCCTTTGTTATCCCTGGCCGGCATTTGACTGAGGATCTTTTAGTTATTTATGGTAATTGATTTCATCATATTTTTTAATACCAAAGACAGGCCAAAAAGTAGGCAGCCCACCAGATGGTAAAGAATCATCATCGCCCCTCTGCGGCTTCTTACGCGTTAGCAATTTACTAATTTCACCACCAGAGCAGTGATCGAGTGGTAACGGCCCCGACTTACGAGTTGTAAGTCGCGTTTTCGCACCCAGCCAGGCGCATAATTTTGTGTAATTTATTTTATCACCACTACTCTCAAAACGGTGAAGAAAAACATCGTGAGGAAACTGGTATGTTCCAGAACCAAAAATTGGAAGACATGTGACATTCTACAACCCGCACAGGGCCCGCGTGGTGGATTACGGCCCATTCCTTCTCCTAGAGAGGAGGCCTGAGTCCCAGCAGTGGGAATTTTAAAAAGCTGCAGACATAAATGTTTTGTTAAATTCTTTTGAATTCGTTAACGTATTGCTTCTTTTCTTTTTCGTTCATTTCCTCTGCTACAACGTTATATGAACACTACCTTCGTTGGTTTTTAAGAATCACTCTATATCCAGGCACTTCAGACTATTGAATTAAGTTGTTATTAAATTGTGTTCAAACTTCCACAGGTCTGGAGCCTATGCACGAGTCACCAAATTACGAAATTGCCATGTTCATTATGACCTGCAGCGTCTTCACGATCTGCTATATTTCAGCCAACGTTACCTGCTACTTGATCGTCGTCATAGGATATTTAGAGTCTCAAATGTTGACCCTGAGTGATGAGGTCACTCATATATGGACAGATGCTGAAGAGCATTATAACAAAGTCGCAGAATTTGGAAACAACAATTTCCTTATCAATTATGACAGGAAAAGTCGAATCATGAATGATCATGTCTGCAAAAATCTCAAGGACATCATTAAATGCCATGCTACCATCAAGACTCTTCTGAAGCAAGTTGAAGATGTATGCAAAGGTCCTATTGCTGTAGGATTTGTATTGCTAATTCTCGGTATCATATCAGAACTGCTAGGAGGATTAGAAAATACAATATTACAGCTACCGTTTGCGTTTATACAAGTTGGTATCGACTGTTTTATTGGCCAGAGGGTTATGGATGCAGGTTTCAAGTTCGAGCAAGCTGTGTATAACTGCAGATGGGAAAATTTTGACAAGAATAATATGAAGATGGTATTAGTAATGCTACAGGCCTCGAAGATGCCTACAGCTATAACTGCTGGGGGAGTCACTAAGATGAGCTTCGAGTGTCTGATGGCGGCTATGAGGGCTACTTATTCCGCTTACACTACGCTTAGGTCTTGTCTGAAGTGAGATGGTAGATTAGTAACAGTAACAAATTAAACAGTTATCAGAAAAGTAGACTTAGCACACCAAAGACGTAGAGAAGAAAATATTGTTAGACGCACGTGAACAATCCGATGTTAAAAATAATAAATTCTTCACATATTTCGGTTGTTTATTCGAATTGTGACTTTTATTTTCCTTAGTGAAGACTTATACTATCCGATTTTTGTACTAATCACAAATAGTCCGCACACCAATTTTTAGCTTTCTACTTTGAAAATTGCGGAATGCTCCATACAAACTTCCACCGCCATTTTAGGGAAGTGGAGGGGTTAGAAAGAGACAAATAGTAGCCTATGTCACTCTTCATTTCTTCAACTATCTCCTCTTCAAAAATCACGCTAATTCGTCTCTCCGTTTTGCCGTGAAAGACGAACAAACAAACAGACACACCCATACACTTTCCCATTTATAATATTAGTATGGATAATGGATAATACAAAGATCCAGGTTCCAGTTAAAATATTTTGACATTGTTTTCCTTCATAAAAGCGCCTCACATAATTCTGGATATATACCAAAAAACTGTTGAAAATGCACCGGGAAATAACACAGTGGGATAAAAGATCAAAAATTCTCAATAAGAACGAGTTCAAAGGAGGATTGGACAGGCGGTGCAGACAATGGGGGGTGGCGTATCAATATTTGAGCTTACTCTGATCCACAGAGACCGAACGACTGAACGGACGAACGGTGAATCAATGGACTCATTCAGATTGTAATGAATGGGCTTTTTTATGTGCTTCGTATTGTATTTGAGTTTGGGTGCTGGATTTTTTTTGTTCGGGTAACCTTTTTGGGAACCAGTATTTGTTATAATTTCGTATTTACCTGTACTCTTTCTAATTTCTACTGGTCTAGTCTTTGTTGATACTTTATTAAGTGTGTTGGTAATAAACGACGATCGCGGACATCGTCGAAAAGAAGCCCTATTTAATCAAAATAAAAAGAGGAGGTTCTAAATTCGGCATAAAGCAAGGTCTTATAGCACAAATCTAGGAATAAATCTGAAATCTGTAAAGTTTTTGATGGGATCTATGTCGATTATTATTTATTTATCTAAGGACTCTGGAGTTCTGGACTTTTGGAAGGCGTACAAGGGGCCGAAGCCAACTCGCAGATGCCAATTAGATACTTTTCATGGAACGTGTTATCAATTACTGAGAATTGTCCCTGTAAGCGCTATGCTGGTATTCAAGGACAACCCTCGGTTGGTGAGAAATTATTACGACATATGGAAAACAAAAATAAAAGGTCATGGATTTGGGAGGATTAAGTGGTCTGGTAAGGTCAAACAAGGTGGCGCTTGGGGGAGGCCTATGTCCAGTAGTGGACGTCTTTCGGCTGATATGATGATGATGATGATGAAGTGGTCTGGTTACCAAGAACTAGGATATTTATTATTATTATGGGCTTGTTAAGTCCCTCTTCTATTCCTACACTTTTTCTGTGTTTAGCTAGGTACCTCTGGCTGGCTACCATCAGGTAGGAGCCAAACTCTTTAAGCCATCTACTTCTGGGTCTACCGCATCGTTGGTTCCTGTTGTTCCGGATCCAGTCTGTGGTTACCTTCACCCATTCTTTTGTGACATACGGCAGACTCAATTCCATTTTAGTTTAGCTGCTGGATTTTTAATTAATTTAATTTGGTTATGAAGAATGGAGGCAAAATTTATGGCAATAAATATCTTGATGACATAGGTGGATTTTATTTAAATGATAATTATACTCCATAAAACTTCCTGTGGATAAGATAATATCAAACAAACAAAACACATTTGCTATTGATTTATCGTATTTGCTGACAGGTTTACGGAGTTATTCTGTTACGTAGTTACAAGCTGTGAGGTCATAATATGAATTTATTTTTATAAAGAAGCGATAAGTAAAGATTAACCTAATTTATTTCTCGGTACAGTAAAAAAGATTACGAACAAGAGGTCCATTGGATACCAACGAAATAAAGTTGCCAAGATGGGCGGGCCGGAGGGGGGATGTGACTGTTGCTTGACAGAATACAAAATGTACACATATGTGGACACCTTTTTTGGTATGGACACATGTGATGTAGTGAAGACTACGTAGTTCGTATTACTCTGCGTCTAGCAGAACACCTGAAGTGAACTGGTGGTCAAACTTATATAGGTACCTAAAGTAAGACCGATTACCAAAATTAAACCAGCACCCCTAGCCAAGTTGCTAATCTGCAATAGTTAACGCTAGTAGAAAGCTTCAAAACGTGAATCTCTACGCTCAGGCACGTGGTTAGAACAAAAGAATTCGACGAAAGCTTGCGTCGAAGCGTTTGAAGTAAGCGACACGGTTGTAACTAGGCTAGGGCTAGGCTAGGGCAGGAATGAAGAAGAACCTAATTTATGTCTCATAACACGTGGGCTTATTTGTCCAATAGCCTGCGACGAGGTTGTTTAAAAAAGTCACTGCCTAGAGCGAAAGAAATTACTTGATGATTTACCACCTGCAAAAAAGGCATCTCAATCAGGCCGTTATCAGGTACTTACTTTTTTTTTTTGGTGGAAAAATTATCCAATGACATCTCCCACTTTTGGGCGGAGCAAAAAAGGTTTTACTGACTTAAAACCTACTTCTGTTCCTTCTTTGCCTTCGTTACAGGGCTCCGGGGTTCACTTACGCACAACCCGTGGATTTGGTACTTAAAGCTTCCTTAAAATCACCACGCGGTGATGTTCAGGAGAACCCTGTGTCCAGCAGGGCACTTTGTAGCGACATCTATGACGCCACATAAGAACTAGGAAGAAAATACGAAGTCCTGCATCGCGCAATCAAAGTTCTCCGCGCGATTTGAACATTTAAGACAGCCCGACATCAACTATCGGGCAGTCGCCCACCAGACTAGAATATCCTGTCTGGTCGGAGGATCCTCCCTTTTCAACGGAGGTTTGCGGGACTTTAATCTCTGTTCCGCCTACCTCCAAACTGGTGACCCTCGACAAAGAACGTCAGCGCAGCCTTCGTGCAGCTACTACTTCGTGACGTCATCATCACTTCCTCAAGCTTTCGAGCAACGAGCCATACAGCCAGTACCCTCGGCTAAGGGTATCCTGACCACCAGTATGTCTACCTGGTCATACCTGGTCACCACCTCAGCCGCATCAGCGACCTTGGCACACCGCACCTTCGGCCAGTCATATGAAGAGCCATGAAGAACCTCTCCTGGTCGACGCCAGCAATCAAGCCCTATGTCGCACAAGCACCGCTCCGACTCACTGGAGCCAACAGCACTACTCCGACTCACTGGAGCCTGCAGCATCATCCCGACTCACTGGGACAGCACCACCCCGACTCACTGGGGCATCATCCCGACTCACTGGGATAGCAACACCCCGACTCACTGGGGCATCACCGCAGACAGTTCCGACTCACCGAGAACTATGCGGCATCGGTTCCGACTCACTGGAACCAACCTACCGCTGGCCTGGCACACATCAAGAAGCATCAAGAACCATCGATCTCCGATCTCCGGAGGGGAGTGATGTAGCGACATCTATGACGCCACATAAGAACTAGGAAGAAAATACGAAGTCCTGCATCGCGCAATCAAAGTTCTCCGCGCGATTTGAACATTTAAGACAGCCCGACATCAACTATCGGGCAGTCGCCCACCAGACTAGAATATCCTGTCTGGTCGGAGGATCCTCCCTTTTCAACGGAGGTTTGCGGGACTTTAATCTCTGTTCCGCCTACCTCCAAAACTTCACTTCAGTGCGTTGGTTAGTATAACTATCACACAACGCCATCTAGTCCCAAGCTAAGCAAAGCTTGTGTTATGGGTACTAGACAACTGATAAACGTTCAAATATATATTTTTAAATACATACATATTATAGACTAGCTTCTGCCAGCGACTTCGTACGCGGATCCTGTTGCTTATACCAGCGACAACGGAGTCGTCAAAATCAAAGATCTGAAACGTCTGGTGTCGAACTCTAAGAGCCTGGAAAACAACGTGATGCGCGAGACGATTCGAGACGTTCCAGATCTCTCCCTTCCACTTACGCGCGTGACAGTGTGCACACACCTTGGTGCCATAGACAAAAAAAAAACAGAAAGCTCCGAACTGCTAAGCTATCGGGAGTTACATGTGTTATTGTGAGTCAACCATAAAAGATAGATATATGATGTCTTGAGATATTTTTTATATAATTTTAAGGAGAATATTTCCGTCATACATGATTTCTGTGTAGCTTTAACCATTAAGGCTGCAAACGCGACGGAAGCTTAAAAAATGGAGTAATTTTTCTCGTTTCCCCAACATTTCCCTTCACTGCTCTGCTCCCATTGATCGTAGCGTGATGAAAAGTATACTATAACCTGCCCAGGAGTATGAAGAATGATTGTACCAAGTTTCGTTAAAATCCATCGCGTAGTTTTTGTTTCTATAAAGAACATACAGACAGACAGACAGACAGACAGACAAAAATTTTATTGTTGTCATTTTTGGCATCAGTATCGATCACTTATCACCCCCTGATAGTTATTTTGGAAATATATTTCATGTACAGAATTGACCTCTCTACAGATTTATTATAAGTATAGATAAATTACGCCCAGACACAGAACAAATAATTATGCTCATCACACAAACATTTGTTCTGGGTGGGAATCGAATCCACGATCTCCGGCATAGCAGTCAGGGTCACTAACCACTAGACCAATAGGCCAGTCAGATATGTTTTCTTTCCCATTATCCTAAAGAATATTCAAAGGATGAACTCTAATTTTTATTATAGTCTAGTGTTATATATAGACTAAAATGAGGTATAATTATATCGTAGACTAATAAATTGTCTATACTAAAAATGTTTCCAATAGCACTTTTCTTATCATCTCTGTTAAAGTGAATGCACTTCGTTCTTGAGTTTATTAGGTAGCATTTATGCTACATTGCTAACTAATCCAAACCCAAACTTAAGTGGCAATGAGCATGGGACATTACTCGCAGAACAGATGGTCGATGGGGATGAAAGGAGTTCTTCTTGAGTTGTGACCTCGTACCGGAAGACGCAGCGTTGGAAGGCCCCCAATAAGGTGGACCGATGACCTGGTCAGGGTCACAGGAATGCGATGGATCCGCAGGTCTGCTAGAAGAAATTTCATTTGAAATAAGCAGTACGTTTGTACTCTTCTTTCTGTATTTGTAATTTTTTTTAAGTCATTTTTCACAAGCTTCTGCAGATATTATTATCATTTCGTTAATGATCTCAACTTTTAGGTCCTAGAAATATTTCCCTTGGTCACGTTATCACGCGTAAACGTTTTCCTGTGTTTTGTGCGTGAATATGGAAGTCATCATGTCGTATGACTATGGTGCATTTACAATTTCACTTAGCACTTTGTTTTAAAAAGTTGTATGATATGTTGGTCTGTTTGGTGCAGCGCCACAGCAGATCATCATAAGTCTAAACTGGCACCTGGACTTGTCGGTATAATATCAATTTGTTCTGTACAGACAACGTGATTAGAGACAACTCGTACTGATGCTTCTTGTTACTAAACTCTATTTAATATAATCTACCACTTTTTGTCTAGTCATGGACTTTATTAACTACCATTTTGATTGACAGGCCTGCTAGTCTAGTGGTTAGTGGCCCTGACTTCTAAGCCGGAGGTCAATGTTTCGATTCCCACCCAGGACAAATGTTTGTGTGATGAGCAGGATCATATGTTCCGAGTCTGGGTGTAAATTATCTATACTTATAATAAATCTGTAGAGAGGTCAATTCTGTACATGAAACATATTTCCAAAATAACTATCAGGGGGTGATTAGTGATCGATACTGATGCTAAAAATGCAAACAGTAAAATTTTTGTCTGTCTGTCTGTCTGTCTGTCTGTCTGTCTGTCTGTCTGTCTGTCTGTCTGTCTGTATGTTCTTTATAGAAACAAAAACTACGCGATGGATTTTAACGAAACTTAGTACAATCATTTTTCATACTCCTGGGCAGGTTATAGTATACTTTTCATCACGCTACGATCAATAAGAGCAGAGCAGTGAAGGGAAATGTTGGGGAAACGGGAGAAATTACTCCATTTTTTAAGTTTCCGTCGCGTTTGGAGCCTTAAAGCCTTATTCTTGGATGCACTTACTTGTTCCATCAATTCTTTAACATTTTGTAAGCACACCGTTCTCTTGGGTGACTTTAATATTAACTACCTTAACCAAACAGACTCCAAAACAAATAAATTAAATATTTTTCTCCAAAGTCTCGACCTAAGCCAACTAGTGCCATCTCCTACTCATTTTACCTCTACTAGCGAGACTCTAATAGACCTAGTGTGCACGGATACTAGGGCGCGCGCCATTGAGGTGGACTGGATTAGTGCGCTTAGTGCGCATGCTTTTATAACTGCTGTTTTTTACTTCAAAAAGGAGAAAATACCTCCTATAGTTATAACCCGTAGAAATCTAAAAAATATTCCATTGGACAAATTTAACGAGGAATTAGTCTCCGTGGACTGGTTTGCGACAGCTGTGTCAGGTGGCGTCAACGCTATGGTGGCTAATTTAAATTATAATATTACTACGCTTTTTGACAAATATGCTCCACGTAAGACACAGATTATTAAGGAAAGGTCGTATCCTTGGATAACTAATAACATCAAACTTATGATGTCCCTGCGCAATCAAGCCCACTTACGATGCCGAAACTCACCTTCAGAGAGTAATACTTTATATTACAGGGAGTTAAAAAGTTTAGTTAATAGGTCGTTATATCACGAAAAAGTGGCTTATTTTAAACATAATATCAATAGTAAGATTCATCATCCCAAAACTCTGTGGAAAAACCTGAAGTCAACCTTACTACCTTTTAAAATAGTGTCGGAATTGCCCTCTAATTTTAACGACCCTGATGAAATTAATTCGCACTTCTTGAATGTTCCAGGTGATAGTACTGCACCAGCATCATGTTTAGCGTACTATGAGTCTCAAAGATTTAATGAGGGTGTTTTTTCTATAAATCCTGTAGACCAAACTGCCATAATCAAAATTTTATCAAAATTTAAATCTAATGTAGAGGGTTTTGACCGCATTACGCTTGACATGTTTTATCAGACTCTCCCTCAAACTTTAGATATACTGACTTCTATTATTAATTACTCCATTTCTACGTCAACCTTTCCTGACCTATGGAAGATTGCAGTTGTGCGTCCAATTCCTAAAGTTACGAACCCGAGCACTATGAAGGACTTAAGGCCTATAAGCACTTTACCCTTCTTGTCAAAAGTGCTGGAAAAAGTTGTAAATGCCCAATTAACCACCTATCTCGAGCAAAATAATATTCTCCCAGAGGCGCAATCTGGTTTTAGGAAGGGTCGTAGCACAGCAACAGCTCTGTTAGATGTTACAGACAATATAATATCAGCTCAAGATGAGGGATGTTGTACTCTAGTAGTCTTACTGGACTTTTCCCGCGCATTTGATGCTATTAATTGGTCTCTTTTACTCTCTAAGATGACGTATTATGGTTTTGAGCCGCCTGCGGTTGCTTGGTTTAGGAGCTATCTGACTAACCGTAAACAGCTGGTTGAAATTCAAGAAGCCAATGGTTCTAGTATTTTATCTAGTATAACTCCTGTGGTAAAAGGCGTTCCACAGGGTTCTATACTGGGTCCCCCTTTGTTTATTTTGTACAGTGCAGACATTGTTAATGTTCTGAAAAACTGTAAATTTCATATTTATGCAGACGACATTCAATTGTACCTTTCTTTTAAACCTACAGATTATGATATAGCAGTAAATTTGTTAAATGAAGATCTGGACAGGATAGTAACCTGGTCAAAACAAAACTCCCTACTACTAAACCCAGCCAAAACAAAATTTATGCTCTTTGGTTCAAAGAGTCAACTTAATACAATACCCTCTCCACGTGCAAACGTAACCGTGATGGGACAATGTATTGAGCGTGTCCATCAGGCGAGAAATCTAGGTTTGATCATGGACGAAGACTTACGTTTTGAGTCTCATGTTGCAGACTGCGTAAAAAATTGCTTTTACCGTTTAAAAGTCTTGTACAAGATGCGTCCGTTTTTAAGTGAAGACCTGCGTGTACAGCTAGTTGAAAGTTTGGTTCTGTCGAAGCTAAATTATGCCGATACCGTCGTAGGACCTCGACTACTGTCACGCACAGCAAGACTAATACAACGGGTTCAAAATGCTTGCGCGCGATTTTGCTTCAACATTCCGCCAAGAAGCCACATCACACCATTTTTAAACAAGCATAACATTTTAAAAATGAAGTCACGTCGCAAATTGCATTTAGCTTGTCTTCTTTTTGGCGTCATCAAGACTAAATGTCCATCATACCTATACTCAAAACTTGCGTGGGTAAATAGTCATCGGCAGCGCGAGGCCAGGCGTTGTGCTCAGCAGCTAGCTACTCCGCATCACAGAACTGCAGCTTTTCGAGGTAGTTTTCGGTACTCAGCCACAAAATGTTGGAATAACATACCCCCACCCATTAGGGACCTAAAAAGTATGAGTAGTTTTAAGGCTAGACTTAAACAGTTTATTTTAAGTTCACAAATACAATTTAATGAAATTAATGTTGATAAATCTTTTATATAAGTCAATAGTAATGCTAATATATATATATTTTAAGAATATAATACTGTATCTAATCTAATCAGCAATCTAATGATGCATTCTTTGAATTATTATTATTATTTTTTTTTTTAAACGACTGTTTTTACCGAGTAATTTAAAAACTCACCTTCAAGTTATGTACCTTTCTTGTCTATAAAGACAGGGTTGATGCGATGAGCCCGTTGCTGAGCTCTTGGTTTCACTTCACTTTTGTTTATTTCCGCCTGACTCGTTTCCGATTGCAATTAAATAATAAAAAATAAACAAATCACATAGTAACTTTATACTGGTGGCACTTGTCAATATTTCACGGAAATGTTTTTCTTTTTGATTTGCTGGCTTCGTATGGGTATTTATTTTTAGTTATGGTATAAGTCCTGGGCGACGGCTAATTACCGGGCCGGTGCAGCGGTGGCTCGATTATACGTCATGGCGTTGATCATCGCGCCGCGCGTCGGCTGATGTGTTTTTATTTTTTATTGGGGTATTGTGGATACTAAGTTATTTTTTGGTTCTTTTCTTTTTATCCAATGTGGCACAAATTTTATATTATAATATTGCGTTCTTATTTATAAAACAGTTATTTATGTATTTCATTTCAATTAAAATTATACACCCGTAGGTACACAACATCAATATTTATTTCAATTACACATACGAGTAATTACATATATGCTTTACCCTAGTCCGTGCGTCACTGCGGGGTGCCAACTGAAAATCAGCGCTGGGTGTCTAACGCCCAGCAAATGCTGAGGTGGTCACCCGCCCGGTGCGGACACGCGACGCGCACACAGTACTTTTGTTTTTGTTTACTTTGTCTATAATCCGTTGTGCTGTGCTGTGTCTGTTCTGTACCGAATAAAAGTATTTCTACTCTATTCTATTTCTATTCTAATGGTTAAAGCTACACAGAAATCATGTATCACGGAAATATTCTCCTTAAAATTATATAAAAAATATCCCACGACAGCATATGTCTATCTTTTATGGTTGACTCACAATAACACCTGTAACTCCCGATAGCAGTTCGGAGCTTTCTGTTTATTTTTGTCTACTCTTACGTTTATAACACTCTCACTCATCCCTAATTTAAAAAAGTTAACATTATTATCTATTCAATAAAAAAGAATCATAGAAATCGGTACAGAAACACCAAAGTTATACATGAAATACGCTAATAAGCCATCGCGCGTAAATACTGAATTCAGTCCTCCGGCTCTTAGAATTCGATATCAGAGGTTTCAGATCTTTGATTTTGACGACCCTGTTGTCGCTGGCATAAGCAACAGGATCCGCGTACGAAGTCGCTGGCAGAAGCTAGTCTATAATATGTATGTATTTAAAAA
Organism: Mythimna lalbum; assembly: GCA_949319445.1. Lineage (NCBI taxonomy): Eukaryota > Metazoa > Arthropoda > Insecta > Lepidoptera > Noctuidae > Mythimna > Mythimna lalbum. The sequence continues at coordinate 20,071,276 of OX439362.1, read as the reverse complement.
TATATAAGTATGTTTATCAGTTGTCTAGTACTCATAACACAAGCTTTGCTTAGCTTGGGACTAGACAGCGTTGTGTGATAGTTGTGGATTATATTATTATTATTATTTTAAACTATTCAACTACATCTTTGTGGTTATTGTTGACTATGTCATTAGAAAAGGTCACAATAGTATCGTGCTGTAATTCTTAAATATCGTAAGTACTTAGAATTGTTTTTTAGTCAGTAAGAGTCTGAGACTATCTCCCGCTCCGCCTAAGGGCGGGGATGTCATTTGGTGACCAACCAAAAAAAAAGAAAACGATTTTCGGGAGATTGATTTTGTTTCTCATGTGATTTCTTTGGATACACTTTTAGCATTATTATTATATCTGCTAAGTAAGGAAAAATACACTAATTTTAGTAAATATCTATAGGTACATCTGGCCTCGATAGCTAGTCTTTGTGATTACTAGATAGCTAGAGGACTAGCTAAATCACACTAATATCATTAAGGCGAAAGTTTGCGTGTGCGTATGTATGTTACTTCTTCACGCTTAAACAGCTGAACGGATTTGGATGAAATTTGGCACAAAAGTAGACCACGTTCTTGGACCTTGAAGTAATTTTCTACTTTCACACAGGATGAGCCGTTTGTAAAGGCTAGTATGGAAGTAAATTAGTTATAGTTATGTACATCCATATGTAAAATAGAGTTACACCTATTCTTTCTTAGTAATTGTTAAATAAATATATTATCTTGGTAGCGACGCCCGAGTATACTTTGTGTCTTTGTATTTTATTTATGTACATTATGTATTTATTTAGGTTTTAGTATAAATAGTTTTAGTTTTTTTATGTACATTGTAAATTTTTATTTGTTGTTAATGTAAATATTATCTTGGTCTACTAAATTGCTGTAACCATTATTTATAGTAATTTAGTAGACCAAGATAATATTTTTATCGTTTCGCATTCATGTACATCAGTCTGCTTTGACTAGAGTGTAGTGCGGCCGTGTGGAACTAATTAAAACAAATATGGACGTGTATTTATATCGAGAAGTAAGTGGATATATTAAATTAGTATTTTATTATTGACTACTTGGTGCCCGCGATTTTCTAAAAAAGAACCTTTTTTATAAAAAAAATAACCGACTTCACTAAATTTTTTTATTGAATTTGAGAAGTTCTTCGAGTTCTCCAAGATTCCATCATCAGATCCCAACTTGGTAACTATGGGACTATTTGGACAGTATGCCCTTTCCAACAAAAAAAGAATTTTTCAAATCGGTTGCCAAGCGACAGTTATGCACGAACAAACATTAAAAAAAAATACAAACATCCAAATTGAGAACCTTGAGAGATTTTTTTTTGTAAGAACTCTAATTATTTTTCCTAAATAAAAATAGCACAAGTAATTCCTTATTATAACAGGTATCTATCAGTGAAATTCCCGTCAATACCGATTCAGTTGTTTCGGAGATTAGCCGGACAAAATAAGTAGAAAGACAAAAATAAAAATATGGATTTTCGTTATAGGTATCGAATATCATCATAATATATGCATCAGAATTTGCCTGCGGCTTCGCTCGCATACATAAATTATAGCTTATGTCACTCAGGAATAAACCGGCTTTCTATCGGTAAAAAAAATTCGCAGTCCGGACAAGTACTTTCAGAGATTACCGCCTACAAAGAAGAAAGAAGTGTTGGTGTATGAGTGATGGTGGCTGTGTGCGTGGAAATCGACTAGTGGGGGTGCTTGATGCTCCTGTTTCGTATCATACAGACGTTGTTAGTGTTTTACAAATAACACTGAATAATAAAATTAGATACTATGTCGCTTATGGTTGTTAGATTTTCATGTGTCTAGTTTATTAAAAAAATGCCCTAAAACGATTACAATAAACCTAACACTTACATTCTTTTCAAATCTAAAACCTATTACAGTGTATAATGTAGAATTCATTAAAAAGATCATTTTCAAACAATGCCTAGAAAGTCAGAAATCTAAAATTGCTGAGCGATTCGAAAATTTAGGTCTTGTACTAACGAACCTATTGGACTCAAAGAGTTTCAGACAAAGATGGCCGATACCGCCTTTGTATATTCTAATCTGTTTTGGCTGATTGGAGGCTAGGCGAGTGGGGTAGACGAGAAGTTAGCTCTCTGAATTCTAGGTTAAAAGCTGTACTAGACTGAGTTTGCGTCTATTAAACACTAAGGACAACAGAGGTCACAGCAACACAGCGGGCGTTATAGTCTGTCTAAAAATTCAAACAACTTAGGAATTTTGTATAATATTTAATCATTTAAAAAATACTTATTTTCGATAGTTTTTATAAGGTTCTTCTATTAGTAAACAATGATCAAGATCTCTTAAACAACCTTGATTATTGAACCAGTGTTGACTACATCAGATTTCATTTTGCCCTAATAATTACCCAAGTCGTTTGAATTTTTAGATGGACTCTAGGAATCAGCACACAGACGAGTGCAGGAGCAAAACCACCTCTGAGTGGTCCGGATGGCCCGGTGGCCATGTATTTGTGTGGACCACCAGGCAATATATTAACAAGCGTATAACTTTGTGGTTTTTCATGACACAGTTATGAAATTTTGCACATAGATTCTTTTCATAACATTACTAGACACGTGTTTCGGGTTTCGCATATGCTTAGAATAATATTGTATAATCAGCACGTGGAGGCATGAAAATCGGGTTCCCTACTTGATTTCGAAAGTTGATGATTTGAAAATCACACTAATGTTTTTTTTTTTTATTTATGTTGACATCTTAGTATCATATGAGGTAGATATAAATATATATAGTTATACCCGTGACTATTCTAAAAATTCAGAAGTTGGATATAGTTGGTTGGTTATCAGCCAATTATATCCAGGCCAACACGTGAGTTTGGTTGTTCTGAATTGAAGCTGTCATTGGGTAGATAAGCAAATTTATTTATTTTTTGTTTTTTTTCCCCTATTTGTAATGTTCATGTATTTATACGCTAATTGTCACATCATACGAGATAAAAAAATAGGTTTGTTGTAACAAATTGTGTTGGTTCAGTACTTTACATAATTTTACCGTATTTACTTTTCGAATACCGTAATTAACACGGAATAAAGAAAACTAGAGGAAGTGCCTCTTAAATATGGCGCGTGTGTCAACAGTAGGCGAAATTCGCCTATTACATATTATATACTAGTGCAGGTGAATATGGCATCTATTTCAAAGGCACTAGCGTTCTGAATAGAATAAATTGGTTACAGCGCCATCTAGCGTTGAGTAGCCGAACTCGTTGCAAATTGGTTAAAACTTCTTTATTGTTCGTGTCATGTCAAATAATAACAACTTTCTTACGTTGTAATAGGACCTAATTTATGAAAGCAATAAGAATATGATTTGTAAAAGTTAAGTTTGTAATTCGTAGCTTCGTAGCCAATCATATTACTGTTTTTTATGTGTGTAATGTACAATTTGATACGCAAATGTGTGAGTTTGGCGACACTGGTTCCCGTGCTTCGCCACGTTAGGGACACTTCTACCTATATTTTCTGTTCTGTGGTAATTAAAGACAATGAGAGAGCGAAAGCCGGCGTTCGCTTGGGGTTTAAATAATTTCGTATTGAATTCATTTAAACCCCAAGCCTAAGCTGGTGGCATTTGTGAACGCATTTAGTTTTGTTTGTCTTTTACTCTGTCAAAATTGTTTGCTAAATATGCATAAAAGCAAGTTTTTAATGAAAATGTTTTTTTCATAGCAAGCTTTTATATATGTATAATACCTATATAATTAATACTTACTCGTCAAGATAAATCATACGAGCCCAAACTCGATAGGGTTGTGTCGTTTACTACCAAGCTCCTATAGCCACCTTCCGGTTCCATCATCAGATCAGCTCCATGTCATAATAATTTTGCATTGTTATCTGATTTCAACATGCACGCAAAATTTCAGCTCAATCGGTAACCGGGAAGTGGATCAAATTTAATTTACAAGATTTATATAAAGGGCGTTGCGTGAAAGTGTCCCCACCTACCAACACATTTGAGACAGGTGTCATTGGAAGCGTCTAGTTAAATAGAGTATTTTTTATTATGGCGACACATCTCTAAAGTATGGGGTTTAGGTTTTATACAACATTATAGTTTGACCTAACCTAACCTAATTCAAGTGTTTTGGATCTTAAATATACTCGAAATATAGTAATGTCATATATTTTTGAAAGCGGCTTTGCGAGCTCTATACGATTCTGCAAAAATATTGGACTTTTTTTTGTCAAATTTCGTAAAATTGTTTCCAAAAATGACAGCTTTTCCAAATCTGTTGGTGGGTACCAACAGATTTGAAACCGGTGTCATTCGAAGCGTCTAGTTAAATAGAGTATTTTTTATTTTGGCGACACATCTCTAAAGTATGGGGCTTAGGTTTTATAAAACATTATTATCTGTCTCATGTCTGTTGGAGGGTGGGGACGGTGCCCATATAAAATCCGGCATCCTCCTTTAGATAAAAACAGACAAACATCAGGACAGGTGAAACTAAATAAAAGCTTGTAAAAAGGGAACTGATTTATGATTTCCTGATCATTGACATTTCTGATCCAGTAAGGTCGATAGTGATTTTTGAAGGAATGGAGAGGTATTCATATTTTTCTAAGAAGTTTAACTTCGAGCTGTGGGCTTACAAGTTCTCATTTTACTAATTTGAAATAAGATGAGTATAAAAGTAATGTTTTTTTTTTAAACCGTTTATTATTATCGTTTGAAGGTAAGCAGACTTACTGTACTGTTGTTATATTGAAGTAAACTTGACATTCGCGGCAATATCGTTTGTGAATTTCTATGAACTGATGATCTAGTTGGATTTATCACAACCTTGTTCTGAGATAAATTAATACGACTTTGAAGTAAAAGACTAAGGTAATAATAATAATAATAAAAATATATTTTTAAATGTTTTTTTATTTTGTAGGAATTTGTTAAAAAAATATTTAAAAATGTATTATAATATGTATATAAAATAAATAAAAATATTATATATTTCTCCATAAAAATGGTACAATTATTGAGCAATGAATTAAACTGTGATGGATCCCGAAGATCCATATCCCTAAGTTCAACATATCCTACTCGTTAAAATATCGAAAAAAAAAATTGATGTGTATTATTTCAAGAAGTAGCACGGTTGGTCACTATTCTAACCTAACCAAACCTATTTCAGTCAGTTCAAAATAACAAATCATACCTACAATCTCTCGTAAAAATGTGTTTACCATTGTCTAATAGATCATGTAATTTGATATTTTAAAATTACATCTAGCAACTTTTGATCAGTTGTTCATTTGATGTCACATACATTGGGATTCTAAAATATTTCTAAATAAAACTTATGGTCATTTAAATTTTGTTATTTCGTTTGTTGTTCTTTTGAAATTTGCTCGAGAAAGTTTTGACTTACTAAATGCAACCTGAATTATGTTGTACGTCCTCGATTATTCCGCATTTTACACAATTAGGTGAAGCTGTGATACCCATGAGGAACTTAAACTTCATCGATGGAATGTGACCAGACCGAAGCCTCATGGCAGTAACAATGTCTTATCTATTGAGAGCATAATTGTCTATCCAAGGAATGGTTAATGGTTCGGGTTGGAAGATGTTGTACCAGATGCCTTTCTCTCTTGATCTCTCATCATGCAGTTGTTTCCACTATTTATGACAACGTTTTTTAATCTAGTTACTAGTTATAAGATACTAGTTATCTGAGAAAATTGGATTTATATTTAATGGAATACCTTGCATACAGGCTCGCTTTGCCACCGAATCTACCATTTCATTGCCATGAATCCCGATGTGTCACGTAATCCACTGTAGTATTACTCATTTAGAATTTTCTTGAAAATCAAGAATCTGTTCAATTATTGTGTTTCTCGAACTGTCGAGCTACAACAAGCGACATATTGTAATGCACTCTTGGAGTCAGTATTACAGATTTATTATGATTTATTGATTGGGCGTATGACATAAACGGCCGTATCTTTTTTATTCATTAACTTAGAAGTTTGATTTTTTCACAGCTTCAAGGAACCGCAGACTTGAGTATATGGTTTTAATTTCATCTCGATACCTCCATGCGTTCTCGAGATAAAGGGTCTTGACAAACAGACGGACGGACAACAGAGTGATCCTATAAGGGTTCCGTTTTTTTCTTTTGAGGTACGGAACCATAAAAAGAATTGCGGTAAGTCTTACGAACAATTCGACAGCCCCAGCGATGCAATAATAATGTCGTCTGTGCATTATCAACTTTTTTTCCTTAATTCATGAATCCCCAAGCGACCACCGGTGGCCGCGCATCTATTGTCTTACTATTGTGTCTCTAATTGACGGTATCTGAAGGGTTAATTTCCGAAGGTACGTATATATATCTAAGACGGGTTTGACGATATCATGACGTCTCGGATATCATGTTTTACTAGTCACGACTGTAGTAAAATAACAAGCAATGTCACACTTCTAAATATGTTAAAAGACTATAGAAATACGTTTTCTAGTGTTGCCCCGTGGCTTAGCTCACGTAATGTCCTTATATTTTATCTCGTGACCAGATTTCATAGAAATTGATCACTTCATGATATGAAGGCGGACGGCGAGCAATAGGTAGCTCGCTGTCCGACCGTCTGGTAGATCATCGGACCGAGCCCAAGTCGTCGACGGCGCACACTGTTCCCGCGCGCCTCAAGGAGTTGTTAGCAACGGCAGGGGCCCAGCTGGGTCGAAGCCTACTGGGGCCAGGGTTAGTTTCGAAAAATAGCTCGAGCCCCGGTATAAAGGCTTGAAGGAACGGGGTGGGTTTTTAGTCAGTAAGAGTCTGACACTATCACCCGCTCCGCCCAAGAGCGGGGGTTGTCATAAGGTGATTATCCCACCATAAAAAACACCCACACTGAAACAAGATTAAAACTATCTTCCTTTAAACGTCATGGTAACCCCGATGGTCGTCTAACGTGAGCCTATTGGATAGTACAAATATGATAAATATACAAAACAAATATGAATCAGAATATGTTCAATTTTTAAGCCTAATTCGTAACGTGAAGTCACGCGACAGCACCTAATTGAGGCCGGTGACCAGTGTGACGAGTCCGTTTAGTTCAATGTTCAAGTGTGACGAGTTTTCACTTCAACAACCTCCAGGGATTTTCTTGTACGAGCAAACTTACAAAAAAAAACAAATAACCTCTTATACAGGGTTATTTTTAAAACACTAGCAACCTCTTAGGACTATGTTAAGAACATCATAAACAACAACTTTTGTTCTATGACTTTTAAAAATTCAACATATTTCAGTTCATTAGATTTTCATACAAAAATTAAAATATTTAAATTGAACGTTCTAAATATTACGAAGTCTATGTATTTATGCGAAGCAATCGATGAGAACAGTGCGTGGGAGCCGTAAGTAGATACTGCAGTATACAGAGTTGAAATGTGGTAGATAGAAACACTAAATCTTGAAGGTTTGTTTTTGGTAAACGTGTTATGTTATGTAAAAAGTCATAGAACAAAAGTTGTTGTTTATGATGTTAGTAATACAGTCCTGCAAGGTTGTTAGTGTTTTACAAATAACCCTGTAGAAGACTAGTTTTTGCTACTATTCAAGTGCAACACTTATAGACAATCACTGCATTAAAACAAAACATTTGTTTTAGCCGTTATTAAACATTTTTTATTATAGCCCACTATTTCTAACAGAGCAGAAGCCTGTGTCCCAGCAGTGGGAACATTATAGGTGGCTTATTTATGAACTCTTTATATTTTTTCCAGTGGTGTGTGATGGTGCCGCTGATCTTCCATCACCTGGCTATTGGTTTCGTGCTGTCCTACCCTGCAGTCCTCACCCCGGCTATTACTGGCAACAGTACCAGGAATGGAACTGATGTACAGGCTACTAAAGGAGAAGCAGCTTGGGTAGGTAAGTCATCAAAAAGCAACATCTTCGACCGTATCAGGCAACGGCGCTCACAGTGCCCCAGCTGCCGCCGGGAATTCCAGAAATTCCGGAATTTCGACCCGAGCCCAAGTAGTCGACGGCGCGCACTATTCCCGCGCACCTCAAGGAGTTGTCAGCAACAGCAGGGGCTCAGCTGGGTCGAAGACTACTGGGGCCAGGATTAGCTCCGAAAGGTAGCTCAGCCCCGGTACGAAAGGCAACAAAGGAACAGGAGTAGGTTTTTAGTCAGTAAAACTGTGACACTATCTCCCGCTCAGCCCAAGAGCAGGGTTATGCCATTAGATAATTTCTCTTTCTTTTCAAAATTCTTTGATCACGTGCTGGATTACATTATGTATACTCTCATCATAGAGAGGGGGTCAATGTTTGGACCATTACAAAAAAAATATACATACAAGCTATATGAAAATCAGAATAATTAAGCTCTATGCAATACATGCAGCTTGCTAAACCCACCTATTACAGCTCCATAGTCTTTCCACGAATAATAATTTAAAAAAAAACTGTGTCCATAATTTGATTACCTGCTGAAATGTACATAATAATTCAAAAATAAAATATTATTAACTTCCAGCTGCAGCCTACAGCATGACAGGCGGCATAGGTTTCCTGATCCTCCCATCGTTGATGCAACTCTACGGCCGTAGACTCATCAACGCCACAATGAACCTCATCATCTTCCTCGGATGGATCATCATTGCTCTGTCTCCCAACGTCTCTACCCTCTTAGTTGGTAGAGCTATCCAGGGTCTTTCTTTCGGAGGCCTTTACATCTGCAGTATTTTAGCTGGTGAATACAGCCATCCGAAGCGTAGAGGATTCTTCATCATCTTCAAGATTACCGCCACCAGCATCGGTGAACTCATCTGCCATGGGTTTGGCTTCACCTTACCCTGGAGACAAATGGCTTGGCTAGCTTCCATTCCACCTGCCTTAGCTGCACTTGGAACTTTAGTTTGGCCAGAAAGCCCATCATGGCTGGCCTACAAAGGGCGTTTTGATGAATGTTTAACATCTTTTGAGTGGATAAGAGGAAAAGACTTGGAGTCGAAAAGGGAAGTAAAGGAGTTGATAACAGCACAGCAAAAGTTGAGAAATATAAAGCGGATGAACGAGACAGGACTATTAACACGGAACTTGAAAGCGATGTGGTCCAAAGAGTTCTTGAAACCATTCACAGTAGTGTTGATGTTAATAATTTTGACTCAAGTGTGCGGGAGACATTATCTACTAGCTTATGTGGTACAAATAATGATTTCGTTTACAGGAGACAAGTCTAAAGCATACTACTACACTATAGTATTAGATCTGATGAAAATCGCTGCGATATTGACATCAAGTTATATAGTAAGAATATTTACAAGACGTGCTCTATTGTTACACACAGGAATCTTGGCGAGTATTTTGTTAAGTTTAGTTTGCGTCTTCAACTTGTTAGTTCACAAAGATATTCTAAGTGTAACTTGGTTGACACCTTTACTACTAATATTGTACAACATAGTATGTTATGTTGGTGTTATACCAGTTTCAATGGTGTTGAAAGGGGAATTATTTCCAATAGAATATAAAGGATTAGGAACTAGTGTTCTAGGAATATTCTATTCTCTATCAAGTATGGTTTTAATGAAATCAACATCAGTAATGCTGGATGTTTTAGATACTCATGGCACTTTTGCAGTATATTTGATAATTGCAGTTTTTTCTTTAGTGTGTTTGTTCTATATTTTACCAGAAACTAAGGACAGGACATTGCAGGATATTGAGTTTGAATTTATAGATGTGCCGTCATCTAAAGATGATATTGTTTTTGAGAGTACGGTTGTAGATCGTAAATTATTGGTTGATAAATAGATTACCGCTATAAACGAGATATATTGTGGCTGATAGAAAAATGGAGATGAGTTTTAATAGGAATCAATAATAATAATTATGACGGAAAACAACATTCAAGCTTAATCTAACAATCTTACTGCTGAGATACTATAATTTCTTAGACGAGATATGGCTAGCTGAGCTAAAAACGTTTCACTGTAAATTATATTGTTCCATGCCCGGCGATCAAGTTAGCATAGCATAGCATAGTCGGCCTTATAATAATCTCACTGCTAGGACTCTGGCCTCCTCTCTAAAAGGAATGGGCTGTAATCCACCACGCGGGCCTAGTGAGGATTGGTGGATATCACACTTCTTCGATTTTTTGGTTCTAGGACATCAAGTTATCAACAATAATTCGCTGAAACTAAACGGAACACTACAGAAATTTAATATGTTTTCCGCTGTAAGGGTCTAACAGACCCTTACAGAAGGATAACGAAGGGGCGTGGTCTACAGGCTGCCCAATTAAAGATTATTTAGCTCCTCGACATTTGATATCTTTGCTAGAACTATTCTATTGTTTATCTTAGTTGTAGTTGCGTGACGTGTGTTTGACTGTAGACGTTTTTGCTACTTCTAGTTCTTTTTTAGATTTTATTTGATCGGTATTTATTTAAAACTAGCTTTTGCCAGCGGCTTCGCCCACAGACATAAAGTGTCTATGTCACTCAAGAATAAAGTAGCTTTCTATCGGTGCAAAATTTATAACAATCAGACCAATAATTTTAGAAATTACTTCCAACAAACAAAAACAAATTTAAAAACAAACTATACCTGTCTATATTATTATATAAATGAAATTTATTTTTGTAAATAGGTATTATAAAAACACTTTCACACGTCAATTTAAACTGGATGAGGCCGGTGTTTCCTAGCTGACTACCTGAGAAGAAACACCGAAACAAACTCAGGGGTCAGTCTTTTTTAAAGTCCATACAGTAAATATGTAATGGTCAATATGAGAACCATGCAGATAGAAGCCTGAGATGGTCTTTTGAAGAAAGAACCACACGTTTCTAAGTGGACCTGTCCAATCAGTCCAAGCATTTGTCAGTATGCGTGTAGCTTAACTCAGGACTATAAGTGTAGTTAAAGATGTAACTGCTTGGAAATAAAATTTGTGTCTACGGAATATCCTATTGCAAAAGTTTGCTTTAATAATCCCTACTAATATTATAAAAGCGAAAGTGATTTTGTTTGTTACGTCTTCACGCCTAAATGGCAAAACTGATTTTGATGAATTTTGATACAGAGATAGTTGAGACCCTGGAGACGGCCATAGGCTATTTTTTGTTAATTGAGAAAAGAGAGAAGGAGGGAAGAAAAGGGGAGAGGAATTAAAGTACATTAATAAACGTAGCCATGAGGTAAGCCACGGGTAAAAGCTAGTTAATTATGATGCCCAAAATTTGAATTAAACTGAACAATCAAAACTTTTGTCGAATACGTATTTAAGTAAAATTGAGTGAAAATAATTAATACACAGTTATAAAGAAAGAGAACCTTCGAAATAATGTTAAACATTGTAATTGAATTAAAGTTAAGAAGAAACGTTTAATGTAGTTAAAAGTTATGTAATTAAATTAATTAATGATCGTCTGAGGAGGCGTTCTGTTCAATCTTTTGTCTCGCCTATTGAGTGTAGTTTTAATTATTTTAGGAGAGCTTTTGTCGGTAATTTTGTAATAAAAATTAAATTGGAACATGAAAACGGATGAAAATTAAGTTTTGAATACTTTTTGTTCTTATTGAAATGATCGAGTCGATTGAAAAGGATTTCATATAAATCTACCTATAATGCCTTTTTTTTCGGTGGGCAAAAATCATCTTATGACAACCCCTGCTCTTGGGTGGAGCAGGAGATAGTGTCAGACTCTTACTGACTAAAAACCCACCCCGTTCATTCTAACCTCTTCATACCGGGGCTCGAGCTTCCTTTCGGATAACCCTGGCCCCAGTAGGCTTTGACCCAGCTGGGCCCCTCCTGCTGCTGACTTGGGGCGCGCGGGAACAGTGCGCGCCGTCGACGGCTTGGGCTCGGTCCGGACAGTTACCGGACGATCGGACCTACAATGCTTTTAGGATTTGTGATTCCATGTCGGATGAACTTATTCCCTTGAGTCAATTGCCGTAGGCAGAACTTAGTAGAAAATAAACCCATAAAAATATACTCCTGAGACAGTAAGCATAGTTTGTTTCAGGGTATGGTTTTCCCGTGTGCAAATATACATCTTAATCCGTTCAGCTATTTAAGCGTGAAGGGATAACAAACACACACATACATACAGACTGTCACTTGTATAAATTAGTGTAATGTGATTTATAACATTCGTCAATAGAACATGTTTGATTAGAAGTAAATTAAACCATAATCGGTCTTGTAATATTCCCACTGTTGGGACTCAGACTTCTTCTCTAGAAGAAGGACGGCCGTAATCTACTACATGCACTCAGTTCGAATTGATGAATGTCACATGTTTCTTTTTTTTTGGTTCTAAGCCACGTCGGTTTCTTTACGATGTTTTTCTTCACGGTTTTGAAAGCAGTTGTAATGCATAGCATAGCATAGACGGCCTTATAAAGTTCCCACTGTTGGGACTCTAGAAGAGGGAATGGGCCATGGAAACTAGAACGCGAGCCCAGTGCGAATTGGTAGTTGTAACATGTCTTCGTATTTTTTGGTTTTAGGACATGCCGGTTTCATTACGACGTTTTCCTTCACGGTTTTGAAAGCACTAGTAATGAAATGAATTACACAAAGCAATGGGGTCCAGTTGGCTTGTAGGTAAGTCAGGGAAGTTTTTTTTTTCCGGTGGTTAAAAATCATTCAGGTGACATTCCTCGCCTTTGAGCGGAGCGGAAGATAGTGTCAGACTCTTACTGACTAAAAATCCCACCCCGTTCCTTCGTAGCACTCATGCTGTTCATACTGGGCGGGGCTGAGCCTTCCTTCCTTTGGCCCCAGTAGGCTTAGACCCTGTTGGGCTCATACGGAAGTTAGGTTATCACTGTGCCATCACTGCCACAGTAAGAAGTAAATTATTTACCCTTAACTTAAATATCCCAAGGTTTTAGCTATCAGGAAACAAGCTCCGGCAGGGGATTTCATCCTTTTTACAATTCCCAGTAGTATTTTGGAATTGGCAATTTTCGTCTCTTCATGTCATTACGAATAAGTGGCATGGAATAAGCAATCACGGTGGATAGTCGCTTAGCATCAGGTATTATTGTGTCTCACATTTGCATCAGCGCTAGGGACCACTGAAATCTTTGTGTTTTGGACTATGTGTTGTGGAAAACTGTGGAGTCGATTATGTGTAATTTAATAGAAATTTTGTACTTTGATTCCGTTTCTTATAGATTCTTGGAGAATCTATGAATTTAAGTCCCAATATAGTGTATTTTTATTTATTACTGAGTATTGGGCTGATGTTTTTATATTTATTTATTATTTTACGAGTAATGGAAGTTTATATTTCGCTTATTTGCAAATTGTTTTTTTTTTTTATATTTTTTGTTTTTTAACTACTGTCATAATATAAGCGACTTATGTGTGTGAGCGTGTTCTTGTCTTAGATTTATTATTGTTGTGTTCCTTTAAGAAATGAGCATTTTTAGTTTGTAAGTTTGCTCGTACATCGAATTGGAATAATAAAAACTGTAATGTACACGAGTGTAACTAATACTGAAATAAGTCGTTTTTATTATCTTTGCTCCCTACATAACAGTATTTTATTATATACAAGCTTTTGTCCGCGACTTCGTTCGCGTGAAAGTAGGTTTCTTTATATAAACTTTGGAACCCTGTTTCATCCCCTAACTGACACCGCACACGGGCCACAAAAAAACGCTTGAAGCGGCTTCAAGCTTCTCCGAACACAAGGTGTCGCGCGCTTCAGCGGTTTTTTGCGACGGTTTCCAGCATTTTGTGGTCACTTCTGGTATTTTTTTGTGGCGGCGTTTTTTTGAGGCCTGTGAGCGGGGACAGTTAGGGGGTGAATTATGTAAAAGTCCTCTCTTAGTGCTCGCCTACGGCAGAAAAAGAAACCTTGTGCAAATTTTTATACTCCCAATCCCAGTACTTTCGGCTGTGCGCTGATATTTCAGTCAGTCAATTTCTCTTTTTATATGTATAACTAAAACTTGAAATTCTTGTAGCTTTCTAGATACTAAATTAAAGAAGAAACAGTGAAGTTTAATCTTCCAAAGGATTCAAGAATATTATGCTCATTTTCATTGAAAATGTACGTAAAGAAGAATTAGAATCTCAAGTTAAATGTTAATGATACCGACTCGTTAACAATCTGGTCTGCCGCAATCAAGGGCTTTGTAGGATCGCCAATTGTAGTCCTGAATAATAATTTTGAAGAAGCTACTTTATGTTAGACCTTTGGTAGTTTACTGGCAAAAGTAATTGTTATTTACTATTTCAGAATTTTATGTAAGCTATATTTAAAACTACTTTTGAGAATAAATGGGACCTAAGATAATTAACTTCTTAGATTTAATTCTTGTTACCAATTACAATAAGTTATTAATTACAATTATTAGAATCGAGAGCTAATTCGTAAGAAGTTGGCAGTAGTATCATCACAACGTTAATGTTCTCCAATTGTCGATCTGGACCAATTGTTTGACTATATTAGTTAGGTATGTAGTTTATTCATTTGAGTATATCCTTACTAATGATTATTATAAAAGCGAAAGTGAGTTTGTTTGTTTGTTTGTTACGTCTTCACGCCTAAATGGCAAAAGAGATTTTGATGAAACTTGGTACACGGATAGACTCTGTTCTGGAATAGGACATAGGATACCTTTTATCCCAGAAGTATGTTCCCTTGGGATAATTTTTGCTATCACGCAGGCGAAGCCGCTGGGAGCAGCTAGTACTGTATAATTGTATATTATATATATTATATGGTTTATTAGTACTTATGTTAATTCTTGTATTCGTTTTCTCTTTCTCATTTATTGCACCTACCGCTATTTTTCTCTGCATCACCCAAAGCGTGACTGGCAGAAAATGCCTAAGGCATTAAGTCCGCCTCTGTACTTTTGTGTGCATAAAGCATTAAATAGATAAATAAATAGATATTAGAAAACTAGCTGTCCCATTTCACTAGACCAACAGGCCAATCATTGGATGATTTCTCACCAAGTAAAAAAAGCGACATGCAGTTAGAATATGACTAAAAACCAATCACCAAAAATAACCCTCCAAAAGTCGTCTCAACACCTTCCAAATCCTTCACATGTACTATTTTATGCTGACACTAATGTATTCGCAAAGGTCGCGAGCCCACCTGACCCCAAGGGATCACACGGGAATAGCCGCGAAATACACACGGTTGTGCGAAAAATGAGCTGTTGTGCGAAAAATGCGCTGCCGTGCGAAATCCTGGCTCGCCAAATATTTGAATTTTATTACAAGTTTACCTTGGGTATGCAGTCTTTAGTTGTGTTTGTTTGGAAATTAGGAAAGGTAAGCGGACTGTTTGGGGTTGACCTTGGACGTTTCTGCGTATGTTAGTGGGTACGCTTATTGTGAATTTTCCTGAATTTCACGCGTAGATATTGTAAAATACTTCGAATAAAAAATACATGAACTTACAAACACGTGAACACGTGCTACCGACTAATCTATTTGAATAAAAAAAAAAAAACTTCGCAAGCGTATCATTTGCGAAAAATGTTTTGGTCTCTAATTTAATGGTTTTTAAGCAAAAGAAAACTTAAATAAAAAACTTTTACACTGTTTTTTGATGTTAAATATTTATTGAGCGGTTGTTCAGTAGTGACTCGAATGCCATGACGGCAAACGGCATGACACTGCCATGCCACACTACGGCTTTATTATGTGCGTGTATTATGTGTGATATATATAGATATATAACCAAAATACCTATTCGACAAACTAATTTGGAGACACAGCAAATATGAACCGCGTTCCTCCACATATCCTCTTTGTACACTACATCACAGAACCGCTGCATTCAGGGGTAGCTTCAAGTATACCGCAACCCACTGTTGGAATGACATTCCCCCTCCAGTTAGAGTCCTGAAGACAAAAAAACATTTCATGAACATATTAAAAAAATATTTCATGCACATTCAGCAATCCACATAACTTAAGTCATTCATTACAATCTGATTGTACTAAGTATTTTTAGCTTTTACCTCTTCGGGCATGGACTTCAAGCAATGGATATGGTCTTCCACAGTGGTGATAGTCTTTATTTTGATCCTACCCTCTTTGTTCACTGACTTTGTGGTGAGATATGCGTTTTGGGGGTGATGAGACATTCAACGCTTCTATCAATATTTTGTTTCATATGATTCACAATCTATTTGGCCTCTTGGCATTGCTTGGGTGAAATTAGTGTACACTCCTCATCTCACATATTGTAAACACATTGTTCTTCTTAAATTGTTATTACTGTCTTTCTTAATTCATTTTAATTTAAACGCATAACTTTACTATGGGAGGATATTTCCTGTTTTCTGGAGAGGTTTGCTCTTGAAATGTCGTTTTATGCGAGTTGCCATCTTCATGCCACCTTCCCATAATATGGCGCAATTTTTGGTTCATTGAATCTACCATTGTTACAAAAAAAATTGATGGCTGCAAGAAAAATAATTTGTTATTGATCCAGTTTTGGTTTATTTTTGTTATTGCAGGAATGTATTAATGTGTATATTTGTGTAAAAATAGTTAAAATTTAGTATTATTTACAGTGTTTGTAATGTTGTTGTTTTATTTAATAGTAACGTATGTAAAACATTTATCAATTGATATGTACTCATGTAAAGGATTTGTCTAGAAGTACTAACCTGCCTTGGATGAATGTTTACACTCAGAATAGACGCCAAAATTTGTCACTCGAACGGTGGTTGCTGAAAACCAGCGCCGTAGATATCTAGACTTGCCTAGCATCACGGTATATGCTGAGCAATGACCTATTCTTGCTAAGATTCGACGCACAACTTGGATTCTTAGAATTTAATGGTAAAATTGTGTTTTTTCGTTTACTTTTATGTTTTTTTTTTTCACTGTATATTTTGATATGCTTGTCTCTGTTGAAGCCAGCGTCAAAATGCCAAAGACAACAAAGAGTAGTTGCAACAGATAACCTGCACAACTCTTTTGTCTATGG
The DNA here is from genome assembly GCA_949319445.1 of Mythimna lalbum. Lineage (NCBI taxonomy): Eukaryota > Metazoa > Arthropoda > Insecta > Lepidoptera > Noctuidae > Mythimna > Mythimna lalbum. The sequence goes on along the minus strand of OX439362.1, from coordinate 20,054,240 downwards.
TGTAGGTGCAATCACAGAGTAAATTGTTTTTCAATACATTTAATCCCTGTATACACGGCCTGGCGAGCATTTTTTTTCTGTAATGATTTGTGCGTTTATTTAGGCGAAATAAACATGTTTTCTTTCTTTCTTTTCTTTACATGTTGTGTTTTTTCAATACACTTGTTTCAAAACCAGCTCCTATCCCTACCGCTTTTTGCAATCAATTTACTGTTTTCCGCACTAGTGCGGAAAAGTGCGCAAACTCACCCCCATTACAATTTATTGTTTTAAGCTGGTCGCTAAGCAGTCACTAACCGCTGTTCGACACTCGTTTATTTATGTCTTTAAAAGTGTATTGTGACGCAACGTTGGAAGGCCTCCAACAAGGTGGTCTGATGACCTAGTGAGGATTGCGGGAAGGCGATGGATGCGAGACGCGCAGGAGCGTTTGTTGTGGCGACGCTTGGGGGAAGCCTATGTCCAGCAGTGGACGTGTATCGGCTGAAATGATGATGATGATGATGAAAAGTGTATTGATAGCACTCGTGTCCATAACACTGAATTTCGCCTCGATTGTAATAACAAACTTTCACTACATGTATCAAAACCTGTTATTTTTGTTGCCCGGATGCCTTTTTGTATAGGATTTTATTATGAACGACAATAACGTCTCTCTGGTACCTGGCCAATTAGGTAAATAGATATCCTACCAATAAAATAGTCAATTCCACTTTAATACCTTTCTATACAAGGTGAATATTATTAAATTGGATGTTTATTATTTATTTATTTATTTATTTATTTAGTTATTTATTTATTTATTTATTTACTTATTTATTTATTTATTTATTTGTTTATTTACTTATTATTTATTTATTTACTTATTTATTTATTTATTTATTTACTTATTTATTTATTTATTTATGTACACAAACACTTAAAAAAGAAAAGAACAAATAAGAATAGAAGAGTACAAAGGATCTGCTTATCTCTAACGAAATTTCTTCCAGCAGACTTGTAAACTGTGTGTGTGTGTGTGTGATGTTATTTTTATTTAGAACCAATTTATTTGGATGAAGAATTAAAGTAAGATACTTTAACTCCCGGAAAACTAATTTCCGGCTACGCTGCAGGCGACGATGCAACGAAATTCAAATTATAGTGTTCGACACCACAATTGCTGAGCAATCTGGAAATATGGCAGCATAACGTTTGCCGGGCAGCTAGTTTAATAAATAAAAATGTCATTTCGCAGAGTATATTATCATTTTTTTAAATTTATATATGTTTTTTTTTATGTAAATTTAGTAGGTAGGTAGAGTCTGCCTGAAAAGTCAAACGCCTTGGGTAATTATTAGGGTGAAATGAAATCTGATGTAGTCGACACTGGTTCAATGATCAAGGTTGATTAAGAGATCTTGATCATTGTTTATTAATAGAACCTTATAAAAAGTATTGATATAGTATTTTTAAATATTATACAAAATTCCCAAGTCGTTTGAGTTTTTAGACAGACTATAGGTCTAAGGATAAGTGATGCAACTTATTAGTCTTCTATCACGCGGGTGAAGCCGTTGGCAACAGCTAGTAATACATGAAAAACTTGCCAAATGCATTCAGTAACCACAGAATTTTCTAAAGAAACATTGTTTCCTTTTCTTTTCCGTATCTTTTCCTTCCTGCTTTTTTATAAGCGTATTATCTAAAAGTTTGTTATCTACTTCATACAGTCTGTATTGTTTTATTATATACTAGCATTTTCCCGCGCGGCTTTGCTCCCGCTCTTTCCTACTCCACCCTACTATACCCAACTCTACCCTACTCTACCCTACTCTACTCTACTCTACCCTACTCTACCCTACTCTACCCTACTCTACCCTACTCTACCCTACTCTACCCTACTCTACTCTACTCTGCCCTACTCTACCCTACTCTACCCTACTCTACCCTACCCTACCCTACCCTACTCTACCCTACTCTACCCTACTCTACCCTACTACTCTACCCTACTCTACCCTACTCTACCCTACTCTACCCTACCCTACCCTACCCTACTCTACCCTACACTACCCTAATTTTATTGTTTTTCCATAAGAACCTTATCCTCACAATAACAATCACAACAAAAAAAAATCAGCCAAATCGGTCAAGCCGTTTTCATGCCATGTCGTGACAACGGAAAACGGGAGTCATTTTTATAATATAGAAGAAGATAGATACAGGCTTTGTGTGACCATGTTTGTGGAATCTACTCCAAATGTTGACTCACTGTGATGACTACACTTAAAGTAGACTATTTTTAAAACCATTTTTTTTAATAATACATAAGTGCTTGTCAGCGCTCCCAACTGATAGTAAGCAGTGAGGCAGTCGTTGATGGTGAAACGCACTAGTTTATTTAGAGCCTATTGTCTCTAGCCTTGAAGATATCTAAATTATAATCGGACGGAAAGGCAAATCGTTCCAGTTCTTCGATATATTTGCGCTATAAAGGCGAACATCTTTATACCATATCGATATAAAGATGGGTTGGTAAACGGGACAAAAACGTCTAGCAACGATCTATATTTATAAACGTGAAGCTTGTTCAAGGAATAGAATCAAAATGTTAGGCACGACCCCCCGTGCGATTGTCTTGCAATTTCGTCGTAATTTCTTTAACAAATCTATGTAGGTGTCTCCAAACGTGATTGAAACGTAAAAACGTCGACTGGAGCGATTCTGGTGGCAGCTAGCGCCTATTAACAGTGCGTCCACACCGTGCAAACTTTGTACAGAATTACGTTGAGTTCTGTAGAATTTTGTCTTTGCAACTTATGTGAAGAAAAATGTGTAATTTACATAAGTGTGTATAATGGGAACGAACCAACTTCATAGCTCTTTTTTAAAGTGGGAAATCATCCAATGACTTTGAACGCGATAGATTCAGTGGACTGTATATATTTCAAGAGAAAATGGCTTCGGAAGCCCGAGAAACAAAAGAAATGAAAATCGACAAACTTATATACGACAAGGGAAAGTGTGCTACGAAATAGGCGCTCACCTGAGTGTTTCCGCGGCGACGTATTCCAAGCCAGACCTTCACAAAGGAACCCTTTCGGTTGCTCAGAGCTGGCCAGACTTACCCGACACCTCTCGTGTTACCTCTCAATGGCCGGCTGGATCTAAGTATCTCGTAGCATACACCCAATTCAATAGATTGAAGCACCACGAAACGCACCAAAGAAACGATTTTCTGCGCACATGCGTTGCACCGACGAAAAAGGAAGGAAGGAAAAGAAAAGATTACAACGGAATGTTGCCATACCCCAAAAAAAGGTTTTCAGGGTTGCCATTACAAGGCTCTAAAATTACCATTTAATAAAAGTGAACAGACTTATTCCATCTTAAGACGGAGCGGGGGTGTGTCAGACTTTTACTGAATAAAACAAAACCTGTGTTTCTTCTTAGACCAAACGCTATAGGATTCTTTTTTAGAAAATCCTCGTATCCCGGGTTTTACTGGAAATTAACCAATCATCCCAGTAGGGTTCGGCACTACTAGGCCCCTACGGTTTTGCTAAAATCTCTTTTTAATTCATGAATCCCCAAGCGACCACCGGTGGCCGCGCATCTATTGTCTTACTATTGTGTCTCTAATTGACGGTATCTGAAGGGTTAAGACGCGCAAGAAACTACCGATCCTCGATCCTCGTGGGGGCCCATAAGACCATGGTGGTGTTCCGCCCAAGCACGGTACCCCTATGTTCCACCGTAGGTATCCCTCTGCTAATGGCGTAGAATTCACGTTTAAATTAAGAACAAGTTAACATTTAGAACTTCACCATTATAAAGCTCATACGCATAATTTTCGCACGCCGAAAACTTTAAAACGATGCACGTTTAGCATAGCATCAAAACTTTCCCTAGCTCCTGAACTAGTGAAATGGTACAGCACGGCGGCTCACTTTGAGCAATTTGCCAGCGAGCCCATACCCCTCCCTCCCCGCATGGGATTGCATCGTGGCCAAGACTTAATTGACCGTATAATGGAGCATATCTCCTAAAACACATTGGACGTAAACAGATTTGAATGTTTATAAAACAAATGGACGATAGCATTTGAGGTTTGGCTTTGTTTTCGTAAACAAAACGAGGGCTTGTTAAAAAGAAGGGTTGTTTAAAAAGAAACTGAAACAATTTTCATATATAAATGTTACCTGGCTGAGTTTATGAAGGACACCAATAACATTTAGTTTATTACGATATTACATTTAGATTATTACACTTCTGGACACATCTATTGGCCCACCTTATATTTTCAGTTTCGTTTGGTCCCAGCTAAAATTTTATATTAGGTCGAGCAAAAAGTTTTTATGCAGTTTTGAACCTGGCACATTCATAATTTCATTCAATAGTCTTTTTTTGAATTTCGAACACAGAATTTAAAGAAACAAAAGACAATTTGGAGCCTGTTTGTTGATATCAAACAATCGAATACTAAGAAAACTTTTATTGGTTTACTTGGATTTAATTCTTGAAAAAGTGATTGATATCTTTGGTTTTGCAACAAACATTACTTATTCTTAACATTAAGGTGAGGTTCTATCGATAATCTATGGATACTTCACCTGAAGTCGCCACCTAAGCTGTGGCACTTATTCAGGCCGGACACAGCCAAAGAAACGCGAGTGCTCAACTTAATTTAAGTCGATCTGCGGTCCGAAATGTTTATCGGAGGTACCTAGAGATTGGCGGCTTTGTTCGTCGCCAAGGAAGGCCACGATCTCGGGTCACAACTGAAAGGCAGGATCGATTCATCGTGACGACCAGCTTGAGAAATCGTCACCTTACCTCCATTGAGATACAAAACCAACTTCGCGACTTCCACGGAGTATCTGTCAGCGCTCGAACTGTTCGGAGAAGGTTAAAAGAACGCGATATGGTACCACACAAGCCAGCTAATGGGCCCAAACTAACGCGAGCCCACCGAACATCGCGCCTTCATTTCGCACGCAGTCATTAAAATTGGACACAGCAAGATTGGAGCCGTGTACTCTTTTCTGATGAGTCTAAAATTGTGTTACATGGCAATGATAGAAGGAAGAAGGTCTACCGACGTAAGGGAGAGCGTTTCGCACAATGCTGCTTTGAAGAGAGGGTTGCTTATGGCGGTGGCTCATGGACTGTCTGGGGCGGTATATCCGCGAGCGGCAAAACTCAACTGAGGTTGTTACAGGACCACGGCTGCCAACATTAATTGCTGAAAGGTACATTCGTGAGTGCTTAGAACCTCACGTGATACCATACGCGGACTATGTGGGCCCAAATTTCCTTTTTATGCATGATAATGCAAGAGCCCATGCGGCATCGTCAGGGAATATCTTCGGGATGTGAACATCACAGTTATGGACTGACCAGCCAGAAGCCCAGATATGAACCCCATTGAGCACATGTGGGACGAGCTAAAAAGACGTGTTAGGGCTCGTCAGCCAGTTGCCCAGACGATGTAGGAGTTGAAAACTGCCATAGAAGAGGAATGGGAGATGATCCCTCAAAATTTCATAGAGCGGTTGATAAACTCTATGCCTAATCGTATGAGAGCTGTGGTAAATGCCCATGGAGGCAACACGCGTTATTAAATTAAACCTTTATTTGATAAAACATGTTTTTTATTCAAAAATCAATTGCCTTTAACAAGGCACATATCCGACTTGTTAGGCGTAGCTCCATGTCGTATGGTATTCTGAATTCAAATTTAAAACAATACGATCGAAAAAGATGGTAAAATGTATCAGGTTTAAAACTGCATCAACAGTTTTTGTTCAATCTAGCAATCATATTTCGGTAGGGGCCATCGAAACCTAAACTCTAAGGTGGGCCAATAGATGTGTCCAGAAGTGTATTATTATTGACATTGGAAAGTCTCCAAATCTAAGTACCGTTTGACAGTTCTACACGTAGTACATTTCAATTTACATTTTTGTTTATAAACTTTGTATGTTATCATTATCATCATCAGCCTTTTTTTAATGTTCCCACTGCTGGGACACAAGCTTCCTCTCTAGGAGAGGGAATGGGCTGTAATCCGCCACGCGGGCCCAGTGCGGGTTGGTGAATGTAATGTGTCTTCAATTTTTTTTTAGTTCTAGGATATATACCGGTTTCCTCACGATGTTTTCCTTCACCGTTTTTTTTTCACACAAAATAATGCGCCTGGCTGGGTTCGAATCCGCGACCTACAACTCATAAGTCGGGGCCATTACCACTCAGCAACCACTGCTCTTAAATATACATTACTCTAATTACTAGTAATTACATATTGCAGAGACTAGATGCAGACATACCTAACATAAATAAATTTAAAAATAAAATCTCAATTATACTGAGGTTTTCATTACTCAGTAACAGAGATATTTAAATACAAAGGAGTCGGGAATTTATTGTTATTTACAGTAGTAGAGATTTTTCACAATATTCAGGGCCCATTTAACCAGAGATTTCACTGTCCTATCTGTGTTCATAGGTCCAGGAAGTAAATAATAACGCCTCCAAACATTTTCTGAGAAAAATATCTTTGAGAAGCAAACTACATGAAAACTAAAGCTCCACAATATTGTATCAAGAATTCCAGCAATTCATGGAATATACCGAACAAATGGCGCTTCCAAAGCCGACCGAAATAAAATATGTTTTGTGTTCAAAACTTACAAAGCGATATATTTTACTGGTTGCTTGAAAGTCTGCTATTTGTCATTGAGTTGTTATATAAACAAGTTTCTGAAATAAAACTGTATGTTTCATGAACGAAACACACAGTTCTTTAATGAAGATTTAAATATAAGGGACGGAATGTGACCGATCAGAGCCGTAGCGTGCATTAATTTAGACGTGGGCGAAGGCGCATCAGCGAGCTTTTTTTCTTTTGTAAATTTGAAAACGAGACAGCAGCTGTCGACTCAGCGTTTGACCACTTCATCTACCTTTGTATATATAATATTATAAAGAGGTAAAGTTTGTTTTTTTGTTTTAGGAGGTAATCTCTGAAAGCACTTGTTCGATTGCTAAACATTTTTAACCGATAGAGAGCTGTTTTATTCCTGAATGAAATAGGCAATAGGCAGGAATATTTTATGTACGCGGGTGAAAAGTCTCTCGTTGTTAAAGAACCTTCGCTAGCGCAAAGCCCCACCTACGTTACTGTCACCGATATTTCCAGCAGCTTTCTTTTATATATTTCTTGGTAAAAACCCTTAAAAGGAACGACTGGAAAATGTCTTGACATAGCGTTGGTGCTTGATATCATACAGTTTTAGAAATAAAATGTACAAGAGCAACTCTCAGTGTTGATGTTTTATTTTTATTGAGAAAATAGAAAAAATTTAGTAGCTTTTGAAACGACCAAAGAATGCGTTTCTTTTTTCGAGGTAGAAAGTCTAATGACTTTTCTCGCTCTAGGGTAGAGCAGAAAGGGCTTTAGATGAATAGGCAATTGAAAGACACAGGTGTGGTTTGTAATGAGTAAAAGTCTGACACAACCTCTCCTTTATCTTAGAGCGGATGAAGTCATTGGATGATTTCTAACCTCAAAAAAAAAAACTTTTTCATCTTCTTTTTTTCCTCTGGCTATTACTGTCCCACTGCTGGGCAAAGGCCTCCCCAAGTCCTTCCAGACATTCTTCTTTCATTCTTTATTGTACACTATGACAAATGACAAAATATGTGGATATCACAGTTCATGTACATAGGCTCATTCTTCTCTACGTTAAAGATTTATTTTTTCATATTTCTTTTTCATAATTCTACATTCAGATCATATTTGTGGGGTACTCCCACACAATTTGCTTCGGTACTTTGGTTTAATAAAAACAAACGATGGAGAATCAGTATGGGAATATTTATTGTCAAAATCCTAGCTGTTATATCTACAAAATGGGTTGTCCGTGGAGTGTGGTGGTGAACCAGACTCAAAATTGATCAGCCAATCAGATGTCAGGTTCCTGGTCTTCTGGAGTTTGGAGTGCGCCGACTATAAATTGGGGTGGCGCCCCCGTGTGGTTAACAGTTATCGATTAGCTTCGATGTAAGCAAGATGTGTAGCGCGCGCGCCGGCCTGCGGCGCCGCGTGCTACGTTACTCAGTGTGAGCCGCGCGCTCGCCGCGCGCGGTCGTCTGATGCTTGCAGAATGGAGGTTAGCGGGTCGCTGTGTTTACATAGTTCCCACATCACTCCCCCCTAAGCGAAGCGAACAACGGGCTTCACAGTTCTTCCAGACCTTGTTGCGTATGGCTGGCTTGCTTGTTCAGGAGTATGATGATCCGCAGCTTCAGACTCGGTGAATACATAGGCTGGCTTCAGCCTGTCCATTGACACTACCGACGTTCGTAGCGGCAACTTTATTTTGTAAAACTTGTCGAAGCGCTTGATAACTTCATATGGACCTTCGTACGGCGGTGTTAACGGGGAACGAACAGTGTCGTTGCGCACAAAAACATGTGTGCACGTAGCGAGATCGCGATGTATGAATGGCTTTGTTCGACTGTTGCTTGATCGAGGCGCACTTATTAAGGATGCCATGGTTTCTGTAAGGCGGCGTATGTAGTCGTTTTCATCAATGTTTGACTTCGTTGGCACGATGAAATCCGATGGTAAGCGAAGCGTAGTGCCATACGTCATCATCGCTGGGCTTAAATTGTTGTTGATTCGCAATGCCGTGCGCAATCCTAATAGTACCGTAGGAAGCTCTTCTGTCCACTGTGTAGTGCTTCGCGCCATGAGTGCTGCTTTCAGGGTTCTGTGAAAACGCTCGATCAGACCATTGGATTGGGCATGGTACGCCGTGGTCCGTATTCGTGCTATCCCAAACCTTTTCATTAGTGACCGGAACAGTGATGATTCGAATTGTCGTCCTTGATCGGTTGATATTCGTAGTGGGCAACCGAATCTAGCAATCCAATTTTCATAAAGGGCCTTTGCGACTTCCTCAGCGGTGATCTCTGATACAGGAACGGCTTCTGGCCAACGTGTGCAACGATCGATAATAGTCACACAGTATCGTCGGTCATTAGATAAACGCAGTGGTCCCACTATGTCCACGTGTATATGTTCAAATCGCGCCGAAGGTGGGAACTCGCTGAGTGGTGTTACGACGTGACGGTGAATTTTCGCTCGCTGACAGCTGATGCACGCTCTGGCCCAGGTGCTGACTTCTTTATTCATGCTGGGCCAGAAAAACTTTGAGCATATCTGTTTCCTGCTTGATTTCACGCCGGGATGATACAAATCGTGTTGAGCTTTGAATGCCTCAAAACGATACGCAGTCGGTAGGTACGGTCGGGGTGTGCCGGTGGACGTCTCGCACGTGATTGGCTGGCTCATCCCAGGCATTGTGACGTCGGTGAATTTTAGATTTTGTTGAGTTTTGAGCTGTTTCAATACAGGATCTTTTTCTTGTTCTTTGGCTAAGGTTGCGTAGTCGATGGTGGAAGGGCATCGTATATCTTCTATGCGTGATAATGCGTCTGCCACTGAGTTATCTTCGCCCTGCACGTACTTGATGCTGGTACAAAATTGGCTGATAAAGTGTAATTGACGTTCTCGACGCGGAGTGTCGCTGTTGCTCTGTGGGCGTGTCAGTGCATTCACTAGTGGCTTATGGTCTGTATACACTGTGACGTCACCTCCTTCTATAAGGTTCCTGAAGTGCTTGACAGCCGTATAAATCGCTAACAATTCGCGATCGTATACGCTGTAGCGTTGCTGAGTCATACTCATCGCTTTTGAGTAATATGCGAGAGGTTTCCAATCGTTATTTATTCTCTGCTGTAGAACAGCGCCAACGCTGTAATCTGAGGCGTCCGTCATTAAGGCGAGGGGGCTTCCTGGTAATGGGTGTATCAGCTGGGTGGCTTTCAAAATGCTTTGGCGGCACTTTTCAAAAGCTAACTCTGCCTCAGGTGTCCACTCGATGGGGGTTTTATCGTTCCGTTTCTGATTGTGTAGGTATTTATTTAACTCGTTTTGTTGTTCGGCTTGACGGGGTAAGCAGCTTCGATAAAAGTTTATCATGCCCAGGAAACGTCGTAATTCAGCTATTGTTTTTGGTTTAGGGTAACTTGATATGGCTTTTGTTCTCTCTTCAGTGGGTCTGATCCCGTTGCCTGATACTTCATAGCCGAGGAAATCTATCTTGTCCTTGCCGAATTCACATTTTTCAATCTTTAGCGTTACGCCGTATTTCTTTAGGCGTTCTAGAACTTGTTGTAGGAGTTGTCTGTGGCTCTCTTCGTTGTTTGAATACAGCAGTATGTCATCCACGTAACAGAAGCAGCTGTCTATACCACGCAGTACTTCATGCATGAATCTCTGGAACGTCTGACTGGCGTTGCGCAAGCCAAATGTCATGCATTTGAATTCATACAGCCCGAATGGTGTGATGATTGCGGTTTTTTGGGCGTCATCTTCTGCAATTGGTATCCAATAATAAGCCATTTTGAGGTCAAGCTTTGAGAATATCTTTTTGTTGTGCAGCTGGTACGTGAAGTCTTGTATTCGTGGTATAGGATAGCGGTCTGGTCGTGTAACTGAATTTAATCGTCTGTAGTCGCCGCATACTCTTAGGCCTCCATCCTTCTTCTTGACAACATGTAGCGGGCTTGCCCACGGGCTCTTCGATGGTCTGCAGATTCCCATTTCTAACATTCTGTCAAACTCCTCTTTGGCTGCCTTATACTTGTCTGGAGGCAGCGGGCGGGAGCGAGCGTAGAGTGGGGGGCCGGTGGTTTCAATGTGGTGGACGACGTCATGTTTCGGTGGCTGTTTCAATGACATTGGACGTAATACTTCTGGATACTGCTTCAAAATATCGTAGTATAGTTGATTGTTGCTTATGATGTGAATTGATTCTGCGTTTGTAGAAACTTCTAACGCGTCGATAGATAGTTCGGTCACTTTGTCAACTAACTTTTTTTTGTCCAGGTCCACCAGCAGCTTGAAGTGACGGAGAAAATCAGCTCCCAGTATTGAGGTTTTAACGTCTGCAATGATGAATGACCACTCAAAATTTCTTCGTAAACCAAGATTTAGCCTTATAGTTTTCTGTCCGTAAGTCTTGATTGGAGTATTGTTTGCAGCGAATAAACTGTAGGCGCTTTGAGATTTTTTGTTTTTGTGATTAGCGGCCAAAACTGAGATGTCTGCGCCTGTGTCCACGAGGAAACGTTCGTGAGTGTTGAGATCGTGTACACAAAGGCGATTACTGGTGTACGGGACACCGACGTCCGCCAAAGTCGGTGTCGTCTTTAGTTTTCCGACGGCTTCTTTCTTCTGCAGCATGGCGATTCACAGCGCTTTGCTTTGTCTCCGAAGCGATAGTGGTACCGACATTCCCAATTAGCGTCTCCGGGTTTCGGTGCCGATCCACGCTGCGTTGACTGCGAACGTGAACGGGAACGAGATCGAGGGTTGAACGTGCGGCGACGGTACCTGTGGGGTGGCCGTCCTCGACGTAGCTCGGCGATTTCCAGCGTGAGCTTCTCAACCTGCTTGGCCAGCGTTTCCAATTGTGTCATGGGTACCGTAGATGTTGAAGATGATGCAGGTGCTGTGACTACTGCGATGCTGGGACTCTCTGCGTACTCTGCCATCTTGTCTGCCATCGCAGCTAAAGTGTCCAACGATGACTCCTTATTCACGGATAGGACGACTCGAACTTGTGCGGGTAGGTGATTTAACCATTCGATTTTTAGACCTTCTTCGGTGATCATGCCGCTTGCGAGTTCTCGCATCTTCCTTAACAGCTGGGAAGGCTTTTGGTCTCCCAGCTCCATGCCACTTATAAGCTTTTGGAAATTTTTGACATCCGATTTGTCGTAGGCTTCAAGTAGGCGCTGCTTGACTTTTTCATATTTCCCGGTCGCAGGCGGATTATAGAGTATGTCGGTTAAGTGTTGCAAGTCGGCAGTTTGCAGCTGTTGCAGTAGGTACCGGAACTTTTGGTCATCTGAGGTCTTCAATGGATCAATCACGGCTTCGAATTGGATGAACCAGGCGCGGGGTATTTCTCTCCAAAAAGGTAATAATCTTGACTGCACGGACACTGCGTACACGTCGCAATTCGTCTCGGGCTGGATCTTCCCTTGTTGCTCTTCCGACATGGTCACTTGAATCCCTTTTTTCTTTTTTTCACGTCGGGGTCACCAATTGTGGGGTACTCCCACACAATTTGCTTCGGTACTTTGGTTTAATAAAAACAAACGATGGAGAATCAGTATGGGAATATTTATTGTCAAAATCCTAGCTGTTATATCTACAAAATGGGTTGTCCGTGGAGTGTGGTGGTGAACCAGACTCAAAATTGATCAGCCAATCAGATGTCAGGTTCCTGGTCTTCTGGAGTTTGGAGTGCGCCGACTATAAATTGGGGTGGCGCCCCCGTGTGGTTAACAGTTATCGATTAGCTTCGATGTAAGCAAGATGTGTAGCGCGCGCGCCGGCCTGCGGCGCCGCGTGCTACGTTACTCAGTGTGAGCCGCGCGCTCGCCGCGCGCGGTCGTCTGATGCTTGCAGAATGGAGGTTAGCGGGTCGCTGTGTTTACATAGTTCCCACATATTTAATCTTTAGGCAAAAAACAACACACTTGTAGATATATTTTCCTTATCAGAAATTCATAATTATTCAGTAATTTTGTCGTATTGAAAAAATATTCCTACTTCCTAAAATAATAAAGCCTTCTAAGGCTTTATAAAATAATAAAGCCTTAGAACCTACTGTAGCAGAGGGGAGGACATGGCCCTTTGTTTGTTTCTCTGAAAAGAATTGTCGGCATATAAAAGAAAGCCAAAGTAAGTACATACTTGATACATGATATCTCTTGTCGCTAACGAGGGAGCTCGCAAGACAATCGACATGCACCTCCACGGGAAAAATGTCGCAGTATATTGGTAGTATATTGTCAATATTGTCAACAGCCACTTTGTCTTTTACACACAATAATTTTAAGCGACATGTTTCATTTGCCCGTCATTTTATAGGTAAGTTGGTAAAAATTTATTAATACAGACCAAAATCTATTTATTTTACACATTGCCGGTGGACCAGCAGGTACTTAATACAATCCCTAGTAATTGTATGCATTACCCTAGTAAAGTATGTAACGGACAGTAAAATTTCATACATTGCCTGGACGCCCCAGTTTCTATAGAATACCTGAACTATATACATACTGCCGGTAATAATATATACAGGGTTATTTGTAAAACACTAACAACCTTGCAGGAGCCCGAGTCTGCTATTTTTATAAATTCGTCATTCCAACACGATCCCATTGTCATTTTGCTAAAAGTTCGTAATCTACTGAATCATAATGATCGATCATCGATCGGTCAATGGTCTCGTAATAGAGTGGTGGTACAATGCCAATATCGAGCTTATTAAAACCAATAACTGCACAATAACGTTCTAATGGTAAGTCACTGATCAAAACAACTGTCAAAAGTTTTGCAAATTACCGCATAAGTCAGATATTCATTTGTCATTATGTACGAGATTACCATTTTAAGCCACTTCTTTTAATGAAGTGTCAGTAGTTGACCATTGAACATTCATTATAACGTCATTATATTAGTAGATTACCAAAACTTGTCAAAGTCATCAATTATGAAGTTAATTAACTCATTGATAATTTACCAGACTTGTCTACATATGATGATCTCAATCATCAATATGAAGGTTTCTTTAACATGTATTGTAATCAATTTAATTCTACTTTTATACCTAAGAATATTTCGGTCAATAGTAACGTGTCGTTTAGTGAATGGGCTACCACTGGTATTCATAAAAGTAGAACTCGGCTTTACGAATTGTATGAAGAAAGGATTCTTGTCAATACTGCTGAATTTAGTTTATATGTGCGAAATTATTCAAAATTATTTAAAAAACTTTGTTCTGTAGCGAAATCGCGTTACTTGAGTTCTAAAATTAAAAATAGTAATAATATTATTAAAACCACTTGGAATGTTATAAATAGTGAAACTGGAAGATCTACAAGACCATCTAGTGACTATAGACTTGTAATTAATGACAATGTGATCACTTCGGACTCACAGGTTGCCGCGGCTTTTGAGAACTTTTTTTCAGAGATCCCCATATCAACAACAAAATCTCTGAACTCATCACCCACTGCTGCAGAGTCTCTGCTTAAAGAAAATGTTAAAGTTTGCGATTCGGATTTTAGTTTCGAACATGTGACTTATGTAGATGTTATTAAGACGTTTAACTCCTTGAATGTAAAAAAGACTGCAGATTTATGGGGTAATTCTGTGGAAGTTGTTAAGTCTATAATCCATATTGTAGCTCCTTCTTTAGCTTATATTTTTAATAATTGTATCGATCGTGGTGAGTTTCCTGACCTAATGAAGAATAGTAAAATAATTCCATTGTTCAAATCGGGTAGTACATCTGACCCCACGAATTACAGACCCATTTCTGTACTACCCACTTTTAGTAAAATATTTGAAAAACTTATTTTAGAGCAACTTCAAAGATTTTTTAACAGACATAAATTGTTGCATACCAAACAGTTTGGTTTTACAAGGGGTCGTTCAACAACCGATGCCGGTGTTGAACTTTTAGGACATATTTATGATGCATGGGAAGACAAATGCGATACCTTGGGCATTTTTTGCGATTTGTCTAAGGCCTTCGATTGCGTTCTCCATGAAACATTAATCAGGAAACTTCACCATTACGGAATCCGGAACTCCTCCCTGGATCTTCTTACATCATATCTTAGTGAAAGGATTCAGAGAGTTGATGTAAACGGAAAAAGATCTCCTGGATCTGTAGTTAAAATGGGTGTCCCCCAGGGCTCAATTCTTGGCCCGTTTTTGTTTCTTATATACATAAACGACTTACCTTACCTCATAAAGGATAACCATAATATAGTGTTGTTTGCAGACGACACTTCACTTTTGTTTAAACTTAAACGTCAGCAAGCGGTTACTGACGATATAAATATAGCTCTCTCAAAAATAGTACACTGGTTTAATGTAAATAACCTACTTCTTAACGAAAAGAAAACTAAATGTATTAAGTTTATCATGCCTCATGTTAGGCAAGTAGAAACTAGTGTGCTAATAAAAGGTAAAGAGTTGAGTCCTGAAGATACTACAGTGTTCTTGGGCATAACTCTAGATGCTAAACTTCAGTGGGGCCCACATATAGACAAATTATCAAAAAAACTTAGCTCTGCAGCATACGCTGTTAGACAAATTCGAAATTTAACTGATGTAGAGACTGCCCGTTTAGTTTACTTTAGCTATTTCCATAGTGTCATGTCGTACGGTATTCTACTGTGGGGTAATGCCACTGATATCCAGACAATTTTCGTTTTGCAGAAAAGGGCTGTTCGTTCAATTTATAAACTAAGTCCCAGGTACTCCCTTAGAGATAAATTTAAGGATATCAATATAATGACTGTACCTTCTCAGTATATTTACGAGAACATTTTGTATGCACATAAAAATAAAAACATGTTTAAAAAATACAGTGATATTCATAATTTTAATACTAGAAACAAACATAAATTTGTAGTTCCAGCAACCAGGCTCAAAAAAATAGGGGGCTCATTTAGATGTCAATGTATACGCTTCTATAATAAACTGCCTAGTCATATTCAACAACTCAGCCTTAATAAATTCAAATCATTTGTAAAGCGAAAACTTTTCCAAAAAGCTTTTTACACTGTAAAGGACTATGTTGATGACGAAAAGGCTTGGGACTGACCTGCTCCAGTACCCTCTAATTCTTATAACATAACTGTTTTTGTTTTAAATTGTGTTTATTATTCATTAATTTTTTTATTCATTTTGACATTAATGTTTAGTTTTTACAATTTGACATTGTAATATTATTTTATTTTACAATTTGACATTGTAAATTATTTTATTTTACAATTTGACATGTTACATTAAATAATGTTTATTATTATTAATTTTTGACATAAATATTTACTTTGTAAGTATTTTTACATTGTAAAAATTAACTTTCTTTTTATTATTGTGAATGTGAGGACTATGTTGGTTACTTTTTTATTTCTCGTTATCGTTTGTCTGGCAATTTGAGTATTTTCTGCGGCCTACCCAAATGTCCTTTCATTGGTATTGTTCGTCAAGTCGTTGAGCTCCTTAGTAGTCCTGAGTTGAGCTTTGCGAGTACTGACAAATGCTTACACTGATTGGACGGGTCCACTCAAATCTGTATGGTTCTTTCTTCAAAAGACCATCTCAGATTAATCGGCATGGTTCTCATGTGATTTGACCATTACATATTTATTGTATGGACTTTAAAAGAGACTTTGACCCCTGAGTTTGTTTCGGTGTTTCTTCTCAGGGTAGTCAGCTAGGAAACACCGGCCTCATCTAGCTTAAACAGACAAAAAAAAAAAAAATTGACGTGTAAAAGTGTTTTTTTAAACCTATTTGCAAAAATAAATATCATTTATCATTTATTTATCATTTAATGGTAGACAATTCTGACACTATTGTAATAGCAGACTTGAGGCCCTGGACTGTATTACTAACATCATAAACAATCACTTTTGTTCTATGACTTTTTTCAAAACATAATACATTTACCAAAAACAATCCACCAATATTTTCTTGTTCTATTCGGTGGGGGTGCTGGACGCGACGCTAGCGCATCAAACACCCCCACCGACCAAACCCCCTCCCCTCCGCTATTGTATTATCACTTGCTTCGCATAGAATTCGTAATATTTAGAACATTAATTTAATTATTTTTATTGTTGTATGAAAAGCTGATGAACAAAAATATGATAAATTTTTAAAAGTCATAAAACAAAGGTTGTTGTTTATGATGTTAGTAACATAGTCCTGAGAGGTTGCCAGTGTTTTAGAAATAACCTTGTATATTTTAATTCTTTTGTATCTAGGTGTGTTTTTCTCCTAAGTCCTCTTAAACGGTTTTGTGTGTATATTTGGCTGGGTCCCTGGGTGGTTTGAAAATACAATTAGGCCCGGTAAGTTTAATTTTTATTCTGACGAAAAGCCAGCTTTCAGACAGGCTAAAGTCTGTCGAGATTGCTGGTATATAAAAATAGGGAAAATAGATTAAATCAAACAATAAAAACGTATTTGTCCTTTTTTTTATTAATATTATTTACAAATCTAATCACATCCTTTTGTTCATCTAAATTATACAATTAGTATGATAGAAGTGCTAAATAAAACTATCAATCACATCTGAGCAAAATGACTTCACACTATGTCCAAGATCCAATATGCGGCAGTTAGGCCATAGCTTACAGAAGAAACAGTTTTTTTAAATAACTTTTTTTTTATTCTTATAATTTTTTTTTATTATAATTTGAAAAATAAACCATAACTTTATTTTTCAACAAAACTTTTTGTATTTTTTTTTTCTATTAAAAAAATAAAGACAATTTTCATCTACGCCCATCAAAAAAAATATATCGTTCTTGTAAAATCAAGATTTCAGTTTTTTTTTTGTAACCTTCAAGACAAACAATGGAATGGTCATCAATGAGATCATTTTAATGAAAAAATATTTTAAAAAGTTACGTACATAGTGTGTGATTTCCAAAGATTCATAAAATATTTAATTTTTAAATTAGGTCATGCTCTTTACATTTTTTATTAAAATACATAGAAGTTTACAGAGAACGGAAACTTGTAATAATTTTCAATACTTTATTACAAAATAATCTTAACTGATATGGCGGAGCCAGTCCGAAAACTTTGTTTACAAGACAAGGGTTTTACATTTTGTCAAAAATGTCCTAATTATTGTTTATTACAAAGATTGTTTCAGAATCACTTGTCAAAACTACTTTATAATATGCTACCGAGAAAAAAGTCTTTTTATTCGTCACCGAAACCAGAACAACTTTTTATGATTTGTTTTCTAATTATGAACAACGTTTTTTTCTACCCTCGTGAATCCAGGCTTTATTTTAGGCTCATAACTAGAAAACCAATGAAAAAAATTGTCTGGTTTTTCTAAACTTTTTATCAAACTTTTCTCCACATCTGTACAAATGTCTACTGAACATTAGTGTACACGTATATTTACACTAAATACAATTTACAGGCCGAACAGGTAACTAAGCTATCACTAATTACTTCATAAAACATTCGAAGGCACATCTTTGTTTATAGAATGACCTAATTTTATTCTGTCTTTATTCTGAAGCTAGTGATCTATAGAACTTCTTTATGAAGAAGATTCTTTTACACGCTCATACAAAAGTTATTTGATATTTACAAACATTGCTCTTTAGATATATTTTAATGGATTATATTGCACTTTTTTTACTCTGTAGAGCGCGTAAATGAAACCCCGTCATTATCACTGGCCAACGATAGTGTAAATCTATACTAAGTTGATTTTATTCCACTTCGTTGGCAAGTATAAATATTTACATGAAATGACAAGAAGTTATGAGGTCTTCTCTTTTTGGTTAAAATCACAACAAGTACGATACTGAAAATATAATTACTTTTTTTTATTAATATTTTATTATCTACACTCCGCTCCGGCGACAACTATATGATCGATAAGAAACACTACAGTTCAATGTACACGACTTTGAAATCACTCGCTCACTTTTTAGAACACGAAACATTTGAATTTAACGGTTTTTCTAAATACTGGCACAGTATTTGAATTTGAATTTCGAACTATAGAACAGAAGGACCACAGACTAAAAAATGAAAAAAAAAAAACTTACGCAGAAATATTCACATCAAATGGTCCGAAATTTCGCTACAAGAAGTGTGATTAACGGACCAAATCCACAGAACAACAGTTTATTTATATTTAAATCACTGTGAATTCAGTCTTTGTGTCACCATTGAATCTACAACAACTTTTAGAGTCAATTTTATCAACACGACTAATTTGCCAACCACTAGTTATCAGTTCCACTGTCCCGTTAGACAAGGGATGGTTAACATTTGGTGCCTTCTGTTTGTATATGTAACGGTTCAGGAGTGGGTGTTCCCTCATGTGGGTGGTGCGCCAGCTCAGTAGCGCGGCGCCACCCGCGGCGAGGACAGTCGCGGCGAGCGGAGCGGCGAGCGGCGCGGGAGCTCGGGCTATGGCTTGAGGCGCTTGAAGCCGGCGCCGTCGTGACCGAGCTTCAGCTCCTCGTACAGCGTGGGGTCTACCTCCCGCGCCGTCGTGCCGCTGGGGTTGTTCAGCGTCTCCTGCCTCCACGCCAGCGAGTTGGACACGCCATTCGCGATGGGCGCCACGCTGTTGCCGTTTGAGCCGTTCGCGGTGCCGTTTGGTATTGTGCCCTGGTGGAAGAAGATCTTATGAGTTTAAAAGTAAATTGTCATCTAGTAGATGGTGTTGCAGTAGATATATGTTCTGCACGGTTAAGAGATTGTTTGAAGGAGCTACCGTAAACCTGGAACGCGTCGGAACATTCCTTAAAGAAAGGTGGGTTTTAACCAGAAAAGTCTGACACTTTGAAAGAAGAGCGAGAGATTCCACCTGGAGGAAGAGGAGTTACATGTATAGATAAAATAAATAGTATTTGATGGAATTTTATATTCACCAGATAAACGCTGTTGAGTTCTTAAATATGTATTTATTTTTGAAGATAAAGTTTAAGTTAAAGATAATGTGGATGATAAACTTACGTTGACGGCTGTGTCAGGATTTGGTTCCCTGAGGTAGCTCGGGTTTTCAAATGCTACACCTCCTTGAGCCTTAAGTCTAAGATTCTGTGAAAGAAAAACTGTTTTAGTAAAAGGAACATAAAGACATTAAATAAGAGCAAAACATTGTGGTAGGTCATTATGGATCTGCTATAGGCTTACAATCAGATCAACTGAAATTTGGTTGTGTATTTGGACGATGCATTTATTTTTCCTTTTGATGATTTTAGAAGTATGAGAGGAACATTTATGGTCAATTGGGTAATTGACTCATTAAAAAAAAAAATTGTAGTAAAAAGTAAATTCACCAAAACCCCTATGAATCTGGTGGGAGAGAAAACTGTCAAGTAACAGAGTAAGGATGCACCACACTGAAATGTGACATCAATACTACAAGGTTAGGTGTGTATAAAAGAGATAGATGTTTCTACTGCGCCCCCTCTCTTCTTCGGTTTAATGTTTGAAATGCTAATTGCTAAAAGATTTTTTTTTGTATTACTTTTGATTTTGATCCAATTTGGTTTTTTTCCTCCCAGCTGCGTTTTGGAGACTGACCGTCTTCTTGTGTCACTCAGTTTTATTTTTATTATTTACTTACTGGTGTCCACGGCTTCGTCCGCGTTAGAATCGTTAAACAACGGATTGCCATTCAGTCACTATTTCAAGTCTTTTTTATACGATACTATCCTTAAATTCTTTATTGTACACCATGATAAATAACAAAATATGTGGATATCAGAGTTAATGTACATAGGCGAGCTTAACTCAAAGTTGAGTTTTCTTCCAGTAAACCATTGAGTGATAGAGAAAGATCACAGAAGAGGGTACTCCTATAACGTCAGCTATCTACTAGTGAAAGATCATAAAGATAAAGATATACATGCTACGGGAGAGAATTCCACTCTTAAGCTTATTTCTTCGTCTTCCCACTTAATAATAATATAATAATAATATTCCACAACTATCACACAACGCCGTCTAGCCCCAAGCTAAGCAGAGCTTGTGTTATGGGTACTAGACAACTGATAAACATACTTATATATTTATAAATACATACATAATACCTATGGTACATAATACTTGTTGGCTTTGTTGGTCTGCAGTAACCCAATCTTGGAGAGCTGCTTCTCCATCTACTTCAAATCATTATAGACCTTCTTCCTTACCTTCCTATATCTATAATAGAAGCCAGCAGCCAGTAATATGGCGGCCACCAGGATGCAGGCGACGGCGACTCCTACGGCGGAGGCGGTGCTGTTGCCGCTGACGGGAGCGGCGGCGGCGCCGGCCTCTTGACCAGCTGTCGTGAACATTATCGGCTGGCTCAAGGATGAGGTGCCTGCGGAAAGGAATGAGAGGTTATGTGGTGGACTCTTAACTGGAGTTGAACTGGTGAAGTTCTTTATTAAGAAAACCGTGAGTGTAAGTGCTACAGAAATTCTAAGAACCGTTCGTCTTGAAGAACATGAGGCTAGGAGCTTGTAGCTAAGTTTGAAAACATAGATACTGAATTGGTATGAGCATGATACTGAACAATCTAGTCATTTCGGTTTACATAAATGTTGAATTTATGTTCGTTATGAGTAAACTTACGAGATATTGAATACAATTGCTGCAGTATTTAGAAGCCAACTATAAGAATCATGTGTTTTATGTTTTACATGTTCAGTGTCTATAGATATTTTCTGTTTTATATGTTCAGTGTCTATAGATATTTTCTGTTTTACATGTTTAGTGTCTATGAATTCTTCACATGTTTTATGTTTGTTCCTCTTACCATCGTTAGATGCCTTTACGACACATTCATCCTGCAGGCCAGGCAGCATCACGCTGGTCTCACTGTGTCCAGCTTGAGTCATCCTGTGCTCACCAACATAGTCGACTGTGTACTTACCAACATCGTTAGCTGCCTTCACGACGCACTCGTATCGCACATCGTCCTGTAGGCCAGTCAGCACCACGCTGGTCTCGCTGGTGTCCAGCTTCTCCGGCACCTTGGCGCCATACGCTCTCCAGAATACTCGGTACAGGTACACTGTTTGTGGGTTCTTGAGGGGAGCTTCCCAGCTGTTACGAGAAAATTTTGAGGTTAAGAAAATATGGCTAAATTACTTTTTACGTGTGCTTGAGTAATTTTGATTGAATTAAGCATTACCACGATATTTTTAAACGTTTCTTTTTGGCAACTTACTGTAACGCCGTAAAGTATGAAGTAAAAATTCACTGGATGTGGTTGTAGCGACATCTGTGTCGCCACATATTAAATTCAAAATTTTACATCACAGTATTGGAATTCCACGCGATCAGAACACGTACCTACAACAG
Organism: Mythimna lalbum; assembly: GCA_949319445.1. Taxonomy (NCBI): domain Eukaryota; kingdom Metazoa; phylum Arthropoda; class Insecta; order Lepidoptera; family Noctuidae; genus Mythimna; species Mythimna lalbum. Next base: position 20,032,246 of record OX439362.1, on the reverse strand, counting down.
TTCAAAATCAATTAACGGGTAGTAATCTGGATCAGACACCATCCGTCTAGGCGAAAGACCTTCCTTTTTTAACTGAGATTTGAGGGTTTGTGCACCCTGTTCTGCATACCTATAAGGGGTGTAGGCCAGAGTCTGTTATTATGATGAGGCCTCCGTTACGAGGCCGCATTCTAGTGCACGTCTTGCAAATGATGAAGAAGAATAATGAGTTATAGTAACTTGCTTGTTTAAATTTTTTAAGAACATTATTCATCCTGAAATGGGATATAAAGAACATAAGATACCTCAATAAAACGGAGTGTGGCGTGGGCGCTTTGTGCGCCTTGAGGCTGCGCGGCGGGCCCGGCAGGCGCGCGCCCGAGTCGCGGAAGCACGCCAGCGCGCGCCGCGCGTGCTGCAGCGCGCAGCCGCGCGACACCGCGCCGCCGCGGCACAGCTCCAGGCAGTTGCGCGGCACGCCCCACGACGCGCAGCAGCTGCGGTGGTCTGGCCACACAACATACGGTTAACTTACGATGTGACATTAACAGTTTCACTTAACTAAATCAATCCTAGGTATATAGAAGTAATCGGCAGCAACGATCTCTAGCACTGGGCCTTAGTACAGGTCGTGGTCCGAAGCAAAAAGAGGAGTGGTGGGCAGTCGACTCCCCGTGCGCAGCAGTAATGCTAGCATAGGAGCACGCGCACGCACGAGGGAGCGGCTTTCACGCCTCAGCCACGGACGACGAGAAATCAATAGCGCGCCGTCTGACCGTCCAGTAACCGTCCAGACCAAGCCTAAGCCACCGGCGGCGCGCACCTCAACGAGATGTCAGCAAACCGAAGGGACCCAGCAGGGTCGAAGCCCACTGGGGTTATGGGTTCTCTTCTGAAATGAAAACCCGGTCCTAATATAAAAGGCAAAGAAGGAACAGGAGTGGGTTTTTGGTCAGTAAAAATCTGACATACACTCCCACTTCGTCCAAGAGCGGAAGATGTCATTGGATGATTTTCGCACTTCAAAAAGGTATATTTATGTTCTAATAATTACTCCACATCATAGTCATTACGTAGCTCTGCCATCCTGGTACAGGAGATATAAACGTGATGGTAACTCACCGGATCCATCAGCCGCACACTTCATGAGCTTGTCGAAGTCGTTCATGCACTCGGGCCGGTCCATGATGTTGTCCATGTCCAGGTGGAAGCTGCACGCGTCGATGCACGAAGATGACACGTTCATCTGGTTGAAAAGAGGAGATGTGAAGATTCTGGAGGATTATTATCACTGTCGTACAAGAATAATCTGAAAATAACTCATTGGCCACAGTGATTTTTCGGAAGATTTACCGCGTCTCTAGAATACAATGGGCAGCTGAAGGAATACAGGTGGGTTCACCATGCGCCGGGCCCTGGTTCAGGCCATATTCCGTAGAGGGAATGGAATGCGATCACGTCTTTCTGCGAAGCAGTAATGCTATCGAAGCAGGCGGTCGCAAGAGTGAAGTAAATTATTTTATTAATATTCCATGACATTTTAGTTTTTGTTTCCATGACATTTAAATTATTGACGATTTTAATTCTTAATCAATAAAAAAAAAAACATTTTTTTTAAATATTGTCATTGACTTTAATAATTATGTAATTTGTGTTATGGGAAGGATACCACATAAAGAGTGTAATATTATTGAACGTTTTGTTTATCACGCGCCAGCCGCGGGACAAAAGATGCCTCGGGCGTCAAGAACCGCAGAACGATCTCCGAGCACCGTAGGCGCGGGATTGCGGATGACGATCATTGGGCAGCTCGCCGGCCGCTCGTCCCATAATAACTAAGCTCAAGTCGTCGACGGCGCGTAGCGTTCCATGCGCGCCTCAAAGAGATATCTGCAAATCGCAGGTATTGGACCTACTGGCCCCTAGCCCAGTAAGGCCGATGTCTGATAAGGCCAAGGGAAATAGTATGAAAGGTATACTAAGGCACCTGAAGGAACATAGGTATTTCATCAGCAAAAGTCAAACACGCTCTATTGTGTCACCCTAGAGAACGGAAGAAATCAATAGATGATTTTCCATTTATTACAAAAAAAAATGGGTTTTGCCATGCCTTCCGCTGAATTCAGGGTGGGAAAAGTCATTTCATGATATACCTCGTAAAAAAGAAAACTCTTGATCAATCTCCCTTTAAGCACAGCGTGTTTTCCAGCTAGTCTCAGTAAATAAACTCCCAAACATAGTAACAAGGACAAGCCAGTATAAACAACTTCGCGTATCAAACTTACAAATAAGCCCAACTTCGTTATTGAAGTCCCAAAGACATCAAATTATCGAGAAGGCTTCCAGAATTAATGTTTTCAAAGAGCTGTCGTGCTGTGGTTACAGTTCCTCCCACAGACTATGGAATGACTAGACGCGTCATACTTTCATAGCTCCGTAAAGCAAAGGGTAACTGAAGGAACATAGGAGGGTTTGAGGCAGTTTAAGTTTAACATTCCCTCTCTCCCACGAAGGGTGAAAAAATTTACTTGATGATTTTATGCCTCAAAAAAAAAAAAACATCAAGACGAAAAATTTCCACTGTTTACGAATAACTTCAAAAATATTTTTAACTCTATCATTTGTGATGTCGTTGAATGTATTGTCATTTTTTTTTATTGTTTGTATTGATGTTGTTTCTGTAGCTTCGGAACTTCAATTTAATCATTTCTAGATGTAAAACTATAAAATATGTGACATTTCACTAGGAAGGGGTAGTCACATAAATTTACCAGAAGGGATCAGAATCACCTTGACATCAAAATCATCGGAAATTCGACGGTATTAACTTTTTTATAATTGAATAGAATAGAACAGTTTGCAATTTATTTGTAAAAATATTGTACAAAGTTGTTATAGACATCGTAATGTACGCCACAATATTATATACCATATTACGTACACACGTGACACACACATATATTATAACCATAATATTGTGCTGTTTCCTGTCTACAAATTTAGATTGTAAAATTATGGGTAAGCGTTACATGAAAACTAAATTAATAACTATTAAAATTACAAATAATTTTAATTCATTGAACCATAGTTGTCAAAGAAATTAATGAATGAACTGACAATACCGTGTCTACTGAGGGTGTTCATTGCTCTGTGGCATCTCTTCAGTTTATATTTAGATGGCGTGATAGCAGCCGGCTATTTCGGCGACACAACTGGAACCTCCAATTTAAGGCTGGAGTTGTCACCCCGGATTAGTTTGCTGTGTTTGCTTCGGATATTCTAATTTGAATTGTCTTGGATTGTTTTTGATATGATATGGTTTTAGCTTGAATGGCGTTTGTTGACAGAAATGGAACTAAAAGACTGTCCATGGAGTTTCTTGCACGTTCTTCTCCATAGACATTTACTCTTCGGAACGTGCATTTTAGCTTCACTTGTTTGTTTGACTGACCGACATTTTGACAATTTAGAAGTGCCTGTAATTGGTCTATTTGAAATAAGCGTTTTTGACTTTTGAACAAATGTTAGAGAAAACAATTTATATGAGGATGTGAAATACTGCGCTGAACGCCTATAGAACTTTTCGCATCAAAAGTGGCCTTGTAAAGGTACAATTTGGTTTTTTGGGTGGTATTTAACTGTCCTTTTATTTATTCTTGTTTTCTACTAAAAAATATGCCTTGGTTCTTTAAAAAAAATTTTAATTGAGCACTAAAATGTGCTCTTCTGGGTAATTTAAGAAAAAATAACTCCGAAGACTCCGCTATTCTCTCTAACGTTCTTAAAAATTATAAAAAAAAACACACAAACAATAACAATACAATTCACAACAACACAAAACAATTACAACAACAACAAAACACAACAAACAACAATAAGACAACAACAACAAAACAACAAACAATTACAATTAGTATTTAAGTGAAGAATAAGATTTTTGATACACAGTTAAAAATTACTCCCCCCCCCAATTAAATTTTTAAATAGTACATGCCTAAATTCTGTTTTTCAAAGTGTACTTACTTGCGAGCAGCACTCAGTAACGTTGTGGTGCGGCATGGTCGGCCGCAGCCTCACGGAGACCGGCCGCAAAGTCTTGCCGAACGCGTTCTCCGCGTGGCAGAAGTAGTCGCCTTCATCTGATTCCGCTATCTTCTTTATTATGAGCCGCATTGTGTACTTGGTTTGTTCCTGGGAGAAAATGGGAAAGTTTAGCAGTTTCTTAAATTATAAGTATTTTTGTGTGAAGATTGTTTAACCTCGATAGTGCAATTGTTTTGCCTAAGATGGTTTAAAAGTTCAAAAAATTAACATGTATCTCATAGAAAAGTTTATGCCCGCGGCTTAGCTTACATGATGCTTCAAAAGAGTTCCTTTAACCCTTAAATGCATAAAGTTGTAAAACTGCAACATACCATTCAAACGACCATAAAATTATTAGTATGAGTTCAATTGTCTAGTGAGTGCATGGTGTTGTAGTTCTGCAACATATGGTTTTTAATAAAAATAGCTATGAAAAAAATATTTACGATTTTTTTTATTGTTTTTCCCTGAATCAGCATATTCATGGCTCCAAAATATATTTTTTCTCGGTCTAAAAATAAAACCATGCATTTAAGGATTAAGAGTTGAATTTTAAAATAATCGTTCTTATTTCAAATTTAGATTTAATCCTGGATCTCACGGTACTGGGATTCTTAGTACGAGTTCCAGAATATCAAACCATATAAATGCATTTCTTAGATGATTAATTATTTATATTTTTATCTTAAAATAAAAACTGCATGAAGCAGTATGTAACCATTTTGATATGCTGAAAAGTAAACAGTTCACAGCACAGATTTAAAACATATATAATATATTATAATGTAACTTAAACAAGTTACAAGACAAAGTCTTTAAAATCTTTTCGTCAACAGCAAAGATCTGCTACAAAATATGAGAAGGGAAAAAATAAACACCAGAAACAAGAAAGACCTAATATCATAAGACTAGAGAAAATAACTCCTCCAATTTACTAAAAAAATAAAGTTTACCTGTATCTGAAAATGCTTAGTCCCAAAACCAATAACTATAGAACAAAATATCTAGTTTACCGGCCCAAACCACCGAAAGCGGTAAAACGGAGATCCGAGCACAGTAGTAACTGTGAAAAGTTTAGATGCAAGAAGTTTCCGCGCCGGATCGTTCCTCGTGTCATTTTATGGAGACAACTACCTCCTTATTGGAAACTTCGTGACACAAACTGTTAACAAGGATCAAAACGGCTTTCGTATGCACCCTTTGTACCATTTCGTGGATCGAGAAAGTTGGGCAGCGTATAAATAATTGAAATACGGTGATACCGTGTTTTGATATCTTGAGACGCTATTATTTTCGAAGACAGTAGGGATGGGGAATCGTGTTCAAGTTTAATCAGAGAGGATTATTATCAGTATTTTACACAAAGAGACTGTTGTCTGGCTTCAGTAAGCCAACTATTGGAGATATGGGTATCTCGGGGTTGAATTAGTTGTCAGAATTGTGAAGCCTGCTTGTGACAACTGTCAGAGATATCAGAATAAGATTTGTACGGTTGATTAAAATTGTGTAACAGTAGGTATAGTGACCGAATTTCGGGCTATCTATACTCATTGATACGCCAAGAAAAACGAGCAACAGGCTTGGATGTATGTATTGTAATGTATTTATAGATTTAGTATCTAGTTACTTTTTGTTGCTGTTTGGCCTTTACGAGTTTCAAAGAAATGTTTTCTTTCTTTCTAACAATATTACCTGTCACGGCTCTTGTTACGTGACTTCTCCGCAGGTAACGGCATTGCCATACATTTTGTACTTAGTATTTTGCGGGAACGATATCAGAAAAATCATTTGTAGAAGCCTACGGTACAGTTTCTGTTCCCGTATAGTTGTTGATATTATGAAGTTCTGGTTCTTGATATATTTTTCAGATATTTGATGTGGCCTGGATTCTATATGAGTCCGTGTACTAATAAAGGCTTAAGAACATTGTATCTGATCCTATAGTCGAAATAAGTCTTTACTTTGATAAAATCCTTACGTTTTAAAATTACTGTTATCATCATCTTCCTGCTCTTGATTCATATTATCTACTGAATGTCGGTCCAACACGTATTTTTCTTTTATTCTGTCTTGTCAACCATATCATTATTACTGATTCTCTTTTTTATATCACTCTTCACATAATCCTTCGCTGTTTTCTTTGGCTTCCCTCTCTTTCTCCATCCATACACTATTCTTTTAGTAACATGGCTTTCATTATTAAATAACAGTAACATAAAAAAGTATTCTGGATAACCTACCTCAGGATCAGCTAAAAGCTGTATCGTATAGTTAGGACCGTCAATAACAGGGGTTCTTCCGTTGGGGTCCCTCCAGAACGCGATGGTTGGCTTGGGCAAAGCTTCCACTCTGCACTCTAGAATGACAGCATCGCCGGCTGCAGCCATTGTGATGCCTGACGCTTGGATAGTTGGTACGTCTGCAGGAAAATTGGTAAGTTACAAAAGAAAATGACGCGCAAAGTGCTTGCGAATATGAAGCATTTTAGCATTTTTTTAAAATCTATAGATTTTAATATAAAACCAACTATAAAGCACTATAAAGGTAAAACATTGTTTATGTCTGACGAATAATTAGAATCACTGCATGTATATTAAGTCCGGTTTTTAATCGATAAAAGTATTTTTAGAGGTATCTTCGTGATTTTTGCATTTAATTTTCTGATACGGTTTACTGCAGTCGATCATAATAATTATACTTTTACGCATCATCAAACACGCGTTCATTTCCAATAATCTCCTTTAATCGATTGCCTAGCCTTTTGATAACTAAGCTGGGTGGCTTTCCAGTCTAAACGGATGCAGCTTAGATACCAGTATTCTACATGAACCGACTAGTAAATAGAGCGTCTCTATAGAGATCTACTCTTTGAAACTTGCAATTTATTATTATTTATTAATAATATAAATAATGTCTGTAAATTGTCTATCCTTACTAATATTATAAAAGCAAAAGAGAGTTGGTTTGTTTATTTGTTTGTTTGTTACGTTTTCACGTCTAAATGGCATAACCGATTTTGATGAATTTAGGCACAGAGATAGTTGGGACTCTGGAAACTGACATAGGTTATTTTTTTTTTATTGAGAAAAGTCGGAGAAAGAGTTAAGTATATTAATAAACGCGAGCGAAGCCGGCCGTGGGTAAAAGCTAGTTTGAAATAAACATTTCTGTACTTGAAGTTTGGGTTACTAGAGTCTGTTTCAAAGAGATTTGTTTGCCACTTACAAATAAATTTGTTTGTGGACATGCTAGATGGGATAAAACACGAAAAAGGCGGACGTCGTTGGAGCTATACTTTAGTTGGCTTTGCAAATAATACGTTAGATTTTTAATTTATATTAGAGTTTTATAAATTGTTAGTTTCACGAAGGACGTAGGAAATATTTTTTACAGTACCTTTTGGAAAAGCTTAGGCTAAATAAACATATATGTTCAAATATGTAAGAATATGTTTATTTATTTATTAAATTAAATGTGTTGTTTAATTTATTATTTGTTAGATAATGCGGCCTGAAACACAGGTTTTCATTAACCTAGATTAGGCAGGTCTATATTACAGTTACAATTACTTTTTTTCGATTTTACTTAATGTAAATCATAATTTTACGTGAATAAATATATTTTTTTATGTTTTCTATATGGCAACACAGATCTATTTGTTAGTAAAAAACTTAAATCTACGTATTACGTTTTTATACATAGCAAATCACACATAAATCACACATAAAAGAAGGACAAGTAATGAAAAGAAAGATCCTTGTTGCACTAAAACACTTACAAAATGTATCAGCATTGGGGCATCTACTCGTTCTAAAGATTTATAATTTAGCCTATTATCAAATTAGTTTTCAAAATGACTACATTTTATTTAGTCCGTATTTTAGATTATAAATAAAAATTGGAGACGTATTATTTCTTTTTTCGATTAAAACAAAAAATAACAAAGATAATTATAGCACATCAGAAGAAGAAGAAAGAAAGAAAAACATTAAATTTACGTGAATTAGACGTATACTTATAACTAAATAACAAAAGTAACAAAAAAATCAGTGAATAGGGAAGATATGTGCCTCATCCGCGCAAAAACGGCCCAACGCTCAGCATAAAGCTGTGACCTCACGCATAATGCGGTGAGCTCATAGCGCTGGTTTTCAGCGTGGGCCGGTCGCTGTGTCGACGTAAATGATGCAGTTAAACAAAAGATATAATACTATGTATAATAATAACAATAATAATATTTAATAATAAAATACAGATGATGTAACTAAAATAAATAGATAACGTGATAAATACATACATTTATATAAAGTGGCAACACCACGACACGCCCGTAGCACAATTTGTGCAACCCGTTTTTTTAGTCTGTGGCGATTTGCATAGACCGGCAGTGGCATAGACTCACGCTGATGCCTAATTGGACGCGACCGTGATGCTATTTATTGCTGTTGACGTCAAAAAAGGATATGACCGCATGTGACAACAAAATGGTTTTGTGGAAAATCAAAATGGACATCAAAATTACGTGTGGCGTCACCCCGTGCGGCATGGGGCGGTGTGAAGTTACACGTAATTTGAATGGGCTATATCTTTGTCATTTTTGCTTTAATTTACAAATAAAAAATATACATGTTCCTTATTTTTGAATAATCTAAAAGACGGACTAATTTCAATTAGCCTATTAACAACTAGCTTATCATAATCTTTCCTATTATAATACTCACGTGAAATGTTGATCTTCCTAGAAGCTTGCATGGGTGTGCCGTACCCGTTGTCAGCGTAGCAGGAGATCTGGTCCATGTCGCGAGTGACGTTGTGGATGACGGTCACCATGTGGCGGGTCACCTCTTGGCGGACCAGACGACCTGGGGGAAGAAGGGTCGTTGTTAGCCTTAATGTTATATTTAACTTAAGTTTGTTTAGTTATGTGGCTTTAAAAAGTATTTGTTAAGTGTTTCTTAAGCGGTTACTTAGTCTGGAATTGGAATGAGGTTTGTGAGATTTAATCTTTTAATGTGGTTTTGAAAAATATTTATTTAAGAGCATATTTTAGATTTATTTATATTAATATTTTACATGGAGTGACTGCTTCTCAGGCTTCCACAACCCAGTAGTAGGGAAACACGATAACCCATTTGCAACACTGGTGTTAGATTTTCTGGCTTGATTGTTCGAAACGATTGCCAAAGATCAAAATGACTGCCGAGATCAAAGGATTGACATACTTTCCAAGGTACGATGGAATCTCGATGTGTTAAGTTGGTCACCCATCTACAAACCTACCTCAGCAAGTGTTGCTTAACCTTGGAGATCGGCCCGAATAGCTGTTATTACTTCGCCACAAGCTTCTTTATAACAAAAAATAAACTAAGAATGCTAACTTTATTAAAACTTGTGACAGAAGCAATTGTTTTAGAAATCAATAATCCTTGGTTTAGATGAAGCCAATCAACATAGAGCGACGTTGTATTGGAAAACGATTGGAGCCGGCCCCGGGGCGAGACCGTATAGGAGCCAAGTTACCACAGTACAGTAGCTTACGAAGTTTTAATACAGTTAGAGTACAGTAACTGTACGAGAGAAAAGACAGACGCTGAGCAAAGCAAAAATATCGCAAAACTGTGTACATTCGTTACTACCTACTTAATATGGGTTGCATGTCATAAATATGAGATTTCTTTACTTTTGGTCGTCAACCTATTAGTATAAAAAATGTGTCCGAGGCATATTTCGTCAATTCTGTCACGAAAATTTATAAAAAAAAAGCACAATTTTAATAATGTTTACAATTTAAAAGCCTTGAAACCCATTTTTTTACTAATCAATTTAAAACAAATTAACACTGATTAATTTAAAAAAAAAAAAATTTAAACCTACCGATTTTTGAAATTAAGATTTCTATACTGAGAAAACAACGGGTTTAAAGACTTACTAATTTTCATTTGAAACAAGTTCAAATCAATCCTACCGATATTCCTTTTTTTTAAAAAAAAACAACGTTGCCATAAACAAGGAATTTTTTTTTTGTCGACGGGGAAAATCATCATTGACGAAACCCGCTCTTGGGTGGAGCGGGAGACAGTGTCAGACTCTTACTGACTAAAAACCCCGCGCCGTTTCTTCTTGCCTTCATACCGGGGCCCGAGCTCCCTTTCGGACAACCCTGTCCCCAGTAGGCTTCGACCCAGCTGGGCCCCTCCTGGTGCTGACAACTCCTTGAGGCGCGCGGGAACAGTGCGCGCCATCGACGTCTTGGATTCGGTCCATTACCGGACGATCGAACAGCGAGCCCGCGTCTACGGTGGCCGGAAATCGGGATCGGAATCTCGGCGACGGCGGCGAGGGCCATAAACAAGGAATGACTCCAGTATCGTGGATGCGTTTACAAACGCAAACACATACGCGTCACCCAGTCCTGAGACACTTATAACACAAAATAGATAGGTACAGAAGACAATCTCATGTATGTACTTCACTTTTTATACCTACGCTAGGTGGACGTACACTAATGAGCGTTTGAGCCGAAACTGTTCGACAAGCGGCCGAGGCGATCCGAGATATCGTGTCTGTGAGCGGTGTCTATGTGTGCGTTGTGAGTCGCGCGCAGTATGTAAATTGACTTCTGTATCTATGTTTTGTGCTTATAATCTGTACACCATACAAATAGTGCAAAAATTCACCCGTAATCGCGCAACCAATCAATTTAAAAAAATTAACACATAGAGTAGGGCTATGACCTACAAGAGGTGATGAGGACTGAGTAGATATTGAGTGTGCCTTCTGTCTGTGTCTTTGTGTTTACTTAGGTTTTATAGAATTCTTATTAGTGGTCTCGGTCTAGCGTCTTTTACAATTTGTTTCATAATAATATTCAATTAAGCTTTGCAAGAAATTTAAATTGGTTTATTTAAGCTCCAATAATGGGGAATTCATTTTACTCGAGTAATTTACTGACAAAAGTTAAGTGTTAATATAGACTATATTTATTTGGATGCCTTTTAACTTAATATTACTTGGACGGATTGTTGGATTACTATTCCAAGGATACTTGGAATTTGTTCTCCCTGTCCCATTTGGGCGCCACTACTCACTAGTGGCGCCCAGACGGGTCAGGGAAAAGCTTCTGTAAAAAAAATGGCGCCTATTTGGGACAGCAAGCAATTCAAGCCACCAGTACTTGATGTGGAGAAATGGATAAACCTGTCCAATGGGACAGGCAATATTTAATAAAGTGCACAGTTTCAGGCTATATGTAACATGGAGCCCAGTTGCAGGCGATATATTTTTCCCAATTGGAACAACAAATAGTAAAATAATAAATAAGTTAACAAAACTGTTTACTATTTAATCTAATTTGTATCTGAAATCTTCATAATTATTCTTTATACCATTAGATATATTGACAGTCAAAAGTGAGATACTTACCAGAAATATACAGAGATATGGTTGGCGTGGGTGTTCCCATGGCGATACACAGGATCGTCATGCTGGAGCCTTCTACCACCAGGTTGACGGGGTTAACTGAAGGTGGCTGGTCGGAGAAAAATAGGTCTTATTATAATGATCAAAGGAATACTTATTGATAGCTAAAAATACTGCCAATAACCCTGTAACCACTTGCATATTGGATTGGTCTGACGAGTGGTTTCGTGTCCTCTAGCTGGTTTAGCTCTTAATTTCTCATAAGTAACAGAAGAGCTGACGAGATGGAGTAATTGGTCGTAGATGTGTGACCTTGTTGGAATAAACGCAAGAGTACTCTGTATTTTTTATTTTATTTTATTTATTCGGGAAAAATAACAGACACTCTGTAGATGGTTAAAGCTTAAAAATTACTAATCTGCAATAGTTAAAGCTAATAGAAAGCTTCAAATGTACGGAAATGATGTCATCTCAACGCTCTGTCAAGTGGTCAGAACAAAAGAATTAAAAAAAGAAAAAAAAAGTATAACGTGGAACAACATTTATGAATTATATCGGTGTCCCTTTCCAACGTCAAAATGTTCACAGTAGCAAATAGTATCCAAAATTTTATCAATTTCCAAGAAATAGCCAAGTTACTGCAAAATTGAAATAATAATTTCGAAGTGCAATTTATGCAAAACAATAACTTAAATACAAATTAATTTCAATTCAAGATGGCGGCTTTGGAAGTCATCGAGCTACCCTCTATTGCAAAGTGTATGAATGCAATTCAACTTATATTAATGTTTCTCTTTGAGCTTTCTATTTTCATATATTTTCTTGTAACTCCTCAAAAGGGCCAATTTGCATTTAAATCCTTGGTGCTGAGTCGAAGAAAGGCTCGTAAGTCGTAATGGTAGAAGATATTGGATTCAATGATTCTGTATACATTATATGCTTTTACTGCCGTTCTTTTTGTATTGCGTTGGGTTAGCGTTTTCTTAGATGATCGGTGCTTTTTTTCATTTAGTATTACTTTAAAACTATCATTAGCTGTTTTTAACCTTCATAGCTTATAATGTTGTAGTAAACCTCAACTGGAGTGAAGGTTATTCCGACCAGACGAACGATGTGTCTGGTCCTGTCTGGTGGTATTGGCAGTGTTCGATAGTTTTTTCAGTTTCCTCACATAGCTGATACTTACTTTTACCTTTGTATTAGTTTAAAACTATGATTAACCGGTTTTAATCTTCATAGCAAATAGTATTATTATTATTATTAAATATATATGGAAACGGAAGGATCCCTTGGGAAAGGGGGAAATAATTCTACGCAATTATTTTAAACTAGATGACCCTTCGAACTTCGTACCACCTAACAGTTAATGAATGTAGTAAGTATAGGTATCTTTCGGTATAGTCAACCGATTGCGATGAAACAAAGCTTGTAATTTATCAAATTACACTTAATTTTAATGTATAGAGGTTATCGGTCGATTTTGTACATTTTAAGTGATACACGCACAACGAAAAAGTACAGATTTATCATATGTAGGGTATTACACGCAATTATTAAAACCCAATGCAATACAAAAAAGATCGTCAGTACCTATAACCATATAATATATACTGAATCATTAATTGTAGTCTCTTTTACCAGGTGAGTGTTGTCTGGTCCGGGCAACTGCCCGGTAGTTTTATCTTTGGACTGTTATATGTATTTTATTCGTGCAGAAAACTAATACTGCAATGAAAGATGTTTATCCTAGAGATGCTGTTACAGTAACACTATGTAGACTTACCTCAACATACGCAGGGTAGGCTGGATCTGTCCAGGCCAGCAAGGTCTCCGAAGGTTGCGAGTCTCCAGCTGCTGCATGGGCCTTCACCCAAATTACATACTGTGTATTGGGAGACAGCTTCTCCAGGGTATGTCCAGGGACTGTCGTGGTGATGTTGGTGACATTTGTTTGACTTAGCTGGGTAGGCGATTTGTAGAATAACCTAGAAAATACATCGTTCGTTAGTGCCTTGGAATGTGTAGAGTAACGAAGGAACACAGGAGGGTTTTAGTTAGAAAAAGTCTGGCATACTCTCTCGAGCTACTCAGAGCGGAAGAAATAACATGATGAATAAAAAAAAAGAAAAAAAAAAACTTAGGTATAAAAAAAAAAACGAAAATCTAGATTCAGTTGCCACGTCACTAGAAATCCTCGAAACGTATCGAGTCAACCTATTTGGCAAGCTTTGCTTTTAGTCATGATACAATCTGGGAATCTTTAAGTCGAGAGTGAATAGGTTTCTTCTAGGTAAGCGCGTTCCATCGTCGACCGCATCATCGCTTTCCATCAGGTGAGATAGCGGTCAAGCGCAAACCTATCAATAATAAAAAAAAAAATCCTCCTCGACCGCAGCGCTTGGGGTATTATTATTATTATGTAATTGCACGCTTTTTTTGTAAAATCCATAAAAAAAACAAAAGAATTAAAAAATCTCCGGTTTTTTTCAGGAAAAACGAAAATAGTCAGAGGAGGCTTGAGTCCCAACAGTGGGAACATTATAAAGCTAACTATACTATGCGAGTAGTTAAAGCAACCGAATTTCATTCGAGCTAAAATCTCGTTAAAAACTCAAGGCTTTTGTATTGTCAAAAGTTTTAAAAGTATTCATTATAAGAGTAAATACCTACAGCCTTGAAATGCCAGTTTCTTTATTTAAAACCATTAATTTTCTTGTCTTACAATTTTATCTTAAAAATTTTGTACTATTTTTACTTTTTATGAAACAAAAGAACAATAACGCCTCCATTTTAAAGCGAACTACAGAAACAGATAAAATAATTCACATTTTTATTTAAAAAGTTTAGACTTCAGCAGTTTTCGTTGGATGTCGTTGTAAATTCCACGGTAAGTAAAACTGTTGTTGGGTATTCAGAAATTCATTTGTTGCATTTTAATTTCACTGATATTTATGTGGAGTGTCACACTAACCAATGATTTCTGATTTGAAGTTATTACTATTTATCAAAAAAAATCTGTTGAAATTTGCCTGCTGCGGTGTTCCCGTCCGATTATAATTTAGGTGCCTTCAAGGCTAGAGTGAATAGGCTCTTAATAAACTAAACCGCCTCACCATCAACGATTGCATCACTCATTTTAATTTTCAAATATCTTTACTAAACATAGAAAATAACAAAAATGCACTTACTCTAAGATACATTAACACTTAAGTTTAAACAGTAATAAATCGCTTTTCAAAGTTTAGTTTATAAAAGTCACTGCCATCAGATAGGATTGCAGTCCAGCAGAAGTAATTAATTTAAAAAAAACTTATCCCTTTAGCCGTTTAAGTGTTAAGGAGTAACAGAAGCACGAAGAATCGCCAAACTTAAGTGGCAGTGGGCAGGGTACTCGTTGGTGCTTGACTGCGATCCCATCTGATGGTAAGTAGTGATTTAATCGTGGTTGGTGAGGCGTACTAGTTTATTAGAAGCCTATTCACTCTAGCCTTGAAGACACCTAAATTGTAGTCGGACGGGAAGACCGCAGCAGGCAAATTGTTCCAGTCCTTCGATGTACGCGGTATAAACGACGAGGCGAAACGCTTAGTC
This sequence comes from Mythimna lalbum, assembly GCA_949319445.1. NCBI lineage: Eukaryota > Metazoa > Arthropoda > Insecta > Lepidoptera > Noctuidae > Mythimna > Mythimna lalbum. The sequence goes on along the minus strand of OX439362.1, from coordinate 20,017,174 downwards.
ATCTACACTTTATAAAGAAGTAAAGTTTGTCTTTTTGTTTGTAGGAGGTAATCTCTGAAAGTACTGGTCCAATTGCTAGAATTTTTTCACCGATAGAAAGCTGCTTTATTCCTGAGTGTCATAGGCTATATTTTACGTACGCGGACGAAGCCGCGGGCAAGAGCTAGTTTAAATAAACTCACGTGTATGTGATCTTCTCGTCCGGTTGTGAGAACTGCGGAGGTTGCCACGTGAGAGTCAGCCATGTGGCTGAGTGAGAGGACACGGAGAGCGAGTGTGGTGGTGACGGGATGCCCGCTAGTTCCTTCTCATCTGTTGGCAGAAGAATATAATGTGAAGATGATGAACTGGTTTTCTTCTTCTTAGCGTATCGATGGTAAAACTAGTTAAATTCCTTACCTAGCCTAGAATTCAGTCATGTAATTGAAGGCTTTAAACATTTGATGGCATCGATGGCGCTGGGGATGAGCAATTGACTGCTGCGCTACAAGCCGTGGGTGTGATAGTGGTACGAATTTTTATAGATAGTCATGTAAATCTCACCAGTTTCAGTGACGTTGAAGAGTAGCATGCTGGACGGGAGCGACTCGCCGTAGCTGTTGGCGGCCACCACGAACACGTGGTAGGTGCTGTTGGGCTCCAGGCCCTCGATGTGCGTCATCGTGTCGGACACGTTCAGTTTCTGTGTAACACAAAAATAATATTATTAACAAAGCCTAGGCTTTTGATGTTTCGACTGCTGGGACTGAGGCCAGAAGATGCCCGAGTCCCAGCAGTTGAAATAGGAGAGGAATAGGGTCGTAATCCACCACGCGGGCCCAGTGCGGGTTGGTGGATGACGCACCATTCCTGCACCATTTTGAAAGCAGTGATGATGAAAAAAATTACACAAAGTAATGCGCCTGGCAGGGTTAGAACCCACGACCTACGAATCCTAAGTCGGGGCCATTACCACTCGGCCACCACTGCTCTCGTAAGCATGCGAATATTAATAATCAAGTCAAAAATGGATTTTTATTTTGACTTGAGTTTTTACGCAAAATCTAGCCGAATATCTAACCCTAACCTAATATCTATTTTAACTTATTATCCAAATAATACTGAATCGAGTTGGTTGCAAAGTTGTTCTATTTTACTTCCTCTAACTAACTTCCAGCCATTGCATAACGACCACGTTAGAGCCTAAGAAATCTATTGTTAGAAACTTAGGTGTATTCCAATGCACGTCGGGTCGGAATTCAGATGGAAAATGCTCAGTGTGACAGAAGAATTTAATGGGTAACCGTGAGGAGTCCTAACATAGGAATAAAATAGAAAAACGATCCTACATTTTCTCAAGAACGCAGGTAGTGGCCTATTTAAGTTATTTCTGAAATTGTACTGGGACTTGGGGACTTGCTAGCCGAGATGGACAAGGTATTGCGCTAGATCTTTACGGTTGGAAGTTACCAATGAGTGTGGGGACTGATGGGACTTATAGTTTAGTGATCTAAAGATACTAAATAATATTTTTTTTACACCGTTCGATAATGCACTTTTATATGAAACTAGCTTTTAAACCTCCTCCAAGTGTCGCCACAACGACAGTTCCGACCTACTTCGGCATTTTGATTCAAGGGCTAAAAGTTGGTCTACATACAATAAATTTTGGCGGGAGCAAGCTCGCGCACTTTTCCGTTTAAGTGCGGAAAACATTACATTGCGGGTTTTTGTGTAAGAGTATTTGAAAATGATATTTTGTTAGCATTGCCGCTAATCGCTAAGTACCTACAATATGTATGAATAAATAATTAGATTTCCTGCGGAGAAGTTACGAGTGAGTGACATCAAGTTTATCTAAATGAATATATTTCTTATTACTAAAGCCGTGTACACAGCCCGAATACGAACATAGCGAACACAAACAAACTTGAAAATTTGGTTTTTTCGTATGGACAGCATATTCGAACACATGTGAATATGGAAAGAAAGAAAGTAACAACGAATCGTGTTCACACACAACAGTCGTGAACTCTCATAAAAGCTATGACATCGTCATTGGAACTGGTTGATTGGGAAGTGGCGAAAAGCCTTTTTGTGTTCGTATTGATTTATGAAGAACATCGTCTATACAGAATATACCAATAGGATTGCCGCAAACATGTTTGACGAACAGAGTGTTCGATGTTTGAACAGAGTGTTCGATGCTCGAACAGAGTGTTTGATGTTCGAACACAGTGCGAACCAAGTTGTTGCGTATCATGCAACGCAACTAATTTGTTCGTATGTGCGCACACGGTTTAAAATATCGATGAAACACTTACATTATAAGTGGTCTGCATAGTGTTGTAGCTGTAGGGCTGCGAGTTGTTGTCGATCTTCTGCCAGTGGACCACGTAAGAAGTCACGTTGGCCCCATCTTGCGGCGCGGCCCAGTCCAGGAACACCTTGTTGGAGGATACCACGGCGTGGAGCTCTCGAGGAGGACCTGGGAGGAGGCCGGTACCTGGGGAAGAAGGTTAGGTGTTAGCTTGATAGTTGTGGAAATTAATTTGTTCATCAATATCTAAACAATATTTCTCAGATGTACCATTAAAGACACTTCCGCCTGACCACCGCTAAGTTCATTTTTGCTAGCACTTGAAACGAAAACTTCAAAGGGTTTTGTTTGGCGTCACGCTACAGGATCCAAACAGACACTTACCTTCTTCGAAGCACTGCACGATGTTGCCGATGTAGGGCACGCAGGAGTTGACGCCGCCGCTGTAGGCGCCGGCGCACACGCCGCGGCACGCGCCGGGCACGCCGCGCCGCGCGCAACACGTCGCGTGGTTCCGCCCTGCACAACAACAACACATTATCGTGGTAGCAACACATTGTCATAAGTAGGATGCTTATAATCCGTAGGAGGACTAAGATTACCAACATAGCCCAAAGAATCACCTAACTAAAGTGGCAATGGGCAGGGCACATTGCTCGTAGAGCGGATGGTCAATGGGGCCGAAAGGATCTAGAGACCAGAAAACGCAGCGTTGGAAAGCCTCCCACAAGGTTGCGGGAATGCAGTGAATGCGACATGCTCAGTATCGGTTGCTGTGGCAACGCGCGCGGGGAGGCCTGCCATGTCCACGTGTCAGCCAAAAGACGTACATTTTGCCATGTCCAACAGTGAACGTCTTTTGGCTGAAAAGACGATGATGATGATGCTTAATCCGAGACTCACATAATCTACCGGTATTAATGACTGGGTATCGAAGGGACCTTTAATAACTTTTTTTTTGTCACGAAAACCAGGTGTCCTAAATATTATTATTTTTTTAATGCATTATGAGATTTCAATATTTGATGTTGTTGATTAACAGATCTTTTGAGGAAGCAAATAATGAATAGATTATTTGGGATGATATGACGGAAGGATAGGATGAATATGAGGGAGAAAAAAAATGTGCATAAATAAAAGCGAAGAAAATACTAAAGAGAGTAAAGATAAACCGAAGAGAAAATGTATGTTAACAGGAGGAATTTAATTAGTTTTAAATAAATTAATAACTGTTGGCTTCAGCACGAAATGTCTAAATCTTACCTCCGGCACCACACCTCAGCAGCTTATGGAAGTCCTGCGCACAGAGAGGCGCCAACATCCTCAGGTCCGACATCTTGGCGTCATAGGAACACAGCGGCATGCACACTCCTGCTAGCTGGACACGTTCGCAGCATGCCGTCACGTTGTAGGAGTTTGCTACTTCTTCCTCTTCTTCTATCACCTAGGAGGAGTGGAGAAGAATTATTAAGGTAAGCCATCACGCTAGGGTAGGACCTGACCGGTTTGCCTGTGCTGTTGAGTTTTACAGATAACCTTCAGGGTACCATTTGATTCAAATTCTGTAATAGCGGGGATGAGAGCGTGGGCACTGTACATATTTGTCAAAAATTGAACTAGTTTTTTGAAAAGCATAACAAAATCGGTCTTACAATGTTCCCATCGCCGGGACTGGGATTGGAACAGAACGGGCCAAAATCTACATGGTTGATGTCACGTGTCTTAATTCTTTTGGTTGCAGGACATTTTTTTTTTGGTCGGAAAATCATCTAATGACATCCCCTGCTCTTGGGCGGAGCGGGAGATAGTGTCAGACTTTTACTGGCTAAAAACCCACTCCAGATCTTTCGTTGCCTTTCGTACCGTAAAGTTTGCTCCGAAAGGTTCCGTACTGAACTACCTAAACTTTGATCCCAGTAGGCTGGGTCCCGTGCCGTTGCTGACAACTCCTTGAGGGGCGCGGGAACAGTGCGCGCCGTTGCCTAATATGGTCGGCCTCCTTTGCTAGCTACTGCTTTGCAGAAGGAGGTGATTGCCTGCCTACAGTAGTGTGCTGATACAAATTATACAAAGGAAAACGCTTGTCTGGGTCTATACCCACTGGCCATTGCTCTTCTTTTTCTCAAATTAACAGACCTCCCTCTATGACATTATATTGGTTCTTATTTAAGGTCTAACTTCAAAGTCGTATCTATCATGTGCCTAAAAGTTTAGAGCTTTATATTAATAATTTGAAATGCTAGACCCAGAACTGTTTCTTGTATGTACTTACTTGACTTTGTGTCCTGAAGATCAGCCTGGGAGACGCATCTCCTACGCCGTGCTCGTTGACTGCCTCCAAGTAAATCTCATAGTCCATGTTGGATTCCAAGTCTTCTAAGATATATGGTGAATGGACCTGCATAAAAATAGTAATATTAAATACAATACAGTAAATACATTACCAAACACGTTTGAAAACTTTCTGATGATGCGTCCACTTTCGTTTCTACACGAGGTCTCCATACAATATAAGAAAATAAGATTGGCTATTCATTGGGTCCTTCCTGTCTTTAATTTGCAATGCCGTTGACTGGCTTGCTGCAAAAACCTCACCCTCCTGTAGAGTTTTTGATGCAGAGTTTTGTACTGTTTAGTAATTGTTAGTGCTGCTGATGGGGATCAGTATTCCTCTGCTTTCTGCGTAGTCCACATCGATGTTTGTGTGACAGACCAGACGACGCATCCAATAACCTACAGCTTCAGGCATAAGACACTGCCTGTTTCGTTCCTACCAGAGGTAATGTTTAATTTTATACGAACCTGACTTACCAGATTTCTCGGAGATATCTATTAGCAGTACTAGGTGAGAATAATAGCTTACCTTCTCCAAAACCCTGTACTCATCTCCAGCTTGCAAGGTCTTATAATGCAGATTGTAGTACTGCACGGTATCAGCCAATGCCGCCGGTGGTGACCAGTGGACCACTGCGTAGTCTGTGTCGATGTTGGTGAGGTACAGTCGCGAGGGAGCGCCAGGGAGCACCCCGTAGCCGCGAAGCAGGCAGTTCGTGTACGAGCTCATATAGCGGAGACACCTGGTGAGGGGGATGGTGGTTTAGTATCGAGAAGCTTTTATTGTAATTCTAAGCCATAGCGCGCACTGGTGACTTTGTCACCGTGACTTTTGACAAAAAAGTCACCGTGCCTATGAACCCAACATGTAGTGCGCGCACTTGAAAACGTGACAGTTACAAAAAATGGGTAGAAAAATAATTGTCACCGTGACAAAAGTTACCAGTGCGCGCTATGTCTTATTGTTTATTTAATATTTTTTATACACAAACGTAAATAAGAATACAAAGGTACTGCTTATTTCTAAAAGAAATTTCTTTCAGCAGACCTGTGAAAGGAGATTCTTCTATATATATATAAAAAAAAAAAATTCTTTTAAGAAAATAACCTTTATGACGGACAAATCCATAGCTAAACAAGAATCTTATGACTATATTATTACTTTGTGACCAGATTCATCTGAGTGACACATCTCGTAATAATGCACTATGGGAGAATCGTATCTCTCAGCTATGATCTTCAGGATGGAATTTTAGCTGGTCCGTAGTCTGCAGAGCAAAGCGATGAGATTTTATTATCTGTGGTTTATATCCGTTCAAGAATCTTGTATACAATCTAGTTTATCCATAAGATAAATAAAGTCTTTGGGCCGTTTTAAAGTTTTAGGAATCTTTTGATCCTATTGAAAAATTAAGAATTTTAATTTCAAGTAGAATTTTATAATTTTATCTAATAATGCTGTTTTTTTAAACTTTCTGTCATCTTTTGATTTTTCTATTTTGGCATATTATGATTGTGAGTTCAACTGCTTTCTAGACCAAACTAAGTCCCGTATGACAGAACATCACTCAATCCGTATTACTTACATCTAGATTCCAGTCATTTGATTGGTTGAAACTAGTTTTACTTTTAAGTAACGCTTGAGTTTTGAGTGACGTTCTTTAATACGGGACTAAGAAGATAATATTGTAAGATTTACAAATCTCGTATTATTATGTTTCTTCTTGTCTATATTTTTAAGTGTGTATACAATAATTGTTGAATACAATATGTATGTTTAGTATATTATGTTTAGTTTTTAATGATTTGACTATGTTATTAAGTCAAAGCTTAATTTTATTACTTGTTTTATTTTGGAAATATTTGCATGCCATTTTCCAAGGCAAACATGACAATTTATTTTGTATTTTAACTTTTGTTCAATTTATTAAGTGATATATGTAATGTATTCAGCGAATAAATAATTATCAGTAAATAAAAAAATATAAGGTAAAAAACATCGATGGCTTTCGAAAACCTCCAACACGAATCTTGAAAAATATCTCTTTGTTAAAGAACCCTTGTTTTTGTGATTTGTACATGTTGAGGGTACTTTGTTAGGCTTCACTGGTATTTTAAGAGATGACGGGAACCATAAACAATGTATTTGGATTGCAATCTTATTTCTCCGTTGCGTATTCATGAACGAAAGTACTCGTAAATGTAGTAAAAATCTACTATTTGTGCGAGTTTCAAACGTTTTACGACCTCTTTTGTTTTGTTTTAAACAATACTTCAACGGGTGCAAAGTAAAAAAAGTTATCTGCAACTTTGCGATTTTCTGATAATTGCAGTAACTTAACAAATATTTAATATTCTAAGTCATGAGAAACCTTTCAAGTGTCAAAAACGAAAAAATTATAGTTTTCTTTTTAATAATATTTTTGAAAAACAAAATTACCTACTAAATAACTGCTTATTTTTACTAATTCAATAAAGATGATAGAAAATCACAAAATTGCAGATAACTTTTTTTACTTTGCACCCGTCGACTTGAATATAGCAAGAGAGAATTTTTGGTATGTCAATAAAATTAGCATAATGTACTGTTCTTCTTGTCATCATCATTCTTTTAATCTTTAATTATTTCTTGTACAATATAACAACTTATAAAATAAGTGGATAACAAAGTTTATGTGCATAGGCGGCCTCTCAAAGTTAATTCAAAGATGAGTTTTCTTCCAGCAAACCATTGAGCAAAAGAGAAAGATGACAATAGAGGGTAGGGTCCAGTGTATAATTTGAAAAAAGAGAAATATTATGAATAAAATAATAAGTCAACGACTGGTCTTATGTGTCTCGCAATTATCGGACTCTTGCGACTGACACCACGTCATCAGTTCAACTTGTGGCAAGCCTTCCAACGCTGCGTCTGCCGTCTCATTAGACTGGCTTTCGTATTTTGTTTCTTGTTGTAAACTAAATTTTACTTCTAACGATAGTGTCCAGTCACTTGGTTCTGTGTTCTGCTTTTGTCTCCACAGGACCCACATAGCCGCATTAGTTTCCAAGACTATTGTACATTTTGTGAAACAAGCTTCAGAATAGATATATCTCGAAAAGTTAGGTTCTCCCGGTGTTCGGGTAACTTGCATACGGGCAGATAACTTGCGAATAAACTAGAGCCCAATAGTGGTCCAACTTCGGCGAGAAACTCCACTAACTTAGCTTAGATGTTTAGTTTGAAAATAATATTTCTGAATGTTTTTAAAGTTACCTCATAAAACTTGAAAGATTATTTTAAAAATATTGCAGAATATGTCTAAGCTAAAATGTTTCAGCTTTTTGGTTTTAGCAGTGGGAAAATCATCCAATGACATCCCCGCTCTTGGGCGGAGCAGGAGATAGTGTCAGACTTTTACTGACTACAAAAACCCACTCCTGTTCCTTTGTTGCCTTTCGTACTGGGGCTTGAGCTATCTTTAGAATTAACCCTGGCCCCAGTAGGCTTCGACCCAGCTGAGCCCTGCTGTTGCTGACACCTAATTGAGACGCGCAGGAACAGTGCTCGTCGTCGACGACTTGGGCTTGGTCTGGACAGTTACCGAACGGTCGGACAGCGAGCTGCTCAATGCTCGCCGTCCGCAAGCCCGCGCAGCTTTTTGGATGGAAGAAATAAAATGGTTTGAAGTTTATGAATTAGAATTTCGTATAAAATAATGCCGTAGGTTTTAAATTTAACTAATCTTTTGAAGTAGGCACTTTGGTGATCCTATTACTCTTAAGACAGAGATTACTGGAAATTTCTTTGCTTAAAAGTTTTCCTTTTTAGAGTTTCTTGTGAAATATGGCCTCGTTGGCCAAGTGGTCATGATAAAGACAGACAGCTAAAAGGAGGGGGCGTCGTTCATCCCCAAAATGGTCTAAATTAATTCTATAAGGCAATTTGGAGACTGGATTTTTGACAGAGAGACACTCTGGAGTGAAGCAAGGACGTGTCAGATAAATTATTCATACTAATATTATAAATGGGAAAGTGTGTGTGTCTGTTTGTCCTTCTTTCACGCCAAAATGGAGTGTCGAATTGACGTGATTTTTTAGATAGTTGAAGGAATAGAGAGTGACATAGGCTACTTCTGGTCTCTTTCTAACCCCCCACTTCTCTAAAATGGGGGGTGGAAGTTTGTAAGGAGCATCCCGCAATTTTCAAGGTAGAAAGCTAAAAATTGGTATGCAAACTATTTGTAAGAATAAAAAAATCATGCATCATTTTTTTGGCAATTTACCCACCCCCATTAAGAGAGGGGGTGAAATTTTATATGGGACTTTTCGCACCAGAGTATTAAAATAATATTCAGTTAGGAGTTTTCTTCTGTATTCTAAATCAGGAAAGGGGAACCGTGTTACCTCGAATTTAACGCGAGTGAAGCCGCGGGCAAAAGCTAGTATTAACTAAAACCCATTAGTATCCTTTAGTAACCTACATTCCAAGGTTACCGTGGACTTTTTCTAACGTTCCGTACTTTGTAATACTTTAAAAAAATTGACGGAATGTTTACTTTTCATATCTGGGTGATTCTTTGAAACCGAGAGAATGTCTCATTCGTCTGGCTTAGTTTATTCTTTAAATTTTTATATTATTATTTGTATATTAGTTTTCCCCGGTCTCTAAATGTATCAAAGGCACTCATTTGCACCCAGTGGCTTACGACACAGTACGAAAACTAGGCCAGATGAATGAGACATTCTATCGGTTTCAAAGAATCACCCTTCTATACTCCTACTAAACTTTTTGGGAAGTATATGCGTGATCCACCGTAGGCGCGGACTTGCGGACGGCGAGCAACCTGGACAGTTACCCGGACGTAACTGTCCGGACCGAGCCCAAGTCGTCGACGGCGCGCACTGGTCCCGCGCGTCCTAAGCATAGCGCCCCATAGGGCCCTAGCTGGGTCGAAGCCTACTAGGGCCAGGGTCTGTTTCCGAAAGGGAACCTCGGCCCCGGTATGAAAGGCAAAAAGAACTGGGGTGGGTTTTTTAGTCAGTAGTCAGTGATAGTCTGACACTATCTCCCGCTCCGCCCAAGACCGAAAAAAAAATACGCATGATATTGTTTCTAAAAATAGTTAATTAAGGCCTCCATTGATTCGGCACTCAATGTTTAGCCAACTATTCGGTAAGGCCACAGAGAATTGGAACGTCCATAGATAACTTCGGGTAGCGAATCGATTAATTGGAAACTTTGTTCCAATTTTTAATCCAATTAGTCCCGTCACTAATTGAGCATGAAATTGGAACAGCTGATAAAACTTTTTGAGCTCACATCTCTAGCTAAAAGTGTGGATGGAATTGGAATTTGTTGACTGTTATTTTGGAGGTTGGTGTAATGGGATTAGTTTTTAATGCAAGTTAAGTTTTTATATATATTTTTTCATAGACATAGGATCAGTTTGTACTTTGGTACCTACTAAAGTTTAGTACCAAAGTACGATGGCAATGAGAACAACGATCTGTTGAGTCTGGTAGTAAGGAATAAATACTAGGTATTATTTAATTACTAGCTAGTTGGGGCCGAAAGGTTCAGGAGTGGCGCCCTCGTACCGGAAGACGCAGCTTTGGAAGGCCTACAAGGTGGACTTGTTTAATTGATACTATCAATTGAACAAAGTAAAAAATGATATTTTGGACATGTCTTTATTTATACACGTAGGGACCGTCGACACAATTGGCCTTATCGTATTCCACGATCTCATAGACAACTTTTTTTTAAGCTGGAAAAGTCATCCAATGATATCTCCCGCACTTGAGCGGAGAGTTAGAGGACGTGTCAGACATTTAAGACTAAAATCCTACTCCTGCTCCTTCGTTCAAGGGCCCCGGAATTCACTTTCACATCATCCATGGCCACAGTAGGCTTCCACCCTGCTGAACCCCCTACGGATTTGGTATCAAACCGTCTGTATTTGTAACTCCTCACAAATACTAAGAAATTCAATCTGGATATCCGTTCAAATGAATCAATCTACGGATTTTGAAAGCATATTCAATTTACCACGTCGTCTTGTATGATTGGTTTTTGATATTTTCGTTAACCAATGCTGTGCGCTCACGTGAGTCTGATTGATACCAGGCTTTGGGGCAATTCTCGTTCAGTTAAAGATCGTTTACATTCTAATCTCAATAAATAATATCTTTAATTAAACCCCAAACGAACTCGCTTCGCTCTCTTATTCATTCTTTGTCTTCTTTTGTGTCTCATTACGGTATTCTAAAGACTAAAGCATAAAATAGATAGGTACAGAAGGCAATCTCATGTGTGTTCTTCACTTTTTATACCTACGCTCGGTGGACACACTAATGAGCGTTTGAGCCGGAACTGTTCGACGAGCGGGCCGAGGCGCTACCGAGATATCGTATCCGTGAGCGCGCTTTGTATGTAGATTGACTTCTGTACCTATATATTTTGTGGTTAAAGCGTGGACGAGACGGTTGCAAAGATTAAGAACATTCGTGTCCTAATTTTACTATCGATTTATCAAAAAATACTTACATATATACATCCACAAAAAAAAAAAAAACCTAATACTCTCTTTAATTTGGGAAGTCCTTCTTTATTATTATTTATTTCTTTATTCTTTATTATACACAAACAATTTATACAAACAGTTGCCCTTGTTCTGGGCATTCGTTTTGTGTTGTGTTTTCATTATTTAACATCGATTTCTGAAACCTGTACCCCTAGCCTAGTTGCTAATCTGCAATAGTTAACGCTAGTAGAAAGCTTCAAATGTACGGGATTGACGTCATCTCAACGCTCAGTCACGTGGTCAGAACAAAAGAATTGGCGGCAAAGTCAACTCGAAGCGTTCGACTCAAGCGAAACGGTTGTAAGTTGGCTAGGGGGGCAGTTCTTTTCGTTGATTTTGACGAAGTTTCTTATTATGATGCAATTATTATTTTTTGTGTGATTTCAGACTTAGTGCCTTCGACAATTTCATATTTAATTATGAGAACAATGGACACCTTCACAGAGGTTAATTAAAAACAAAGCAATCATCATCTTCCTGACTGTTTCATATTACTCGGGGTAACACGTTTTTTTCTTCCATCCTGTCTCGCTATCAACTCTCTTTTCTTTCATATCACAACTTAATTTTAAAAAAGCAATACTCACTTAAAATGATTAAAATCAAGGGTCGTAATGTTCCCACTGCACAGCGGCAGACACGATTCTGGAAGTCCTTTAGATCGGCAGCAGGGCGTGTGGTCCATCCCGTTAGCGAGGCAGCTGAAGGTGACGCCGGCCCAGGGCGCGCAGATCATCAGGTCTGTCACCTGCAGCTGAGGGTTAAGACCGGCTCTTCGGGTGATTGTGCGTTAGTCACTGGTGATGTGGTAGCATGGTGGTGAGAATTAGTTGGTGATGATGTTTTGCATGAAAATGTGTAATGCTATTTTAATGTGACCCTGAATGGAGTACTAATGTGTATGGTTCTAATATGATTTGACCATTCCATGATTGGGGACTTTATGAGAATTTGATTATTTTTAGGGTTGACGAAAAAAATTTACGCGCAGCAGTGTTTTTTAAAACCCATTTGAAAAATAAATACATCTAATAATTTATAGTATTAGAAGAGTTAATAAAGTTATTAATATTAGTCTGTAGACGAGTGATTCTTACTTTATATCTGTCTAAGTTAACATTTTCACAAGAAAAGACAAAATAATAAATATTAAATAATTTTCACAAAGCATATTTTTTAAAGGGGCGGTCAGATGGATGTGAACCAACGTCCCAACCAAAGTGACCTTGCAAGTTTCAATTTGGGTAGACAGCAGTTGTAATCCATGACCTTCAAAGCCCTTGGTTGGACGGCGTGTGCGCCTAACCACCGAACGTGCTGGTGCGTGGATTACATCTGCAGCGACATCTATGACGCCACATAAGAACTACGAAGAAAATACGAAATCCTGCATCGCGCAATCAAAGTTCTCCGCGCGATTCGAATATATACGACAGCCCGAGTTCGACTATCGGGCAGTCGCCCACCAGACTATAACACCTGTCTGGTCGGAGGATCCTCTCTTTTCAACGGAGGTTTGCGAGACTTTACTCTCTGTTCCGCATCCTCCCAAACATCCATCCAAACCAAACACACAGATCAAGGTCACTTTGATTGGGTCGTTGTTTTGCACCGTTCCGGTCTTTATGTCGACACCGCCATCGGTTCACACTGAAAACCAGCGCTGTGAGCTCATCGCATTATGCGTGAGGCCGCAGCTTTGTGCTGAGCGTTCGACCGTTTTGCGCAAATGTGACACATATCTTCCCTATCTATTGATGTTATGTTAGTTTTAGGATTGCATCTTTTTTTTACGTAAACTGTTTTTCTTTCTTCTTTCTTTCTTTCTACATCCATCTGTCCACCCCTTTACGACAAGGTTCTAAATTTCAAACCATGAACATGGTGATATGAAAATGATCAATGAGGACTAATCACCAAAACACAGAGATGTTGAATGAAGATGAAGGGCACTCACAGCGATGTCGAAGGTCTTGGTGGGGTCGCAGAGCTTGTCGACGCAGCCGTAGTGGGTGACGCCGGCCGCCACGCAGCAGCCGCGCACGTCCGGCAGCGCGGGCGCCGCCGCCACCTCCGTCGACTTCATCTTGCCGGGAGTCAGGGTTAGAGACCTACAAACATTATGGTCTTGGTGAGACATCGCTACTGGCATGGACGTAGGTAAGTAGTAGTTTTGTTTAAATGTTGACACTGTAATTATTATTATTCATATTATCAGCGAACATCAGGAGTCGGCGACACGGTAGACTCAGAAGTAGATAGCGTGACGATTTGGATTCCAGAAGTAGCTAAGGATAGAAAAAGTGGAATAACGGAAGGGAGGTCTTTGCCTTGCAGTGAGACACAACGGGCTCATAATAATATTATCAGCCTTTTAATGTTCTCACTGCTGGTACTCATGCCTCTTCGCATTCACGCGAGCACACTGCGGGGTAGAGGATATCACATGTCTTCCAATTTTTGGTTCTAAGACATGCCAGTTTCCTCACGATGTTTTCCTTCACCGTCTTGAGAGCAGTGGTGATGAAAAAAATTACACAATGTAATGGGTCGTGACTGATCAAGAGGATGCCTGAACAATGGAAATAATGGAGGGAGGCCTTTGCCCAGCAGTGGGACAGTATAGGCTAGATATAATCATAAATAATGCGCCTGGCTGGATATAAACCCCCAACCTACAACTCGTAAGTCGGAGTGCAGCAGCCAATCACTCAACCACTGCGCCTACCGTGCTTTGTAAAGTTGTTATTATTATTAACTGCTATTGTTTGTCAAACGTGGTAAACCAATAACTTCGTTCCAAATAAAAATGATCCCTATTTCTTTATCTAAAAAGCTCATTCTTCAACTCACCTGATAGCATAACTCGGCAAACTGGACCCATGAATGTTATAAGAAGTGACAGTGATCTCATACATGGTGAACGGCAGCAAATCATTGAGGACGAAGAAAGTCTTGTTCGGTGCCACCTTGTACGTCATAGGCAAGATGACCTTCATGGAGTCATTGTTCTTGATGGAACTCTCTGAAGGATCGATCAGGTGCGCGTCGAAGGACCGCAGGGTCGTCACGTTGACAACGTACTCCGTGACTGAGTCTGTGTTCTCGATTGGAGGGCTCCAGGATATGTTCAGCTGCTTCTCGTTGAGAGGTTCCACTTCAACATCTTCGGGAGGACTTGGGAGGAGTTCTGTGGAAGAAGGTTTAGGGTCAAATAGGGCATTTAATTCTCTATTGTACACCATAACTTATAAATTAAGTAGGTCACAAAGGTTATGTACCATCGCGGTCATTTTTGCCTGATCACTTAAAAATAATTTCTCTTGAATGAAGCCGCGGCGCCAAACAAAATCCTCCGAAGTTTTCGTTTCCAGTGAAAGCAAAAAGTGAACTTAGCGGGGGTCAGACGGAAGTGTCTTTGATGGTACATAGACGAGCTTAACTTAAAGTTGAGTTTTCTTCCAGCAAACCATTGAGTGATAGAGAGAGATTTCAATAGAGTGAAGGATTCAGTGATTTAAAATATACTAGCTTTGCCCGCGCGGCTTCGCTCCCGCTCTTCCCTACTCCACCCTACTATACCCAACTCTACCCTACTCTATCCTACTCTACCCTACTCTACCCTACTCTACCCTACTCTACCCTACTCTACCCTACTCTATCCTACTCTACCCTACTCTACCCTACTCTACCCTACTCTACCCTACTCTACCCTACTCTACCCTACTCTACCCTACTCTACCCTACTCTACCCTACTCTACCCTACTCTACCCTACTCTACCCTACTCTACCCTACTCTACCCTACTACTCTACCCTACTCTACCCTACTCTACCCTAATCTACCCTACTCTACCCTACTCTACCCTACTCTACCCTACTCTACCCTACTCTACCCTACTCTACCCTACTCTACCCTACTCTACCCTACTCTACCCTACTCTACCCTACTCTACCCTACTCTACCCTACTCTACCCTACTCTACCCTACTCTACCCTACTCTACCCTACTCTACCCTACTCTACCCTACTCTACCCTACTCTACCCTACTCTACCCTACACTACCCTAATTTTTTTTCCATAAGAACCTTCTCCTGACAATAACAATCACAACAAAAAAAAAATCTGCCAAATCGGTCAAGCCGTTTTCATGCCAAGTCGTGACAACGGAAAACGGGGGTCATTTTTATATATATAAGATAAGATAGATAGATTAGCTACAAAGGTACTCGTATATGTCGTGTGTGTTTTGCCAAATAAACGTGTTTTCTTTCTAACATCTATTTCACTATGAGAAATATCCTGACTTAACTACCACATAGACTTTATGTACTTAGCGATGATTTATTGGTAAAAATTAAAATTTTGAAAAATCATGTTTGTGTGTAATAGCTAAGCTAAATTGTGACTTAAAAATATGGTGACAAAAATATTGTATTCGTCTGTAAAAGGCTTATAACCAGTTAGATAAAGAAGACGAGACACAAAACGTGCACAAAACCCATTATTCGTGAATCTCTCTTATAAGTTAGTAGTGCGTGATTGGTCAAAAATGTCAAGGATAATCTGAAAGCTCGATCCATCTCAGTTTACAAAACTCGTTTCAACTTTCAACACTGTTCTTGGTAGCTTAATTAAGTGAACTATTAAAAAGGTTTTATAAGATAAAAGAATAATGCGTAATTTTATACGGAACCTTTACGCTACGCTATGTTATACTGTTAATATTGAGTTTTATAATGTAATATTCCACAACTATCACACTTCGCCGTCTAGTCCCAAGCTAAGCAGAGCTTGTGTTATGAGTACTAGACAACTGATAAACATACTTATATATTTCTAAATACATACATATCATAGATAAATTACACCCAGGCACAGAATAAATGATCATGCTCATTACATAAACTTTTGTCCTGGGTGGGAATCGGACCCACGACCTCCGGCATAGCAGTCAGGGCCACTAACCACTAGACCAACAGGCCAGTCAACTGTGGTAGGTACATATATTTTTTTACGAAGGAAAATCATCCAATGTTATCTCCCGTTCTTGGGCGGAGTGAAAGGGTGTGTCAGACTTTTACTGTCTAAAAACCCAGTCCTGTTGCTTCTTTTCTTTCGTCCTAGGGTCCCGGGTTTCACTTTCAAATTATCCTTGGATACATCTAGATACAGTTCTGGGTCACCCATTCTCTTTTTTTGTAAACATTTTTGGAACTAGTTATTGCTTTCAGAAATCTTTTTTTTTTTTTTTTTTTTTATTATTTAATTAAAGGGCTTTGTCGCTTAGCGACCACATCGCCCAGTACAGAAAACAAAAAAAAACTTACAATCTACCTTAAGGCTAACTCGAACAATTGTTTAGCTTTATCGGACATTGGAAAAGAGAGGATTGTATTACAAATTCCAATATCATACGTTTTACAGAGTCCAAAAATATTGATTCTTGTATTTTCGTTCCGGGCACACTCCATCAAAATGTGGACAACATCATCAACCACACCACAGTCATCACAATTTGGAGACTTTCAGAAATCTGGGGTACATGAAATTTTGGTAGAAATGCTAATAATGAATTTTATTAGGTCAGCTGTCTACTTCAACCCTAAATTAAGACAGTTGAGAGCTAGCGGTTACTGCTTCACCTTATACTTGTTTATAATTCTATACTGTACCACTATTATAAAGAGAAAATATTTGTACTTTTGTTTGTAATTAATAATTTAAAAACTACAGGTCAGATAAAAAAACCTATTGAATGCTACTTTATCACTGGGTGACCAAAGCTAAACAGGTAGTTATACTATCACACGGGTGAAGCCACTGGCAGAAGCTAGACTAAAATAATAATATAATATTCCACAACTATCACACAACGTCATCTAGTTTCGAATTAAGAAGAGCTTGTGCTATGAGTACTAGACAGCTGATAAAGATGCTTATATGATTCCAAATACATACATATACTACATAAATTACACCCAAACACAGAACAAATGATCGTGAGTTTGGTTTACCAGTCCAGTTTGTTGGGGTGGGAATCGAATCCACAATTTCCGGCAAAGCAGTCAAGGTCGCTGACCACTAGACAAGCCAGTTAAAAAATAACTTACCAATTCCTTCAACAATGCAGGCTAACGTCTTCTCCATGTAAGAAGCGCACGAGTAGTGTGTCTTGATGTTGTCCGTCACCGGAGTGAACTCTCCTCTGCACACATCTTGGCAGATGTCTGGTACTCTCTCCTGGACGCAGCAGGGGACGTGGTTGCGGCCGTCTGCCATGCATCTGGTGGATAGAGGGGAAATGGTAAAGAAATGAAAGAAAGAAAGAAAAACGTTTATTTCTACCTCACACATGCATTTAAATTTAAAATCATAGTATTAGGAAAAAAAGAGATAACTTTAAAATCTGAGTAAGGTCAAAAAGGCGCCTAACTCAGCATATGCTGCGATATCTATAGAGGTAGATAACAAAGCGCTGGTATTCTGTTAAGGCCCGTGGTGATGCCACGGTCACACTCACGGAGATCAAATTTTTATTTATTTATTTTAACTTCATGTACATAGGCGGACTTAATGCAACAAGGCATTCTCTACTATTAATTATTTATTTAATAATTGGTGGACTCTTAACCTGAATATTTTGAAGGTACTCTAGGTACACCTATTCATAACCTTCACAAAATTCAGGCAAGGCTGCAGAAATGTTGGGAAGAGTCACCGTGGTCCAAGAATGCAAAAAGGGATTGATGTAACACTGGTGAATTTTATTTAGTAAAAGTCTCTTAAGCTCTCTCGCTCCACCATGGGTCTAAAATATACAAAATTTCCTAGTAGAGTCTGTCTAAAAACTCAAACAACTTGAGTAAATATTAAGATAAAATTAAATCTGATGTAGTCAACACTGATTCAATAATTAAGTTAGATAAAGAGATCTTGATCATTGTTTACTAATAGAAGAACCTTATAAAAAGTATCGAATACAAGTATTTTTTAAATGATTAAAAATTAAAAAAATCCCAAGTCGTTTGACTTTTTAGACAGACTATAGTTGTAGAACATTGAACTGTTATGAATTAATTTCAATGGATAGGACAAAAAAATTAAACAAAGTAAAAAAGTTGGCATAAAATAGTTCCGGTAGTACAAAAATATAGAAACTAAATAAATTACATTTCATTTGCCCGTCTAAGGATTGATCACTTTGAGGAAGGAAAAGTCTATCAACGCATAATTTTTCGCTTTTCCTGTTCCACTAATCGATAGAAAAGTCACACTTTATTAGACCCTTGTAGGCTCTTGATAAATAGCTGTTGAAAACTGTAGATAGTTCGTAGCCCCGATGGGTACAATCCATCTTAGTAAAAATATGGTGATTGATTACTGACGTTAGGGCCAAGGGACGGGAATTAGGAAATAGTTTTCGAACATCTAGCTCAAATATTGTACGTGCTCATCAACAGGTACTCGTACAATTTGCCCATGATCCTTTTTCTTTGATGTGGGTAGTCATCAAATAAGTTTTTTCACTCTTTTTTTAGGGTTCCCTTATAGGAACACTATGTTGTCTGTCTATCTGTCAAAAGTTCAAGACCCTTTATCTCGGAAATGCGTCAGTATCGAGTTGAAATTAACATACCTAGGTAAGTTTGTACAGAATTTTTAGTACGCGAGTTACCCTATCCGCTCTAGTGCGGAGCGAGAACTGTGTTAAACTTTTACTTACTAAACCTATACTGGTCTTTTTTCTTTGCCTTGCGTTCTAGAACCCCGGGGTTTCCTTTCGGACTACTCTTATGGAACTTCTACCACTCTGGGTGGCGCCCTTCGGATACCATGGTAACCATTTCAAATGATTCCGCAGCCCTTGCCTATATTTCTATATTCTGTAGTGTAGCCTGAAAGTTATTCTGAACTAGCTGAACCGGCGAACTTCGTACCGCGTAACAGTCAATAAATGTAGTATATCTTTCGATATAGTCAACCGATTGCGGTCAAACCAAGCCTAAATAATATATCAAGTTGCACACAATTTTAATGTATAAAAGTTATCCACATCGATTTCGTAAATTTTTCGTGATGCGCGCACAACTAAAAACTTCTATAGATTTATATACAATGTAAAGAAGATTGTTAACCATATAGTTGCACATTGAAAATAGTCAAAGGACAAGATATTTTAGTGTTTGCATTTCTGAAAAGATTTCTACAAAGCGAAATATTTTCATTGGTTATTGGGTACAAGGGGTACAAATAACGAGTATGGAATTGCAGAAAGATTTTGGTATAATAAATGGTATAAATAGATCTCATGTTATGTATTGAAGTCTTCTAGCTTCCTTGCCTAATAGGCATACTGGTTTATTTATCGTCGTATTTATTGGCGTGGCCAACTCGAGGGCTTCGACGCAAGAGAAACGGTTGCAACTTGGCTAGGGGGCAGGTCATGAATCGACCTTGACGAACCTTGACAGTAGCACTGTGATCGTATATGTACTTACTTGACTATAGCAGGGAAGTCAGGCTGACAAGTCTCCGGGTCCTGTCCCGTTCCCTCCAGGATGGTCTGAATGCTGCAGAACCCGAGGCAGCCTTTAGACACGTTGGCGGATAAGCAGCAGTCCGTGTAATTGTGAGACAAGGCCAGGGAGGACAGCGTGGGGATGTTGGACGAGTAGCTGTCCGTCACGTTCTGGTTCTCAGGGGGAGTTAGGCCTCTGGATATTACTGCAAGAGAAGAGTTTGGAGTTTATTTGGTGAACGTTTTGACATGATAATTTCAAGCCTTGCGTACACTACGGGGACCAAATGCCCCCCAATTTGACGCGCACTACTGTTAAATTGTCCAACAACATGTTCCGATGTTGGGGGACCAATTGCGGGACACTGGGCAACGTTGTAGAGTCACGAACTACTCGCAACAGATACTACTGTATCTCTTGAGATACATGCCATGGCGTTGCGTTGCGTTGAGTCATTTTGTCCCTTAGTGAAAATGTCATGCAATACTCGATCTACGTGACGATACTGAACAGATTTCGATGAAACTTGGCACACAGTTACACCATGCCCTGAATTAGTAGCTATATGGAATATTTTTATCCCGAAAGTATATTTAATCGGGCTATATTTTTACTATCATGCAAGTGATGCCACTGGTAGCAGCTAGTAAATAATAATAATTATTATTTCAAAATAATCAGCAATATTGTACGAACCTGTAAGTTTATGGAAGCTCCTGACTGGGGGCTCGGTGTTCAGCTCACACATGTACAGTCCTGCGTCTGAAGCCTTCACCGACTTGATGACCAGCGCCCACACGTCACCGCCCTTTGCGATACCAGGGCCAGGTAGGGGCTCGTCAGCTAAGAAAAAAATATAGATCAGTATCGTTCTGGGCCTACCACACGCACAAGCTTCACCACAGTTTTGCCTGCGTAAACCAGTTTCTATGCGGGTAGCCACGGGACGTATTCCATGAACAAGCCGGCCTGCGCATGATTCTTAAGCACCAGAAATAAGAATAGAAAGTATTAGTTGCCATCTACGAGAAAACTCGTATTTCTTTCCTTTCTTATCACTCATATTTATAGGCCTTAGAGGCACTACGTTGTATCTAATATTTGCAAAGTAATCAACTACGTGACATCCTGTAAATAGAACCTAGAAAAAAAGAAATTTTATAGCTAAGCGAAAAAGGGTGTCCACTATTTTTTTTTTGTAGGTTGGGAAGTCATCACTTTTGTTCCTTGTCCTGTTATACCAAGGCCGAATCTTCCTTTTAGAAGCAGTCCTTTGGCCTCAATAGGCTTTAACCCTGCCGGAGGGTGTCCACCATTAGGTTGTGGTTTGAAAAGTCGTGAGACATTTCGGTAGCATATGATAATTTCAGACGATTTTATCCATTTACGAATTGTTATCAGCTATGCTGTAACTTTTTTACAGGAATAACCAGTCTAAAGGTAACGCTTCTTATACATTTTCTTGAAGGGTATCCTAACCTAGAAATACAAAGGAAGTGCAAAGTAAATCTTCGTCGAGTGTATCTTGCTGAAGCCATTACAATTGCAAATTCAGCGCTTCGTTGCACGTTAATAACGTATTTGGTGCAAGGTCAAACAGCTGGCTGTTTAGGGGTTTGAGTTATGGGGATATGATAGTAATAACTTGGTTCAAGTAAAATGTTCATAGAGTCATTGTTCAGTGTGATTGATTGTAAATTGAATTAAAAAAGGGAAATTAATATTCCACAACTATCACACAACGCCATCTAGTCTCAAGCTAAGCAGAGCTTGTCTTGAATTGATTTTAAAGTTTTTTTATTTTTTATTATTGATAGGCTCGCGTTTGACCACCATCTTACCTGATGGTAAGCGATGAAATAAACTATTTATTAAAGTAGCTAACTAAGTTAAAACAATAACAACACATTCGGTAAAAACCACGTGTATTTTATTGTTACTTAGGTACCTATTTTTATGCCAATTAATTATTTATGAAAAATGTTATTTTATTTAGAAAATTGGTTGTTTTTAAGGTGTGGTTTCATCATCAGCCTTTTTAATGTTCCCAATACTGGGAATCAGGCCTCCTCTCTAGGAGAGGGAATGGGCCGTAATCCACCACGCGGGCCCAGTGCTTGTTGGTGGATGTCACATGTCTTCGAATTTTTGGTTCTAGGATATGCTGGTTTCCTCACGATGTTTTCCTTCACCGTTTTTGAGAGCAGTGGTGATGAAATAAATTACACAAAGTAATGCGCCTGGGTGAGTTCGAACTTGCGACCTATAACTCGTAAGTCGGGGCCATTACCACTCGGCCACCACTGCTCTTAAGATGCGTCTGGTTTGGTTTACAACCTGATTTATACAGCAATAAAAACTAGATTTATAGTTTACCCTTGTGAAGAAACACTGAGACAAACTCAGAGGACAAAAGTATCTTTCAAAATCCTTGTAGAAAATCCAGACATGTAAGAGTGAAATTATATGAGAACCATGTTGGGTAATGTTTGAGATTGTATTTTGAGGAAAGGACTACTCACTACACAGATTTGAGTGAACCTATTCAAACAATGTCGGTGTTTTTATAATAGACTAGCGACCCGCCCCGGCTTCGCTCGGGTGCAATATTATACATATAAACCTTCCTCTTGAATCCTTCTATCTATTAAAAAACAGAAAAATTAAGGAACAGAAAAAGCGACTTTGTTTTATACTATGTAGTGATTTGTCTGTTCATTATCAACACCGACTTTCGAAATTAAAGTTATTTTCCACTTTTTTATTTATTTTTTATATTGAAGTCGGTTATATTTTTTTGTAACAAGTTTTTTATTTTACAGTTTTTTTTAGTAACAACTAAAAAGTACCCTTCAGTCAAATTAAAGTCATCGCGTACCTATACGTATAAACAAAGCAATTTTACTTGATACGAAAATTCTGCTATGATCCTATGAGGAGTTCTGTTCCATATCTTCGAAGTTCATCATCAGATCATAATAATATTTATATGGACTCAGAAGATAAACCTTTCATTCGAAAAAACCATTTTCAAAATTGGTTGTCAATTGACCGACAAATCGGTGAACATACCTACATAAAAAAACATATACATAGAACCTCCTTCTTTCTGAATTCGGTTAAAAATACTGAAATTGTCAGACAGATTAACATCCGGTTATAACCTGTTGGTAATATTTAAACTAGGATTATTTTTAACAACACACTCAGATAATCTGATAATCTCCCTAGCCTTTTCCCCACTGGATTAGGGTCGGCTTTCAGCCTAACCAGATACAAGGGCTCAAGTTCATCAGATAGGACCAGAACCTTTCTGTGGTATCTCAAAGAACCAGGCCATGCAGACCCTTAAGGGCAACCTATTTGGCGATTCAAAAAAGCACTGGTTGTTACAACCAGGACTGCTACACGCCAAATCTCTTATAGAAGGCTACTCACAAAAACGAACTGCCGAGCTTCTTGAACTTAGCAGGACGAACATCTGTGCGATAGCCCGCGCCTTAACCGGCCACTGCAAGTTAAACAGGCACCAATTTCACATGAAACTGAGTGACACTGATGTTTGCCGGTACTGTAATCAGGAGAAGGAGACGCCTAAGCACCTGTTGTGTGAATGTGGGCCCCTTATCCACAAACGGAGTATCCATCTGGGTCGACACATTATTCGCCCAGAGGAGATTAAAACTCTTAAAGCTAGGAGTATTCTAGACTTCCTGGAAGCCTCCCGGCTAAAAGAGTTACTCTAACAAGGTGGCGAGTCACAATAGATCTTTTAGGTCGCAGTGACTACATCTCTTACACTATGGGAGATGCATAGCCCCTTATCTTTAAAAATAATAACCAGATACAACTGAGTATCTGTATTTTACATGGAGCGACCCACAACCCAGTTACTGGACAACACGAAAGTCCTTGGATAGACTGATGGTCAGACTCTGGCGTCTGACTACCTGTTATTGTTTTTTTTTTTTCGGTGGCTAAAAATCATCTAATCATCCAGATGACATCCTTGGATGGAACGGAATCCTTCGTTGCTTTTCATACCGTCGGTAGGGGCCGAGCCTCCCTTTCTGGTCTACGAATGACAACCAGGACCAGCTTTACGTGCTTTCCGAGGCATGAATGCCAATAATGTAGTTCTAAAAGAGTAACTTTGGAGTTTCTTGCCAGTTTTTTCTATAGGAATCAACCAATCGTGCGCTGTCTTCAAGTGTCCATGACTTTAGTCTAAGTGAAATAAAATAGTTTTTAGTTTGAGATTGAGCTTGAGACTCAATATAGTCTTGTAAGTACTATAGATAAATACTGAACAAAATACAAAGGCAACTAGTTCTATTCCAAAGCCCACATCCGCTTAATAAAATTCTAGAAAGTTCAAAGAACCTATTCAATACTCACAGTCATCATGCAGAATATCGACTCTGTCATCCCGTGTCACCCTGACGCCTCCAGCCGTCAACAGCTGCAGGTCCTTGGCCCTCCTCCACAGCACCGGCCTTCCTTTAGCCCCGAGGACCACGCACGTGAGGAGAGCGTCTTCTCCACTCCTCACAGCAACTCCTCCAACAGCTGGTGTCCTCATATACACCTTTGGGTCGGGTTCTGTCTCTTCTTGAGAGCTGCCTGTTGACGAGCTTGCACTTTCCACTGATTCACTTCTTAGTTCTGTGAACAAAGATAAAGATGTGTTATTTTAATGAGGATAGTATCATCATCATCATCATCATTTCAAGATAGTATCAGACAAAAGATAACTCTGTACATTATGAGGTACAGAATTGCCTTCAAGATCAGTTTTACGAGTAGTAATTCGTTATTTTACCGTATTTTAAAGGATACATTTTAGAGAGTGTGCATAGGAAGTACAGAACTTGATTCCACTGACACTTTTCAACTCTCACGATAACTTGATGTATATCAAGTGTCTTCTCTTACGTTGTTGATAATTCTACAGTCTAGACTAAGTGTTTTGCCTCGTCGTTTGTACCGCGTATCTCGTAAGAGTCGTACAATTTGGTTAAAGCAGTCTTCTTGTCTGATTATAATTTAGGTGTCTGATATGATATGCTCTTAATTCATTAAACCCCAAGCGAACGCCGGCGTTCGCTGTCTCATTGTTTTTCTATTGTGTCTCTACTACGGTATTTGAAAGGTTAATAATAATGAGATTGACCATCAATGATTATATCACTGCTTACCATTAGGTGGGATCGCAGTCGACCACTAGTTCATATCATATTAAAAAAAATTGATAGATTAAAGACTATTATTAGTATCTAGTATTATGAAACTTAATTTAGTGTATTAACGCTTCAGATACCGTCAATTAGAAACACAATAGTAAGACAATAGATGCGCGGCCACCGGTGGTCGCTTGGGGATTCATGAATTAAGTTTCATAATACTAGATACTATTTCTATAAACCCCATAAATATTTTTGTGTTTAAAATTGCGAGTAAAAAGCAGTACAAGAATGATCACAGAGCTTTTAGAATTTTAACTAAAAACGAAAATATCAAAGTTATACCAAAAACACTTAATTACCGCTTAACCACATTTAAATGTGCACAAAGATCAAACCGAAACTTTGACAAAGAGGGTACTATTAAAACGTCCACTCGAAACAGTTATAAGTACTGAACTGTACTGTCATACCCAAAAGCCCTTTGAAGGATTTAAAAGGCAATTCGCTCCATCTCCTATAAAAAGGTCATCTATACTTCGGTTGGGCGTCTACGCGAATATAAATGTCAAAAGAGAGGTTTGGGG
The DNA here is from genome assembly GCA_949319445.1 of Mythimna lalbum. Taxonomy (NCBI): domain Eukaryota; kingdom Metazoa; phylum Arthropoda; class Insecta; order Lepidoptera; family Noctuidae; genus Mythimna; species Mythimna lalbum. The sequence continues at coordinate 19,991,683 of OX439362.1, read as the reverse complement.
ATGGGTTCTTGTGATGGCGGGTATCTTGGGTATCTTCTCTGAGAATTTTATTCATTTACATGAAACGTCGTTCATTTACGTAACCACGTATTTTGCGAATCACGAACAGAGAAATAAATACTTGTACAATATTTTCTTGTAACGTTTTTTTTGGGTGGCAAATCGCCAATTGATTGCCCCGCTCCACATGCGCTCCGCATGCGTATAACCCGTACTTCAATAAATACTTGTATGAAAAGGACATTTGCGGGCTTACGCATGCGGAGCAAATCGGCATGCGTTATGAAATCCGCACGATATTAATTCATGAATTCCCAAGCGACCACCGGTGGCCGCGCATCTATTGTCTTACTATTGTGTCTCTAATTGACGGTATCTGAAGGGTTAAATACACCACCTTTTGAATACCGTAATTAGAGACACAATATAGAAAGCCAATGAGAGAGCGAACGCCGTCGTTCGCTAGGGGTTTAATGAATTAACCCTTCAGATACCGTCAATTAGAGACACAATAGTAAGACAATAGATGCGCGGCCACCGGTGGTCGCTTGGGGATTCATGAATTAAGGTAGAACGCGAGGGCGTGTCAAACTTAGACCAGCTTCGTCCTTCAGTTACAATAGAAGGTAAATAACCTTCTAGGGCCATGGTCACTCATTCAAACTTTTCCGCAGCAACAAAAGAATTGTTCAATATCTAAAGCAAAACATAACACGGATATTTAACATAACAAGCTATTGTGCAGCTTCTTTATAAAAATAAATTATTCATTCACGATATCGATTATATTGTTATGGCATGGTTTAGTTCAAAACATACTCTATGAATGTTTTATCATAAGTTCCTGTTTGTTTTAATCTGCGGATGTAGGTACCATGTACCGATAATGCGGCCACAGGTTCCTGCTAAAATAATACTATGAAAATGCTTTGTCTATGAATATTGTAACCTCTGAATTACTCTATACCCTATTCATCTAGGCATGATACAAAATGTAAACAAAAGAAGGTGGTAGGTTCATTCACCAAGTTTCTACGACGTGTTTTATAAAAATATGCATTGGCATAAAACAGGAGTTTTTTAGACCAATAGGTATCAAATCAAGTAGAGATTGAAGGATTGATATATAATCCGAATCCTATAAAAACCTATTAGAAAGAAAGAAAGAAAGAAAAACGAACTTTTTTTGAACTTTACTCGAACCTCACACATACATTTAAATTAAAAAGCAGTAGAATACGATAAAATACAGAAAATACCATACAATTTAGTATGAAAACAAAAGACAACTTACTAACCTAATAGCAACACAACCCGCTAACACTGGGACCACACCCGCCTTCTCATTTAGATTCATCTGGGGCGCGTCACGTGCGACCGGGCCCCGGATAAAGAAATCAACGCAAATTGGCCGTACACACGCTTCAATTTACCTCACATCTTACCAGAACGAAACAATCTGTATGATAACCAGCCTTGAGTGGCTTTATCGCAGAATTGGGCAGAAAAGTACGTATCTACGCGTTCAAAAGGTTCGGTGGGAGTGCGCAGGTGGATGAGCTCGGAATAAAATCATTTTTTTGTATACAAAGTGGGTGGATTATGATGATGAGGGGAGTTTGAAGGTTTATGTTTGTAGGTACCTGTCAAGGTTAACAATAAGGGGGATGTGAAGGTAGGAGGCAGGTGTGCTTCTGCAGGATCACATTCAGTAAAGAAAACGCGTGTTGGCTCCAGTGAAGGCATCTTATCAATAGAATAGATTAAATTTTATTGCACATTAAAATAGTATCAACTATAAACTAACAAACTAAAAAACTGGCAACTTTAGCCAGAGCCTTTTAAAATCCAATGTTAAAAAGATTTGTCATAGAAAACCTGATAGAAACATCAATTTAACTCTTCAGTTGGAAAGTTTTGATATTTAAACTGTTTCATTATCTTCCTGCCCTTATCCCGTTTTATTTGGGGTCGGCGCAACACGTTTTTTTCTTCTATTCTGTCCTGTCGCTGATCACGCTATCACTAACTCACTTTTCATTCATATCACTTCTCACACAATCCACCCATCTTTTCTTTGGCCTCCCCCTCCCTTTGATATTTAAACTGTTTGCGGATCATATTTTGGTCTTTTGAACCTCAGGTTAGAATTTTGGAAACTACTGCTATATAACTACTTTCCTACTCAAACAAACGCGAAAGGATATTGTGAGAATCCTGTCAGAAACAACATTGGAATTGTGAAAGTGATTGGTGGTGGTGACTTCTTGCGCCGGCCCTCGATCAGGCTCTAGAGCGAGAGAAAATGGGATGCAGTTTCATCCTTCAGAGAAACAATAGTGCTAGCAAAGGAGATGGCTGCAACTGTGAGGAAATGGATATCTCCACACCCTAAAGGCAACTACAGAAAATACCCTGATTGTCTTTGTATTTTACTCAGTAAACAGACACTCTCGCTCCACTTTAGAGTGGGAGAAATCATTGTATGATTTCCCACTTTGAATAAAAACGAAGCTTCGGAAAAATTTTAAAATTAAGAAGAAAACACACAATTGTACTTCGCTTAGTAACTCGCAGAGATTTCATTAACGATTATTAAAAACTGCAATTAAAAATCTCAACAGAATTACAGTACAAACCAGTTCTGCAGCAGTTTGTAATTTATGCAAATGGATGAGAGAAGAATGGAAACGTACGCTTTTTGAAGTTTTAGCTGGCATTTCATTTACTTGGGTGTGATATGCTTAGTATTACATTATTCAGTCAGCCTGTATTCGGTTAATTTAACCCTATATAGTTGCGTCTCGCTGATACATGGTGGAAGTCCCACCCATAGGCATAAAACCGTTTTGGGAATAGAAAGAAAGAAATAAAGAAAACATGTTTATTCTGCCTGAATAGATACACAACTCGTTACAAAAAAATCCCCGCTAGGCCGTGTGTACAGGGCTTAACTGTATTGCACCATACACCATAGACAACACAGTTGTCTAGGTCATTGTGCGTACAGCTAAGGAGTGAAATTCCCGGCTGGAGTCTGTTTCCTGATAGCTATAACCTAGGGGTTTTCAAGTCAAGATTGGATAGGTTACTTTAAGGCAAGCGTGTTCCATCGTCGACTATATAATCGCTTACCATCAGGTGAGCCTATCACACTGATATTACGAATATTACAAAAACGAAAGTTTGTATGTGTGTTTGTTTGTTATTTCTTCACGGTCCAAACGGCTACACGGTACACACGTAGGTCCATAGAATTCTAACACCTGATTGTCCCTTCGCGTACCTGATTTTTCAGTCAGTCAGAGATTAAGCATTGTCATACAACGTAGCCATGCTTCCAGTCTTTCGAGCCAACAGCGATGCGGAGGAATTTTTTGACGCCATATTTTAGTTAGTAGTTTTTGTCTGACGCTGCCAGCCCACGTCAGACTTTTTAAAGGACAGGTAATCAAGCCGATTTTGTATAATTGTAACATTGTTCTGTATTTCTGACCGACTCTTTGTAGGACGTGTGCGTTGCACTATTGCTATCAGTGTGTCCTATTTTTCTCTTACAAAAAATCGGCCACCAATTATCGGACGTGGGCGAGCAGCCTTAAAGGTATAGTCAATATTTTTAAAACAGTTTTCAATTAATTTGAAAAATTTTTAGTCCATAGAAGCTTAATATTAATTTGTAACTTCCACTTAATAAATTTGAAGTAAAATAAACCTTAATCTTTATACATTTATGTAGTTAGTTAAACTTTATGCTCAAAGGCTAAAATTGTAACTAAAAACTAAACTAGAGCTAAATTGTAAGTTAAAATTACTTTCCAGGAACTTGCCTTACTTCTGCTACAACCTACATGTTCCCCAACTTTGAGTACTGAAAATAGTGGTTCCATGAATAAGCATCGATGTTCCAAGCTTAGTTTTCCATGTATTTTGAATTGCTTTTAATCTAAAGGTTGTTTAAATATTCATAGTTCGTTCACCCCGCCGCAAGCTAAAGGTGAGTATAGACTACAACATTTACTTGTAACAGAATAACGAGCCGCTCTATGGTATTTTCTAGTGTATCATCCTTTTACGAACTAAACGTCGAGCACGCTTGCCTCTTTGTTACAAACCAACGAGCATATTGGTGTAACATTTCGTCAAGCCACGAGTGCGGGCGATGCGCGGTTGCGGGGTGACATTTAAAAAAAGAATGAACGCAAGGTATAACGAAATGTTGGTAAATGCACACTCGCTGTGAGCATTTACCCGTAACATAACGCCGAGCATTCGCAGGAACGTTACATTATATGGAAATGCTTTGGAAACTGAGTTTTTGCCTGTATTGTACCATTCGTAAGAACGTTACATTACACAGAAATGTTCCAGAAAATGTTGTAGTCTATACTCACCTTTACAGTACTACATCTGTGTTGGTAGGTAGCCTGTGATTACAGTGCGCTAAGAAATTGCACGAACAATACAGTCGTAAAGTGTAGTGTGTGACACAATGACGTCACAAGCACTTTCCACGTGTGTTATGGCGTGTGATGGGGGACATAGAGGTATGCTGACCCTGAAGAATATGTACGTCATACAAATTACCCTGAAGGTGTTTTTAATATCGTGTGGATTTCATCACTCATGCGGGTTTACTCCGCATGCAGAAAATTTCAAAATGAAAAAAAAAAATCGCGTCTCGCGTGCGTATTTCACGCATTACAATAAATACTTGTGTGAAATGGACATTTTCGGGGGATACGCTATATTAGAAATACCCTTAGTAGTTATATTATATGTATGTATGTAGGTAAGTCTGAAGTGGTGTTTGATACTAGCCTTGTTTTGTACAAGCTGTGGTCTCCTATTACTGAAGAGGTACACCAGCTAGATACCAAAGGTAAAGTTTTTTTTTTTTTGGTTGTAGGAGGTAATCTCTGAAAGTACTGGTCCGATTGCAAATATTTTATCACCGACAGAAAGCTGCTTTATTCCCGAGTGACATAGGCTATATTTTATATACACAGTTGAAGCCGCGGGCAAAAAGCTAGTAGAATATACATTGCGTACATCTTTTATAAATAAATTCTAGTTTGAGTGTCACAAAAATTAAAATTACTCGATTTTGAAAACAAAATATTTCGCTAATAGTTCTCCAACCGTCCTGCCCGTATGACACAAGCGCCTAATTGCACCTGAAACGCTGCTTACTCCCTTTAGGTACGTACTTGCATATGTAATGTTACAGTGGCTCTCGTACATACGAGTCCTCCAAACTATGAAGAGAGTCCTCGCTTTGCAACCTGCATGCTTTAACTTTTGTTACAAGGACTGTGTTTTTAATGTTTTTTTTAGATTTTAATGATAAAGTGCATCGTGCTATTTAAAATTTAATACATTTCCAGAGCACGAAAAAAGTTATCTATACATATTATAAATCTGTAGAAGTTTTTAGTTTTGCGCGCATCACGTAAAATTGTTTTTATTTTTGGAGGTAAGCGGAACAGAGAGTAAAATCCCACATACTTCCTTTAAAGGGAGGATCCTCCGGCCAGACCGGGTGTTATAGTCTGGTGGGCGACTGCCCGAGAGTTGATGTCGGGCTGTCGTATATGTTCAAATCGCGCGGAGAACTTTGATTGCGCGATGCAGGATTTCGTATTTTCTTCGCAGTTCTTATGTGGCGTCATAGATGTCGCTACATCACTCCCCTCCGGAGATCGGAGATCGATGGTTCTTGATGCTTCTTGATGTGTGCCAGGCCAGCGGTAGGTTGGTTCCAGTGAGTCGGAACTGATGCCGCATAGTTCTCGGTGAGTCGGAACTGTCTGCGGTGATGCCCCAGTGAGTCGGGGTGTTGCTATCCCAGTGAGTCGGGATAATGCCCCAGTGAGTCGGGGTGATGATGTCCCAGTGAGTCGGGATGATGCCCCAGTGAGTCGGGGTGGTGCTGTCCCAGTGAGTCGGGATGATGCCCCAGTGAGTCAGGGTGGTGCTGTCCCAGTGAGTCGGGACGATGCTGCAGTCTCCAGTGAGTCGGAGCGGTGCTTGTGCGACGTAGGGCTTGATTGCTGGCGTCGACCAGGAGAGGTTCTTCATGGCTCTTCATATGACTGGCCGAAGGTGCGGTGTGCCAAGGTCGCTGATGCGGCTGAGGTGGTGACCAGGTATGACCAGGTAGCCATGCTGGTGGTCAGGATACCCTTCATAGCCGTGGGTGCTGGCTGTGTGGCTCGTTGCTCGAAAGCTTGAGGAAGTGATGATGACGTCACGAAGTAGTAGCTGCACGAAGGCTGCGCTGACGTTCTTTGTCAAGGGTCACCAGTTTGGAGGGATGTGGAACAGAGAGTAAAGTCCCACATACCTCCGTTGAAAAGGGAGGATCCTCCAACCAGACCGGGTGTTATAGTCTGGTGGGCGACTGCCCGAGAGTTGATGTCGGGCTGTCGTATATGTTCAAATCGCGCGGAGAACTTTGATTGCGCGATGCAGGATTTCGTATTTTCTTCGCAGTTCTTATGTGGCGTCATAGATGTCGCTACATATTCATTAAAATTGTGTTTAACTTGATTATTACTTAGGCTTTGTTTCATCGCAATCGTTGACTATATCGAAAGATATACTTGAATTAATTGACTGTTAGACGGTACAAAGTTCGCTTTTTGTTAATAATGCGTGTTTTCTATAGTTTAGATTAAAACTTTTTAAGTATTCGTATTAAAAACCAAAAAGTATTGAGCCGTTTTGGGTCGAAAAGCTTGGGTTATGGGGTTAAAAATTTTAAATGCACGCCTATACTTCAAGGATATTTCTCACTGTCTGATTGACAGTTTTCGTCACCAGGCTGGCTCGTTTATTGGTCGCAGAATTAGCATTGCCTTGCCATGTGGCAATGCTGTCAAATTTCTGGGCATGGTTCCGGTGACAGAGATATGAAGGAGTTCGATTTTGATATCTGAGTACATTTGGTGTTTTAGATATATTTAGCATAATTAGTAAGATGTTTAGTTCAATTAATTGTACCTTAGTTAATCACAATACTCGTACATTTGTAGGTAGGTTCACTGGAACATATCCTTAGATTGTAAATAATGGTTTCTAAATACATCCTGTTAGAAACTCCAACCAGAAGGTAATTTTTTTTTTGGTATAACTGTAAAATTAAAAATTAAAAAAATACCCCCAAACTAGTACAAATCGCTCTTCTACCCATAACTTTTAAACAGCAAAACTGCATCTAAATCAGTTCAAACGTTTAAAAGCTGCGCCATAGACAAATACATACATAGCGATCAAACTTTAAGTCCCCTCTTTTTGCGTCGATGACCAAAAAACAAGTATTTATTACAAAGTCTTACAAACTTATTCTTTCAATTTAAATGACCCCAACTGAAATTCATGAGCAGAAAAAACCAAAACCCAGAAATACTCGTAGAAACGCTCGCAAATGAAAATTGACTTTATAAGTGAAAGTCTAAAGTATAATATTGTTTGATGAAAGTTTTCGCCCCCTTGTAAATATTTATATGAGGTTTTTTGGTACATACAAGGGTTGGATACCAGTTTAATGGAATCCAAAGGGTGAGGTGGATTCGAACCTGGTCCCTTATGAATAGTAATGGGGGGTCTGGGATACCGTATGGACTGAAAATTACTTTAGTTGGTTTCAATGTATGAGGATGTTACTATTATTCGACATTGAATATTAAAGCTTTTATATTTTTGGAAAATGGTTGGATAAAATTCATGAGCACACGTGGAGATGAGAATGTTAAGATGGATGTGTGGTGTGACAAGAATGGATAAAGTGAGAAATGAGTATATTAGGGGAAGTTTGAAAGTGGCGCCAATGACTGAAAAGCTGAAAGGAAATCGTTTGTCTTGGTATGGTCATGTGAAAAGGAGGGACGAAACGCATGTTGCAAATAAAGTTATGAGTTTACATGTTGATGGATGGAGGGGGAGAGGGAGGCCAAAGAAAAGATGGATGGATTGTGTGAGAAGTGATATGAAAGAAAAAGGAGTTAGTGATAGCGTGACGAGTGACAGGACAGAATGGAAGAAAAAAACGTGTTGCGCCGACCCCAAATAAAACGGGACAAGGGCAGGAAGATGATGGTTGGATAAATATTTATTTGGACACAGAATTTGGTGGAGTGTTTGTTACTGAATTGGGGGAAAGTGGTGTACGGTTTAAATGAGACGTAAAATTGTTTATGGCGTATAAAAGTGCTATAAAAGCGCTGGAACATATGTTCTTTTATTGTTATTTGTATTTATATCGTACTTACAGGAAACAGTAATAGATAATTATGTTGTGTTATAAAGGTACATCTGTAATGGGCTTGCGGACGATGAACAACGGCTAGCTCACGGTCCGGTCGTCTTGTGGCCGTCTTTTGTTTTAGATCATCTAATTACTTTTCTCGCTCTAGGACGGAGCGCGAGGGCGCGTGAGTCTTTTACTGACTTTGTCCTAGCGGGAGAAGACTTATTTTTTTCCACAACTATCACACAACGCCATCTAGTTCCAAGCTAAGCAGAGCTTGTGTTATGTGTTCTAGACAACTGATAAACATACTTATATATATCAAATTACATACATATTATAGATAAATTACACCCAGACACAGAACAAAATGATCAAGTTCATTACATAAACATTTTTTCTAGGTGGAAATTGAACCCACGACCTCCGGCTTAGCTATCAGGGCCACTAACCACTAGACCAACAGGCCAGTTGCAGACATTGGATGATTTCCAACAAAAAAACTGTAATAGTTATTCGAAAGCCATGTTTTCAGTGTATGTGAATTTCAAACAGCTTTGAATTTTTTTTTAACAGAAATGTGATTAAAAACTTAACGCATTCAGTAAAAGCAGAAATAACCATTTCAGTCTCTCACATTAAAACGTACACTTTTAATCTGGCCGCTCACAAATTACAGCTCAAATAACCGTCCAAATATCCACAGTTTTACAAACAACATTTTGCAGAATTCATCCTTAATCCCGACATACCCAGCATACTGACAGAGCTCACGGAATACAAAAAATAAAACACGAAAACACACGGCCTCATTATAAGCCGCATCAAAACAAATTAGTCCAGGAGACAGGGTAGGACAGAGTATTTCGATATATACAACGTGTAACGTTAAATGCGCAAAACCTCAGACACTCCAAATGATTTTTAATTTAATTGACCTAGAACAGTGAAAAAAATCATTAAAAAAAAAATTAAGGGTTTTATGCGCAGTTTTAGTTTGTTTAAAATTAATATCTGCATTGAAATAAGAACTTTTATTATCCCGTGTATGAGAAAATTTTATTGGACTACAACTATTTGTGTTTGTTTACCTATTTCGACGGATTTGGGCACGTGATAGCTTGACTTATTCATAAATGGACAGGGCCGACATTTTTAATGTATATTTTTTTCAAAAATGTAACCTATATTAAGAAGTGGTTTAATTGATTCTGCTCGTCATTCTGATAAAACTAATTTCAGGTTTTGCGCATTTAACGTTACACTTTGTATAACTTGAGGTATGGCGAGATTTTCACGAATATTCGCCGACGCAGCTTCGCAGTGATAATGAATTTGCGGGCGTTCTCCCACCTCCTTGCCTAGTCTCAAGAGCTCCGCTAACATGAAATCGCGTATGCACTAAGTCTTAGAGTCTAGGATATATAAGCTAGGACACAGATCGTAAATTAAGACCCGTTTGTTTATACAGGGTTCAACGATATTAATAGTCGAGGAGCTCGTGGTTTTAATTTTGGAGGAAAATTTATTGTGTGCTTAACTTATATTCGTAATTAAGTTTCACAGTTAGATGTTCAATTTTGAGTTGTAAATTGCAACTGTATCAAAATTAACATATTTACAAATACATTAAAAATTTGAACAAGATATTCTCGTAGCTTTAGACAAGTTTTGATTATTTATGAGTAATCTAAAAGGCTCTAAACCTAACCTAACCTAACCTAAATTAACAAATTGCGACACGAAATAACTTAATTTCTCCCTACAATACCTTCTAAAATTAGTTTTTTTAATTTCGCCTAGTCCGTTCCATCATTGGACCACCAGGCGTACGACAATGCACCATCAATACATGGTAGACATCCCACTTATAGGTATTATATGCGCTTAACGTTTTGGGAACACATTCATTGAGCGTACAGCCAAGGACTGGAATTCCCTGCCGGAGTCTGTGTTTTCTGATGTCTACAACCCGGGAATCTTTACGTCAAGAGTGAATAGGTTACTTCTAGACAAGCATGCTCCAACGTCGGCCATATCGTCGCTTTCCATCAGGTAAGATAACTGTTAAGCGCGAACTTTTCAATAATAATGAAAAAAAAAAAAACTTTTAGTGACTAAAACTCAACTGTGTTCTTTCAGTTGCTCTTTGCGTTTCAGGGCCACAGTAACTGCTGTCGAACAATCCTGGAACTCTGGACCATGATCACTCAAATTGAGGTCCGACATTGCCATTCCAGAATAATATTACAGGAGAAAATAACAAGTAAAAGAAGTAAAAAACAACTGAAGGTGTTCCTTCAGTTACAGGTTAGGTTTAGTCAGTAAAAGTCTGACACGCTCCACCTAATAGTGGGAAAAGCTATTTGATGATACGACCAATTGATAAAAAAAGCATCGCCGTTTTCAGATGTCACATTTCCCGACGATGTTTTCCATCACCGATGTAGCAAGCTTTTAAATCTAAATCGTTTTTCAATTTAATAGGGCCACGAACACTCGCGGGTTCCGCACACGTATGCACGTATGAGAGAGGTTCCGTGATGTATGCACATCGACCGACTTTACGTGCTCAAGTTAATCAATGTTTACTTGAAGCTTGATGCCGAGCTCCTTGAAAATGTATTTTATACTAGTTTTTGCACGCGGCCTCACCCGCTTACACAACATAATTATAGCCTATATCACTTGACAATGGTGGCTGATTGGTAATGACCCCGACTTAATAGTTGTAGGTCGTGGGTTTGAACCCAGCCGGGCGCATTATTTTGTGTAATTTATTTTATCACCACTGCTCTTTAAATGGTGAAGGACAATATCGTGAGGAATCCGGCATGTCCGAAGACCTGTGACATTCACCAACCCGCACTGGGCCCGCGTGGTGGATTACGGCCCATTACCTCTCCTGGAGAAGAGGCCTGAGTCCCAGCAGCGGCAGACTAACATCATCGGCCTTTTTAATGTTCCCACACATATAAAAGATATGAGAGTCTTAATGACTTTTTGCATTTTAGATTGAGAGGTGTCGTTAGATTCTTCTTAGTAGTGTGTGTGATATTGGGTACATATCTACACTAATATTATAAAGAGATAAAGATTTAATTTTTATTTGTAGGTACTAGTACTTTCACAGATTACCTATCTGTGAAAGTACTAGTCCGATTGCAAAGAAAATTGCACTGGTAGAAAGCTGATTTATTCCTGGGTTATTTAATGTACGCGGGCGAAGCTGCGCGCAAAAGCTGGTAAAAAAAAACAACTGACAAATTATGTATTCAAAATTTTTAAAATTTTTTTTTAGTCATTTTGGATTGTAGTAGTGTCAAAATAAAGGGCTCCAGGAGGCTTTAATTTTTTTTTTCGCTTTGATTAATACACGATTGATAGCGAACAAAAACACGGATTCGCATTTTGTGATAACACTTTAAACAAGTTATTAAGGCTGCAGTCTTGTCAAAATTCACCCGCGGCAAATTATTAGTGCATCTTTGTATGCTTTTTTTGAACAAAATAATGAAACAACTTGAAATATTATTATAGCACATATTTAACCATAGTATGAGTAGTAGCCAGGTATTTTTTTAAGTCAATTTGGGTGTATTATGTTTGGTAAATCAAGCGTTAAACATAGCTCTTTTGTGCCAACATCATTTCGACTTATGTTTGTGAGCTTCGTTAATTGCAATAATGTAATGAATTTACAAATCTTTTGAATGGAAAATTAGCACAACATTATCATCTTTAAAATGCATTCATGGCTAGTTCTAATTATGTTTCATTTTCTTATTTTTTAAGTCACAATTTTATCAAAATTCTCAACATTTGGCTCTTATTAAATGTTTTTTTTTTCATAATAACTAAGCATCAGCATTATTTTGATGCCAAAACTTCAATAAAGCAAATAATAAAAAAGTTAAAATCTAAATCACCATAATTTATAAAAAAAATGATTTTAAAAGATCTCCAAAAAAGTATAAATTGATAAAACTAAATAAAAGCTTGTAAAATTAGATGCCTATTTAGACACAACAAATGCTTAATTGAAATCAAACAATGAAAACGATGATCATAATAAACGCTCATCTAACTCCTTGCCTAGCGGTGACGTCACGGCTTTACGTGTTGCCAACTTAAATAATGTTCAGTACATTACAAGAGCGCGCACACCGTCAGCGTTATTACATCAAAAGCAACGCGGGATTAAAATTTTAGGTCGTCGTTGTTTGAACCTGAATGTCTTGAACGAACGCTCGCTTTTCGAAAGGGTGTGAAGTTGAGATTTTATGTAGATTTTACTCAGTAAAGTATATTGCAGGGGAAATGTGGCGCGCACGTAAAGATGCAGTTTTAGTAATTTGGACTAAAGTAAGTTTTCTGGTCTAGTGGTTAGTGGCCCTGACTGCTATGCCGGAGGTCGTGGGTTCGACTCTCACCCAGGACAAATGGTTGTGTGATTAGCATTATTATTTCTTCTGTGTCTAGGTGTAATTTACCTAAGTATGTTGTTTACTTGTCTAGTACTTATAACACAAGCTCTGCTTAGCTTGGGACTAGACAGCGTTGTGTGATAATTGTGGAATAATAAAAAACAAATTACGGAAACAACTACATTTTGCTAGCGTCGTCGCCCGGCTCTCAAAAAAACGCCGGCACAAAAAAAAAACACTAGAAGTAGCTACAAAAAAAGCCAGAAGCCGCCGCAAAAAACAGCTGTAGCGCGTGACAGCTTGGGGCCGGAGAAGCTTGAAGCGGTTTCAAGCGTTTTTTTGTGGCAGCACCGCCGGATATGAGGCATAAAAAAGGCCACCTCAAAAAGAAGCTTGAAGCGGCGTTTTTTTGAAGCCCATGTGGGGGGACACTAAAAGTATTATCATATAGAAACATGCCAGAATAAATCAGATCAGGCGTGATCAGATCAATGTATCAAATACTTTTACGAACTGTAATGTCGATAAATCTTATAGTAGTAGTTTTTTTTGTTTGTAATCTCTGAAAGTAGTGGTCCGATTGCTAAAATTCACTGATAGAAAGCTGCTTTATTCCTGAGTGGCATAGGCTATATTTTATGTACGAGGGTGAAGTCGCGGGCAAAAGCTAGTATCAAATAAATAGTAAAAGTTAAAATAGTTCAGAACTATTTTGCTGTCGTTAGAAAGCTTTAATTCTTGAGAGGGGAGCTTTCTAGCTCGGTTATGTCCGCTGTCACATTTTAGAAGAGGCTGAAGCTGAAACAACCGTAGTGCTGAAAACGATTATACAAGGGAGGGTTGGGTTTTAAAGGTAATGGCGTCTTTTCATCCAACTTGACACGTCCATTTCTATTAAAATAATGTAAAAAAATTGTTTGTCTTTTTAATCAATGATTGTAAAGTGAACCTCAATAGCGATCCATTTACGATAAACAGTTTTCAATCTACTTTATCGAAAGCCTGCCCCTACCCCTTCTACATCAGGCACGCAATTTAGTATTTTACTAGGTTTTCAGTAGGTTGTAAAAATACAGGATGTGTGATGTATGAAACACAATCCGCGAGTCATATCTTACTATCATTTGTAACTAAAATTATGTTATATTTATTGTTTTTGAGTCATAAAATGAATAAAAATTAGTCTCTCGGCTCTGAAAAGTCTGTGCATTTGATTCGGCTTGGGCGTTTATTAAAAGTCTCGCCAGCAATTAAACACTTGGCCGACTTGCATCAAATTTTGCAGTCGATGCTAGAAAGCTGTAGAAAATAAATATAAAATAAAAGGCTACTTATTACCCCAAAAATATATGACAAGGGGAGCGAAATTGTCCCTAAATCTATTCGTGCATATATCAGGAATCATCACCATCATGATAATTTCACCCGATAGACTTCAGACCTCACCTGTGTGTCTCTCATTCAATAAACTCCTGCGACTCTTCACCAGGTCATCGGTTCTCCTTGGTACGAGATCGCCACTCCAAAACCTTTTGACCCTTTCACGAATAAGCATTTACAAAGAAAATATTGAAGACACATTCACCCTTACCCCAACTCCCAAATTACATATTTAATTAAAAATTCTAAAACCACAATACCAAATAACATCACTCTTACCCTCTACTCCTGCAATTCTGGCTTACCCTCGAGCAATAATCACAAGTCATTAGCCTTGTAATTTACCCCCACTTCGACTAATGGCGTCATATCCATAAAATTGTAAAGCCTACCTGTTCATGTGACGATGGGGAGATAATCCGGTGGATCGTAAATCTTCCACGATAGAGCGCATTCCACACTTATTAACTCGGGTCTGCTCGTGTCTACTCGTAAGTGCTCGGGAGTTGTCGGGGACATTCGCAAGTACGCAGTAGTGTAGACTTATTGATGATAATGCTCTGGAGTTGCGTTTGTAACATTACATAAATTGTATTGTGGGGTTGTGTGTTTATTACTGTTAAGGGCAAAACGCTTGGGAGCCCCAAATTCTAATCTACTTAGGTTTATGTTTGCAATTTTTAGTTTATTTTACATTAAAATTTAGTTTTTTGCTACCGTACAATAGAGATGTGCATTTCTTCTTGCCTTTTCCCAAATATATTGGCATCGATTTTCAGCCTAATCAGATGGAAACAAATACCTATACCTACTGGTATTTTTGCAGCAATTGGTGGCTCGTATTTTTACATGAAGCGGCTGCCTAGCTAGTATCCATAGACCTAGTAACTACTGGTAGTTAACGGTTAATGGTGGGTAACGAGTACCCAGTAATGTTACTACAATCAAAGATCTATAAATGACAGTTGAGATTTAGAAACAACAGCTTATCGTGCACTAAAGAATACTAATACTACTACTGCTAATACTAATACTTGTACAAACTTCGTAATTTTATGAAATAGCCGTGTAATCAAATATTTTTAAATTAAAATGCAAATTCCGTAGACTACAGAAACATATACCCCTTAAATATTAGATGTGTGTAGTGTGTAAGGTTATTTATACTTTTTAATTACGACGAGTCGAATTTATATAAAATTGTTTTCTGTCATGAACTATTTCGTATTGAAGTGGGCTTTTGCAAATATCCCTTAGATATGAGAGTAATTGTTTCAGTGGTTTGAAAATGAAATGAAATAACATGTTAGGTAATATTCAAACTGATTAATAGTCAACTAGATTACGTGTGAATTGCGTTATTTCACAAAGTTATGTTGAAAATAATTAATTTTGATCTAAATATTAGGTATTTAGACCATAATTATTATTTTGCTTGCTGAAATAAAATCTCATCATCATCGTCATCATTTCAGCCGATAGACGTCCACTGTTGGACATAGGCCTCCCCCAAGCGTCGCCACAATGATCGATCCTGTGCGTTCCGCATCCATCGGATTCCGAAAAATAAAATCTAAGTATTTAAACTATTTTGATTTCGTGTTATTTTTGATTTAACGTCTTATTAATTTCTGCTATTTTTTAAATAGAAAAAAATACTTTACCGATGACGTCGAAAAGGTTAGCTTTAAAATAGTTGCGACGTCACGAGGGCACGGCGTTGCTCCGCCCAAGCAGGGCACACCTCAACTGTGTGCTCCACCGTGTCCTCGGGGCGTTCCGCACAGTGGCGGCACCCGGGCGTCTCTTCCGCTCGAATCCGATGCAGGAACCTCCCGAACTTGCCATGTCCGGTGAGGACCTGCGTCATGCGGAAGGTAAGGACGCCGTGAGGTCTTTCCAGCCACGCCTCAAAGAGGCAATGCGTTGTGTCGCATTGTCGCGTGGTTGTCGTGATGTAGCATTTTTACATCTTCTTTGCCTGTGGAAGCCTTTTCGAACGGTTTTTTTCAGTCATCATCATCATCATCAGTTCAGCCGAAAAACGTCCACTGTTGGACATAGGCCTCTACTGCGTCTGCGTCTCGCATCCATCGGATTCCCGCAACCCTTACCAGGTCATCGGCCCACCTTGTAGGGTTTTTTTTCAGTATCAACATTAAAGTTAGAATATCTTTTAGGAATTTTCAGTTTTCATTTAAAATTCGTGGCACGTCTATGAGCTTTTGTAGTCTACGCCGCAGCCGCCGCGCCGCGAGCTTGTAAATTATGGAGTGAGCGCCGGTTTCATTAAACGCTCTAATAAAACTCTTGGGCCCACTGCCATGTTTCAGCGGGGTTTCAAATATTTGTGAATTAACTGGCTCTACCATGGCCACGGTATTTTTAGTCTGGTTTCAATTAAAAATAATCTTTTCTTATACAGAGAAGGCGTGGCCATGGGTCACCTCGCTAACTCATCGGATACCGAAATTTCTCATCATCATCATTTCAGCCGATATACGTCCACTGTTGGACATAGGTCGCCACAACGAACGATCCTGTGCGTCTCGCATCCATCGGTTTCCCGCAACCTTCACCAGGTCATCAGTCCACCTTGTTGGAGGCTTCGAAACGCTGCGTCTTACGGTACGCGCTCGCCACTCCAGAACCTTTCGGCCACAACGGCCATCTGTTCTGCGAGCAATGTGCCCTGCCCATTGATTGTCACTAAAGTTTGGCAATTCTTTGTGCTATGTCGATGTCGGCAACTTTAGTTCTCCTGCGGATATCTTCATTTTTGATTTGATCATCATCATTGATTGCCATTTCTGAATAATAATATTATTTTAAACCCTAGGATAGGTTGCATTGTGAGGACTGCAAGATTCTTCGATAGCGTCAACGTAGCCTTTGAACGCAAAGGGCAACGTAAGGAACAAAAGCGTGGTTTTAGTCAGTAAAGTCTGACTCTCCTTCTCGCTCCAACCAGAGCGGGAAAAGTTTTTTTTCTTATTATTGATAGACTTGCGTTTGACCACCATCTCACCTGATGGTAAGCGATAATGTGGAACGATGGAACACGCTTGCCTAGAAGGAACCTATTCACTAATAATTATTATTTTATATTTTTTTCCTGTTGAAGATTTGTAAAATAGAATATAATAGAGCAGTGTATTATGTTAGTCTTAATTTTCCGCCTCTTAGATCAAAGGTTTTTCTTACTTTCTTTCTTGACTTAAAAACCCCTAAGTTGTAGTTATCAGGAAACACAGACTATGCAATGGCAGGGAATTCCACTCCTCAATTTGATGAAAAAATTGAAACGATGTCTCACAATATTTTAAAAGGAACTTTTCAAAAGAATTCTGTAGAAAAAGCATAAGACTCGTATTTTTTTCCTAGAATCAGACTATTAGCTCTTACTTAGAATGTTAAAGAAGAGACGGCAGTCAGAGCAAAATAACTGGAACTACAAAGAGTGGCTCATATCGTATGGCTTTGATATTAGTGAGTGTTCGTCTCCGCGATAAGAAATGAAAGATTTCTCTCGGCGGCACAGCTTCCTATGTTTTCTTTGTTAGCGGACACACGGGCGTGGAGGATGACGAAATGGAGTTGGTGTTTATTTTTAAGAAAGAAGTTTATTTATTGTGTTTTTTTGGAAAAAAAAGTTATCTTTTTTGAATGAAAGAGTTTAATTTGATTGTGGTTTCTGTTGGCTTTACAAATAGATCCATATTTTGTTGGCTTTTAAATATATTTTTTTTGTTGGTTTAAAAAGATCTATTTATATATTTAATCTTTTTTTTAAGATTTTTTTTTTTAAATTAAAATCCCGGGGTGGCGCGGCTTAGAAATAGCATCTATTGCTAAGTCTCCACTTTCCGTCCGTTTGTCTGTCTGTCCGCCTATCAGCGAACTGTAGCTCATAAACCTTAAGAGTTGAAATTTTCAACGACGAATAATAAAACTAAATTAAAAGTTAAAAATTAAAAATAATCTCATATTTAAAGAAACTTTATTTTGTCGGTGTAAAAAACACCGACCAAATAACGTTTTTTTAAATATTTTTGTATAATATTAAAAAAAATTATACAGTAAAAATATACAGGATTAAAATCCGTACTACAATATTAAAATTGTAGTATGGATTTTAATACTGTAATACCTATCGAATGCGAATTTTGCTCAGATTTTTTACAATATTACAATGTTTGTTTTTAAAAAAGATAAATATTATTTTGTTTCATTTCCTTTTTTGCAAAAATATTACTTATAATGATACAGCATTTATATTCAGAAAAGAACTTACCAAAAAAAAAATGTAAAAAAAATAAACCATAATCCTCGCACACAAATGGGCACGTAGCAGAAATTACAGCAATATTCTGCTCCATTGAATCCCCGAGTGAAATGTAACTGTACGTGATGTGATATTATTATTAAGTGGTGTCGAAACTCGTGAGAGTTGCCGTGTCTGTGCGTTGCCTAATTTGTGGGTAAAAACGGTTTAGTGTCCTCTTGGATAAGCGGTTGTCTTGGTATGGTCCTGTAAAGAGGAGGGATGAAGCGCATATTACTGAAAGAGTTCTGAGTATACATGTAGATAGATGGAGAGGGAGAGGAAGGCCGAAGAAAAGATGGATGGACTGTTATTATTATTGTGTGAGGAGTGATATGAAAGAAAAGGGACTTAGTGATAGTTTGACGGGTGACAGGACAGAATGGAAGAAACAAGCGTGTTGCGCCGAGCCCAAGTAATATGGGGTAAGGGCAGAAATAAGAAGAAGTCCTCTTGGATAAGCAGGTGCTTAGGTTTTGGAGGAAAATGGTTTAAGATGTTTGCATGATAATGTTTAGTGCCTAGACCTGTACCAAAGGACGCGATTATAGTAACTGTGGACGCTATCTTAAGTGCCATAACCACCAGTCCTGTGCAACTCCCATGCATCGAATTCCCACGACCCTCACCAGGTCATCAATCCACCTTGTGGGTCTTCCAACGCTTTGCATTCAGTTATCAAAACAACAGTAGTAAAATATTAACGTTAAATTCAGTAATGCGGCTAGCGCATAAGATTAAACATTTATCAATGTTCCGTCGCCTAATCCATACAAATGACGCTTTTGTTCGTAAATTAATTTGTACAATTTTAAGCTTCTAGTTTAATTCGCGTAGTAAATTTTAATTTATATCGTTACCTATATTATCATTCATGTCACATTCCAAATTAGTGTAATGAAAATAACTAATGCGCATATTTTAGTAGTTTTTAATTAATTCTAATTATGAATTCGTGCAAATATAATGATTAAATTAGGGCTTAGCTTGTTAGAGTAAAAGAACAAAGAACTAGTGTATTCGAATAACCAACAGAAAATAAGTAAGTTTTATATGATCAAATTTTCAGTCCCTTGTTTTCTAAAAAAATCGTACCTAATACAATTTTTTTTTATTTAACAGAAGATATAAGTTGTAGAATTTACATGATACACTGATAAGCGAAATGGTCAACTTTATTAAACTAATCACGCTAATATTATAAAGGCGAAAGTTTGTGAGGGTGTGTACGGTTTTTACTTCTTCACGCTCGAACGATTGTACGGATTTCAGTGGAATTTTGGCATACGGTAAATTAGAATAGCACATAGGGTACCTTTATTCTGGGAGCAAGTTCAATTAGAATATATTTTCTACTTTCAAGTAGGCGACCACCAGGGAGACTGGAAACGTCGAGAGATGTCGTGCGGTGTTCCGCAGGGGTCGGTTCTGGGCCCACCCTTGTGGAACATCGGATACGATTACGTGCTGCGCGGCGACTTCCCTGACGGGGTCAGCGTGGTTTGCTACGCAGACGACACGCTGATCCTAGCGCAGGGAGAGTCGCACCAGGCGGCGGTCGCTCTAGCGACACGCGGGGTTGCGATAGCCGTTGGTAGGATCCAGGAGTTGGGACTCGAGGTGGCGCTGCACAAATCCGAGGCAATGTGCTTCCACGGCCCTCGAAACGCGCCACCATCGGACTCCCAGCTTACGGTAGGAGGAGTTCGCATCGGCGTCGGGTCGACGATAAAGTATCTGGGACTCGTCCTCGACAGCCGGTGGAATTTCGTAGAACATTTCCGACGTCTGGCTCCCAAGCTTCTCCGGGCTGGGGCTGCAGGCTCTCAAGCGGCTCCTGCCCAACCTTGGGGGTCCAGACACCTCCTGCCGGAGGCTCTACGCGGGGATCGTTCGATCCATGGCCCTCTACGGGGCGCTGGTGTGGGCGCCGTCGCTGGCAAAGCGACCGGCGTCCATACTGAACGCCTGCCAGAGGGTCATGGCAATACGGATGCCGCACCATCTCACGCGAAGCGGCGAGCCTTCTGGCTGGCCTACCACCGTGGGATCTGGAGGCAACAGTCCTTGTACACATGCACGACATGCGCGTGGAGATGCAACGCCGGGGTGAAAGTCCACTGCCGCAACATGTTAAAACATGGCGGACAGAGCTCCGGCGGGATCTCATGGTGAAATGGCGTCAACGGCTATCGCAACCCAGTGCTGGGCACGCCACGATTATGGCGGTAAGTCCCCTTTTTGAGGCGTGGCTGGAAAGACCTCACGGCGTCCTTACCTTCCGCATGACGCAGGTCCTCACCGGACATGGCAAGTTCGGGAGGTTCCTGCATCGGATTCAAGCGGAAGAGACGCCCGGGTGTCGCCACTGTGCGCAACGCCCGGAGGACACGGTGGAGCACACCGTCGAGGTGTGCCCTGCCTGGGCGGAGCATCGCCGTGCCCTCGTGGGGGCGATCGGCGGCGGAGACCTCTCGCGCCGGGCCCTGGTCGAGGCCATGGTCCGGAGCGAGGAGGAATGCCAGGCGGTCGCCTCCTTCTACCAAGCAGTAATGCTTGCAAAGGAGGAGGCCGACCGCATCAGGCAACGGCGCCCTCGCCGCCGTCACCGGGATTCCGATCCCGATTTCCGGCCACCGTAGACGCGGGCTCGCGGACGGCGAGCCATGGGTAGCTCGCTGTCCGATCGTCCGGTAATGGACCGAGTCCAAGACGTCAACGGCGCGCACTGTTCCCGCGCGCCTCAAGGAGTTGTCAGCAGCAGGAGGGGCCCAGCTGGGTCGAAGCCTACTGGGGACAGGGTTGTCCGAAAGGGAGCTCGTGCCCCGGTATGAAGGCTAGAAGGAACGGCGCGGGGTTTTTAGTCAGTAAGAGTCTGACACTGTCTCCCGCTCCACCCAAGAGCGGGTTTCGTCAAAGATGATTTCCCCATCGACAAAAAAAAAAAATCTTTACCTATATTTTGTATTCAAAAGTACATATTCAGTGTAATCTGGATGAATAACGTTATTTTTTATTGTACTACAATTTTTATATAGCAAACAAAATTGAACAGCTGATGTACAAACAAAGGTAAGCCCACATTTTAAAACTAAAAACAAATTAAATAAAAAATATTTTTCACACAAAAATCAGAATGATTGTTCGCCATTCTCCCCGTCCGTATGTCACTCCAGACCGGTAGATCCATTAAGTATATTTGCCGACATTCCCGGACTGAAAGAGGTCAGATATCGGCAGATCGGAATGATGTATTGTTGCTAGATTTCATTTGCTGAAATCCCTTTCACTACCACGGATTTGTCTTTTGATGTTTGATTAAAGAACGATCATTTTTAGACAATTTTGTCTCGGAATTTGTAGCTTTTCGTTTTTTTTTTTGTTATTGATGGAAGAGACTGCTCTTTTTTATGTCCTTTGCGGCGTGTTTCGGGATTTGGCAAATATTCACGGTATTGCAAGAAATGTGGGTGGGTAGTTCGTGAAATCGGGAAGTTTTAGTGCGACACTTAAGGTCGAACTACACTGCACACACGTGAGCCACGTACGCCGATCTGGGCGCGTGTACATGTTACAAGACTATACATTTTTTTAGGTGGGAAAATCATCCAAAGACATCCCCCGCTCTTGGGCGGAGTGGGAGATAGTGTCAGACGTTTACTGACTAAAACCCACTCCTGTTCCTTCGTTACCTTTTATACCGGGCTCTTCCTTTCAGAAACAGAATGTTGGTGAACGCATCATGATACATGCGCTGCCGTCGTAATAGAAAACATAGTATCTTAACTTTCTGTGTTCTCACTTATTTATTATCGAAACAATGAGACTGAACTCTTTGCGGCAAAAATGTTGGTTCGGAAACCAGAAGCGTTAAAAATAAACCGAAATTTCTGCCCCGTAGAGTTCAGTCACACAGAAAGCTGTTTAAAATATTGTGTTTTCTATTACGCAGGCAGTGCCGTACCGTAACGTATTTTTAAAAAGCAAAAATGGAGAAATATGCCAAGTTAAGATTCAACAAAGTCATTAATAACAAATTGTTTTTATAGCTGTTTACACTTACCCCTATTCCAACAAAGTGCATGACCAGCAACTTTGCAGGTGTTCACAATTTTATTGATTTCTCCCCAGTCTTTAATGTTCGTGACCTAGTTAGCTAATGTTTGTATTTTTAAAGTACACATAGTTAACTTTTTGCGACGTTAGAGGTACATTTAGGTAGTTAAACAACCCTTGCCAAGTAAATAGGGGAAGCACGGTAGATCTACACACATTGTATAAACTATGAACCCGGCTAGCTGAGTTATAAATATCCCTCGTGTATGTTCGTATTGAAATAGGCTGAGATGTTGAATTAATTATTAAAGTTGTAAATTGCTCTTTCTAAAGTCATATACGTTTTGCTTTTTGACGGATATAAATATGTTACGTTAGAGTTAAGCTAGTGATATCACACATCTGTTTTAATTTTGAAGGTATTCTATTGGATTAGATGCTGTAAATTGTGTGTTGTGATTGCCCAAAGGGCAATGGAAAGGGCTATGCTCGGGGTTTCCTTGCGTGATCGAATCAAAAATGAAGATGTCTTGCTTTGCTTGTCTGCTCAAAGAATTGCCAAACTTAAGTGGCAATGGGCAGGGCACATTGCTCGCAGAACAGATGGCCGCTGGGGCCGAAAGGTTCTGGAGTGGCGACCGCATACCGGAAGACACAGCGTTGGAAGGCCTCCAACAAGGTGGACTGATGACCTGGTGAAGGTTGCGGGCAACCGATGGATGCGAGACGCACAGGAACGTTCGTTGTGGCGACGCTTGATCCCGGCCTATGTCCAACAGTGGAGGTGTATCAGCTGAAATGATGAGATGCTGTAAAAAAAATGGAGCCTCAATATGATCTTAAAGTAATTACAAACGAACAAATATATGACTTAGCATAGCATAGCATAGTCGGCCTTATAATGTTCCCACTGGGACTCAGGCCTCCTCTCTAGGAGAGGGAATGGGCTGTAATCTACCGCGCAGGCCCAGTGCGGGTTGGTGGATGTCACATGTCTTCGAATTTTTGGCTCACGATGTTTTCCTTCATCGTTTTGAGAGCAGTGGTGATGAAATAAATTACACAAAGTAATGCGCCTGGCTAGGTTCGATCTCGCGACCTAGAACTCGTCGGTCATTACCACTCGACCACTGCTCTCCTATGTACTTCTCTCCTATATATGACTTAAAAAGCTAAATTTATTTATTTATTTATTTAACAATTCATGTACACACTGAACATATAAAAAACTTTTTACAAAAAAAAACTGATTTCAATGTTAAATAAAAAAACACTGAAAACTACCAAATAACTTTAATTTTGGAAAACGGTGTTAAATAACGAAGAGACTAAACTATTATAGAAACTGTACTTTTTAGTTATGGTACCACCTCTAAAAAGTACCTCTCATCCATACATTCATTCATACTAATATTTTAAATGGGAAAGTGTGTGTGTCTGTTTGTCCGTCTTTCACGGCAAAACGGAGTGACGAATTGACGTGATTTTTTAAGTTGAGATAGTTGAAGAGATGGAACGTGACATAGGCTACTTTTTGTCTCTTTCTAACCCAGGGGAACCATGCTACCTGGAATTTAACGCGAGCGAAGCCGTTGCCAAAAGCTAGTATAAACAAATAATAGCATCAAGTGGAGGTTAAGTCATCTGCCCTACATAGTTTTTGTATGTATTATGTGTGTTATATATTTATAGTAGAAGTTATATATTATTTTTATATTTAATTATATTTGGATTAAGACTTCACACATTCTTTTTTTTTTTGTTTCCTACACACTATTGTCTACATTTCTCCTTTCGCAGGTCTGCTGGAAAAAAATTCTTTAGAAATAAGCAGTACCTTTGTACTTAAGTATTATCTTTTTTTGTTATTTTTGTGTGTACATCAATAGTAAAATAAATAAATAAATCAATAGTTTCATACACCCAGAGACTTTATCTTGTTGGAGGGCCGAGAAACAACTCGGACACTTCGACCCATATGGATCTTTTGTGGTCCCCTAGATGGATTACCCTCCCCAACCTCGCTGAAAATCTCCTTCATAAGTTTCACAACGAGATGCGGGGATAGAAGCCTGTAATTCTCTGGTCTTGGATATCCTACCCCTAGAAGACTCATTCGCTTATTAGCCAAAGCATGTGTATGTGCACAGTAGGTGCTCCATGCGTTCTGTATGTTCCTCACTTAACCAAACATTCCGTATACGACCGATCCGTCACAGATCTCTAATCCCTTCATAACAGAAATAGGGCAAAAGTACTATTAAAGCGCTCAAAAGAGATTAATTAAAACAAACACGTGGTGAATGCACCGATTTTCGTCGCAGCCCCTGATTAAGCTCGCCGAATGAATGGGGACGATAATTAAATACTGCCCTCACTTAAGGGTCGTAGTACACGGGCAACCGAACGCAACCGCAAAACGCCACCACAGGCATATTTCCTGTAGTCATCAACCATTTCCGCTGAAAGGCGTCCACTGTTGGACATAGGCTCCACTCATCGCATTCTCGCGACTCTCAACAGGTCATCTGTGGATTTTATAGAAGGCTTTTCTTTTTGGTCGATACTCTAGAACCTTTCGGCACCACCGGCGATCCGTTTTACGAGCCATATACCCTGCCTATTGTCACTTAAGTTTGGCAATTCTTCGGGCTATGTCGGTGATCTTGGTTCTCTTGTATACAAATGGACTCGTCGCACATGGTCGTTAGCCACCACACGCTACAAATCATCGCTGTAGGCTCGCTCCTTGTGGCC
Organism: Mythimna lalbum; assembly: GCA_949319445.1. NCBI lineage: Eukaryota > Metazoa > Arthropoda > Insecta > Lepidoptera > Noctuidae > Mythimna > Mythimna lalbum. The sequence continues at coordinate 19,966,488 of OX439362.1, read as the reverse complement.
AGCACCAACCACTAAATACCACCACGCGCCACTCGCCAAAATTAAACCTTTCGTGTCGGCGTTTAGTGCCCGGTGCTAGCCACAAGAAGCGAGTAGGGACGATTTGTAGCATATGGTGGCCACCAGCATCAACCGTTTGTGGCGAGTCTATATAAAATAATGTATGTGTATTAAAACTATAGGAAATATGTCAGTTTTGTGGATGTGGCCGGTGGCACGTATGCGGCGTCCCTAAATTGATTTGTTTTCTTTTGTGATTTTGAACCCTGTAATGTTGGCGGCAGCTTAGCTAGACCTCTGTTTGCATTAACGAGTTTTATAAATGTTATATTGTTGCATTACTCGTACGATGAAAGTTGAAGTTACGGTGAAGGAAAACATCGTCAGGAAACCGGCATGTCCTAAAACCAACAATTCGAAGACATGTGACATTCACCAACCCGCACTGGGCCCGCGTGGTGGATTACGGCCCATTCCCTCTCCTGAGAGCAGGCCTGAGTCCCAGCAGTGGGAACAATGAAAAGGCTGATGATAATGATAATGATGATGAAAGTTACGAGCCCGAGCGTGGCTACTAGATATCGCTGAACAGTATTTTTGGTTTATTTTGTTTTTAGAGTAAGAGAGTATTATTAATTCATTAAACCTCAAGCGAACGCCAAAATTCGCTCTCCCATTGTCTTTCTATTGTATCTTTAAATACGGTATTCGAAAGGTTAACGCACAGTTGAGGTAAGAAAATGGTTTGCTATAAAATCAGATATTCCATGGCACGGTCGGCACAGTGGTTGAGTGATTGGCTGCTACGCTGCATATCGCAAGTTCCTACAAGCCTACAGATAATTGTAAGTACTTACCGTTCACAAAGTACTAAAAGTTGAATAGGGACCCAATAATCCACGCATCAAAATAACTTTTGTAGAACCTTGATTAACACGCTCTACCACACATCTATAAGACCCCACCCTACAGATAAAACTTTGAAGACATCCCAATTATACCCCAACTTAAACTAAACTATAAACAAACAATCTATCCATTCTACCCCCAATTCGGAGAATAATAAACTAAGTTGTTCACAGCTTCAGACTTAGAGCACTGAACTGAGCGTTGTCTGTCTGGCTGTCAAGTGAATGTGGTCAGAAAAGTGTAAGAGATACAAATCAATTCGCCCAATTATTTTCTATTTCTACAGGTCGAATTGGTTTCTAAGCCACTGACTGTCAGGGTCACCTTTGTAAGTACAGTGAATAGTTTTTCTTCTTTACTGTCAAATCCATACAAAAGTTTTCTGAAATGTTCGATCTAGCCCATCTCTTACTGTCCTCCCCCCAGCAATGCCTTAAGCCGAGGTTCAACCCCAAGTTGTTAAGGCCGCCACGTTACTAGTAATTCAGATGCCAAAAACTTACGAAAAGCCTGCACTCACAATCAAAAGTTCGTCTGTAAAATATCGTTTTTAGCGATAAGACCGTCCATTGTTACACCGAATTGCTTTGCATTTTAAAGTTATGGTGTATAATGAAAAGTATATCTAACTTCGGCATAGAGAATAGAGATAAGTACTGGTCGCAAATTCACACTGTCTTTTTCTACAGAATAATTCACTCTGTGACGGCAGTGCTTTTCACAGTTCTCTATGTCTATGCTCTGCAATTTAAACCTTTATCTGGCGACAAGCACGCCCCCTAGCGGTCGGACTGTTTGCACATCAACAAAGCTGGATAATTCTGGATATTGAGTTCGAGTAAGTTCCGTCTAGTCAGTGTTTGATCTCGTAACTAGATTTTAGGGACTGTTTCTGGATTAGTGGTTGTGTTATAGTTGAAATGAAGTTATGAGCACGCGTGATAATAGTTTGTTGAATAAGTCAAGGTGAAAGTTTGTTTAGCAAACTGTTGCTTCTCTTGTAGTGTTTTGATACAAAATAGAGGCGTTAGAAATCAAACGAGAGTCGAGTAATAATAATAAGAGAGTATAATGTGGATGGATGAATTGGCATAGGAAGGCTATAGAAAAGAGTGTTTATTTTTAGTGGGAAATCCTCAAATGACTTCTTCCTTCTTTCTTCTTCGGTGGAGCAGGAGGGCGTGGCAGACTTTTACTGCCTAGCACCAGTCCTGAGTTGCCTAGCTTTCTAGGACCACGGGTTTTCTTTTCAAAGATTCTCCGTGGCCTTAGCGGGTAGATGGATTGTGAGTGGAATGATATGAAAGAAATAAAAGTACATATACATGGGACAAGGGCAGGAGGATGATGATCAAGTAATGTGATTTTTTTAACCAAAATTCAACCAATCATAAACAACTCAAGTCTATTTTACATAGCATAGGTAAGATGACATTTTTAAGATGAGAGAAAGAGATAGGTAGCTACATTGTATGGATCTGACAGCTGTCACCCGCACCATCCTATAGCAATTGTAGTATAACGTACTTATGGTTTTTTTATTTTAACTTTGCAATGACTTCCGTTTTAAGAACTTCGTCTCTTAAGGGTTGGCCACACGGTTGCAAACCAGCATTCCAACCAAGGACTCCTTGATTTGTGTGTTTGGTTTATGTTGCGGCTACATGGATGTAATCCTCGCGCCAACACGTTCGGTGGGAAAACGCGCCTCCTAACCAAGGGCGTTGAAGTGCTGTCTACATGGATTGCAACTAGCAAGGTTACTTTAGTTGGGACGTTGGATTGCAACCATCTGGTCAACCCTTTAGTAGCTCAAAGCCATAAAAGTGGAAGGTATCCCCCCCGGCGTATCAACACACACGAAAATGGTGCCATAACTCGTTTTACGTAATATTATTGGTTGATGTTATTTTGGGCATAAATTCCAAGAGGATAAGTAGATAACAAGCAATTCGCGTGGATTTTCGAATTGGAAAATTATCAGGAATATGATGCGGATTTTTTTTTCGTTGAATTCTGTAACTTGACGATCTGTGTTCGACATAATAAGCTTTTTAGTTGTTATGTCACGTTCCATGTTTCCTTAGCAGAAGGAGTTATTTAGAGACCTGATCATATTGGACAAAAATCAAGTAGTAGTAGTCCTAGAGCGATCAGACATAGGTAACTTATTTTCATATAGATGAAACCTTAGGTTCGCAGTAGAGTCTCATATCTTTAATTATTTATTGTACACCATGATAATTTACAAAATATGTGGATATCAGAGTGATAGAGAGAGATCACAGGAGAGGGTAGGGTCCAGGGCACAATTTTTAAATTACAAGCAATATGAATAAAATAATACATAAAACATACCTACATACATAAATAAATCTATATATATAAAAATCAATGCCACTTTTCGTTGTTAATTTATAACTCAAGAACGGACCCACCTATCCAAACCAAATTTTTAGGCTTTGTTCGGACTATTTAGTAGATGGTTTATGTGAAGTTTGGTAGGGTAGGGTAGGGTATAGTAGGGTAGAATAGGGTACAGTAGGGTAGAGTAGGGTAGAGTAGTGTAGAGTAGTGTAGGGTAGAGTAGTGTAGAGTAGTGTAGGGTAGAGTAGTGTAGAGTAGTCTAGGGTAGAGTAGGGAAGAGCGGGAGCGAAGCCGTGCGGGCAAAAGCTAGTACTTATATAATGTATACATAAATACATATATTTACTATGTCATTGTGAAAGGAGATGCTTTTTAAGTTTCCTCTTGAAGAAAATTTCATGTGTTTTGAATATTTGTGTGCTTGTGGAGCGACCTTTGTGACACCTTGTGGTATTCATTTGGTATTACCGTCATCATCATAAGCCTTTTTAATGTTCCCACTGCTGGGACTCAGGCTTCCTCTCTAGGAGAGAGAATGAGCCGTAATCCACCACGCCGACCCAGTGCAGGTTAGTGAATGTCACGTCTTCGAGGTTTTGGTTCTAGCACATGCCGGTTTCCTCACGATGTTTTTCTTCACCGTTACACAAAGTAATGCGACTGAAAGGGTTTGAACCCGCGACCTACAACTCGTAAGTTGGAGCCATTAACACTCGGCTATCACTTTTTCAGTCGGAACCATTACCACTTGGCCACCGCTGCTCTCATTTGGTATTCATTCTGTTATTCACGTAGTACGATATTTACAGCATGGCTGTCACTATTCGTTTCAAACGTTTTAATGATATAAAAATTACAACAAGCTGATTCGATTCCAATAAAAACGTAGCTAACTAAGTGTCCCAACAAAAAATCAGGCTCCAAAATAAATACCTAACGCAAAAAATAATTTCACAACCAAACAAATCTTGGTAACTGTCAAAATCAACAAATCAGTAACTGGAATTCACGTCACAGATGAAACTTCAATTATATTTAATTGAATAGAATCCAATTCAATTACTAGTCTATTTACACTTAACAGAAAAAGGGCTCCAAAATAAGAATAGCTGAAAAATTAATGGGTTTTCTGACGAGCGAGCGTTTTTAATTTTCGTTTGATGAGAGCTATCCAGCGTATTTACTTTTTTGCACTGGTTATTCCAAGTTGATGCTACGTTTTTTATCACTCTGTAGCATACAGTACGGAGTAGTCTATTTCTAGTTATTTTTTTCCAGGCTTTACTCTGTCTGCCTTCACCGTAATTATATATACTTCGTAGTATTTATTTATTTATTAGAATTTCATGCAACACAAATGTACAAAGGCGGACTTAATGCCTTAGGTATTCTCTACCAGTCAACCAAGGGCGGTGAAGAGAATCATGGCATATCATATTTTTGTCTCTGTACGAATTTATTTTTAGGTACTAACGATTTTGAAGGATGAAATATTTATATGAGATAGATCTAAGCAGACAAGATCCTACTTTATCATCACCATGATTTCTGCCGACGTCCACTGCTAGATAAACATCTTATTGCTACAATGACCACCAGGTTATTGCTCCACCTTGTGGGAGATAGTATATGGTCTACTAACATTATTAAAAATAAAACATTAACATTCGTCGGGGTCGCGGTAGGTGGCGAAGGAGATGGCGCAACGAATTAGATAGATTTTACCAAATTGGCAAGAAGAAGATCGGGCGCGCGAAAGATGGAAAGAGTGGTGGGAGGCCTTTGCTTAGAAGTGGGACAAAACAGGCTAGCAAAAAACAAAATTAATATTCTTGTTATTTTCGTTTTAGCACTAGCAGAATCTTTCTTTATCATATCGTCATAGAAATCTGATCAAAAAAGAACGCGTGCCTCGTTTTTCATTTGTGCTGTGGGTCTTGACCTCTATTGGGATACCAAAGAGGTTTAAGTACCTATATAATTCATAGTGTTTGTTTATGTACAGAAAAATATTTATCTCACAAATCAACGCCAATTTCCATATTAATTGAAGACAGAGACTTGATCTCTAATAAACAAATCTGAAATTTTCCGATGCCTAGATTTATATTCGTTATTTATCCTTGTGAGCGGTCCACCAGTAAATCAAATAACATTGCTGCTCCGTCGGCAAGCCACCAAAAAGTATGGCTTCACTTACAATGCTATTTATACTCAGCAGAGGGGAAACGGGGGTAGATTAGAACATGGGCCGGTTGTTACCGATATTTCATTTAAGTTTACCTCCGGAATAAAAATATATTTCAATGGAGGTATCGCTGGTGTTTTTCGCAGTGTCTAACAGATCGTATAATTGGATTGAGTTGAAAAGCATGGTATGTTTCGAATTTATAATGTTTTTGTAATCGTTTTAAAGAATTACTTTTACCGAAATTGAATACAAGGACATTTATAAAAATGTTTTTATAAAAACAGTTTTTAATTTATTCATTTCAGTTGCGGTACGTTTCAGATAAACCAACATTTAGAGAAAGTTCTACAACGTGTAACGTTAAATGCGCAAAACCTGAGACATCCCAAATGATTAAATTAAAATTTAAATGACCTAATTCTGTGAAAAAAAAAATAAACATTTAAAAAAAATTGAAGGTTTTGTGTTCAGTTTTACTTTGTTTAAAATTAATGTCTGCATTGAAATAAGAATTTTTATTATCCCATGTATAAGAAAATTTGATTGGACTACAAACAACCATTTGTGTTTGTTTACATATTTCGGCCGGTTTGCGCACGTGATGGCTTGACCTATTCATAAATAGAGAGGGTGACATTTTTAATGAATATTTTTTCAAAAATGTAACATTGGTTACGGTTTAACTGTTTCTGCTCCTTATTCTGATCAAACTATTTTCAGGTTTTGCGCATTTAACGTTACACCTTGTATAGTAAAGTACCTAGTTAATATAACCATAATAAGTAGGTATGCCAATAAAATTATCATCAGATTCTTTTTTAGTTTAACCCTTCAGATACCGTCAATTAGAGACACAATAGTAAGACAATAGATGCGCGGCCACCGGTGGTCGCTTGGGGATTCATTAATTAAGTTTTTGTGGTCTATCCTAAGGTTGCTTGGTAGATATCGCTGTCAGCGATAAGCCATTGTACCCATAGGCTTAAGTTTCTGTGCAATTGTTATTATTTTGGTGTATCTACAATAAAGGTTTTTCTATTCTATCGTGTACCTAAAACAACGGTAGAAACCACTGAAAAGATGAAAGAGGTTAGAAAGGAAATACTTTCCGATTTGTATCTACTATGAGTGTCGTCGCTATTGTCTTACACCCTTTAATTCATGAATCCCCAAGCGACCACCGGTGGCCGCGCATCTATTGTCTTACTATTGTGTCTCTAATTGACGGTATCTGAAGGGTTAACTAAACTAGGCAATAAACCTATACGGACACGCATTACGCAATTAACAGACCACGCACACGTAGATTGCAAGCTTGCTATTGGTAGTTGAACTAAACGCATTGCCCTACTTTGTGGCACACCTGCCCTGTCCAGATGGCCATTCTAGGCTCTTTCATCTGTTCTGTGGTGAGTACAAAGTCGAAAAAGATTTGTCAATAACTCCCATGTATAAAAAACATAATATAAATAACTAGCTTCTGCCCGCGACTTCGTCCGCGGAAAATTTCTTGTTTTAAAATAAGATTACACTCGATTAGACGATGCGCACGTTCAGCGCTAGATTCCTGAGCACGGGCCTGTGATGTTATGGCATTTTGCCTAGCGAGCCGCTGCGAGCGCTCAGCGCTAGTCTCCCTATCCCTTGTCTCAGAGACACGCTGCCTTAACTCAGATAGACGGTGCGCACGTTCAGCGCTAGTTCCTCGAGCACGGGCCCGCGATGTCCTCACATTTTGGCTAGCGAGGCGCTGTGAGCGCTCGGAGCTAGATTCTCTAGCGCGTGCTTGCGAAATATATTCTCTATTTCTCGAGAGGCGCTGCTCATTTTCAGGGGCAGATTCTTCCGTACGGCGTACTCGAGCGGCTCTTGTCTGTGATGTCTGCCGGGACAGTTGAGATTTCCTTTTAGACATGCTCTCAACAAACTACGCACAGACTTGAAAACAATTATGAACAAAAGGAGAGCGACTCGAACACCGTCCGCCTTTACAAAACAAAACAATCGTAATATCGAATAACTCGTATCGATTATTACGATAGAACGAAGTACGAAACTACGAACATACAAAAACGTACAACGAAATTACGATATTTTCGATTATGAAGTATCTATCAACAACAACAAACATACGAACGAAACAACCGAAACCAATAAGCAACTGACAGAAGAACTCCAACTAACGACAACGTGGGCATAATAATTTGAGAGGGTCATCAATCCACAGAAAGTCTTAACACCGCGATTCAGAAAAATTACGTAATTGCAGAACGCCATCTATGGGCAAATAGGTGAAACGTTGGGCACGCCACAATTATGGCGGTAAGTCCCCTCTTTGAGGCGTGGCTGGAAAGGCCTCACGGCGTCCTTACCTTCCGCATGACACAGGTCCTCACCGAACATGGCAAGTTCGGGAGGTTCCTGCACCGAATTAAAGCGGAAGAGACGCCCGAGTGTCGCCACTGTGCGGAACGCCCGGAGGACACGGTGGAGCACACAGTCGAGGTGTGCCCTGCCTGGGCAGAGCATCGCCGTGTCCTCGTGGGGGCGATCGGCGGCGGACACCTCTCGCGGCGGGCTCTGGTTGAGGCCATGGTCCTTAGCGAGGAGGAATGGCAGGTGGTCGCCTCCTTCTGTGAAGCAGTAATGCTAGCAAAGGCGGAGGCAGACCGCACCGCCGCCGCCGCCGGGATTCCGATCCCGATTTCCGGCCACCGTAGACGCGGGCTCGCGGACGGCGAGCCATGGGTAGCTTGCTGTCCGATCGTCCGGTAATGGACCGAGCCCAAGACGTCGACGGCGCGCACTGTTCCCGCGCGCCTCAAGAAGTTGTCAGCAACAGCAGAGGCCCAGCTGGGTCGAAGCCTACCGGGTCCAGGGTTATCCGAAAGGGAACTCGTGCCCTGGTTTGAAGGCTAGAAGGAACGGGGTGGGTTTTTAGTCAGTAAGAGTCTGACACTATCTCTCGCTCCACCCAAGGGCGGGGGTTGTCATAAGATGATTTTTGCCCACCATAAAAAAAAAATAGGTAAAACGTCTGCACAATGAAAGTTACGCTAGGGGCATTTTGCATTTTAGTAATTTTATATTATCTTCGAAACTATATGACCAATTGCTATGCTGTAAATGGCAAATCTTATCTGTATAATGTTCTTGTGATACTGAAATAATTTATTGTCATAAGAATTAATATTTTGTTGCTCAAATAATCAACCAAACGTAAGTATGCCGAAAAAAAATATTTTTAATGCAATAAAAGAAGTATAAAAGATGAAATATAAAAGATAGAGATATGGTACCGCGGACTTTTTTGTAGAAATAATTAAGACGAACCAGGTAGCCATACATTGTTTTTAATTTTAAGCAACTGTTTAGGCAGCGCACGCAAATAATTCTATTTTATGAGGTATTTTTTTCCGACTTGCTAGACAAAAGTTGTGATAGCTCGGTTAATATACATGCTATAGAAACAATTTATAGCCTATAGCACTCAGGAATAATGTAGCTTTCTGCCAGTAAAAAAAATTTTAGAATTGGATTATTAGTTCCAGAGATTACCCCCTACATACAAACTTACAAACTTACAAACTTACAAATTTTACCTCTTTATAATATTAGTATAGATGTAGTACCCCATCATACGCAATAAAACACCGCTCAATAAAATTTCAAATCAAAACATAATAATACGAATAACACCCGACATTTGAATTCAGCTAAAGTTTATTTTTGTAGCACGCTGTCTCGTTTAATAATGCATCGGCTGGAAGCCTTTTTCCGAATCACTTCACACACTGGATAAAATGAAAATTCTGAAATATCGATATCCATATCTGTTATGATATTGGCGTCATAACAGAAAACCGTTTCAATTCTGAACTAAAGGCGTGATTCCATTGCTGCGACTAGGATTTGGACTGTAACGTATGCTATAAGTATGGATACTTTTGTTGGTCAGTCACGTATTGATGTATGTGAACTCTATTATCCGCACATAATATACCTATTCCTATTCTTATTTGTGAGTCAAAAAAAGTCAAAAGTTTTATTTCACATAGGCCTACATGGGCACTTATAAAACGTCAGAAGCTAGTGCACGGTTCCAAATTGGTCGTTTCCTATGGAGAAGAACCGGCAAAAACTCCATGGTTACTCTTTAAAAAAAAAGGTTTTTACAATATTTCCATATTACAGTATTAATAGATATTATGTACACAGGGTAGACTGGTCTATATTAAACTCAAAAGCACAATAAAAAATACACGGATTCTAAAGTTAGTAAGGTCCAGGGGCCTTAACATAACCCGTTTAAATGTCAAGTGTGCGAGCGAGAAATAGCCTCCCTTTAACAGTTCAGCGTAGGTCATGAAATAGTACACGTTATGAGCGTGTTCGTATAGCCAGTCTAGCTCCACCCGAGATGAAAGAGGAGTTTCTTGAAGACTTAAGGTTTCACGAAGGGAACTCACTGTTTCGAGATTTCGTGCACGTTTGACAAGTGGATGACTTCGCTTACATTTTCATAAAAAAAGACCAGCTGACTCAGCCACCGTTGTTCTATTATATAGATTCTTTGAGAAATATCACGATTAAAAAATGGAGGGTAGGTGTTGTAGGGGAGGCATTAAGCCCGCGTCTGTACCAATATGTGAATAAATAAATAATAATAAAAATTCATAACAACCTGTTCTCAGACCCAAAAAATGTGCGCTTATCATAAAAATCAGTCAAGGAGTTTAATAACAAATGCTGACACGAGAACTTTTAATATTAGGTGAATTTACGTACTCGTTGGTTTAGCCGTAGGCAGCAATGAAACCGCTCCTTTATATTGTAGGAAAGGGGGTTGTGTTTTAATCGTATGATTCGAGTCGGCTGAATCGATCCGAATCGTCTGTTCATTTGTTTTGAGTTAATAATGAGGAAGAGGAAATTGAATCCGTAATACGCGGTAAAGATATGCGGGGTTTGTTTATCACGAGAGTTAATTACAAACAGCCAAACAATCAAATCTGTCTGTATTTCGCAGATTATGTACGGTTTACGTTATGACATCCGCAGACAGTAAAAGTTTTAAGGAAACCAATATTTTACGTTTTCAATCAATATAGAATTGTATGGAATCCTTTGCCAGGGTCTGTGTTTTCTAATAGCTACAATCTCAGAGTCATTAAGTCAAGTGACTAGTGACTACATTTATTTTTTTATTATTAAGTTCGCGTTTGACCACTATCTCACCTGATGGTTAGCGATGATCTGGTCGACGATGGAGCACGCTGAACCCCTAAGTTGTAGGTATCAGGAAACACAGACGCAGGGAATCAGCGCTTACATCAGGTAAGACAGAGGACTAAAATCCTTACTAATATTATAAAACCGAAATTGAGTTTGTTTGTTTGTTACGTTTTCACGCCTAAATGGCTAAACCGATTTTGATGAATTTTGGTATTCGGATAGACCATGTCCTGGAATTGGACAAAGAATACTTTTTATCCCGGAAGGATGTTTCCATGGGATAATTTTCTGCTATCACGCGGGCGAAGCCGCTGGGAGCAGCTTGTAGTATTATATGTTTAAAAAAAGACTATCCAAGCTATGGTTATTTATATGATGTTATGCCAATAAAATCTAAATAAAGGAATATTTAGAAAAGAAATCAACAGAATCTATAATTTGTTAGACTAATTGACATTACTGATTTTGAATACACTTGCACGCCATGTTATGGTAGGATACGCTGAACCTAATTTATTGTAACACCTCATGTACCATACTCTAGCAAATAAAGATTTTGTTTACTTGTAAAAATAGAAAACAAAACTGTTTTTATTGAAAGCTGTAAATTCGTCGGTAAACTTTCATTTTGTTTTTAAATTTTTTAATGAATGAACGTATTGAATATTTATAATATTCACTACGGTTCTTTCTTTCCACTATTTTGGAATACAAAATACATGCTGTTGAAAAAATTTATAATCTCATAGCTCGATAAAATGTATGGAACAGCTGTTATTTTTTGTGTATTTAATTTTGGTTTCGCAGTAAGAGGTCCCTATTCATATACTGTCAACCACCACCCCCTGAAAAATTGTCATTCAGTTAACCATACGCCTACGTCTTTCCAGGTTGCCTGTAAGGAATCGCAGAGCGATAAAGCTACCTATTGCTTATTTTATTTTATTATTATAAAGTCAGCCGATGAAAAGCGACGATGCGGTTGACGATGGAGCACGCTCACCTAGAAGCAACCTGTTCGCTTGACTTAAAGATTCCCGGGTACTACATATCAGGCATAGATAGCTACTCTATCAGGAAACACAGATGATGAACTTCAAGGAATTCCACTCCAAAAATGCACGCACAATGAAAGTGTTCCTAAAATATTTTGTTCGTTAGGTGTGGGATGTTCAGAACGTATATAAATAATGATCATCGGTACCAGACTTTATTGATGCCATATTTTAGTTTCTACTGTATTTAAATTAATGTAAACTCATCATCTTCCTGCCCTTATCCCGTTTTATTTGGGGTCGGCGCAACATGTTTTTTTCTTCCATTCTGTCCTGTCACTCGTCACGCTATCACTAACTCCTTTTTCATTCATATCACTTCTCACACAATCCATCCATCTTTTCTTTGGCCTCCCTCTCCCTCTCCATCCATCCACATGTAAATTCATAACTCTTTTAACAACATGCGTTTCATCTCTCCTCTTTACATGACCATACCAAGACAAACGATTTCCTTTCAACTTTTCAGTCACTGGCGCCACTTTCAAACTTCCCCTAATATACTCATTTCTCACTTTATCCATTCTCGTCACACCACACATCCATCTCAAATCAAATCAAATCAATGTAAACCGTCAAATTAATGTAAACTATTCGTGTAAATAAATAAAGTGACTTCCAGTATCAGATGCAGCAGTATATAATATAAATAAATAACTTTGACTTAAATCACACGTATTTCCGTTTGTAGTTTATTAGGACAATGTCCTATTATCATTATGAAGACAATAAGAACAAGATTAACTTACCTTCAGTGGTTTCTGCTAATGAGGCGACGAAGAGCGCAAGAAGCGCCACTCCCCACGACAACCGTCTCATCTGGAACAAAAACATACATTTATTAGAATTAGTATGCCCATAGACAGATAGATTAGTTACAAAACAGTCTATTGTGTTCTTACAATGCTTATTTTTAGAAATGTAGGATGTAATCATGTATTGTTTACTTAAGATCTCGTGTTTTTTTTTCGATAGGGGAAATCATCGTAAGACAAAACCCGCTCTTGGGTGGAGCGGGAGATAGTGTCAGACTCTTACTGACTAAAAACCCCATCCCGTTCCTTCTAGCCTTCATACCGGGGCACGAGCTCCCTTTCGGACAACCCTGTCTCAGTAGGCTTTGACCCAGCTGGGCCCCTCCTGCTGCTGACAACTCCTTGAGGCGCGTGGGAACTGTGCGCGCCGTCGAAGTCTTGGACTCGGTCCATTACCGGACGATCGGATAGCGAGCTACCCATGGCTTGCCGTCCGCGAGCCCGCGTCTACGGTGGCCGGAAATCGGGATCGGAATCCCGGCGGCGGCGGTGAGGGCGCCGTAGCCTGATGCGGTCGGCCTCCTCCTTTACAAGCATTACTGCTTCGCAGAAGGAGGCGACCGCCTGCCATTCCTCCTCGCTCCGGACCATGGCCTCGACCAGGGCCCGGCGCGAGAGGTCTCCGCCGCCGTAGTTCTCGTGATGTGGTTGTGAATAGTATTCTCCGTGTAGCCTAAAAATAATACTTTTATTGTTTAAGCATCAGCTAATACCGCACCAGGCTGTCTTTTATATTTTCGTACCTAACTATTATGATTTTACTTATTGAATAGAATAGCTAGCGTAGAATCAAACAGACAAAATTAAATGAGTGATTTGAAAGACTAGGTACCTTGTTTTTACTCGCGTTTGACCACTATCTGGTCTGATAGAAGAGGACAATATAATCGGCGATAGAGCACGCTTACCTAGAAATAACCTATTCACTCTTGTTATAAAGATCCCCTGGTTGAAGCTGTCAGACTTCGGTAGGGAACTACAGCAGACTCCAGCAGGGACATCTGCTCCTTAGCTGTACCGTTGTATGTATGCACAATGAATATGTTCCCAAAACGTTTTGGGTATATGGTAGCCTACTATGTACCGGTGGCGGTGGCGCATCGCCGTACGTCTGGTGGTCCGATGATGAAACGGGATTTGTGGAATTAAGTTATGCAATTCCGACGCACACTCCCCAAACGGTAAAAAACCGACAGACTGATGTTCAAGACTTTGAAGCATTGAAGAACCTTTGAAAGTATTCATTATCATTTCAGCCGACAGACGTCCACTGTTGGACATAGGCCTCCCCCAAGCGTCGCCACAATGATCGATCCTGTGCGTCCCGCATCCATCGGTTTCCCGCAATGTTCACCAGGTCATCGGTCCACCTTGTAGGAGGCCTTCCGACGCTGCATCTTCCAGTACGTTGTCGCCGCTCCAGAACCTTTCAGCCCCAACGGCCATCTGTTCTGCGAGCAATGTGCCCTGCCCATTGCCACATTGTGAAAGTATTACCTCGACAGCAAAAAAGGTACAACCAGCTCTACAGGAAAGTCAACAAAATAAACAAATAAAAGTTTCTCACATCGCCCCACACTTCGGTTTCTGCGTATTGCGAATGCCATCACACTGACAAATAAAATGGCTGACATTCAGACTTGGAACAAATATTTGTTACCATTGGGAATGTTTGTTCCAATATAGTGAATCGAATGGATTTCTGGGGTGAGAAAATTTAAGTTAGTGAATTAGAAAGCTGTTTTTGTAACAACGAAAAATTCCTTAGGATTTTTTATTTGGTTTGAAAGCCTAGGCATCTTTTTATTTTTTTATTTTGATAGGCTCGCTTTTGACCACTGAGTCTTCGAGTTTTCTTTCTAGGACATGCCAGTTTCCTCACGATGTTTTCCTTCATCGTTTTGAAAGCAGTGGTGATGAAATAAACTACCCGTTTGAACACGTGACCTACAACTCGTAAGTCAAGGCCGTTACCACTCGGCCACCACTGCTCAGGGTAATATGAACTACTCGTAATATGATAACAAATATTGTTTATCAAATTGCTCTTTTTTTGACCCTAGAGATAATACAAAATGGCTAACAACAAACAAGTCAAGCTAACAAACCCACACAAATATGTTCTCGAATTTAAAAGTGAAATAATATAGAGTTACGCCTCTCCCCGGTTGACCCTCAATTAGTCGTATTTTCCTCCGAGGATTAACCTTTACTCACTGTCTGATAAACGGAAGGTTTATTTTATATTCTATTTATTTTACATCTAATGAAACATAATCGTATGTAAAGTAACGTTGGGCGGAGCATCGCCGTGCCCTCGTGGGGGCGATCGGCGGCGGAGACCTCTCGCGCCGGGCTCTGGTTGAGGCCATGGTCCGGAGCGAGGAGGAATGGCAGGCGGTCGCCTCCTTCTGCGAAGCAGTAATGCTAGCAAAGGAGGAGGCCGACCGCATCAGGCAACGGCGCCCTCGCCGCCGCCGCCGGGATTCCGATCCCGATTTCCGGCCACCGTAGACGCGGGCTCGCGGACGGCGAGCCATGGGTAGCTCGCTGTCCGATCGTCCGATAACCGTCCGGACTAAGCCCAAGACGTCGACGGCGCACACTATTCCCGCGCGCCTCAAGGAGTTGTCAGAAACAGCAGAGGCCCAGCTGGGTCGAAGCCTACCGGGGCCAGGGTTATCTGAAAAGGAGCTCGTGCCCTAGTTTGAAGGCTAGAAGGAACGGGGTGGGTTTTTAGTCAGTAAGACTCTGACACTATCTCCCGCTCCACCCAAGGGCGGGGGTTGTCATAAGATGATTTTTGCCCACCGTAAAAAAAAGTAATGTAATCGTATGTAACATAATTTGTACGAATCTTGTTTTCAGAGAAACGTTCAGGTATAACTAACGTAAACAAAATCAATCATACCATTTCATACGTATTTTTTCGACATATTTCGTAATATAACAATACTTCAATACCAAATGACCCGATAAATCTTACTTACATAGCATTCGGCTTCCAAAGCATTCTCGAAGAAACGTAATAAGCCAATAACTTGGTAACCCTTTTGATAGTATCAAGGGGAAATTTTCTTTGGCCTACAAGTTCGCTATACAAGTTTGAATTTCCTACAAGCATTTTATTCGAGCATTCGTAGAGAGCGCTACGAAACCGCTACGAGAGCGTAATTGCTACGAGGCTACGGGGCTACGAGGCTACGAGCCCCGCCATGATTGCGCGACGGACCGCGTTCAGTGGTAAACCGACAGTTTTATATTAATCGACTTCTTTGTTTTATTTCAACGGGAACACTAACTTTTGAACGCAGTCGGTTAAATTTTGATGACACATTTCAATCTGTGGTTTCATTGATGCAATTAAAAAGTTTTCCGCGGAACGGACCATTGGTAAAGACTTTCATTATTATGGGTAAGTATGAACATTAAATTTTCTGTTCAAATGGTATGAAGCGAGTGAATGGTTTTAGACGATTCATATTAATTATGGACATTAAGTAGTCCTTTGTAGGATTAATGGCAACTTTTAAGAACGAAAATGTCTCGAGAATAAAACATTAGGAAACGTTAAAATTAGTAACACTTTCAATAAAGACTTCAACAATAGAGACAGAATAAATTGCATATTTACAAAATTGTAATCCTTACTAATATTATAAAAGCGGAAGTGAGTTTGTTTGTTTGTTTATTACGTCTTCACGCCTAAATGGCAAAACCGATTTTGATGAAATTTGGTATAGAGATAGTTGGGACCCTGATCACGAACATAGGCTAATTAAAAAAAAAGTGAGAAAAAGGGGAGAAAAAGTAAAGTATATTAATAAACGCGGGTGAAGCCGCGGGTATAAACTAGTATTAATATATCACTTCATGAATAAGGTCAAATGAAGATAAAAAACAATGCATGGATTATATAGTATACAAATTAAGAGAGGAAGTGACTATATTGAGACGACAGAAAATAAAAATATATGGAAGAACGCACCGTGGATTTCTGATTTACCTATGTAAATATAAAAGTAATTATTTTATCAAAGTATCAACGATAACACGACAAAAACCAGTACTAACAAATAACAAAGTCAAGAAACCTGAATAGCAAACGTCGACAAGGAAAAGCACATAACAGATGGGCCGATAACATAAGAAAAAAATAAAGACAACATGTTTATTTGGCACACAATGAACAAACAAGTATTAACTATTAATTTAAAGCTTAAAATATATTAAAAAAAACTTAAATCAAAAGTAAAAAAAAAAACTACTGCGGTCTTCCCGTCCAATTATAATTTAGGTGCCTTTAAGGCTAGAGTGAATAGACAGTTAATATTTTAGCGCGCTTCACCATTAACGATTGCATTACTGCTTACCATCAGGTGTGATCGCATTCACTAGTTTATATCAATTAAAAAAAAGTTAAGTTATCAATGTAATAAGGACTATTCTCACAATATTTTTTTTTAAGGACTGGGCAGGACATGTCTGCCGCATGTACAACGAGCTGTGGGAGCGTAAAGCGCAAGATTGGAGCCCGGATACAGCAACGCAGGGCCGTGCCAGACCACGAAGGAGATGGCGGGTCGACCTGGATGGCTTCCTTAAGAATTGGAGTGAGAAAGCGAGGAACCGCGAGCGTTGGAAGGAGTGTAGGGGGGGCTTTGCCCAGCAGTGGGACAATACAGGCTAACTATAATAATTTCGGAAGTTTTCGTTCCGTCCATAGGTACATCAACACTTTATAACACTTTATGTAACCGCCTGTCTAACAATACACGAGGTGACTCTGTACAATGCGCCGCATATGGTTAGTATTACAGGCGGTACAGTCGCCACAACGTTTTATGTGCGGAGACTCGTTATGCGAGACTGAGCGCGCTGATACACACTGGTTGGCTGTTATTGAGGCTGTAACATTTCATTGTAACACACAAGTGCCCTTAGTTTGTGTGTATTTTCTAAACGTATAACATAAACACAACATAAATTCCTCATTTCCACAACGTCATCTAGTCCCAAACTGAGCAAAGCTTGTACTAGACAACTAATAAACATCATATACTTCTGAATACATATATATTATACACCCAGCCACAACGGTCGAACCTAGCCAGGCGCACTACTTTGTGTAATTTATTTCATCACCACTGCTCTCAAAACGGTGAAGGAAAACATCGTGAGGAAACCGGCATGTCCTAGAACCAAAAATTCGAAGACATGTGACATTCACCAACCCGCACTGGGCCCGCGTGGTGGATTACGGCCCATTCCCTCTCCTAGAGAGATCTGAGTCCCAGCAGTGGGAACATAAAAAAGGCTGATGATGATGATGATGATGATGACAGAACAAATGATCGTACTCATGACACAAATATACATATGTCTTGGGTGGGAATCATACCCATGACCTCTGGCATAGCAGTCAGGGCCACTAATCGCTAGACCAACAATGATGTTATGTAGAGGTTTTTAATGAATATCTATTTGAAAATAACGTGTGAATGACGTCAATCAAAAATTGATTTAGTGCGGCAGTGTCAAATTTGTGACCTTTTTTTTTCAATATTTTTAGAAAAAATATAACATGGTGTAAAAATTATTGGAATCGATACAGTTACTGATTCTGAACAAACTATTTCAGGTTTCGCATATACTAAAACTAATCTACACTAATATAATAAAGAGGTTAAGTTTGTTTTTTTGTTTGTTATCTGTGGGAGTACTGGTCCAATTGCTAAAATTTTTTCACCGATAGAAAGCTGTTTATTTTTTAAAAATAACGGGTGCGTTCGAAACAGTACACTGCGCTCTAAAACGCAAATCATTGACGTGGTTCAGAAGGCTGCCCAGCTTAAGTGGGACTAGGCTGGACATGTTTGTCGCATGCCGATCGAGCGGTGGGCCAGGAAATCGCACGACGGGGTCGCGGCAGACCAAGAAGGAGATGGCGGGACGACTTGGATGTCTTCCTTGGGAATTGGAAAGAAGTGGCTCAAAACCGGGAACATTGGAAGGAGTGGAGGGAGGCCTTTGCCCAGCTGTAGGACAGTCTGGGCTAGAAAAAAAAAGACAGCTGTTTTATTCCTAATTGATATAGGCTATATTATGTACGCGGGCGAAACTGCGAGCAAAAGCTAGTGTTGTACTAGTGACCAGGCAAGCAAGTTACCTCGCACCACAGACCAACTTCTCCACTGCACCTATTAACTCCTCAAAACCTACCATTGTGTTCCAACGCTATCCCGGGCTCGTACAATACGTACTATACGTAGCGACGGTATATAAGCGGCTTCATTACACAACCCAAACTCGCTGTTTATACATGAATAATTTAAAGCGAGCGTATCACAATGACCTCGGGCTCGTATCAAACGAGGCTTCGTGTGTTACTAGGAGGGGTTTAGGCGGTTTTGACTTGCTGACTGTCGGAACATTACGGGGAAACAAGACTGGAATAAGTCTGGCCAGTAGTTTTTATTGTGGAAAAGCATGCAATGACATCAATTGCTTTTGGGCGGAGTGGAAAGGTGTATCAGACTTACTGACTAGAAACTACTCCTGTTCCTTTTTTTGGTATAATTTGACTTAAAACATGGCCCCAGTTGGCTTCGACTCTGCTGGGCCCTACAATTTCCTGACATCTCAAGTGCAACACTACGCGGTTTGGAACACTACGGGTTTAGGCGGTTTTGACTTGCTGACTGTCGGAACATTACGGGGAACAAGACTTGAATAATTGTGGCTAGTAGTTTTTTTTATGGTGGGAAATTATACAATGACATCTCCCGCTTTTGGGCAGAGCGCAAAGGCGAGTCAGACTTACTGATGAAAACCTACTCCTGTTCCTTTTTTGAGTTTAATTTCACTTAAACCATGGCCTCAATAGGCTTCGACCCTGCTGGGCCCTACGATTTGTTGACATCTCCTTGAGGCGTGAGCACTACGTGCCATCGACGACTTGACACAATGACCGCGGTCTCGTATCAAACGAGGCTTCGTGTGTTACTAGGAGGGGTTTAGGCGGTTTTGACTTGCTGACTGGCGGAACATTAGGGGCAAACAAGACTTGAATAACTATGGCCTGTAGTATTTTATTTTACGGTGCGAAATCATGTAATGACATCTCCCACTCACGGACGGTGCTGAAGGGCGTGACAGACATACTCACTAAAACCTTTTTTGGTTTTAATTTCACTTAACCATGGTCCCAGTAGACTTCGAAACTCTGCTGAGCCCCTACAATTTGCTGACTTATTGTTTGTACGAGGTAATTCCAGAAACTACTGGTCCGATTGCGAAAATTTTTTCACAGATAAAAAGCTGCTCTATTCCGGAGCTGCAGGCATAAGCTAATTTTCAATTTTTTTATATCTAAAAGCTGAAGAAGTCTTATCAGTAGAAACGTTGTATGTTTATTACGCGTATGTACATAACTGTGAATATATTATTTACTGAAAAAGTTATACTGTATCCTTGTTTTCGTAGTCCGAACCAGACAGGCGCTGGGTAAACAAACTTTGTTTCCCTCGGGATGCACGAAAGGCACCGATGCGATGCCGAGCCATCAGAAATGCCGGAAACCCGTTTTTATGTGCTGAAAACGGCCCCTGAGTGTATTTAAACAGTAAGAGAATAAAGTATATACATTTGGCTTCTTCGAAGCAAAATCAAATGTGGCGAGATACGGCAAAAACTAAGCACTCCCTTGAGTATTTATTTGTATTTAAAGAAAAGTACTAACTAATGGAGTTCTCAACACCTAACCCAAACCTTTCAACCTAGTATCCTGAAATATTGCACACAAATTTTCTCTATTATGTACTTGCTTTTGCTTACGGCTTTTTCCGCGTACCTACATAAAATATAGCCTATGTTAATTAGGAATAAAGCAGCTTTTATCAGTGACTGAGCGTGAGTACTTCTCCAAAGGAAACGACCAATTTGGATCCGTGCAGTGCTGTTATAATATAATATAATAAGCTTTATTTGATTCATTTTGACAGGGTTCAATAAATATACAGTAATGCGATACACAAAAGACTTAAATGCTAGTTTATTACAAATTCCCTGGACCCCACACTAGGATTCCCTGTGTCGTGGGATCCAGTCTCTTCCCGAGTTCGGCAATAATAATAGTAATTACAATTTTATAGATAGGAAAAAAAAATGTTAGAGATATAAGAATTAAATTAAAAAAAATAATGTTTAATTGTTGAAAACAAAAAAAAAAAAGTTTCAGGTGCTTTTGAGTTAGTGTATGTGTATGTGTGGAGTGTGTGGTATGGTGTGTGGGTGAGTGTGGAGTGTATAATGGATGTTTGCCTGTTTTCCTTTTGATGTAAAACCATTTTACGACTGTATTTGTAAAAGCTCTTCCGTTTGGTCGTAATTTTTGGGATGTAGCCATTTATAAGCTGCATTTTTAAAACTTCTGTACAACATGGTTATATTGCTATCGTGTTAGTAGAATTTAGTGTAGAGGTAAGGTCCGAGGAACGTTGTTGACGTGTACGTGTCCATGTAGGCCTATGGAAATAAAAATATTTGCTTTTTTTAGATTGCAAAAACAGAAATAAAGACAAAAAGCTGTCTTGAATTAACATGTATCCTTTACGTTATTTAGTAATATTACTTTACTAGCTGCTCCCAGCGGCTTCGCCCGCGTGATAGCAGAAAATTAGCCCAAGAGAACATACTTTCGGGATAAAAAGCATCCTATGTCCTATTCCAGGACATGGTCTATCCGTATACCAAGTTTCATCAAAATCGGTTTTGCCATTGAGGCGCGAAGACGTAACAAACAAACAAGCAAACTCACTTTCGCTTTTATAATATTAGTAAGGATTCTATGGTTATAGGGCGCCTTCTATAGCTATTATACCAGGGACCCATATTCAGGTAGATAGAAATTCCCTTTACTTTATGCGTTCAATCCAGCAAGGCTTGTAATTGCAAGGAGGAGAGTAGTGCGTGCTAACCACAAGGTCTATAAAGTGTACGTTTCTGTATTGTTCTAGTCCAGAGTGTAGTCGCAATGTATGGGAGTATAGTACCGACTCTTGTACTCTCGAACAAGCTACTCGTATTGTGGTAGTGAAAGAGGTCGCATGTTGCTATTGCTCTTGTTAACTAGCAAATTGGCAAGATAATGATACCTACTGTTTAAGCTTTATGCTTTATAGGTAGTCGACACGTGGCTTGAGCTAGACTTTATGTAGGTATAAAATTGGTATTGTATTTTGATAGGAAGAAAAGAAGATTGTTTTTTTTTTAATGACAAATAGGTTGGCTGTCAAGCAAGCCGTTAGGTGGAAATAATTCTTCTTTACTTGTGTTTGGACGATTGCTAATTTTTTATATTGCATTTGAAGTTTAGTATTTCTCAAAATATAGTCTGTAAACTTGTCTAATTTTAGTATATAAGTAAGGTTTGAGACATTCTTGACTCAGAATACTCAATTCAGGAAACCGATCCTTAGTAACTTGACCGACTGTACTCCAAAATAGGCACGACTGAGAAACCCATAGCAAACAATAGTACGTGCAGGTACAAATTTACACAGGTATGGTTTCAAGCCGTGTAAAGGCAAAGCTGTGCAGGCTATTCAGGTGTCAATATCTGTATCAATTTCAGCCGTACCTAACCTACATACCTATGTGAAAGTGCCTAACACTGAGCCTCTATTGAATTTGACGTATCGCCGCCATTTTGATTGTCTGAATTGACCATTATGTCTCTACCTGTATTGTGAGTATATGGTGGCAAAATGAGCAACGTATTTTTTTATACTTATAAGAGAAAATAATGTCCTTTTGGAGTCAGTGTCCGATGATTTGTTTAAGATCATCATCAGGTGAGATAGTGGTCAAACGTGAGCCTATACATTATATAAAAAAAATCTTTTCTGTAGTAGATTCATGTAAAATGTGCTTTTTTTGTGGTGGGACCCCATTAAATAAATTCTGCCGCTTTGCATGGAGCAAAATGAGACTTAGACAGGTTTTGAGAAAACAAAGTGTTTTTTTATCTTATTTGTATCAAACACTAACTTTATTCAAAGTCGCGATCGAACGCTTGTGGACGGCGAGCAATGAGTGGCTCGCCATCGACCGTACTTTTCCACGCGCGCCTCAAGGAGATGTCAGCAAACTATAGTGGCCTAGTAGAGTCGAAACTTTGCCCTGGTAACGAAGGAAAAGGAGCGGGATTTTTGTCAGTAAACTGTCTAATACGGCCCTATTCAAGGGCGGGGATGTTATTAGATGATTTCCCACCAAAAAAAAAAAAAAAAAAATTAGACTTAGGATGCACTAACTGAAATGTGACATCACCGTAATTAGGTTATATGTGAACAAAAGAGATAGCGATTATTTCCTACCGCGCCCCCATTCTTCCCCAAATCAATATTTAAAATGCTAATTGCTGCTTCATTTAAAAACCAATTTAGATGCTGTTTTCAGAAGAAGATTTATTTTTAATGTTGTTCAATAAAAAATAAACAAAAATACCCAATTAAATCCGTCCGTTATTTATACTTAGCTACAATCAGAGCACCAAATTATCCTACGTAAACATACATCAGCAAAATGTTAATACCGTTACGACAATAGAAAATAAACGAAGGTTTTTCAAAAAGCTCTTTCCACATCTCCTTTTCTGCCGTAAGCCAACTACGCAGCGCTGAGCCGCCGCCGTCTGAATACACCTTTATGTTAGTTACTTTTTTAATTAATCGCAATTGAAACACGACGCTCTGGCTTCTACGTTTCAACTTAATTATGTACATTTTAATTTTACCTCGGTCATAATTACGTAGAAATTAATCAACTTTTTGAGGTTTTCTTTCAGACACCAAACCAAAACCGTACTCTGTGTCAAGTACATGGAAAACGCATTTCGGATTACAAAATACCGATAATTGGTTTAATTCGGTATCCGAAATTAAATTTGGATACAAAAGCTTGTATCTCCATGTAGTTGTATTAATTAAATTTTTGTCTATATTAGTGATGTTCAATTCCGCTATCAGCGTTGATATCAGCGTTGGAAGGCCTGCAACAAGGTGGTCTGATGACCTGGTGAAGGTTGCGGGAAACCGAGACGCACAGGAACGTTCGTTGTGGCGACGCTTGGGGGAGGCCTATGTCCAACAGTGGACGTGTATCGGCTGAAATGATGATGATGAATTCCGCTATAAACTCTAGAGGCGCTATAGACTATTGAACATGTTTTTATAGCGCGCTGTTTTATACGCTAACATTATAATACGATATAACAAAACTTGGCAATCAACTGAACGCGGAGACGTTATCATTTTAGTCGGCAACGTGCTAAACGGACACAATATATGGTATATTGCTATTCCTTTTTGTCTCCGCTGTTAGCGTTTTGTTGAGCGGGTCGCGAAGGTGAAGCCAATATAACAAACGCTATACGCTATGAACAAATAGCGTGTTATATTTTGGCGCTATACCTTAAGGTGAGTATAGACTACAACATTTTCTGGAGCATTTCTGTGTAATGTAACGTTCTTACGAATGGTACAATACAGGTAAAAGCTCAGTTTTCAAAGTATTTCCATGTAATGTAACGTTCCTACGAATGCTCGGCGTTATGTTACGGGTAAATGCTCACAGCAAGTGTGCGTTTACCAACATTTCGTTGTACCTTGCGTTCATTTTTTTTTTAATATCACCCCGCATCCGCGCATCGCCCGCACTTGTGGCTCGACGAAATGTTACACCAATACGCTCGACGAAATGTTACACCAATATGTTCGTTGGTTTGTAACAAAGAGGCGAGCGCGCTCGACGTTTCGTTCGTAAAAGGATGATACACTAGAACATATTATAGAGCGGCTCGTTGTTCTGTTACAAGTAAATGTTGTAGTTTATACTCACCTTTATTTTAGCCACCACTAGTCTGTATTACACAGTTATTTTGAAATGAAATATAATAAGTTATTATTAATTAACGTAGCACGGATTATATGTTGTGATACGTAGTGCTTGCAAAATCATTTGGAGAATTAATTAATTACGTTAATGTTTTGGTAATTTTATTGAAGTTAATTATTGTTTTTTTTTTGTTGCTATTCAAAGTTCAAAGTTATTTATTTGTCAATTAATGCGGTCCAAAATATGACAATAATGTAGGATATGTATTTTACCTACCTTCAAACTCATTTTGTTTGTGCCAAATAAATGTACCTATTTTACACCATTATAAAACATCGTGAGGAAACCGGCATGTCCTAGAACCAAAAATTCACAGACATGTGACATCCACCAAGCCGCATTGGGACCGCGTGGTGGATTACGGCCCAATCCTTCTCCTTGAGAGAAGGTCTGAGTCCCAACAGTAGGAAAATTATAAAGCCAATTATGCTATACCTGTCTATGCATGATGACAGTAATTCGAAGACATGTAACGTCCCTCAACCCGCACCGAGTTCGCGTGGATTATGGCCCATTTTTTCACCTAGGAAGAAGATCTGAATACCAGCAGTTGAAATATAATAATAATGCTGTTTACATAATCAAATTATCAATATTGCTGATTAAGCTGTTACAAAATACATATTTAAATATTTAACCGTTTTAAATAACGAAAATAGATCCGACAAATAAAAATACACATACATTTAATGCAAAAATTAGATCCCACTTAATATTTACACTCTCCATTATTCCCTTTCATCGAATTTCAAAGCACATAACATAAAAAACGTGAATAATCAATATTTACTGTACAAACCCATAAATTGAGGATCAGAATATAAACAAAAAAACCGTAAATAAATATTCGTTATTATTGGAACCGGCAAAGCTATCGGATATCTAACGTAAACTCAATCAGTACCGGTAAATATATTTGTACCGGTACATATAGCAAGATGGGGCAACATTTTCGATTACATTTTGTCTTTTGTTATGAGCAATGAGCAATGTTGATTGATAGACATTGATATGCGTTGATTGTTAATTTGGTTCGATTGCTTTTGTATATTGTTGTGTTTAAGGATATATTGTTTGATATGGTTTGGGTCTAGACAAAAGAACTAGCTATCAGCAATTGTGGTTGTCAAAAGATTCAAATATTTGTGACTGACTATGTAGACATTGCGGTAGCGGATTCCATTTTTACCGACTTCCCAAAAAGGAGGAGGTACTACGTTCGGCTGTTTGTATGTTTTTTTTTTTTTTTTTGTATGTTTGTTCGTCGAATACTCCGACAAATGTGGACGGATTTTCAAAATTCTTTTTTTGTTCGAAAGTAGATAGTTCTGAGGTGGTCCCATTATCACCAAATTAGGATCTGATGATGGGATCTTGGAGAAATCGAGGGCAACCTTCAAATTTTATAGGCTCACTTATTGATTTTCGCATATTTTATGAAGTATCTTGTGTGTTTGCGTATGGTCGTCACCATCTCAGGTAGCTGGGCTGATGATGGAAGGTACAACTCCTTAACAGTAAGAAGTTACTCGAACAGGCAAGGACTGTTTTAGTAAATTGTTTTGATGTTTGATAGGGCATTTGCCACATTTGGTCTCATGATCATCAAGTCATGACCTGATGCTGCAGTCAGGATAGTCTGCAGAGTACCTAAGTCCTCGACAACAAACAGCAGATATATCGAGTTTAGGCTCATTGAAAACGGCTCGATGTGTGGATAAACGTACTGCTAATAAAGAACACCGAAGTACATAGAGACCTGATGCTGAAGCCAGGAGCATCAGAAAAAGTACAAACCTTGAAATTACAGCACCGTAGTCGTGTTTGGGCTCATTTTAAACAGGACTAAATTTTAAATTCATTGCAATGTTGACATAAATCTGGCCTGATGCTACAGCCGGGATTATCAGCATCTAGTCTAATCACTGATTGAAAGATTTACCTTTCGGCTTCATCATCAGATCAGTTCGATATATCCTTTCCCTCTCCAGCATCTAGTCTAATGACTGTTTGAAAGAAGAGGGGGAGAGGATATATCGAACTGATCTGATGATGAAGCCGAAAGGTAAATTAATGTAATCTAACCGTGTTTGGGATTATTAGAACCGTTATGAGATGCGCTCTGACTATAAGGTATTTAAGTTTGACTGAGGGGTACTTTTTAGTGGTGGTACCATAACTAAAAAGTGTAAAATAAAAAAAACTTTTTACAAAAAAAATATAACCGACTTCAATGATAAAAAACACTGAAAAGTATCAAATAACTTTAATTTTGGAAGTCGGTGTTAAATAACGAAGAAACTAAACTATTATAGAAACACCGACTTCCAAAATTAAAGTTATTTGATACTTTTCAGTGTTTTTTATCATTGAAGTCGGTTATATTTTTTTTGTAAAAAGTTTTTTTTTTTTAAATGTTTGATTTATCGTTGGTATAAAGGTGTAGAGGTTTGTCTTGGTATGGTCATGTGAAAAGGAGGGACAAAACGCATGTTGCTAAAAAAGTTATGAGTTTACATGTGGATGGATGGAAGGGGAGAGGGAGGCCAAAGAAAAGATGGATGGATTGTGTGAGAAGTGATATGAAAGAAAAGGGAGTTAGTGATAGCATGACGAGTGACAGGACAGAATGGAAGAAAAAAACGTGTTGCGCCGACCCCAAATAAAACGGGACAAGGGCAGGAAGATGATGATGATGATGATAAAGGTGTAGAGGAAGACAGTTATCCCATTAATTGCCAGTTACCCTATCATCTTTATGATTTTTTTTTTGTTTTCTTATCTTCATTCATGAATTAAATACGATAATTTTGAAACAAGTAGCCTAATAATATAACCTCCGAAACTTGGACTCAATATCTAAATAACAAGACTTAAAGTCACCCAAAGGGCAATGGAAAGGGTTCTGCTCGTAGTTTCCTTACGTGATCACATCGAAAATGAAGATTTCCGCAGGAGAACCGATGTTATCGACTTGGCTCGAAGAATCACCAGACTTAAGTGGCAGTGGGGATAACACATTGCTCGCAGAACAGATGGTCGATGGAGACCGAAGGATATGGAGTCCACTTCGGTAAGTAGGAAGACGCCCCGTTGGAACCACCCACAAGTTGGACCGATGACTTGGTGAGGGTCGTGGGAATCTGGTGGATGCGAGAGGCGCATGACCTGTCATTATGGCGTTACTTGCGGCCTATGACCAAAGTGGACGTCTTTCGGCTCAAAAGATGATGAATAATATATCAATATCCATAATTAAAACCATTATGTATTCCTGACATATCTATCTTCCATTATATCAGTTCTGTTTTTGCGTGATTGAATTAAACTGATACTCGATCTACAAACCGAGTTTCCTTATGTTCCAATGCAAATTACATCACGTGTTTCCATTAATTTGATCAGATATTTACTGGACAGGTACACTTTATTGTTATTAGATACTCCTATTATAATAAAGGTAGAACTACACTGCGCACACGTGTGCCACACACGCCGATCTGGGCGCGACGGTCTCCAAACATTTTATATGGAAACTAGACTTGTAGAGCTACACTAGATCCACGCCACGTGACGTCGTTCTACGTTTAAATCTGGCGGCGTCTTTGTATGCGTTGGTCTAATGTAGTTCTAACTTAGCCCTAATATACTTGGGAGAAAGCTAATGTCCAGCAGCAGATGTCCTTCGGCTGAAATGATGATGATGATGACTGGCCTTTTTTTATTTTGGGGAAAATCATCCATTGACAACCCCTGCTCTTGGGCGGAGCGGGAGATAGTGTCAGACTCGTACTGACTAACAACCCACCTCGTTCATTCTAGCCTTCATATTAAGGCTCGAGCTCCCGTTCAGATAACCCTGGCCCCTGTAGGCTTCGACCCGGCTGGGCCACTGCTGTTGCTGATAACTCCTTGAGGCGCCCGTGAACAGTGCGCGCCGTCGACGTCTTGAGCTCGGTCCGGACAGTCACCGGACAGAAATTACTTTTACATGGTGGACAGCCACCATCCATACACACAAAAGGTTTAACAACTACAAAATTCTTATTTTATTTGCACAAAGACTTTTTATAGGTGACGACTTACTCGAAGATATGGAAATAACCAAATAAAATATCGAACTTACATAGGTATTACTTCATCTGTACCAAATCCAAATAGTTCGTAATCCAATCACTGAAAGAAGCTGCAAATCATTTCGCTATCCCAAATCCGAACACTTTAACTTGACACCTCTACATAACAGCGTCCAATAGACGCAAAAGGTCAAGTTCAACCGGTCGATCGATAGGCAACAAAAATGTGTCCAATTACGTATTCTGATGGCGTTTGGATGAACCATAGAGCACGGAGTACGCCACGGTTATGGCTTGTTAAAACTTAACATACAAACCAATGAAGTTTTTGCTACAACTTGGGGTTCTTTAAGTCAAGAGTGAATAGGTTACTTCTAGGCAAGCGTGCTCCATCGTCGACCACATCATCGCTTACCATCTATCATCATCATCAGGCTTTTACTAACTAAAACTCACGCGTGTTCCATTGCATTCCAGGGCCGCGGTGATTCATTCGAAGAAATACTGTCTTATTAGCCATTAGTTACCAGCACATGTACAAAATTACAGAGGACGTCCAAGGCGTTGTACAATCGAAACTTACAAACTAATACAAAAATAATCGAATAACAAAATCCATACACATTGAAGAAAAAAATTACTGCCGTATCTAATCTATGCCAGTGTTCCAAGCTCTGTGGCCTGAGCTAACGAAGTAGGGATGTGTGGCAGGTACTCGTATACTTCGGCGACACGGAATCGGTCCCTGCCGATAAGTAGGCTTTTTACTTTTTAGAAGGGAAGCGTGCTTCATTGCGCATTGGGGTTTGTTTATCGATGAGCAAATCGATTTGGAAATGCGAGCAAGATTTTGTTTAAAAGGTATTTGTTACCGAAAGTACCTATAGAGATTTTGGATAGGTTATTGATGTGATTGGCTGGATTAAAAGTAAATAAAGTGTTGTTTTAAACGGATGTTGCGGCATTACTTTCTGCATAAATTGTGAAGTCGTCTCTAAACCTTTCTTTTACTTTTTATAAATATACAGGTTATATAGGTATATTTTATATTGTATATAGGTATATGTATGATTATTTTGTATTTATGGTATTTTGTATTAGTAAATAATTTTGAACCCTTGTTTTTTTGAAATAATATTTTTTTTTATTCACCTGCCACGTTTTCTCTTCTACACTCTAAGTAAACTGGTAGAGAATGCCTAAGGCATTAAGTCCGCCTTTGTACTTTTATGTTGCATGAAGTTATAATAAATAAATAAACAATATACGAATTCTGGTTTGTAGAATAAATTAAATTAACAACTAGTTTTTTTTCGCGGCATCGCTACTGTGAACCAAGAGATACCAAGACGTAGTATAAGAAGAAAATAAAGAGAAGAAGAGATAAATTGATTTGTGGATGTATCTAGTATTAATTTTAATTCATGAATCCCCAAGCGAACGCCGGCGTTCGCGCATCTATTGTCTTACTATTGTGTCTCTAATGGACGGTATCTGAAGAGTTAAGCTCTTACTGCGTTTTTTTATGATGAATAAATACTATATCTATCTATTTATCTTAGTTGCCATAATATTTATGAAAACATTTTTGAAATCGAAGTAGTTTCGAAGATTATATCCAATCAATGTAAACTTGGCATTTTTTTTGAATTTTGAAAAGTAGTTCACTTTGATTTCTTTGTCGGCTAAATGAAACTTGTATGACAAATTAAAAACTTGTAGCATACAGCGTTCTTTAAATTAAAAAATTATAAGCATTGCCGTAGAAAACACAATGTTTGATAAGAACTTAAAACTAGTTCACAATAATGTAAATTTTAATTGGAAACTAGATTTACAGACCACCAGTGGCAGTGGCAAAACATATTTTGAGTTTTCTTGTTGCATCCATCGGATTCTCGCGATCCTGACCAGGTCCACCTTGTGGGAACCTTCTAACGCTACGTCTTCTTGTACGCGGATGCCACTCCAGAACCTTTCGTCCCCATCAACCATCTGTTCTGCATGCAATGTGCCCTGCCCATTGCCACTTAAGTTTTTCGATTCTCCGTTTCTTTAGAATAGAATAGAATAGAATAGAATAGAATAGAATAGAATAGAATAGAATAGAATAGAATAGAATAGAATAGAATAGAATAGAATAGAATAGAATAGAACAGAATAGAACAGAATAGAACAGAATAGAACAGAATAGAACAGAATAGAACAGAATAGAACAGAATAGAACAGAATAGAACAGAATAGAACAGAATAGAACAGAATAGAACAGAATAGAACAGAATAGAACAGAATAGAACAGAATAGAACAGAATAGAACAGAATAGAACAGAATAGAACAGAATAGAACAGAATAGAACAGAATAGAACAGAATAGAACAGAATAGAACAGAATAGAACAGAATAGAACAGAATAGAACAGAATAGAACAGAATAGAACAGAATAGAACAGAATAGAACAGAATAGAACAGAATAGAACAGAATAGAACAGAATAGAACAGAATAGAACAGAATAGAACAGAATAGAACAGAATAGAACAGAATAGAACAGAATAGAACAGAATAGAACAGAATAGAATAGAATAGAAATACTTTTATTCGGTACAGACACATCACAATGGTTATGTACACAAAGTAAACAAGAACCAAAGTACAAAGTACGCCGAGCGTGTCCGCACCGAAAGGGGACATAGCTCGAAGACACATGAAATAATTTCGCAGGTAAGAATAATAAAACAAAAGATTGTAATTTCAAGTTATTTACCCGTTCTAGCACAAGTATATAATTTGTTACAAAATTTTCATAATAAATCAAGCGAATCGGAACGACCCCTATAAATAACAATTTTACTAGAGACTGTATTCAGATAATCTAATTAGAAATTAAATAAGCAATTTGTAAATAGATTATAGCTATTTTGTTTCTGAGAACGGATTTTGTAATAAATTATTGGATTATCTTATTAGTACCTTACTATAATTTATGAAAGAAAGCTAATTAGCAATTACCTGGCTACAATAATATCTACCTATGGAAGCTGTTATTCAGTTTAGCGACCTTTAAATTCATGAATCCCCAAGCGACCACCGGTGGCCGCGCATCTATTGTCTTACTATTGTGTCTCTAATTGACGGTATCTGAAGGGTTAATGAGGCTAAATTATTTATTTGACAGGCCTGTTGGTCTAGTGCTTAGTGGCCCTGACTGCTATATCGGAGGTCGTGTGTTCGATCCACTTGTCTTCAAAAACTTGTGTGATGAGATCATTTGTTCGGTGTCAGGGTGTAATTTATCTATTTTCATTACGTAGAGAGAGCAGTGGTGGCCGAGTGGTAATGGACTTACGAGTTGTAAGTCTTGACTTGTAAATTGTAGGTCGCGGGTTCGAACCCAGCCAGGCGCATTACTTTGTGTAATTTATTTCATCACCACTGCTCTCAAAATGGTGAAGGAAAACATCGTGAGGAAACCGGCATGTCCTAGAACCAAAAAATCAAAGACATGTGACATTCTCCAACCCGCACTGAGCCCGCGTGGTCGATTACGGCCCATTTTTTCTCCTAGAGAGGAGGCCTGAGTCCCAGCAGTGGGAACATTAAAAAGGCTGATGATGTTGATGATTATGTATTTAGAAATATATAGTATATTTAACAGTTGTCTAGTACTTATACCACAAGTCCTGCTTAGTTGGGCACTAGATGATGTTGTGTGAAAGTTGCGGAATTTTATTTGTAAGAAGAGTTATATTGCCCGAATTCATATAACCGTAGAGGTTTAACAGGATTGTAACGTAGTGGGGCCATGGGTTGTGCAAAAGAGAAACCCGGAGCCCTGGAATAGGGGTAAAGAAGGAACATAGGAGTGGGTTTTAGTCAGTAAAAGTCTGTCACACCCTCTCGCTCTGCTCTAGGGCGGGAGAAGTCATAGGATGATTTCTAAAAAAACACGTATTTCCTGGAACAGTTTTGTTAAATATTCGTGTAAATCATGGAATCACGTTGAGGATAGACAAACGGGGAAGAGGGACCATCTTCAGATAGATTAACAATTTATACATCCCTTTGCTCGCGACTGTACCTACGTAAAATGTATCAGACAAAGCTTATCAATTCCAAAATGAATGTGGTCACGTCCCAATGCTCATAAGATAACTAACTAAATAAATATATTTCTATCACGGTACCATAAATAATTCACCAGCAGACCCGCCATGAAATATGGCAGCCATGACTTGGGGGTGAATAAATAGAAATTGCTCTCAAAGTCCCTGGTTTCAAACATTTTTTTTTTCTTTACTTAGTTTGATTCTTCCGTCACGTCATTCTAGATTTATGGTGAGATTTCAGTGTTTATGGTCGGTTCTTTGGGAAGATACCGATGATATTTATTTGTTTACGTGTGTAAATAAAAGACATTACGTCTTTATTTGATTGCGTTTGAGATTTATTGAGGTGCGGTGAACGTACCTTTTAGCTGCGATTAGTTGGTTGGGAGAGACATTGATTGT
This sequence comes from Mythimna lalbum, assembly GCA_949319445.1. Classification (NCBI taxonomy): domain Eukaryota; kingdom Metazoa; phylum Arthropoda; class Insecta; order Lepidoptera; family Noctuidae; genus Mythimna; species Mythimna lalbum. Next base: position 19,933,376 of record OX439362.1, on the reverse strand, counting down.
AGAGCGTTGCTGCGTGTATAGTGATTGACTATTGGAGTATTTTTTGCAAAAAATCATTCATCGAGTTACTGGGTTGTGAAGATAAACCGTAGGGGCTCAGCAGGTTCAAAGCGCATGGGTAGTGCGAAACAGAACCCTGGGGCCCTGGAAGGCATAAAAGGAACAGGTGGGGGTTAAGTCAGTAAAAGTCTGACACGAGAGTGTTCGCCCAAGAGCAGAAGAAGTCATTGGATGATAGAAGACCAACAAAAAAAAAATTTGGTTGCGGAAATGAAGGCAGTCGCTCCACTAAAAATACTGATTCCTTTACTAATTGGGTCTGGTAAGACTGGAAGCCACACCCAACCTAACTGGATTAAATTCATAATTTTTTTTTGAGGTGGGAAGTCATCCAATGACTACTTCAGCTGTAGAGTGGAGTGAGATGGCGTGTCAGACTTTTATTGAATAAAACCCACGTGTATCCTTAAGTTGCCTTTTGAGTAGCAGGACCACGCATCATCATCAGCCTTTTTTAATGTTCCCACTGTTGGGACTCAGGCCTCCTCTCTAGGACAGGAAATAAATCCGGCCGTAATCCACCACGCGGGCTCAGTGCGGGTTGGTGAATGTCACGTCTTCGAATGTTTGGTTCTGGACATGCTGGTGTCCTCACGATGCTTTCCTTCACCGTTTTGAGAGCAGTGGTAATGAAATAAATTACACAAAGTAATGCGCCTGGCAGAGTTTGAACCCGCGACCTTCAACTCGTAAGTCGGAGCCATTACTACTCGGCCACCACTGCAGGACCACGCATTCCTTTCTGAAATTCTCTATAGCAAATTTTATGTAAACCTTGAATCTAAAATGGTTGCCAACCGGAAAAGCATCAAGACAATAAAACTCAGAAGGTCTCAGGGAAAAAAAATATACTGTCTGCAATTTCATTGCGGGTATTACCCGCAATGAAATTGCAGTGCTAAGCCACACTGCTTGGAAATAAAATGTTATTGTTGAGTTCCTTATGAAAAGACTGAACTGAAAAAAAGTGAACTGAAGTTGTTCTGTCGCTAAGTAGAATTGCTGTGCTCAGATTGGAATGGCGCGGAGTAAGAGGCTCATGGAAACCATCCGTTAAAACAATTAAAAATACAAAGTAGATTTTTATTTATATAGATAGAAAGAATGAAAGAAAATATTTTATTTGGCACAAAAACACAGTGTTGAAAAAAAGTGGTAACAGAAAAAAACTGATGTTTGCACCAAAAAGGTCCAACGTCGAGTTCGGTGAAAATGCTATGTAGCTCGTTTTTTTTTTGTTCACAAGCTTTTGTTTTTTTTTTGGCTTGGAATACTACCTAAGTCCTTTAAGAGGGTCCTTTTCCACTCGCCTATCGTAAACATCGAATATAGTTTAAAAGCTTGTTACTTCATGTAATGCAATCCAACGCGATGTTTAACGAAAAGGCAACGCAAAAAAGAGAGAACGCCTGAAAACTCTGTTAGTATTCGGTAATTCCGAGATTTACTCGAATATTTCACAAAACTTGCTCCAGGAAATAGCTGTTTTTTTAAACCCTTAAAAGTTTTTGAAAAAAGTTGTCATCAATTAGAATCTTAATAAAATTTGCAAGGCTTCTATAGTATTAATTTTTGACTTTTTTAATTTTTAGGCAAATTATGAAGTGTCAAAGTTCATACAAAATAGTAGATTTTCAGAGGCCTTTACTGGATTAGTTTTACACAAATTTAGAATTTGACTTCAATAGAAGCCTAGATACTATCCACAAGATACTGTGTTTCCAAAATATCTAATGAAAAATGTGTAATAACGTCTTAATCAGCTATGAGCGGTTGTATGAAAAACAGTGAAAATGTGAGTCGAGATACACCACCTTAAGCCATGTCTTTGTATGAATAGGTAATTTGTTTACCATTACAATATGGATGTACACGTTGTAATGTTTTGTAGTATTTGGCCGCAAATGTACTTATTAAGTCAACGTCTGCAAACTTTACTGGCATAGTCAAAATTAAAATAAAATTCTCAGCTCCATTTTACCGAGAACGCACCTTATTCAATGATTCCACATAATTGTCCAGTAGCGCAGACACTTGAGATACAAAACTACACCAATTTTACATCACAATATCCACTAGGAATCAATTTGGTATAAAACAGAGCTAGAACTTCACTCGTATAAATCGCGTCAAAGATTCCGAACTCTTGATAAACTGACATGACACAAAGGCAATTGTTGATAGAAAACGAAAAAAAAAATCAAAGTCTGTGTGTATGTACAAAATGAATGGTGTGTGTTTTTTTTTTTTTTTTTTTTTCGACGGGGAAAATCATCTTTGACGAAACCCGCTCTTGGGTGGAGCGGGAGACAGTGTCAGACTCTTACTGACTAAAAACCCCGCGCCGTTCCTTCTAGCCTTCATACCGGGGCACGAGCTCCCTTTCGGACAACCCCGTCCCCAGTAGGCTTCGACCCAGCTGGGCCCCTCCTGCTGCTGACAACTCCTTGAGGCGCGCGGGAACAGTGCGCGCCGTCGACGTCTTAGACTCGGTCCATTACCGGACCATCGGACAGCGAGCTACCCATAGCTCGCCGTCCGCGAGCCTGCGTCTACGGTGGCCGGAAATCGGGATCGGAATCCCGGCGACGGCGGCGAGGGATGAATGGTGTGTGTCACTTTTCGATTCCGAGAGCGCATGACAATCCCATACATGTTTTTGTCATTATGACGAATGTTGATGAAATATTCTTACCTTTGGTTTGGGGGTACGGAACCCTTTGGATTCTTATCAGCTAACTTGCTGGTCGCATACGAAACCTGCAACAATGAAAAGCTTTATTAGTTAAACTGCATTTAATAACAGCTATATTTTCGCAACCAAGAGAGTGAATAGGTTTCTTCTAGGTGAGCGCGTTCCATCGTCAGGTGAGACAGCGATCAAGCGCGAACCTATCAACAATAATAAAATGGTCTGGGTGTTATTTATTTATACTAAGTATGTATTTAGAAATATTTAAGTATGTTCATCAGTTGTCTAGTACTCTTAACACAAGTTCTGCTTAGCTTGGGGCTAGACGGCGTTGTGTGTAGTTTTGGAAAAAAAAGGCAGAGGACGTTTTTGCCGAAACACTGAACGCACGGACATATTGTAACCTAAATATAAAAAACCACATTAAAAGTATCAGAACAAAGAAGTAACCAGGATCAAAAGACTATTGAAATTGAAACAGGTATGCCATTGTCTGTACCTAAATAGATAATAAATGATGTTTCATCGCACCTGAAAAGCTTGTTCCCATTCTAAACATATCCTAAAGAAAATACGACCCAAATAAGTAAACAACACAATGTATAAACCAATTTACTAACATAAAAAATTATATAAGGAACAAGAAATTTTCATCACGTTTTTAACACTGCAACTTCTGAACGAAAAGGAAAAAAAGAACCTGGTCGAACTTCCCCGAGGTTCTAAGGGCGAGGGCGTGAGCGATCGCCCGTCAAATATTTAGCCTTAGGGAGTTGCCTGTCAACGGCCAGCCGACTAACTTTGCGCCCAACACAGAATACCAAACTAAGGAGTCCGACTTAGTTTAGGGACTTAAAATATAGATGTACCTAGCGTGTTTCCGAGAACAATGTAAGCGTTTTCGAACGGAGGATGTTACGTCATGCGACTGTCAATTGTTTGGAACGTTATGTTCGAAATTTGAAATGTGTAGCACAATTTTATTTGAGTACGTGATGAAAGACATCACGTACAGCTTTTGAGCTTTTACTGTGACAGAAGATATTTTGAGCGTTCACTAGCTCAAATATACCTAACTGCTACTTTAAGTGGAGCGAGAGAAAGCTTTAGTGTTTTACTAAAACCTACCTGTGACCCCTTCAGCTACAGTTACCGGACAGTCGGACAGCGAACTACCTATTGCTCGCCGTCCGACCACGCGGATATCGGGATCGGAAATTCGGCGGCAGCTGGGGCGCTGTGAGCGCCGTTGCCTGATACGGTCGGCCTCCTCCTTCAGGTTAAAACCTTTATATTTCCAAAATATTGCTATTTTTAGAAGCAAAGCTGTCTTTCAAAATACTTGGCGCGTATGACGTAAAACCTCTTTCTATTTTTAGTAGCATTATTTGGAATATAATGTTGATGGAAATATTGGGTCACGGTGTTTATACTATACGGCTTTATCACCAGTTTATATTAGGGATGCTATATCAGAAACCAGCTCTTAATGACAATATCTTTTTCATAGAAAGCTTTTATAGCTCGGCATACCTATATAATTAATACACGTTAAGACGAATCATACGAGCCTCTCGATGGGGTTGTGCCGTTTAACTACCAAGTTCCTATAGCCACCTTCCGGTTCCATCATCAGATCAGCTCCATGTCATAATAATTTTGCAATGTCATCTGATTTACACATGCATGCAAAATTTCAGCTCAACCGGGAGGAGGACAAATTGAATTTACAAGAATTGATGACAGATGAAACTTAATAAAAGCTTGTAAAAATGTTGGACAAATAAGATTATAGACATTAACGGCCTGATCATGACTTGGGTCGTACGCCGCATGGCGCGGCGAGCGGGACAGCATTAGTAAATGAAGCGTTTTCGCTATGAGCGGCGTCTCGTGGCGTGCTTCAAACATTTTCATACTTTTGATCTTACCGCTCGCCGGCCCGTGCTTAGCTACCGCTCACAGTGACAAGGTCGTGAACGGGCTGTGAGATGTTACGGGGAATAAAATATAAGTTGTTTAGTAGACAATGTAATCAAATGATCACCTTAATATACCAAAATCCTTCTGTGGCTTGGAAAGCACATGAAGCCTAGTCAGGCTGTCAATTGAATATTTTTGACAGTCGTTACTGATAGTTAGAAATCAGAAAATTTGACACCAATCTTGCCAAAGGGTGTACCCAGTTACTGGGTTGTGGGCGTCATATGAGTAGAGACAGTCGCTTAATGTAAAATACTGTTGTGTTATGCATCGGTATCTGGTTTGAATGGCAACTAAACCCAATTTCTATGGGTGGTGTGAAAGTGAATCCCGGGGCCCTGGAATGAAGGCAAGGAAGGAACAGGATTGGGTTTTAGTCAGTAAAAGTCGGGCGGGAAATGTCATTAGATGATTTCCCACTTAAAAAAAAACTAGCCCCAATTTATTTGCGAAAAGGCTAGGCAACAGAAAATATATAATGGTATGTCCAGACCTAGCGGAAGCGCCGCTCGCGAGTCCCTTACGAACGGCGCGCCATAATAGATCACAAATCAATTCAAACAAGTAAATATATGAAGAAATAAAAATCATGAAGCCCATTACCAGATTCTTGAACACAACAACAAAATTAAACACACAATTACGTAAAAGAATCCATAACTTACCAGCGCCATTTTGTTTTCTCCCGCCATTTTCCACGTACCATAAACGGGCCGTCCCGTCGTTCGGCGGGTACAATATTTAACACGACATTGTGCCCGGGTTGCCTGTTCGGCCTGTTATTGCCTGTTTACACCTCCCCGGAGCAGTTCCGACATGTTAGCGGACGTGCGGTGATTCTACCACGGTTTACTACACTTTTTTATGATATTTAACATCATGACAAACGTTTCAAGTGCTTTTTTTTCTTTGATTTTTTTTGAATGATGTAAACTAGTGCTTGACTGCGATCCCACCTGATGGTAAGTAGTGATGCAATCGTTGATGGTGAGGTGCACTAGTTTATTAAGAGCCTATTCACTCTTGCCTTGAAGACACCTAAATTATAATAGGACGGGAAGACCGCAGCAGGCAAATTGTTTCAGTCCTTCGATGTATGCGGTAGAAACGACGAGGCAAAACGCTTAGTCCGAACCGTAGAAGTTTCAACAATGTAAGGGCAGATACTCGCTGTACGACAGGTAGTCTGATGGTTGGCAGGAGCTGGCGGAATCAAGTCACGCCATTCCGAAGTTCGGAAGTATGTAGTTTCTTTTTACAGAATACAGATACCCGGTTTTCCATTTGAAGACGGATGGACCATTCTGATATTTTTACAGTATATTGCTGTAGTCAGCCTTCGCAGCTAGCTTTCGAGATAGTCAATACTTCAATAAAATTTTCAGGTCCAATTTACCGCGATCATGGATGTTTCAATGAATTTACATATTGTCCCACGGGGTTACCGTGACGTTCAAAGTAAGATTATTTTAATCTTGTTTCAGTGTGGGAAAGAGATGGCGCTAGACAACCTGTATAGCTCTGTCTCTTACCCACACTGAAACAAGGTTAAAATAATCTTACTTTAAACGTCATGATCTATGTCCTAGATGTATAAATACTTAAGATACTAAAATACATCCATTTCACACCACAATATCGGCTACAAATCAATGTGGGAATAATTAAAACAGCCGATGAACTTCACTTAAAAAAATCCTGCCAAAAACCTCGAAGTATTATTTTTACGGGGACGCATTTGCGCGGGAAAAGTGACAAGTTTGTTTTTTCTATTCGTGACTTCGGGAGTAGGCCTTTTGGGTGCGTTCTTTTTTTAAAATTAAAGCAGTATTTTAGGCCTGCTATTTTTACACACCGATTTATTTATAAAAGAACCTCCTTTTATAGAGTTCCTCGCGTGTTTTGTGTTTCATTAAATTAGGAGAGATGTTTTACGTTCTTTCTCTTTATAAGTTCTTTCATAAATCTTTTATTAGCATTATGACGCCGTCGTTGCCGGTGTTACAAGATATTTTTCTTCGCTGCTACACTAACCCTATAATGCGGTTTTGTATTCGCTTGCAGTTTGAGGCAAGTTTAATAAATAGCGAGGGTGTTAACTCGGCGCTATTTTGCATACCCCTCGAGTGCCATGGTTTGTTTTTAAATGCAAATCAGTCTTTTGAGATAACTATTTTCTTGGTAAGACAATGAATATTGAGTTGGGTGAATTAAATTGTGTTGAAATGAAATGTTACTTTAAAAACAAGTAAGAAATATGTTATCTTTCACTAACTAAAGCATAGAGCTAGTGGTGTTCTATATTGTGACATATTTGTACTTTTTGTTATTTGTTATCGTCGTCTCCGTCTCATTGTCTTTAGCTTTTGTGTAGGTACAGGTGGAGAATCATCTAATTACTTTTCCAGCTCTATGGCGAAGTAGACTACCTCTGAAGGAACATCCTTGAAGGTCAATTGAAGGAGAAGAATTGCCTTTATTTCCCTTTTACTTTCTAGGACCACGGGTAACCTTTTCAGAAATAAACCCATGGTCTTAGTGGATTTTTTTTTTTTTTTTCTGTCGACGGGGAAAATCATCATTGACGAAACCCGCTCTTGGGTGGAGCGGGAGACAGTGTCAGACTCTTACTGACTAAAAACCCCGCGCCGTTCCTTCTAGCCTTCATACCGGGGCTCTAGTTTCCTTTCGGATAACCCCGACCCCGGTAGGCTTCGACCCAGATGGGCCCCTCCTGTTGCTGACAACTCCTTGAGGCGCGCGGGAACAGTACGCGCCGTCGACGCCTTGGCTCGGTCCGGACAGTTACCGGCCGATCGGACAGCGAGCTACCCATGGCTCGCCGTCCGCGAGCCCGCGTCTACGGTGGCCGGAAATCGGGATCGGAATCCCGGCGGCGGCGGCGGGGGCGCCATTGCCTGATACGGTCTGCCTCCTCCTTTGCTAGCATTACTGCTTCGCAGAAGGAGGCGACCGCCTGCCACTCCTCCTCGCTCCCGACCATGGCCTGAACCAAGGCCCGGCGCGAGAGGTCTCCGCCGCCGATCGCCCCCACGAGGGCACGGCGTTGCTCCGCCCAAGCAGGGCACACCTCAACTGTGTGCTCCACCGTGTCCTCCGGGCGTTCCGCACAGTGGCGACACCCGGGCGTCTCTTCCGCTCGAATCCGATGCAGGAACCTCCCGAACTTGCCATGTCCGGTGAGGACCTGCGTCATGCGGAAGGTAAGGACGCCGTGAGGTCTTTCCAGCCACGCCTCAAAGAGGGGACTTACCGCCATAATTGTGGCGTGCCCAGCACTGGGTTGCGATAGTCGCTGACGCCATTTCACCGTGAGATCCCGCCGGAGCTCTGTCCGCCATACCTCGACCTGTCGCGGTAGTGGACTTTCACCCCGGCGTTGCATCTCCACGCGCTTATCGTGCATGTGTGCAAGGACTGTTGCCTCCAGATCCCACGGTGGTAGGCCAGCCAGAAGGCATGGTCTTAGTGGGTATAGGCCCTACGGGTTCCGTACTGTTTTGCTGACTTCCCTACTGGCTTGGAGTTGGCGTCCAGCCTAACTGGATGCGGCTGAATACTTGTGTTTTACAAATGGCGTACAATCAATATAATACAGCTAGAACTACATTAGACCGGCGCACACGTGTAACACGCCTGATTTGTACATTGAACGATGTCTTTGTGGATCTCTTATCAGATAGTGTAGTTCTACAAGTCTAGTATCCATATAAATCGTATGGAGACCGACGCTCCTAGATTGGCGTGTGTGGCACACGTGTGCGCAGTGTTACCAGCAATATTACAGTTACTTACAAGTATTCCGCGTCATAATACGAATTTCAAGTCGTTTGTGGTGCGGGTGCCAACTAATCATTTGGAGACCTTCCTCAAAGAAGAGTTTTGGCCGAAGGGTGTCGTGTATCGACGATTTCGTGGAAGGATACCGACCTCGCAGCGGAACACGACGCCGTCACTTCGTGTGCAATAGTTTATAGTTTAATAATAATTAGTTATAGTATCTTTTTTATGTATTAGTTTATTATTTTGTAAGATTATTTGTGTATTTTATCTATGGACCTTAGTTGCCTGACAATAAAGGATTATTATTATTATTATTATATTGCTGGTTAAGTGTTCTTTAGAATGTACATAGGATAGAAAATGGATTTACAGGTCAGCGGGGCTCTATCCGGGCGCAACTGGCTGGAATTAAATACACAGATGCTCGTACTACCGCCTACGTAGGCGGCAGCACGAGTATGTGTCCATTTCATTCTGGCCAGATGTTCAAGGGACTATAAGCCTTAAGGTAACTTTCACCTCCTGCCGTTAATGTAACAAAATAATAACTTCTCCCCACGAAAAACTCGTATCAAGATAAATTGCCTTCTCAAGGCACTCATTATTTTTCTCAATATAAATAACTTAGGCATAAAATTAGCAACATGAAACTCGGCCAAGTTTGACGGGGATCCGTTCGTCACCGACCAAGTTGCCGTCACTAAGTTAGGGCCCTTGTCTGCCAAGTTACTCTGCAACTTGAAAATATTTTATTTCTCGCCTTTTATAGCCGACGGCGACATTAATTATGGGGTATATGCATGAGACACGCGTTTTAAGGGAACTTTGTTGGAAACTGTCACATGCTAGATTAACTGAAATATCTAAACCTGGTACATTTAGGGCAATGTGGCTTTTTTGTGTATTTTTCCACTCTCCTATAGAGGAGGCCTGAGTCCCAGCAGTAGAAACATTGTAAGGCTGATTATGCTATTTTTATAAGTATTTGCTAATAAGTACTAAATTGTTGCAAATAAACCAAATTCATCATCGAGTTATCGAATTACCATAAATCATTATCATCGAATCATAACCATAAATCCTATATAGAGTGGATTGGGAATTGTTTGAAAGAGTCACTGCAGCCCTGAAATGCAAAGGGCAATTAGAGGAATACAAGTGAGTTTTAGTCAGTAAAAGTCTGATATGCTCTTTCTTTTTATCCAAAACAGAAAGATATATTTTTAATGATTTCAACCTCAAAAAAACAGAAGTCACATACGGATTGACTCAAACCTACTTTTAAAACGATGACATCCCTAACAGCACACTGGCATTTAAATCCATTTTCGAAATTCGAATTCAATCACGATTCCCCGTTCCGAAACCATTCGAAATTCCGAATCATTTGAATTTCAGAACGAAACCACAAATAAAAAGAGTTGGGGGAAATGTCATAATGCCACTTTTGTTCTTTTATTCGAATCAGAGATCTATTTAATGGTAATATCTACATGGTACACACAATAAAACAAAGTTGCTTTCCGCGTCTCTTTTTCCGTTTATCCGATTATCTGCTTAAACGATGCAATGGATTTTTATGTGGTTTTAATGAATAGAAAAAAAAACAAGGAACGAGTGAGGTTTGCGTGTATAATTTGCATCCATACAAAGTAGTGTTAGATTGCTTTTGCACCAGAGATGTGCTATGCAGCGAGGCTGTAATATCGAAGCTGAGAAACTATGTGACTGTTTCTACTGCTACTTAACTATGTAGCGGTGCGAGTAAGATGTGCTATGAAGATGCGTCGCTAGAACGTAGCTGCGTGAAGAAAATGCGCAACTCGAGCTATGCGATGTATCGATAGTCTACTTTCAGCGACAAACGCAGACCTAGGTACTCTGCCCTGTACACAGCTATACCACCCGCGACTATCCATAGCACGCATTCTTTCATATAAAAAACATCATCATCATTTCAGCCGACAGACGTCCACTGTTGTCCTCCCCCAAGTGTCGCCACAATGATCAATCCTGTGCGTCCCGCATCCATTGGATTCCCGCAACCTTCACCAGGTCATCGGTCCACCTTGTAGGAGGCTGCGTCTTCCAGTACGCGGTTGTCACTCCAGAACCTTTCGGCCCTAACGGCCATCTGTTCTGTGAGCAATGTGCCCTGATAAAAAACATATCTTAGTTGAATCCGTTTCCACCAGTGCTAAACTATGTGCACCAATGAATATGATTGGTGGATGTCAAACGCATCTATAGCAACGTAGCATAGCACATCTCAGGTGGAAAAGCACCGCTAAGCAAAAAAAAGGAATAGTGGGGGCGACAACCACACGGTACAGGTAGTGTTACTTACATAAAACCAATTTATGTAGATGTCGCTACTAGCTACAACTTGAAACGTCTTATTCGACACTTTTCACGCGTCATCAATTTTGACGACAACAGTTGAGGTTATAAAAGAAAATAGTTTACACTACAGTTGGTAGAGTTCGTAAATGGGCACTTGGCGCCATTTTGGTTTTATGTTATTTTGTGTGCATTATCGTAATGTTGAATTGGAGTGGTTATGAATTATTTTGCGGTTTACTTAACTTTATTTTACTTATAGCGTATCTACCTACCGATTGTGATTGTGATGTTAGTACCTACCTACCTTCTTACTGAACATTTTTATATATTTATCTGTGTTTTTTTTTAACCCTTCAGATACCGTCAATTAGAGACACAATAGTAAGACAATAGATGCGCGGCCACCGGGTGTCGCTTGGGGATTCATGAATTAAAAGTGAAAAGTTTTGGCGGGATTTCTTTAAGAGAAGTGTCTGTTCCTAAAGAAAGTTCTCTTATAAATAAATAAGTGTGTAAAATTAGCACGCTTAAAATACAGATTTAATTTTAAAAAAAAGAACGCGACAAAAGTCTACTCCCGAAGCTACGAAAAAAACAAAATCCGTGTCGGCGCCATCGATCTCCATGATCGACGGCACCGTGATCCCAATGCAACTCTACCTTTATTATTGTATAGAATTTTATTTTTCTCGGGAGAGGGCACCAGTTCCTGTAATTTAAATTCATCATTTAACAGGAGTCGAGAGTACTTCAATCAATTTTTTAAAATAACTTAAGTAAATAAAGATTATTATTATTACCTAGTAGCTATCTCCTTCTTGGGTATAATTACCCACATAATGTTAAAACGCACAACCTACATAATTCTCAACACGGGTGACTCACAAGTCACAAGTAAGTTCAAAGGGAACCTAAAATTTAGCTGTAAGTGGCCTCACCACAATAGGTTAGAAGGCGCAGTTGGAAGTCACGACCTTTATTAACCCAAGTCCCAAGTCCTCGCTCTCTAATAGCTACGAACCTCTTTGGGTCAAAACTAAAAATAGCTACGTACATAATAAAAGACAATACCGTCTGTATTTGAATTTAGAATACTAGATAATTATTCAAACTTTAAAACACCCCTATTATACAAAAGATAAAGTTCAAATTTGACAAGCCAAACGAATGAGGCCTTTTTAATATCAGTCTTTTAAAAATCAACTTCGTGTTTCTAAAGTTGAAAATTGAATAGGTGGCGATAGATTGAATTGGACTTGAATTTTATTCTGAATTTAAATATACATCCATAATAAAAGACAATAAAAAGTCTTCTTGTGTCTCTGAAAAAACCTTTTTAAAAACACTTTATAACCATAAATAATAAAAAAATCTCAAACAAACGTTCTATTTTCAAATTCAAAGGCTCATTGAAGTCCAGTGCCTAAAATCTCCGTGCCCTCGTGGGGGCGATCGGCGGCGGAGACCTCTCACGCCGGGCCCTGGTCGAGGCCATGGTCCGTAGTGAGGAGGAATGGCAGGCGGTCGCCTCCTTCTGCGAAGCAGTAATGCTTGCAAAGGAGGAGGCCGACCGCATCAGGCAACGGCGCCCTCGCCGCCGTCGCCGTCGCCGGGATTCCGATCCCGATTTCCGGCCACCGTAGACGCGGGCTCGCGGACGGCGAGCCATGGGTAGCTCGCTGTCCGATCGTCCGGTAATGGACCGAGTCCAAGACGTCGACGGCGCGCACTGTTCCCGCGCGCCTCAAGGCGTTGTCAGCAGCAGGAGGGGCCCAGCTGGGTCGAAGCCTACTGGGGACAGGGTTGTCCGAAAGGGAGCTCGTGCCCCGGTATGAAGGCTAGAAGGAACGGCGCGGGGTTTTTAGTCAGTAAGAGTCTGACACTGTCTCCAGCTCCACCCAAGAGCGGGTTTCGTCAAAGATGATTTTCCCCGTCGACAAAAAAAAAAAGTGCCTAAAATCTAATCCTAAAAAAACAGTAATAATAATACCTGAGAAGGCACTCAATCTTTGCCCAAAAAAAGTATAAGATCTTTTTAAAGGCAATTTTAACCCTATGAACATTCAATTGAGGCCAGCGCAAAAGTGTAACAATTCCGGCAGGAACTAGGGCTTCCAACATTTATTTTTTGCAAAATAAAATGATAAACCAAAAAACAGCTATAAAAATATAATATTTTGTGTATAAATAACTGTGTGGTATGTTTCAATCTTTTATTTTTATAAAAAAAACTATGTCCATTTTAGTTTCTTGCAATTTCTTTGAAATGAAATAAACTGTTTCATAGATCGTGAACGTAATTCATAGTGTTAATAATCAGGTTTATGAATTCAAAAGCGGTTAGAGTAATCAACATTATATTCACATAGTTCCAGTAAGCGATAGTTACAAAATAAAACAATTGGATCTACTTGGAATTGGTCTTTTAGCGCACTATTTGTCTGGCATGTACGGTACAATTTATACTAACCACGAAGTAATAACTCAGTCTATCTGTTCGTTTGATAAACTTGACACACACAGATATTACAAATCTAAAAGCCCTGCCATCAGCTATTAACGCGATCCATTTGAGGACCTAAATTGAAGTGTTAAAGGGATAGAGCTATGTAGGTTGTATAGCTCCATTTTTTTTTTAAATTGATATAAACTATTACTTGACTGCGATCCCACCTGATAGTGAGCGGTGATGCAATCTCTGAAAATGATAGTATTCGCTCTTGCCTTGATGACATTCTAATTATAATCGGACAGGAAGACCGCGGCAGGTAGGTCACACTCTTGACGTTTTGATTCATCAAGCTAAGGCACCTGGATCTGTCTGTATCTACAACGTTTCCTTAGTTTTTTTTTAGACGGGCGTTGTCCCTGTTAAAAGCTTTTAGTACGGTTGGCATTTGGGCAACCCTAGTGGGCCAGTCCCGGGGGGCGAAGTGACCGGGAAAGGGTTAGACACGGTGCCGATTTATTTCTATTACCATCTGACCGCGGGCGCGCGGTCGCCATACTGAGAGCATGATTGTTTCAACCTAACTTTATTCAGGCGATCGTTGGCCGCCATTTGTTTAAAGAAGATTATCCTATACTTATTAGTAAGCCTGTGAATTTAATGATTATATTTGAAAGCTGTTTTTTTTTATCTTTCTTTTTTCTTTTTTTTTCTCATATTTTTCTTTCGTTCTGTTTTTTTTGGTTCTTCTGCTTTTCTTTATCTTAATTTTGTCATCACATCATTTCAGCCGACAGATGTCCACTGTTGTACATAGGCCTCCCCTAAGTGTCGCCACAATGATCGATCCTGTGCGTCTCGCATCTATCGGATTCCCGCAACCTTCACCAGGTCATCGGTCCACCTTGTAGGAGGCCTTCCGACGCTGCGTCTTCCAGAACGAGGTCGCCACTCCAGAACCTTTCGGCCCCGGCTTAATTTTGTATTCTACCGAAATCAGTTGTTATTATTTGTAATAACTCGATACGATACGATAAATACGAGCAACATGTTAACACTGTGCAACTAACTACCTTTACAGCACGAAGATAGTCTATATTAGTCACATCAGGGCACATGATCGCAACCCGTAGTTGAACTAAATCAGAAACCAGTCACCGTAGCCGAAATAGGCTCCGTATTATATACTTGTACGTATATACTCTCCGTATATAATGTACGAGTACATATGTCCCTAATCATTGCGAAATATGTAATAATATTACCTATTTATTAAGTGGGGACCCTTTCAATCTACCCACAATTAAAAAATATTCAGAAAAGTAAGTAAAAAAAAAATATAAATTTAAAAAAAAAACTCATCAGAAATTAAAAACATTTTTCTTCAAAAATCCAGGACATAACAAAAGACGCTACCCTCCCAGTGTATTACATTCTTAACCCTTCACTGAGAATTGGGGGTCAAGATGTACCGATTGGGTTTTTCCCGGGATTAAATTTCAGGCACTTGGATCTCTGGGGTGTAGGGGTTGACGTGGGGTGGGGGATGTATAGTGCGCGCTGACAATAATTGTTCTGTCCCCTATCTGTGCCTCGCCTTTCATGATGGAGTCTGTTTGAGTTTGGAGAGTTAGAAAAAGACGTATTTTGTTTGAGTTTTGAACTTAGATTATT
This sequence comes from Mythimna lalbum, assembly GCA_949319445.1. NCBI lineage: Eukaryota > Metazoa > Arthropoda > Insecta > Lepidoptera > Noctuidae > Mythimna > Mythimna lalbum. Next base: position 19,918,371 of record OX439362.1, on the reverse strand, counting down.
CGTTACTCTAATGTCTTTAACCCTTCAGATACCGTCAATTAGAGACACAATAGTAAGACAATAGATGCGCGGCCACCGGTGGTCGCTTGGGGATTCATGAATTAAGACAGCGTTCCACAAAATTTTTGTATTCAATGTCATCATCATATCAGCCGAAAGACGTCCACTGCTGGACATAGGCCTCCCCCAAGCGTCGCCACAACGACCGGTCCTGTGCGTCACGCATCCATCGGATTCCCGCGACCCTGACCAGGTCGTCGGTCCACCTTGTTGGAGGCCTTCCAACGCTGCGTCTTCCGGTACGTGGTCGCCACTCCAGAACCTTTCGTCCCCATCGACCATCTGTTCTGCGTGCAATGTGCCCTGCCCATTGCCACTTAAGTTTGGCGACTCTTCGAGCCACGTCGGCAACCTTGGTTCTCCTGCGGATATCTTCATTTCTGATGCGATCACGCAGGGAAACTCCGAGCATAGCCCTTTCCATCGCCCTTTGGGTGACTTTGAGTCTTCTTATAAGGCCCATTGTAAGCGACCACGTTTCGGAGCCATAAGTTATCACTGGCAACACGCACTGGTCATAGACTTTCGTCTTGAGACACTGTGGTATATTAGACGAGAAGACACCGCGCAACTTCCCAAACGCTGCCCAGCCGAGTCGGATTCGACGATTGACCTCTTTCTCGAAGTTAGACCTACCCAACTGGACCGTCTGTCCCAGGTAAACGTAATCGTCCACAACTTCGAGTGTAGAGTCTCCGATCTTAATAGGAGTGGGTGCTACATGGATGTTAACCATAACTTTGGTTTTGTCCATGTTCATTTTAAGACCCACTCTTTCGGAAGCTCTACTGAGGTCACCGAGCATTGTACTGAGTTCTTCCGTTGTCTCAGCCATGACTACTATGTCGTCGGCAAACCGAATGTGAGTGATGTACTCGCCATTGATATTAATGCCTAGTCCTCTCCATTCCAGAACCTTGAAGACATCCTCCATTGCAGCCGTGAAGAGTTTAGGAGAAATAACGTCTCCCTGCCTCACACCTCGCTGCAAAAGGATAGGTTTCGATGTTTGGTCTTGGAGTCGGACTGACATGGTGGCGTTTTTGTATAAACACTTCAGCACTTCGATGTACCGATAGTCAATCTGGCACCGTTGGAGAGACTGCAGTACAGCCCAGGTCTCGATCGAATCAAAGGCTTTCTCGTAGTCCACAAACGCTAAGCAGAGAGGCTGATTATACTCCTCAGTCTTCTGTATAATCTGCCGCAGCGTATGTATGTGGTCTACGGTACTAAAGCCTTTTCGGAATCCGGCTTGTTCGGGAGGTTGGAAGTCGTCGAACCTGCGTGAAAGACGGTTCGTGATGACTCTGGAAAACAGCTTATAGACATGGCTCAGAAGTGAGATGGGTCTGTAATTCTTAAGCAGGGCATTGTCGCCCTTCTTAAAGAAGAGTACCACCACACCTCTGCTCCATGCCTGTGGCGTTTTTCCCTCGAGGATGACGGAATTGAATAGCTTCTGAAGGGCCTTAAGGACCGGTTTTCCACCCGCCTTCAGGAGTTCGGCTGTAATTCCGTCCTCACCCGACGCCTTGTTGTTTTTCAGCTGCTTCAAAGCCATCCTAATCTCGTACAGGCTGACGTCCGGGATATCTTCGGTGTAGTGTCGAGTCAATCTAGCTCTTGGATCATTTGCTAGATTTGCAGCGGGTTTAGTGATAGATGTGTATAACTGCCCATAAAAGGTCTCGATCTCTCCCAGAAGCTCCGATTTGGCGGACATGACTCTGCCATCGTCGGTCTTCAGTTTTGTTAGCTGGCTTTGTCCAATAGACAGATCTCGTGCAAAAACTTTAGAGCCCTCGTTCCGCTCAATGGCCTCCTTAATCCTTTCGGTATTAAAGCGACGAAGGTCGCGTTTCAGAGACTTTGATATCCTTCTAACTACTTTGATATCTTTGGTATTCAATGTACATCTAGAAAATCGGAAACTATTGGATGTACGTCATAAATGAAAAAAAAATTAACATAAGTACCTTACATTAATAAATTTTTATTTGTCAAAAAAATATTTACTAGTAATTAATCGGTAAGTGTCAAAACGTAATTTATATAATTAATCTTCATGCAACACAAAGTACATAGGCGGACTTTAATGCCTTAGGCATTCTCCACCAGTCAACCTAGGGAGGTGAAGAGACCCGGAGCGAGGAGGAATGGCAGGCGGTCGCCTCCTTCTGCGAAGCAGTAATGCTAGCAATGGAGGAGGCCGACTGCATCAGGCAACGTCACCCTCGCCGCCGCCGCCGGGATTCCGATCCCGATTTCCGGCCACCGTAGACGCGGGCGCGGATGGCGAGCCATGGGTAGCTCGCTGTCCGACCGTCCGGTAACTGTCCGGACCGAGCCCAAGACGTCGACGGCGCGCACTGATGATTTTTGCCCCCCGTAAAAAAGAAAAGAAAAGGTGAAGAGACAATATGGTAGGCACACAAAAAGAAAATTTGCCCTCAGAGAATGGATTTTGAACCCATAAGTTGATTCATAAGTTAGGCCACATGTTAATCTACATTTTGCTTCTATTAAATATTATATAACTTTGAGTTTTGAGTGAGAACCTTTTTTTCTGAGGCACACCAACTGAAACCAGTATACCAGTGTGACGCGGAACAATCTTTACGCATACTGCTCTTAGACATTTGAGCGATCATACGTAAATTCATAAGTAAATTTATTTAATCACCAATGCTCTCAAAACGGTGAAGGAAAACATCGTGAGGAAACCGGCATGTTCTAGAACCAAAAATTCGAAGACATGTGACATTCCCTCTCCTAAAGAGGAGGCCTGAGTCCCAGCAGTGGGTACATTAAAAAGGCTGATGATGATGTAAATTCTTGTCCTTATTTATTAGCCAGCCTTACTAAGACTTCGAGGGGTGTTACAATTAAGGTATATTCTATTTATCTACCTAATTTAGGTAACTGTTACGAAAAATGTTTATTCAAAACTGACTCAAACTAAATTCACAACACAATCGACAATATAAAAGACAAACAAATTTAGAAAATCCAAAATCCCAGTTCCAATTATTCCAGGATTTATCTATTCCACCATTTTCCACTGCAGATTACTTTGGAAAAACGCGAGAGTTACCAATAAATCGCTCTAAACTGTTGTCATAGCAACTACAAACATTGTAAATTTAATTTCAAAGCGGTATTTATGTTTGTTTGTTCAAATCGCATGCTAAATCTACGTTCATGACTTTATTTTGCAATCTATCTGTCTAACCTTTACTCAACTATATTGGATTGGCTTCCAGTTTGTCCAGATGCTGACGAACATCAGTATTTTGGTACGCCTGCCTATCTCACTACCTCCAAAATCCAATAGCTGGGTAACGACCATTTATTAAGTTTATTAACTTTTTTTAAAATAATTTATTATTTATTATATTCTTTATTGTACCAAAAAAATACATGAAAAACATTGTTCAAAATAAGTGTACGATAGGCGGTCTTAATTTATTTTATTCTTTTGATTTAAGCATTTTAAGTTTTACTGACATTGTAATTTATTGAATTTAATTTATTTTATTTTATTCGTCGTAACTTTGATAATGAACTAATATATAAATATAAGAATTACTAACAGACATTCTGAACCAAATGTTGTTCTTATTAATATATTATTAACATTATACATTACAATATCGAGACAACTTTCTCGATAATTTTCGCTGAGCTACCCAACACTGCATTAAAATTCTCAACCCTATTTTACGGAGATTGAACCTGTTTCACTGATTACACATATTGTCCAGTTTCACAGACACTTGAAATACAAAATTACACCAATTTTACAATTCAAACGTAAAAATGAAAATGAAGAAGAATCAGTATGCGAATAATCTAAACAACCATTGAAGTTCGCTTGAAAAAATCCCGCCAAAAATTCGTTTATAAATATTGTTATTTTTTTTCACTATCTTTAGTCTGTATTCCGTAAGTATGTCCATGACATTACAGTGCGTTTCACTTAAGACGTTTCTTTGCCGTAATGTTGGCAATACGGAAAAACAGTGCTGCAATATTTTTAGCAATTAAATTACTTAATATTAGGGAGATTAACTTCTATTTCGTTACTTTTAACAATTGCGTTTTTTTTTGTTTTTCTTTTTACTATTTTTGAATAAAGTATAGGGCGCTGGGCTCCATTCCGATTGTCTTGCAATTCTTTCAAATACTGAAAACGCCATGCCACAAATATCGTATCTTTCTATAACAACGTCCTTTTAGACCTGCTTTTTTTTAAATAAAGTCCCATTCCCCTCATAATTAACACAGAACAATTTTGGTAGAGTAGGCAACTCTTTCCTTTTTGCCTTCTTTTTTATGTAGACAGACAGGGGAGCCAACATTACGCCAAAGGAACGTCATAAGTGAAACGCACTGTACAGGTCCTTTCCAAAGATTTTATATATTCTACTAGAGTAGACTAGATTGACTACGAAGAAATATGACAGTCTTTAAAGTGTTCTTTATTCTCATTAGCATTAAGTTCATGTGTGTTATTGACACTCAAAAGGGAAAAATGGCCTGGAGCAAGACACTAAGATAAATCCTCTCTGTCCCTTTCTCACATACTACCAGAAAAAAATAAGAAACAGATGGTAGTTTTTAGATTGTTCCAGTTATCGTTAAATAGTCCGTGTTCATGCATTTTGATAGGTTTATGCAACATACAATGAATTGCAACTAAATGTTTTATTTCAAATAATGCTTCTTGAAATTTTATACGCATTCTTCTTGTATTTAATGATGATTTCATTTAGATATAGTAGCTATCCGTAGTAATTTTAAAATTATGAAAGGCAACATTTAGGAGGTTTCAATTTGACAGAATTTGACATCAATAACCAATATGGCTGAAGCTTCATAGGGCCAAAGTTGTATTTTTAATTGTTACAAGTTTTTATCTCAATATTTAGTAAAGTATAAAGTGTGCAAGATGTTCAAAACGTTGCTGTGTAAAGTTTCGCAATAGTGATTAGTATCCTGGTTGTGGAATTTGTTTTTTTTTGGTAAGTTTTCTGTTTTGTTTACAAAATATTTATGTAGGGTGACAACAAACATCGTTTTGAATTTCATGCGGGAATTAAAACATGTTAACTGCCTGTAAAAATACATAGAGAAGGGGCATCATAAACGATTTAGAAGACGGACTGGGTGCAAAATTTTATAAAATTTTGTTGTCTACTGTTCAAGTTTTATATTATTATAAGCAAATTTCTAAATATCTGAGGAGGCTCAATAATTTTTTTTTTAATAAATCAAGCGCGTACCAATTTTACTAATTTTATCTTTTTTGTTGATCGGGCGCCTTTGGCCGCTCGGCAATCTTCGGCTGCTCTCGTGACACAACGAAAAGCGGCGAGCAACGGCGGCCAGAGGTGCGGCATGCGGGACGTGTCTTCGGACCAATTCAGTATATAGTTATCTGTGACCAGTTCTTAAAACGACGCGCGTGCACTCCAAAATCTTCTCCACATCGATATAGTACATTCGAGAATTATATTCATTTTAAATCATAGTCTACTGTCTTTAGGTTTAGTCCTGAGGTAGGTCCCTAATAAATGCCGCACGCAATGCTGCACGTATGTGGCTTAACCGTTAACTACTAGTAATATATTATTTTTTATGTTTTGTTGTAGATTTCCAAGAAACGAGAACCATCGGCAACAATGGCTTTGAAGTTGTGTCATTAAATTTTTTTTTTCAGCAACAGTTTTATTTGTAGTCTGAAGATGTAATAGTTCATAAAGTTAAATCAACACTAAAACCTAATTCTATTCCATCTAGTTGTTAAAAATCCGTTCAGTAGTTTTTGAGTTGATTGCAAACAGATATAGATAAACAAACATAGTGGGAGACTTTTTTTGATGTGGTAAAATTTCCAATAACTTATCCTGCTCTAAGGTAGAGCGCCTTACGCTCCATCTTAGAGCGGGATAAGTTATTTGAGGTTTATACTGAATAAACCTACCCGTGTCCTTCAGTTGCCCTTTGTGTTCCAGGACCGTGGTATCCCTTTCGGAAATTCCCTGTGGCGCTAACGGGCATCGGCAATAATAAGTAGTAGTAGTAGTTATTATAAATAAATTTATAAACCAGTCGAGGATTAATTATTTAATGTATTATTTATTTGTTAGTTAATAAGTGCAATTTAACGTAATAAAAAAATGTCACGCATCAGTCTATTTTTAATTTAGTTTTATTATAAACTAACTAGTTTTTTCTTTCAGACAAACCTTATTCTGATAGGTGCAGCCGTTCAGAAGTGATTGTCTTACGTAGGTACACACACATTAGGCATTTTTTTTATCAGTGTAGGTATTTCATACTCGCATAAGAAGATATTGCTATTATATATACTATACGGACATCAGCTATTTCCTAGTCATTACAGAGACAACTCACAGTTCCCTTTTGGTAGCTTATTATACATATTAATTGTTTTTGAACTTGCATGTCTATTTTAACCCTTCAGATACCGTCAATTAGAGACACAATAGTAAGACAATAGATGCGCGGCCACCGGTGGTCGCTTGGGGATTCATGAATTAACCCTTCAGATACCGTCAATTAGAGACACAATAGTAAGACAATAGATGCGCGACCACCGGTGGCCGCGCATCTATTGTCTTACTATTGTGTCTCTAATTGACGGTATCTGAAGGGTTAATGTATCAAAAATATCTTTAACTAACTTTTGAGCAAAATTGTCCCGTAGTATGTAGCTAGTGTATGGACACACTAGTAGAACGAGATGACAGGACTCTTTCTGACTTTCCTTATCAGGTACGCTTTTGAGGTTGTCGTAGTCAATCTAGTACTAGGATATATAAAATCTTTGGTCCTTTCAGAATACTAACATCAGCACAGCATATTTTTTAAATCGCAGCATATGTTGAGATAGGAGCTTTTTTGGCCTCGCACAGGGTTTTTTTTTGTGTTTTTTAATGCTGTTGTTAACGTTGTTTATGTTATAATTATATCTTTTAGGTTCGAAGTGGATCATTATTAAATAACTTTTCCCGCTCTAGGATGGGGCCAGAGGGCGTGTCAGACTTTTACAGACTAAAACCCACCTGTTTTCTTTCAGTTGCCCTTTGCGTTCCAAGGCTTTCGATGATTTCCTCAGCCCTAGCAGCGAGACTCTAACAAACATTATAATTTAATTTCAGAACTGTATGTATGTTCTATGTTTGTATGTACCTATGTGTGTTTGTTCAAATCGCATCCAAAATCTGCGTTCATAACTTTATTTGTAGTTGGAGTTAAGCTGTGACAAGGGTGTTGTCAGTTACACGCAGATCTCAGTGTTGCCAACCTGATCGATACAACCCATGTTTTATGTCATGCACGGATTTACCTAATGTTGGGTTTAAGTTGTACCAACATTGCCGTGCTTATTTTTTGGTTAATGTTTTTGGCTTGGATATTAAGTCCTTTGAGCCATGTCTTCGTATGAATATTAGTTTGTTTACCGTTAGAATACGAATGTAATACATTCAAATGTTGTTTGTAGTATTTGGCGGAAAACTGTGGTGTTTCTTTGTTGTAAATTACATGTACATACCTACATACTTTTACTACTAACTAAAAACATCCCGATTCCCATAAAGAAACTGCTTTTCTTATTAATTTTTATTTATTTTTAGGGACTTTTCTGTCCATAATGTTTTAAAGATAATAAACGTTATACTTTTATTTAATTTTTGTCTTTTTTCCTAGTCAACAATTCAGATTTTAAAATTTTATGTAAATAATAACTTTATTTTATTAATTTGTAAACCAATAAAAATGAGCCGATTAAGCTTGTCTGTTTCTTAACAGCCTTTAGTCGATTGATTTTGATAATGCTGGTACATCTAATAGGCGTCTAGAATAATATTGTAGGTCTACAAACAGTTCTGAAGCAAATTAGCGTGGTCTTTATTGTTTGAGTACTTGGCTGAAATTGGATGAGAAAGCTACTACTTTGGTTAACCACTTTTACAAGAATTTTATAGTTAATGCCTTTAAAAACTTAGAGACGTTGCTAGTATAAATCTTTGTAAAATAACAAACAACATAAAACCTGAATTATTATGGTCCTGAGACTAACTTGCAAAATAACCTTTTAGATCTCTCTTAAAATGTTTTATTTTCTGAAATAAGCTTATTTCGGAAAATAAAACATTTCAACACTAGTGCAACACTGTAAAATTGTCACTCGTATAAACTTTAACAGCTAAACATAAAGAAAATGGGCAGTATACTTTACAGTTCCATTTTTCGTAACGTTGCCTCAATACAAAAATAGAATATTGTATGACCATTCTAGATGTATGCGAGATATAAAATTCTGAATTTGAATGTATTCAAATAGAACTGGCCGCGACACGGCAACACGCCATTTTGCTGAGAAATTATAATGACATTTTATTTTTACAATTCGAATACCTAGCTGCGACTTCTATTTTTTTTTATTCGTATGAAGTGCAAATGACATTAAAATTAAATAAACAAATAGGTACCGATGTTTGTATTTTAATGAAATGAATGAATTGTTAATCATGACTTATTTCTTCCGCTTATTTTAACAATGTTAACAGAAAAGAAAAAAATGCAGTTTAAAATCAAAGTTCCATTTCTTTTCTAGGTTAGCGTGCTCTATCTTTGGCCACATCTTTGCGGGCGAGACTGTGGTTAAACGCAACGATACTGCAATCGGAAAAGGCTCTGGTTTTTTAATTCATTTTTGTTATTAGTTTTATAGAATTCTTTTATTTGAGTTAGAAACAAAAATAAGTACTTGAAAGTTGGAATAATTTATTTCGGAATTATTTAAATATAACATCACCAGTCCACACTTTATAATTTCGTTACCAGTGTTAAAAATAAATCTCGCTAGTCTAGCTAGTGTGATTAAGTTTTTCCATTCAGCAACTCTTCTTTGATGAGTTATTTTCAGTCGCACCGCGACGCGAATGGAATTTCAAATTTAAAAGTTTCCTTGTCATCGCCGCGCTGCGTTCGCTGAAATTCAGAAACTGATGCAATTTTTAAAAGCAGCCCCGTTTTACTGGAATACATCTATCATCTACCGTCCTAGTTTTTGCGGCCTTTTTAGGTTCCATATTTAAACGTTGAATTATACGGTTATACGGCCATGTTTTTTTTTCCCGCGCGAGGTGGAACGTGAATTAGTTTTAATTTTAAAAGAAAACAATAGCGGTTGGCCGTTTGCCAAAGCTCTCGGCATGAATTCATAAAATTGAAATTTCACGAACAATTTGCAACGTCAATTGTTTTATGGTTAGTCAGGGTAGTACCTAAATATGAATTTTAAATTGCGGCAACGAATTTTGCGGTCTAAAATATTTCGCTCAAACGTATATTTGAGTGGGTGTGTTTACATTAAAAAAATGTATTGTAATTTTTTTATGGTTATATAAATCAGGGGTTTAATTACTTACTGTAGGTATATATGAAGGTATTTCAGAATAAAGCTCACTGAAACAATTAGTACTCGTGGCCGTACCCCAATTGCCTTTATATCAAGGTTCGAATTACAGAGGGATTCTCGAAACTGATCCAATTAGCATGACAGTTGGCTTTGATAACTATTCAGAGGTCTACCGATAACGTTTAAGTGGCTCCAGTATCACACGTCAGTTAAATTGACACCCATAAACAATATTAGCAATTAAGGACCTACTGAAAATTCACTAGAAAATTAGCTACGTTACCAAAGAGATTATTATCTGCCTAGATAATTGCCTTGATTATTATCAGGCGGATTTATAACCCAGCAGCATAACTTTTAGCAAACAGTAACTTCAGATCAAAGTTCACTTAGTTACGTAAAGTTTAATGCTAAAAATGTAGAATTCAAATCTATCGGAACGCTGCACTCCAAATTTGAAATTCCAAATGGAACACCGAATCATGTCCGATAGGAAAAAGAAAAAAATACCTTTTGGTGAAAAAAAAAAAACACATCGCCATTGAATCGGAAAACAAAAGGATTGGAGGAATCCTTGCTCTGAATGGTCGTATTTATAAAAAGGCGCCAACAATGGCTGCCGACTGAAAAGAGATTTCAGAAATCAGAGCTATCATGGAAACAATAAAGTTTTTTTTCGCATTGACGTCGACTCGTGAGGTGAAAACGGCTGAGGTTTTTTTTTTCTTACGTAATAATGTTTGGTTTTTTCGCCTTGTTTTTCATGTTAACGTGTTATTGTTAGAGCGGCCATTTGCATTTTTGTCGCCTTTTAGTTTTGTCGCGTGGAAATGTTGACCTGTTTTTGGTTCGGAATTTGCGCAATCCGATTTAATATTTCTGTTGTTTGCTGTGACTTGCACAAAAGTTTATTTTATAATAGTTTCATTTAGGTATTAAAAGTTTTTTCTGTTTTAAATTTTGAAAGAGAAATAGTGTCAAAATGTGGAGTTATTCCTAGTATTGGGTAAAAGTTAAAAAACATAAAAATCACTTGGTTGGACTAAGATTTAAATACTTTTTACTTCAGATATTAAAATAAAGTTTATGTTTCATTTCAAAATGTGAAATAAAAAGTCAATGAAAAATCAAATTCTCCTGTATCCATTGGCCCGAAAGATTGGATTGGTATTGGTTTGCATCAAAATTTTTAGCTGATTCAGCGAGCTTGGTTGAAACAAAATTAGGCGTCCTTGTCATAAACGAAACAACTGGTTTCCTTCAAGTGTGTTCAAAACAATCTTACTAATAATAATTAAATGAGAAAGTTTGGATGTATGTACGAATGTAAAAACTGCTTACTGAATGGATTTCCATGAAACTTGGGTCACGAAAGACCAAGAATTTTACTAACTAAAACCGTGTTTCTTCAGCTATCCTTAAAGTTTTAGGGACATGTAATTTTTTTCGAACATTCCGTGAACACGTACAGTGCAGCAATTTTTTTTTTGGTAGGACTGGCAGATCTTCATGGTTGCCCAAATTACCCCCGAGGCAATCTGGGCAGTGCCGGACTCTCATCGGCTAAAACAACAATCCTGTTTTTGCTAGTGCCCTCTGACAATATCCGAGTCCATAGTACATATATAATACTCGTATACCTATAAATACCAATACACTGTAATATTTGATGCGCCTTGGGTTCACCTCTGGGCGAGAGAATTCATGCAATTATTTTAAAAGTGTCAAAAAAAAGTTCTCTACAAAAAAATGACTGCTGTGTTTGACCCAAATGTTTACTGTCACCGCACACGGGCCTCAAAAAAAGGCCAGAAACGACCACAAAAAAGCTAGAAGCCGCCGCAAAAAAACAGCTGAAGCGCGAGACAGCTTGTGGCCGGAAAAGCTAGAATCAGCTTCGAGTATTTTTTTGTGGCAGCACTGCCGCACACAAGCCACGAAAAAGGCCACTTCAAAAAGAAGTTTGAAGCGGCGTTTTTTTTTTTAACCCGTGTGCAGGGACATTTAACTGGCCGTCAACGAAATATTGAAACCTTACATATTTGTCAAAGACACACAACCATAATGTCGGATGTTGCCCAACAAACCTTCACAAGTGATATTTGCACGTGCGCTCCCAAGCGGACGGTTGTGAAAACTGCGCAAGGGCAGTTGCATAAATGTCGTTAAGTGCTAGTTTATAGTATCATTGTCTTTTAAGTGCTAGAATTAGAGCATGACAGTGTGTCACTAGATTATTATAGACCCTGAAAGTACCTATTTAGTGCTTGTGTAAAACTGCAGAGCGATTTTTAATTTAAAAATAACATTGCGCCACCCTAGGAATTACTCCTGTACTATGGGTTCGTGTTCATAAACATGTAAACTCACATACACAAGACCCAGACCTGAACCACGTATCCGGACTAAAATCTACATAATATACAAGGTGTAAGGGACAGCTCTCCACAAACTTTAAGGGCTTGCTCAGTAGACAAAACTGAACAACCTTCCACAAGGTTTTTTTACGTCTACTGAACAAGCCCTTAAAATTTATGGAGGGCTGTCCCTTAAACCCTGAATATTCCTTCTATGGCTTACATCCCGGGGCCCCGGGGTTTTTTTTTCAGACAACCCGAACCGCGCCAGCTAAGCTAATCTTTGGCAATAACTTAAATACTAGATTATAAAAAAAATCATCATCATCATCAGCCTTTTTAATGTTCCCACTGCTGGGCCTCCTCTCTAGGAGAGAGAATGGGCCGTAAGCCACCACGCGGCCCAATGCGGGTTGGTGAATGTCACATGTCTTCGAATTTTTGATTCTAGGGCATGCCGGTTTCCTCACAATGTTTTCCTTCACCGTTTTGAGAGCAGTGGTATTGTAATAAATTACACAAAGTAATGTGCCTGGCAGGGTTTGAACCTGCGACCTACAACTCGTAAGTCGGGGCTTTTACCACTCGGCCACCACTGCTCTCCTTTAAACCCTGAATATTCCTTACATTCCGAGACCCCGGGGTTTTCTTTCAGACAAACCGAACCGAATCCCGAATATTTGGCAATAAGTTAAATATCTCTAGATTATAAAGAAAAACACATCATCATCTTCCTGCCCTTGAGTCATTTTATTTGGGGTCAGCGCAATAAGTAGAGATATAAAGAAAAAACATAGAGATTAATAAAATGTTATTAAAACACAGGAAGAACCAATTCAGTAATACTGAAAAATACCAACAAACTAATTGTAAATGAATATCACAAGACGATAACCTCACAAGAATTCTCTTTGACGTAACATCAAACACAGCCTCTAATTACTTGCTTCGTCAATTTTAATTAGTTTCACAGTTTATTTGTGTCTCGTTCTCAAATAAATAATAACGTCTCTAGGGTTCCGTACTTCAAAAGAAAAAATTGAGCAAGTGACCTGAGTATATGGTTTTAATTATAACTCGATATCTCCACGCGTTCCCGGAGTCATCCCGGACGGACGGACCCCAAAGTAATAAGGGATCCGTTAAATGATCCTATAAGGGATATCCGTTAAATGATCCTATAAGGGATATCCGTTTTTTCTTTTTGACGTACGGAACCTTAAAAACAGAACCCTTATAAAATCACTTTGTTGTTCATCTGTCTGTCTGTCAAGACCCTTTATCTCGGGAAATGAAATTAAAACCATATAACACACACAACAAAACATACAACAATCAACTAAAAAACAAAAATCTTCTAAGTTAACGAATAAAAAAAAAAAGATACGGCCGTTTATGTCGCTAAAACTTATATTTCGATACTCTCTCAAAGGAATCAAAGCCAAGGTCTTATAGCACAGATAGAGAAATAAATGTGAAAACAGTAAATTTTTACCAGTCACAAAAAAAAAAATTGCAATTAGAAAAAGGCACTAGTTGTCTGGCAATCATGCTGAACTGGACCTATTTTGGTGCAGCTATGAGGCACACATCACTTTATTTTTTTTATTTTCTTGTATTTGTGTTTGGCCTTGCTGTATCAAATAAATTATTTTTCTTTCTTTCTTTCTTTAAAAAATCTTCGAGACTACATTCGGGAATTGTGCTTTGTACGGAACCCTCATTGTGCGAGTCCAACTCGCACTTACTCAGTTTTTCCAGCCTTGTACGAGTTCTAATGACGAAAAGTAATACAGACAAAAAGACGGACAAATTGTTCGCTCCATATATGTCAAGTCCTTGCTTCCTTAGAGGGATTCCGTCGGTGCGCGGACGACTGTGGTTATAGGGTTGTCAAAGCGATCTTATCTTTTTAAATCAAATATTATTATCATCATCATTTTAACCGAAAGACGTCCATTGTCTAACATAGCCCAAGTGTCGCCACAACGACCGGTCCTGTTGGTCTCGCATCCATCGGATTTCTGCGACCCTCACCATGCAGGTCATCGGTCCACATTGTGGCAGGCCTTCCAACACTGCGCCTTCCTTGAGACGGATGCAGAATTTGCGAGGCATACGATACGCCACGCACGGCTTACAGCCAATGATTTGCAAGCACACCACAAACATGAAGACAGACAAATGAAGCATTGCTTCGCACGCCATGGCTCGACCCGATTAGATTTTGGTACATATATTGTTTTCCACACTTCAAACAGCACATTTGCTGTGTGCAGTTCGCGACGACGACGACGACGACGACGACGACGACGACGCATACCTCGCAAAGTCTGTATACAATTTTACGTGGCCGCTACTCTAGAATCTTGCGCCCTCATCACACAAACATTTGTCTTGGGCGGAAGTCAAACCTCCGATATCCATTATTAATTCATGAATTCCCCAAGCGACCACCGGTGGCCGCGCATCTATTGTCTTACTATTGTGTCTCTAATTGACGGTATCTGAAGGGTTAATATAATTCCCGTCTAATATTTCCGCGACAGCCCTACAATCTGCGCACGCGCTTGGCCCTACTGCTCAGTATGCAGCAGCCCACCAGTATCAAGGCTAACCACATCACAGTACTAAGTTATCTAAGAATTAATTAGTTAATTGTTATTTTACTGCCACTACGGCTATGTGAGGAAACTAATGAATTTGGGACGCATTTGATGTGTGTCGGAGCTTAGTTTAAAGACTAACCTGTGCCCAGCAGTTTTATCCGCCTCTTTGGTTACCGTTCCGTTCTTAAATCGAACCTTCTTTGATATTTGTACGAGCATAACATAGCATAGTCGGCCTTGTAATGTTCTCACTGTTGGGACACAGACCTCCTGTCTAGGAGAGAGAATGGGCATAATCCACCACACGAGCCTATTGCGGGTTGATGTACTTTAAATGATTTTTTCAATTTGAACCAGAAGTTCCTGAGATTAGCGCGTTCAACCAAACTGTTTAGTTTTATAATATTTGTATAAGAGAATATACCAAATGTGTCGTGAAAATTGCTTTAATTTTTTATTTATATATTTGCATTCTGCAGAAGCTGCGAGCTCGCAAACGTGGCGGCTGCGGGAGAAAACCACTTCGTGAGTTCTTAGCCTTAGTTTGTAAAACTTTGACATTCCATTTCGCTCTACCCAGAACAGTAGAAGTTATTTGATGATTTCCAACCCTCAAAAAAGGTACAATAGATTGTTTTTGTTTAAAGCCAACAAAGTGACGAGATTGTCGAAAATTCAAAATGGTTACCACAAAGATTGACCACAAGACACGGTAGGGTAGAACATCAATTGTTTTCAATTATTGATTTTCTGGATCCAGTTTTATTTCTGTGTCCCTCTCAATCTTTCCAAAGATATCTTGGAGAATACTCAAACTGAGTTTCACCTTTGTTTCTTTTATGATAGGTAGGTAAATAATTATTTGATTTTTTTCCCTAGCCATTATTGTCCCACAGCTGGGCAAAGGTCTCCCCCAAGTCCATCCAGAGATTCTTCTCTCGCGCCGTCTCGAACCAGTTCTCGTGATACGCGTGCAGATCATCTCGCCACCTCTTTCTAGGGCGACCTCGATGGCGCTTTCCCTTAGCAGGAACCTACGGTAAAATATTTTATTTGGCAGTTCAGTTAAAAAACTAGGCAAATTGAATTTAATCCATTGGATTCCGAATTTTTTAGCACTCTTAGCCATCGATATAGCGTGACCAGATCTTTGACCTCTTCATAATATAGTCAAGTAAAACTAGCCAGATAGCTGGGTCGAAGCCCAGGAGGGGCCCAGCTCGGTCGAAGCCTACTGGGGCCAGGTTTATCCTAAAGGAACTCAAGCACCGGTATGAAGAGGCTAGAAGGAACGGGGTGGGTTTTCAGTCAGTAAAAGTCTGACACTATCTCCCGCTCGACCCAAGAGCAGGGGTTGTCATTGGATGATTTTTGCCACCGAAAAAAAAAAAACTAGCCAGATCGTTTTAAACGTTAAAGGTTGATGATATGTCAATCCTCGTTTGATCTACTTTCAACAGATCTTTTATTATCATAGACATTTAACATCAATGATTTGGCCAAATTAGGATTGACGATTCATTAAACATTAACGTTTAAATGACCTGGCTATAGTTTTAGTTGGCCGTTTACCATGAAGTGATAAATTCTAAGATTTAGCCACGACAGATATATGAATATATCCACAGTTCGCCAATCAAAACTCGCAAGAAATTCTACCGTTCCCATGGCACGAGTATTTTCATTACAATCATAAATCTTGTTAACTTAGCGACCGACCAGTTTATTTCCATAATACCATGACAATAGACGAAGCACGGTAATTTAATTAACTTCGAATAATTAAGGACAAGGATAAGCAATTAAGCATATTATTACGTAGTGATTCTTCCTTAAGGCGAATAGTCCCTTGATCATCTCGTCGGAGTTAAATGGACACATACTCGTACTGCCGCCTGCCAAAGTTAAGTCATAAGAAAAAATCATAGTTGATAAGGTTATGACATAAGTTTATAATAAATATATGCTTTTTTTTTAAACCTATTGAGGCGTTACCGAGGAGTAGGCTTCAGGAATCCACTATTTTATGACACTCGGCTCCATAACACCCTCGCGTACGGCTCGTGCTAATTCCGCTTCGGTCGCAATGACAAACTTTCTGCACTTGTATCAAAATGTACTATTGGGTTTGAGTTAAGTTGTATCAACCCTGCTGTGCCACTTTCAACCGCCATCCCGGTGGCAAGCTCAGGGCTGGTCGATGGGAATAAACGCTACGGTATTGCTGACATCTCTTTGAGGCGCGCGTGGAAATACTACGCGCCATCGATACCTTGAGCTCGGTCCGGACCATTGCCGGACGATCAGACGGCGAGCAACTCATTACTCAGAGTCCACAAGCCCGCGCCTGCTGCTGGTAGTTGGGGCCAGGGTCACGGTGGCTGGAGCGTGAGGATGGATCATTCAAAGCCATTAAGCATATGATTACGTTCGATTCTTCCTTAAGGAAACTGCTGTAAAGACATTGGGACACAGAATACATTCCAGCCAAAATTGGCAAACGTAATGGGTTCCTAACGCCTTATGCTAGTTGACATTACTTTTAATGATCTTATTGCATCCTCAGTCAAGGGTAAGCACTGTATTGTATAATTGTATAATTCACAGTCTGGCAATTTGTACGTTTATTCACAACATGTAACCTGAATAATTTACACCCTTATACACTGTAATTACATTTTTAGAATCACTATTCCAATCACTATTTCGCATACTGTGGCTTAGGTTTTTTTATTTTTAGATTAGTTATCATGATTGCAGGCAAAATACATACTCTTCATGATTTATCATGGTTCAAAAAATGATGAGCTATATTTACGGAATACCTTCGGGAGCGAAGTCCTTGTGACTTCCAGACCTCCGTAAGACCTGTATAGGCTATTTGCCGTAAAAAATTTAATTAGTCCGAATTTTAGATTGTTCAAAAATAACATGCTGCATTTTTTCGCACGGGGTGACGTGACGTCACACGTAACTTTAATGGGCTATATCTTATTTATTTTTTGTTTAATCGAAAAAAGTATGTGTCCAATATTTTCTTATAATCTTTAATACGGACTAAATAAAATGTAGTTATGTTGACCCTGGAAACTATCCTATTACATAAGACTTAATAATATTAATTTATATTGTTAAGAGTTGTATATTGCCTTATAATGTTGAGGTCAACTAGTTTAGATGCTGCAGGAAAATATCGTGTAAACAATGATTAGTTTTGTTTGATTGTTTTATTCACAATGATTACATCGTTTTGCTCATCTTGTCTCTGATTGTCTACTGCTGTTTTGATTAAAAATAAACACTAGTGTTATTGGTAGGTATTTGATATTGATGTCATTGGAGGAGTCTAATGACATTGAATTTAAATGTTGAGGTTGGGTGAAGGACGAGGAGTGTGGAAAAACATCCTCGCTGGAGATGACAGTAGTAAGACAACTTCGGTCGGCCTTGAAGAAACATCAGCAAAATGGGGCCAGTTGTCCATAAGAGTTATCGCAGCCCTCGCAATAAAATAAGACCGAAGAATCACTACTGGACCATGGGTTATATTCAGTAAAATTCCAACACTCACTCCTGCTCTATTACCTCAATAAAATTCTCAGCTCCATCATTCCAAGATCACACCAGCTTTGAGTGGAAAGGTTACTTCTAGAGAAGCGTGCTTCATCGTGGACCAAATTTTAGCTTACATACCATCAGGTGAGGTGGTGGCCAAACATGAATATAAAAAAAAGTTATAAAATCAATAATAGAGAAGTGGATTTATTTTCACAGATTATGTCTTTTCCTATTACAAAAAAATGTCCTGATAAGCTAGATATTGCAGTATAATATTCTTTTTAACTTTTCTAGTCTACAATGAGATGAAAATGTCGTATTCAAATTATAATCCACACAACGCCTTACAGGTACAATACATAGACAAGTCATGTCTATGGTACTTACATTACTTATTTGTTCCACATTACCAGACCTTGAATCTCAGTCTGTTATATGTTTAACAAGGGTTTTACTTCTACGAAATTTAAATTATATACCAAAGTAATTGGTTAAGTTAAAATTATTACCTATGCTGATATAATATAGAGATAAATTGTTTGTAAGTAATTGTGTCTTTTATTCGCTGATATCGCTCAGTGCCAGAAGCAATTTTTTTTTGTTGTTTTTGTGACTAGACAATGTGTCTTTTGATCTGTAATGATTAACCTAACGAAAAAAAATATAAATGTATTCCATTCCATGAGTAACTTAGCGAAAAAATAAAAATATCAAGGTATTCGATAGACAAGAAAGGTTTTCCCGAGTGAAATTGAGCGATTTTGTTTTATAAAATTTTAATTATTTGCAAATCGATTCCTTGTGGATAATGTGAAGTAAAATTGGTGTAGTTTTGTATTTGAAATGTCTAAACAAGTTTTTCAATATAAATTAAAAGAAAAAAATAAAGACTGAATCACCTCCTCGCTCCATCCTGAGCGAGAGAACTACCTATACTCCATTTGATTAGGTAGTTAACTAAATATAAACAATCATAACAAGTCTTTTATCTTAAAAATAGTTTTAAAAAATATCTTAAAAGGTTTACAATTAGATAATTACCTAAACCGATGTTAGGTGATTAACTTAATTTTCACACCACCTGCTCGAAAATGTCAAATTATATGTCAAGCAACCTTAACCTAAAGTGAATCATTAGTGGTCGGGACATAGAAATATATTATATCTATGGGCCGGGGGCACAGCCGGTCAATAATGTTGTACTGGATTTCATTATGACCCGCTGGTCAATAATGTGACTATTATTTTCTCACAGTAGGTGTAAAAAGTAGAGTATCCTCCTCTGGGCTAAAGGTGTCTTTGCCTTGGGCTAGCTTGAATCCCTCGCTGCATTCAGGATTCTTGTATTAACTCCCTCGCTTTGCTCGTGAGTTCAATCCCGAATCCATCATTGCACTCGAGATTCAATATGACGCCCGTGACATAAGACACAACTTTAGCCCCTCGGTGCATAATCTACTATTAAATAATCTTTTTTAGTCGTTTATACGATTTATTTTCAATAAAAAGACATAAGTATCAAAATTGTTTACGTTTCGTAGGTACTACCTAAATAGATGGAGTATAGATCTTTTTCTACCTCATAAAAAAAAATGGGTCACTTGAGTAAAACTGTGTGTAAAAGCTAGTCAAATAAATGTGACGTAACATTCAATAACAGTGTCTCAAATGTCAAATAAAATTGACGCTACCATGGGAGCCTCATTATCGGCTGCAGATTGTTTAGGAGAATTAATAATTATATATTCTCATAAGATCCGGTTGTATAGTCACTGAGTATTTTGTACGAGTATGAACTTGGTCCGGGTCTATGTCGATTTCGCGCCCCGTAACAGCGGTTTTATTTTTGTATAAAAAAAACAAGTAACTATTCAAGACTTTGGTTTTTGCGAGGCCCTTTTAGAACAATCTTTATATTTTTTTTGTAAATTTCAAATATTTCCGTGATGTATGCGTAGGGTTTGGTCCGCGTTTTTTTTTTTATCAGGACAACTAATTATCATGTTTTAATTTTTGCCTAGCGGTTTTTCATAGCCATGTAGTCTATTTTAATAAAATAATTTTTCAAAGTGTTCTTTTTGGTGGAAGTATACATCTGGAAGATGTTTGAAAAAGTTCAAAATGAGTAAAACCTGGCCTTAAGATCATTATGTTGCCAGTTTTTCAGCGAGATACAACATTAATTGAAGATGATTGCAGTTATTACTTTTAATTTATTAATATAATTCTCATGAAGCCGTTGTTAATTTTCTTGTTGCCTATGGCATTTATTATTATTTTATCGATTTTATGAATATTCATAAAACCAATAAAATAACAACCAATATAGGTTGCAGGAACGTTTGAAAGAGTTACCATGGTCCTGTAGCGAAAAGGTTAACTGAAATACTGTCTGACATGCGTTCTACCCTAGAGCGAGAGTAGTTATTTGGCGATAGCCCAAATTTTTAGGGTTACGACCACAAGACTACTTTTTTTTAAGGTGGGATATATCTTATGATTTATCCGGCTCTAGAGTGGAGTGATAGACATACTAACAAAAACCAGAGGTTATTTAGCGTTACCTTTTGCCTGCAAGGATCATGAGTATATCCTTTTCAGCACGTATCTCATGGCTCTAACAGTCATCAGCCCTGTTGGCCCCTATGGTTTGTTGTTATATTTTTCAGGCTTGCGTCGTTTTGGAGTTAAATAAAGAATTTATTCCAGTATTCTAGCCTGGCGCAGCATTCAGCCTCGGTAATGATGTCCACTGACGCTATCATTAGATCCTACAATAAAATAAAAAATACATTCAGCTGAACCTAGAACCTCTTTCTTTTTTAAATCGGATAAAAAGTTTGCGGTTGGATTACGAGCCTTTCGTCCTACGTAGAGGTTGATTATTTTTAATGGAAGTTAAAAATTCGATGAACCCCTTTAAATAATGACTTTCAGTTGTCTGAGAAATGCGTAGGTGTAGTTATTTTGACTTTTATATAAAGGTTTAGGCGACTAGACAGACACCCACATACATATCGTAAAAAATGTTTATGAAATAAATTTAAATGAATATTTGTCTTTCTCTCTAGCCAGAAGTTGTACGTAATAATAATATATTTGTGTCTCGCATATATGTAAAAGCAAAATCAGCCTTTTGATGTTCCCACAGCTTAGACTTAGGCCTCCTCTCTAGGAGAGGGAATGGGCCGTTGTTCTCTACGCGAGCCCAGTGCGGGTTGGTGAATGTCACATGTCTTCAAATTTTTGGTTCCAGGACATGCCGGTTTCCTCACGATGTTTTTCTTCACCGTTTTGAGAGCAGTGGTGATGAAATAAATTGCGCAAAGTAATGCGCCTAGCTGGGTTGAACCTGCGACCTACAACTCGCAAGTCGGGGCCGTTACCAGTCGGCCACCACAGACTGTTCACTTGCAAATCGTTGTGACTCGCACAGTATACACATACATATTATATGTACATATATAAATTTGACCCCTGAGTTTGTTTCGGTGTTTCTTCTCAGGGTAGTCAGCTAGGAAACACCGGCCTCATCTAGCTTAAAAAGACGAAAAAAAAAATAAGGTGTAAAAGTGTTTTTTAAACCTATTTGCAAAAATACATGTCATGTATCATTTACATTACTACCTACTAACTTAGAAAAAATACCTGTATAAGGCTAAAAGAAAATTAGTTTATTTGTGAATCGAAAAATGCTTCGGAGGGGTTTGTATTAACCATATATTAGTCTTATTTACGTGTTAAACACTCCTAAACGTTGCGTGGTTATGACTAATCTAATTACGGAAACCGGTAGTAATGTAAATTCGTCCACATGACTGGCATTTTACTAGGCAAATATGAAAACCGGTAGTTCCGTTAGAAAAACACGAAACATACTTTTCAGTGCGCTCCAACTACGCCGTATTGAGAATTTTACCAAAACAATATCCGTCTATATTTTCCAATTTATTTTTTTACAAGAAAATTTCTGCTTAATGGAATTTAATGATGTTAATATCACATTTCCGACTGGCCTGTTGGTCTAATGGTTAGTGACCCTGACTGCTATGTCGCAGTTCGTGGGTTCGATTCCCACCCAGGACAAATGTTCGTGGAATGAGCACGATCATTTGTTCTGTGTCTGGGTGTAATTTAACTATATTATGTATGTATTTAGAAATATATAAGTATGTTTAGCAATTATGGAATTAAAAAAAAATATTAAATAAAAGTTGACTAGTACCCATAACACAAGCTCTGCTTAGCTTGGGACTAGACGGCGTTGTGTGATAGTTGTGGAATATTATTATTAACTACTAGCTTCTGCCAGCGACTTCGTACGCGGACCCTGTTGCTTATGCCAGCGACATTCAGTGTTATAAACGTAAGAGTAGACAAAAATAAACAGAAAGCTCAGAACTGCTAAGCTATCGGGAGTTACACGTGTTATTGTGAGTTAACCATAAAAGATAGACGTATGCTGTCGTGGGACATTTTTTATATAATTTTAAGGAGAACATTTCCGTCATACATGTTTTCTGTGTAGCTTTAACCATTAAGGCTGCAAACGCGACGGAAGCTTAAAAAATGGAGTAATTTCTCCCGTTTCCCCAACATTTCCCTTCACTGCTCTGCTCCTATTGATTGTAGCGTGATGAAAAGTATACTATAACCTGCCCAGGAGTATGAAGAATGATTGTACCAAGTTTCGTTAAAATCCATCGAGTAGTTTTTGTTTCTATAAAGAACATACAGACAGACAGACAGACAGACAGACAGACAGACAGACAGACAGACAAAAATTTTACTGTTTGCATTTTTAGCATCAGTATCGATCACTAATCACCCCCTGATAGTTATTTTGGAAATATAATTCATGTACAGAATTGACCTCTCTACAGATTTATTATAAGTATAGATTATGTAAAGGCGTTCGAATTTTGTTTACTTTTAAAGTAGTCCATAAAAGGTTGGGAAACTCTTTACAGGATGCCTTTTGGAGGGTGTGCGTGGAAAATGCATGATTTGATTCCACCATCTCCTTTCTACTTTGGAGGTATGCGGAACAGAGAGTAAAGTCCCACATACCTCCGTTGAAAAGTGAGGGTCCTCCGACCAGACAGGTGTTATAGTCTGGTGGGCGACTGCCCGATAGTTGATGTCGGGCTGTCGTATATGTTCAAATCGCGCGGAGAACTTTCATTGCGCCATGCAGGATTTTCGTATTTTCTTCGTAGTTCTTATGCGGCGTCATAGATGTCGCTACATCACTCCCCTCCGGAGATCGGAGATCTATGGTTTTTGCTGCGTGCCAGGCCAGTAGTAGGTTGGTTCCAGTAGTCGGAACCGATGCCGCATAGACAACCACAACAACCTGACAAGATTATTTTCCAGCAAAAAAGCCGGTACACAATAGCACACTAGTTTTCCCTATACCTTCTATTGTACAGTAATTGACCAATTACAAGTAATTTCTTTAGCGACAGAATGGCGTTGTTCAACAATGTTGTGTCGCGGCACGTGTAATGATCCTGACGTGCGCATGCGCCGTCACGAAGGTACGGAGATTTATATGAAATGGAATAAGAATAACTGGTTATGGAGATGGAGGTAAATACAGTGTCATTCTTCGTAATTACAGTTGTAATGGCCAAGTGCTAAAAGCTGTTTCTAACACAACCAGCGAAACTAATGAACATGTCAAGAATAGAGATGTGCCGTTGCCGGCAATATTGACGTGAAGTGGGAATATTGCGCGACGTGTGAATATTAGTGGCAATATTGCCAGCAATATTCCCATATTGCCCGCAAAGACACATCTCTAATCAACAAGTAGTACAATTGAGCAAAAAATAAGTCTAATAAGTTTTGACTCTAGAACACGTCGGTTTCATCACGATGTTTTTCTTCACCGTTTTGAGAGTAGTGGTGATGAAAATAGATTTTACACAAAGTAAAGCGCCTATTTGACTTTAAATCCGCAATGTGCACAACTTGTAAGTCGGGTCCATTAATACGCCTGGACCACCATTGCTCACAATAATAATCATAAAAATAATGTCTCTACAAAAAAAAAAAAAAAAAACATAAAACAAAATCGTTGTATAAAATTGTTGGTGGCTTAACTTTTTTATTTTTTTCCCGACTATTATTAAATCGATTTTCTTTTTTTTTAATATAAACATACAAGACATTGATAGTTCTGTAACCTCCAGTAGTTAGACCAGTTTGGAGCGACTTCTTAAAGGTCATGATTTATTTATTTCTTGTTATTGTTAGCTAACACCGCATTTTATATGAGATCATTGAACTTGAAATCGTTTTTGAAATTAGTTTTTGAATGTCTATCGGATTTGTAATAAAAATAAGAATGTAATAATACCTAATTATTGTTATGAGTTAAGTGATGGATGTTTTCCGTAGGAATTGGTAAGAACTGGTTTAAAGTCTACAACAGTCGAAAAAATGTAAGAAGGCCTTGAAAAAAAACATTTAGTTCAAGCAACTAATAGCACTAGCAAATACAATACAGAACACACACACCTAAGGAAATACTTTTAGGGTCCCGTACCCAAAGGGTAAAAACGTGACCCTAAAAGTATTTCCTTAGGGTATGTATACGGGTAGGGTAGGGTTATTGTTTCCTTAGGGTATGTATACGGGTAGGGTAGGGTTATTGTTTCCTTAGGGTAATATTTCCTTTAGGGTACGGAACCCTAAAAAGCGAGTCAAAAAAGTAATAGAATAGAATAGAATAGAATAAACTTTATTGTACACCAAAATAATAATAATCTAAGAATCTGCGGAGTCTACAGTGACCTCTGTGTCTCTCCTACAGTGTTTTATTTAGTCTCCGTAAGTATGACCGTGGCATCACCGCGGGCCCTAACAGAATACCAGCGCTGCGTTATTTATTTTTATAGATATCGCAGCATATGCTGAGTTAGGTGCCTTTTTGACCTTGCACAAATTCTTCTGTGTTTATTGTACCTATTTTTTAATTTATATTTTTAATATGTGTGAGGTTCGAATAAACGGTTTTTCTTTCTTTCTTTCTTTCTCATATTTACATCACAAAATAAAATCTATCAATATACGAATTATGAAATACTGTAAGTAACAAAGTTTCCTGTAACACTTCCTATTACAATTTGAAAAAAAAAACCCAGGAAAATGGAACAGCGTCCGGTCGCCGCCATATTGTATTCTAGAGGAAATAAAAAATTAAACATGAAGTATTTCAAACAATAAATTTGCTACTACAAATCTTGTAAAAACACCGAATTTCCTCACATTTTAATTAAGAAAACAATATGTACAAGTTATAATAAAAAACTCATTAATTTTAAAACTCCAATACAATTTGAACTTTATAACTTAAGTAACAAAGTTTATTTTTGAATGAATTTTAATTCAGGAACTTTGGGATAATACCATTGCTTGTTCCGCATTCACCGTTCAACAGATTGATGTGCAATCTTTTTAAAGGTCGATGGTTTATGATGTTCTATTGAAATATTAATAGTATGATCTTCGTGAGATCCGGAAATTCGAGTACATACTTAATTGTAATACTGTACGGTTTTGATTCAAGGACTTTTTTGTAGTTAAACTAATCTCAGTTTTAACTTTATCGGCATTATGGTGTCGTTGAAGTGAATGCTCAATTTACGTAGATACTATAACGCAGATATATCTTTTTTTATGGTGGGGAAAATCATCCAATGACAACACCCGCACTTGGGCGGAGCGGGAGATAGTGTCAGACTCTTACTGACTAAAAGCCCACCCCGTTCCTTCTTTTTGGCTGGGCTGACAACTCCTTGAGGCGCGCGAGAACAATGCGCGCCGTCGACGTCTTGGGCTCGATCCGGACAGTTACTGGACGGTCAGACAGACGCAGATATATCTGACAAACAAATCTCGCGTTTATTCCGCTAGAGTCGCATATCTACGACAAAATACTCCCATCTCGTCAGCTTTTCTGTCATCTATGGAGATTGTAGAGCTAAACGAGATGGAGTATCCTGTCGCAAACACACGACTCTGGCGAATAGAACACAAAAACACTCATCGGACCAATCCGACGCAAGCAAAAAGGTTAAACTGCGTTTTCTCAAAAAATTTTAATGTATTACAAAAATCTGTATCGAGGAAATCATAATTATACAGCATTGTGATACATATCAAATTTATTAGTCAATATGTAAACAAATCACTGCGTATTACTGCACTAAGTAGGCTATATGCGAGGCCATAAACTATAGCTTACAACCGATTTCAATACTAAATAATTAATACGCGTTTGCATAAATTGAAGATCCGTTTGTTCAAAGTAAACATAAATTAACGATGCTATTAATTGTCCGTGACATATCGATCAATGCGACGTGATAAAAACACACGACCTCAAGCAAAACATGAACGATCTTCTTAATATCAATTTGAAAAGATATCTTTTCGTGACTTAAAAAAAAGTTCACTCTTTTTTATTGAACGGCCTGTGCGGATACACCTTCCGTATTCATGCTACATCAATAACACTTTTACGTAATGAGAAATACGGTTCAATTTCCTGTAAAAATAAATGAGTATCCATTACACACTGACCGCTACGAAACGGTATTGCCGTAACTTTATGACCTTGAGTTAAGGTTCTTATTAGCTTGACTCGAAATTTTCTTCAGGAATCAGATAGGTGAGTTTCCGATGTGCGCTCGTTTATAACCATTATCTCATGAATGTTATGACGTTTGATTCCGATGACGTCATAAGCGTATTCAATCTTTCGCGTATGATGGAGGGCTGACGAGGGTCGGAAAAATGTTTTTTGGCGTCTTTTTGGTAGAAAATTTGTAGAAGTTAGGAAGGTAAGTTATTGTAGGTATGAAGTCTGTAGATGACTAGAGCTATATAGAAGGTCTTGTAGATAAATAATAATGATACATTTTGGAGGTTAAGCAACGGTGGAAGTGGATGGGGCGACCACCCATTGCATTCTTGCTCATTTAATAAGCTTATAATGATTCCACTGATGGGACTTAGGCTTCTTTTGTAGGAGAGGGAAGGTGCTGTAAGCTATCACCTTCTTAGTACTAATTGGTGAATGTCACTGTCAATTTTGGCTTCTAAGACATGCCAAACCGGCACGATGTTTTCCTTCACCATTTTGAAAGCAGTGATGAAGCAATAAATTACGCAAAATAGTACGCCTGCTCGGGTTTTAACGGGAGGAGCGTAAAAAAAGCTTACGACCTATTCTCTCCCTAAGTTTTATGAAGATCGGTCAAGCCGTTTCGCAGGAGTTACGATAACCGTGACATGGCTATTTTATATATTAGAACATAGGTACGTAGCATAAACTTAGCATAATCAGCCTTTGTAATGTTCTAACTGCTGGGACTCAGGCCTCCTTATCAACATCATCAGCCTTTTTTAATATTCCCACTGCTGGGACTCAGGCCTCCTCTCTAGGAGAGAGAATGGGCCGTAATCCACCACGAGGGCCCAGTGCGGGTTGAGGAATGTCACATGTCTTCGAATTATTAGTTCCTCACGATGTTTTGCCGTTTTGAGAGCAGTGGTGCTGAAATAAATTACACAAAGTAATGCGCTTGGCTGGGTTCGAATACGCGACCTACAGCTCGTAAATCGGGGCCATTACCACTGCGCCATCACTGCTCTCACACTTCACACAGGCCTCCTCATAGGTACGTATATATATGTAAGTATACCTAATTACTGGTAGGTCGTATAGTAATATTAGAATTATCATCATCATTTCAGCCGATGAATCACATGGACGCACCGGGTCGATCATTGTGGCGACACTTGGAGGAGTCCAACAGAGGACGTCTATCGGCTGAAATTAGAATTGTAATTCTATTTTTTATTTCGCTGGATCCTACCCCTGTATAGTGATCTCTATCACTCAATGGTTTGCTGGAATAAAACTCAACTAGGAGTTAAACCCACTTATGTACCTACATGTTTTCTAAATAAAACAGTAAAACAATGAAAATATTTTTTTCATAGCAAGCTTTTATAACACGTCAACATTTGTCAGGGTTTGGGCTCGTATGACGAATCATACGAGCCAAAACTTGATGGGGTTGCGTCGTTTAACTACCAAGTTCCTATATCTTCCGGTTCCATCATCAGATCAACTCTATGTCATAACAATTTTGCATTGTCAACTGATTTACACATGCATGCAAAATTTCAGCTCAACCGATAACCGGGAAGTGGGTCAAATTTAATTTACTAGATTTGATGACAGACAAACATCGGGACTGGTGAAACTAAATAAAATCTTGTAATAAAAAATAAAAAAAGCCTTATATTTCCAGTTTAGCAAATTAACTTATAATTATGTTGTTTCTTACCTAACTTAATTTAAAAAAGGAATTAAAAAAAAATTGAGAAACTAATATCGATTTCACTTATAAAAAATCATATTATAAGTAGGTACATAGGCAGTAGCATTTTACTGTACTGGAACCCCCCTCAGGTAGAGGCCTCCTCCAAAGCTTTTCATTTCTCTCTGTCTTGGGCTATTTGTTGCCATTCTGGGTTAGCAATTTTTTTAATATCGTTGTCCCTTCGAGTGTACTCTTGTAATAAAATCTTGTAAATATAATAAGTTTATGTTTAAATGTCAAAGGCTAAAACGGCTTTTAACCTGATTATTGATATTACAGCGGTTAATGGCCGGTGTAGATTGTACTGAGCAGGCTTTTATGAATAAATTTTCTGTTGGCTTGATAACTTTGAAGGTATATAACGTAACATGAGATTCATTTACAAAGGGTGCCTTAACAAAGGACCAACACC
This sequence comes from Mythimna lalbum, assembly GCA_949319445.1. Classification (NCBI taxonomy): domain Eukaryota; kingdom Metazoa; phylum Arthropoda; class Insecta; order Lepidoptera; family Noctuidae; genus Mythimna; species Mythimna lalbum. The sequence goes on along the minus strand of OX439362.1, from coordinate 19,889,515 downwards.
TAGGTGAAAACAGGTTTTTAGATATTGCGTTTTAGTCGTTTATTTTATCTTAATGTATAGTATTTAGGCCAAGTCTTTTCTTACTTTCTTTTTAGTTGGAATAACCACAGAAAAGATGAAAGAGGTTAGAGAGGAAATACTTTCCGATTTGTACTACAACGAGAGTGTCGTCGCTTGTCTCCCACCATTTAACTCCACTACAGGCAATAAACCAATACCAACGCGCTTTAGGCAACAATAAGTGTGCGTGGTCATTAACAGACCACGCACACTTAGGTACTGTTCTGCACATGGGCTTCAAGCTTCATTTTGAGGTGCCCTTTTTGGTGGCTCGTGTGCGGCGGTGCTGCCCCAAAAAAAAAACGCTTGAAGCAGCTTCAAGCCGGCCACAAGCTGTCGCGCGCTTCAGCTGTTTTTTGCGGTGGCTTCTAGCGTTTTTTTGAGGCCCGTATGCGGGGACAGTTAAATGTTGTTAGGTCAAGACAGTGATTTAAGTGCATTGAATTATATATCAATGTGTGAGTTGTAAAGTTAAGCGTTTGGCCGGGCACTCAACGTTGTGTTTACACGTACCGAGTACTCGGCCTAGAGCACTGTCTCGACCGTTTACTCGGTACGTGTGATCAAGGCATTATTTTATCATCATGTATAGTATTGACGTTAAGCCTTCTTATTTTCTTTTCACTAGGAATTACTCCAGTACAGTCACAGTCATCTAGTCCCAAATAAAGCTTGTGCTATGAATATGAGACAACTGATAACAATACTTTTTATATTTCTAAATACATATCTATAGATAAATTACACCCAGACACAGAACAAATAATCGTGCTCATCACGCCAACCTTTGTACTGGGTGGGAATCTACCTCACGAATCCGGCATACCATTCAGGGCCATTAACCACTAGACCAACAAGCCATTCGATCGGAATTAAATTTATAAATAAAAATAAAAAAAAACTGTAAAATTCTAAAAAAGTCAAATTATCAAACAGGTCTAGTTTCATTAAAAATAGATGACAACAACCTCAGAATGATTTAAAAACAAATCAAGATGCCGAAAGTTCAATGACACTTCAGAGGTCAACATAGATGTGACCTTTACAAGACGTGACATCAAATTAAATAGTTTGAGAACTTTGAGGCGATTTTCTTATACTTGTACTGCACAATATAGAGGTGATTTAGACGATTGCACAATAAAATAAAAGTGGTTTTATTTTCAATGCCTAGGTCTTTTGGAGGGCGAGATGCATAATAGCGGAGACTATATTCAATCTGTTTAGGTAAACGTAAACAATCTTGATACTTATTTGTCTATGAAAAAAAAATGTTCGAGATTCCATTTGGGGATTGAACAATTTATAAACATAGATAGTTTGATAGTTTGGTTGACTGGTAGAGAATGCCTAAGGCATTAAGTCCGCTTATGTACTTTGTGTTGCATGAAGATTAAATAAATAAAAAAATAGTTTTACGGAACCCTTAGTGCGCGAGTTCGACTCGCAATTACCTATTTTTTTATATCGCTTACATTTAACTAGACTCCATTTGTTTCCATGTCTTTTCTCTAAAAACTTTTTCTAAAAATGTTAACAGGATAGTAACCTAAACCAATGTTAGGTTATTAACTTAATTTAAATAATATTTGTATGTCTTTTATACGATTTAATTTAAACAAAAATACATAAGTATCAAGATTGTTTACGTTCATAAACAGATGCAGTATATTGTACTTTTTGTTATACCAAATAAATTCATTTTCTTTTCTTTATTTTTTTTAAATGAAAACAAGAAGAATGAGGACTGAATCTTAGTCTAATCACAATTTAATTTAAACAAAAAATACATAAGTATCAAGATTGTTTACGTTCCTAAACAGATGGAGTATAGTGTACTTTATGTTGTACCAAATGAATACATTTTCTTTTTTTTTAAATAAAAACAAGAAGAATGAGCACTGAATCTCACGCTAATCAGGTTAAACATGATCAAGATGTGATTATTACTTCAAATCACCGACAGCAAACACAACCCGAAGATTACCGAGTATAAACGAACAGCGATACGACGACACAAATCAATGGCCGCTTTGCATACAGATGGAGATACGAACGAGCCGCGGATTTGTGTTAAGGTTAGCTGCTCGTCTTCACACCGGCCGACCCTCAGCCTTGGCATGCGTTATATTAAGTTGGTTAGACATTTATTATTGGTAAAGGTAGGTGCAGAAGTGATTTAATACAGGAGTATTTTTTCAATGCACTTACTGGAACACTCGCTCTTATTCCTACCGCTTCTCGGAGCGGAAGATAGTGTCAGACTCTTACTGACTAAAAACCCCACCCCGTTCCTTCTGGCCTTCATACTGAGGCTTGAGGTCCTTTCAGATAACCCTGGCCCCAGTAGGCTTCGAAAGAAAGAGACGTGATTACTCTCCCGAATTGAATTTTGAACGAGACGTTATATGTCCATTGGATTGATAACTGTACCGAAGCAATGGGTACCTACAATTTCTCTTTTTAAATACATAAAAATGCTATAATAATAAGAAGCATATTTATTTTTCTTAACTATATCATTTTTAATATCTGTAATCGTGAGTTTGAAACTCACCTTCTGCCTTCTAAATTTTTTTTTTTTTTTTAATGCTTAAGACGGTTTCTATTTACGTTAGTGTGTTAAGTGTAAATAATAATTTTTGTAATGATATGTATTTTGTATTTTTTTAACTAGAGACAACAGAAAGACAATGAGAGAGAGAGACAATATGGATGATTTTAATAAGGGATTTAACCAAATTTTTTATAGCGCTCTCATCAAGAGAATAAAAGCAAAACCTAAGATACACATTCATAAGATCTTAATTGAAATGTCAGTGTCATAAATTTAGCTGTTGATTTAATCAATTTTGTCATCCTAATAATTAATGATGAATAAAATCATTGAAAACATGTAATTATGTCCGATCCCTTGACCTACACACAGCGATTGAAGATGGACATGTTAGAGGAAGTTGTAAATCCTATACCCATAATGGTATCTGTCACTGACATGATGTTCTCCGATAGAATAATTACTTGCCACTTTTGATTAGCTCGTTAAGGCATCGCAGCATATCTTAACGTCTGGCCTTTATTGAGGAACTAAGGTCTTTTAAGGTCTTTTTTTCATTGTGGCGACGCTTGGGGGAGGCCTATATCCAACAGTGGACGTCTGTCGGCTGAAATGATGATGATGATGAAGGTCTTTTACATAGCATACCCTGTAGCCTTTCTCGATAAACGGGCTATCCAAGACTTATAGGTAGAATTTTTTAATCCCTATTTTCTCTAAAGAGATCTACGCTAAGTGGGCAAGTGCAAGTCGGACTCGCGCACTGACGGTTCTGTACCAACTACAATTCCCGAATGGGAAGATTTCCAAGATTTTTCCGTATTGCATTATTTTTGTGACGTAGGTAACTTTACTGTTTTCTAATTTATTCCTATACCTTTGCTAACCTTGCTTTGTGAAAAATATCAGGATTTTGGGTCAATGGGAAGTACCTTATGAATTTCGATCTTTGAGAGTATGAAAATATACGTTGTTTGCGACATAACCGGCCGTATCTTTTTTATTCGTTAACTTAGAAGTTTTATTTTTTCACAGCTTAAAAAGACCGCAAATTTGAGTATATGAAAGAAAGAAAGAAAGAAAGAAAGAAAGAAAGAAAATTGCGTTTGTTTGCATTACAAAAATAGGTACACCTTAAATTTTAATGCCAAAAAGGCCTCAGCTCAGCATAATGCCAAGTAGTAACACAAGGCCACCACTTGACGCTGATTTTCAGCTGCAGCCCTAGGGTGCCATATGTTTAAACAGAAAACACAACATTTATTAAAACTAAAAAAAGGTACTGTGCATAAACTAAACATATGGTTTTAATTTCAACTCGATACCTCCACGCCTTCTTGAGATAAAGGATCTTGACAGATAGACGGACAGACGGATGGACAACAAAATGATCCTATAAGGGTTCCGTTTTTTCGTTTACTCGGTACCAGACCAGTAGTTCCTGAGGTTAGCACGATCAAACAAACAAAGGAAACTTCAGCTTTATAATATTACTTTAAAGAAGTATTACATTGAGGAACATTACGTAATTAGGCGTTACTAAGTTACATTATGTAAGAATGTTCGTAAGTCTGACCTTAAATAAACAGATGTTTTAAATGTATTCAGTCTTTAAAAGGTTTCTGATGGCTACACTTGCGGTATGTTATCGTTCAAGTAAAATTGATGTAAAGTTAAGTTATTGGAGCGTCAACGTTATTTATGTATACTCAATAACTTTTAATACCCATCTACTAAATAACTTAAAACCACAAATTCACTCATTGCCACATTTTTTTTTTACAGTGGGCAAAAATTATCATATGACAACCCCCACCCTTGGGTGGAGCGGGAGATAGTGTCAGACTCTTACTGACTAAAAACCCACCCCGTTCCTTCTAGCCTTCAAACCAAGGCTCGAGCTTCCTTTCGGATAACCCTGACCCCAATAGGCTTCGACCCAGCTGGGCCCCTCCTGTTGCTGACAACTCCTTGAGGCGCGCGGGAACAGTACGCGCCATCAACGTCTTGGGCTCGGACCGGGCAGTTACCGGACGGTCGGACAGCGAGCTACCCATGGCTCACCGTCCGCGAGCCCACTCATTGCCACTTAAGTTTGGCGATTCTTCGTGCTATGTCGGCAACCTAAGTTCTCCTGCGGATATCTTCATTTCTGATTCGATCACGCAAGGAAACCCCGAGCATGGCTCTTTCCAGGCCTTATTACCATAGCTTTCCATTGAGGCCCTTTTGTTTTTGATTTAACATCTTTAACTTAACATTTTTTTTGTAGTCGGACCTAAGTCAGAAAATTTAAAAAAAAGTCCTGACTTTAAGAGATTTACCTGTTTTTATTATTAGTGTTGATAATTTTTAAAACTCATTTATAAAAAAATAAAAACAGCATATTTACATTACTCTGGTGATTTAAATTAAGTAACTACTTAGTCATGGAGAGGTGATTAAAACCAGATTCTAAACAAACGAAGTGTTAACAGCCGAAAAAAATGCAGATTTATTTTTTTGTTGGCAACAATGCGTGGCCTCTAGGTATTATGACATATTACGTACGCCAGATTGTCAATGTCACTCGTAAGGCCGTATATTGTCTAATTCATGAATCCCCAAGCGACCACCGGTGGCCGCGCATCTATTGTCTTACTATTGTGTCTCTAATTGACGGTATCTGAAGGGTTAAGTACTTAGTAGATCTTTAATATTTGTTGATCCCTGGGCATCCTTTTTTATCCCTGAGGTAATTGGTATCTTCAAAACAGAGCACCTACTCCCAAACATATAGGTACTTCATAACTGTATGCAATCAGTAAAAAAAATCACACTATTTCCGCAATAATTACGATTCCAAATAAATAAATACCTCGCCCATATACCACATTGTTCTGATTTCCTCCCACACCTGCATTCAACATCTTCCCATAATAAAATATTATAATTAACATAAACACTTCAAAGTACTCACAATGTAAACTAAGTTGATTCACAGCCAATCTGCAAAAAAGAAACAAACGTCATTAATATTCATTGTATATTGAGTATTATTATCATATACATAAGGTACCTATCACATTGCTGCATAATGTCCACCATCGGTTACTGCGACTTATGAAGACTGTATTCTAAAGTTGCGAGCACATCGATCAAACTAAAGATAAGGTCCATCTATATACCTATGTCTAACCTAGACATTATCGATTGCAAATAAAAGAGATTTGAAAAAAGAATTCCAAAAATATTTCAGCAAAACCGTAGGGGGCCCAGTGAGGGCCCAGCAAGGCATAAGCCGAAATAATACTGCTAGACTCTTAGGGTGTTACCACATCAATCGATCGATCGTCGATCGATCCCATCGATCGACATTGGTCGACGTTGATCAATAAGTGTGTAATCTTTAATTGATCGACAGATACCGGTCGATAAACCAATCGCTATTTTAGTAATCAAAATACAAATGGGCCTTTTATTTTTTGACAACTTTAGTCATGGTGTGTATTATGAGAAAAACGGTAACGACAAAAAAAATCGCGCTCATCCATATTTCTGACTAAATGTGGACACACCTTTACATCATACACACATGTCGATCACTTCCTTGCTTTTGTTTAATAAATACATAAATACACTTTTTTATCGTATTCAATGACAACGAGTCATCATTAATGTTATAAAAAAATAATGTGGAAAATTACAACAAAATAATAATATGATTTAGCGAACTTAAAATTCTTACTAGCATTAATGTGTGAAGATTTGCACCTATATTTATAACACTGGCCAGCCATATTTTTAGCTTATGTACTGATTTATGGATTCTAAATTTAAATTTTCTACAGAACATTTTGAATTAGGAACTTTTAGAGTGTAAGTCCTACAGCCCAAACGTAGAGGAGTGGTTTTTCCTTTTAAATATTGCAGCATATTTTGAGACCTATCTCAATCCAAGACAGGTACTTAAAAACACATACATTTTTTTTTAAATCGCGCAGATTTTTATTAGTTTTTTTTTTGTGTGTTTTTAAATATGTATTTTTTTTAAATTAGCAGATCAGTTCGGCTCCTTACTGGTCACCCAATTGCACGTCGCATTTCATGACGCCAAAAACCGTCACTGATGGCGAGACATCATCAGAAAGAATCTAATCCTGTAACTTCACGACCCTCAGTAATGAGGAATACGACTAGAAGACTGTACAAAGGCGGACTTAATGCATTAGGCATTTTCTACCAGTCGACCTTAGGGTGGGTGCAGAAACATAACATAGTAGGTGCAACTTAATAGTAAACAAACTAATAGACTACAAACATATTATGAGAAACGAATCCAAAAAATATATGATATGTATTTTTAGTATAAATAAACATTTTTTTTGTCTATTTTCTTACGGGCTGAAACTTATTGGAAAGACTCTTTTCAAATAACTAACACAAAACAATAGAAGATACAGTCATTACCTCATAACTTCACAGAACCCAGTATACTATAATCTCTAAGCCAATAAAGCCGAAGCTCTTATACCATAAAACTTCTGTTCAATAAATAATTTATATTTGCTCGTTAGGGTGTCATTTTTCTTCCAAATTGGTAGAAAAAGTACGAAATAAGTGTTCGTTATTGGTGACATAAATCTATGGTGACGGTTTAATGGAGTGACGTTGACCCTTAGTCTTTTTATCTCCTACTCGATATTTTTGGGACCTATTTTAAACAAAATATTACGCAGATGTTTTCCTTCTAGATTAGCAGATGTTAGAGGTGAGAGATTTCATCACGCATGCGGGATTGGCCTGCCTATAAATATTTGTATGAAAAGGGCATTTACGAGGGTTGCGCATGCGGAGCAAATCCGCATGCGTGATGAAATCCGCACGATATTAAAAACACCCTTACTCAGATTTTATAGAATAATTATTAATTATTAATGGCATAATCATCAGCCTTATAATTTTCCCACAGCTGGGACGTCTCTCTAGGAGAAGCCCCGCGGCCCGTGACCCTCACCAGGTTATCGGTCCTCCTTGTGGGAGGCCTACCAGCAGCAAGATTCCAGAACCATTCGGCCCATCAACCATTTGTTCGGCGGGCAAATGCTAGTATTTGATAAGCCCGTAATTTTTTTCTGTCTAGGTGTAATTTATTTATAATATAATAATAATATTCCACAACTATCACACAACGCCGTCTAGTCCCAAGCTAAGCAGAGCTTGTGTTATGGGTACTAGACAACTAATAAACATACTTATATATTTCTAAATACATACATATCACTACATAGTATAAAACAAAGTCGCTTTTTCTGTCGCTATATCCATGTACACTTAAATCGTTAAAACCTAAGGCATTAAGTTCGCCTTTGTACATTTGTGCATAAAGTATTAAATAAATAAATAAATAAATAAACGGATTTTGATGCGGTTTTTTTTATTAGATAGAGTGATTCAAGAGGAAGGTTTATATGTATAATATTGCACCCGAGCGAAGCCGGGACGGGTCGCTAGTTATCGATAAATTACACCCAGACACAGAACAATTGATCATGCTCATCACATAAACATTTATCCTGGGTTTGAATCAAATCCATGACCTCCGGTATAGTAGTCAGAGCCACTAACCATTAGACCAACAGGCCAGTCAGTATATCTACTTAGGGTCTTTTGACCTCGAGGTCAGATCGATCAAGACACTCCGATCCAAGAGAATAAAACATTTTCATGTATTTAGGTACATTTGTTTTTCTGCCAGTACGTAACTGATTTATTGTAATCGGATCCTTGCTCGATCTTTAAATTGAAAATGTTTTTAGTATTTCTCTTTAGGTAGGAGCCTACTTTCTTTAGACCTTTTATTATTCTAGAAATCCTATATCAATGATATGGCTAAACGAGGATTGACATATTATCAACTGTTAACGTTTAAACGATCTGCGATCTGGTCAGTTTTAGTTGGCTATAATCATGAAATGATCAATTCTAAGATTTGGCCACAACATATACAGGGTTATTTGTAAAACACTAGCAACCTCTTAGGACTATGTTAGGAATATCATAAACAACAACTTTTTTCTACGACTTTTAAAAAGTTATCAGAATTAGTATCAGTAACTGAATCGAACCCAATAGTTTTTACACCATGTTATATTTTTCCCAAAAATATTTAAAAAGGTCACAAGTTGGACACCACCGACACTAAGTACAATACAGATTACGGCAGGTCATAGCGAGTATGCAGAGCCAGCGCACAGCTAGGTGCAAGTGCAAATCAACCCCTCAGTCGCCTGGATGGCCTGGTGACTATATATTTTTGCAGATATAACAAACTTATAACTCAATTATTTTTCATGATTGTGTTATGAAAATACATAGATCCTAACTAATATTATAAAAGCGAAAGTGAGTTTGTTTGTTGGTTTGTTACGTCTTCACGCCTAAATGGCAAAACCGATTTTGATGAAACTTGGTACACGGATAGACCATGTCCTGGAATAGGACATAGATATGTTCCCTTGGGATAATTTTCTGCTATCATGCGGGCGAAGCCGCTGGGAGCACCTAGTTATGATATAAGTATGTAATGTTAGTGATTACAAATACATAGATTTTTAACATAAAAATACTAGACACGTGTATCGGATATATATGTGAAAGCATATACTAAAACGAATGTTATATAAATGATGGATCAGAAGAACAATGAGATAATTATGACCAATAATAGAGATTTAAATCAGACACAAATTGCATTATTTACATTTTACGACAAACACGAGTGCAGTTATAATAAATAAACATTAATACTCTAGTAGCGCGCAATACTACGCTAATAACCCCTTGTTATTATATTATTATTATTAAGAATAATGCCACTATTAAACACCACATAATAGTTGTATATTAAATTGTAATGTTAATTAAACGTCGCAACATTAAGCCTGGTGTAGACTGTTGTACGTAACGTGCAATGTAACACGCAATGGAAGAGTCTGCCGTCGACATTGTCGCAGTGTATCATGCAATGTAACAGAATTTTCATAGCTTTTTTTATGTGGGAAATCATCCAATGAAATCTAAAAGAACCGGGAGAGCGTGTCAGACTTTTACTGACTAAACCCACTCCAATTCCTTTTTTGCCTTCTCTCCAGAGCACCGGGGTTCTCCATAGCCCTGGGGTTCTGATTCGCACAACCATGGCCCTAAGCCCGTAAACATAGTTTTTGCTATTTATTAGCTTCTGCCAGCGCTTTGTCCCGCGTAAAAGTAGAATTTTCCATACAAACTTCCAACCCCCCTTTTACCCCCTTAGGGATAGATCCGTTCTTAGCGGATGTCTACACCTTATAAGTTTGTAGGTGTTATAGTTTCTGAGATTTTGTGTTTAATCAGTGACTGGTATTTCGCTTTTGTTATAGAAGACTAGCTGCTCCCAGCGGCTTCGGCCGCGTGATAGCAGAAAATTATCCCAAGGGAACATACTTCCGGAGTAAAAAGTATCCTATGTCCTATTCCAGGACATTGTCTATCCGTGTACCAAGTTTCATCAAAATCGGTTTTGCCATTTAGCCGTGAAGACGTAACAAACAAACAAACAAACTCACATTCGCTTTTATAATATTAGTAAGGATGTGAGTTCACATGCAAGATTGCGAGATAAGTGCATATGAGCTGCGTCTACACTAATGAAATGCTCTTTTCATGTTACATTGCATGCTACGTTACAACAGTCTGTACCCGGGTTTACAAGAACGTGTTTATCAATTAACACGCAAATTAATTGAGATTGATACGAATTAAGCTTAACATGTTATTCGCGAGTAATGCTGCAGGTACACATATGTATGTACATTCTACGATACGAGTGTGTTGTACTTGAATTTGTACTTAACGCTCACATGCCAAATGGGAAAGAGTTACGACATCGCTGAAACGCATATATAGTCAGTAATAAGCTTTTAATGAAAAACATTTTTTCATAGCCAGATTTTATAGCTCGGTATACCTATATAATTAATACTTGTCACAACGAATCATACGAGCCCAAACGCGATGGGGTTGTTTCGTTTATCTACCAAGTTTCTATAGCCACCTTCCTTCTATCATCAGATCAGCTCCATAACATAATAATTTTTTTAATATAATTTTAATTTTTAGTATAATTATAAGAAAAAAATGTTGTGTTTTAAGTTTTAATAAGTGAGGCTTGCTTTATATCTATTTCGACCACAAAAATAAGAATAAAAGAATAGAACATTTAAGAGGATTAAGATTCTCGACTTGATTAAATTTTAAATTGTATGAAATCTTCTAAAAATAAAAGTGAATAATCTTTTTCTAAGTTCATTGAATTCGCATTTTCTTTGAAGCTGTCGTTTTATTTTATAACGAATTTAATCAATAGCCCCCAGACTAACTAGATGAGAAAATAATGAAGCACTAAGGGCTTACCTATTAAATTATATAGTTTTGTAGCAGATAAAATATATCCAATAGCATTACTTTATTAAATTGATGAGTTCGTTTTTAGGGTACCCTACCTCAAAAGGAAATATCGGAACCCTTATAGGAACACTTTTTTGTCCGTCCGTCCTTCTGTCTGTCTGTCAAGACCGTTTATCTCGGGAACGTGTGGAGATTTCGAGTTGAAATTAAAACCGTATACTCAGGTCTGTGGACTCTTGAAGCTGTAAAAAAACAAACTTGTACTTAAATTAACGAGAAAAAAAAAACCATTTATTTTTTTATTCAATTAAATTAAAAATCATTTGGGGTGTCTGAGGTTTTGCGCATTTAATGTCCTTATAGCACAAATGTAGGAATAAATCTGAAAACTGTAAAGTTGTTAAGTACATCACAATTTTTTTTTACGATTTGGAAAAATCTTCCGAGTCTCCATTCCGGAATTGAAATATTTACATAGGTAAGTTAGTACGGAACCCTCAGGCTGCGAGTCAGACTCGTAAGCTAGCTTCTGCAAGTGGTTTCGCATTTTTGAGAACCTACTTTTATAAGTAGTTTTCCCCGTACAAAATTTGAAGCCGTTTTTCATCCCCTAAGGTGGAGAAGTTTGGAAAATCCTTTCTTAGTGATTCAAATCTACTGGGCCTTGAATGAATCGTAAAATTTTGCGACTACTACACTACATCGTTAAACTTTACGGCTGTGCGCTAATCAGCGTCCGGAGTGAGGAGGAATGGCAGGCGGTCGCCTCCTTCTGCGAAGCAGTGATGCAAAGGAGGAGGCCGACCGTATCAGGCAACGTCACCCTCGCCGCCGCCGCCGAGATTCCGATCCCGATTTACAGCCACCGTAGACGCGGGCTCGCGGACGGCAAGCCATGGGTAGCTCGCTGTCCGACCGTCCGGTAGCTGTCCGGTCCGAGCCCAAGACGTTGACAGCGCGCACTGTTCCCGGGCGCCTCAAGGAGTTGTCAGCAACACGATACGGGGCCCAGTTGGGTCGAAGCCTATGGTTTGAAGGAAGGGGGTGGGTTTTTAGTCAGTAAGAGTCTGACACTATCTCCCGCTCCACCCAAGGGCGGGGGTTGTCATAAGATGATTTTTGCCCACTGTAAAAAAAAAATGTCAGTTAGTCAATTTCTCCTTTCACAAAATGGATTATAATCATTATTCACAACCCGCTACCTCCGATATCTCAGTCCAAACCCCCAAGAATGGCAGAACACAGCCGCGGCATCTCAGAGCAATGGCACGGCCTGGCATTGGGCTGGCAATGGCTGGCATTGACTGCCACTGGCAACGTGCCAGCGATAGGCAACGCCAATAATTGCTTTGTACGCCAGTTAACGGCTACGCGATGTGTATGACAGAAAATGTCGCCAATTATTGTAACACAATAGGATGTTGTTGTTGAGATGGTATTACGAAGTATGTGTTGGTTATTTTGTATTTTATTACTTTTGTTTGTTATCTAAGATCGCAAGTGTGATACAAAATGAAATTAATATTTATCAAAAACTGTGTAAATACTTTTCAATACACTTACTCAAAAACCTGCTCTTATCTCTGCTGATTTTAGGCACGCAATTTACTATTTTTCGCAGTAGTGCGGAAAAGTGCACAAGCTCACCCCCGTATTTTTATTGTGTTTGTCGGATCAGGTTGGGCGCTAAGCGACCTCCTCATTTCATGGTCCAATTTGATACACGTGGAAATATATCACTGCAGCAATCGGCTCGGTCGCAATGACAAACATTCTCCACTTGTACACAAAACGTACAAATCTAAACTTGAAATTAGTTTAACGCAAAAACCGTGCAAAGCCATAAGACAAAAAAAGAAAGTCAATATTAAAAACTAGTAGTCTCTAACAAAGCTACAACACTCTACCAAAACTGTCAATACCGATCAAAATATCTTTCGAATTCGATATTCAAATAAACCGTTTTCCCGCCAAGTGGTCTTAACGAGCATTCTAGATGGCCGCCATTAACTACAGGTGCTGAACGTTTTCATTAGAAGCTGCTAAACTAAAATTAAAACTTTGTAAATCTAGATTAAGGAAAAATAGTTTTAATTTGGAAATTGATGAGGGTTTACAGTAAAGGTTCATGAGGGAAGGGGTTCCTTTAATTGGACAAATGAGTTAAGGAATGTTGGAATTACGTGTTTTACTGGACGGGTTTTACTGCCTGCTACTTACGGAAATTTAATTTTAAAGAGACTTTTTATTTAAGTAGTACGATTTGTGCATTCAGCCCTGCTGCGGGCTTGTGGACGGCGAGCAATGGGTAGCTCGCCGTCCAACCGTCCGGTAATCGTCCGGACCGTACTGTCTACGAGCACCTTAAGGAGATGTCAGCAAGGTCTGCTTCTGAAAGGAAGACTCGGCCCTGGTATGAAAAGCAACGATGGAACAGGAGCGGGTTTTTAGCCAGTACCAGTTTGATACACCTCGCTCCACCCAAGAGCGGGAGATTTCTTTAGAAGATCTTCCTATAAAAAAAAATGGTGTCAAGTTCATAAAATATTTAGTTTTTCACAAAGTCTTGTCATTTCATTTTCTATTAGAATATGAATGTGACATATTATAATATTTTAGCAATATTTGATACTAAATGTATAGAGTTAACCTTCTCAGCAAGCTATAATGAGGAAGTCTGTACTACAATTAAATGTTTAGCTCCATTTTACCGAGCTTACGCCTGTTTCAATGGTTCCATATATTGTCTAGTTGTGATACACGTTGTCGACACTTGTGATACCAAACTGAACCATGGTCAAGCCTACTGGGGCCAGGGTTAGTCCGAAAGGTAGCTCGAGCCATGGTATGATAGCACGAAAAACGAGGTGGCTTTTTAGTCAGCACTTTACTGCTTACCATCAGGTAGGATCGCAGTCAAGTACTAGTTTATATCAGATAAAAAAAAAAGTAAGGCTAGAAGGAACGGGGTGGGTTTTTAGTCAGTAAGAGTCTAACACTATCTTCCGCTCCGCCAAGAGCGGGGGTTGTCATTGGATGATTATCCTCACCATAAAACAAAAAAAAAACCATGGTCAAGCCGTGTATCAAGTTTCACATAAATTCGTGAAAACTATTGAGCGAGAAAAAGTAACAAACATACCTTCATACATACAAACTTTTGGCTGTATAACATTACTGTTACTATTCTAACTACAGTAGAAAATTCGGCCGTAAATTTGTAACCTCATAAATTAGCAAGAACATATTAATACCTCTAGGCCTAAAGGGCGTACAATACCCCAAATGTGCTATACGCTCTTTGGACCCAGATATTATCAAATGTTAATACAACCACCATTTACAGTTTAACACTTTCCTGCTATAAATCACTAACATTATCCTTATCATACCAATCACTGCTTTTAGTGTAACATCGAATTTGTTTTAACGGTTTAAGAGTCGGGTCTTTCATACCCGACGGGGTCTTTCCGACCCGTCGGGTGTGTCAGACCTTCGTCACCGTGTAATCTCAGCACGGGTTATTAATCTACCTGAATACTCGGATTAAAGGCAATAGGTAATTGGGAAAGAAAATGGCGTCACAATTCGTCTATGAATAAAATTTGGATACGTCTCGGTTCACTGGACTTTTAGGTTTGGGGCGATTCGAAATTTAAAAAATAGAACTTGGCTGGATTAGGGCAGGGCGCAAACGTAGACACTTTTGTGTCTGGTGTCAGATGCCTACAAGCTACAGATGAATATTTGATTTCTATAGAATCTTTATGTAATCATCTACTCCTTGCGCATAGACTGGCCTGTTGGTCTAGTGGTTAGTGACCCTGACTGCTATGCCGGAGGTCATGGGTTCGATTCCCACCTAGGACAAATGTTTGTGTGATGAGCGTAATAATTTGTTCTGTGTCTGGATGTAATTTATCTATAATAATATGTATGTATTTAGAAATATATAAGTATGTTTATCAGTTGTCTAATACTCGTACCCATAACACAAGCTCTGCTTCGCTAGGGACTAGACGGCTTTGTGTGATAGTTGTAGAATATTATTTCGTTTATTCATAAGTAATATACATATAAAAAATACTTAAACATTTTTTGTGTTCGCAGTTGCTTCCATTTAGCTCATACTCATGACGATCAAAAAGTGTTCGGTATCTGTAACTGGGACAAAAAGTGAAAACCGTCATTGTAGCCATAGATTTAAGTTTCTGTGACACTGTTACTATTTCGGTGTATAATAAAGTTTAAGATAAGATAAGATAAGATATTCTTTATTTGTCTAAACATTGTATACATACAGTAGCATGCAAGATATAAATTTATTATTTGTGTCCAGTCATGTTTATGCCGAAGTATCGGCGTACAAATATTTATAAAATTGAAAACTAAAAATAATAAAATTGATAATAAATTCTAACACATAAAACTTAGCTAGCTGAAATCAATTCAAAATAAATAATAAAAAACAATCAGTTATGTCAAACAAATACAAAAACAATGTCAAAGCTACAAAAACATTTTCAATATTAATGTCAAAATTACCATATATATATCAAAATTATAGGATAGTGTGAAAATTATAATATAAATGTCAAAATTATAAGACAATGTCAAAATTACAATTTAAATGTCATAGTTACTAAATACATGTCAAAATTATAAAATAAATGTCAAAACTACTATATAAATGTCAAAATTACTCTATCAATGTCAAAATTACTGTATAAATGTCAAATTTAAAATACAATGTCAAAAAAAAATTAATCATAAAAACTTTTCTCGGCTAGAAATTCGGAGACACTATAATATGCTCTTTGTAAAAGGAATGCTTTTAATTTACGCTTGAGTGCACTACTATTTAACTCTTTCCACCGTTTAGGCAATACATTAAATATAGTCGGAGCCATGCAGACGATACTCTTGCGCATTAGAGCCGTTTTTGCTGGATAGATGCGCAGAACAGTCATTCTGTTACGCGGTACGGCGTCTTCTAGACGTGGAAACAATTTTGGATTTGTTTTAACAAACATTGCAGTTTCCAGAATGTACATACTAGGAAGAGTTAATATTTTGTAATTTTTAAAGTATGGTTTGCATGTATCAACCGTTTTTACCGACTTCCCAAAAAGGAGGAGGTACTACGTTCGGCTGTTTGTATGTTTTTTTTTTTTTTTTTTTTTTTTTTTTTTTTTTTTTTTTTTTTTGTGTTTGTTCGGCGAATACTCCCCCAAATGTGGACGGATTTTCAAAATTCTTTTTTTGTTCGAAAGTAGATAGTTCTGAGGTGGTCCCATTATCACCAAATTAGGATCTGATGATGGGATCTTGGAGAAATCGAGGGCAACCTTCAAATTTTATAGGCTCACTTATTGATTTTCGCATATTTTATGAAGTATCTTGTGTATTTGCGTATGGTCGTCACCATCTCAGGTAGCTGGGCTGATGATGGAAGGTACAACTCCTTAACAGTAAGAAGTTACTCGAACAGGCAAGGACTGTTTTAGTAAATTGTTTTGATGTTTGATAGGGCATTTGCCACATTTGGTCTCATGATCATCAAGTCATGACCTGATGCTGCAGTCAGGATAGTATGCAGAGTACCTAAGTCCTCGACAACAAACAGCAGATATATCGAGTTTAGGCTCATTGAAAACGGCTCGATGTGTGGATAAACGTACTGCTAATAAAGAACACCGAAGTACATAGAGACCTGATGCTGAAGCCAGGAGCATCAGGAAAAGTACAAACCTTGAAATTACAGCACCGTAGTCGTGTTTGGGCTCATTTTAAACAGGACTAAATTTTAAGTTCATTGCAATGTTGACATAAATCTGGCCTGATGCTACAGCCGGGATTATCAGCATCTAGTCTAATGACTGATTGAAAGATTTACCTTTCGGCTTCATCATCAGATCAGTTCGATATATCCTTTCCCTCTCCAGCATCTAGTCTAATGACTGTTTGAAAGAAGAGGGGGAGAGGATATATCGAACTGATCTGATGATGAAGCCGAAAGGTAAATTAATGTAATCTAACCGTGTTTGGGATTATTAGAACCGTTATGAGATGCGCTCTGACTATAAGGTATTTAAGTTTGACTGAGGGGTACTTTTTAGTGGTGGTACCATAACTAAAAAGTGTAAAATAAAAAAAACTTTTTACAAAAAAAAATATAACCGACTTCAATGATAAAAACACTGAAAAGTATCAAATAACTTTAATTTTGGAAGTCGGTGTTAAATAACGAAGAGACTAAACTATTATAGAAACACCGACTTCCAAAATTAAAGTTATTTGATACTTTTCAGTGTTTTTATCATTGAAGTCGGTTATATTTTTTTTTGTAAAAAGTTTTTTTAACCCAAACATTGATCGAATGCATCTCTTTTGGGCCTTGAATGCCGTGTTAGCGTCGGTTTATTCTATTCTATTCTCCGTTTGCGCAGCGCCTTAATATTCCGATTAGATTGAAAATTGATTTATTTAAAGCTAAACTAAATGTCGATTAAGCGTTGAATCGTGGTTGAAACTAATCCATGCCATTACTAAAAATAGGTTCGATCTAAAAGTAGAATAATCTATTACCAACAGATATTTTTGATTGATTTATAATTAGTCGTATTCGTAGTCGCCGAGAAGTGGATCATTTGTTACACAGAACAAATGATCATGCTCATCACACACACATTTGTCCTAGGTGGGAATCGAATCCACGACCTCCAGCATAGCAGTCAGGGCCACTAAGCACTAGACCAACAGGTCAGTCAAAATTAAAAATATTGTTTATTATTATAACTCAAGTCATTAACCACAGTCTGTACCTCTCTGTAACCCAACTTCCATATACGATGATTCAACAAAACACGAACGCATTACCATAAACAACAACAGTACGCACATTGGTATTCAAAACCTTGATCAGCTGCAGTTGGCAGCCCTAGCAGGAACAGCTGTGTTGACGGAATGGTGCCGAGTTCCGGCACGCGAAGCGACGGACAGGACTTTATGTGGTCGAGGAGATGATGAGGTGAAGGTCGGTTAGTGTGCAGATCGATTTATATTTAATGCAATAAAACAATGGAGGGATGTCTGTGGCAAATACAAAGTGGACTGTTTTTTGCAAATATAAAATGATAATTATTCTTTTCTTTTTAAATTATTTCATTAAAAAATTAAAACTAATATTGTAGAATATATACTTAATATTAATATTATAGAGCAGTGGTGGCCGAGTGGTAACGGTCACGATTTGTAGGTAGCGGGTTCAAACCTAGCCAGGCGCATTACTTTGTGTAATTTATTTCATCACCACTGCTCTCGAAACGGTAAAGGTAATTCTTGAGGATGTCCTAGAACCAAAATTTCGAAGACTTGTGGATTTCACTAACCCGCACTGGCCCATGTGGTGAATTATGGCCCATTCCCTCTTCTAAAGAGGCCTAAATCCTAGCATTGGTACGTTTACAAACATGTAAACTCACAAAGACAACACAGACCCAGTACATGTCTTTAGCTGTAGATCAGAAACATGTGTCTTTAGGTCATGTAAATATTTATTCCGGGCGGGAGTCGAACCCACGACACATAGTAAACCACAATGGCCAATCGCTCAACCACTGCGCCAGTTGTGTCATGATTTATTGATAAAAGCTTTTAGAAACACACATTCTGACACTTTTCGACTTCGCCTTCTGACAACAATCGAATTCTGAATTCCAAAAGGCTGTCGAACTGTCACAGCGTAATCCCAAAAATTCTCTTGAAATTTCTTCAGTGCAGAAGATAAGCAAATATTTTATTTATTGTTCAGAGGTTTCTTTGTGTTTTTATATCACGAAGGGCAGACAATATGTGTCTTTTGACGTCCTGTTGTGATGCGAATGCGGTGCGTTAGTCGTACTGTGAACGGACGATCGTATTTGTCATACATGGCGCGCGGTGCGGCAACCGTGTGTCGCCCGCCGGTCCCGCGAGCGGTCGACAACAATACCCCTAGCCAAGTTGCTAATCTGCAATTGTTAACGCTAGTAAAAAGCTTCAAATGTACGGGAATGATTTCGCCTCAACGCTCAGTCACGTGGTCAGAACAAAAGAATTAGCGGCAAGGTCAATTCGAAGCGTTCGACGCGGGCGAAACGGTTGTAATTTGGCTAGGGGGGCAGAACGGTAACGTCACAAGCACCACGTGTTCACTTCACCCGGCGTTCGCTTTCTCATTGTCTTTCTATTGGGTCTCTAATTACGATATTCGAAAGGTTAAAACAACATGTACATACACCAAACCCTCTCAAAAAGTTAAATCATCTCCCATTCATCCACAAACAGATCGTTTGTTGGATAAGAATCCAAGAGATCACAACAATGGACGGGTTTGAAATGATGTTGATGAATGTAAATACATACAAACTCGTCCTTTTTTTTTAATTCGTATAAACTAGCGCTAGACTGCGATCCCACTTATAAGCAGTGATGCAATTTCTGATGGTGAGGCGCACTGGTTTATTAAAAGCCTATTCACTCTAGCCTTGAAGATACCCAAATTATAATCGTAGCCCTTTTTATTATTACAAAGTTAATTCAAGTTACAAAGTGACGAATGGTTTGTTATTGATTCCCAAAGTTAGACGAAGTGGTCGTTGAATTATTGAGTACTAAGTTAAATTTATTATAGGCTGCCTAACTTGAGCGACGTTCATTCCAAGACCTACTTTAGGTGATTACGAACATTTTCCCTTGATATCACATAAACTAGTACACGAGAGGAGCAGAACACCCAACTGGGTCGAAGTCTACTGGGGCCAGGGTTATCCGAAAGGAAGCTCGAAGTTTTGTCATTGTATGATTTTTCCCAATGTAAAAAAAAAAAATGTCAGTCAGTCAATTTCTCCTTTCAGAAAATGGATTATAATCATCATTCACAAGTCCCTACCTCGTATATCTCAGTCCAAACCCCTAAGAATGGCAGAACACAGCCGAAAAAAAAATTAGTACACGAGGACGGAAGGCAACTTCTAACATATAGATCAATAAATACTAATCAATAAAATATTTATTAAACACTAGCTCTTTCCCGTAGCTTCGCCTGTGTTCATAAAATATAGCCTGTGGCACTCAGGAATAAAGCAGCTTTAAAATTTGTGAAGAAATTTTTGCAATCGGACTAATACTTTCAGAGAATATCCTACGAACAAAAAACAAAAACAAAAGAAAAACAAACTACTTGTATATAATATTAGGTACTTTATGTAGATTCATGTAACGCATAAGTATGTATGGCGTTTGTACCAGTCAAACAAGGCGGTTTAAAAAAGTTCAAAATGAGTAGAATCTGGTCTTAAAACAGAAAACAATACCACCCACGATTTTCTAGAACAGTCTACCGTTTTTTAACGTTGACGACGGCAAATTACCTTAGAACCCTCACCCTAAGGTTACAAGTTAAATTATTTTATTACTCTAATTAAAACCTAGCGGAACTAACCTGTAACTGGCGTCAGGAAAAATCTTGTGGATGTTGTAATCAAAACAGTTAATTGGTCAACATCAGTTCTGACCATTTATTCCATTTTAATACCAACAACTAATACCATTTGTATTTGTTTCGAATCAGAAATACGTCCAAAGAACGACGAGTTCAAGAATACGTGCAGTCGGTAAAAATGGTTTATGTGTAATCATTATTAAAAAAAAACAGGTCAATCCGAAAAAAAAAACAATCTTAAAAATATAATAAAACCAATTTATTTTGATTAAGTTTGATTATGCTGACATTACCACATTCGTTCCTGGTATTGGTTAGGAAAGGAATGGAAAATATATATGATTTCACATAAATACAAGTGTTATTAGTTTTTGGTATTACGATAGAATAAATCGTTTTGACTGATTAAGAAAGAAAGAAAATAATTTTTTTTGCATCAATAGTATAAATTAAAAACACCGAGAAATATGCGTTATTTTAGCGTAAAACATTTCCATTCAAAACTATTATTACGAGTACCCGTAAGAGATGCCTGCTATCGAGAAGCTCCCGGGCGTGGGGAATCGCAGTACAACTAGCAGCCACCGCAGGCGCGGACGGCGAGCTATGGGTAACTCGCCTATTCCCTATAAATGTTTTGTTAAGAGGATCCAGAAACAACTTGATGAATTGAACAGGTTTCTTTGTAGATGTGTTAATTTTAAAGTAGATTTTACTGGTCTTAAGCAATTTGACAATCAGAAGAGGTTTTTGGCGATTGAGTCTTTACTGTGGCGTAGATACAGAATTATTGTTAAAATAATCATTACTTCATATTTTTAATAGAAGTATTTTTAGGATTCTGCATCCAAAGGGTAAAATGTGACCCTAATACTAAGACTCCGCTGTGCGTCTGTCTGTCTGTTCATCTGACACTAGGCTGTATCTCATGAACCGTTCTAATTAGATTAAAATTATTTAAAATTTCACAGATTACGCATTTCTGTTGCATTTAACAACAAATACTAAAAAACAGAATAAAATAAATATTTAAGGGGGCTCCTTTACCACAAACGTTTTTTTTGCTCGATATTCTCTTCTTGCTCGAGGTCGACTCGCACTTGTTTTTTTTCTTCGCGAACAATAAGTAAAAAAAAATGGCCGTCTATCGATTAAATGTCAACCTTGACATTAAGTGGTCACGTGGTCACATGATGTGATAGCCGGAAGTGGTCATCAGTGGAACAATGGCGGACTAGCCGGATGTCGGCCATTCGCTACGTACGCTAATGATAAGCTCAATTTCTCGTTGTATGCACATTATTTCTTTTATCTGATATTATTGCTGATTATGTACTTACGTATCATTTACTGCCCAAAACGTGTTTTTTTTTGTAGATTGAAATAAAAAATAATTGTGTTTTGAATACAGAAATTATTTTATTTTATTACTGATTTTTTTGTTATATGTTGTTGTAGTTATTCGCTTTGATAATAATATACAAGAATGGTCATTTATTTTGTTTATAAACGACATCGAAATTGAAAACTATTTTTTTAATGGTTCATTAACCCTTCAGATACCGTCAATTAGAGACACAATAGTAAGACAATAGATGCGCGGCCACCGGTGGTCGCTTGGGGATTCATGAATTAAAAATATTCATTCATCGCTTTTAGCGATAAGACCGCCCATTGTGACACCCTATTCATTTTAAGCTTCTTATGTCAAATTATTTTTGGTGTACAGTAAAGAATGATCTAGATAGATAAATATCTATCTAGATCTATTTATGGCTCATTTCAGTAATGACCAAAACAATTCAGATCATCACATTAAGTTCGATACTACGTTTTTCTTTCAATTATTTTGGTTATACTCCTTGTGAAAACTTAATTTTTCTTTTGAGTCCAATTGCACACGAAGGTTCTAGTTATTTTATTATTTTTCTGCCTAAAATAAGTTCGGTAGATATCCTGATTAAACTTAATTTTGAACTTCAAAAAACTAATGTCTCGTACAGTCGTCGTGCAGTCAATTCTATAACTTTAAATGTAAGTTTGTAATGCCAAAAGAATTATATTCTGTTTGTGTTTTTGTTTTATTTATGTTGTTCACAAATTAACATAATTGTCAACGATTTCTTTGCGATGATTTTTTTTTTATTGCGTTGACCATCGATATACATATAAGTCGATGGCGTTGACTTTGAAATTTGATTTTATAACTCTTTTAAGGGCATCGTAGACGCGGGCTCGCGGACGGCGAGCCATGGTTACCTCGCTGTCCGACCGTCCGGGAACTGTCCGGACCGAGCCCAAGACGTCGACGGCGCGTACTGTTCCCGCGCGCCTCAAGGAGTTGTCAGCAACAGGAGGGGCCTAGCTGGGTCGAAGCCACTGGGGCCAGAGTTATCCGAAAGGAAACTCGAGCCCCGGTATGAACTGGCTAGAAGGAACGGGGTGGGTTTTTAGTCCGTAAGAGTCTGACACTATCTCCCGCTCCACCCAAGAGCGGGGGTTGTCATTGGATGATTTTTGCCCACCGTAAAAAAAGGGCATGCAGACTTTAGTAAGTATTTCATGTTAATTTCAATCCGATATCTCTGCGTATTCCTGAGAAAAACAGAACAAACAACAAAGTGGTCCTTAAGAGGATTCCTTTTTCCCATTTACTATGAAACCTAAAAAATAATTTCATAATTAAAAAACTAAAATTATTAACAAAAATATTCTGTAAAGATCTGTCGAAACCTCTTGTCGTGATCCAAGGGCTGGATTTTACCTTTGGCAGAAGTTAAGCATTGCCATACAGCGTGGCAATGCCAACAGGGTTTTGGGTACATTACCAGTTGACAACGATGTGCAAGAATGACGTTATATTTTTGTTAGTTTTAATCATCATCATCATTTCAGCCGACAGACGTCCACTGTTGGACATAGGCCTCCCCCAAGTGTCGCAACAATGATCGATCCTGTGCGTCCCGCATCCATTGGATTCCCGCAACCTTCACCAGGTCATCGGTCCATCTTGTAGGAGGCCTTCCGTCACTTGCGCCTTCCAGTACGCGGTTGCCACTCCAGAACCTTTCGGCTACAACGGCCATCTGTTCTGCGTTCTAGTTTTAATAGCTTAGCTTTTATTATTATGTTTCGGTTTTGCTGTAATTATAGCTGGCTAAGAATGTTTAAATTAAAAACTCCTACAAAAAGTACAGTCACTCAAATGTCTTCTCTCTTCTGTAAGTAATTAAAACCATGTGCGCAGTTTAGTTTTATGTGTTACATAAAGTACATCACACCTGCTGTACTAAGTTCAAGACAGGCCGTTATAAAGTACTACGAGATGAGGCGCTCCTTACTTTGATGGTACAGCTGAAGGAAAATTATATGCTGCTCATTATATATTATTTCCTGAAAGTAAAAAACTACGCTGAAATTTTTGAGAAGTAAGCGGAAAACAAAGTAAAATCCCATAAACTTCCTTTGAAAAGAGAGGATACTCCGACCAGACAAGTGTCGTGTCTGGTCTGGGAAACTGCAGTCATAATTAATTTTGGACTGTTGTATATTATGTTCTAATCACGTAGAGAACTCTAATTAATATCAAAATGCAAGATTTAAAATTTTAGTTGCAATATAGATGTTGCTATAACATTCTCCTCCAGAAATCGGAAATGAAAGGTTTTCTAAGCGTCATGATGCGGAGCAGGCCAATGAAAGCTGCTTAGTTCTCAGTGAATAGGAACTGTCTACTGTGATGTCCCAGTGAGTCTGTGTGGTGCTGTCCCAGTGAGTTCGGATGATGCCAGTGGGAGTGATGACGTCCCTGTGAGTCGGGGTGATGAAGTCCCGGCGAGTCGAGATGATACCCAGTAAGTCGGGTAATAATGTCCCATAATGGACTTCGTTGAAAATAGTGATGAAATAATTTAAACAAACTGATCAATACATTGAAAGTACACGAGCTCCGTACGCGGGTGAAATGGACCGACTCATCCAAGCAGGTCAAGGCTATAACTAATGCATTCTTTTCTTTTACTGTAACACGGCCAGTGACAATAAAGGTGAGTATAAACTACAACATTTACTTGTAACAGAACAACGAGCCGCTCTATGATATGTTCTAGTGTATCATCCTTTTACGAACGAAACGTCGAGCACGCTCGCCTCTTTGTTACAAACCAACGAGCATATTGGTGTAACATTTCGTCGAGTCACGAGTGCGGGCGATGCGCGGTTGCGGGGTGACATTTGACCCTTCAGATACCGTCAATTAGAGACACAATAGTAAGACAATAGATGCGCGGCCACCGGTGGTCGCTTGGGGATTCATGAATTACAATTTTTTTTAACGAAATGTCGGTAAATGCACACTCGCTGTGAGCATTTACCCGTAACATAACGCCGAGCATTCGCAGGAACGTTACATTACATGGAAATGCTTAGGAAACTGAGCTTTTGCCTGTATTGTACCATTCGTAAGAATGTTACATTACACAGAAATGGTCCAGAAAATGTTGTAGTCTATACTCACCTTAAAGCTTTGTGCTTATACAAGCTTTTATTAGTTTCACCTGTCCCGATGTTTATCTGTCATCAAATCTTGTAAATTAAATATGACCCACTGCCCGGTTACCGATTGAGCTGAAATTTTGTATGCATGTGTAAATCAGATGACAATGCATAATTATTATGACATTAAGCTGATCTGATGATGGAACCGGAAGGTGGCTATAGGAACTTGGTTGTTAAACGACACAACCCCATCGAGTTTAGGCTCGTATAATTCGTCATGACGAGTATTAATTGTATAGGTAAACCGAGCTATAAAAGCTTGCGATGAAAAATATATTTTCATTAAAAACTTGTTCTCTTCAGAAAGTGAGAGTACAGGAAGTAAGCGAAGCTAATGTTGAACTTGACCTTTCCCTTTTAAACCAGCACTTAATCGTCGGTCATGACCACCGAGTTGTAGGTTACACGTGTAAACAGCTAATAAAAGCGTGTTAATAACATTGGTCTTTACTGGATTAGTTTCACAAAAATTTCTGTTTTGATTTCTATAGAACCCTAGATAATATCCACAAGATGGCTGTGTATCCAAAATATCTACAGGAAGGTGTGTAATAATATCGTTATCACGTAAGAGCGGTTGTATGAGGATTTATCTTGATAAGGACGCTCAAAAAGACGTAGAGTATTTGAAATTGAAGACCAACTAGACTCTGAGGGTCGTAAGGTTGGAAACGCGCCATGATATCAACTTCAAGTCGTTCGTGGTCCGAGTTCCAACCCACCAGCTACAGACCTTCTTAAAAGAGGACTTCATTACAGGTTGCACCGGAAGAAATAGGCCTAATGTATTGTCACTCTGATCTTTACTACAAACAACATTGTATTTTCCTGTGTCCATTCTACGGAGCTGCAAATAAGCACCAAAAAAGCATTCAAACGTCCTATTCCACATAGGTTAGAGTGTACATCGTGTAACCGCCAATAAAAGTAGTAGCCCCCACTATAGTGGGGCTATAAACACCGATAGCAATGTGGCCAGGCAATAAAATTGTTTTGCCCCCACCCCGCTTTACGACGGCCACCCGGAAATTGGGTAGAATTTCGTCGTGATAACCTGGCAACACTATGTACTTTTACTATCCGTACAGTTTTATGGTCGATTTGTGATATTTGTGGTCGATTTTCGATGTTTGCTTATGTAGTGGTGAAGAAGAGTGATGGCTGATGATAGTCTTATGTTTTATATTATGCTCATACGCGGAGAAGACATACTCTTAACCTATACATATAATAAATCTGTAGAAGTTTTTAGTACTGCGCGCGTAAAAATGTACGAAATTGACGTAGAGAACACATTAAAATTGTAACTTGAAATATTACTTAAGCTTTGTTACATCACAATCGGTTGACTATAACAAAAGATATAGGTAGATAGATAGATAAATTCTTTATTGTACCAAAAATACACAAATACCAAACACATACCAAAAGTACACTAAAAATAAAAAATTACATAAAAAACTTTAAAAAAATTACAGACAACCTCAGCAGATATACTACATTCATTGTCTGTTAGGTGGTACGAAGTTCGCCGGGTCAGCTAGTAAAGTTTATTTTCGAAAATTATCTTTTAATATCAGTTACCCCGTGGTCTTGAACGAATGATTTTGATATATAAATTTTCTTTGAATAATAACTATAACCTATCAAAACCAAAACATCTAAAGTGAAGATAAAGTGAGTATAAAATAAGATATGATTTTATTTTTAAGCTATAATTTTATTTGTCATTTTTCAATATTAACTAATTTAAGCATAATTGTAATAAATCTAACTGTAATACATTATGTAATTTCATTTTACATAGATTCTTAATATTTTTTACCTAAATTTCACCTATTTGCTTCAAGTGTATTTTAACATAACCTACTTTCATTACAATTAGATTGAATAATTTGATTGATTGATTGGATAAATTTAGTCCAGACTAAAAATAGGACAAACCCATTATATTTTAAGACGACACTAATCTACGTAAAGTACTTAACGTCCTACTTTCGGTCTAAGTTCTCGGGTTAGTGCTGAAAACTAAATTTAACGCCTGCTTCAGCTCAAACGATGAACCCATTTTAACCCACGATGTATGAAAACGATGGAAAATTTCAAGGCTCAGTGATTATTATTTGCTTTGAAGCATGAAAGAGGTTTTAAGAGATAAGTGCTAATGCTTGCATAAAAATCCTTTCTAATATTATAAAAATGAACTGTTTGTAGATTTAATGAACAAAAGTAAAAAAGTTTAAGTTAGGTACAAAGTAGCTGCCTGTAGTGTACAATTGTCTATTTAAATATTTTTTATATCCAAAGCACTGTTTGTTCAACTATACTTCAAATGATAAATGATATATTTTGCAAATAGCTTAAAAAAAAAACACTTTTATACGTCAATTTGGTTCTCAGTCAGTTTTAACCAGATGAGGCCGATGTTTCCCAGCTGACTGCCCTGAGAAGAAACACCGAAACAAACTCAGGGGTCAAAGTCTCTTTAAGTCCTGGATACAATAAACGTGTAATAGTCAAATCATATAAGAACCATGAAGATTTATCTGAGGTAGTCTTTTGAAGAAAGAATCATATCGATTTGATTGGACCTGTCCATTCAGTGCAAGCATTTGTTAGTATCCGCAAAGCTCAATTCAGAATTACAAAAAGTACAGTGCCTATCTGGGTTCGAATCCACGACGCATAACTCTTAAGTCTATTACTACTGCTCTATACAGCGGTTACCTAATAATAGCAAATAAACCAAAGAACCATCCCAAAAACTAACCCAGCCAAGACATCTTCTAACTCAATGCCATCCTGGTACAAAGTCTGTCTCAATCAACCAAACAGCAGTTACCTAATAATGGCAATATCGTAAGACCTAAACAACTAAAGAACCATCCCAAAAACTATCCCAGACAAGACATCTTCTAACTCTATGTCAACCTGGTACGAAGTCTCTCTTAATCCACCAAACAACAGTTACCTAATAATGGCAATATCGTAAGACCTAGACTTGTTTTTCTTTAATTCGTAAAACCTAGTGCTTGACTACGATCCCACTGATGGTAAGCAGTGATGCAATCTCTGATGGTGAGGCGCACTAGTTTATTAAAAGCCTATTCACTCTAGCCATGAAGATTTGACTGGCCTGTTGGTCTAGTGGTTAGTGACGCTGACAGCTATGCCGGAGGTCGTGGGTTCGATTCTCACGCAGGACAAATGTTTGTGTGATGAGCATAATGATTTGTTCTGTGTCTGGGTGTAATTTATCTATAATAAGTATGTATTTAGAAATATATAAGTATGTTTATCAGTTGTCTATTACCCATAACACAAACTCTGCTTAGCTTAGAACTAGAAGGCGTTTGTGTGAATGGTTGTGGAATATTATTATTATAGATACCCAAATTATAATCGGACAGGAAGAACCATTCCAAAAACTTTCCCAGACAAGACATCTTCTAACTCCATGCCATCCTGGTACAAAGTCTCTCAATCAACCAAACAGGTCTTTAATGATCCCAATTTAATGGCCATTGGCTGAACACGTGATCATAACCCGCGGTTTCCTGTGTAACAACAGGAGCAATCTCATTCATTCCGGATGCTGTGGCCACTGGTTAGGGACATCGATGTTTCGACTTTGTTTTTTAAGCAACGAGGAAAAAAGTTTGGTAATTTGAAAAGCGTGCGCCGAGCTAATGATTGTCCTTTGTGTTTTGGCGAAAATTGACGACAGTCAGTTTGGAAAATTATTAATTTTGTCCTTACTTTGTTTTTTAGCTCAATTAGGAATTTCAAAGAAAGAAAATTGAGTTTTATTTCCGAAAATTACACTATATATTTATCTAAATCGTTTAAAGGTTTATCTTACAAAAAGGAACTCTAAAATGATCCGCTTACCATCAAATTTTCATAAATTAAAAGTAGATTATAATCAATGTTTTTCTTGTTCTCTTTATTTTAGATCTTTAACATAAACATTTCGATGAAAATAGTGATTACAGCCAAGAAACTGCAATGAAAATTAACCACATGTATCAAACTATTATGTATTTGAAAATAATAAGTATCTAAAACTTCATTTTAGTAACAAAATTATTAAAAAAAAAAAAGACATGGATTGTTTTGTCAGGAGACCTGTATGATACTATAATTATTATTAATAATAATAATTGTTTATTAATAGTTGGTCCAAAAATTGTTAGTAAGTACCAGAATTCTTAAAAATAAAAAATAAAAATCTTACCTCTGCACTTATCCGCATTAGTGCGACATACACTCCACTGCAAGTCTAAATCGGTAAGTCAGTAAATTAAGTGTGTTGAAAATACATTTTCTCTCTAACAATATTGTTCTATTTCGTGTTTTCACTACACTTCGGAAACACGACTCCGAAATACTCAAATTCTACATTGACATCTCATTTAATATTCATAATTAAATACGGTAACCTACAAGCTTCCTTATCGTTGATAAGTAATTTATTCAGAAGAAAATTGTGTTGAAGGCAGTTGGTAATGGAAATAGATGAAGGTTTTTCCTTGTTACTTCCACATTTTGTCCCACTGCTGGGCAAAGATCGTCCTCTTTCTTCCAAACTTCAACATGTTTGCAGGTTTGCCCCGCGAACATGATCAGACCATCCATGCACTCAAAGTAAAGCTGAGTTGGAAAACAGCGTCAGGGAATTGCTACGTAGGTAGTCTGGCATTATGCTGAACTGTCCCCCTAGCCAAGTTACAACCGATTCTCTTGCCTCGAACGCCTCGAGTTGGCTACGCCCGCGATTTTTTTGTTCTGACCACGTACGCCCCCGATCCTTTTGTACTGACTGAGCGTTGAGATGACGTCATTCCCATACATTTGAAGTTATCTACTAGCGTTCACGATTGCAGATTATCAACTTGTCTAGGGGTATTGGACCTTCTCAGCGCAACCGTGTGACAAATAAGTGCCTATTTATTTTTATTCTAGTTTCTATGTACTTGTTTTTTTTTTCATTTTGTGTGTACATGGTGCTAAGTGCAGGCAGGTCACGACCCTCAGCATTGAGGAATACGAAGCAAGGAGGAGGGTGTTAAGTAAACGTGTTTTCTTTCTTTTTTTTTCTTTTACCTCAAAGTTACATGACTAATAGGTAATAGGTAAGTTTTTGGTGTTCCTAGGAATAATGGTTCATACGAACTTCTCAATGATCCTGTTTTAGGCTTCTGTACCACAGTAGGTAAAAACGGAAACCTTATAATATCACTTTGTTCTTGTTCTCCAATTGTGTTTGTTAAGACCTTTTTCTCAGGAACTTATATTTCATTTACGGTCCGGACCAAGCGTTTCGACTCATCGTGTATACCATGCGCATCGAGGGGTTGGAACTTTTTACCTGCTGTGGTCTTCCCGTCCGATATAATTGAGGTGTCTTCAAGGCAAGAGTGAATAGGCTCTTAATAAACTAGTGCACCTCACCATCTACGATTGCATCACTGCTTACCATCAGGTGGGGTCGCAGTCAAGTACTAGTGTTTATTTGGATTTTTTTCCCTTTCAAATACCGTCAATTAGAGACACATAGTAAGACAATAGATGCGCGAACGCCAGCGTTCGCTTGGGGATTCATTAATTTAAAAAGACATTAATGTAACAAGCAAGTAATCAGCGCTGGTCACAAGAAATGCGCAAATACATTAGTGTGCAGTTCAATTATTACTGGACGTAGCTAATAAATAATTAATCCATTGTGCAAACGACATCCATTACAGATCAATAATACTCAAGTAAATGTATCTCTTGAATAGAACGAGGATTACTATAGAGTGACCAATTGCGCTTATTGTCTACAATATTTTTTAGTCACCATTTCGATTGGATGATTTGATTTAGATGTTTTGTTTCCGTTAAAAACTTCCAATTTTGTTTGGGTTAAGCTAATGGGTTGGGCTAAGCAATGGTGGCCGAGTGGTAATGGCCCCGACTTACGAGTTTGTAGGTCGCGGGTTCGAACCCAGCCAGGCGCATTACTTTGTGTAATTTATTTCATCACCACTGCTCTCAAAACGGTGAAGGAAAACATCGTGAGGAAACCGGCATGTCTTAGAACCAAAAATTCGACGACATGTGACATTCACCAACCCGCACTGGGCCTGCGTGGTGGATTATGGCCCATTCCCTCTCCTAGAGAGGAGGCCTGAGTCCCAGCAGTGGGAACATTAAAAGGCTGATGATGAAGCTAATAAGGATAAGATAATATAGCTTCATAACTTTAGTAATTATATTCCAGATCTCCGTTCTTTGTTTCGATCAAATTTTAATATCAATAGAATTAAAATCACGAGATAGATCCTGTTTTTTTCTGTAGAATTGTCAAACGAAGTATTGAACGCTAAAAGGAGTTGATTCTTTATTTCTTTGATATCAACATCGTTGTTTTCCATGTTACTTGGAATTGGCGCTACACATTTTTTTCTTTCATTTGGTTCTGTCAACCGTCATGCTATCATTGACTCCTTTTTCTTTTCCAAAAAAACCTCGCACGATTTATCAATGTTTTATTTGGCCTTCCTCTCCATTTCCATCTATCTACATTTATTTTTATTTTTACCAAGGGGCTGCTGTTTCTGTAGCTAAAAGCTAAAATATGCCTATAAAGAAATGACAGACCTGTTGGTCAGGGAGTGTTATACCAATAACTTACAAACTTTGGGTAGCATAGCATAACATAGTCGGCCTTATAATGTTCTCACTGTTGAGACTCAAGCCTCCTGTCTAGAAGAGGGAATAGGCCGTAATCCACCACGCGGGCGCAGTGCGTGTTGGTGGATGCCACATGTCTTCGAATTTTTGGTTCTAGAACATTTTTTTTAGACTAGTTTTCTCACGGTGTTTTCCTTCACCGTTTCGAGAGCAGTGGTGATGAAATAAATCACACAAAGTGATGCGCCTGGCTGGGTTCGAACCCGCAACCTACAACTCGTAAGTCGGGGCCGTTACCACTCGGCCAACAGTGCTCGCAACTTTGTGTAGCTACAAATTAATTTCTTATGGAAGAACCCAATAATACAAGTATTACCAAGCCAGCCGGTACACTTATTAACCCACTACACACTGCACAGCGTGCCAAGACTGTGCTTAACCCTAACACTGCCGGCCACTCGTGACATTGCCCACAGCTGTTTACCGACTGTATGCCAAACGTCCCCATTTGAGGACACTTAAGTAACAAGACCGTGTTTACAGTTATAATTAGAGTGGTGAAATAGGGTAGGGGTGGTGAAAGTGGCTTCAAATAGATTTTATTAATTTAGTGTCCCCGCACACGGGCTTCAAAAAAACGCCGTTTCAAGCTTCTTTTTGAGGCGGCCTTTATTTGTGACACGTGTGCGGCGGTGCCACCACAAAAAACGCTTGAAGCCGGTTCAAGCTTCTCCGGCCTATCGAGCGCTTCAGCTGTTTTTTGCGGCGGCTTCTAGCTTTTTTTTATGGCAGCGTTTTTTTGAGGCCCGTGTGCAATTAGGAAAAAAACAATCAGGAAACGAAAAAAAAAATCAGCCTCACCATACAAATTGAATTGATTAGACAGTTTGTATGAAAAGGCCGATTTCTTTCTGTTTCCTGAAAAAAAAAAATGTTGTGGAAAGTTGTTCAGTTTCGTCTACTGAGCAAGCCTTTAAAATTTGCGGAGGGCTGTCCCTTACACCTTATATTTTATTACATAAAATATCAAATTCACATACGAGTAAATTCAGAAATATTGGGTAAGCCACAACATTGATATTATAAGCCGGGTATGGTACACTCATTCCAAGTACACCCATTAAACTTTCTAAGCTTAAAAAAAAATATTGAGTTAAAACGTCAATCCCCAACAATACAGCAACACAATAACATATATCTTGCACAACAGCGTTCGTGCGGGCCCTAGTTATTCAATCGTTATAAAGTTACATTCCATCTGTGGCCGCCATTATGATTTCTTGCTCCATTTGTGAATCACGAAGCGTTTTGACTTTATTTGATAGTTATTGTTATGTTCTGATCACGTTTTTGTAGCTAGTGGATAGGCTGTAGGTGCTACTTGTTTTTAGGATATACAGAATGGATATATTCTGTATACTAATCCATACTAATATTATAAATGGGAAAGTGTGTGTGTCTGTTTGTCCGTCTTTCTCGGCAAAACGGAGTGACGAATAGACGTGATTTTTTAAAAGGAGATAATTGAAGAGATGGAGAGTGACATAGGCAACTTTTTGTCTCTTTCTAACCCCCCATTTTCTAGGAAAACCGTGTTACCTCGAATTTAAAGCGAGCGAAGTCGCGGGCAAAAGCTATTATCGAAACCTTATTGCAAAAACCAACTATCTGCATTTGTAATAATCAGTTATATTATTATATTCGACCAATTCTGTAGGTTATTTACTTTTTGCCGAAGCTAGCTTTGTAAATAAATGTCATAGCTAATAACCAGTTCTACTTGCAGATTCTTCTTGATGATAATAAAAAGCGATGGCTATATTTAACTTAATTTGGGTAAAAACATTATATTGTTGGTTTTTGCAATAAGAGTACGATATACACCGCTATTTTTAATTTAGTACAAAAATGGAGCTCTATCCGTACCCATTAATGATCATACTTGTGTAGTTCATCATCATCTTCCTGCCCTTGTCCCGTTTTATTTGGGTCGGCGCAACACGTTTTTTTCTTCCATTCTGTCCTGTCACTCGTCACGCTATCACCAACTCCTTTTTCTTTCATATCACTTCTCACACAATCAATCCATCTTTTCTTTGGCCTCCCTCTCCCTAAAAGTAAAAAAAAAATCGAAATCTCAAAATTGTCCACGATTTGTCATCTTCTTCTTCTTAGCGTATCGATGGGAAAACCAGTCAAATTCCTTGCCCAGCCCAGAAATCGGCCACGGCAATGCCGTCCGATTTGTCATAATAATTGGTAAATTCATAATTAAATTAATCATTTATAACAATTGCTATTAGAAAATTTTCGCGCAGGGTTTTTTCCATTTTGATTACCATATACCTCGGACAATATGTCCATAAACTGAATGACATTTTGGGATATAAACAGCTAATAATTACTGTTGAAAGAATATAATGTATTGTGACTTTACTTCAATAATAACAAGAACTTTTCTAATAACCCCTTTAAGTTTTTGTAGGTATTAATTAAAAATTTGTGGTGTGTAGGATTCCGAGAATATTTTTACAGAAAAATATTCTCGAAATCTTGCACAAAAATACTATACCTAATTCACAAACATCATCCCCATCAATACTATCCTTATCTACCCCCAAACGAGAACATACATCTCACACTTCACTGTCAGTGCCCCAAAAACATTTAATCATCCGCCCCCCCCATTCACCTTCCTGGCTTATGACGTCACCCCACTATTGTAGCACGGTATTCACTTGTGTACCAAGAAGTAAATGCGAGATAACAAGAAATGGCTCCCATTTCCTCTCGGTGAGCGTACACAGTTCTCCAATTTCCGTATTCGATGTGTGTTGTGTGTGGCGTGTGTGTGACTACGTCTTATGAGTTTTGTAAGTCATATTCCTATGACTAGAATAGTGGATTTTGGATGTAAATGTTTTGTTTTGATAATCAGTTTCGAGACCTTACCATATCCAACATTATTTTAAGTTTAATGCGAAACCTGAATATAGTTTGTTCAGAATATGTGAATGAATGAATTCCAATAGTTTTTACACTTATACTTTTTCCCAAAAATATTTAAAAAGGTCACAAATTGGACACCACTGACTCTAAGTACAATACAGGTCACGGCAGGTTATAGCGGGTATTAGGAGCCACCAAATAGCTGGCTGCAGGTGCAAAACAACTCCTCAGTGGCCTGGATGGCCCGGTGACTATTTATTATTGCTGACATAACAAGCGTATGACTTTGTGATTTTTTTTTTTTACATTTTTGAACTTTTGTACATAGATTCTTTAAATAAAAGTACTAGACAAGTGTCTCGGGTTTCGCACAATACTAAAACTAAGGATGTGTGATTGTAATATATCTTTGTTAGATAATTAATAATCACTACATAGTATAAAACAAAGTCGCTTTTTCTGTCCCTATATCCCTATGTACGCTTAAATCTTTATAACTACGCAACGGATTTTGATGCGTTTTTTTAAATAGATAGAGTGATTCAAGAGAAAGGTTTATATGCATAATTACATTAATTGACTAGTGGAGAAATACTGTTACCCGAGCGAAGCCCGGGCAGGTCGCTAGTAGGTATAATATATCACACAACGCCGTCTATTGCCAAGCTAAGTAGAGCTTGATATATCAGTCAGTCAGTTAATCCTTTTATATATTATGTAGATAATTTCTTTATATACATATATTATTATGTATGACCATGTAAAGACTTTGTAAAGTTCAAACCTCCTTGCTTAAGTTGACAATAGAGGAGTGAGGAAAGCACGGAGTAAATATTTACTCCGTGGAGGAAAGGCTCTCTTAAACAAAGTAAATTGTGTATAGTAATTTTTTTATTTTTATTATAATCAATGAAATATCATGTGGATGGATGGAGAGGGAGAGGGAGGCCAAAGAAAAGATGGATGGATGGTGTGGGAAGTGATATGAATGAAAAGGGAGTTAGTGATAGCGTGACGAGTGACAGGACAGAATGGAAGAAAAAAACGTATTGCGCCGACCCCAAATAAAACGGGATAAGGGCAGGAAGATGATGATTATAATCAATGAAAGAAAGAAAGAAAACACGTTCATTTGGCACAGAGGTACACACAATAAGATAACAATTGTAATTATAGTATACCAACTTAACTTAAATTGTGACAATGTGACCTATTTCCTTTTTACGACGATCACTAGTTCAGCTTACACTGCAGTAGGTATAACCCGCCGTACGGACAGCTCATCTATTTCCTGCACGTGATAATTGCCAGCACTCGCTGTGTCGTGTAGATTGTCCGTTTTTTTATTAATTTCCGAGCTATAAATCCATTTGTCTGGCGTCTTATTCTAACCGGTACGTTAAATGACTATTATAACTTATTTTCCGGTACATTTTTAGGGTTCCGTAAAAACAGGACCCTATTACTAAGACTTTGCTGTCTGTCCGTCTGTGTGTCACCAGGCTGTACCTCAAGAACCGCGATAGCTAGACAGTTGATTTTTTTACAAATTATTTATTTCTGTTTTCGTTATAAGAACAAATACTAAAAACAAAATAAAATAAATATTTAAGGGTGATTTTTTTTGCCGAATTTTTCTAAGGACGGTACAGAACCCTTCGTGCACGAGTTCGACTCGGACTTGGCGAGTTTTTAAGTATTTTTATTATTTATAGCATTTATTAAAAAGTTTTGACGACATTTTTTTTGTAACTGCCGTGCATCTTAAAGTTACTAGAAATAAGCAACTATTGTTTATTTCAGGTGAAAACTTGGCCACAAACCATCAAACAGAAAATATTTTGGATATTAAAGAAGAGAACCAGACAGCAAAAGTACACAAATCAGAAAAGTCTAACTACAGTATCAAAACTGAGTCTTTCAATGAGGGGGCTCGCGGACGGCGAGCCATGGGTAGCTCGCTGTCCGACCGTCCGGTAACTGTCCGGACTGAGCCCAAGACGTCGACGGCGCGCACTGTTCCCGCGCGCCTTAAGGAGTTGTCAGCGACAGGAGGGGCCCAGCTGGGTCGAAGCCAACTGAGGCCAGGGCCCCGGTATACAGACGCTAGAAGGAACGGGGTGGGTTTTTAGTCAGTAAGAGTCTGACACTATCTCCCAATCCACCCAAAAGCGGGGGTTGCCATAAGATCAAAATACGAGCAATTCCTCAATCTCTCAGAAAACCAATCCATCAGAACAAATAAATCACCGTCTATAGCTAACAAAACCATGATCAATGTCCACAATAACTCCACGACGGCCAATATCTAAGGTACAGTAAAACCTCCACCTACGTAATGTTATCTATTACTTCAATTATTATCGTAACGCCCTCTGATTCTCTTTTATGATTCCCGACGGGTTCCCATGGGAGTCGTAAAGGGATTCTGTCGATAGCTTTGGTTGTATCGACCTGGAAGTTCGGTAACCACAAGCCGGATTTGTGGCTACACATTTTGTTGAAGATTTAGGTAGATTATCGAGATGCTTTTCGAATTGTTATTTACACATAAAATAATAATAATATTGTGCTGATAGTCATGGCAGCTTACGGCTTAATAGCCAAGAGCTTCGACCAACATCTGCGGAGGCTCTCGTTAGGTAGTTGGATCTAGGGCTTGATCCAGAAGGCAGTACTTTTGGACACAGCGCGTATTGTTCGGAGGTTCCCCTCTCAGAAGCACTGACCACCGGTAGCTTAGACCATGTTCCCGATGCTGGTGGGCGAATATTTTTAAATGTTCTTTTTTTAAGAATTATTTAATAAAATAATGAATACCTGTATTAAATAAATAAATGGAATAATAATAATATTCCGCAACTATCACACAACGCCTTCTAGTCTCAAGCTAAGCAAGGCTTTTGTTATGAGTACCAAGCAACTGATAAACATACTTATATATTTCTAAACACATACTCATCTATACTTATAATAAATCTGTAGAGAGGTCAATTCTGTACATGAAATATATTTCCAAAATAACTATCAGGGGGTGATAAGTGATCGATACTGATGCCAAAAATGCAAACAGTAAAATTTTTGTCTGTCTGTCTGTCTGTCTGTCTGTATGTTCTTTATAGAAACAAAAACTACTCGATGGATTTTAACGAAACTTGGTACAATCATTCTTCATACTCCTGGGCAGGTTATAGTATACTTTTCATCACGCTACGATCAATAGGAGCAGAGCAGTGAAGGGAAATGTTGGGGAAACGGGAGAAATTACTCCATTTTTTAAGCTTCCGTCGCTTTTGCAGCCTTTATGGTTAAAGCTACACAGAAATCATGTATAACGGAAATGTTCTCCTTAAAATTATATAAAAAATATCCCACGACAGCATGTGTCTATCTTTTATGGTTGACTTACAATAACACGTGTAACTCCCGATAGCTTAGCAGTTCGGAGCTTTCTGTTTATTTTTGTCTACTCTTACGTTTATAACACTCTCACTCATCTCTAATAAAAAAAAGTTAACATTATTATCTATTCAATAAAAAAAGAATCATCGAAATCGGTATAGAAACACCTAAGTTATACATGAAATGCGCTAATAAGCCATCCATTTTCTAAACATTTCGTAAATGGCGTTGGTGTCGAGTTATATCACGCTATGGGAACACTTTTAGGGAATAAAGAAAGGAGCGCGTTTTCCTATAGCCCATTTATTAATTACATCGAACAAGGAGACATAGGCACCATGTCTAAGGTGTTTGCACACTGTCACGCGCGTAAGTGGAAGGGAGAGATCTGGAACGTCTCGAATCGTCTCGCGCATCACGTTGTTTTCCAGTCCCCGGGCTCTTAGAGTTCGACATCAGACGTTTCAGATCTTTGATTTTGACGACCCTGTTGTCGCTGGCATAAGCAACAGGATCCGCGTACGAAGTCGCTGGCAGAAGCTAGTTATAGATAAATTACACCCAGACACAGAACATTTTTCTTGGGTGGGAATCGAACCCACTATCTCCGGCATAGCAGTCAAGACCTATAAAGCACTAGGCCAACAGTCAAGTCGACAGTTGTATAGTTTGAATTTTTTAGACCATTCGGGGACCATATTTTGGCTATTGAGGACCACCAATGAATTGCGGATCAAAAAATCAGGCGCAACTGTTTTAACGGAACATAGTCCGTAGTTACTCTTGTTTCTTTTCTATTTAATGATGTATATTAATTAGAAAATGGATCTGTCATGGAAATATTCTACTAAATCCAGAAGCTATTAACAAGACTTGCGTGCATTCATTTCGATGAACATAAACCGTAACTAGGCAATGTTTTTCTTTTTTTTTACTGCGTCAGATTAAAATCCATCATTTCTCTTTCTTTTATTATTTTACTTTCTGACACCCAACACCTTCCGACATTACTGTAATTATTTAGTGCAGTGGTTCTAAACCTTTTTTAACCGGGGACCACTTTGGTTTCTTTGTAGTTAGTGAGATCCAAAAGCAAAAAAAAACTGACATATAGTCCTGTTAACAAAACGTATACGTAACATAGATACCTAATCTCCTTTTTTCTTAATTTATATAAACTAGTACTTGACTGTGATCCCACCTGATGGTAAGCAGTAAAGTAAAAATTGCGTTGTCATAGAAAACACAACGTTTTTAAGAGAAGCTCATCTTTTTTAGGGTCCAATTTTTATTTAGATGTCTTCAAGGCTAGAGTGAATAGACTCTTAATAAACTGGTGCGACTACTATATTATATATATATAACTAGACCATCAACTACTACATCACAGCTTACCATCAGGTGGGATAGCAATCACTCACTAC
This sequence comes from Mythimna lalbum, assembly GCA_949319445.1. Taxonomy (NCBI): domain Eukaryota; kingdom Metazoa; phylum Arthropoda; class Insecta; order Lepidoptera; family Noctuidae; genus Mythimna; species Mythimna lalbum. The sequence continues at coordinate 19,849,977 of OX439362.1, read as the reverse complement.
TTTATATTATTAAAAAAGGGAGATATTTGAAATTTTTAGACCTTACACGGACCATGTATTTATCACCGGTGTTTTCACACTTAGAAGGAGAAGTCAACCTCAATATTGTTGAACCAAACTAAGTTGGTTCAATATTTTTTTATTGAATGTTTTCTTTGTGTTAGCATTTGCGGACCACTAAAATTCCGGGGACCACATGTTGGAAACCACTGATTTAGTGAGTCGGAAGGTGTTTCCAGTGCGATCGTAACGCCGGTAAAATTGTGCAGAATAAGTATTCGTCGCGGGCGCGTGAATTTCTTTCTCGTTGCGTAACCGCTGCGTTGCGTGTAGCGGCTACAAGCCGTTACTGTTACTCGCATTAGCCGATACTACTGATTTATGGTAGGGTGCAAGGTGGGAGCTGAAGCGGGGAAAGACCATCAACAAATTCATGTTGTATACTAGCTGCTACCAGCGGCTTCGCCCGCGTGGTAGCAGAAAATTATCCCAAGGGAACATACTACATACCGGGATAAAAAAGTATCCTATGTCCTATTCCAGGGCATGGTCTATCCGTTTACCAAGTTACGTCAAAATCGGTTTTGCCATTTAGGCGTGAAGACGTAACAAACAAACAAACTCACTTTCTTTCTTTTTTATAATATTAGTAAGGATTGTGTATTTAAATATTTGTGAGTATACTTGTATTTTAAACATAACACTACGGGATCGGTGGACAACATTGAAAATAAGGGAAAGAACAAAGGTGACAGATGTACTACAGACAATAAGGAAACTTACATGGAATTGGACTGGTCATATAATGAGGACGAACAGTGGAAAAAAATGGACGAAGGACGTAATGGAATGGTACCCTAGAAATGGAAAAAGACTGAAAGGATGTCAAATCAAAAGATGGGAGGATGATCTGCCGAAAGGATGGAGGAGGATAGCTCATGACAGAGATAAATGGAAGGAAATGGGGTAGGCCTATGTCAAAAGACAACCTGACTAAGTGGTTGCAAAAAAAAAAATTAGATTAAAAATTTTCATTTTATATAAGCTGTATAAACAAAAACTGTAATATAATCAGCGAATAAAGGCTTTTATTATTATATTATTATTCTCTATATTCATTTTATATACATATTATAATACATTTTTAAATATTTTTTTAACTTAAATTTTTAAATATTATTATTATTATTGTATTTTAAAAATGTAAAAGTAAATAGGTATTATTGTTTTTTATTTTTGTTTATTGTTAATAGGTTCACGCATGATCGCTATCTCACCTGATAGAAAGCGACGATACGGTCGATGATGGAGCGTGCTTACCTAGAAGACCTTCTGACTTAAAGATTCCCGGGTTATCCCCTCGAACGCTAGGGGGTCATTCACCCGGAAAATTGCCTCCTTAAAAAAATCCGCTACCGCTCATATCATAGCCCGACCCACTGATTACAAGTCCAAAGAAAGTGTTCCAGTTGTTGGCATGTCGCAGTCGACACGTGGGGCTTCATAGTCTATTGCGGACACGCTCCGTGCATTCATAAGCGATATTAACTTTTGTGCGGCATGATGTAACGACCAATTTCGTGTGTAACTTTATGCACCTATCGTTACCATTGATTGGGTGCTGATTCGGACAAATTTTGCTGTCGGACATCCCAGTCGTTCACTCTATTAAACTCGTATCTTGCTGCAACCGATTAAACTGAATGATAAATGATCTTTATTTTGTAAATAGGTTTTCAAAAAACACTTTTACACGTCAATATTGTTTTCCGACAGTTTTAACGAGATGAGGCCGGTGTTTCCTAGCTGACTACCCTGAGAAGAAACACCGCAACAAACTCAGGGATCAGTCTCTTTTAAAGTCGATACAGTAAAGAACATGTAATGGTCAAATCATATGAGAAAGACGAAAAGATTTGTCATATCGTTAAGCCATGTATATTTTGGACTGGCCTGATGGTCTAGTGGTTAGTAGCTTTGACATGCCGAAGGTCGTGCGATCGATACCTACTCAGAACAAATGTTTGTGAGATGTGCACAATCATTTGTTCTGTGTCTGGGTGTAATTTATCTATAATATGTATTATGTATGCATTTAGAGTAATATAAATATGTTTATCAGTTATCTAGTACCACAAGCTCTTTTGGGACTAGACGGCGTTGTGAAATATTATATTATTATATTGTGTGCAGAACACCACAAAGACGGAGGATGAAGGCGTAAAATTTGTAAGCCAAAAGTTGAAGTACAAACTGAGGGTGCAATTGCTGGAGTCGTACTGGAATGTCAATTTTAAGGCGTTCGTGGTGCGAGTATCGAACCGTTTTCTGCACCTTGTTACGGAAGAAGTTTTTTTATTTTCCTTCTTTCTTTAAGTGTGAAACATCAACAATGTCCTAGAAAAAAAAAATTGAAGACATGTGATATCCATTAATCCGCACTGGGCCCGCGTGGTGGATTACTGCCCGTTCCTTCTCCTAAAGAGGAGACCTGAGCCCCAGCAGTAGGAAAATTTTAAAGGCTGATGAGCTTGCTTATATGCATATCATGGCACCATGCTATAGTCGCAGTAAAAATACGTTTTAGGAAGTCACCAATTATGACTTAAGTCATAAATAATTACAATAATCATCATTACATAATATTACCAGTAATAAAAACACATTTATTTTATTTAGCACGCATAACAATAAAACTCAATATGCGTAAACGCAGCATCGGTATTTCCTTTAAGACGTAACAAGAAATTACTCATTACTAACGATGCCATGGTAACGATGCCAAAAATTCGAAGACATGTGACATCCACCAACCCGCACTGGGCCCGCGTGGTGGATTACGGCCCATTCCCTCTCTTAGAGAGGAGGCCTGAGTCCCAGCAGTGGGAACATTGAAAAGGCTGATGATGAACGATGCCATTGTATTTTTAGTTCACACGTTAGTGATAGCGTGACGAGCGACAGGACAGAATGGAAGAAAAAAACGTGTTGTGCCGACCCCAAATAAAACGAAGATGATGATGATGATAAAGTAATACGGTCGGGTCGTTGACAATACATGCGAAAGTGTTAAGCTAGAACTACATTAGACCGACGCGCACGTGGATCAAGTGTAGCTCTACAAATCTAGTTTCCATATAAAACGTATGGAGACCGACGCGCCCAGATTGGCGTGTGTGGCACACGTGCGCAGTGTAGTTCTTAGCTTTAATTCATGAATCCCCAAGCGACCACCGGTGGCCGCGCATCTATTGTCTTACTATTGTGTCTCTAATTGACGGTATCTGAAGGGTTAAATCGTAAAAACGAACTTTTTTTTATTATTATTATTATAGGCTTGCGTTTAACTACTACTTTAATAGTAAGCAATGATGTGGTCGACGATGGTACACGATTGTACCACACTATTCCGAAAATCGAAATCCCGACGAACGCTATCCCGACAGATCACTATCCGGACCTGCAGTAGATCGACGGAACACTAAGTCGATGGAGTCTATCTCGACTGAACGTTATCCCGACAGTCATTTGGTACACAAAACACTAGATCGCCTAACTGTTGGTCGACACGCTTGCTATAAGTCAAGAGTGAATACGAGTTGTAGCTACCAGGAAACAGACTCCGGCAGAGAATTCTACTCCTTTAGCTATTGTAACTAATTAATTTATCCTATTTTTATTTATTCACAAATCATAAACAGCATACGTTTTTACAACAAGCTACCAAAGGCGGTAACTGAACTTAGTGAGGGAAAATTCAAAACGCATATTAAGCGTGTCTTAACCAAAAAAGCATATTACAAGGTTAAAGACTATGTCGAAGACACGCTTGTTTGGCAATGACTACCTCTGCACATGTGGCTCCCTGGTAACTCACCAATATTGTGTCTGTTAACTGCTCCACCTCTGTTTTAATATATATACATTTTTTATTTGTATTTTTTTTTTCTATTGGACATTGCTTTTGCTATAAGTACTTTTATTTTTTATTTTTGAGACTTCAACTACCTTAAACTCGTTGATAATTTATTTTGTTAACAATTTATTGATAGTTGCAATTATCTATTTATTTATTTATTTTACTATTTATGTACACACAAAACAACAAAAAAAGATAATACATAAGAGACATTAGTACAAAGGTACTGCTTATTTCCAAAGAAATTTCTTCCAGCAGACCTGCGAAAGGAGAAATGAAAAGAAATGTAGACAATAGTGTGTAGGAAGCAAAAAAACAGAATGTGTGAAGTCGTAATCCAAATATAATTAAATATAAAAATAATATATAACTTCTAATATAAATATATAACATACATAATACATATAATATATAAATAAATATCACGGTTGAGAGGAAAGATAGTGCTCTTTTACTCGATTTTTAAAAAGTGAGATCGATTTTAAATCTCGAATGCTAGGCGGAAGTGAGTTCCACAACCTCACGGCATGGACACAGAAAGAATAGGAGTAGTAACTGGATTTATGAGAAGGGGATTTAAGAAGGGTTCTGAGGTGCGATCTGTACGGCGCGTCACTCGGACGAGCATAGGAGAAACGATCACGAAGGTAGGAAGGATAAGATGGGTTGTGTAAAATATTAAAAAGAAGACATAAAATCCGAGTGTGTTATCTATATTTCTATTGTTTTTTTTTTTTTATATAGTTTCTTTTTCGTTTTGTAATGTGAATGTGAGAACACTGTAGACCTTACAAACCTTTAGATTACTTCCTATTTAAATTACTTTTTTATTTGAATTACTTTTTTTATTTTTTGCTTTTGTGTACAGTATTGATATACACTGTTCTTACATACTATCATATTGTAACACCTACCACTTTTTTTAAAAAGAGTAACCATGGAGTTTCTTGCCGGTTCTTCTCCATAGGAAACGACCAATTTGGAACCGTGCACTAGCTTCTGACGTTTTATAAGTGCCCATGTAGGCCTATGTGAAATAAAATATTTTGACTTTGACTTTGACTTTTGACTTTGATTATATTTTATTTTACAATATAAAAAATATTACAATAATTGAAAACATAACCTAGGTACAAAACGTATAATTTGTGACCCAATCGCACTATACGGTCTCTTTTGAGCAACCTAGGATGGACAAAGGTTGCCTGGACACAAAATGAGGTTGTTCGTATTTTCAGCAAAAAAAAGCGGCGTTAAACGTTATTCATTCAAATTTTATTTATATACATTAGTGCTATATAGACGGACTAAACGTAGCAATGCATTCTTTAACAGTCAACCTTTGGGTTAACAGATTAAATGCTACTATGGACATAAACTCATATGGTTTTTCTGTAAGACACCGGCTCCGGGTATATACGAGACAAAGAAGTGTGCAGTGTGGGTAAGAACCTAGAATGCCGAATCTATACACTAGAACCCGGGGTGTGTTTTTAAGCGGGAGATAGTGTCACTCTTACTGACTAAAAATCCACCCCGTTCCTTCTAGCCTTCATACTGGGGCTCGAGCTCCTTTGCGGATAACTCTGGCCCCAGTAGGCTTCGACCCAGCTGATCGATCTACTGTTGCTGACAACTCCTTGAGGCGCGCGAGAACAGGGCGCACCGTCTACGTCTTGGGCTCGGTCCGGACAGTTACCGGACGGTCGGACAGCGAGTTACCTATGGCTCGCCGTCCGAAAATGGTAACCGACTTTACCGTCTAGCCAATTTCGGCATTCAATTGGCAAAAAAGGGTTATCATGGTTATTATGATTTTTCAGGAGCCAAATGGAGATGTACCATCAAAGACACTTCCGCCTGACCACCGCTAAGTTCATTTTTGCTTGCACTTGAAACGAAAACTTCAAAGGGTTTGTTTGGCACCTCGCCGCAGGATTCAAGCGATTTTTTTTAAGTGTTTAGGCAGAAATGATCGCGATGGTAGACAAAAACAAATGAAAAAATACCGTGATAAACATTTTATAGGCTTTAAATCATTAAGATTTTCTTGTACAAAAGCTGAGTAATTTCCTCTATAAAAAACGGGTTGAACAAACTGTGAAACTCGCTCCGTCATAGTGTTGGGTTACAAAGGGGTTGTTCTGAGGGGGCGGTGTAGGGGATGAAGGGTAGGTAAATCACTGCCTGTTGTTTTGACGCCATGGTTTAAGTTAAATTAGGACAGGTTTTGTAGCGTTTTATGTTGGGAATTAATTTTTTGTTGTTATTCTTAGGTGATTAAATAAATAACAAGATTTTCTATTTTCCTTCAGGAGTTAGTTGATTGTCTTAATTGTTGTGCTTCTCATATTTGCGGAAATCTATATATTTGAACGAATTCACGTAATAGAAAAAGGTACAGACTTTTACTGACTAAAAACTCACCCCGTTCCTTCTGGCCTTCATACCGGGGCTCGAGTTCCTGATGTCATTGTCAGATTAATATTTAGTTGTCTGATAATAATATGTAAAAATATTTTTTATGTTTAATTAATTAAAAGTTTATTTTCTAATATAAATGCACTGGATAATTTTATTTTATTACTTTATTCATCAATAGTATTTTTTATTTCACTACATTTAGTTTAGTGAAATGACATAAAGCCATCATCATCATCATCACCCTTCACGCTATCACTAACTCCCTTTTCTTTCATATCACTTCTCACACAATCCATCCATCTACATATGTAAACTCATAATAAATTCATAAGTGACATAAAGAACACAAGAAAACAAATGACATAAAGTAAGAGATATTATTATCTCTGACTTTATATTAGTATTTTATCATATCACTGGATGCTTTTAGTAAGAAGACGTAATAAACAAGAATATTCCACATCCACCGGGATTTCGTGAAATCCCTGATATTATTATATTTATTTATCTCAAGACCCTAAGGTCCTGGACCTTTGGAAGGCGTACGAGGAGCCGAAACCAACTCGCAGAGGCCCTTTTAGATGCTTTTAATGATGGATTGTGGTACCAACCGGCGATTATCCCTGTATGCGCTATGCTAGTGCATCCAAGGACAACCCCCGGTTTGAAAAACTATTGCGATACAATATGGAAAACAAAATAATAAGGCTATGATTTTTGGCTATATTATTATTATTATTTCCTTTATTCATTTAACATACATACAAATTATATTTTTAAATATTTCAAAAAAAATAAAAAAAACATTTAAAAATATAAAAAATAGTGTCCCACCGGTATCGGGAACAGGGTCCAAGCTACCGGTGGTCAGGGCTCCAGAGAAAGGAACCTCCTGACTATACGAGCCGTATCCAGGAGTACCGCTTTCTGAATCAAGTCCTTGATCCAGTCGCCTAACGAGAGCCTCCTAAGGTGTTGGTCGAGGCTCTTGGCTATTAAGCCATTGGCTGAAACGACTATCGGTACAATAATCGCTGAATCCACTTCCCACATGTCGACAACTTATTATTATTATTATTATATACTTTATTGTACACCGTTACACATACAAAAGAAAACTTAAAACTAAAACACATACATACAATGGGCGGCCTTATCGCATTCCGCGATCTCTTCCAGGCAACCTGGAATGGACAGTAATTGCCTGGACAAGAAATGGGGCTGTCATAGGTCATATCATCATTTCTCTGCGACATCTACACTAATATTATAAAGAAGTAGGTAAAGTTTGTTTTTTGTTTGTAGGAGGTAATGAGCTAAGGAGTGGAATACCCTGCCGGAGTCTGTGTTTCCTGATAGCTATAACCTAGGGGTCTTTAAGTCAACAGTGAATAGATTGCTTCTAGGCAAGCGTGTTCCATCGTCGGCCATATCATCGCTTACCATCAAGTGAGATAGTGGTCAAACGTGAGCCTATAAATCTATACATATAAAAATCAATGCCACTTTTCGTTGTTAATTTATAACTCAAGAACGGGCTCACCTATCAAAACCAAATTTTTAGGTATTGTTCGGAGTATTTAGTAGATGGTTTATGTGAAGTTTGGTAGGGCAGAGTAGGGTATAGTACGGTAGAGTAGGGTAGAGTAGGGTAGAGTAGGGTAGAGTAGGGTAGAGTAGGGTAGAGTAGGGTAGAGTAGGGTAGAGTAGGGTAGAGTAGGGTAGAGTAGGGTAGAGTAGGGTAGAGTAGGGTAGAGTAGGGTAGAGTAGGGTAGAGTAGGGTAGAGTAGGGTAGAGTAGGGTAGAGTATGGTAGAGTAGGATAGAGTATGGTAGAGTAGGGTAGAGTAGGGTAGAGTACGGTAGGGTAGAGTAGGGTAGAGTAGGGTAGAATAGAGTAGAGTAGGTATAGTATGGTAGAGTAGGGAAGAGCGGGGGCGAAGCCGTGCGGGCAAAAGCTAGTTATATATAAAAAAAGGTAATCTCTAAAAGTACTGATTCGATTGTCGAAATTATTTCACCGATAGAAAGCAGCTGTATTTCTGAGTTATATAGGCTATATTTTATGAACGCGGGTGAAGCAGCGGGCCAAAGCTAGTCAAAACTAAACCTTACAGCCCTCTCTCTCTTTAATTACATACTTAGGTACTTGATTAACAAGGCAATCAACTCGTAAAATATTAATTTCAATTATGAGCGTCTAGATCTAAATCTAAGTCTAGAATTCTGTATAGATATATAGACCTTGTTCCCAAAGTTCTAACGCTTTGGAATATTAGTTTTTTTTTAAATTGATACTAGCTTTTGCCAGCGGCTTCGCCCGTGTACATAAAATATAGCATAAGTCACTCAGGAATAAAGCAGCTTTCTATCGGTGAAAAAATTTTAGCAATCGGACCAGTACTTCCAGAGATTACCCCCTACATACAAACTTACAAACATACAAACTTACAAACTTACAAATTTTACCTCTTTATAATATAATAATTGATAATTGATTGATTGATAATTGATAATGATATAAGTTAGTGCTTGACTGCGATCCCATCTGATAGTAAGCAGCGATGCAATATCTGATGGTGAGGCGCACTAGTTTATTAAGAGCCTATTCACTCAAGCTTTTAACGCTATTTTCTGTGTTTATACCTACATTGGCTATGCCTTGTTAAATCTTTACCTGAGGCGTTCCTGGAAAATACCGAAACATGTTACATTTCATTAGAAGAGCTTTTTAGAAAGGTTTTTTTTTTAATGGGAAATGTCCTTTTTAGAAGAAAAAAAACGAGAAAAGGTTGTGAAAGAGATTGTCTCGGAATATATCCTCGAGTTTTCAATAATTGATCCTGAAAGATTGGACATGTAAAGGGACATATGAGTATAAAATTGTTTGAATTTTTTATTAATCTCTTGTTTTGCTTTTATTATTCCATTAAAACAAAACCAGTTAATAAAAAGCGGCCAAGTGCGAGTCGGATTTGCCCATGAAAGGTTCCGTACCGTCTGTAGCAAAAGCTTACGGCAAAAAAAAACACGTTTGTGATCATCATCATCATCATTTCAGCCGAAAGACGTCCACTATTGGACATAGGCCTTCCCCAAGTGCCGCCACAATGAACGGTCCTGTGCGTCTCGCATCCATCGAATTTCCGCAACCCTTACTATGTCATCGGCCCACCTTGTAGGAGGCCTTCCAACGCACATGGTCGCCATTCCAGAACCTTTCGGTCCCAACGGATATCTGTTCTGCGATTCGATGAGTTTTTCACCGACAGAAAGCTGCTTTATTCCTGAGTGACATAAGCTATATTTTATGTGCGCGGACGAAGCCGCGGGATGCTAGTTTTATAATATGCAAGGAAGGATAGTTTGCCTAATGTGTAAAGTTGAATAATTAAGTCAGTGTAAATACATACACAGTTAATATCCCACTAAATTTGGTTTCATGGTCGCGTGGTCGCGAGGGGGAAAATTGTTCAAATGAAGCTAAATATAGATATATTAGCTACGTTTAGTAGATACGACATTCTCTATTGCTCTGTATCTGATTTTTAAACGACTTCTAAAAATAGAAGAGGTTCTCAATTCGGATGTTTGTATGTTTTTTTTTATGTTTGTTCGCGCCGATTGAAAATATTTTTTTTTTTTGGAAATACCCTTTTATGGAAAACTGTGTCATTACTGACTATATCCTTACTAATATTATAAAAGCGAAAGTGAGTTTGTTTATTACGTTTTCACGCCTAAATGGCAAAACCAATTTTGATGAAACTTAGCACACGGGTAGGCCATGTCCTGAAATAGGACATAAGATACTTTTTATACCGAAAGTATGTTCTCTTGGGATTATTTTCTGCTATCACACGGGCAAAGCCGCTGGGAGCAGCTAGTCGTACATAATTGTGATTTTACAAACTACAATAGATAGAGATACTAAGTCCAAAAATCACAACAAATATTTTATAGGTTAAAGTTTGTGTATGTATGTTTGTTACTTCTTCACCCTCTGAAGGCTGAACGGATATGGGTGAAAATTGGCTCACGCAAAGGCCATGTCTTAGAGTACCACATAAGATTTTTATCTCAGGCATATGATATCTTGGGAAAATTCTTTATTTCACCTAAGCGAAGGCGATGGCAGAATCTAATTAATGCTTAATCAATATTTTGCTACGAAATTCTGTATTAAAAAAAAAAAATTGATATAAACTAGTACTTGACTGCGATCCCACCTGATGGTAAGCAGTGATGCAATCGTAGATGGTGAGGCGCACTAGTTTATTAAGAGCCTAGCTTATTCACTCTAGCCTTGAAGACGCCTAAATTATATTCTTATTTCTTAGAAATCGAGTTTATTGACATCTCTGATCGGAAAAAGAAATACCTGACTACTAATTAACTATCTCGAGGATTAAATTAACAGTAATACCACCCAGGACAAATGCTTATGTGATGAGCATGATAATTTATTCTGTATCTAGGTGTAATTAATCTATATTATGTATGTATTTAGAAATATATAAGTATGTTTATCAGTTGTCTAGTACCCATAACACAAGCTCTGCTTAGCTTGGGACTAGACGGCGTTGTGTGGTAGTTGTGGAATATTATTATTTATTATTATTATCTAAGTTATATAATTGTACCATCAAAGACACTTCCGCCTAACCACCACTAAGTTCATTTTTGCTTGCACTCGAATCGGAAATTTCCAAGGTTTTGGCTTGGCGCCGCGCCGCAGGATTCAAGCGAAATTTTTTTTAGTGATCAGGTAGAAATTACCGCGATGGTACTTATAGCTGTACTTCTACCAGCGGCTTCACCTGCGTGACAGTAGTAAATTATTCCAAGGGAATATAATCTTGGAGTAAAAAGGTGCCTTTTATCTAAATCTATTCAGCTCATTGATTGTGAACGAGTTGATTTCTTACTAAAGTATTTCTCGTATTTGAAATTCTTAAAAAAAAATCAAATACTTGAAGTAAACGCAAAATGCGACACACAAAATCCACTTCAAAAAAGATACTCTTACCCAAAATAACTGAGGTATATCTCTTAAAAGTAAAACAATTTCAACCAGACACAAGTACCATCGGATCCCGCTAACATACTTTTCATTATTGATACACTTCAAACATTATTCCTCCGCAAATCGGCAATACATTTTACTTTCACCTCGAAAAGAAAATCCGAAGTAAAAACCTTTACACAAACGAGTCGTCCCCAATCCATTGCTGTTTTTTCAAAGACAGCTTCAAATGAAAGCGATTTCGACCCATCAATGGTTATCTCTGCTGCCAAAACAGTCGGGGAGGTATAAAGCTGTCTACACACGAATGGAACGGTGACACGCCGTAATTGGGCTTTGGAATCTACGGCCACTTACTTTGACAAAAAGTAGGCAAATACGGATGTGAGTAGGGTTACCATATTCCAGTATTTGTCCTGAGATTTTTAGAATTTTCAATAAAATACAGCTAAGGTGGCTCTTAAAAGTTAATCAAGCCTGGACTAATTAATAAAAAAACTTAATAAAATGTAACACTAAAATTAATTTTCCTTTGGTAAAGGGGGGTTCCGCTGCCACTCCTGCCACTTTGAGTGCGAAGTGTGAAAATAGTCTCAGGTTTTTTGTTTTTTTTTTTTACAATTTAAATATTTTATTTGAATCTACATATCTAATTGTTGTAAATATTTTTATTTACGTCTCACAAACAATTTAATGAAAATAGATTATTAATATAAACACAATTACTTACGTATCTAATTAAACGTATCCAGTGACATATTTTTTGTTAAATAATTTAATAACAAAAATATCTGGTGGGGATTCTTACACTTATTTTTCCAAAAATCCCCCCACTAAGATGATTTTGTTGAACTAGTGGGTATTTCTGAAAAAAAAAAATAACTACCCCACTAGTTGTGGTTTATCGGTTACGATTTCTATAAATTCTGGAATAAACCGACTTTTTTTTCTCCGGAGTTTTGATTTTGTCATCTGGTAACCCTGGCGTTTACCTGTAACAGAAAAAAGGAGTTTCAATTTGACGTGTGTTTGAAATTCGTTAGGTTGTTTGTGTGGAGTTTTTTATGAGGAGGAGTTCTTTAAGGTACGGATAATGGCGTGTTCCTGAGCACTTATGTAGAAAGGATCGAGTAATGCTCTCTAGTCGTCCATTATCATGTGTTGTTTTAATAAATTGTGTATCGCTTATCTTTACTCTTTTATAGATACATGTAAATAAAATTAGAATGTCGCGTGTCGTTTGTATTATAAAAATATTAAAAGTAGGTATATTCGATTCTTATATCCAAATTGCATATATTTTTTTAATTTTCTGATCTGTCTGTTTGCTTCGGTTAATTTCCGAGACGAGTGGACTGTTTTTGATGGTATTTTCACTGGTGGATAGCTGATCTTATAAGGATTACTTAGGCTAAAATAACTCAGTGCTGGTTTTCTGTTAGGATGGTGAATTGTAACATTAGTTAGTAGTTATGGTTTTTATGGCACTGCATGATATGAAAGGCATTCATTTCCTGAAATCAAACCTTAAAGGTTTGATTTCAGGAAATGAAAAAAAATCAGCCTCTCCATACAAAATTATAAACTTGATAGGACAGTTTGTATGGGGCGGCCAATGTTTTTTTTTTTTCATTTCCTGAAAACCATTTTGCAGAAGGTTGTTCAGTTTCGTTTACTGAGCAAACCCTTAAAGTTTGTGGAGACCTGTCTCTTACACCCTGTATGCTAAAAAATAATATTTAAAGTCCATGTACAGTAGTGGTACATAGGCGGACTTAATGCAACAAGGCCTTGTCTACCAGTCAACCTTTGGGTTAAAAAGACAACACTGTGGCACTATGATTATACTCATTGTATATAAAATAATCCTCTCTCATAAACTTGATGTCTATCTTAAATTAAAAAAAAATACTACAAAATAATAAAACACACTGCTCAATCCAATCACATGACTAGACTACATCGACCCCGTAAAAAGTTCAACACCCCTATTTAAAAAAAAATTAACATAATTATCCAATAATAATATAATAGAACACAAAAATGTATTATAATAAAAAGTTCATAGACCTATCTATTCAATATCAAGATCTAGTAACAGGTTAGGTTGCGCAAGAGTAGATGGTTAGAGACTGGTATAGACTTTAGACGTAACACTAGTCCGCCCGCGATTTCGCGCGGGTAAATCGGTGTCAATAGACGTTGTTATGCGTATGCACATAACAGTGGTTTCGGGTGGTGAATATAAATGCGTTTCAAACGTAACTTGCTGAAATTGTTGAATACTAGTTACCACGATGTTGGCGTTTTGTCATATCACTAAATACTTTTAGTAAGAAGACGTAATTAACAAGAATATTCGACATCTATCGGGATTTCGTTATATCCCTAGGGATTTCGCGAAATCCCTGATATCCTCATTTTCTTGCGACATATACGAAGGATGATGCTAGGGTTTCTATGAAATCTGGTCCCATCTTTCAATAGCTAAAATGTCTTTGGATAGATATTTTTGAGCTAAATAAAGGTTACTATGGCAACAAGTTTCGAAGTTTAACCCTTCAGATACCGTCAATTAGAGACACAATAGTAAGACAATAGATGCGCGGCCACCGGTGGTCGCTTGGGGATTCATGAATTAATAAAGTGCTTTTTTGGTAGTTTAATATATTATTATAAAGAGGTAAAGTTTGTTTTTTGTTTTTTTGTTTGTAGGAGGTAATCTCTGAAAGTACTGGTCCGATTGCAAATTTTTTTTTACCAATAGAAAGCTGCTTTCTTCTTGAGTGACATGGGCTATATTTTATGTGCGCGGGTAAAGTCGTGGGCAAAGGCTAGTGTTAAATAAAGAAAAACTTTGGAGAGATTAAGATGCGATCGATTTAGTGCTATAGTAAATTTTATTCAGCTCAAAAATACTTATGCAACAATGCACACTTAGCTATTGTGTGAATAGGTAACTTTTGAATATACAGGTTATTTCTAGGCAAGCGTGCTCCATCGTCGGCCACATCATCGCTTACCATCAGGTGAGATATTGGTCAAATGCGAGTTCATCAATAAAAAAAAAAAACCGTTAGAAAAATATTATGATGGAGTATAGCATTTGTTCTGTGTCTGGGTGTAATTTAACTATAATATGTATGTATTTATAGATATATAAGTATGTTTATCAGTTGTCTAGTATCCATAACACAAGCTCTGCTTAGCTTGGGAGTAGACGGCGTTGTGTGATAAGTTGTGGAATATATATTACTAGCGACCCGCCCCGGCTTCGCTCGGGTGTTTCTCCACTATTTAATGGATGTTACTAGACATATAAACCTCCCTCTTGAATCACTCTATCTATTAAAAAAACCGCATCAAAATGTGTTGCGTAGTTTTAAAGATTTAAGCTTACATAGGGATATAGGGACAGAAAAAACGACGTTGTTTTATACTATGTAGTGATATATTATTCCTTATTAGTCATTTAACATAATTCTATTTCTAATCTTCATTATACAATTTAGACCTTAGGCTTGATTTAAAATAGAGTAGTGCCTACCAGACTTTAATTAACATGGAAATCAAATTCATTTCCATGTAAACTAGTTTTCGTAGATTTCAAATTGTAAAATTACGTGTTTGAAATCTGAATTAGACTTTGATCCTTAAACTTTGGGATGTCTCTATAAAATCACAAATAGGAAACATACGCATCTATACTTGTCTTTATATGTATGATTCTTCTGTAAGTGTGTTTGTCACCTAATTTTTTCTAAATGGCTTGACCGATTTGGATAAAACTGCGTGTTACATATTCAAGTAAGCACCAAAATTTTAGCATAGCAAAATAAATATAAATTTAGATACAATAAGATCCTTTTCTTCAACAACACTTTAAAATTAAAAAAAAAAACATATAAGTAAAAACGTTATTATATCCACATCATCATCATCATTTCAGCCAAAAGACGTCCACTGTTGGGCATAAGCCTCCCCCAAGTGACGCCATAACGACCGATTCTGTGCATATGTAAGTACCTATATAAAAAACTTAAACAACAACTAAAATATGTATACTAAAACCTAACTAATGCTCTTTAAAATAAATGTGTATAGAAAAATATCCGCCCTACTTTTAGATTGTATTTTTTATGCCTAGGTAGCCTAACCTGGTTAATTTTAATAAGCCACCATAACTTGTAAATCGTTTGCAGCTTAAGCATTCCAGAGCGTGAGTAATCTTGAAAAAATCCTAAGTTATTTCACTTTGGCATTTAAACCAGAACATAAGGTTACTTTATTCAGTGCAGGAATTTCTTTTAAAAACGAGAAATTCCAAAATAATACAAATAAAAGCGCAAGCAAGTTCAATAATTTTAGCACCACGCTTTAGTGAAAAATATCGAATGATTTTATCAGATTTTTTTTCTTCTTTCATATTATGAATTTGATCCTGAAGAACCCCATCTGCGACACACACAGTCCCTCCTTTTGTTTACCAAGCTACAATAAATATTGTCCCCAAGACAGAGCTGACACGGTTATCTGATACATTTCCATAACCCTTCGCCGCTACAGCTCACAATTTCGCAGTATGAGAGGTAACCCTCCATTGGCGGCGCATCAGCCCGCACGTGCTCGTTAATCCTGATGCTAGATAAGGCACGGGATTTACGAGTATTTGTTGAGCAGACTCAACCTTGCACTGAAAGGGTTGACGGGAATCGAGGTGAGGATGGTTTATATTTTTTGACTAGTTTCTGGCAGCGGTTTTGCCCACGTTTCAATTGAAAAGTATCCCATAGGTATCATACTCCGATGGAAATCTCGACAGGCTAATCGTGACCAGACCCCCTAGCCAAGTTACAACCGTTTCGCTTACGTCGAACGCTTGGAGTTGACCTTGCCGCCAATTCTTTTGTTCTGACCACGTGACTGAGCGTTGAGACGACGTCTTTCCCGTACATTTGAAGCTTTCTACAAGCGTTAACTATTGCAGATTAGCAACTTGGCTAGGTGTACTGTAATGTAGATGATGGCCTCACGGGCGCAGCCAAATACGTTGATCCGACTAGCAAGTAGCCAAGTTGCTAATCTGCAATAGTTAACGCTAGTAGAAAGCTTCAAATGTATGGGAATGACGTCATCTCAACGCTCAGTCACGTGGTCAGAACAAAATAATTGGGTGCGTGGACAACTCGAAGCGTTTGACGCAAGCGAAACGGTTGTAACATGGCTAGGGGGACTGATCCGCACCGCTCTTGACTCCACGGTATACAAGGCCCTTTACACCGCCAGAGACAGGAATGGATGGAGGAACATCATAAAGATGAGGTCACTAGCCTCAGCATTGAATACGACGGGTGGAGGAGTGTTATTCCAAAACTTGGTCTACCCGTGTAATTTTCATCTCAATCTATTGAGCTGTTTAAGCGTGTTCAAGTAATACTCAAACTGTTTGACAGACTTGTTGGTGTAGTGGTTACTGGCCCTGACTGCTATGCTGGAGGTCGTGGGTTCGATTCCTACCCAAGACAAATATTTGAGTGATGAGCATAATCATTTGTTCTGTGTCTGGGTGTAAATCATCTATAATATGCATGTATTTAGAAATATATAAGTATGTTTATCAGTTGTCTAGTACCCATAACACAAGCTCTGCTTAGCTTGGGACTAGACGACGTTGTGTGATAGTTGTAGAATATTATTACTATGTTATCTCAGCTTCGCACGAGGTTTTATGGTAAGCGGTGATGCAATTGTTGATAGTGTATCGCACTAGTTTATTAAGAGCCTATTGCACTCTAGTTTTAAAGACATGTAAATTATTATCGGACGGATCTTACGACAGCAGACAATATAATCGCTTAGTCCTGACCGTAGTTAATAACCACCTACTAACCAGTTTAAATCATTAAGTATATTGAATACAAATCTATTGTATTGAATATACTTACCAAAGAGTTTCAGAGAGTTCCGGGTCAAAGCCTTCGGATCCGAGCCGTCTAGTGTTTTTGTCCGGCAGACCGCGATCCGGAACACAGACCCGGACGGCTCGAAGTTCAAACATGTGTAAACTAATTCATACTAAGTGTATACTGATCATGTTGTGCTGTTGGGTTTTGATGGCCGAAGACTAACAATCCCTATTTATGTTTTGTGTGGTCTTATGAATATACTCTAATGAGAATGTAAAATTTTTAACTGATTTAAGTAAGTAAGTAAGTAAAACTTTATTTGTTTAAACATGGTGTACATGATACATTGCGTGCAAGATAGTAGGTAATGAAGTATAAGTTCTGGCATGTTCAGCCGCATATCGTGGCGTACAAATATTTAGGAAGAGATGGTGCATAAACCGTGATCATCAAAATTTCATAGGTACTTGTTAAATTTAGTTTAGGTATGATTACATTTCAATAGCATAGTTCTAGATATAATTCAATTTCAAATAGTCATTATACAAATTAGTTAGTACAATTATCATTAAAATGTCAATTATTTTTTCAAATAAAAAATAATAACAAAAACATAATAATAATACAATACACATGTCAACAGCATAATTTTAAATAAATTTGAATGTCAAAAGTAGTCAATAAAATCATGATTTGCTGTCTTAAAAAAAGAAGTTAACCAACCAACGTATTTTTTTATCTGTCTGTCTGTCTGTTTGTTCAGGCATCACGCAAAAACTACCAGTTCGATTACGATGAAACTTAGTTTAATTATTTTTTAATATTCTAGGCACCACACTGGGTACTTTTTATCCCGGAAAAGTATATACACTAAAAAAAAACTTAATTTTGCGGTTCAATCCCTAGACCCGATTACTGTACCAACCGTAAATAATAAGTTTGTTATAGGCTACGTCACCCACAGTGGAGTTCACTAAGGGGCGCTGCACACGGCTAAGATACTATAATATTTGGGTAAATAATATGTAGTTTCCGATTTTTGACTAGATGGCGTTGACGTCGAGTTAGATCCCATTTATTAAGTACATCAAACACGGAGACATTGGCATCATGTCTGTGCACACTGTCACGCGCGTAAGTGGAAGAAAAAGATCTGAAACATCTCGAATCGTTTCGCGCATCACGTTGTTTTCCCGTCCCCGGGCTCTTAGAATTTGACATCAGACGTTTTAGATCTTCGATTTTGACGACCCCTTTGTCGCTGGCATAAGCAACAGGATCCGTGTACGAAGTCGCGGGCAGAAGCTAGTCTTTAATAAATATATTACTACAAACAGAAGTTCCTAACAGGTGGACACAATGAAAGTATAACCGACACGATCTGTCTAAGATTGGAATTCCGGTACAAGGTTACTTTTGAATGACCAGTCAAATTATTACCAGACAAAATTTATACTTGAGCGTCGATACCGAGTTGCCTGTCGGTTTTCTAGCGTTCACATTTCGGGGAGCGTGCATTGGAATTGCATAAATGAATTCCGCCAACTCCGTTCCTTCATCGGACTACTAGACGTATGGCGGCGTTGCCTTACCATACAATCGCAACCTCCAACATCCAATCTTGTAAAGTACGTCAGAATTTGTTGGAAGTTAATTTGGAAACATGTTTGAGGAAAAACTTGTAAATAAGGAAGCCATATACAAAATCACTTTCAATATATGCGAAACCCGAAACACGTGTCTAGTATTTTTATGTAAAGAATCTAGATACAAAATTTCATAACTGTATCATGAAAAATCACTAAGTTATAAGCTGGTTGTGTCAGCAAAAATACATAATCACCGGGCCATCCAGGCGGCTGTGAGGTTGTTTTGCAACTGTATCCAGCCATTTGCTGGCCGCTAATGCCCTCTATGATCTGCCGTGACCTGTGTAGTGCTTAGTGTCTTGTTATGATGCCTAGTTGTCCGCACTAATACATGGTCACCGGGCCATCCGGACGACTGAGAGGTTGTTTTGAGACTGTACCAGGCTATTTCCTGGTTTCATAATGCCCGCTATGATCTGCCGTGACCTTTGTTGTGCTTAGTGTCTTGTTATGATGCCTAGTTGTCCGCACTAATACATGGTCACCGGGCCATCCAGGCGGCTGTGAGGTTGTTTTGAGACTTTACCAAGGTATTTCCTGGCTCCTAATACCCGCTATGATCTGCCGTGACATGTGTTGTGCTTAGTGTCTTGTTATGATGCCTGGTTGTCCGCACTAATACATGGTCACCGGAACACCTGGGCGACTGAAGGATTGTTTTGCTCCCGCTATGACCTGCCATGCCCTTTCAATTAGTGATTCTAAACAAACTAGATTGAGGTTTCGCATATACTAAAAATGATGTTGTATGCTCAGTTATGTCTATGTAGTTTCAAAGGATGTTTGGTCTCACCTATGAATATATAATAATATATTCCACAAATATCACACAACGCCGTCAAGCCCCAAGCTAAGCAGAGCTTGTATTAAGGGTACTAGGCTATAACTGATAGACATACTTATGTATTTCTAAATACATACATATTATTAATAAATTACACCCAGATACAGAAAAAATGATCATCAAACATTGGTCCTGGGTGAGAATCGAACCCAAAACCTCCGGCATAGCAGTCAGAGCTACTAACCACTAGACCAACAGGCCAGTCAAGAATACGTATACCATTATTATTGTACGTCATTACAACGTACGTCCCTTAATCAAGCCCTCCATACGCAGATCCCAAGCAGCCCACACCACACAATACAAGTATGGACGGCGACCTCATTCGTCGCCACATTTCATTAAAGAGGATGTGATTATGTCGCG
Organism: Mythimna lalbum; assembly: GCA_949319445.1. Lineage (NCBI taxonomy): Eukaryota > Metazoa > Arthropoda > Insecta > Lepidoptera > Noctuidae > Mythimna > Mythimna lalbum. The sequence continues at coordinate 19,829,844 of OX439362.1, read as the reverse complement.
GTCTGCAGAGGCGACTCATCAGATTCGTTTGAAAGATGTCGGTTGCATCTTGAGATACTGTTATTGTATCTTGTGTGTGCGTCTTTCTGAGTGTAGTTAGTGGCGATGATAATACACACTCATTATACAAGGTGTAACGTTAAATGCGCAAAACCTGAAATTGGTTTGATCAGAATAACTAGCAGAATCAATTAAACCACTTTTTAATATAGGTCAAATTTTTCAAAAACATCTTCATTTAAAACTTCGAGCTGTCTATTTATGAATAGGTCAAGCCATCGCGTGTGCAAACCCACTAAAAAAGGTAAACAAACACAAATAGTTGTAATCCAATCAAATTTTCTCATACACGGGATAATAAAAGTTCTTATTTCAATGCAGATATGAATTTTAAACAAACTAAAACTGCTCATAAAACCTTTAATTTTTTTAAATGTTTTTTTTTTTTCTCACATAATTGGGTCAATAGAATTAAAAATCATTTGGGGTGCCTGAGGTTTTGCGCATTTAACATTACACGTTGTATAGGCGATAGTTTGTTAAGTGTTTTCGAACTTTAAACAGTCTTGAACGGCTAAACAGATTTGAATGTTATGTAAGATACAGCAGTGTCCGAGTGGTAACAGCCCCGGCTTACGAGTTGTAGGTCGCAGGTTCGAACCCAGCCAGGCGCATTGCTTTGTGTAATTTATTTCAGCACGACTGCTTGTGCTTTGTGGTGCATTGTGAGAAAACCAGCATGTCCTAGAACCAAAAATTCGAAGACATGTGACATCCACCAACCCGCACTGGGCCTGCGTGGTGGATTACGGCCCATTCCCTATCTTAGAGAGGAGGCCTGAGTCTCAACAGCGGGAACATTATAAGGCCGTTACATTACATAATTAAAAATGTCAATAAATGTAGGACAGTCAATTTTTGATAAATAAATTCACACCGACTGTGAATTTATTTCCCCAGCCAAGTTTGAGGAGTAGAAAGACGCCAATTTAAATTAACTTCCCCCTACACTTGAGCCGAAAACAACATAATTCGTATTCCCCTCCCGTCTTACCGATTTGCCGCAACACAACGAGCCACGCATGACATTTTGACGCTCACGTCGCGTCGCGTCACATCTAGCGTCGAGAGTCTGACGTGACAGGTAACGTCATACATTTATATTATGTTATTATTAACACGTCATAACATTTGGCCTACTTAAGGCTTAAGCGCTCCGGAACCAGAGGGAATGGGATGGAGGAGTAATGCTAGCGAAGGAGATGGCCATAAGCTCAAAGAAACGGATATCCTCACGCCCCACCCACCGCCACAGAGAAGGCGAGGCATCAGGAGTTGCAGGACGTCTAACTGGCCACAGCAGACTCGTGTTTGTGGATGAGAGCAATGGTCTCGCTGTCCAACCGTTTGGTAAGGATCGAGCCCGAGTCGTGGTCGGCTTAGAGTGTCTATGTGCGCCACAATACAATGTCAGCAAAACCGTAGGGGGACGATGCCCGCTAGGGCCAAGGGTAATTTCGGAAAAGGAAACCTGTGCTCCATGGAATGCATAGAACAACTAAAGGATACAGGTGTGGTTTTTTCACCCAAGAGCGAGAGAAAGAATTGGATGAGATCAAACCTCAAAGAAAATCATGACATCTTCAAAAAAAACCCGTCTTATTGTCCAAAGGACGTCAATAAAATCAATAACAAATTATGAAAGAAATATTTATATTAAACTTTGGTGGTAGTTACTACAAATTCTCACAAGAAAATTATATTTCTCATTACTCATACTCTGAAAGTAGGTCTGAAGTTGCCTGAGGAGCGGGCTGAAAAGTATCACACTTTTCATCCCTAGGGAGTTTTACTTTCAACTAACAGCTGTCAAATTATTAAAAAAAATATTCGTATTCGTAATTAAAAGCACAATGCTTACCTCGGGGTTAAAGTTACTACTAGCGCTACGCTCGGCCGCCAACTCCTTCTCGGGACGAAATAAGTAACTTTCACCCCTAGTGTAACAATGTACTATTACAATGTGCGAATCAATTTCTATTCTTCACAGTTTGGTAAAGACCACGCTAAGTCGTAATACGGCCTTTTAACTTCTACAGTATTCTGAGTCTTAAACCAGCTCCCTAGCCAAGTTACGACCGTTTCGCTTGCGTCGAACGCTTCAAGTTTACCTTGCCGCCAATTTTTTTGTTCTGACCCCTTGACTGAGCGTTGAAATGACATTATTCTCGTACATTTAAAGCTCTCAATAGTTAACGCTAGTAGTTAACTATTGAAGACTAGCTGCTCCCTGCGGCTTTGCCCACGTGAAAGCAGAAAATTATCCCAAGGGAACACACTTCCGGGATAAAAACTATCCTATGTCTTATTCCAGAACATGGTCTATCCGTGCACCAAGTTTCATCAAAATCGGTTTTACCATTTAGGTGTGAAGACGTAACAAACAAACAAACAAACTCACTTTCGCTTTGATAATATTAGTAAGGATTAGCAACTTGGCTAGGCGTACTGATGAGAAAGGTCCAAATAAAAACTACGAAGTTAGACATAAGAAAATAAATCCCATTCGGAACATACAAACACTTATCGGAGCTTAGTGGTTGGATGAATTCGCTAAAGGTTTTGGATTTATTACCTACACATGAGTCAAAGTATTTGTACATGGCTTAACAAATAAATATACGTTGTAGCATAACTAATATTTTACAGAAAAGAATTAGAAGATACCTATATTCGTTAGTTTTAATAAAAATTGATGTACTGTGCGTCAAACTCTCACACTTTTAGTAAACCCCAAATGCGAAAGTTGGGGGTTCACTAGAAATCAAGCTGACCCAGAATCCTGAAATTTGGCACAAAACAAAGTCTTATAGTACCTACAAGTATAGGAATAAATCAGAAAACGGTAAATTTGTTGAAACCTACGTATAAAAAATTGGCAATTCGAAAAAATCTTCGAGACTACATTCGGGAATTGTAGTGTGCACGGAACTCTCAGTGCGCCAGTCCGACTCGCATTTGTCCAGATTTTTATTACGAGTATCTATCGTGATAGAGATTACAACACTTTCAGTTCCTCTGTGACACACATTCTAGGTCCTTGAGGTCATCGGAAAATCTAAAACTTAGTATTCGCATGCATTCCACTTCGTTCTTTGATAAATCCTTTACGATACAAGCAGCTCGTTTGTGGAATGCATTACCCATAGATGTGAGGCGAGCCCAAACACTACAAACGTTCAAAAGAATGGTGAAGAAGCATTATCTATAACTTTAGTTTTTCTTCTCCTTTCTAATTGAAATTATCTATACATATATATAAAAATCAATGCCACTTTTCGTTGTTATTTTATAACTCAAGAACGGGCTCACCTATGCAAACCAAATTTTTAGACTTTGTTCAGACTATTTAGTAGATGGTTTATGTGAAGTTTGGTAGGGTAGAGTAGAGTAGAGTAGGGTAGAGTAGAGTAGTGTAGGGTAGAGTAGAGTAGTGTAGGGTAGAGTAGTGTAGGGTAGAGTAGTGTAGGGTAGAGTAGAGTAGTGTAGGGTAGGGTAGAGTAGAGTAGTGTAGGGTAGAGTAGAGTAGTGTAGGGTAGAGTAGAGTAGTGTAGGGTAGGGTAGAGTAGAGTAGTGTAGGGTAGAGTAGAGTAGTGTAGGGTAGAGTAAAGTAGTGTAGGGTAGAGTAGGGTATAATAGAGCGTAGTAGGGAAGAGCGGGAGCGAAGCTGCGCGGGCAAAAGCTAGTATTTTATATTTATTAGTTTATTATTTGGTTTTTTATTTATGTATTGTATTTTTATTTTATTTTTACATTGTTCTTGTAAGTTGTTGTACACTGACAGCCCGAAATCTTTTCCTTCTGTCTAAGTCCATCCAAAGGTTGTCTGGTAGAAATTGCCGTGTGCAATAAGACCGCCTATTGTACACTTATATTTGTAAATGTTTGTCCTATTTTAAGTTAAGGTGTGTAATAAAGCTATATAATAATAATAATAATAACAACACACCAAAACTATAAAAAAATCTTTCGGCTACGAGTATCTACTACGTTTTTGAGATTTCGATAGATAGACGAACAAGATCGGCAAAGGGTCCTTTAGGAACATTAAAAATCCCTTCATGGACTAAAAATGGCGAGAAAAAACCCACAATAGTGCTATTTAGGTCGTCTCATAACATACGAGTGCGTACTTAAAACCTAGTGTTATAACCAAACGTCTATACTTTGAGGCTTGTTGAAATTCTGATCACGTAAGGGAAAACAGTCTGAGGTTACATACGGGTAAAATTTTATGCTCTACGTGGAGAAATTTGCAAATGTAGATAGGCATTTTTTGTATTTCTGTTTTCTATTTATCCATAGTAATTTACCCCAGATTCACACGGGTGTTAAATATCTCTCAAATTATTAATTTTTCTCTACTGTATGGGTAATCATCATAGATCGGAATAAGTAGGGCTGTTTTGTGTACTTGCTATAGGTTGGAATAATATGGATATTCCCCGAGTCCCGGGATTTGGTTTTAAAGTAGCAAAATTATAAGAAAACTATTCTTGTCTTCGGGACTAATGAAAGATTACACTTCCTCCACTTCCTTTCTGACGGGTAAATATAAGAAGGACGGGATTAAGGATAGTATAAATCCTCACTAATATTATAAAAGCGAAAGTGAGTTTGTTTGTTACGTCTTCACGCCTAAATGGCAAAACCGATTATGATGAATTTTGGTACAGAGATAGTTGGGACCCAGGAGACGGACAAATGCTATTTTTTTTTTTCAAAAAAAAGTGAGTACAGGGGTAGAAGGGTAAAAGCTAGTATGTAGATAAATGATGATGATGGAGGATAATATGTAAGGATGAGGAGTAAGGAATATATGGTTAGGGATAAGGAAGAATTCGTGAGCCAACAATGTCTTTATAACTTCAATTATTAATGAAAAGAATTGCTTGAAACAAAGGGAATTGATTATGAGAAAAAAATAATGTTTCGTAAGTACATTTTGATGGAACAAATAGTTGCTCTTGTTTTTCCTAGAATTTTCTTCATTCTTGTTTTTGACTGAAAATTAAAAAGCTGTCCTATTTACTTTAGCTTTGATTACAGTGTCAGATACTTTTTAACTGAAAAGTAGGTAAATATGCGATTATTTCATTTTTTTTTGTTTTTTCTTTTGATTTATTTAAAGTGGTCTACGAAAAATTGGATCTTTAGTTATGAACGCAGAGTGGCCAAATTTTACAATAAAAAATTACGCTTTTTGTAAAAATTTAAAAAAATTCTGCTTATTAGTTCATTCGTTCGCGCACCTTTTGTATTTCTATTGTGTCTCTAATTATCACGATTGAAGAGTTAAATTACAACTTACTGACACACAGACGGACGGAGAGCGCAAGCCTAGTAATAGGAGCCTGTTGGCACCCTCCGTGAACGAAACCCTAAAATATTACTAAAAATATAGTACCTAGTAATAATATATTACGATACATTACAACCCAGAAAACATGTTAAAGTAATTAAAACGATGATTTTCAGTATCCCAATTAACTTGAAATTCGTGGAAAGAGCAAATTAAAAGCGAACAAATTCACATCAACACTCCAGTATCCATTCATACTTTTTCTCAGAAATAATGGTTATTAAAATACTTAAACAAAACGTTAACTTGGAAGTAAACTAATCTAAAACATTCCGTAATTTTAACTCACATACCAGTTAAGTCAAAATCGAGAACTATTTATTTAGTTTAATTATTTACTCCACTTTTATGTTTGATATAATAACGATGTTTTAACTACGAAATATATATTGACATTACATGTACAGTCATGAGCATAGTCAATCATAAAATCAAGAACTAGTGCGTAGACTAAAGAGAATTAAACCTTTTGAGTTAGTGTAGTGTTTAAAGTTAGTGTATAGAAAGAAGAAAGAAAGAAAAACGTTTATTTGTACCTCACACATACAATTAAATTTAAAACATAGTAGAATTATGACATATTAAAGAAAATACCATAGAATTTAATATGAAAAGAAAGAAAGATAACTTTAAAATCAGTGTAAGGTCAAAAAGGCGCCTAACTCAGCATATGCTGCGATATCTATAGAGATAAATAACGCAGCGCTGGTATTCTGTTAGGGCCCACGGTGATGCCAAGGTCACACTCACGGAGATAAAATATATATAATAATTATAATGCAGCAAAATTGGGCAAATGCAACTACTGACTGGATTCCGAACATCAGGAGCCGGCGACGCGGAAGGCCCAGAAGGAGGTGGCGTGACGATTTGGACTCCTACCTTAAGGATTGGCCAGACGTGGCTAAAGACAGAAAAGAGTGGAATAACGAAGGGAGTCCTTTGCCCTGCAGTGGGACACAACGGGCTCATAATAATAATAATTACTATAATACTGATGATTGCTGTGCTGTTCATAATATATAACGTATATGAACTAAGTGTTTTTATCAATAGCAGACTCTAAGAAAGTGATATGGACTTGTATAAAAGTACTAAAGGACCCTATTCTTAGTTTTAACAAAACCTGTAACTTGTAAGAATAAGTTCAAGTTAAATTGCTTATTAGTCTTTTTAGCTAGATTGTAATTAATTCATTAATAAATCTGTTCGTAATGAAGATACCCGCTGGAAAACCAAGGTTATCGACGAGACAGTGGGTAGGGCACATTGATGATCTCTTTTTATCTTATTTTCCTGTAGTATGTTTGTGAGATTTCTTTTGAAATAACCTTTACCTTTGTATATGTTTTTCTGTTTCCCTTTTCCTGTTTTTTTATGTATGTGTATAAAAACATTTGAATAAAAGACAGTCGAATTCAGATTCAGAACAAAACATATAACCGGTTTAGGTCGACACACCACGTGATTTCTTTCATTGAAATTAGGGTAGGAAGAATTTGGGGACGGTACCTATGCCTTGTTTTCTATTTCGACGCACGAAAGGGTTGAATTCTGGGAACGTGGAGGTCAATATGTGTTATTGAGGGCACTCTTATGTAATTTGTGTATAGGTTATAGAATTGAAACATGGACGATGGAATTAATGACTTATACAACTTCTATCATAATAAATTCTCATCTTGAAAATAGTATGTTTAACGTCGGCTACTGTATTGATATATCTTAATTTTAGCGCTAGCTTTTGTCCGCAGCTTCGCCCGTGTACATAAAATATAGCGTATGCCACTCAGAAATAAGGCAGATAACTATCGTTGAAAAAAACATTACTAACCATTTCTTATGAAAGGACGAAACAAGTTTCCATCATCCTAATAAAAAACAAATCCAGCATAAAAATAGTAATCATTAGGTATAAATGACTTGACTGGCCAGTTGGTCTAGTGGTCAGTAGCCCTGATTGCTATCCCGGAGGTCGTGGATTCGATTCCCACCCAGGACAAATTTTTGAGTGATGAGCACGATCATTTGTTATGTGTCTGGGTGTAATTTATCTATAATACGTATTTATTTAGAAATATTTAAGTAGATATGTTTATCAGTTGTCTAGTAAACATAACACAAGCCCTGCTTAGCTTGAGACTAGACAGTGTTGTGTGATAGTTGTGGAATATTATTATTATTTAATTCCTTCAAAACAGCAGTTAGCCCAATTTTCCAACAACCGACCCCAGCCACGTTCGTCAACTCTATCTAGTTATCTGTGGTAAACCTTGGATCTGTCAGCCATGATGGAACTACCCGCAGCACCCACCGGTTATTATGTGGTCGGAGGTAGTCGCGCTGTGGTTTGATAATCGCTGGAAACCAAATTGTAGCTTGAACTGACGAGTTTAATGACCTGGGTGACACAGAGATAGTCAGGGTTCTGTATATTTGGAGATTATTTAATTATTTGTATAGGTAGGTTAGGTGTTTTTTTGGTGTACTATAAAACATGTAACTAAAATAATGCACATATCATATCATAATTAGCCTTTTGGGCCGTAATTCATCACTCGGGCACAGTGCGGGATGGTGAATGTCACATGTCCTCGAATTTTTCCTCACAATGTTTTCCTTCACCGTTTTGAGAGCAGTGGTGATAAAATAAATTGCACAAAGTAATGGAATGGAATATTATTAAACTATTATTATTATTATTTAAGTTTTGAGTATATTTTAATTATCTTTTGTGTCGGTTTTATTTCTTGTTTTTTAATAGATAAATTATATATTTAGTTTGTACAAGGACCGCTCCAGTCCACGTTGGTCTTTCTCAGTCTACTCTACTCCATGCATTTCCTGCTGTTTTTATAATTTCGTCACTCCATCTCTTTTGTAGTCTGCCTGGTCTTCGCTTGTTGCTCATAAGGTACCAGTTAGTGGTGATTTGGTCCACCTTTCGTCTGATGCTCGTTGGATATGCCTGGCCCATTTCCATTTCAGCCCAAGCACTTTCTTGATATATGTATCTTGGAGAGCAGTGGTGGCCGAGTGGTAATAGCCACTTACGAGCTGTAGGTTGCGGGTTCAAACCCAGCCAGGCGCATTACTTTGTGTAATTTATTTCATCACCACTGCTCACAAAACGGTGAAAGAAAACATCGTGAGGAAACCGGTATTTACTAAAACCAAGAATTCGAAGAGATGTGACATTCACCAACCCGCACTGGGCCCGCGTGGTGGATTATGGCCTATTCCCTCTCCTAGAGAGAAGGCCTGAGTTCCAGCAGTGGGAACATTAAAAAGGCTGATGATGATGATGGCTTTCTTGACCACATCCTTTGCCTTGGTTTGGTTCCTTCAGCCTGTAGTACATTATGTGTTGATTATCATTAATTGAAACAAATAAATAAATATGTTCTGTGAATGTTTCCTGGTGTCGCCAGACTTATAAGCATTTGAGAGCAGTTAATTATATCGTAGCTTATGATCTATAGTGTTGTGACTAGTTTGACCTATGAGATCATCGTGGGGAACTCCGAAGACGCTACTTTGCAAGGATAAACGAAGTGCAGTTTATTTATTTCATTTACTAAAACTTTATGTACTATTAATAAACATTGTACAAAGACGTATTATTGTGCGTACATCCAAGGAGTGGAATTCCCTGCCGGAGACTGTGTTACAACTTGGGCGTCTTCAAGTCAAGAGTGAATAGGTTATTTCTAGGCAAGCGCGTTCCATCGTCGACCACATCATCACTTATCATCAGGTGAGATGGTGGTCAAACGCGAGCCTATCGATAATAATAATAAAAAAAAGACGGACTTAATGCCTTAGGCTCTAACCTACGACGACTTTTTGTAGCGATACTTTCTTGCGTTTCGTAAGCGCGAGACAGCATCGCTAATAAAGCGCGTTAGTCGCATTTACAAGCGTACAAACAAAAGATGCCAACGCGTTGCTAACGCGGTACAGCATCACAACTGTATCAATGCGAACGCGCTATAGCATCGCTAAAAAACTCGCAGTGGGTCAGGGGCCTTAGGAATTTTTCAAACCCTAGGGTAGAATCAAGAATCAACCACTTGTCTATACTAATATTATAAAGAGGTAAAATTTGTAAGTTTGTATGTTTGTAGGGGGTAATCTCTGAAAGTACTGGTCCGATTGCTAAAATTTTTTCACCGATAGAAAGCTGCTTTATTTCTGAGTGACTTAGGCTATATTTTAAATGTTTGGGTGAAGCCGCGGGCAAAAGCTAGTTTAACATAAATGAGCATGGCAGTTGAGAGCTTGCCATGCTCACTCAAATGTCTCACTGGCGTGCGAATTGGATTCCAATTCAGTTCCTTTCAAAATGCCCACTGAGTGGTGCTGATATACGCGTCATGTCCGTGAACGGACGCTGTCAGTTGAGACTAGTGCTTAGTTGCCAGTGGCTTATGATAATTTCGATATTAAAACTTGGAATTTTTTGTTACTTAATTTCCATTTTATCAACTAAACCTGGCTTCACATTCTTGATATAAAACTTTCAGAATGCCATATTACCCGAACAAGATTTTTTTTACGTTGGGCAAAAATCATCTAATGACAAACCTCACTCTTGGGTGGAGCGAGAGATAGTGTCAGACTCTTACTGACTAAAAACCCACCCCGTTCCTTCTAGCCTCTTCATACCGGGGCTCGAGTTTCCTTTCGAATAACCCTGACCCCAGTAGGACCCAAACATGCATGACATATTTTTACCAATTCCTTAATAACATCAGTAGGTACACTACCTAATAAGATTTCAGTTTCCCCGGCCATTCCCTACAGTATATATCAGCATCATTGTACGCAATTTATTACCCAAAAGGTAATTGAATTGGCTCCAATTTGACGACCGACCATAGACGCTGTAACTACCAGACTAGCCATCAAAACAACATTAAACGTAAACAAGAAGAATGGATTGAGCGTTTCTTAGGTCGTAATACACGTGTCTTACAGAAATGAACAAATAGATTCTATGCCATAGACATCATGACACCCCTCGGTGTGTAAGACACCGTACCAAGTAACTACGGTAAGCGCCAGATAAACGTGGAATAATGGTCATTTACTTCCTAATTTTGTTGACATTTTTAATTTCAAAAACGGAAATAAAGACATATAACCGTCTTGAATCGACACATCTATCGTAATTCTTTATATTTTATAGTAATAAAAAAAGTTATTTTTTTTTGGATTCCTACTACTACTTGGTACTTTATTCTGCGTTTATCTGGAACCGTTGTAATAGTGCTGATTAGCAAGTGTCTTGTACGTATCTATTGTACATGCTACAGGCATGTGTAGCATTGCCCCAGCCCCCGCCTGAGATGGCCCAGGTGTCAGGACTTGCAGAGCGATGATACTCTCGCTCCTTCCAGAGTGGGAGAAGTCATTTTATGATTTCAATCTTAAAAAAAACTGCGTGTGCACCATAATAAACGTAAGCATAACCAAACTTAGGTATAATGTTCTCGCAGTTAAGGATTCCACTACGTGGACCCATAATGAGTTGGTGGTGGATGTCACATGCCTTCAAAATGTTTAGTTCTAGGTCATGACACCTCTTTTCTTCACAAAGTTTTCTTCTACCGTCAGTGGTGCGGAAACCAATTTCACAAATTCTCACGACCTCATCTCACAAGTCAGGGCCTTTATTACTGGGGCAAGGTGCAGTATTGCTCAGTCCATTCTTCTAATAGCTGTGGCCACAGACGCAATAACTATAGCTGTTTGGCCATCAAAATAACAATATCCGTCTTAGTTTTACAAGGCTATAAAAACTAACATCGATTATCAATTGTCTGGCAGTTGTTACTTAGGAATAACGTGGTATATACAAAGTTGGTACTTGTTAACTCTTTTGTGATGAATGGAAACATGTTAAAACAACTTTTGTTATGGAAAATTTTCAAGTAGCTTCTCCCGCATTTGTAGATGCGAAAGGCAGTGTTTCTCCAGTTGGCCATTGCGTTCTAGGAACGTGATAACTCATTCACAGTGAGTACAGCTAAGGAGTGGAATTCTTACCAGATTCTGTCTTTCCTAATAGTTACAACCTGTATTTCAATAGTGAATAGGTTACTTTAATCTATCATCAACCACATCATCACTTACTATCACAGGGCTTAGAAGTTTATAATCTACAATCGTTAACGCTAGTAGAAATTTCAAATGTGGTGGGAATGGCGTCATCTCAACGCTCAGTCACGTGGTCAGAACAAAGGAATCGGAGGCGTTGCCGACTTGAGGCGATTGACGAAAGAGAGTGAAACGAAACGCTCGTAACTTGGCTAGCCTGCAAGATAAGATAAGATAAGATATTTATTTGCTGAAACATAGATAGAGATAGTGTATAAAAAAGTATTGCGGACTTCTTTATAAACGTTTTTATTTCCTCTGACTTTTTAATCCTTAAACGGAGTTATTTCATGTTAGTGACATGAAATAACTCCGTTTAATTCATGAATCCCCAAGCGACCACCGGTGGCCGCGCATCTATTGTCTTACTATTGTGTCTCTAATTGACGGTATCTGAAGGGTTAAGATTATGTTAAGTACGTCTATTTTGCCGTACAAAGTCACGTTAAAATTGTTAAAGTTCTATGTCCTAAATGTCCTTATCAACAAAACCAGTTTCTACCGGATTAAACTGGCGCGCGCTGATTCCATTGTTCGTTGCACCAGCGCTTATGAACGATTAAGTGCAGTGTCATTGAAGCTCTACGTTTAAATTCTTTTAGTGTCGTGTCGGCACGAGATATATGGTGCGAGATACATGGTACGAGACACAATGTACGAGATACATGGTACGAGATACACGGTACGAGATACATGGTACGAGTATGAGTTGCGAAAATATCTCATGCCGTAGTAAAACTATAAGCCAGACAGCAAGCAGTGGGAGTTGGTCTATTGTTTTGGAATTTCCCTGAGTTTTGTTTTTATTTTTCCTTGTTTTTAAACAGTTCCTTATTTTGAATTATTCTGAATTAATATTTTGCTTACCTAACAGGTGTCTGGCAAGTTCTCATTGGCATTTTAATATATTTGCATCTAATTAACTATGTTATTAATTCTACTAATTAATTTAATCAGTTATATTGTATAGTTTGGCCTTGTGTCTATTATTATACGATTATTAATATTTTTAATACCAACCACTGAGCGCTTAAGATTTTGATCAAACCGTCATTATTAATGATGCGCATTTTCTTATAAATCTGTTAGAAATATACTCAGTAAATTGCTATAATAATTAATCATAAGTTTTTCAGTGCAGTTAAAAAAAACTTATTTATTCTTGCAGAATATTAACTGAAAACTTTAATTAAATAAAACAATATTTTCAGGTAAGTAAGCGACTGGTATAGCCCGAAGAAACGCCGAATTTAAATGGTATTAAATACCAGGTCTATGGGGCCGACACGTCTCGGAGTGCGTTAATAGGCCTCCCACAAGGTAGACCTATGACCTGGTAAGGATCACTGGACTACGATGGATGACGAAATTTACAGGATCAGATCTTGTGACGACACCTTGGAAAGGCCTGTGTCCAACAGTGGACTTCTTTCGGCTGACAAGTTCAACCATAATTTTCCACCTAGGCAACATCTACGACCGCGACCTCTTCACAGCTATTCGGTAATCATAATCCCTCACAAGAACTCGACAATTTGTCACACAAAATTTTATTACGCCTCTTCTCTTCTCTAAAAAAAATCCCCTGTTTAATAACAGCATACTTTAAAAGTTCACAATATCTTCACGTGTCAAAAAAAATAAAACCCGACGCCAAAGAATTTCAATTCTACACTCGAGTATTTTTAATTACATTAAAGAATTTTTAGCCAGGGGTCTTTACGCCACCCCACTAAAAGGGGTGACGTGGTAAAAGCCATAAATCAAGGGCGTTTATGAGAATTTTTGATAACGTCGAACATTGTCGTTTGACGTGACACGTGACGTCAATGGCAGGAATTAAATATTAGCTACAGTCTGGTGCTTCTTAAGTCTATTTTTTTGTGGAAATAGTGCCTATTTTTCAACCCCCGCTCTTGGGTGGAGCGGGAGATAGTGTCAGACTCTTACTGATTAAAAACCCACCCCGTTCCTTCTAGCCTTCATACTGGGGCTCGAGTTCTTTTCGGATAACCCTAAGTTTTATTAGAAAAAAAAAGTGCTGTTAACGAATGAACCTGCCTGACCTTTTTTTTATGGTGACAACTCCCGCTCTTGGGCGGAGCGTAGTGTCAGACTTACTAACTAAAAAATCACACCGTTGACCTGCCTTTCGAATACCGTCAATTAGAGACACAATAGAAAGATAATGACAGAGCAAAGCGTTAGCTTAGGGTTTAATGAATTAAAAACTATTCTATCTCTTCTACTATTCAAAGGTATGGCTAGTACAGTGGTCGAGTGATTAGTTGCGTTGCGTGTCAAAGGTTTGTGTCAATGTCAATGTCAATTTCCGCATGTAAAAAATATTAGTATGATATATTTAAGTATCGGATCGCGTTCGAAACACTACACTGCGCTCCAAAACGCAAATCATTGACGTAGTTCAGAAGGCTGCCCAGCTTAAGTGGGACTGGGCTGGACATGTCTGTCGCATGCCGATCGAGCGGTGGGCCAGGAAAACGCAAAATTGGTGCCCTGAAATCGCACGTCAGGGTCGCGGCAGACCAAGAAGAAGATGGCGGGACGACTTGGATGTCTTCCTTGGGAATTGGAAAGAAGTAGCTCAAAACCGGGAACATTGGAAGGAGTGGAGGGAGGCCTTTGCCCAGCAGTGGGACAATATGGGCTAGATATAATAATAATATAATAATATTTAAGTACTAGAGTCTGTCTAATGAAAGCGTAACCTGGAGTTTTTTTTTTTAATTAAAGTGGCAACATTATTTTGCCGCCAAAATCACGTCTAAGTCTATGATTGCAATTATCAGTTTTTTGAAACAGATATTTATTTATCAACAATCTTATCTTGGGTAAAACAATATAAAGTTATGTGCGAAAGCTGCTACACACTATCATCAGTGAGTTTAAACAAAAACAAGAAGAGAAAGAAGTTGTTTTCTAAGAAAAACAACAATGTTTATACACGATCTTGGATTTTTAAGTTAGTGTGACACTATAATCTTGATCATTGTTGACTGACCACTAGATATTTTTACGGTATGAATGATGATGACTATTTTAATTGACTATCGCAGTTTTGTGCTCTTGGTATTCTTGTCGGAAGGCCAAAATGCCAAATTGTAAATAAAGAATATTATATACGGCATTTGAGAGAACAGATAAAATAAATTTGGAATAATAACTAACATTTTGTGTATTATTAACCTTTACCATACATCTACCAATAAATAAGTCTACACAATTTTAAGTTCTTATACAACTACTGTACAATCGTCATATATAAAAAAATACTCAAGTACCAAAACTTTTTTCTCCTACTATTTCAATAATACCATATTCAAATTTTTGGGTTTCAACCTCCTTTTCTCAGGTCACGCTTTCAGTAGACGGACTCTAGATATGTTTTTCTAGGCCTAGGTATCTTGTGTAAGTTTAAAATCGTTAACATGAGATTTTTATTCCTTCAAATACATATTTGGCGGGTGCTAAGTACATGGTTGTTTATCATGACTTTAGTTTTGTCCATGTTCATTTTAAGACCCACTCTTTCGGAAGCTCTACTGAGGTCATTGAGCATTGTGCTGAGCTCTCCCGTAGTCTCGGCCATGACTACTATGTCGTCGGCAAACCGAAGGTGAGTGATGTACTCGCCATTAACATTAGATGCCTAGTCCACTCCAGTTCAGAACTTAAGTGGCAATGGGCAGGGCACATTGCTCGCAGAACAGATGGCCGTTGGGGCCGAAAGGTTCTGGAGTGGCGACCTCGTACTGGAAGACGCAGCGTCGGAAGGCCTCCTGCAAGGTGGACCGATGACCTGGTGAAGGTTGCGGGAAACCGATGGATGCGAGACGCGCAGGATCGATCATTGTGGCGACACTTAGGGGAGGCCTATGTCCAACAGTGGACGTCTGTCGGCTGAAATGATGATGATGATGATGAAATATTTGGCGACACACAAGGAGTTGCTCTAGTATTTCCAGTAGATTCGATAACACAACAAATACTTACGATTGTTGCGCAACTTCTAAGAACTAGCCCCATGTTATTCGATCATAAAAAGCCGAAAGTAAATAAGAAAGAAAGAAATGTTTATTTGTGACTCACACAATCGACATTACAAACAAAACAATGAAAACGAAAATCATAACTAAGTGCCACCACACACGGGCCGCAAAAAAAAAAACGCCACAAAAAAAGCTAGAAGTGGCCACAAAAAAAAGCAGAAGCGTGCGACATCTTATGGCCATGCGTGCAGTATCATAATGGACTCTGACGAAGAAGGATTGTATGCGCGAATAGCATGGCATTATGGCCGCCACAAAAAAAGCTACAAGCGGCTTCAAGCTTTCTTTTTTGTAGCGGCCCTGCCGCACACAAGCCACAAAAACGGCCGCCTTAAAAAGAAGCTTGAACATTTAGCTCACATAATCTATAAATGAATAATGAAGAAGCTTACTAAAGAAATAATTTGATATAAAAGCTCCATAAAGAGAACCACACGGTTCAAAATAAACAAATTGTCTCTATTATAACTAATTTGCAATATGGCGAAATTCATAGAAGCATTACAAATTGGCTTCTAATGAAAAATAAAAGCTTTCATTAGTACCTATTCAATTCATATTGCATTACAAATGTCCATTGAAGAAAAATTACGAATGTCTGTAATAAAAGTACTTTGAGAATCTCATTCAGTAAATTGAGATAATGTTTTACTTATGTATCTGAACCTAAATTTCTTTAGTCAAGCTAACTGCACAATTTTTTTATTAATTTTGACTGGACTGTTGGTGTAGTGGTTAGTGGCCCTGACTGCTATGCCGGAGGTCGTGGGTTCGATTCCCACCCAGGACAAATGTCTATGTGATGAGTATGATCATTTGTTCTGTGTCTGGGTGTAATTTATCTAAGTAAGGTTGTTCAGTTTCGGCTACTGAGCAAGCCCTTAAAGTTTGCGGAGGGCTGTTCCTTACACCTTGTATAAATATTTTGATTCCAGAAGCGAGTCCGAAGATTTTTTCCGATGGAAAAAATGTCAAAAGGTAAATTATTTTTACTTTACAGTTAAGACCTTGCTTTTTGGCAAATTTCTGAATTCTAATTCAACGCACCCTATAAGTTTTGATTTCCTCAACAATGTCCAAATATATACCATAAACCGCCTTATATTTAAAATGCCAGAGAATATATTCCCTAAGGTTAATTTCCGACTTTCATGCAAGCAAAACCGATGGCATAAACTAGTAGCTAAGAATCTTGAGATTCTATTTAAACCTTGAAATTCTCGACTATCTTAGATGCATTTCGTAACACAAACTCTACAAACACAAACGGAGAAGCAATTATGAGGCCATGCAAATATTTGGTGCCAGAGGGAATCGTAACTCGATACGATATCAAAGAGTAACTTTAGTGCAGCTAGTATATCATTTGCAAGAGGTATTACTAGTAAGTTAGCTAGTGTCTGCAACTTCATCCGCATTAATTTGACCATTACAATGTAATGTAAGAACATGTCATGTTCTTTACTGTATGGACTTTAAGAGACTTTGACCCCTGAGTTTATTTCAGTGTTTCTTCTCGGGGTAGTCAGCTAGGAAACACCGGCCTTATCTCGTTAAAACTGACTGAAAACAAAATTGATGTGTAAAAGTGTTTTTTGAAAACCTATTTACAAAATAAAGATCATTTGTTAAACTTGTAAAACAGCACAATGCCATTTGGTTACAGTTTTAAAAAGGTTTTGTTTTGTATGGAACTCTAGTTTGTTTTCTAATATAGAAGTATATTATTACACTTTACTTTTATTTTTTGTATTTACTTTTTCTAAGATAAAAAAATAGGAAAGAGGTGGTGGGATGACTTGGACGCGTACCGCGAGAACAGCCCCCCTAGCCAAGTTACAAACGTTTCGCTTGCGTCGAACGCTTCGAGTTGACCTTGCCGCCAATTCTTTTGTTCTGACCACGTGACTGAGCGTTGAGAGCGCGTCATTCCCGTACATTTGAAGCTTTCTACTAGCGTTTACTATTGCAGATTGGCAACTTGGCTAGGGGTACTGGTCAGAGATGGCGCAGGAAAAAGAAAGCTCGGGAGGATTTGGGGGACGTCTTTTCCCAGCAGTGGGACTGTAATTGCTAGTAAGAAACAGACAAGTTACACGTTATAATATCAGCTATCTATTACTGAAAATCCTATTAAAATTGGTCCAGCTACGTCGAAGATTAGCCGAAAAAAACGGATAAAAATAAAAAAAAATGTGTTTGTTGTTGTTTGTGTCGAATATTTTTTTTTAATTTGATATAAACTAGTGCTTGAATGTGATCCCACCTGATGGTAAGCAGTGACGCAATCTCTGATGGTTAGGCGCACTAGTTTATTAAGAGACAGTCACTTTAGCCTTGAAGACCAAATCAAAATCTACTTACATACTCAAAAATGTTATTTACAGGCATGACTTGATTCCGCCAACTCATTTCTACCACCGGACAAACCGACGTACGGCGAGTATCCACCCTTACGTTGTTGAAACCTCCACGGTCCGGGCTAAGCGTTTCGCTTCGTCATTTATACCGCGTACATCGAAGGACTGGAACAATTTGCCTGCTGCGGTCTTCCCATCCGATTACAATATGAGCGTCTTCAAGGCTAGAGTGAATAGGCTCTTAATAAACTAGTGCGCCTCACCATCAACGATTGCATCACCGCTTACCATCAGGTGGGATTGCAGTCAAGTACTAGTTTATATCAGATAAAAAAAAAATATTATGATATAAAAAATAAAAACTAATCTGTAGTAACTCAACTGTGTACAGCAGCGAATATTGTTACTGTTTAAGTTTTAAAGTTAACATACCTTTTTCAATACTCCAGGAATGAGATCTCCGGAATAGTCTTCATAAATTGTTCTGAAAACAAAGAAAAATAAGGACTATAAAATAATGTAACAAACAACACAACAACATCAAACACAACACACACAAAAATACACAACAAACATAACAAAAAAAAACAAACAAACATAGGAACAAAAAAATTGACCGCCAAAGTTAAACTGTTGCATAATTGTTCGCTCACAAATTTTCCTATCCACAGGATGTTTCCTCGTGAGCCTTTGAGCAACGTGATGCTATAGAGGGTGTTACAACAAAGGCGTCATAACTTTGACTAACATACTAGACAATATTGTTGATGAATATTCAGGGAGTTGAAACGTAAAGTATTTGAAAAGGTAGGAATAATAAGAAACTTAAATCTTTAGGGGCGTTGATTTTTTGTGTCTTCATATGAAAACTGTGCCGGAGTCTGTTTCCTGAGCAACTTAGGGTTCTTTAAGTAAAGAGTTAATAGGTTACTTCTAGACAAGCGTGCTCCATCGTCGACCACATCATCTCTTACCATCAGGAGAGATGGTGGTCAAACGCGAACCTATCAAAAATAATAAAAAAAAGTTTAAAAAATTGTAAATTAAAAAAAAATACTTCGTGTTTGTTCGTTGATTTCTGAGACATGTACATTAAAGTAATCAAAATCTGATTCTAAAGATATAAACCTATCAATTTGAGATTAAGCATTGCCATACAACGTGGCAATGCCGCCAGTCTTTTGGGTACACTTTCAGCGACGCGGAGGAATTTTAGGTAAGAATTATTGTGTACATGTAGATGGGTGGAGAGGGAGAGGAAAGCCGAAGAAAAGATGGATAGATTGTGTGAGGAGTGATATGAAAGAAAAGGGAGTTAGTGATAATTTGACAGGTGACAGGACAGAATGGAAGAAAAAAAATGTTGAGCCGACCCCAAGTAATATGGGATAAGGGCAGGAAGAAGAAGAAGATATAATAATATATACAGTTTTAATTAGTTAAGTGTTTTTATTTTTATTTATTTATTTAAACTTTATGCACTTTTTTTTTATTTTTTTGTCGACGGGGAAAATCATCTTTGACGAAACCCGCTCTTGGGTGGAGCGGGAGACAGTGTCAGACTCTTACTGACTAAAAACCCCGCGCCGTTCCATCTAGCCTTCTGTACTTCCTAAGTTCCTGGTTTAAATAAATGAAACATTACAATAGTCATTTGAATTTTCAATTTATTTCTTGAAACAGTTTTTTTGCAGGTCAATGTCCATCAAAAGATTGTACAATCTACTGTAATAGTCTAACTCAATCTTCTGCAATCCCCTGCCGAACATAGCCGTCACCAAAAAGGAAGATTTAACGCTCAGATGCCATTTAATAAATACGAATTGCACACCGCTATGGAAATTGTAATCTATTACCCTTCTGTAACGGGTTTCCCAGGGATAAAATATTGGAGGTACCTTTTGGCATTCTGATGGGTTGTACGACGTAAGGAAAACAACATGAATCTGACTTGGAGGTACATTTATGGCTGAACAATGTACAGTTGTGTCGTTTTAGGAAGATTTAATGATGGAGAATGACTACCTATATACTAAGAATGATGATGATGTCAAAATAGGCAAACCATTGAGTTTTTTTTTTTCTCTCGACGGGGAAAATCATCATTGACGAAACCCGCTCTTGGGTGGAGCGGGAGACAGTGTCAGAGTCTTACTGACTAAAAACCCCGCGACGTTTCTTCTAGCCTTCATACCGGGGCTCTAGTTTCTTTTCGGATAACCCCGACCCCGGTAGGCTTCGACCCAGATGGGCCCCTCCTGTTGCTGATAACTCCTTGAGGCGCGCGGGAACAGTGCGCGCCGTCGAAGCCTTGGCTCGGTCCGGACAGTTACCGGACGATCGGACAGCGAGCGGCAAACCATTGAGTGACAGAGAGAGGTCACATTCGAAGGTAGGATACAGTGTATAACATAAACCTACGTAAATACTTCTAATATACTTTCACTTTATTTTTTTTTAAGTTTTTATTTAGTTTCAACTGTCCCTATGTTTGTTTGTTTGTAATAAAATCCTCAAATTAAATTTGATCCACTTTCTGGTTACTGATTGAGCTGAAACTTCAAACTAAACTACAAAATATAAACTGGAACGAGATAATAGTGCCTGAAAATAACATTAACGAAAATTATAAAGCTTTCAATGACACAATAATTAATATTTTAAATCAATGCATACCATCACAAAAAATTAAATTAAAAACGAATTACAAAAAATATTGGCTTTCTAAAGGAATAAAAAACTCTTGTAAAAGTAAAAGACTACTAAAAATATTAGTAACTAAAACTAAAGACCCAATCCTAACAAAATACTATAAAAATTACGAAAAAATATTAAAAAAGACTGTAGTGACGGCAAAAAAACAACACTTCAAAAATAAAATGAGAAAGTCGAGTAATAAAACAAAAACAATGTGGGGAATTATTAACGAACGAACAAATAAAAAAATTAAACGTGAAAAAAATAATATAACCTTACAAATAAATGACGCCTTAATTTCAGAACCCAGAGAGATAGCCAATATTTTCAACAAATTCTTTGCTTCTATTGGAGAAACTGGAGCAAGCCGAACAAACCACAAAAAAAAAGAAACCTCTGCTGTTAACTCTTCTACAGAGAACAGTATCTTCTTAAGCCCAGTAGATCCATATGAAGTAAACGCGTTGATAAAAAACTTGAAAAACAAATCAAGTTATGGTATAGATGAGATTCCACCTACTTTAATGAAAAAATGTGCAGATGAACTTACTCTGCCATTTTACAAACTAATAAACCAATCATTTGAAGAAGGTGCGTTTCCTGACCTTTTAAAAAAAGCCCTTATCAAACCAATACACAAAAAGAACTCAAAAACCGACCCAAATAATTATCGACCCATTGCACTCTTACCAACAGCTTCAAAAATATTCGAAAAAGCCATGTGCAATAGAGTCTACGCGTTTTGTGAAAAGTTTAAAATATTTAATGACTGCCAGAACGGCTTCCGAAAAAATAGATCAACTATTTTAGCGGTATACAAGTACGTACAAGAAGCTCTCAATATTATTAACGACAAAAAATACGCCATTGGTTTACTGCTAGATATGACAAAAGCTTACGACAAAGTGCAATTCCAAATATTATTAAATAAACTTTTTAGCATAGGAATCCGCGGGAAATGTCATGATTGGTTTGTTTCTTACTTACAAAACAGAGAACAACTGGTAGAAGTGCAATATTACAATCAAAAAACAAACGAAATAGAATTAGTCCGGTCGAATAACATGCCAATCAAAGCCTCTATTCCGCAAGGAAGCGTAATCGGGTGTTTTCTATTTCTTGTGTATATAAATGACCTTCCAAATCACATCAAAGAACCCTGCGTTTTATTTGCAGACGATATATCGATACTAGCCACATATGACTCCAATACCAACCTTAATAATAAATTAAACTCCATACTTGACGATACCACAAACTGGATGACGGAACATAACCTACAAATAAATTATGCAAAAACCAAAATAATGACATTCTACCCCCGCCAAAAAGCACCGTTAGACATAAATTATAGTTACAAAGACTCTAAACTTGAAACAGTTAATAAGTTCACTTTACTAGGCTTGGACATAGATTCACACGTTGACTGGAAGTCCCATGTCCAAAAATTAAGGACGAAATTATCAAGATTCTCATATGCACTCCGCGAAATTAAAAAAACTACTGACCTTAAAACAGCACTGGTCACTTATTACGCGTACGCTTATTCATGGCTCAAGTATGGTGTCATTTTATGGGGTAATAGTACCGACGCGCCCACATTATTTACCATACAGAAAAAGCTTATGAGAATTCTAGTTAACATAGATGAAACTGACAGTTGTAAGCCTCACTTTAAGAAACTGCAAGTTTTGACCTTACCTTGCCTTTATATATTTGAAATTTGTAAATTCGTACGCAAATATCCCGAATTATACACAAAAAGAGAAGATATACAAAACAGATTTACTCTAAGACATAAAAACAGGCTAAATATTCCAACTTCACGACTTAAAATGCATTCGTCAAGTACATATGTAATGTCAATAAAGATATATAATAAACTACCAGAACATTTGAAGAATATAAATAAATATAATGTGTTTATTAATAAATTAAAGCTATTCCTAATAAACAAAGGCTACTATAACATAAATGAATATATAAATGATAAAATGGAAGTGCAATAAATTCTAAGTATTTAAATTCAGATTAATTCTATATTTACCAATTTTAATAACTGACATTGTTTATTATTTTGTAAAATTTGCATTTATTTTGATTATTATTTTTAATTTGATTATAACTTTGACATTATTTATTATTTTGTAAAATTTGAATTTATTTTGATTATTATTTTGAATTTGATTATAACATTGACATTATTTATTATTTTGATTATTTTATTTGACTAATGTTTGATTTTAATTGCTTTATTTGATAATTTTAGTTTGATTTTGATATTTTGATTAATTTCTGATGTGTTATTTGATTATTTAATTTTGATTTAAATGTTTAATTTTACCAATTTTAATTTTATTATTAATTAGACATTGATTATTATTTGGTTACATAATTATAAATTTTATTTTTTAACTATGTTGCTGTGCCCTTACAGGGTCCATAAATGTACCTTAGCTTTAAGCATATTTATTGTAACATCTTTGATCACATTATGGTATGCAAATAAATGAATATGAATATGAATATGAATATGAATATGAAATTTTCCGTCCCAAGACGTCGACGGCGCGCACTGTTCTCGCGCGCCTCAAAGAGTTGTTAGCAACAGGAGGGGCCCAGCTGGGTCGAAGCCTACTGGGGCCAAGGTTATCCGAAAGGAAACTCGAGCCCCGGTATGAAGAGGCTAGAAGGAACGGGGTGGGTTTTTAGTCAGTAAGAGTCTGACACTATCTCCCACTCCACCCAAGAGCAGGGGTTGTCATAAGATGATTTTTGCCCACCGACAAAAAAAAGCAGATTTTTTCCGTGCATTACATATATGATTATTAACGCAATGCAAAATTATTATGATATAAAGTTAATCTGATGATGGAACAGGAAGGTGGCCATAGGAACTCAGTATTTAAACGACACAAACCCATCCAGTTTGGAATCGTTTGATCTGTCTTGACAAGTACTTTGGTGTTAGATAGTAACCAGGGCCTGCTGATGGAGTTGGAAAATGACCAAAAGAACTCAGTAATAAGCGAAATAAGATATTTTGTGTTGGAGCTTTTTGAAATGGTCTTGGTGAGTAAATTTACAGCGCTATAACAGCTTGCTATGAAGAAATGATTTTCATTGAAAACTTGTTTCAATTTTCTTTTATTTTTATTGTTGATAGGTTTGCGCTTGACCGCTATCTCACCTGATGGAAAGCGACGATGCGGTCGACGATGGAACGCGCTTACCTAGAAGAAACCTATTCACTCTCGACTTAAAGATTCCCGGGTTGTAGCTATCAGAAAACACAGATTCCGGCAAGGAATTCCACTCCTTAGCTGCACGCACAATGAATGTGTTTCCGAAACGTTTTGTGCGTGTAGGTGGGATTTCCACCATGTACCGGTGGCGCATCGCCCTACGTCTGGTTGTCCGATGATGGAACGGGCTTGGCGGAATCCGGGGAAATTTTCTTTTTATTTAACTATTTTTCACTAAAGTATTTGATATTTATTTCAGTTTGATACCACTACGTGTTCCTGTGAAAAAAAGTCTTAACAGACTGACCACAAGGTGGTCCTATAAAGATTCTGTTTTAGACGCCTAAGATACAGAGCCCAAAAGAAGTAAATTTAATAATCTGACGAGTACAAAGCCCAAAATTAGAGCAAAAAGCCTTAGAAATGAGAATAGCTTGACAGCCGATTCTCTTAGACTAAGAAACTTTCAGGACTCGTTCTAAAATCCTTAAAAGCAAAGTTTCATAAGCCGTGAACTTCGCCAATGAAACATTTCTGAACGTTTTAATAGACATTGAGTTTCAAAGATATAATTATTCGTGAACAAGAACGTGAACATTAATCCAGTATTGATGTTCAAGTAGAACGATAGGAAAAGTTTTGTTTATAATGTGTATCGAAGGTATTTCAAAGGCTGTATTGTATTAGTCAAGGTTTTATGTATAAAGCCTGGATCAATTTGGAACCGTGCACTAGCTTCTGACGTTTTATAAGTGCCTATGTGAAAAAAAAAAATCTTTTGACTTTTTTTGCTGTTAGGGTGCGAACTATGGTGGTCCCAACTTAAAAGTCATAGGTTCAAATCCGGGTAGGCTCTTTACTTGGTGTAGTTTATTTCATAACCACAGCTCTCTAAATTTGTGAAGAAACCTGCATGTCTTGGAACCAAAAAATCGAAGATATGTGACATCCTTTCGGCGCTTTATTTTCAATTATATTTTTAGTTTGTTTTTCAAGAATACGTTACTTGTTAGCCAAGCGTTATGTGTTATATAAGCAAGTTGGAATTATTAAATAAATAATTCAACTTATTATGCTACTAAATAAAATACTGTGTGATCAAGATCCTACTGTTTAATTGATAACGTAAGAAAACTAAAATATGAAAAAGAAAATTTTATTCTTTGACAATTCATATGACAGAAAAAACTTTAACTATTAAGTCATTATTACCTAGTTACTTCTGATTATGGTTATGTTAGTCGTAAGTTGTGCTTAGCGTGAGCGTGAATTTTATTGTACGTATTTAGTATCTGCCGAAGTCGTCATCAAAAGATGTCCACTGTTGGGCATAGGCCTGCCTCAAGCGTCACTATAACGACCGGTCCTGTGCATCTCGCATCCATCGGATTTCCGCGACCCTCACCAGGTCATCGGTCCACCTTGTAGGAGGCCGAATTGTACGTTCCTAACTCTGTGGCTTACACCAATTATGAATTTTGAATGAATAGAAACTTTTAGTGTTTCATTCTGTATACATATCAGTAGGATTTTTTATTTAAAAGCTTTTTATTTCTTTACAAATGAAAAAGGTCTCTTTTCTTTCTTCAATCTTTTAAGGCATTGAAAAGATATTTGGCTTTTGTTTTAGTTTTCAATCGTTTATTTAATGCTATCTTTCAGACGGCCTTATTAATATTTATCATAAAGGTCAGACTTCAATAGAAGTTTTAGTTTTTTTATCGTTTATGGAACATAAGGCTCAAAATAAAACATTTTTTTTATTCTCTTAAATTAGCCAAACAAACAGATTAAAAAATAACTAACGGTTTTCAACCATAATAGCGGTTTTGTAAAAGCTGATATCATGCATAGCAAAATCAAATTAGTCTAGATACAATCTAGTAAATACAAATTATGTCCGATGGTGGTCCAGGAAAAAAAAATACAACATTTTTTTTTTATTGTTATAAACTAGTGCTTGACTGCGATCCCACGTGATGGTAAGCAGTGATGCAATCTCTGATGGTTAGGCGCACTAGTTTATTAAAAGCCTATTCACTCTAGCCTTGAAGACACCCAAATTATAATCGGACGGGAAGACCGCAGCAGGCAAATTATTCCAGTCCTTC
Source organism: Mythimna lalbum (assembly GCA_949319445.1). NCBI lineage: Eukaryota > Metazoa > Arthropoda > Insecta > Lepidoptera > Noctuidae > Mythimna > Mythimna lalbum. Next base: position 19,803,777 of record OX439362.1, on the reverse strand, counting down.
GACGTACGCGGTATAAACGACGAGGCGAAACGCTTAGTCCGGACCGTAGAGGTTTCAACAACGGAAGGGTGGATATTCGCCGTACGGCGGGTTGTCCGATGGTAGAAATGAGATGGCGGAATCATGTCATGCAATTCCTGCGCACACTCTCCAAAATGCATCCTGTAAAACACCGAAAGGCTGGCTACCCTGCGCCTGAGCTCAAGGCTTTGAAGGTTGGACTTAACCATATCTCGATCACCAATTAGCCTCTTCGCACGCCTTTCCATGTCGTGAATGATAAAGCCTTTAAACTTTTATACCTGACTGTACTAAATATCTTCATTTTTAATAGTGTCCAAATCGTCACTGGAAAAAGTAAAGAGACGATTCGGACAGTGTCCCAAACTGACGTGTCCGAAACTTCCGTAAGCCGCCTATATCATATGTACGCGGGCAAAGCCACTGGCAGAAGCTAGTAGTGTAACAAAAGATCTCTCATTATCGAAAATATCACACAGTACATGACACAGTAACGAAGTCCTACAATAAATCAATATAAGACCTCATAATAACTAAGGATCTTAATACAGATTTTTTCTCTTTCTATCTTTAGGGCCATATAGGTGGTTGAATGAGATAGATATATATACAATAGGCGAGGGATTCTTAGTGTATCGGAGATCATAAAGGACTATGTGGCAATGGTTACATCCTGTGGGACAGTTGAATCTTAATCTAAGAACGAGGTAAGTCGGTGGAGCGAGCGAAGGACGGGGGCGATTGGATTTTATTATGATTATAATAATCATATTAAAGTGTCTGTGTGGGCCTCTGTGAGTTGGTTTCGGTTCTTCGTACGCCTTCTAAAGTTCCAGGACCTCAAAGATATGAGATATATTCATATACACGTCGACGGCGCGCACTATTCCCGCGGGCCTCAAGGAGTTGTCAGCAACAGCAGAGGCCCAGCTCGGTCAAAGCCTACCGGGGCCAGGGTTATCTGAAAGGGAACTCGTGCCCTGATTTGAAGGCTACAAGGAACGGGGTGGGTTTTTAGTCAGTAAGAGTCTGACACTATCTTCCGCTCCACCCAAAGGTTGTCATAAGATGTTTTTTGCCCACCGTAAAAAAAATATCTATTCATACATCATCATCATCTTCCTGCCCTTGACCCATTTTTATTTGAGGTCAGCGCAACACGTTTTTTTCTTCCATTCTGTCCTGTTACTCGTCACGCTATCACTAACTCCCTTTTCTTTCATATTACTTCTCACACAATCTTTCCATCTTTTCTTTGGTCTCCCTCTCCCTTTCCATCCATTCACATGTAAACTCATGACTCTTTTAGAAACATGCGTCCTTTTGCAACATGAGATATATTCATACCTTTAATAATAAAAAAGCACTTTATTCCGAATTTTAACAGATTTTCAATTAATTAATTAAACCCCAAGCGTTTGTCTTTCTATTGTGTCTCTAATTACGGTATTCGAAGGGTTTAAGTCTGAAATCACTGTTATACAACGTGTAACGTTAAATGCGCAAAACCTCAGACACCCCAAATGATTTTTAATTTAAAAGACCTAATTCTGTGAAAAAATAAAGATAAAAAAAAGAAATTAAACGTTTTATGTGTAGTTTTCCTTTGTTTAAAATTAATATCTGCATTGAAATAAGAACTTTTATAATCCTTTCTATGAGAAAATTTGATTGGACTACAACCATTTGTGTTTGTTTACCTATTTCGGCGGGTTTGCGGACGAGATGGCTTGACCTATTCATAAATAGACGGCGATATTTTTAATGAAGATTTTTTCGAAAAATGTAGCCTATATTAAAAAGTGGTTTAATTGATTCTACTCCTTAATCTAATCAAACTATTTTTAGGTTTTGCGCATTTAACGATACACGTTGTATAGTCCCTTAAGAGGGTCTTTCTCCACTCGCTTGTCGTAAACATCGAAAATGGTTTAAAAGCTTGTTACTTCATTTAATGCAATCCAACGCGATGTTTGACGAAAAGGCAACGCAAAAAAAGAGAGATAACGCCTGGAAACTCTGTTAGTATTCGGTATTTGCGAGATTTACTCGAAAATTTCACAAAACTTGCTCCAGAAAATAGCTGTTTTTTTTTAAACCCTTAAAAGATTTTGGAAAAAGTTGTCATCATTTAGAATCTTAATAAAATATGCAAGGTCTCTAGAGGATTACTTTTTTGACTTTTTTAATTTTTATGCAAATTATGAAGTGTCAAAGTTCATACAAAATAGGAGATTTTCAGAGATTTTTACTGGATTCGTTTTACACAAATTTAGAAATTGGTTTCTTTAGAAACCTAGATAATATCCACAAGATACTGTGTTTCCAAAATATCTAATGAAAAATGTGTAATAACGTCATAATCAGTTATGAGCGGTTGTATGAAAAACAGTGAAAATGTGAGTCGTGATGCACCACCTTAATTCGGTGTGCCTAATAGCAAAAGTCTCCTAAAATGCTTTCCACTGTAGCCTGTCATGACTTCATAATAATTTCATGAGCAACCCTTTTCCAATTTGATCCTGTTGTCAATTTTTCCCACCTTGTGTGTTGTCTTGACCGGTGACCCGCTTGCTATTATAATGATAACCTACACTAGTTTTAGGTAAAGTTTGTAATTTTGTTTGTAGAAAGTAATCTCTGGAAATTGAACTGATTGTTTATCTCATATGTATCAACGTACATTATCCCTAAGTATCATAGGCTATACTTACCTATTATTTGATTATAAGTAATAATATTTTTCACCCCAAAAATATATTATACCCAGCGAAGCGAGCACTAGTTAGCTAATTTGAGATACTGGTGCTAATTGTTGTAAGTAGGTAAAGGAAGTCGTAAGGAAAGACTTAGTCCGAACCGTAGACGCCCAAAATAGATAGGTACAGAAGACAATCCACATACAAAGCGCGCTCGAGCAACGCACACATAGACACCGCTCACGGACACGACATCTCAGCTCAATCGCCCGGTCGCACTCGTACAGTTCGGCGGAACTCACTGACCCTAGCGCGATCGCCTAGCGTAGGTATAAAAAGTGAAGTACATACACGAGATTGACTTCTGTACCTATTTATTTTGAGGTAGAAGTGCCAACAACGTAAGGGTGAACACTCGCCATACGTGTTCGATGGTAAAAAGTTGATGGCGGAATCAAGTCATGTAATTGATGTACTGTTCAAAATGCATACCGTAATATAGCAAAAGCTACCCTACATCTATGCCCCAAGCTTTGTAGATTGATCTACAATATAATATGATGAACTGTGGTGTTCCTGGGTAGCAACCTTGATTTTTTCAAATGCATAATAGTCTTTGAGGAGGCCTTTGCCCAGGAGTGAGACAATATGAATAACTATAATAATAGTCTTTAATTACTTTTCGCTTCTAACAATATTATGTCCAAACATTGTATGAATATAATATTGTTAGAAGCGGAACTGTAATAATAATATTCCACAACTATCACACAACGCCGTCTAGTCCTAAGCTAAGCAGAGCTTGTGTTATGGGTACTAGACAACTGATAAACATACTAAATACATACATATTATAGATAAATTACACCTAGACACAGAACAAATGATTATGCTCATCACACAAATATTTGTCCTGGGGGGGGAATCGAAACCACGACCTCTGGCATAGCAGACAGGGTCCCTAACCACTTGACCAAGAGGCCAGTCAACTGTGTAGTGAAGTATATGTATACTCGACTACACATATCTTACTCTTTGGAACAGAACCCTTAACTCGTCAGTAATCAGATCCTCTTCATCCATTAAACCAGTGTCCATCTAAACCTGACACTAAACCGAGGAGTAGCATATTCCGTATATGGATAAGTATCATGGACAGCTCTCAATTATAACAGAATATGGCCAATATACGGCAATAACTGGTTATATACGACAATATCCATTATACCGAGTAGGATTACCAACGGTTTGCGGGTGGCAGGAATCCGGTATTGGCAACCTGATATTGATGATGTATCGACTGAGTACGCGAGTGTTATTAGTGGTGTCTGTAATTATTTCCGAGTCTGTAATTGGCTGAGTGTCGTTTTGTTGCTAGGCTTAGTGTGACAAATAAAAATCAAATTAGGCAAGTTTGTGTATCGTTCTTAAACGAGGATCATGGACCATTCATGGAATCTAAATGATTGAATGAACGGTTATTGTGAATCAGTGAACTTCTACTACAAAGTAATTTCAGACACTTTAGTATTAGTAGAATGCTACTGCATTTTTATCAACTTTCTATATGTGCAAAGTGCTATAGTTTTTTGACCACAAAGCCAGGAAAAATGGCAACAACCTTGTACAGTTCATTGTAACTGGCATGGTAGACGACCAGCCGAAAAAGCTGGGCAGATAAGGTCCACTTCACACTTGATTTCAATTACACTTCGCATTTCCTGACACCAAGTATCGATACACTTGCCAAGACACCATCTGTACGAAACAAATATACATGTATAAATCTATAATAGGAACTTCACGACCCTCAGTAATGAGGAATACGACGCAAGAAGAACTGCACTTTTGTCTTCTAACTTTACCTACATCATAACTTCTTATCATTCTGTATAATTCAGAAATGTAGAACTATCGTCTCTTTCATAAAACAGAAAATAAAACCGTCCCATAAAGAAATACTTACACACCTATTACAAAAGAAATTCTCTGTGAAAAAGCGCCGGAATAAATTGCACGGAACCCAACTATTTGTCTACCCCAAATGAGCTCCCCGTTGCGGAGCTAGGCAAATTGTTTTATCTCCACTGAGAAAGGTGAGCGGGATGTTATCTGAATTTTTAGCTCAGTTTGTTTTTGTATGAATCTTTTTGCAGGAAGCATAGTTGTTAATGCTGAAACTATCAATTAATCAAGGCTTTGCTCGTAAGCAAATTAGTGTCCCCCCACACACGAGTCTCAAAAAAAAAAACGCCGCCGCTTTAAGCTTCTTTTTGAAGCGGCCTTTTTTTGTGGCTTGTGTGCGGCTTCTCCGGCCACAAGCTGTCGCGCGCTTCAGCTGTTTTTTGCGGCGGCTTCTAGCTTTTTTTGTGATCGCTTCTAGCGTTTTTTTGAGGCGACGTTTTTTTGAGGACCGTGTGCGGGTACAGTTAAACATACACTAGCTTCTGCCAGAGGCTTCGTCCGCGTGAAAATAGGTTTCTCTATCTAAACTTTAGACTCCTGTTTCGTTCCCTTTTAGGGGTTTTTGGAAAATCCTCTCTTAGTGTTCGCCTATGTTATAAAAGTTGCTAGTCTCAATAAATTTGGCTGCGCGTTGATATGTAAGTTAGTCAGTTTCTTCACAAAGTGCCAAACCATACTCATCCTACAAAACCAGATAGCTGAGCCCTCAATATTTAAATACTACACTCATATAGACATTTAGTGTCAGCTACAATTTGATTCGGTTCGAGCTCCACTAATAACGTCGCGGCACGTCAGCTAGATTTGCATTTTACAATAACTTGTGTTTGAATATGAACGACATATCTACTGCTTGAATTGTATGTTATGGTTTGTGAGGGCTGATTTGTATATTAAATTAGTACACTTGGTATGTTACATGTGTATTTTATTGATTGTTATTGATAAACTCGTGTTTGACCACTATATCAACTGATGGAAAGCGACGATGGAGCACATTTGCCTAGAAGTACCCTATTCACTCTTGACATAGCTATTCAGAACATTTATATCCCAGGTTGTAGCTATTCTTATCATATATCTTTTAGTTTAAATTGACTAGTTTTACTAATTCTAATAAAAAAGTTGCTTTTTTAACAAAAACACTTTTTTCATCATTATATTATGTTGAATGATGAAAAAAGTGTCTTTATTCATTCTATTTCACTCTATAAAAGTAAAAAGTAATTTGTAAAAAAACTGAAAAAGGACGTTATTCTAAGTTCAAAAATAATCTACAATATATTTACATATATGTGAATATATTTTTATACCTTACATTGTTTTAGATGTATTTATGCTTACAATGTTTTAGATGAAAAATAAATATTTTGTATTTTTGTATTTTTATACCTACTGACGACTGTTTTACACTTCTATTTTTTTTTTAAATTCTTTTTTAAATTTTGGTCACAGTAAGATCATGCCAGCCCTATCGTAACCTAAAACAATACTTCTAAACTATAAATATAATTAGACCTATCACAAGATTTTATTTTATTAATTAAAAAAAAACTAAAATTAATTTCATTTCTCATCGACCTACATATTTAATTTTATTTATTTATTTTTACAGACAAAAAATTATCCACAATGTACTAACATAGACACAACTTCTTTCTCTCTCTCTCTCTCTCTGCCAAAATCTCTCTCTCTCTCTTTCTTCAGTATTAATAAAAACAAACCTATCAATTAAATATCAATATATGTCAACATAGGCGCACAGTATGTAAAAACCGCAGCTATTTATTCAAAAATAAAGCGCCTCACTACACATCAACGGATCACTCAGTTCCCTGATTTTCGATTTCCCTGTCACCCCTATCGTAACTCTTCCAGCGACATGGGGGCGCTTCATGACAGGCTCGTTTGTGACGCATCATGGCGTCATTAGCCGGAATGGGGAGACGCGAGACATTCCTCGGTGATATGTCGCCCTGGTAGGTAATCTGTCCTTGACGTCGATGGGGTGATAAGGAACCCCTATGGCAAGGCAATTGGAGATTTTAGTGGGGTTTGTTTTGCTAAATTCAAATTATTTATAAAAAAATAAAATAAAAATAAAATCTGTTTTATTTCATATATATTTGGTCCATACATAACTATTATCAGTTATATTTTCATTTTCATTATTTTATTAATAATTTATTATATTACACTAGCTTTCAGCCCGCGGCTTCGCCCGCGTGGACTACAGTTTATATCGCGCGGGCAGAGACCCGTGCTCAGCAGTGGAATTATAGGTAGCATATATTATGTGTTATTCCAGTGTCTCTTCTACCTACCTACCAAATTTGATCTAAATCCGTTCAGCAGTTTTTGCGTGAAAGCGTAACAGACAGACAGAGTTACTTTCGCATTTATAATATTATATAGTAGGGATAGGGATTATGTACTACTTTATATTTGTTTAATAAAAGTATTATGTCATCATTACTTTGTGTAAAAATTATAAAAAATAATTTATACCGTTTAGTATCTATGGAGTAGTGGGTTAGTTCTTGCCGGATCTTCTCCATAGGAAACGACCGACGTTTTATGAGTCCCCATGTAATGTGAAATAAATAATTTTTCAATAAGCTTCAATCAGAAACAGTGCGCACCATCGACGAGCCAACGAGGATAGCAAGCTATCCATGGCTCGCCGTCAAGCCTGCGTCGGTTTAAGAATCGTTAGACGAAAATATTTTTTATTTAGCTAGCTAGTTTTTATCAAGCTTCAAACAGGAACAAAAAATAACGCAACATTTCAGATTCGAGAGTTTACGTTCGGACACTCGGACAGTCGATATGGTACTTACGCTGAGACTTTATCCATCGTAGAAAGAGATTCGACACGAAACGGTCGTAACTTGTCAAAAAGTCGATCTATGAAAACGAACCTCCAAAATCCATTGACATCAGATTCTTCATCCAGGCAGAACTAAGATCACGAAGGACTTAAGTGCGCCGCAGATCTTGAGTGCGTTACCCGAGTGCGTGTAAACGTTACGTATTAAGTGACGACCTCGCACTTAAGGGCTTAGCTGCGTGACGGCTTGATAATACGCGTCTTAGCCCGCTTGAGAAGGTTAGGTTGCGGCCTTAGAGGATAAGATGAGCGGGTTCGTTTTTTTGTTTCGGTGGGTAATTTAATCCAGATGACATCCCCCCCGCCCTTAGTCAAAAGTCAAAACCGTTTATTTCAAATAGACCAATTACAGGCACTTTTGAATTGAGCTTAGGTGGAGCGAAAGATAGTGTCAGACTTTTACTGACTAAAAAACCCAGTCCGTTCCTTCGTTGCTTTTCATACCGGGGCTGAGCTACTTTTCAGAGCTAACCCTGGCCCAAGTAGGCTTCGACCCAGCTGGACCCTTACGGTTTTTTTTTTTTTTTTTTTTTTCTGTCGACGGGGAAAATCATCATTGACGAAACCCGCTCTTGGGTGGAGCGAGAGACAGTGTCAGAGTCTTACTGACTAAAAACCCCGCGCCGTTCCTTCTAGCCTTCATACCGGGGCTCTAGTTTCCTTTCGGATAACCCCGACCCCGGTAGGCTTCGACCCAGATGGGCCCCTCCTGTTGCTGACAACTCCTTGAGGCGCGCGGGAACAGTGCGCGCCGTCGACGCCTTGGCTCGGTCCGGACAGTTACCGGACGATCGGACAGCGAGCTACCCATGGCTCGCCATCCGCGAGCCCGCGTCTACGGTGGCTGGAAATCGGGATCGGAATCCCGGCGGCGGCGGCGGGGGCGCCGTTGTCTGATGCGGTCTGCCTCCTCCTTTGCTAGCATTACTGCTTCGCAGAAGGAGGCGACCGCCTGCCACTCCTCCTCGCTCCGGACCATGGCCTGAACCAAGGCCCGGCGCGAGAGGTCTCCGCCGCCGATCGCCCCCACGAGGGCACGGCGTTGCTCCGCCCAAGCAGGGCACACTTCTACTGTGTGCTCCACCGTGTCCTCCGGGCGGGACCCTTACGGTTGCTGTAGAGATGTGCCGTTGCCGACAATATTGCCGTAAAGTGGGAATATTGCTCGATGTATGAATATTGGTGGCTATATTGCAACGGCACATCTCTAGGTTGCTGACAACTCCTTGAGGCGTACGGGAACAGTGTGCGCCGTCGACGACTTAAGGTCGCAGTTACCGGACCGGACAGTCGGACAGCGAGTTCAAGATGAAGGGGTTAAAGTATAACTACACAACTCCAGAACCTTTCGGCCCCTTCAGGAATTTTGTGTGCATTATATGAAAAAGTTAGGTGAACCAATTTTTATTTTTCTTTAGATCTCCTAAGATTAAGATTCTTAAATAAATAAATAAATATAAAACGGATTTAGATTTAAAATAATTATGAAGTTTTCTCCCGCTCCGCTTACCATCGTAACCTAACCTTATATTTAAGCCGTGACAGGTTAAACAGATGCGAATTCGGTATTAAAATGTACTTTCTTGTAATGTCTCAAACACTGCAGGGTAACGCGATTATGTGCGGTAGGGGGCGCCACTGTTACATCTCACTGTGATCATTAGGGGTGTTTGTTTGCTTGCATCTTGTTTATGGTAAATATCTGTGGTTGCGACTGTCTTTGGAAATGGTCTAATACTGTTTTTCTTGTGTTTAAAACGCAATAACTTTACTGTAATATCATTTTGTCGATCGAGTACCGGAAGATGCAGCATCGGAAGGCCTCCTACAAGTTGGACCGATGAACTGGTGATGGTTGCGGGAATCTGATGGATGTGGGACGCACAGGATCGATCATTGTGGCGACACTTGGGGGAGGCCTATGTCCAACAGTGAACGTCTAGCGGCTGAAATTTGGTGTAAAACACTGGCAACCTAAACCACCATCAACACACAACATCACAAACCACTACTACACACAACACCAACACCACAAACCAACAACATCATAAACCATAACTTTTGTTCATCAGATTTTCATACCAAAATAAAAATATTTAAATTGAATGTTCTAAATATTATAAAACCTATGCTAAGCAAGCGTACAATAGCGGAGGGGAGCGGGGATTGGGCGGGCAGGGTGCTTAATGGCGTAAGTAAGTTTAGAAAAATACAGATTTGAAATGTGCTATACAAGGTGTAAGGGACTGCCCTCCGCAAACTTTCAGGGCTGGCTCAGTAGACGAAAATAAACCACATAACACAAGATTTTTTTTCAGGAAACGAAAAATGATATCAGCCTCATTTCTGAAGGTCGGTTTTTGGTAAATAAATTATGTTTTGTAAAAAGTCATAGAACAAGAGTTGTTTATGATGTTAGTGATACAGTCCTGCACGGCTGTTAGTGTTTCACATAACCCTGTTTAGTCTTTCATGCTCAAAAGACAATACCTTTTGAGGACCTACATACCTACTTAAAGATTATAGACCTATCTTAACACCCTAGTAAGACAAAGGTCTGTAACGATAACGCGCCCACAATAAACATAATTGTTCATTGTAAGGGACTTAAGACAATGCATAATGATTGGGACATCAGGACGTGACGGGCTGCACGTATGAGAGATCCGACTGGATCATCTTGTATGTTATAATGTTGGACTATCATTACGTGATAAGAACTTCCGATAGAATATGCGGATTGGTGTGTCTTTAGGGTTCTGCACCTAAGTTGGCAAAAATGGAACCCTTATAGGATCAGAACCTACAACCTAGTCTTAATTCATGAATCCCCAAGCGACCACCGGTGGCCGCACTTCTATTGTCTTACTATTGTGTTTCTAATTGACGGTATCTGAAGGGTTAAAATCATGAGTGAATAGGTTACTCCTAATCCTTACTAATATTATAAAAGCGAAAGTGAGTTGGTTTGTTTGTTACGTCTTCACGCCTAAATGGCAAAACCGATTTTGATGAAACTTGGTACAAGGATAGAAAATAGGACATGGGATACTTTTTATCCCGGAAGTATGTTCCTTTGGGATAAATTTCTGTATATGACGCGGGCTAAGCTACTGGGAGCAGCTAGTTATATATATACTATACTAGCTTTTGCCCGGGGCTTCGCTCGCACAGTTCCCCTTTCGTCTTATTTTTTCTCGACATCTTCAACAAATATCGTTAATATACACAGAAATAAATACAATCTGTGCAGTAGTTTTTGAGCTTATCACGAACAGACAGACAGATGCGGCGAGGGACTTTGTTTTATAATATGTATTGACATAGGGTGCTTTCTGTTGATATAGAATCCTTGAATTTGACATGAAGCAAAGACTCACAGGACATTTACAAGTCTCAATTCTTTTTGGCAACAGTTCTTTTGGACCCCATCAATGTTGGTGACAGCTTTGACCTGGGCTTGGTCTAATCCAACGAAGTGTTATCTAAGAGGTATTCCACTTCGGGCACCTGCGAAAAATATCAAAGAGTGCCCAAAGTGGAATACCTCAGGTGCTATTCACTTGGGTGCCGTTTTAGCGGGTGCCCAAAGTGGAATACCTCTTATCTAATTTGTAATAAACTTTCAAAACTAAAATTTTGTATCTTTATTGATATCACACTACATAAAGCGACAGAATCTGCGTTTAAAATTAACTATCTACTAATTTTACCCAACTAAGGGCCTTCACAAATTGCAATATCATAATCATTACAAATAATTTGACCATAAATCAAGTAAAGCGCCAATCATCACGTAATGTTACAGCCATCCCCACGATAATCGTTACTGGCAACCCTATCGAGCAAACTATATGCCTACAGCATTTTAATGACTCCTTAAGACCCCTAGGGCCTTTGCAGACGAGTGACGTTTTGTGGGATTGATTTTGTGCAGACGAGACAGGGTGTCTAAGATTTTTTTTTTTGTTACTCTTAAGGTAGCTAATATACCTGGCAGGTTTGCCTATACAGCTGCTTTATACAGGTAAGAGACACCAGAGCGTGTATTTTGCACAACTGTGCAGGTTTCCACACAAGTTTACTTGACAGATGCAGGCAAACCTGCCAGATACACCCTAGCGTGTAATGACTACCTTTACAGAAAACGTTGCTACAGACTAAAAATTACTATAGTGAGTGCGTTCACAAAAATATGGACTCATATATACAAACAATGAAATAAATAGAATAAAATAATTTATTTCTGAGTAAATGGTCATCATCATCAGGCTTTTTAATGTTCCCACTGCTGGGACTCAGGCAACCTCTCTAGGGCCGTAATCCACCACACACGCCCAGTGCGGGTTGGTGAATTAAAATGTCTTCGAATTTTTGGTTCTAGGACATGCCAGAGTACTAGTAATTTGTTTAGATTATTGTGTTTAGATTATTGTGAAACAGCTATCCGTATGCAATACAAACATTCCTTGCGGGAAACGAACCCTTGACACGCAGCGCAGCATCAATCGCTCAACCACTGCACCATTCATGCCAACAAAGATAAGCATTTTGGTTTTGACGAACCAAATCGCGTACTTATCCTCTATCATGAGACAAAGTTTCCGAGACTAAAGAACATAAAAAGTCTGCCATCTGTGTTGTCTATGAAACTACTTTTAGCAAAAATAAGTTAATATTTTGCACTTAAAACAACTGAAGGGTCTCTTAACATCATATGGCCCGACACTTCATTACAACCCACTAAAAGCCTCAATTTCAGGCCGTTTTCCTGATAGCCTGGTGATTGTACGGCCTTATCTTGTGGGCCAGGCCTTTGTAAGCTTCGTGCATAAATTTGCAAAATGATCGATTGGGGGTAGTCGAGCGTTTTTATTATGTTTTCGAGGGTAGACTGGGGTTTATTGAGTGTCTTAAGAGGCGGAAGAGCTGTTTGATTGGTCTTGGGAAGTGATTAGGTAGATGGGCTTTGAGATATGGCTTTATGGTAATATTCTTCTTCTTTATGGTGATTATTTAGTTAATAATATTTTACCTTCTCTCGTCTGAAACACAGGATGTCCTAGTTCAGGCATATAACACTTGTGAACTTTACGTAGAATTAAGAAAATATGTGTTTACTGTATGTATTACTTTTTTTTTAAATAAATTTTATTATTTTATCATTATTTATTATTCTATTTATAGGTAAAGTTTGTTTTATGTTTTTTTTTTTTCTCTTAAAGTATTGGTCCAGTTGCTAAAATTTTTGCATCGATAGAAAGCTGCTTTATTTTTGAGTGGTATAGGCTTATGTACGCGGGTGAAGCCGCGAGAGATCTGTAATGAGGTAACGACTTCTCCCGTTCTGGTGAGAGTGATAAACTGGAGTACACAAAGGGATTTTAGTCAGTAAAAGTCAGTGACATGCTCTCTCGCTCTACATTAAAGCGAGAGAAGTTACTTGGTGAGTTCCCTCCCAAAAAAAGGCGAATCTTTTAACTTGACTGTTATGAACCCATCAAAAATTGAAACACTAACCTTATGTTTACAGAAAACCATTGTTTTTAGGATTTTTTCCAAAGAGAAAAAATAACGAAAATAATCTTATTATATCATAACGATTTATGACCAATCTCATTAAATTGTCTCTTTACCAGTGTATACAATATTAGGTTCGCCAATAACATAAATAAATAATAAGATATCGGTACACTATCCCCTTTTTCTTACTTTACTATCAAAACAAAATAAAAAGTACGAAAACTTTACTACTTCAATAAACAGCTCATATATCTCTATCCTCAATCCCACTTTACAGCTAGAAACACAACACTATCCCTGAATTATCCTAGCTCTAAAATGGAAGACGATGTTCCAAACATTTACGCCTAGGAATAAATCTAGTTTCAGGCATCCCTCACTATCAAGGACTAGTCATAAATCAAGTCCTGAGCCTCAGACACAAATCCTCTGGAGGACAAATTAAAATGAATACGTTTTTTGCATCTTTTGATGTATGGCCCAAGTTATGAGAGGTTTTTATAAGCTGATTTGCTGTCAGAAGAAAAGTGAATTATTGAGGCAGTTTAGCGTGATTTATGTGAAACTAGCTGCTCCCAGCGGCTTTGCCCGCGAGATTGCAGAAAAATATTCCAAGGGAACATACTACCGGGATAAAAAGTATCCTATGTCCTATTTCAGGACATGATCTATCCGTGTAACAAGTTTCATCAAAATCGGTTTTGCGATTTAGGCGTGAAGACGTAACAAATAAACCAATAAACAAACAAACTCACTTTCGCTTTTATAATATTTGAAGGGGCAGGATGGCCTGGAGGCCCTTCACCGGAACTCATCTTCTAATTATGCGGGTAGGTGAGCACGGTAGTTGGAATAAAATATAGCTTCAGATCACAATCCACGTATTTTAATCGGTTCTCAAAGGAATTACAGTAAAATTAGGTAATTAGCGATGACTTATTCACTACTACACGTAAACACAAACTAAAACAATTCTTCAAATAGCGTGATGGCGGAGATTCAGAGCGATTCGTCACAAGCGTGGTGCGCGGGCGCCGTCTCAATCAAAAAGTACGTTTAAGATGGCCGCCCGCACTACCATCGACAATGACGCTTCGCTAGGTTGACATTGACAGTCCTGTCAACCTGAAGTTTGACGTAAACGCCGTCACGGCCGGACTGACTTGCGACCGTCCTCGGGCGATTTATCTGAAACAGATTAGGATAACTGCATAGTCCGTTCGCTCATCCTGACTTAATCATTTTCATCTGCACGTAAACACTAAAATCATTTAATGACTTGGACTAACCAGGTAAGTGTATCGCTTAGCCAACCGTAAGGTGTGACTCGGACTACACTTCAGTAAGACCAGTCGACAACGCGTTAGGTACCAATTCAGGCTAGATTTGCCAAGACAACACGTTTACGTCCTTGTAAACCACTAAACAAGTCAGCCCTAACAAGGACGTGACCCGGACGACACAATTCGTCTCATAAATAGCAAGCGATCATCCAGGACAAGTCAGCACCTGACTCGGACGACAAATTTCGTCAGATGACGCTAAATTACCACTTGTGACAAGTCAATCGGATAATGACTCGGACGACACATTTCGTCTACCTTTTATGACGAGGGTTCTGTGCCGTCTAACCACTCACGCTTTACGAACGACGCTTCTTAGCCCAGGATCAACCATTTGTACAATTTATTATAATTATAGGAATGTTACCTATGATAGTGAATTGTCCCGTTCCGTGTGCACTTCAACTTCATGTAGAACTTCCCATGTTTCAGGGTCTGAGTGTACGCTCAGGGTGTCTGAGCCTGCGGTGACAGTATGTGAATCAGCCGAAGCAGTGTCCGAGCGTACGGTTAAGGTGTCAAGACGGTCTAATGACTCATTGTCATTATTTGAGCACAAAGTATTTTCTACATCATCAGACGCCGCCGTCTCGGCCTCAACTTCATTTAAGAGACTAGACGCGATTTCAAGTAATCCATCATGTCCCCGGGGTACTGCACGCAAATTCTCGTGGGAATATTTAAGAATTCGATTGGAAGCATCCACTATACTTTTAAGTTCATAGCGATCATTATTTAGAACTTCTGTTATCACGAATGGGCCCCTAAATTTCCTATCCAATTTTGTTTGATTACGTTCACAGTTTTTGATGAACACGTAATCACCTTTAGAAAATGGTTTTATTTTTGCGCGACCACGATTGAATCTAACAGTATCGGATTCGGCAGCTTTCTGGATGTTTGCTGATGCATCCTCCCTAACCGACTCAATATCCAAGCGAGCCTCGTTGTCTTTATTAGTACAGTTTATTTTGGACATACCCAGCGAATCGGAACGGATTCCGAACATAAGCTCTGATGGGGAATATTTGGTCACGGTAGATTTTGTACTATTTAGGGCAAGCTGAATATTACCTAGTTCGTCACGCCACGTCTTATTAGGATCGTTTTCTACGATTGTTAAAAGGCTCTTTAAAGTGCGCATCACCCGTTCAACCTGGCCATTGGCTCTACTTGCACCCGTTGCAATAAAGTGGAGTTCTATTTTATGCTCGTCACAAAAACTTTTAAAATCAGAACTGGCGTAGCAACGACCTTGATCTGCGATGATTCTTTTTGGCGCTCCAAAAAGGTAAACTGCTTTTTGCAGTGCATGTATTGCACTCTTTGCATCAACAGACGTGGTATGTTCAAGTAAAACATACTTCGTAAACCCGTCAATAATTACTGAGCAATACTCCTTCCGGTCACTTTTCCCGCTAAGCTTTCCCGAAAAGTCAATATGAACTGTGTGCCAAGGCACAGACACTTTAGGGATCGGGTGAAGCTGAACGGGCTGAGCTCCGGACGGGCCTTTAGAAGCCTTACAAACTATGCACGAATCTATGAATTTCCGAACACATTTAGACATATCCGGAAACCAATACTTCTCATAGAGCTTATCTAACGTTTTATCTCTACCTAAATGTTGCAATTCATTGTGAACATGATTTATGAGGGTCCAAATAAGAGATCGGGGAACTACTGGCAGCCAGGATATCACTTTATTACGAGCAATTTTCCTATAAAGGATGCCTTCTCTGACATCATATGTTTGGGCTACTCCTTCAGGAAAACTGTTGTTGTGGTATTTAGTGATAAGGTCTTGGATTTCAGTATCCCTTTTTTGTTCCACTGATAACCAACCTTGGTGGAGCTCAACAAATTGAACAGATTTAGTTTGCACCTTTTCAGATTTTAAGGTAGTAACCGTATCAGAATTTGGAATAGGATTTCGAGACAAAAAGTCAGCGTGTTCCATTCTATTGCCTTCGCGATAAACGATATCGAAGTCGTAAGCCTGCAAATATGCCCACCAACGATATACACGGGGGGTTAAATCCTTCTTAGACTTTGACGCCTTTAATGAATTGCAGTCCGTAACAACTACAAAGCTTCTACCATATAGGTAGTGTCTGAAATGTTCTACCGCTCTAACGACTGCTAACGTCTCTAGCTCATAAGAGTGGTAGCGAGATTCAGCATCTGACGTTCGACGGCTAAAGTATTCTACGACGTGGGGAAGGTTGTCTTTCTTTTGTAAGAGGATTGCTCCGTAACCGTCCGAACTAGCGTCTGTATGTAATTCTACAGGGAGTTCCGGGTCAAATATGGTAAGTACGGGTTCAGATGTAAGAATGTCTATTAACTTTTTGCGTATTCTCTCATGTTCAGTAGTCCAAGTAACTCGTCCTTTTAATTTTGTAAGAGGATATAAGGGACCTACAACCCGGGTGAAATCGGGGATGAATTTCCGGAAATAAGACGCTAATCCCAGAAATTGACGGACATTCGTAGCTGACTTCGGTTCAGGGGCATCTACCAATGCTTGAATTTTCCGCGAATTAGGTCTGATCACACCAGACTGCACAGTATATCCCAAATAATCAATTTTTCGCTTCATAAATTTACATTTTTTAAGGTTTAATGAAAAACCAGCTTCTGACAATGCGGCCAATACATCATCAAGATGCTGCAGACCCTCAGAGACATCTACCGAATGGCACAATACATCATCCATGTAGATTAATGGTTTATCTTTTAAATGACTAATGGCTTTTGTTATACTTCTCTGAAAGACTGCAGGCGCATTTCGCAAGCCAAAGGGCATGGCAAGGTATTCATATTGGCCCTCGTTGGTGACAAAAGCCGTTTTCTGAACGGAATCGGGATGAACAGGAATCTGGTGGAACCCAGCTGCCATATCTAACGAGGAGAATAGATTAGCCCCAACAAGCTGATCGATTTGTTCCTCTATACGAGGCAGAGGGTAGCGTTCGGGCACAGTATTGGAATTTAGCTCCCTGTAATCGACACATAATCTGTCTGTATTGTCCTTCTTTTTTACGAGGACAATGGGGCTTGCAAAGGGAGAAGAGCTCTCTTGAATCACTCCAGCATCTAGTAATTTTTGGACCTGTTCCCTGATTATTTCTTTTTCTATGGGAGCGCGTTTAGTGGGACACCTATATACGACCTTTTGCGGATCCACTAATCTAAGTTCACAAACCCCTGTCTTAACCCGTTTGGTAGGTATACCTTCTATAAAATTATTTGCATACTTTCTTAAGATTGAAATCAACGTTTCTTTTTCATACCCCTGCAGATCTGTGTCGATATGATTTAAATCTGATGAATCTAAAATCCTATTACAAAAATGAGATTGCTCTTTGCTGTATATTACTAGGTTATCATTATCAATTTTCACACATAGTCCTAAACCAAAAATATCCCTACCAATTATTATAGGATCTGATATGTAAAGATCGGGGACCACATGGAACAGCAAGCTTATTAAACGTTCCCCAATCTTAACTACGCTCTGAATTTGTGTAGTGCATTGAATGTCATTACCCCCTATACCACTAAGATAAACGATATCCTTACGCACAGTACCCGAGAGATTATCGCAAAAACTTTCCTTTAAAAGTGAACAAGACGATCCGCTATCGAATAAAAAAGGGACAGGCTCACCCGATGATGTTTCCAAAGTACCCCTAGAGGGGCGGTGCTCGCAGTGATGAACCTCCTTAACCGCAGCCTTGCTTCCGTTTTTCTTATCGGGACAGTTAGTTGTCACATGCCCCTTTTGTCCACATGTGTAGCAGATCACAGAAGTATTGTTCTCCGAAGCGCGTGATGAGCTCGGTGTGTCTTGACATATAGGTCCGGAATAATCACGACGTTTTCTACATTCTGCAAAGCGGTGGCCCGTTATCCCACAGAAGCTACATCTGCCTGAGAACCTTTCGGTGGGACGATAGCGCTTGATCTCAGGTTCGTTGATTTCTCCACCATCCGACCGACGCTTGAGCGATACACCTCCTAGTATTCTGAATAACTGAGTGCGAGTGTTTATATTGTGAGCGTTTAACTCGCGACGTATCAGGCTGTCCTTTTGACAAAGTACTGAAATCACAAATCCTGTCACCACTTCTTCGGGCATCACAGTCTTTGGAATTCGTTCTATTAAGTTCCACAGCCGAAGTGCAGATTCGGAGGCAGTTTCTTTGGCTCCAATTTGGAACCGTAGTATGTCATCAAAGTAGTCCTGAGGTAATTTAGGTTTAGAAAACTTCGCTATAAGAGACTGTTTGACTACGCTCCAGGTCATATCTTGTAGGTTCAATTTCGTAATGCAAGATGCAGCTTGTCCTTTCAAAGCACTTGTAAGAGCCATGAGTAAGTCTATTCCATCTAGACCCCTCTTCTGAACGATGGCTTCTGTTATATTGCACCAACCATCAATGTCGGCATCAGGGTCGTCTGGATTGAAGGGTAGCAGTTGCGTAGGATGATAAGCGTTCAAAGTTGGTACTTGCTGAACCGCGAGAACTCGAGATAATAGCGTCTCCATGCTATTGAGCAATTTTTCAGCATCCGTTTTGATCCTCTGGCCCTCAACTTGGGCCCCATCGTATCCCACTTCTGATGAAGGGGCAGGATGGCCTGGAGGCCCTTCACCGGAACTCATCTTCTAATTATGCGGGTAGGTGAGCACGGTAGTTGGAATAAAATATAGCTTCAGATCACAATCCACGTATTTTAATCGGTTCTCAAAGGAATTACAGTAAAATTAGGTAATTAGCGATGACTTATTCACTACTACACGTAAACACAAACTAAAACAATTCTTCAAATAGCGTGATGGCGGAGATTCAGAGCGATTCGTCACAAGCGTGGTGCGCGGGCGCCGTCTCAATCAAAAAGTACGTTTAAGATGGCCGCCCGCACTACCATCGACAATGACGCTTCGCTAGGTTGACATTGACAGTCCTGTCAACCTGAAGTTTGACGTAAACGCCGTCATATTAGTAAGGATATAAATTTTTATCGTAGAGACTCGTAGAGACTTATCAGAACCTCTTTAGTGTACAATGATTTTAGTAAACTGTTAAAAACTCGAGAACGATGTACTTAAGTATTTAAATACCAGTTATCTTGTTGACCCATTTGTGAATCGGGCATAAACTGTGTTACAACATAAACAAAAAGCTGTTGTCTAAATTGTCTATTACACTTCCGGCACCGATCGGGACTGACAGATACACAAACAACTTTTCTATCATAAAACGTGATACCAAACTTTATCACAAGAATTTTGCAAAGAAATCCTTACTAATCCTTACTAATAATTATTATAAAAGCGAAAGTGAGCTTGTTTGTTTGTTTGTTACGTCTTCACGCTTAAGTGGCAAAACCGATTATGATGAAACTTGGCACACGGATAGATGATGTCCTGGAATAGGACATAAGATACTTTTTATCCCGGAAGTATGTTCCCTTGGGATGATTTTCTGCTATCACGCGGGCGAAGCCGCTGGGAGCAGCTAGTCTCTTATAACTTGCACCACACCCTGGGTATTACTTGGTCCGCTCTGCGTTAACAATACAATACGAAATGAAAAACATCCGCACTGCTGCACACTCTTTACAATGTGCAGCATATAATGGGAGACAGGAAAGGAATACAGGATAGTGGCGCTATTACTTATGAGGAGAATAGTTATGAAATAATAAATAATAGTCTAGAGTGAATAGGATGGTTCTAGGAATGCATGCTCCACCGTCGGCTACGTCATCGCTTACCATCAAGTGAGATAGTCGTTAAACGCGAGCCTATCATCATCATCATCATCATCATATCAGCCGAAAGACGTCCACTGCTGGACATAGGCCTCCCCCAAGCGGCGCCACAACGACCGGTCCTGTGCGTCACGCATCCATCGGATTCCTGCTACCCTGACCAGGTCGTCGGTCCGCCGTGTTGGAGGCCTTCCAACGCTGCGTCTTCCGGTACGTGGGCGCCACTCCAGAACCTTTCGTCCCCATCGACCATCTGTTCTGCGTGCAATGTGCCCTGCCCATTGCCACTTAAGTTTGGCGACTCTTCGAGCTACGTCGGCAACCTTGGTTCTCCTGCGGATATCTTTATTTGCTGCCTATCTGAGCCTATCTACACTATACAAATAAAATAAAGAGGTAAAGTTTGTTTAATTCTTAATTCTTTATTGTACACCATGATAATTTACAAAATATGTGGATATCAGAGTTCATGTACATAGGCGAGCTTAACTCAAAGTTGAGTTTTCTTCCAGCAAACCACTCAGTGATAGAGATCATAGTAGAGGGTAGGATCCAGTGCACGATTTTAAAATTAGAAGTAATATGATTAAAATAATACATAAACATACCTACATACATAAATACATTCTTATATGATGGTGGTCAAACGCGAGCCTATCAATAATAAAAAAAAAAAAAAAAAAAAAAAAATATAATATGTACATAAATACATATATTTTTTGTTTGTAGTGGGTATCTCTGAAAATACTAGTCCGATTGCAAAAATTTTTTCACCGATAGAAAGCTGCTTTATTCCTGAGTGGCACAGACTATATTTTATGCACACAGGCAAAGCTGCGGGCAAAAGCTAAGTCCATAATAAAAAAAACCAACGCTGTCCCGTATCCACGCAACATAATTTGATGCGGTTGATGAGTATTTTATACAACGAGTGTAACAAACTGCCAAAAACCCGAATTCAAATTTTTGTTCCCAACCAAAAGATTCGTTTGTCTTCATGCACATTGAAGGGATTAAACTTCAAGCAAGTTCTTACTAACTTTATTAAAATCAATTTACTGAATCTTTGAAGATATCACGGAGTGTAAAATTTTCAGTAGCGTTTAGGGGAAATTATGAAAAGGCAAACTTAATGTTTCAAACTCTAAAGAGTTTCAACTCTAAAGAGTTCCAACTCTAAAGAGTTCCAACTCTAAAGAGTTCCAACTCTAAAGAGTTCCAACTCTAAAGAGTCGGAAACGCTTCAGTAGTACAGAAACATTTTGAGAAAGACGTGTGCTAGGTCAACAAGACTGGTTCTGACGAAGCTGCCCAAGGTAAAGAATTTTTAGACCCTTTGGAATCATTTTAGGAATGCATGATCATTTATCACATGTTTGGTGAGAATTAATTTTCATCTTGTCTCCTGTAACTGAAAGAAAACGAGTTATAGCACCCTTTGTGTAATTTTGAAAATTGTCACTGTGTATCTTTTTTTGGAGATCCAAAGAAATAAAAAAATATTCGGCAGAGAGCAGTGGTGGCCGAGTGGTAATGGCTTCGACTTACGAGTTGTAGGTCGCGGGTTTGAACCCAGCCAGGCGCATTACTTTGTGTAATTTATTTTTTTAGCACTCCTTTCAAAACGGTGAAGGGAAACATCGTGAGGAAACCGGCATGTCCTAGAACCAAAAAATCGAAGACATGTGACATGAACCAACCCGCACTGGGCCCGCGTGGTGAATTACGGCCCATGCCTTCTCCTAGAGAGAAGGCCTGAGTCCCAGCAGTGGGAACATTAAAAAGGCTGATGATGATGATGATGATGATGATGATGATGATGATGATGATGATGATGATGATGATGATGATGATGATGATGATGATGATGATGATGATGACATGTCACATTCTATATAAAGTGGTTATTTCTCATAAATACTTTCTTTCCTAGGTTTGTTTCCCCAGCACTTCGATGCAGTACTCGTATATTCGCGTGTGACCCAGCAGTTACTGTCTATGAGCATACGACAGAGTTGTCGCAACTGCTCCACTTATGTTTAGCAATTACGTACTTGCGCACCACTGCTGGATATGCTAACTAATCGATAGCACTGAGTTTAATTAATTTAAAAAATTGAACTGATAAAATATCGTACGAAGGTGGTCTTGATGCCTTAGGAATTGTTGGTGGTGCAGAAACATAAATCACATGATAAAAAATATAAATCAAGGATAATACGGTGGAGTATACGGTGGAGGTGTGCCCCGCTTGGGCAGAACACCGCCGTGTCCTCATGGGGACGATCAGCGGCGGTGACCTCTCGCACTGTCGCGTTGGTCTGGATCGAAGAGGAATAGCAGGACTACGCCTCTGCGAAGCAGTACGGATGTCCTCACGCCCCAGCTGCCGGGACCCAGACCCCAATTTCCAGCCTCCTAGTGGGGTTGCGGACGACAAACAATAGATATCTCGCCGTCCCAACGTCAGATAACTGTCCAAACCAAGCCCGAGTCATCGATAGCGCGTAGTGGTATACCTCAAAGAGATGTCAGGAAAATCGAAGGGGCCTGGCTGAAGCCTATTGAGGTAGTTGGTTGACTTTCCAAAGAAAAACCCGGGATCCCAGAACGCCAGGCAAAGAAAGAACATAGGTGTAGTGTACGCCCCGCTCAGGTGAGCGGGGAGTACTAGTTTAAATATCAGATAAAAAAAATGTAGGTACATGCTAAACATTTCACCCACAAGAGTGAGAATCCACAAGAGTGAATAGGTTACTTCTAGGCAAGCGTGCTCCATCGTTGACCACATCATCGCTTACCATCAAATGAGATGGTAGTCAAACGCAAGCCTATCAATAAAAAAAACTAAAGTGGCAGAAGTCATTGTATGATTTCCAACCATTATAAAAAAAATCCCACAATAAAACTTAAAATACTTTTTATCCCGGAAGTCTGTTTCCCTTGGCTAGATCTATTTTTACGCGAGCGGAGCAGTTGTCTGAAACTAGTTAAAGAAACCATATCGAATATTTTATTTTCACAAAATAGTCCAACCGTGTATTTCAATTCTGATTATAAAAAAAATAAAGGCAGGTGCTCGGAAAAGTTACGACGGTTATTGTACAAAATGGCCATAGCTCCCACTGGACACAGTACTCAAAACAAAACGTAACTTCTCCGCAATAATTTTACGAAATAACCACGTAGTGTAACCGCGTAATTTGTTCAACCTTGCCCGTTTTTCAGACTGGCAATAACTGTAATAGTCGAACACTTGTTTGCGACTAGGAAATTGGATAAACTGATCAATCTGGCTGTGAAGTTAATTCGTAATTGGTGGAAAATTTTGTGTGATTGTTGCGGTTTTTGGCTGTGTCATTATTTTTGTGTCATGTTAGACTATGACAACAAGCTTGAATAGGTTAAAAATAACCGTTCATAAAATTTAATAGTCTTGTGAAGTTATAAATTAATTTGTAAAAGTTAAGCTTTGGATGTAGTCAAAATCTTTTTTTTTTAATTATTGGTAGGCTCGCGTTTGACCACCATCTCAACTGATGGTAAGCGATGATGTGGTCCGCGATGGAGCACGCTTGCCAAGAAGTAACATATTCACTCTCGAATTTAAGACCCCTAAGTTGTAGCTATCAGGAAACACTGACTCCGAAATTCCACTCTTTAGCTGTATGCAAAATAAAGTGTTCCCAACATGACGTGGATATCTTCTTTCCTGATTCGATCACGCAAGAAAACACTGAGCATAGCCCTTTTTCTTAGCCAAGAAGAAAAGAAAAAAAGAAAGAAAGAAGGAAAGAAAGAAAGAAAGAAAGAAAGAAAAAAAGAAAGAAAGAAAGAAAGAATGAGCATTTAGGTTTCCGAATCAGAATTCCTGATCGGGAAACCTAATCCGGAAACCGAATGTGTACGTCCTCGCTAAGGGTTTATCTATCACTAGAATATAAGTCGATGGTTACATAATATTGTAGGTCCATTAATGTAAAACTCATTATCGTAATACGTTATGAAGTGCCATGCTTGTTGGTCCCCCATAATCCTTGGCTGTCGCCCTTCAGCGAATGCATTAAATATCCCGGATTTGCTCACAAAGGGATTAAGTGGATGAGCGTAAGTAATTGCACTGTTTTTTTATTTAATTACGATGGTATTTTAATGGCTATTGGTGTCGTTTCGCATCGTCGTTTAGACCGCGTACATCAAAGGACTGAAAAAATTTGCCTCCTGTGACCTTCCCGTCCGACTATAATTTAGGTGTCTTCAAGGCTAGAGTGAATAGGGTCTTAAGAAACAAATGAGCATCACCATCAACGATTGCATCACTGCTTACCATCAGGTGGGATCGCAGTTAAGCACTGGTTTATTTCAATTAAAAAGAAATGTAATAAAAGCAGTTTGCTTATGAGTGCAGTGTCATGTTTTTGTGAATAATTGCAAATATAATACTGATACTATCACACCAAGGACGGTTCCATTTTCTAGGCAATTACTCTCCATTCCAGGTTGCCTGAATGAGATCGTGGACGTGTTTTAATAAAGTATATAAGAAATAAATAAATGAGTAATCATTTTCATGACCATATGAAAATAATAATACGCTTTTTTGTCCTAAAATAGCCTCATCATTTCATTTTGAGGTTTTAAATCTTTATTAGCTGAGAATCACTCTGTAACTCCTGATAAATATAAATGATAAATGATCTTTATTTTGTAAATAGGTTTTCAAAAAACACTTTTACACGTCAAAACTGACGCCTGGATTTACACCTCTGCCTAACCTTAGTGCGAATACAGGTATAGCGCTAAGTGCATTAAAATAAAAAAATACTTTATAATAAAAATATATACATTTCCACCAAAAGTCGAAACATCTTTTTTTGGAAATAAAAATATTCGGACTCGCAAAAAAACTGATTTCGAAAATTTATTTTCAAAAAACCTAAAATTTTGCACTTTTTAAAAAAGATTGGAATATAGAGGTCTCCATAATTGAATCGTGTCAAACACGTGGAGTTCTCTACATCAAACTCTAACCTAATATTAAGTAATTGAACGAAACTCAGCAAGTTTAATTCTTAATTAAAGAAATGAGAAAGTAATGCAAATAACTCTAGTATTGTTTCTGGCCCTAACTTCATTATAGATAGAAGAACAATTATGTGAAAGTTTGTCTATGGCTCGTGCTTCGTTTAGACGCACTCGTCAATTGTACTCGACTGGCTTGTTTCATGGTAGAGTACACTTGGATGGGGGAAAAGTGTGTCTATTGTTCGTAAAAGCAGTGACAGCACAATGGTAAAATAGTCATAGATCAATTTATTGTCTTTTTGTGATTCAACGTGATCTCGATTTATAAATCGCTTGGCTTTTTGCGATGTACAAGTCCGTTTTTCTATACTTTTTAACAATTTTTTTATGAAAACTAATAAACTAAATATGCAGATAGGTAACATAAATATGAACTATTTATACTAAGGTTTAGTATACATAGTTAACATGTATGTTACTTACGGATATAAAAAAAAAGCCTCAGGCGTCTGAATTGTACACCAAAATAGTAACAATTTTACAGATCTTCTAGACATACGTGCAAGTACAATGGCGGTCTTATTGCTGACAGCTATAATATCTACCAGACAACCTTAGGATGGACTAAAAGAATTTGAACTAAAAAGGTGGTTGTGTACGGTGTACTGCTAGTAAATATTAATCAAACAAAACTTTATATCTATACCTACTATTAAATAAATAAATTAAATATTTTTTTGTTTGTAGTAGGTAATCTCTGAAAGTACTGGTCCGACTGCTAAGATTTTTTCACTGATATAAAGCTGTTTTATTCCGGAGTGACATAGGCTATAATTTATGCACGCCGGCGAAGCTGCGGGCAAAAGCTAGCTTATTATAAAATAAAAAGTAAACTTAAAAATACATGATTATGTGTAACGCTAATTCTTTGAGAAAAGACCGAACAGAGTTGGCGAAAAACATCATTCGCTATCGAAGGTTTAAAAAAAGCTGATAAAAATCTAAAATTTTCCTATTAAGTATATGACTTACTTCTCATGTTTATATCTCCACAAACTAATAATTTAGTTAGCTATTTTATTCTCCAAATGATTAATCCACTCAAATACAATTAACTCTACATTATAATTAAGAACTGAAATCAAAACGTTTGACCCAAACCTATAACTGTCATGATGTAATCCATTAAAATATTACAGATAAACAGTTTTTTGTGCTGAAACAAAAAACAAAACTAGTTTCAATGGAATGACGCGACCCGATGACTCAAAAAACCAGTTGTAGAACTAGAATGTTTGCTTATCCAAAGTACATATAATACATCATTTAAGTGTAGATAATCAGAAAGAAAAATAAACCAGCTCAATCGCACATAATTCTGATTCTACAACGTTTAGTAGGCAGACACTCAAGACCGAGGCCACCGTAGACGCGAGCTTGCGGACGGCGAGCTATGGGTAGCTCGCTGTCTGACCGTGCGGTAGCTGTCCGCACCGAGCCCAAGACTTCGACAGCGCGCACTGTTCCTGCGCGCCTCAAGGGTTGACAGCAACAGCAGGGGCCCAGCTGGGTTGAAGCCTACTGGGGCCAGGGTTATCCGAAAGCGAGCTCGAGCCCCGGCATGAAGGCTAGAAGGAACGGGGTGGATTTTTGGTCAGTAAGAGTTTGACGCTATTTCCCGCTCCGCCCAAGAGCGGGGTTATCATTGGATGATTTTCCCCAACATAAAAAAAGAAAAAAGACAAGTCCGAAAATCTGACATCACACTGATGTTATAAACGCGGTCGCAAATATAATTATGTGTGGCTTTAGTCAGTAACAGTCTGAAACGGGTCATAAGATGATTTTCCACCAAAAAAAGACTAAATTTCAAAAATAAAAACACAAAATATATTACAAAATCAATATATTTGTTACTTCGTCACACTCGAACAGTTAAATGGATTTCGATGAAACTTGTTATGCAAGTCGACAATATCCTGTAATAGCACATAGGCTTTGGGATTTATATCCCAGTAGTAAGTTTCCTTGAGATAATTTTCAACAATCCAGTGTGCGAAATCGCTGGTAGCAGTTAGTCGTACTTCAATGGCGTGTCATTTTACTAGATCCTCTACTACTATCATCTTCTTTCTGCCACCTTGATAAAGCCTGTGCAAACCCATCTTGAGTTCCACACCACTTGTGATCTTCTATTCTACTCTATGGAGTTGATAAGCTACTTTATAGTAGATTATGCACCGAGGGGCTAAAGTTGTGTCTTATGTCACGGGCGTCATTTTGAATCTCGAGCGCAATGAAGGATTCGGGATTTAACTCACGAGCAAAGCGAGGGAGTTAATACAAGAATCCTGAATGCAGCGAGGGATTCAAGCTAGCCCAAGGCAAAGACACCTTTAGCCCAGAGGAGGATACTCTACTTTTTACACCTACTGTGAGAAAATAATAGTCACATTATTGACCAGCGGGTCATAATGAAAACATTATTGACCGGCTGTGCCCCCAGCAACTAATGACTTACTTTTGGTTAAGGTTGCTTGACTTATAATTTGACATTTTCGAGCAGGTGGTGTGAAAAATAATTTGGGAGCCACAAAAAGAGGACGAAAAAAAAATCTTCCTAAATGTAACTTTGGATATATAAAACCGGCTCATGACCACTTCACCTTACTGTCTCTATGAGACTGAAGGAAGCATGGACTAAAATAAACCATCCCCTTTACCTCACCGAGATCCATTAGCAGAACAAATACAAAATGGCCACCGCCTGGCTCATTCCAGATTATCTTTTGTTTGATACGATTATAATTATAAAATTATAGTAATATGTACTGACCACTGATGTAATAAATCTTGATTATTTTAATGATTTAAATTGATCTGAATTGAGTTTAAAGATCAAGGTTCTGGTATATAGTTAACTTTAGTCTATGAGTCAGTCAATCTAGAAATCTTGATAGATTCAGCCAGATTGTCCGTATATAAAAATATTGTTAAAAATATAAAGGACCTGTTTTTGTTCATTCATTTGAACACCCTCCGTGTTTGCCTGACACTCCCTGTCGCTCCACCCAGAGCGGGAAAAGTTATTTGATGATTTTCCACTCAAAAAAGGCTGTATGTAAATATTTTGTAATTCGTAGAAAATAAAGTATAATTACTATTAGAGTACGATACGGTAACCCTAAATATATGTGATGTGTTTTTTAAAATAAGTAAATAAACTGAAGAGACTCAAATTCAAATTAATATAAAATTGTCTTCTTCCTACGCGTAATAAAACATGGAAATAATTTTAATGAAAACCTGTTGCCAAGTCCTCGCTACATATTATATTCAACAATATGCGTCTATTAAAAGTTGCTTAAGCTAATATAGGGGTATTAGGTTAAATAACTTTTAATGGCCGGAAAATCAATACGTTTCCATCGAGGGTCATACCTTTTTTTGAAGTTCATACATACATATTATATACTAGCTTTTGCCTAGGGCTTCGGCCGCGTTCATAAAATATAACACTCAGGAATAAAGCAGCTTTCTTTATGTGAAAATTTCACCAGAGTCCGTCCGTTGTCTTTTGAATTCTAAGACCGCGATTTCCAGCCTCTTCCCTTAAAGTAAAAAAAAAAAAAACACTATTTACTAAAAGAAATAAAGTTTCACTACTCCGTTTGTTTTTTCTAAGGTGGCAAAACATCCAATGACTCTTACTACCATGTCCGATGAGAACAGCATCGTCATGGGGAAGGTGAGAACGCCGTGTTGTTTTTCCAGCCACTCATCAAAGAGGGGACGAATGCCTTGATCACGGGAGACAGTAAAATGTTGCTCGTCTGAGACAGTGATGTAAGCGAGTTGCAGAGATAAGCACTCGGCTGAGCACTCGGCTGAGCACTCGGCTGAGCACTCGGCTGAGCACTCGGCGCTTTGTTCATATGTTACGAGTATTCTGCCGAGAGCACTGTCTCGCCTATTTACCATAATAATTATGGAGTGCCCGGGATGCGACCCTCTCGCATTGTATCAGACTTTTACTGACTAAAAGTACTTATTTAGACAGGGATATTTGTAAAACACTGGCACCTCTCAGGACTACGTTCCTAACATCATAAACAACAACTGTTGTTCTATGACTTTTAGAAATTTGTCATAATTTTGTTCTAAATACAAAGTCTATGCAAAGCAAGCGATAATACAATAGCGGAGGGGAGGGGTTTCGGTCAGCGGGGGTGCTTCATACGCTAGCGTCGCGTCAAGCACTCCCGCCGAATAGAACAAAGAAATATTGAAGGATTGTTTTTGGTAAATGTATTTTATGGATTGTTTTTGTAGTAGTGTGTTCTGAAAAAAGTCATAGAATAAAAGTTGTTGTTTATGATGTTAGTAATACAGTCCTGTAAGGTTGTTAGTATTTTACAAATAACCCTGTATACTTCAACTGCTCTTTACGTTCTAGGACCACGGTTACCAGCTTCTACACTCAGAGTGCAAAGTAAATTTTACTCAAAGTATAAAATTTCAGTCTTTCGATGACATCACATCTCCTGAAAGACGAGCTGTCATAAGATTACGTGATGAGTCGCAATTAGTCAATGACAAACAGTATGTGAAAAGGGAGTTTCAGAAGTTCCAGAGTGAAAATACACGGCTTGAGAGAAGGCCTGAGTTCAGCACTGGTCAATCAAATTAAATAAAAACACTTATTTCAAATAGACCATTTGCAGGCACTTTTGAATAGTCAAATGTTGGTCAGTCCAAGAAAAGTGAAGCTAAATTGCACGTTCCAAAGCGTAGATCTCTATGGAGAAGAACGTGCAAGAAACTCCATGTATATTATTTTTAAATCATATAATGAGTTACATAGATTTTGGTTACAAAATATTGCCACTACTTTCAATCTAGAATCACTGTGGCGTGAAAGCCAAAACAAAACTTTCTCTGAAGGATTATATTCACATTATGATTTGGTATTACATACCTAGTTATATAATGAGTAGTACATGAGTCAATGTAGTAGTTAAACGAGTAAAAAACCCTAACAGATAATTTCAAGTACCTTGACTTTCGACTGGCCTGTTGGTCTAGTGGTTAGTGACCTTGACTGCTATGCCGGAGGTTGTGGGTTCGATTCCCACCCAGGACAAATGTTTGTATGATGAGCATGATCATTTGTTCTGTGTCAGCATTGAATAGCTCGCTGACCGGCAATATCCCGGACTGTTCCCCAGTCGTCAACGGCCCGTAGTGCGCCTTAAAGAGATGTCAGCAAAACTGTAGAGACCCAGAAGGGCCTACCTGGAGCCATGGGTTGATTTACAAAAGGGAAACCCGTGGTCCGGTCACGCAAGAGCAACTAAAGTAACATACCTAAGTGTGGGTTTAGTTAGTAACCCTAAGTTAAAGTCTGACACACTCCTTGCTGTAGGGTCCTTGCTGTGGGGTGCGGAAGAATTCCTTGTATAATATTCCACCTTGAAAAAAAAAACAGAGTTCCAAACTCTGCTTTTTTTTTGGTTCTGGGTCTGCCAAGAACCAACCCGCATTGGGCCCGCGTGGTGGATTACTGCCCATTCTCTCTCCTAGAGAGGAATCCTGAGTCCCAACAGTGGAAACATTATGAGGCCGACTATGCTATGCTGTTAAGAGTGATAAAGTGTATGATTTCGTCATTGAACCTTTTGCGTCATTCCCTCACGATGTCATCTCTGCTCAACGCATTTAGGTTAACGAGATAGATGCACATCTTTCAGTCGGCAGCCATTATCTTTCTTTGGACAGCATGATGAACATGTGCCATCTTTGGTAGCATATCTGTGATGCATTTTTTTATTTAGGTTGGAAATTATCCAATGACTTCTTCCATTCTTGGATGGAACATGAAAACATATTAGACAAAAACCCCCTGTGACCTTTGATATCGTTGCTCTTCGAGTTCTAGTACGGGGCCCCGGGGTTCTCTTTCGCATAATCCATGGCTCCAGTAGGCTTCGACCCTGCTGGGCCTGCGGACCTGCTGCTATTGTTTGCTGATATCTCTATAAGGCGCGCGTGGCGCTATCAAACACTAAGCGCTATCGACGATACGAACTTGGTCCGAACGGTTACTGGACGACGGACTACCCATTGCCCGCCGTCCGTAAGCTCAACGTCGTGCTTTATGACTTATTGTATAACTAAGCTAAAATTATACTAACGGAATCGTCTATTCAAGATTAAATAACGAGTACATAATTAGTAGGTTAAGAACTTAGTTCTACATGGAGATACTTCAGAAACATTTAGTGTAATGAGCTTGCTTGCATATTTAAAGGTTTCTTCACAGGCTTTGTTTGTGTTGACATTCACCTTGTAGCAGTCACCAAGTTTGTTTAAATTACTTATTAGGGTAACCCTTTCTGCTTACTTTGGCGATGTAAGTAATGTTGATTATGTAACGTTTTATGAGACTATTTTCTATTATGGAAGAACAGTATCATATTTTTATTAAATTAGTAGCTGACTCTTAAAATGTCTGCCATATAAATTATCAAAGAAAAAAAATATTAAAAAATACTCTGCGGCCTATTCTCAGACCTACCAAATATACACAAAAATCATAAAAATGGGACAAGTCGTTTTGAAAGAGTTAGATAATTATATTTTTATTATATTAGAAGACTAGTCTTTGCTCGCGTACTTAAATAATAGCCTATGTCACTGAAGAATAAAGCAGCTTTCTATCGGTACCAAAACTTGACCCAAAGGTTGACTGGGAGAGAATGCCTTGTTGCATTAAGTCCGCCTATGTACCACTACTGTAGGTACATGAAGTTTAAATAAATAAATAAATAAAACTTTCAGAGATTACCTCCTACAAACAAAAAATACCTTTATCTCTTTATAATATTAGTGTAGATTTTTAGCTTCTGTCCGGCTTAGCCTACGTCAATATTGCAAATCAATCTCAAGGGGACATTGTAGCTACTCATCATCATCATTCCAGTCGAAATACGTACACTGTTGGACATAGGCTTCCCCCAAGTATCGCCATAATGGCCTGTCCAGTGTGTCTCGCATCCATCGGATTCCTGCGACCCTCACCAGGTCATCGGTCCACCTTGTGGGAGGCCTTCCAACCATTGTCACTGAATAAATATAGTCCTATGTCCTTTAAGAGTCTACCCATGTACCGAAATGCCATTTAAATCCGGAAAGTCGCTTGAACATCAGGGACTAACATACATAATATACTTGTACATACACCAATTCCCACCTCTATTAGTTGAAAAAAAAAACAGGTGATTTATGTTCTTGCAATAGAACTTGAATGTTTTGATAAATAAATAATAGACTCTTGTTTTACCTCTCTTATGTAACTGAATTTATGCATATGTAATGCATCAAGAACTCGGTGACCTTGGCCGATGGAATCTGTTTAGAATTCGATAAGAGGTGACCTTGGTAGGATATTGTTTAGAATTAGATAAGAGGTGACCTTTGCAGGATATTGTTAAGAATTAGAAGATGTAACCTTGGTAGGATAATGTTTAGAATTAGATAAGAGGTGACCCTGGCAGGATTTTATTTATGAATATGTTGTTTGATAATATCTGACTGACATAACAGTATATGCGGTTAGGGGCATCCGATTTAAAAGAAATATCTACTCATGTTACTTTCTTCGAATTATATGCTTTCAAAAACAAATGACTTTGACGGATGAAGGTACGGTTATCGCAGTGGTTGAGCAATTGGCTGCTGCGTTGTGTATCGCGGGTTTGATTACCGTAGGCGGGTCAAATATTTGTATGACCAAAGATGGTTGTTCCCGGTCTGGGTTTGGAGTGTTTGTGTGCGTTTACATGTTTGTGATACAAGAGTTACTTCAAGTGTGGGACAACGTATTTTTTTTTAAAGGAAAGAATTTGTGACTTTTTTGTGAAAAATAGTACCTACGAAACTATTATGTCTGACAAGTCACATTATTGAAGATATGGAATTTGTCAAAAGTAGAGGAGACATAATGGACCTTTTATTTTTTAGTTTCGTCAGTCGCAAAATTATTCTACTTCCAAACTACATGAAATGACCAAAAATCTAAGTTATTCCCCTAATGACAACAGTTTTAACATAAATAATGTAATATTTATGCAGTAAATACTTAAAAACCATTTAACTCGACGTCCATTGCCAGCATTCAATGCCAGCCTAATGAGTGGCACGGAAAAAAGTACAGTCGGCACAAAAAATAAATCTTAGTCTTTTGAGCAAGGTCAGTATAGAAAAAAGACTGGTTAACACAAAGAATGTTCTGGCTCTTTTACAGTTTTAGCCACATTTTGTGCTACTGAGATTGTTGCATGAATTTTCTCTAGCTTAAGTCTTCTTTTTGGTAGAAAATGCATGTCAGGTACATTTTCAGGTAGCTCTGTTTTTAAATAAAGAGGGAAAACATTATTTATTTATTATATTCTTTATTGTACACCACATAAACAAATGTATAGGACAAACATTTAAAGAAAAAAGTGTACAATGGGTGGTCTTATCGCACATTATATTATATTTAAAATTCTAAGTAACAGAGGTAAAATTACAAATGTAGTAGCGAACTCAGAAAACATGAAGTTTTCAATGCACGAATAAAAAAACCTTTAAAATGGAAAAATATTTAGCTGTCGGCTAAATCTGGGAAAAAACGCAACTGTAATAAAATATTTTTATTGACCTCAATTCGAAATACAACAAAGTCGTATAAAAATAAAAATAAACAGTTCGGATTTTTATAAAAAACACAGTATTGAAAACTAAATTCAATACACGCCCGAAACAATGCTTCGCTCATATAAAAGTGTATGAGTCATCGTACGTCAAAAATGTCAGTTTCATTACATTAAATTTCGGTGCCTCGCTTAAAAACAATGATGGTGAACAATAGGTATTGATACATATATAAGCCACTGACTATACAAACAATAATGAAAAGTTGGGCCAACGTTTGTAAACACTGATTATATCATTCGACCGTTTATCTGTTTGTAAACAAAGAAACGATTTCTTGTTCCGATTGATTTTCTACTTAATTTTCTCACCATAAAAATGTTGAAGTAAAAAGAAAAGCATGATTTTTAATAATGGCAAACTCCTAAACTTAATGTTTTTACTAGTTATTTATTTAACTTGCATAATATAAACTGCTTTTATTTAATAAAATAAAAACAAAAAAAAAAACATTAAAATAGATACAATTAAGTATCTATTTTAATTATTTGTTTGTTTTATTTTTATTTTTTATTATCTACATTTTACTCATATAATAAAATCAACCAGAAATATGTAATCAAGATTTTATGTACTTCATGATACAATTTAAAAGAGTGTCCATGTAGTATCTTGCACGTTCTTCTGCATAGAGATCTACGCTTTGGAACGTGCAATTTCGCTTCACTTTTTTTGGACTGACTGACATTTGACTATTCAAAAGTGCCTGCAAATGGTCTATTTGAAGTAAATACGTTTGATTTTGATAAATGTTTGTTTAGATCGAATCTTGTGTGTTATTCTATTCTATTCTATTCTTGTAAATGGATTTTTGAAAGAAAGAAAGAAAACATTTATTTGAGATTTTTTTTTATAACCGTTTGAGCTATACCTACTCGAACCTATGTTAATTTAGATGACAATGTTATATTAAAGCTAGTTAAATTATATACATGTTTATTCTTATAACCAAGTTTGATTAGCGCTTTTTTTGGGGTGTGAAATCATCCAATGACATCCCTCGGTCTAGGGTGGAGTGGGATCAGACTTCACTGACTAAAACCA
The DNA here is from genome assembly GCA_949319445.1 of Mythimna lalbum. NCBI lineage: Eukaryota > Metazoa > Arthropoda > Insecta > Lepidoptera > Noctuidae > Mythimna > Mythimna lalbum. The sequence continues at coordinate 19,768,726 of OX439362.1, read as the reverse complement.
TGCCTCTGTTCTTCAGTCACCCTTTGCGTTCTAGAACTATGAGTTTCCTTTTCATAAATTCCCTCTCGCCCTCGTAAGAATTGGTCCTGCTGGTCCCCTATGGTTTTGCTAACATCTCTTTGAGGCACGCATAGATTACTACGCAAAATCATCGACTCGAGCGCGGTCCGGACGTTCAATCGCTGTGTGTCGATTATGTCAACAATCTAAGAAAGGAACAGGTTCTTGGAGGGCATTCAAGTTTATGATAATACTGAGAAGCTAGTATTTGTTAAATGCTTTGGGAAAACCAGTAGTTTGCATTATGAGAAATTAAACGTAGCATCATCTTCTTCATCATTTCAGCCGACAGACGTCCACTGTTGGACATAGGTGTCTCCAAGCGTCGCCACAATTATCGCTCCTGTGCGTCCCGCATCCATCGGATCCCCGCAACCTTCACCAGGTCATCGGTCCACCTTGTAGGAGACCTTCCGATTCATCTTCTTTGACTTCCAGTCTAGCTGCATACAGCCGTGTTTTACATGGAGCGACTGCCTATCATTACTTTGTGTAATTTATTTCATTACCTCTGCTCTCAAAACGGTGAAAGAAAACATCGTGAGGAAACCGGCATGTCCTAGAACCAAAAATTCGAAGACAAATGACATCCACTAACCCGCACTGGGGCTGCGTGGTGGATTACGGCCCAATGTCTCTTCTAGAGAGGAGGCCTGGCCAGGGATCATCATCATTGCAGCTGATATACTTCCACTGTTGGGCATAGGTCCCCCAAGTGTCGCCACACAGGCTCAGGCTCTCTAGGAGAGAATGGACTGTACCATTCTCTCTTCTAGAGAGCCTGAGTCCCAACTGTGAGAACATTATAGACTAATTATTCTGAGCTATATTATGCTATAAGTTTATAATATTTTTCTAGAACTTCAAGATATATGTGAGTACATTACGAATATAGGACACTTTTAATAAAGTAAATATTTATAATCTTGTGTGCGATTGGTATATTTACTGAATATAATAGAATGATGGAAAATGTAAACAATAATTATTTGATAACAACTCAAGTTAGAGACGCAGAGAGTTAGTCAAATATGAAACTGTTGCGGCGGTTGTGGTACTGGTACAGTCAACGACAACATAATACTCCCCTATTTTTCAATTAGTACAAAAAAATAGAGCTCTATACGTACCCGTTAATGATCATAGTTTCTGTAGTCAGAAGTATAAAAAAAACGAAATCCTAAACACAAATTTTCGTGGACAATTTCCACGAAAATTTGCCCTAATTAGTAAATTCATAATAGAATCAATCATAACAATAATCATCATTATCATTTCAGCCGAAAGTCGTCCACTGTTGGACATAGGCCTCCCCCAAGTATCGCCATAGTGACCGGTCCTGTCATAACAATGCATACTAGAAAATGCTACGCGCAGTATTTTTCCATTTTCATCGTCATTTATTCCTTCATAATCAATAGCCTGTACAATACTTTCATAGCTTGAGTGACATTTTTTTTTATAAAAGTGAAAGTGCAAGTGAGTTTGTTTCTTTGTTACGTCTTTACGCCTAAATGGCAAAACCGATTTTGATGAAACTTGGTACACGGATAGACCATTTCCTGGAATAGGTCATAGGATACTTTTTATCCCGGTTTTGTATGTACTCTTGGGATAATTTTCTGCTATCAGGCGGGCGAAGCCGCTGGGAGCAGCTGGTATCTTATAAACGTATTGACGTTTTGCTGTTTATGAATATTATTTATTAAGACTTTACTTAAATAATAACAAGACTTCTTGTAATAATGTACATAACAAGCTCATAACTTTGTGATTTTTTATAGTACAGTTATGAAATTTTGCACATAGATTTTTATATAAAAATACTAGACACACATGTTTCGGGTTTCGCATGTACTAAAATCAATGCTGTATAATTATGTGTTACAAGCCTAATCATGGTATTTCTTATATACAATTATGACAAAATTATGTTTAAAATACAATGATGTGAAGAAATATTTAAAATAATTAACATAAAGTCATTCTATTGCACAATAAACATTTTGATATAGGTAATATATCGAGTAATCTTTAACATAACTACAAGGCAAACCAATGCATAGCTTCCGTGTGAACTATTATTTTATTGAAATAGCCAACGATATGAAAATAAAACATTTGTAGTCAGTAATCCTCAAATGATTCCTCCCACTCTAATTGGATTGAGAGGGAGGGAGGGAGTATCTATCAGGTTCTTATTGGCTAAAACCTTCACATAGTCTTAGTGAGGTGTCAGTGTTTATTAGGAAAAATAAATGTTTATGTTATAGTTATTATGAAAAGTCCAATGATTGGGGTAATTATAAAATGAAATCTGCACCCCTAGCCATGTTACAACCGTTTCTCTTGCGTCGAACGCTTCAAGTTGACCTTGCCGCCAATTCTTTTGTTCTGACCACATGTCTGAGCGTTGAGACGACGTCGCTCCCGTTCATTTGAAGCTTTCTACTATCGTTAACTATTGCAGATTGGTAACTTGGCTAGGGGCACTGATGTAGTCAACACTTGTAGAATAATCAAGGTTGATTAAGAGATCTTGATCATTGTTTATTAATAGGACCTTATAAAAAGTATTGAATATAAGTATTTTTTAAATGATTTATCATTATTAGGGGACTTTTTAACAATAAATAATGCAAAATATTTTCGTTTAGAATGTACCTTTTTCGAGGACCGACGACCTGGTAAAGGTTGCGGGAATCCGATGGATGCGCGACGCACAGTATTGATCACTCTAGCGACGCTTGGGGGAGGCTTATGTCCAACAGTGGACGTCTGTCGGTTGAAATGACGATGATGATTGATATTCATGTGGAGAACTATTGTCTTCTCAAGAAACATATGAACGACCACTAAAATTCGTGTTGTCAACAACAGATTTTAATTTCATTGAAAAATTTCCAAGCGTTTGCCTTTTAAGACAGACTAATCACTTTTTATTACTTCTCTATTAAAATGTTCTTATTGTTGAACTAAGCTAAAAATGTCAATAAAATGTTTAAATGTTATGATGGAATACTCGTATTTACCACACGCCAAAAAATACGGACAATCTTATGTTGTCTATGTATCTTAAGTTGTGGATCGCTGGTGCCTGTGGCAGGTATTAACACCTGTAATACAGGTCACCAGGTCTATCGCACTTCAGGCTCGCGGACGGTGAGCCATGGGTAGCTCGCTGTCCGATCCTCCGGTAACTGTCCGGACCGAGCCCAAGACGTCGACGGCGCGCACTGTTCCCGCGCGCCTCAAGGAGTTGTCAGCAACAGGAGGGTCCCAACTGGGTCGAAGCCTACTGGGGCCAGGGTTATCCGAAAGGAAGCTCGTGCCCCGGTATGAAGAGGCTAGAAGGAACGGGGTGGGTATTTAGTCAGTAAGAGTCTGACACTATCTCCCGCTCCACCCAAGAGCGGGGGTTGTCATAAAATGATTTTTGCCCACCGAAAAAAAAAGTCTATCGCACTTGACAATAATGTAGAGTTTGTATTCTTGAAGTATTTATTCTGTCATGTTCAAGAAAACCAACAATTTTATCCCTATGATGTCATATCATTTAAGATCGTATATACCTAATACAAAAGAATGTTTGGGTAAGAGACATTAGGTATCCATTAAACAATATACAAAAAAAAACTTATTTTCCAATAGTACTTGAACGATAAAAACTGACAATGGGCATGACGTCACAATTTCACGTCAAATCAAATGATATAGTAAACAACATCAAAAAACGTAATTTTGTTCCAACCGGTTCAAGTTAAATACAGTCACACAGCTTATTACTTACAACTTAAAAATCAGAACTTTATAGGTGGAACAATGCTATATGCACGACAGGGAAATCGACTACAAATGTAAAAATGCCATATTATGCACGACAGGGGAAACAACTACGGGTGTAAAATTGCCATATGCACGACAGGTGAAACGACTACAGGTGCAAAAATGCCATATATACGACGGAGAATTCGACTGCAAGTGATATAATACCATATACACGACAGAAATATCAGCTACAGGTGTAAAAATAGCATATGCATGACAGGGAAATCAACTAGAAATGGAAAAATACCATATGCACGGCAGGGAAATCGACTACAGGTGGAAAAATGACATACACACGACAGGGAAAATATTTATTTTCCTTGTTGACAGCTCTTAAGTCATCAATGTCAAAAGTTCATTGACCTTGGATCACGCAAAGATGACATGGATTTGAATTACAACACCAATACGCGAAGTGAGTTGTATAACCGATATGTCCTTCACTGCAACTAGTTTTATATTTATCCGTGTAATGTTAGCTAGAAATATTCTTGATTTAACATAAAATAGAATCATACGGCTAAATAAGACTATCATTTTTTTTTTTCAATTTATTTATTGGCACACCAACAGCATTACATACAGATTTTTTTGTTAATAAATAAAATTAAAATCAGGGCACTGGTATGCATGCCTATTACAGGTATGCACAGCTTACACCATGCTAGTTATGACATTCATTATTTTGTTACGAAATAAAAAAAAAATTACCAAAAAAAAATAAACATAGTGGAAAAAACACACATATAATTTTAAAAATATTATTATAAAAATATTATTATCTATGCTTGCGATCCCGACAGATGTTGTCCAAAAGTTGGCTTTTCGTAAGAACAAAAATTTGAGAACTGGATAGCAGCGCCACCTACCGAGTCCAAAGATGGACAGACTTTCTGGCGTCTGACTACGTGTAACGACTGTCAAAGATCTACGAATGACAACTGGGATCAACAGCTTTACGAGCTTTCCGCAGCCTCATGCAAGAGAATGCCTCAACTACTGGCCTGGGCTAAGGGGACAAAAATAATTTTTCAATACACTTGCTCATAAAGTGACTCCTATTGCACTGCATTTAGGTATATAATGGCACTTGTTACCAAACTATGATATTTTATGTTACATGTGGATGGATGGAGAGGGAGAGGGAGGCCAAAGAAAAGATGGATGGATTGTGTGAGAAGTGATATGAATGAAAAGGGAGTTAGTGATAGCGTGACGAGCGACAGGACAGGAATGGAAGAAAAAAACGTGTTGCGCCGACCCCAAATAAAACGGGATAAGGGCAGGAAGATGATGATTACGCACTAGTGCTATAATGTGGTTAGAACCTTTTTTTTTGTTCAATCTCTCCCTGCCATAATTTTATTACATTTATCGTATGGATGGGCGCGCGTCCCCACGAGGAAAAGAAAAAAAAAATTGGCGCGCATATGAAAACAGATATTTATCGCCACAAAAGTTTACTAGTTTTACAGTTATTTTCTTCAAAAGTGTGTTGAAAAACGTCGTATGATACACGTGAGTAATTAATGATTACCGTTCTCGGCTCTTTTAAGACCCTCGCCTTGGCTCGGGTCTAAATACCTCCTCGACGGTAATCACTAACATTACACACTTATATCATAATCACTACATAGTATAAAACAAAGTCGCTTTTTCTGTCCCTATCCCTATGTACGCTTAAATCTTTAAAACTACGCAACGGATTTTGATGCGGTTTTTTTTAATAGATAGAGTGATTCAAGAGGAAGGTTTATATGTATAATAACATCCATTAAATAGTGGGTAAATACTGTTACCCGAGCGAAGCCGGGGCGGGTCGCTAGTGTGCTGTAAAATATCTTGTGAATAGCAAAATCTCGATGTTTCATACGAATGATTCCAATAATAATAAAATCCTCTCGATGATTTCAACCGTGAATGTTATTCAAGCAATTTATGTGTATTTTGAGTAGATGTTTTTGCTACCGTATTTAATTATACATACAGCGTTGTTTCGAAAGAACCTTCAACTATTTATCTCGTAACCATTTTGAACATTGTTCTAGCAGAGGCCATAGTCTTAATTTAGTTTTTAGTAACATGTCTACTGAAGCCTTTCAAAATCAGAGCAGTAATGCTAGGGAAGGTGGCGGCCGCACGCATGAACGGACTTGCTCACACCCCAGCCATCGGGATCTTGACCCTGATTTCAAGCCGCCTACTGGGGCCAGGGTTACCCGAAAGGAAGCTCGAGCCCCGGTATGAAGAGGCTAGAAGGAACGGGGTGGGTTTTTAGTCAGTAAGAGTCTGACACTATCTCCCGCTCCACCCAAGAGCAGGGGTTGTCATTGGATGATTTTTGCCCACCGTAAAAAAAAACCCATATTTTAAGCCACGGTAGGTCCTCCAACCAAATTGTATTTAGGTGCACTAACATAGCGCTTACAGGAATAAACGTTGGTAGGTTTTAACTATATTTTCCACTAGCTTTTGCCCCCAGCTTCACCCGCGTACATAAAATATAGCCTATGCCACTCAGGAATAAAGCATCTTTTTATCAGTGAAAAAAATTTTGCAAACGGACCAGTACTTCCAGAGATTACCTCCTAAACAAAAAATTTATAAAAAAAAAATTTTTAATTGATATAAATTAGTGCTTGAAAGAAAGAAAAAAAAGAAAAACAGTTTATCTACGCTAAAAAAACGCAATCTTAAATCTAGCTAAGAAACCCACCTAGCGATCCCACCTGATACCTTCAGTTGAGATCGAAAGTAGTGACGCATTCGTTGATGGAGAGGCGCACTAGTTTATGAGCCTATTCAATCCAACATTGAAGATACCCAAATTATAATCGGACAGGAAGATCATAGCAGGAAAATGGTTCCAATTATTGTTATTAATTCATGAATCCCCAAGCGACCACCGGTGGCCGCGCATCTATTGTCTTACTATTGTGTCTCTAATTGACGGTATCTGAAGGGTTAATTGTTGTTACTGTGATTAAATTTACTCATACTGTCAGTACCTACTTAGAAACAACAATTATGTATCTATACAATCATTAATTATACCCAATATTGTTCCTAAAGCAACATTTCCCATACACTTCACGATCCACACAGAGTGAAACTTCCTACTTAAGAACAATACGATTGCGTACTTGTAACAATACACAATAAGTATTATGAACACATTAAGATTAAGACTCGAATTAATTTAAGCTCATAATTTAATTATTAACCTTCATTTTAAAATACGTATAGTTGAGCTATACATAGCATAGTCGGCCTAATAATCTTCCCACTGTTGGGACTCAGGCCTCCTCTCTAGGAGAGGGCATGGGCTGTAATTCACCACGTAGGCCCAATGCGGGTTGGTGGATGTCACATGTCGCCCAATTTTATTTTTTGGTGCTAGGACATTCCGGTTTCCTCACGATGTTTTCCTTCACCGTTTATATAAATTACACAAAGTAATGCGCTTGGCTGGGTTTGAACCCGCGACCTACAACTTGTAAGTCGGGGCCATTACCACTCGGCCACCACTGCACCTGAGCTATGCTCCCTAGAGCTATACGAATACTGACAAATGCCTGCACTGACTGGACAGGTCCATATAGAACTGTATGGTTGTTTCCTCAAAAGATCATCTCAGACACTAATCTGTATGGTTCTCATATGATTTTACCATTACATATTACTGTGTTGACTTTAAAATAAACTTTGACCCCTGAGTTTATTTCGGTGTTTCTTCTCAGGGTAGTCAGCTAGGAAACAACGGTCTCATCTAATTTAAACTGACGATCAACATTGACGTGTAAAAGTGCTTTTAAAAAACGTATTTGCAAAATAATAATAATTTATAATTTATTTATTTATATACACATTTATACAGTTTGCAGTTTTTTTTTTTTATCAGTAATAGGTTTGCGTTTAACCACAAAAAAGACGGGGTACTCTTTCAGAAGTCAATGGCCCCAGTAAATAATAGTAATAATAATAATTCTTTATTAAGCTCCAGTAGACCTTCGGCAGGCTAGACTTTTTGAAGTGTAATCATGTTTGTCCAAACAATTTAGGTACTTACACAAGAAAAATTCACTTATCTTACGAAAATCAACAGTTTTTTTTTATTAAAGTCTGGAAAGGGCACTGTGTCGCTTAGACTGACAGCCAGTGTAATAAGCGCCGCGTTTTTCCAATTTCGGTACACTGTCTGGGAAAATAAAATGCTCGGCTTTTCATATTATTAACTTTTAAGAGAGGGGTTAAGTTCGAGTTTCATCGTGATGACGACTTTTGGAATAGGCAGTGCTTTTTCTTTGTTTAAGTAATTCTTTAAAATCACATTTTGCAATTTAAACATATTTTCCTTCCACTGTCATCCATACCGCTCTTAGGCACGCAATTTTCTGATTTTCGCACTAGTGTGGAAAAGTGCGTCAGCTCGCTCCCGCCATAATTTATTACATTTATATTATTAGGATTGCGCCAATCCTGATAAATTATACCCAGACACAGACCAAATGATCATGCTTATTACACAAACATTTATCCTGGATGGGAATCGAACCCACGACCTCCGGCATAGCAGTCAGGGCCTGTCCTAACTTAACCTAATCACTAGACCAACAGTCCAGTCAAATAAAATAAGTTGTATTTTTTTACTTTTTCTAACGAAGTTTTACCAAGAAACATTTTTATGCTTGACTGTACCTTTACTTTTTTTTTTAAATCTTCTAATTGATCTTTACTTAACATCTAATGACCTGGTGAAGGTCGTGGAAGCTATGAGATGTGTAAAGCTAGAACTACATTAGACCGACGCACACGTGTATCACACCTGATTTGTACGGAGAGTCTGTCTAAAAAAAAGTCATACGACTTGGGTAATAGGCTAGTTGCCGTAAAAAATCTAATTAGTCCTTCTTTTGGATTATTTAAAAATTATTATTATTAGGGACAAGTAATTTTTTATTTGTAAATTAAACCAAAAATGACAAAGATATAGCCCATAAAAGTTACGTGTAACGTCACGCGCCATGCTGCATTTTTTCGCACCGAGTTTTGTGGGCTATATCTTTGTTATTTTTTGTTTAATCGAAACAAGAAAAATAAGTGTCTAATTTTTTATAGCCTAAAATACGGACTAAATAAAATGTAGTTATTTTCACCCTGGAAACTACCCTATTATTAAGGTAAAATGAAATCTAATGCAGTCAACACTACTTCAATAATCAAAATTGATTAAGAGATCTTGATCATTGTTTACTAATAGAATCACCTGATAAAAAGTATCGAATATAAGGGTTTTTTAAATTATTAAGACTGGTCGCCCACGTTCGATAATCGGTGACCGATTTTGTGTAGGAGAAAACATAGAACACACTGATAGCAATAGTGCAACGCACACGTCCTACAAAAAGTCGATCAGAAATACAGAACAATGTGACCAATATACAAATCAGCCCGATTATCTGTCCTACAAAAAGTCTGACGTGGGTGGGAAGCGTAATTTTATACAAAATTCCCAAGTCGTTTGACTTTTTAGACAGACTGTAGATAGAACGACGTAGCGTGGCGAGTATGAAGTGTAGCTCTACAAGTCTAGTTTCCCAGATCGATCGGCGTATGTGGCACACATGTGTGCAGTGTAGCTCTACCTTTATTCAGCTGGCTTAGCGAGGACATTGCTTTAATAGGTATTATACAGTAAGGCTTCTACGTCTTTCCTACAATTTTTAGGTCAAAAAGGTCGAACAAGCGAAAATAATTCTCTGGAGTTTTTATTTTTATTTTTGACCACGATCTATTTATTTGTGAATAATTAAAACAAAATTTGAACATCAGTTATAAACAATTTGAAAGTTATTAGAGTTTATGGACAAATTGCTTATATCTATATAATACGTATTGCAGGTCTGTTGGAATTCCCACGCACCTCAAGGAATTGTCAGCAAAAGCAGGCGCCCAGCTGGGTCGAAGCCTACTGGGGCCAGGGTTAGTTTCGAAAGAGTAGCTCGAGCCCCGGTATGAAGACTAAAAGGAACGGGGTGGGTTTTTAGTCAGTAACAGTCTGACACTATCTCCCGCTCGAACCAAGAGCGGGGGTTGTCATTGGATGATTTTCACCACCATAAAAAAGGTCTGTTGGAAGAAATTGAAATAAGTAGTATCTTTGTGCTCTTCAATCTGTTTTTATTCTTTTCATTTTTAAGTGTTGTATACATAAATAAATAATAAAAATAAAATTGGCTGACTTGCCAAATGTTGTTTAATTCATGAATCCCCAAGCGACACCCGGTGGCCGCGCATCTATTGTCTTACTATTGTGTTTCTAATTGACGGTATCTGAAGGGTTAATTATATAAATTATAAAAAAAAGGGTAGAGGTATAAATATTTTAGGACCTATTCTCATACCTTTCAAATATACACAAAAAAAAAAAACATAAAAATCGGTCAAACCGTTTTGAACGAATTTGCTAACTCTGTAGGTAATACGAGATTTTATACAATATAAAAGATTACGAACACAGTCGATGGCGTAGTCAAGGAAACAACTGCACAACATGAATAAAAACTATTCAATGATAACCAACAGTGCAGGTCAGTTGAAGCGTAAAGTTTTTTAATTTTCCGGGGTAAAAAGTAGCCAACCTACTACCTGTAGAGGTTGGGAATTAAATCGGAAATCACGAAATTGTTCGATTTATCCGGTAGCATTTTTTTTTTTTTGTCTTAAATCACTTTGGACAATAAACCGCCTTGATTTTAAAATGGTGACAATTTGTGTTAATAACATAGCTTTATTTGCTAATATATAAGTGGTATCCATTTTATTATTATATGTTAGTCTGTAAGGTTATAATATATGTCACCGGAAAATTGCAGATTCTAAGTGTTCCAATCTTTATTAGATTATAATTTTTCGAATATTTTGAAAACAATTGTCTTGTATACGGTAAATCACATTATAATTGTATCTTATCTTGTCTTGTACGCAACTGTATTGTATTTCTGTACTCTTTTTCTTATTACTATTATTTCATGTTATTGTATATTGTGTTGTCTACGCCGAATAAATGCTATTCTATTCTATTCTTGTTATATAAAAAATATAGTTCACAATTTCACGCGATATATTAGAATCTTGCGGCTGTTTGCAATAAATTTTCGACAGTCAAAATGCCTGATGATAGATAATTCATTATTCGATTCTTTATAAATCTGTTAAAAATAAAACGTATTCAAGGACCGAAAATGACGGAAAAATCAAACTAAGTAAATATTTAAATGTCCAAAATATTATCTAAGAAACTTGTTGTTGTAACGTATCGACATGACCTTTCGAAAATAATATCAGTTTGTTTATTTTATTCTGAGATCAGATATTAAAATGTTGATGTCATTCTAATTTTGTATACACGCAAAATATTAGAGTGTCGATTTGTTTGTAAATAACAAATAAATAAACTGTACTAATTTTATATGGCAGACTTCACTTTGATGTTTTAAAAATTGTTGAATCTAAATTTAAAAAAAAAAAATATTACGACATTGCGTGGCTGTATATACGTTTGCACTTGTTCTATTTTCAATGCCACGCAAATAAAATTGACCTCACAAAAAAAGCAACCACAAATCCGTGTTCAATTATTTAAACACTCAATACTGCAACAAATTAGCACCCATTGTTCAATTCTATCTAGTAGATCACAAACAAATTATTCTAAAATCACAAAAAAAAAATTTACCAACCTGTATAGTAAATAAAAATCCTCACACAAATCACAGATGGAAAATAAAAATGAAAAAAAACACTGGTTTGATCACACGCGTCGTGTTTACAGCGGGCGATGCTAGGCGTTCACAAATAACCGACCGCGCCGAACGGCCGACGCGTCTCGACTGCCGCCCGAAGCTTAGAAAACCATCGACACAAGTACACATATGAAACAATGATTTGTTTATATCATAATTAACAAAGGTAACTTTATTTACTGTTTTTGAGCCGTTTCACTGTTTTGAGCGATGTTACAATACAAGGTCGTCGCTTGAAGCGATTTTTCTCTCTATTTTAATAAAAGGAGAAACTGACTGACTGACATATCAACGCACAGCCGATACTATTGGGACTAGGAGCGTGAAATTTGGCACAAGGATTCCCTTTATGACTTAAACGAGCACTAAACTCTTTAAAAAATAAAAGGTCCATTTTGACATTTGGAACTACAACAAAATAATAATTGGGGGTCCGGTGTATATGTAGCTATTATCGATATTTTAGTAATAGCTTCACTACACCGGACAAGCTAGTAGGTAGTCAAAATACAAATGTCATAGCGTGCGCTTTATTTTTTGTCAATTTTAAGAGTGGGTATTCCAAAATTCATACTCTAAATGGATGAAATATGGGTCTAAATTTTGTATGGAAAAACTTACTTTTACACGGGCAAAGCCGCTGCCTAAAGCTAGTTGGTTTCATATACAGCTTCGAATTTTCAATAGGGTTGCATAAGCATACTCCGCATCTAGGTTAGGCGCAACAAAGACAATCTCCACAGATGGTGGTTCTCGGACGGCTCCGATCTTCAGTGGCTGTGTGGCTTCCCCCCTTCCCTGAGGAACCCTTCGTGCGAGTCCGAATCAAACTTACCCATTATTTTCTTTGGCTTACTGTCATTTGGGACACGTAATGTCCGGACACAGTGTCATGTTTCGACACAGTGTCCCAATTGACACTTTTTAATTTTATTATATTTTTTTTAAATTAGTTTGATAAATATTAGTTTACACTAAGATTAGGTAGTATAAATTAATATTTATCAAACATATTTTTTTCATCTGACTGTACAAAATAGTTTTTTTTTATCTGTGTCCAAATCGTCACCAAAAAAATAAAAATAAATTTAAAAGTGTCAATTGGGACACTGTGTCCAAACATGACGTGTCTCAAACGACAGTAAGCCTTTTCTTTACGTTTTACCTAGTTTCACTTCTAAAACATAAATTATACCAGGCAATATTTATCAAGATGTTCGCTCTAGTTTTAGAGCGATAAATATTTCTACCTATCTCGTTGGTGCATTTTGTTGGTTTTCATCGTATCGGGCCAATGTTATCAATTCTATGTGTACAGTAGTTCTCTCATTTCTTTTATTACAACAAGCAAGGATGTTTTTTCTTTTTCTTCATCTGGAAACGGAAATACAGTATTGCTCTTAGTGTATATACAAAATATTTAAAGGGCCTACAAAATTGATTGCCTTAGCAAGACGTTATAGATGTAATGTAATTGTAATTGTAATTTTGTAAAAACTTCTATGAAGAAAGAAAGAACAATGTTTATTTTATATGCCAAACACACTGTAGAAATCACATTTAGAAACTTGCGTCAAATAGACCCAGTTTAGCAAAAAATACCGGACAACTACGTGGTAGTTGCTTGACGCTGGTTTTCAACTTAACCTTACTAAGAGTGTATGACAGTTATTTATTTATTAGTATTATGTGTAAGGTAAATATACATGTTAATGTGAGATAAATTATTAAATAATTAACAGGTGTTTTTTAGTTTTAGATATGTAAGAAACAATAAAATACTAAGACAATAATTTTGTAAATTGTGTAATTTATTTTATCACCACTGCTCTCAAAACGATGAAGGAAAATATCGTGAGAAAACTGGCATATCCTAGAACTAAAAATTTGAAGACATGTGACATCCGCCAACACTCACCGGGCTCGCGTAGTGGATTACCGCCCATTCCTTCTCTTAGAGAGGAGCCCTGAGTCCCAGCAGTGGGAACATTATGAGGTTGAATATGCTAATATATTCGTATCACGCTTGTCTGTGGCAGCCTTAATTAGAGCCTAAATATCTCCATATCTTTATTACAATTAACCCCTATCGAGCACCAAAGATAAGGCGGTATAAAAATGCAATCTCCAAAGCCCCAAAATAGCCCTTATCTGCGAATATATTTGAGAAAACATATCGGATTTATGCGCCCCTCTCTTTTGGCCCTTAAGGGGTTATCTGAGCCCCCTAACTCCATTCGCGGGGGCCTCTTGAGCCCCTATACGTGTTGATAAAATAGATTGGGAGGAAATTGCAATTTCGTGTACTAATATACCAGAATAATATATTTAGAGTATGTTACTGGGTACGTTATTGGTGTTGTCAGTGACATCCGGTAGTAATAATAATAGAATTATGCTACATAGGATATGATGATACGGCTATAATTACGAAAAGGGAAGGCAAGGGCCTTATACCCAATAGGTATCCTAGGGGTATCGCCTGCGTACTTAAAATATAGCTAATGTCACTCAGGAATAAAGCGCTTTGTATTGGTGAATAAGTTTTAGCAATAGAACAGGTATTTTCAGAGATTACCTCCTATAAAAAAAACTTTACTTCTTTATTTATTTATTACGAAGCCGGCTTTGCTCGGATGCAATATTACACATATAAACCTTTCTCTTAAATCACTCTATCTATTTTAAAAAAATGGCATCAAAATCCGCGTACATAGGGATATAGGGACAAAAAGCGACTTTGTTTTATACTATGTTGTGATTTATTATATTGTTTATTGTACACCACGTACCTAAACAAAAAAAAATACAGGGCAAACATTTTTCAAAATAAATGTACAATGAGTGGTGTTATGGCACAGGACGATCTCTTACAGACAACCTTTATAATAAAGTGTAGATAACTTTTAATTTGAGTTTAAAATTAAGAATATTGTCAGATATCATTTAAAAAGGCTGGAAACCGTGAAAGGTCTTTCACAGTTATGTAAAAGTGTAATTTCATGGAAATACATCCTATATACGAACTCCCACAAATAAGACCTTTTTATTTTTATTATCTCCGATCCCTACAGTAATACCAACCTCAAAAATATGAAGTTTATCAGCATTTACTATTCCCTTAGTACAAGCACAAAATATATAGGTACAGAAGTCAATCTACATAAAAAGCGCGCTCGAGCAACGCACACATAGACACCGCTCACGGACACGATATCTCGGTAGCGCCTCGGCCCGCTCGTCGAACAGTTCCGGCTGAAACGCTCATTAGTGTGCGTCCACCGAGCGTAGGTATGAAAAGTGAAGTACATACATGATATTGTCTTCTGTACCTATCTATTTTGTGGTACAAGTGCTAACGAACACCAAACTGACTGTGGTCTACGTAAAACATTTTCGGGCTGTTTCCATTTCTAAAATTGGTCTGAAAACCAATCCGGTCATTCCATCCCACGCTACGTTTCCCGATATTCATGATATCCGAAGAGAAACCGACTGAACTGGATGAATAAATGTTATTACACAAAAATGTAGTAATTACGTATATAAATATAGAAGGTTAATGTTAAAAAGTCTTTTGTAAACGGCAGTAACTATGTACAATATAACAACTTACAAACATCTAAACTAATAAATATTATTAACTAGCTGCTCCCAGCGGCTTCGCCCGCGTGATAGCAGAAAATTATCCCAAGGGAATATACTTCCGGTATACAAAGTATCCTATGTCCTATTCCAGGACATGGTCTATCCGTGTACCAAGTTTCATCAAAATCGGTTTTGCCATTTAGGCGTGAAGACGTAACAAACAAACAAACAAAGTCACTTTCGCTTTTATAATATTAGTAAGGATAAGTTATTTTTTAAGGTGGGAATCATCATGCCTTCTGGCGTGGGTAGGGGGGGAGGACGTGCCAGATTTTTATTTTTTTTTACCACGGGTTTCCTTTTCTGATCATCCCACGCTAGCGGGTATCGACCCTGCCCTGGTCGGGTTTCTAACGGCTGAGGCGTGAGGCAGTCCGTTCCTTCACGCTTGTGGCTATCTCCTACACTAGCATTACTGCTTTGCAGAAGAAGGCAATCGCCTGCCATTTCTCTTCGATCCGGATCATTTCATAAACTGAACCAGGGCACGGTCCGTGTTGTCGTTGCTGCCGATCATGAATACACGGCGGTGCGGTGCTCTGCCCAAGCGGAGCTCACCTCCATCGTATGCTGCATCGTGTCGTCCGGGCGGTGTAGGTTGCGGGTTTTCCAGGTAGGCGCATTACTTTGTATAATTCATTTCATCACCACTGCTCTCAAAACGGTGAAGGAAAACATCGTGAGGAAAGCGACATATCCTAGAACCATAGATAAATATGTGACATCCGCTAACCCGCACTAAGGCCTCGTGGTAGACAGATAGAAGGCCCATTCCCCCTCCCATAGAGGAGGTCTGAGTCCCAACAGTGGGAACATTATAAGGCCAACTATGCTATGCTAAGAATCGACTAGCTATTTGCTGATATCCCAAATAACTTGATGAGCATTCAGAACCTCTCCCTAGTGTTTCAACCCTAAACACACCAACAGCTCAAACAATAAGTCCCGATCCCGATAAAGTTGTTATATTTGCAGCGTTTGAGGTTTGGTTAAAAACTGTAAATATTATTACTTTGCTCAGCTAATTTTGTAATAGCTTTGTTCCTAAACTCACTTTGTTGGTCTTTGAGAATTTTACGGTCGTTTAGATTTGATTACACGATGCTGGTTTGAATTTCGTACTCATATTTTTTTCTCGTAAAGATTTTACTGTCATTGATCATCTCTTTTTACTCCAAGTTTCTTAGTTATTTTCTTTTTAAGTATTTTTAATTTTTAAGACATAAGCACTAACATCATCATTTCTAAGCATAGGTCTCCCCCTAGTGTCGTCACAATCACCGCTCTTGTGGGTCTCGCATCCATTGGATTTCCGTGATCCTTACCTGATCATTTATCTACCTTATGGGAGGCCTTCCAACACTGTGTTAACACGTTCCCTGCGCCATCACTTTCAAAAAACTTTCAGCTGGTGCTTAGGAGACCTAAAAGGTCTCCAAACTAACCTACCATTTGGTGCGTTTGAGACCTAATCGGTCTCCTAAAGATACAGTTTACAAAATAGTTTATATCTTCCAAAAAAATAATCAAATATATTTTGAAGTTTTTGTGGGTGAAAGATAGCCTATTGCTTAATATTTTGCTAAGTTCGCACGCAGTTATGACATTTGAATAAACTACAAATAACAAAAAAAAAATGATATCGATTGTATCTCGTACCGCAACGGAAGATAGTTCAATATGTGTAGTAAGTAGTGATGGGAATAAAATAATATCTCAGTTGTCGATTGAAAAAGTTTTATTAATTATGGAAAGTGTTTTTCATTAAAACATGGTAAGCACATTGATTGCTTGCATTGCGCGCAAATGGTAACAATTCGTTTAGTTTTTTTAGAAGCGTCAGTGCTGTTTAATGTGCGTCGTAATTTTTCATAACAACCCACACAACGTCTTTTTTTGTCGCCACGTTGGAAAACATGATCAGTACATCTTCCTTCGGGTAATTCTGTAATAAAGTGCATTGTATAAATAAACAGCATGCAACTATGTCAGTGAAGTAAATGCGATGGAATCTAATTTTATTAGTTTTGTTATTCGAGTGTCTTATGTATATTTTTGTACTTAGGCTGTTGTTGCTTTAAAAAAATATACGAAGGTATTAAATAAAAGCTGGATGTCACAGGTCTCTTGTAAGTTTACTATAACAACGTTTTTGTTTTAATAACCGAAATTTAGGCTACCAGAAACTTACCAGAGAGTGATGTGAACCCCCCCCCTTCCCCCTGTGTAGTATAATGCTTACATAATTAAAACACTCTAGCATTAGAGATAAGTAGCAAAGCCCACCAGAAATGCTACTAAGCTAAGACAATCTCAAAAACAACCAAAAATTTTCAGGCAATCAACAGAAGAAGTAGGTACATAACGCGTTTCAAACACAAAAAAATAAAAACCACGTAATATCGAAAAAAAGGCAGGCAGATGTTAGTTGGAAATAAAGTCTCCCCTCTTTAATTTATGTTATTTGAATTGTATCCAAGAAGATTTTTGTTCAGTAAACTCGAATGATTAAAGTGCATAATATGCTCAGTTTCATGCAAAGCGTGCTGCAGTTAGTTGACGATGCTAAGCTTACGCGTTGTCTGGAACCATTACCTAAGTTTCTGGAGAGATTTTAGCTACCTTTATGAGTAAGAACAGTTTGTTTTCGAAGAACTGTTAGGTATGTTGACCACGGCAATCTTCTGACACCACCACGCTCGCCATCGGATTTATCAGCATACCCTTGAACCTAAACGGTTATGTTTAGAACAAATCAAGATGTGTTTCCTCAAAAAAATGTACTACAACATGACATCTACTCTGCAAAAATGGTGAGAAAAACGCAGTAGGTAAGTACACAAGTATGTATCTAGTATTTTGAGCGCTCTTAGGCAAGAGGGATGGCCTAGTGTATCTGCTTTACATTAGATATCATGTCACAAGAAACCTGCAGGTTTTATATACACGCTTGTTGTCACACGAGTTGTATTAAAAATAATATTTTGTGCAATAATAAGTTAATCATACCTGTTCCAGAAATTTTTCGGCCTCCGAATGTTTCGATTATTGATTCTGTGAATTCTTTTTTTGACATTTTCTTGTCTGTATTTGCATTGTATATTATCCATGCGTTTATGAGTGCAGTACCAAATAAAAATTCCATCATCACTTTCCGATACCACTTTAGACCTCGTCGTAAAGTAGTATAGTATGCCGACATTTGATCTGAGTAGTCTATCCCTTTTTTATTATCATTATAAGTTAAAATGCACAGTGGCTTTCTGATCATTTCATTAGTTCTCTTATGTATCTTACCTGTATCTACTAGAGACGCTTTATGTGCTTTACAGGAAGTTATCATTGAAACTTGGCGCTTATCGTGCCATTTAATAACTTTTACACCACTAGGCAGCATTATCCCTTCAACTTCGCCTTTCTTCAATTTTTTAGACATAAATTGCTTGGGAAGTCCTCTTCGGTTTGATCTTAGCGTGCCACAGTAAAATGTTTTCTTTTCTAAGAGTTCCTCTACTAAATCAAGAGAAGAATAAAAGTTATCGGCTACTAAAACTCGTCCTTCATTTTCTAGACCCTCTATGAGCTTCATAACTACATTTTTTCCATGGTTCACTTCTCTGCGATTTCCTTCTTTACCTGTATATACTATGGTTTTAAAAGTGTACCCCTCAGGAGTACATAGTTTATTTGGAGGTATATGGAACAGGGAGTAAAGTCCCACATACCTCCTTTGAAAAGGGAGGATCCTCCAACCAGACCGGGTGTTATGGTCTGGTGGGCGACTGCCCGATAGTTGATGTCGGGCTGTCGTATATGTTCAAATCGCGCGGAGAACTCTGATTGCGCGATGCAGGATTTCGTGTTTTTTCTTCGTAGTTCTTATGTGGCGTCATAGATGTCGCTACATCACTCCCCTCCGGAGATCGGAGATCGATGGTTCTTGATGCTTCTTGATGTGTGCCAGGCCAGCGGTAGGTTGGTTCCAGTGAATCGGAACCGATGCCGCATAGTTCTCGGTGAGTCGGAACTGTCTGCGGTGATGCCCCAGTGAGTCGGGGTGTTGCTATCCCAGTGAGTCGGGATAATGCCCCAGTGAGTCGGGGTGATGATGTCCCAGTGAGTCGGGATGATGCCCCAGTGAGTCGGGGTGGTGCTGTCCCAGTGAGTCGGGACGATGCTGCAGGCTCCAGTGAGTCGGAGTATTGCTGCTGGCTCCAGTGAGTCGGAGCGGTGCTTGTGCGACGTAGGGCTTGACAGCTGGCGTCGACCAGGAGAGGTTCTTCATGGCTCTTCATATGACTGGCCGAAGGTGCGGTGTGCCAAGCCAAGGTCGCTGATGCGGCTGAGGTGATGACCAGGTATGACCAGGTAGGCATACTGGCGGTCAGGATACCCTTAGCCGAGGGTGCTGGCTTTTTGGCTCGTTGCTCGAAAGCTTGAGGAAGTGATGATGACGTCACGAAGTAGTAGCTGCACGAAGGCTGCGCTGACGTTCTTTGTCGAGGGTCACCAGTTTGGAGGTAGGTGGTGGAGGGAGTAAAGTCCCACATACCTCCTTTGAAAAGGGAGGATCCTCCAACCAGACCGGGTGTTATGGTCTGGTGGGCGACTGCCCGATAGTTGATGTCGGGCTGTCGTATATGTTCAAATCGCGCGGAGAACTCTGATTGCGCGATGCAGGATTTCGTGTTTTTTCTTCGTAGTTCTTATGTGGCGTCATAGATGTCGCTACATTTATATAGTTTAACTCCATATTTATGCGATTTATTTTTGATATATTGGCGAAAAATAAGTCTCCCGCGCCAGGGAATCATTGATTCGTCTATCACGATAAATTTTCCTGGAGTTAAAATATCTTTAAAACGATTATTTAACATATTAAGTATTTGTCGAATTTTGTAGAGTCTATCTTCAGTATCATTCCTTTCATCGCTGAAATGCCAAAACTTTAGAAGCAAGATAAATCTATCTCTTCCCATGAGAGAGCATATATATTCATTTCTGTAAATGGATTTCTTTGACCAATAATCGTGAAAATGTGGAACCTTATTTAAGCCCATCGTGAGTATGACACTGAAAAACTGACGCATTTCATTTGCATTTGTAGGTTTCCAAGCTTTAAAGCGTGATTTTGCTGTAATTTCTTTTTCTAATAAATATTTATCTGCGTATTTATTAGTTTCTTCTACTATTTTATCAATAATATCGTCAGTGAGAAACAAACTATAAATATCGACGGGCAATTTATTACGAATAGGTACATTTGTCACGCTATCAAGTATGCTCTCATCGAAGCTCAATACGTCATTGTCGGGAATGTCAATCCAATCTTTATCACCCTCAA
Organism: Mythimna lalbum; assembly: GCA_949319445.1. Lineage (NCBI taxonomy): Eukaryota > Metazoa > Arthropoda > Insecta > Lepidoptera > Noctuidae > Mythimna > Mythimna lalbum. The sequence goes on along the minus strand of OX439362.1, from coordinate 19,748,041 downwards.
GCTCTCCACCCTCACTTTCTGATATATTTTCAGACATATTATCTTCATCTTCACTTATTATATCAGATGAGAGATTTTTACTTGTATCATCATCACTTCCATTTGAAACGATTTCTTCTATTTCAGTATTGGTTGCTTCATCAGTCTGCGTCTCCAGAGCGTCTTCTTGTGTTTTTTCGTTTTCTATGTCCTGATCTAGTTCTTCCACTTTTTCATTCTGTATTTCTAGACTTCTATTTTGCTTATTCTGATCTTTTTCTTGTCCTATTATATTATTTTCTTGTTGCTTTTCAGTGTTTCTCTCTTCTAAATGTTTTTGTGAATTATTGTTCAAGTTGCATTTAGTCGTTTTTCTTTCTGCTTTTTCGTCATAAGTGAGCGCATCATCCTCAAAAGTATACTCAAAAGAAAATGGACTATTGTTTGTATTACCCGTGGTTCTTCTTTCCTTTATAGTTGTTTTAATCAATTTTTGCATACTGCTTTCATTAAATTCTAAAGGTAATAAGTTCGAACATGAAATATTATTTAAAGACGAGCACCTACTTGATGTACATAAAGCATTCAATGAGATAGGAGAAGCTCTAGCATTTATGTTGGATGTTTCTGTAAGCATTTGAGTGCACGAGCTAGGAGTAGATAAACCACTATGGTTACGAGAAACAGTACCACAAAATCTACGAGTAGGTGTCATAGGATCAGTAGGTATAGTCGTTGTAGTATTCGTCATCAATAATGTGGTATTATTATGACTACTTTTTGGACTGGATATCGTATTCTGAAGCACACTAAATCGTTTTCCAGTATATGGGCTGATATATATATTATTTTCATTACTTAGCTGCGTGTGCTCCAACGTAGAAAGGTTCATCATTTTCTTTTTAGGTGCGTCAAATATTTCATAATCAGAATCACTGTCATTATTAGCCAATGGAGGGCAAATTTGAACATTTTCCAAAATTTTTATTTGCGATGTAGCAGTATAATCCGGCGTTGATTTTTTGTTGGTAATCTCACCAAAATAAATAGATTTTTTACACTTTTTTCTTTTATAAGCACTCATTGTATAACAAAAATGATAATCAACACGTAATACGTAATATACGCGAGTGTTATTTTGCAAACGTGCGCGCGACCTCCCACGTCGATGCTAGGACAACACTAAAACGAGTCACGCAGCGCCCGCGCCGCCCACCTTCCCTCTCTTGCGTCTACGAGGCGTACGATTCCACGAGTACCGACATATCTCCTAACGCAAGGAATGAAAATAATTACAGTACTGTGCGTTAGGGACCTAATCCATCTCTAATTTCTTTTTTAATGTCCTTGAATTCATCTTTAAGTGAGAAGCAAATATGTATATTTGTCCTACTCATACCTAAAGAACTTTATATGTTAGATCCTCCCGCAAGGAGTGAAACAACACGATTATGTTCAACGCACAATACAAAAGTCCTGCAAGAGATCTGATAGATCTCATAATGCAACGAACGTGTTAAGGTACGCGGTCACACTTTCAGAATTTTACGGCCTCCTTGGCCATCTGTTCCACAAGTAATGAGCCTTGGTGATTCTTCTTGTTAAATCGGTAATCTTAGTTCTCCTGTGGACATATCATTTACTTAATTATTATTACTTATCGTTTATTCTTAAATTAGCTATACAAGCAAACATATATATAAATACATACTAGAATCTCATCTTCCTGCCGCCGTCCCGTTTTATTGGGGTCGACACAACACGTTTTTTCATCCATTCTATCCTATCACTCGTCACGCTATCACTATCTCCCTTTTCTTTCATATCACTTGTCACACAATCCATCCATCTTTTCTTTGGCCTCCCTCTCCCCCTCCATCCATCCATATGTAAACTCATAACTTTTTTAGCAACATGCTCGTCCCTCCTCTTCACATGTCCATACCAAGACAAACGATTCCCTTTCATCTTTTCAGTCACTGACGCCACTTTCAAACTTCCCCTAATATACTAATTTCTTTATATTCTTTAATCATATACATTTTAATATATATATGTACACTAAAAAAAACTTAAATACTAACTAAACTATTTATACTAAAACCTATGTACATAAATATAATACAAAAGACAAAGCACGCTCAGGCGTCAAAGTACTCCACATCGCTGTCATCTGGAAATGTGCCCAGAAGACTGGCAGCATTGCCACGTTGAATGGCAATGCTAATTCTTTGGGCGAAGAACGAGCCAGCCCTCTGGTCACGTAAAGTATCGATCAGTCGGCGTGAAATATCCTTGAAAAGAAGACGCGCACTCGAACCCTATGAACCAAGTGTTTCGACCCTCATTTCTCACTTTATCCATTCTCGTTACACCACACATTCGTCTTCAAATCAAGTCTACCGGCCTATAATAAAATTTATAACCATAATACAACAACTATCAACACAAATAGCTGTTAACATTTTGAAATTAATAATAGTCTAAGAAGTAACAGACCTTGAACCTACAATCAACTTGAGATAGCTATAAAAAGTGTAACCGAATCAAGAGGCAGCCGCGAGACGAACTCGACGAGCCACGAACAGGCGATGAATTGGAAAATTTAACTTAGAGATCTTCAATCTGTTATCGATATGTTGATATTTGATATAGATGTTAGAAACTGAAGTTTCCATTGAGGTGGGTATTAAATGAAAGGTGTTGATTTATTTATAGATGAATTGGTAGAGAGATCTTTAAATGAAGATGACACGCTGGGTAGAGATAAATAAATTGTTAATAGGTAAACCCCTATGCTGTTAGACGATAATTTTCAAACATAGAAAATTGTACCCGATGTTAAATGTTTGGAGGTAGGTGGGACAGAGAGTAAAGTCCCCCAAACCTCCTTTGAAAAAGGAGGATCCTCCGGCCAGACCGGGTGTTATAGTCTGATGGGCGACTGCCCGATAGTTGATGTCGGGCTGTCGTATATGTTCAAATGGCGCGGAGAACTTTGATTGCGCGATGCAGGATTTCGTATTTTCTTCGTAGTTCTTATGTGGCGTCATAGATGTCGCTACAAATGTGACTTAAAAATATATACTAGCTTTTGCCCGCGCGGCTTTGCTCCCGCTCTTCCCTACTCCACCCTACTATATATCCTATTTTACCCTACTCTACAATCGAACAAAAGCCTCCTCCAAATTTCGCCATAAGGGCCACTGTTAAGCGTCTTGTATTCAACAGATTCCTGAGACCGTCACTAGGTCACAAAATATATAGGTACAGAAGTCAATCTACATACAGAGCGCGCTCGAGCGACGCACAAATAGACACCGCTCACGGACATATTATTATCTCGGAGCGCTTCGGCCTGCTTCCACCGAGAGTAGGTATAAAAAGTGAAGTACATACTTGAGATTGTCTTCTGTATCTATCTATTTTGTGACTAGGCTGTGGATCTTGCGGGGAGACTCCTAGCGCTGCGTATTGCGTCTACGTGGTTGTCATTCCAGAGCTTCTCACTCCATTGACCATCTATTCTGCGAGCAATGTGTCCTGTTGAATGCCACTTAAGTTTGTTGATTCTTCAAGCTATGTCCATAACCTTATAGTATTATACCGTAAACTATTATAATTAACCGTCGTTTGCCGTCTTCCTGTTCAGAATGCCAAAGTATTTGACATTCGGATTTGTAACCATGAATTTGTTACAGTAATAATTATCACGCATCCAAATATAGATTGTATACAATAGTTGTAAATAAGAAACAGAAAAGTGAAGAATTTCCATTCCATGTAAAATCTTTAGCAAGGCTAGCTCTAGGTTATAGACCACTGCTTACAGCCTACTAAGGCTACCCACGCAGATATAATGGTAGTCTCTCGGCATATAGCATGGATATTGAAATCATGTAATTGATTTTGTGGCAATGATGCACTTGTAGGGTCGAAGCTCCAAAGTCTTGAACATCGCCGTCAAGTTGCTAGCCTATTGGTTTTCTATCGTCTACATTTCGGGGAGTGTGCACTGGAATTGCACAATCTAATTTCGCCAAGTCCGTTCCATCATCGGACCACAAGACGTACGGTGTTGCGCCACCGGTACAGGGTAGACATTCCACCCATACGTACAAAGCGTTTTGGGAACACATTTATTGTGCGTACAGTCAAGGAGTGGTATTCCCTGCCGGAGTCTGTATTTCCTGATAACTACAACTTAGGGGTCTGTAAGTCAAGAGCAAATAGGCATATGCTTGCAAATATATTATGGAATGTAAAGACATTCCCATTGACATTTGACGTTTCTCTTCGTATAGTTCTTCGGTAGTGTTTCTTCCAAGTATCATCACACAGACAGTTTACAAATCGATTGTGCTGCTAAAATATCTATATGTCGAAGCGTTGGCGCATATCAGTCGGTCTGCATCAGCGCCACCTATCTTTCACTGGAGGAACTATGTAGTTAGATTGAACAGCTTACGTTTGGGAACGTCAAGTATTAACTTGGGGATGGTTGGCGTGGAGTAATAGCAGCACTGAGCGAATAGTCGAGTCAAATGTCGATCCGGAGGTATAATCGATTATTCGACATTGACAGGTACTGACGTTGACAGGTAAATTGGCTACCCGGAATGGGGGTAGGTTCACGTGTCGGGTGACGGTTGATTTGGAGGGCACTTTGAATCGTTCCGTCGGTCCGAGCAGACGTTGGTTACTCCACGCTAAATTTCCCGCGTTCCTAAATTCTTAATCAAGCCATATCTCAGGCATCCTTGATTATTTTGTACTGAGTGTGTGTTACGAGTAATTAAAGGTGTTATCAAAGGTTTTTGTGAGTGTTATTTCCGATGTCGCGACCCACTGATATCGATCCTCCGTTATCAGAATTGGGATTGAACCACGACGACCCACGTGTTTAAAAAATGAAAACGCTAGCGACGAAAAATGGATGCGTTTGTTGGAACAACAGAACCGCAATTTTCTGACGCTGATTCAAGCCATGAAAACACCTACTACGTCGTCACATGGCCTTCGTTTACCGGATTTCGATCCTGAGAAACAAGATGTAGATGCACGTGCTTGGTTGACGACTGCAGAAATGTGCTTGACGGACCAAGACCAACATGGCGCCCTGCTTATGGTCGCTTTAAGAAAGTAAGAACCGGATTGAAGAGCTGACTTAAATGGTCTGATTAGGTTTTTTTCTGGGGTTGTTCCCTAATCCTGAGCAACAAATGTTGGACCATGGTACCGCTGTATCCCCAGAGAGCAAATTACAACGTACCACCCAGCTAGTGACCGGGAAAAGAGCGATGGATGCAAGTGCTCGTTTACGATGTACTACTTTCCGATACGTGCTTCGCGTGTGTGTGTGTGTGTGCGTGCCTGAGGTGCAGTGTGTCGAGTGCGATACCAGATCAGAAAACGTTTCACACAAAACGCTTGAAGTCGTTTCAAACGCTACCTGTCAAATGTTACATTGTGGAATAATTGGACGAAGCAAGCGACGTGAAGGCGATGGTGGTGCCAAGGCATCACGTAGCGAGTGACTGGATGACGTATGTGCTGTCAAAGGAACCAGGAACAAGGTCAGGTATTCACATTCCATTTTAATTCTGATGCTGAGTGTTATATCTCTTTCACTTTAAAGTCTGTCATCACTATTTCACGGCAAACGTAAACACAGTTTTGTTACATTGAAGGGTCAGTTTAGCGTGTTCAGATTACTTGCGTAGTTTGATTGAGGTTTTATTCACAACATCTATTTGCGAAGTGATATTTTGGCCGTGAAATATTGTTGCAAAGATTCAGTTTAAATAGTATGTTCGTGCGTGACACACTTCTTTTGTTAAATTGTTAAAGTTCACGACATAAACAATTGTAATTACATCTACCCTCGGTATATCCGGTAGATACCGTTTCGATTTTTGTTTGACAGTGATAACTCCTCCATAGATAGTTTTTACGTTATTGTTACTGACGTGTACCTGACAGTATAGTATGCTATAAACGCGTGTTACAAAAAGTGAACTTATTCGTTTAATTGACTCATCTTAGCAAAAGACGACCATAGCGGTCTAGCGCGAAAAAAAAAAAAAAAATAATAATAATAATGCGTGAGCGGGTAGATGAATTGTTGCGTGCAAATATTATTTTACCGAGTAATACGGTGTCTGTTAATTTAGCTCTTTCGGCTTAAAAACTCGACCGGTCAGAAATAATGTGCAAAGACTACTGTAAACTAAACAATAACGTGCCTTACTGGTATTCGTTGCCACGTATCTCGGACCAAATGTTAGGTTAGGGTGTTGTGTGTGTTTGTGTTGGTTGTGTAGGTGTAGTGATAGCGTGACGAGGGACAGAACAGAATGGAAGAAAATGATGGTGATGATGGTGATGATGGTGATGATGGTGGTGATGGTGGTGATGATGGTGATGATGGTGATGATGGTGATGATGGTGATGATGGTGATGATGGTGATGATGGTGATGATGGTGATGATGGTGATGATGGTGATGATGGTGATGATGGTGATGATGGTGATGATGATGATGATTTTTTTCAGCGGTCAGTATAAACCTTTGACTATGCCAGTCGGTATCGAAACGTGACTCTGTTTTTCAACGGGGTTTTTGATAAACCTACGTCATAGTTTGAGTTGTCAATATTTTGATTATTTTGGAATCTATTAAGAACTTCGAGAGACTTAATGTAGTATTACAAACGTTGATTAAAGCCGGATTTTCATTAGATTTGAAAGAGTGGTTGTTTTTCATAATGCAAATCGAGTTGCTTAGGATATGAAATAAAGTCAAGTGCTGAAGTTAGGAGATATAGAACTTCAGAAAGTAGATCGCGTACATTCGATTCTGCTCTCTACCCTACTTTCGATGCTGTTTATCATAGCTCAGTTGGGACAGTTAATAGGTCTAGTAGTTTACTTCGGGTGGTTTGTACCTAAATATTCTCGTGTATGGGGCCGTTCTTCTAAAGATTCAACGTGCGGTAAAGTTTCTTTTTTTGACAGCGGCGCCACGAAAACTGAATAAGAATTAATTTAATTTTTTATGAAAGAGTCGGTTAACCTTTAATGTTTCAAATTTTTCAATCGTGTCAATTAGAGGCGCAATAGAAAGACAGTGACACCGCAATAGAGAGAAAATGAAACGCAGGCGTTTCAGTGGGAACATAAAAAAAAAAGAGGCTGATGATGACGATGAACTTTACAGGATGAACTGATTATAGGAGATTTGATTTGTAGTCGTAGCTTAATAGAAACCGGTATCTAGCGGTCACAGTAGTCCGTAAGTACGCGGTATTCAATTCAAATGTTGATCAAACCTGGGACGTACTGTGGGAAACCATTAAGTCTTGAGAGACTTGGCGATCCTGGAGGGATGCGCAGGAGTGATTGAGGTTCTTGCTAACGGCCACCATGACCGTTATGTTTCGAAGTACGCACATAACCGCCTGCGAAAAATAACTGACGTTGACATGCACGTAGGCGATGATGACGAGACTAGCTATGACGAAAGTGATAACGCTGACAAGACTAGTTGAATACTAAGTAGTCAACTTAACATTTAGAGTACCTAGCATAGTAAGAGTTTTCTTATAATCTGTAACGTTATAGGAAAAATAAAGCAACATGTTGAACAAACCTACTTTAAGGATTATTTTGATTAAAGGCTCGAAATGATTATCTTGATGGTGTTGTTTGTAACCGGATGGAGGTTACATGTGGAGGTGACCGGATAGAGGTTGCCTGTTGTGTTAGTGACCGGATGGAGGTCGATTGGTTTGACGCTTATGGCCGGATGAAGGCTATAATGTGTGATGATGAAGACCGGATGGAGGTCGATTGGTTTGACGCTTATGGCCGGATGAAGGCTATAATGTGTTATGATGTAGACCGGATGGAGGTCGATTGGTTTGATGCTTATAGCCGGATGGAGGTTATAAGTGTGATGATGAAGACCGGATAGAGGTCAGAGTATGAGCACTGCAATATTTTAATGAGTTTCCTATTATTTGAATGAGTTTGAGTGTTGTTCAACATGTCGGCTTTGAGAGATTGAGATTGTTGTGATTTTCTTCTAGATATGATTGATGATTTTGATCAGAGTACCTTTTATGCCCCACCACCTTGGGCCAGGATTGGCCGAACGACTAGAATGTGTACTGTTCGAGGATTTTCTTTCATTCCAGGTACTCCACACGAGGACGTGTGATCATCAGGACGGCCGTGTCGAAGCGTTGGCGCATATCAGTCGGTCTGCATCAGCGCCACCTATCTTTCACTGGAGGAACTATGTAGTTAGATTGAACAGCTTACGTTTGGGAACGTCAAGTATTAACTTGGGGATGGTTGGCGTGGAGTAATAGCAACACTGAGCGAATAGTCGAGTCAAATGTCGATCCGGAGGTATAATCGATTATTCGACATTGACAGGTACTGACGTTGACAGGTAAATTGGCTACCCGGAATGGGGGTAGGTTCACGTGTCGGGTGACGGTTGATTTGGAGGGCACTTTGAATCGTTCCGTCGGTCCGAGCAGACGTTGGTTACTCCACGCTAAATTTCCCGCGTTCCTAAATTCTTAATCAAGCCATATCTCAGGCATCCTTGATTATTTTGTACTGAGTGTGTGTTACGAGTAATTAAAGGTGTTATCAAAGGTTTTTGTGAGTGTTATTTCCGATGTCGCGACCCACTGATATCGATCCTCCGTTATATAGATCTGAAATAGAGCCAGATAGGATTGTCCTTTTTTTGAATGTGGCAAATCTGTTGGTTTACAAGTCACTGTAGCTCTACCATTATTTTTGAACCTTTTTAATATTCTGTATAGTGTGACCAGCGTGCACTTTGTCGTAATTCACACTTCTGTGTCAATAATACTGCTCATTGATAATGACCTCAACTAGAGGTCGTTTAGTGTTAAGTTCGATATTTGACACATTTTTATTAAATAGACAAGGTTTTATAGTATTTCGACATTTTATCACTAAAATATCAGATTTATATTGTTTCATTAGGTTTACTTATATCAGCAACAATGGTTTAGATCTTGAGGCTGATGAAATGTTTAAAAAGGCTAATCAAGCTCAGGTGAAAAGGCCTGTCAGACTTTACTGGCTAAAACCTATCTGTGTCCTTCATTTGCTCTTTGCGTTGTAGAAATACGGTATCCCTTTTAGAAGTTCCCCGTAGCCCTAATGGGCATCGACTCTGCTGGGTCCTTTCTGCCGCATACTGATTGCGTGGTAAGCTAATACAACATAAAGCTCATCATCATCATAATTAGCCTTTATAATGTTCCCACTGACGCACTCAGGCCTCTTCTCTAGGAGAGGGAATGGGCCGTAATCCACCACGCGGGCCCAGTGCGGGTTGCTGAATGTCACAGTCATGTCTTCGAATTTTTGGGCTGGGGACAATAGAAGGAATGAAGGAAGGCCTTTGCCTAGTACCTAGTGGGAAAATATAGGCTCGATATAATAATAATAATCTGCTCCTGCATAAAAAAATTGTTTGACCTTTCAATATAAAATCTTCAAAAAAAATGCCACGAACTACAGCGATAATATTTGATCAGCAGAACAAATATCAGAAGTACAATGTACAGGTACACTGCACTAAACGTTGTAATTTTTTTTTATTGTTGATAAGTTTGCGCTTGACCGCTATCTCACCTGATGGAAAGCGACGATGCGGTCGACGATGAAGCGCGCTTACCTAGAAGAAACCTATCCACTCTTGACTTAAACAAATGTTTGGCCATATCATTGATGTAGGATTTCTATGACAATATAAGGTCTAAAGAAAGTAGGCTAGATGAGAATTAAAATATCATCACTTCAAAGTTTGCTAGCCATAGCTCGCTGTCCGACCGTCTGATATGCGTACAGTTCCCACGCGCATCAAGGAGTTGTCAGCAACAGAGGTCCATCCGGGTCGAAGCCTGCTGGGGCCAGGGTAATTCGAAAGGGGGCTCGAGCCCCGTTATGAAGGCTAGAAGGAGCGGGGTGGGTTTTTAGTCAGTAAGAGTCTGGCAATATCTCCCGCTCCGCTCATCCGCCGCCGAAAAAAAAGGCCCTAGATAGTATACTTGGCCATATCTATGAAGTGATCAATTTCTATGATCTGGCCGCGACATTGACATATGTAGGTATAATACATATCTCGATTAATGATATGCATTGCGTTGTAAGCTAGATTGAGGAAAACCCTGATGCAATCGGTAGTGATCATTATGCTATAGGTAGGTATCAATTAAAACCTCTTTGTTGTTGATATCGTTGTGATGGTCATTTGGTATCTATGTTGTTGATAGGTAGGTGTTAATAGTAATTAAACTCTATTGGGACGCATAGCGCGGCACGCAAGTATCAACGACATCATCCGTCGCGCTCTTGTCACCGTCGGCGTTCCGGCCATATTGGAACCTCATGGCCTGGCACGCGACGATGGCAAAAGACCGGACGGTATGTCTCTATTTCCATGGAAGATGGGTAGGCCTTTAGTGTGGGACGCTACTTGTGTCAATACTCTTACGCCATCCCATCTTCCTAGCTCGTCATGCTGTGCTGGTGCTGCTGCAGCGGCTGCAGAGAACTTCAAGCGGCGGAAATATAATAACCTTGTTGGTAATTATGTTTTCGAGCCGTTTGGGGTTGAAACTCTTGGATCGTGGGGTCCGAGTGCTCACAAATTATTTAAAGAACTTTCCAAACGCCTCGTGGACACTTCGCGTGACCCAAAGGCTGGCTTTTACTTCGGTCAAAGGATAAGCATTGCCATTCAGCGTGGCAATGCCGCCAGCCTTTTGGGTACATTACCAGTCGACAGCGATGCGGAGGAATTTTTCGACGCCTTACTCTAAATTGCCATTTTTGTTTATTTTTTTATTTTAGTTCTCTAGGGTTTTATTTTAATTTTTTAAGTTGGTTTTAATTAATTCAAGTTTATATCTAGAAATAATTATTTTATTGTTTGATCTACACTTCTACACTTATAATAAAATAATAAAAAAAAAAAAACTCTATTGGTATTCTCATATATTTACATTTTAATTTTCGTTTTTTATGTGAGAAAACCTCCTGTGACTCTCTCGCTCTGGGTGGGGTGGGAAGGCATGTGAGACTTTTACTGGCTAAAACCACACCTATATTCCTTCTTTGCTTTCGTTTCTGGGCCCTGGGGTTCACTTGCATATAACCCTATAATGGGCATCCATGCATGGTTTTGCTAATATCTCCTTGCATGGCGCGTGAAACAGTACACGCCGTCGACGACTTGGGCTTGATCCGGAGGGTCGGATGGTGTCTACGGTGGCCGGAAATCGGGATCGGGATCCCGGTGGCTCTGCCCCACTAGCCAAGTTACAACCGTTTCGCTTGCGTCGAACGCTTCAAGTTGACCTTGCCGCCAATTCTTTTATTCTGACCACGTGACTGAGCGTTGGGACGACGTCATTCCCGTACATTTGAAGCTTTCTACTAGCGTTAACTATTGCAGATTAGCAACTTGGCTAGGGGTACTGGCTCTGTATGTTTATCAGCTGAATAGTACTTATAACATAATCTGTGCTTAGTTTGAGACTAGATTCTGTTGCGTTTTTAAATACTACTTTTGGATGAAGAAACTGCGAGCTTGAAATCGTATTTTTATGCTGGTTACAGAAACAAACATTGAGATCGAATCTATTAGCCTCATAATAATGAAATTCTTTGTCGTACTCCTACAGTTTAACTGAAAGATCAGACTTCAGCTTCAGGTTTTTTTTTGCATTGTTGATTCTTAGTTAAAAAAAAAAAAAACTAGAAGAAGTAAGGGAAGGTTCATATCTGACGGAACATGCATCGCGTATTGTCGGTCGCGTAACGCCAGAACAGACAAATGTATAGAAAAACACTTACGGTTCACACTCAACCGATGATACGTTACTGCGTCGAGCGTACAGTGCAGCGTCTATTCCGTTTCCGTCAACGCATTGTCGGTCGACGTAAGAGCGGCAACGTCGCGCGCGCCACGCGCTACTTGTATTTTTAATTTTTGATTTATCCATTCAGTTTAGGCGTAACATCAGCAGAGATCATTTGTGTACAGGCCGTATCACACAACACAACCGCTCTATAGATGCTAAACGCAGAAACTGACATGTGGCAGGACGGATGTTACGCTCGACGCATTTTCCGTTTTATATGAACTGACACATTCGACCGAATAGACGCGACTGATGATACGCTCGGCGTATTTTACGTCAGTTATGAACCTTCCCTAAAACATTATTTTTCATTTTAGGAACAATTCCCCATCTTCCATTTACCACGTCCACTACTAAAATACTTCACACAGTGATACAGAGATTACAAAATAGAAGAATTGGATTCTGATTAAACTTTATTCGTTCATGATTCGTAAATAATATATATATATATATACTAGAGATTACTGTCCCACTGCTGGGCAAAGGCCTCCCCTAAGTCCTTTCAAAGTTTCTTCTCCAAATATTTATTATTTAAAAAAAATCTTGTTTTTGCTCACCCTAACCAATTTTTCGATTTGACATTGACGTAAAGGTCTAAGTGACCAGGACTTCAAGTCATCTATTAGAATGGTCGATCATCGATTTTATAATTGTTGATTTTGACAAATTTGATAATCTACTTATGCCTTTCCAATGGTCAACCACTGACACTCCATTGAAAGAAATGGCATATAATGGTAATCTCGTACATAATGACAAATGGATGTCTGACGCATGCGGTAATCTGCTAAAATTTTAACAGTTCCTTTGATCAGTGACCTACTTTTAGAACGTCATTGTGCTTTTAATTTGTATCGAGACAGCTCGAATATCATTTCATTCTACCACATCTCTATTATGAGACCATTGACCGATCAGTGATCGAACATTATGAATTAGCAGATTACGAAATTTTAGCAAAATGTCAATGGGATCGTGTTGGAATGCCGAATTTATAAAATTAGCAGACTTGGGCCCCGGGTCATAAAAATCCAAAAAAAAATCGATTGACAGCTATGATGTCACAATATAGCGTAAAAATCGATCCTAATCTTATTTAGAACGCATTGTATTTAACTTAAATACCACGACAAAGAACTTATGACCTGTGACTTTGACCTCTGAGTTTGTTTCGGTGTTTCTTCTCAGAGTCAGGTCAGAAAAACTGTAGCTGTTATCTAGTTTATGTAGACAAAAAGTTGACGCATAAAATTTTCGTTTGTAACCTCAAAAGACTATCTCAGTTACTGAGTCTGTTTCAACGTTTCTGTATAATAGGAAACACCGGTCTTATCTAGTTTACGAAAAAAAAATTAATAAATAATATCATCATCATTTCATTTTACACCAAAAAGGAAACAATAGATATTGCTAACAATTAGGTAAGTGAAATAACAGTCAAACGCAAACCTAACAAAAATCGAACCAATACTGTAATTACTGTAGTACTTAAAGAAGCCAATCTCAGAGCCTTTGACCTAGTTATTGACCCATCAAACTCTTGCACAAGCTACCAGCTCACTAACGAAACTGTATTACTGCAGTGATTAGCACCGCCAGCCTGGCAATGAGTGGGTGAAATCGACCGCGTCACGCTCGCGAACAGAGCTCGATGCATCTGTGATGCGGTTCACGGCGCTTTGTTAGCATTGGAAGTCTGAAGAACAGTTAGTTTTGGTTGCAGCTTGTAGTGTGAGAGAAAGTTTTCTGCAGCTAACCAAGCTATTTTTCCCACCTCAAAAGAAAATACAGCCATTATTAAACAACCAGCCACCGTACCGTCACTGTAAGCGTAGGCTTGCGGACGGCGAGCAATGGGTAGCTCACCGTTTGATCGTCCCGTAACCGACCGAGCTCGAATCGTCGATGACGCGTAGTGTAACACGCGCGCCTCAAAGAGATGTCAGTGAAACCGTAGGAGCCCAGCAGGATCGAAGTCTACTGGGGCCATAGGTTGTAAGAAAAAGAACGCAGGGGCCTTGGAACGAAAGCAAAGAAAAAACAGAAGTGAAATTTAGTCAGTAAAGATCTGACACACACCCCCCTACTCCGCCCAAAAGCGAGAGATGTCATTGGATAATTTTCCCATCTAAAAAAATAATAATGGCGCCATAGGTTGTGCCAAAGGCCCTGGAATGAAAGCAAAAAAAAAATCAGGAGTGGGTTTTAGCCAATAAAAGTCTGATACGCCCTCTCGTTTCGCCCAAGAGCAAGAGAAATCATTGGTTGATTTACCACCGAAAAAAAAGCCATTACTAAACAAATATTACTCATGCATACTTTCAGACGTGCCTATTCCATATTCAATTCCAAGTAATGTTGGAACATAACTATGTATTGCCTTACGCAAGCCCGCAATAACATTACTCCTATGTATTTCGCATTGATAAATCTCAAAAAGGTAACCCACCAAAACGATATCCTTTTACGAATTTTACGAGCTATATGTTCGCTTACCTTGGCAATACAGCCACAATATAAAAAAATCCAGAAGCTCTATTTGTTTTTCTGTGGGAAATCTGGCTGTTTCCACAGTAACGATTTCACAGCCTTCCAGAAGCGTCATCTAGTCTACCAATTTAGGACATTCTTTGTTATTCTCATTGTACTGTGCAATCAGAAATGAAAAAATATTTGTTATTTAACCAATTAATAAAAAAGTAGGTACTTAAAAATAGAATACCTACTAACTGCGAAAACAATATCAAAATCGGTAGAAAAGCAAACGATATAATTAAAGCAAATATAAATAAATATAATATCGGTCTCTCTCTCCAACTGCCGCACTCAGAGACGCCCATTAACGCTAATCTCTGATTTACTAATTTTGTCATTGAATAATAGTCTATATCTTTATGATGTTAAGTACCTTAGGTTTTGCTCTAATTGACATTAAAGTAAAATGACGTCTCTGAGTGCGGCAGTAAGACGCTATTTTCTATGAAAGCTTTATTAATAGATTTTTTATTAGTAGATTTGAAGCTTTATAACTTCGTTGTTGATTAACATATATTTTTAAATATTCTTTCATATTAGTTTATTAAATATGAAAATATTTAATTAAGCAAATAAAAAAAATGCATGTGGTACAAGTAGGAACATCCACTCAACACGGCTCGGCACCACAATTTGCATATAGTAATGTGGCTAAACTCTAATTTATAAAACTAGATAATCTTTTGCTTAATTTGGTAAATGGGGCATTTCACGTGAAGTGAAAATAATATTATGTGAACACGTCAATATCCCCTAGAAGAACAAATAAGCTCAATATTATTTCAGAAACTCACTTTGTTCGTTGTCCGCTTCACGTGAAATGCCCCAGATAGCCGACTTTATAGATGTTCTCCACAGAAAATTATAAATTAAGAACCTTCTAATTAGTATTTGCAAACACTGAGCTGCACGGCGTCCCACGGCGCTCGCGAAGCCGTGATGCCGCAAGACTCGACCGAGCCGTCATGATCACGACCACTCAGTCAAGGCTGCACGACTGAGAAGAAGAATCAGTATTTTCTTAAGAGGGTCCTTCTCCACTCGCTTATCGTAAACATCGAAAATGGTTTAAAAGCTTATTACTTCATTTAATTCAATCCAACGCGATGTTTGACGAAAAGGCAACGCAAAAAATGAGATAACACCTGGAAACTCTGTTAGTATTCGGTAATTCCGAGATTTACTCGAAAATTTCACAAAACTTGCTCCAGGAAATAGCTGTTTTTTTAACGCTTAAAAGTGTTTTGGAAAAAGTTGTCATCATTTAGAATCTTAATAAAATTTGCAAGGTCTCTAGAGGATTACTTTTTTGACTTTTTTAATTTTTTGGCAAATTATGAAGTGTCAAAGTTCATACAAAATAGGACATTTTCAGAGGTTTTTACTGGATTAGTTTTACACAAATTTAGAAATTGGTTTCTTTAGAAACCTAGATAATATCCACAAGATACTGTATTTCCAAAATATCTAATGAAAAATGTGTAATAACGTCAGAATCAGTTATGAGCGGTTGTATGAAAAACAGTGAAAATGTGAGTCATGATGCATCTTAAAGACTGGATTTTACCTCGGACAGAGGATAAGCATTGCCATATAACAGCGTGGCATTACTGAGAGTCATTTGGGGATATTACCAATCGGCAGCGACGTGGATGAGTTTTTGACGACATATTTTAGTTTGATTTTAGTTAATCTGACTCGGTGACTGCGCATTGACAATATTCTTATCGATCGTTTATTGATCGATGTATGTGTAATCGACTATCTCAGTGCTTATTATCTAATTGTGTTTTGTTGTTTTTACTTATTTTTATGTTTATATCTCTTTACGTATAATAGTTTACTGCTATTTATGTTTTGTTTATTTATTAATTATAATATAGTTTACTCTAAGTTAACTGTAATCCTTGCTGGTCGGTTAGTGTCTCATCATCGACAACGGCTGATGCTGAAAATCAGCGCTGTGGCTCTGTCCTGCACGAGCCCCAGCATTATGCTGAGCACTGGCCGTTTTGCGCTGATGTGACGCATATCCTATCTAGCTGATGGTTTTAAGTTTGATATTGTTACTTGTCACATTTGTTAATTTTTAAGATATGCGTCATGTTGAACGCGAATAAATTATTTTTCTTTCTTTCTTCTTTCTTTCAGTTAGTTGTATATTATTTTATTTTAGTGTAGTTATAGTTAGTTAAATATCTATTTATTTAATGCCATCGTTGACCACATCATTGCTTACGATCGGGTGAGATGGTGGTCAAACGCGAGCGTATCAATAATAAAAAAAAGTAAATTATTCGTGTAAATAAACTTCTATTCGTTTTCAATAAATTAGACCCGGGGAAATGAAATATAAATAAACGTCTGAATTGGACCTTCTGTAGCCGTCTTCAATACGTAATCGAAAGAGTCGGAGCCCCTACGCCTAGTGTTACCAACTGATGCATGAAAGCAAAGTCATTGAGCAATGCTAGTATAGTTGGTTTGTTTGAGCACATGTCATAACTATGTTAATGTGTGAAATGTGCGTAAAAACACGTGTGAAAGACTGTGTCGAGGCACATTTGTTTTGATGAATACATTTTTGAAGTGGAGCGAGGAGTTTAGTGGCGTGCAATGGAGAAAACTCGCACTTAGCGTTGAATTGATATTGGATTAAGAATACGAAGGGATTGTTAAAAATAAGAGTTTTTTTTATGTCGTGCGGACTGCATCCTGCCTGCAGAAAATTTCAAAATGCAAAAAGAGTCCCGCGTGCGTATTCCACGCATTACATACTTGTATGAAATAGACATTTGCAGGGGTTACGCGTTGGGCACGCCACGATTATGGCGGTAAGTCCCCTTTTTGAGGGGTAGCTGGAAAGACCTCACGGCGTCCTTACATTCCGCATGGTCCTCACCGGACATGGCACGTTCGGGAGGTACCGGTTTCAGATTAAAGTGGAAGAGACGCCCGAGCATCGCCACTGTGCGGAATGTCCGGAGGACACGGTGGAGCACACAGTCGAGGTGTGCCCTGCCTGGGCGGAGCATCGCCGTGCCCTCGTGGGGGCGATCGGCGGCGGAGACCTCTCGCGCCGGGGCTTGGTCGAGGCCATGGTTCGGAGCGAGAAGGAATGGCAGGCGGTCGCCTCCTTCTGCGAAGCAGTAATGCTAGCAAAGGAGGCCGACCGCATCAGGCAACGGCGCCGGTATTCGCCGGGATTCCGAACCCCGATTTTCGGCCACCGTAGACGCGGGCTCGCGGACGGCGAGCCATGGGTAGCTCGCTGTCGAAAAAACGCTTAGCGTTCAATTGATACTGGATTAAGAATACGAAGGGTTTGTTCAAAAGACAACGAGATGGAGTATTTTGGATATCGTGTGGATTTCATTACGCATGCGGAATAGTCCCGCACGCAGAAAATTTCAAAATGCGTAAAAAACGCGTTTCGTGAGCGTATTCTACTCGTTACAATTAATACTTGTATGAAATGTACATCTGCAGGTGTTAAGCGTGCGGAGTATTTTTTTTTTTTACTGCCAGGTTTTCTCTTGGTAATTTCTCTGAGGCATTAAGTCCGCCTTTGTACCTTTGCGTAACATGAAGTTTCTTTTTTTTAAATTGATATAAACTAGTGCTTGATTGCGATCCCACCTGTCCGACAAACTGTCTAATCAAGTTTATGATTTTGTATGGTGAGGCTGATTTTTTTTCCGTTTTCCGATGGCCCCAGAAAGAGGGTCCTATATTCGTACACGTTAACGTTCAACAACTAAATTATAATATAGACTACCTACAACGAATGCTCCGTTCGCTGTGAACTAATTACTAATGTATAAAAAAGTCCGTTCCGTTTCACCTAATATAGGAACTAAATATCGATTGAATAACTTGGCGAAGTGCTTCACTGTTTCCTTTGTACGGTCCGCCGCATAATTAGTTTGATTTATTTTAAAAAGTAATTTTTTTTTTTTTTTATTCTTTATTTATTTAGGGACATTTATAATCGCTATGCGTATGTCAGTCCCATCGTATCCTAAATATATACATTCTTTAAAAAAAAAAAAAAAAAGTAATTATTATTTGACAATAAAAATACCAAAATAAAAAAAATACCATACCACGGTGTTTCAAGACGAAAATCTATGACCAGTGCGTGTTGCCAGTAGTGACATATGGCTTCGAAAAGTGGTTTCTTACACTGGGCCTCATCAGAAGGGCACCCTTAGTCACCTAAAGGGCAATAGAAAGAGCTATGCTCAGAGTTTCCTTGCATGATCGAGTCAGGAATTAAGATATCTGCAGAAGAACCAAGGTTACCGACATAACACGAAGAATCGCCAAATTTAAGTGACAAGGCACATTGATCGCAGAACAGATGGCCGTTGGGGCCGATAGGTTCTAGAATAGCTTTGGAAGGCTTTCCAAAAGGACCGATGACCTGGGTTTCGGGAATCCGATGGATGCGAGACGCACAGGACCGTTTATTGTGGTGACACTTGGGAGAGGCCTATGTCCAACTGTGGACGTCTTTCGGATGTAATGATGATAATCATGATTAAATAATTAAGGTGTCAATATTTTATCCCATTTTAAAATATGCGTTTAGGTGTGGGCAATATCATTCGAAACTAATCGGGGTCTGTGTTTCCTGATAACTACAACTACAACCTAAGTGTCTTTAAGTCAAAAGTGAATAGGTTACTCCTAGGCAAGCGTGCTCCATCGTCGGCCACATCATCTCTTACCATCAGGTGAGATAGTGGTCAAACGCACTATCTACACTTTCCAGTAATATTATAAAGAAGTAAAGTATTGTTTTTGTTTTTTTTTTGTTTCTAGGAGGTAATCTTTGAAAGTATTGGTCCGATTGCAGAAATTATTTCACCAATAGAAAGCTGCTTTATTTCTGAGTGACATAGGCTATATTTTATGTACGCATATGAAGCCACAGGAAAAAGCTAATCTATAATAAAAACAAAAACCAATCACTTTTGCTGCTAACAGTACAGGCGTGTTTACCCCATATTAGTTTGAACAGCTGTCAAACAAGTGATTATAAATTACTAAGTCGACTTATTAAGTGATGAATTCGTTGGTTACAACATATCTAGTGGAAATTTAAACGTAGAGTTTACTATACTGTTATCTATCTAGGTTATCTATCATTTACATTTAAAAAATACTTAACTACAATTACACTATCTAAATAACTACAACGTGTTACGTTAAATGCGCAAAACCTCAGACACCCCAAATGATTTTTAACTTAAAAAACCTAATTCTGAGAAATTAAAAACTTTACAAAAAAAAAATTAAAGGTTTTATGTGCATTTTTACTTTGTTTAAAATTAATATCTGCATTGAAATAAGAACTTTTATTATCCCGTGTATGAGAAAATTTAATTGGACTACAACCATTTGTGTTTGTTTACCTATTTCGGCGGGTTTGCGCACGTGATGGTTTGACCAATTCATAAATAGACAGGGCGGCATTTTTAATGGAGATTTTTTGAAAAATGTAACCTATATTAAAAAGTAGTTTAATTGATTCTGCTCCTTATTCTGATCAAACTATTTTCAGGTTTTGTGCATTTAACGTTACACGTTGTATATACAGTAAATTAAAAAATAAAAGATAAATAATAAAACCCTACGCTAATTGAAACTAACTAATATATGGCGTCAAAAAACTCTTCCACATCGCTGTCGACTGGTAATGTGCCCAAAAGACTGGCGGCATTGCCACGCTGTATGGCAATGCTTATCCTCTGTCCAAGGTAATAAAAGCACGGTAATAGTATCATACAGTATTGTAGCTCGGCCGTATCTTTGAAATAAATGCCTACAGCCGCGCGGTACGTAAACATGCGATAGGGCTGCCCGCCTCCAGCATTCTAATTACATTTGCCTACTTTGTGTTTCCATTTAGTTTTGTGATTGTAAATATACTTACTTTTTTATATAAACAAAATACTTTGTGGATTGAATAGGAAGTGTTCAATAAAAATGCGTGTTGTTTTTTGATTGGTAGATTTAAATAAAATGCTTTTTCTAGTAGTATTCATACACATAGTACAATAAACCACTATTATTAATAATAAAATACCACGTCTTTACTTTGAATTATATAAACTAACAATAATCGCGCAATTATTGTTAAAAAAAAACCGTCGTGTCCGCTCGTCGCTACGGCACAGTTGCGACAGTCGCGACTGTCTACATGCCGAGCCCATGCTACAACCGAGGCGCGTAGGTATAGTTCACGTTTTGTCCGTTTGTATGAAGTTGGGATACGGTATGATATTATTGCCGTGGTAAAAGCCTGCCTTTGGGTCACGCCAAGTGTCAACTATATATATGTATATACCTAGTTGTTTCGTATGTTTCGTTCACTCTACTAGTGCAAGGATGGTTATTTTCTATAGAAAAAACCCATTAAAAATTTGAGCTTACATTCGATGGAGTTTTAATAGAATAAGAGGCCAGTTTAAACTGGTGTTAACACTTACAGCAGTTTTACTATGCTATGTAAGCATATTTAATTTAAATATTTTTTTTTTATTTTATTGACAAAAAAATATTATTAAATAGTTCAAGAAAAAATGTAGATTAGTAATTGCTAAAAAAAGAAACAAAGATTGTTGTAGGTAACCCTGATCATTTATAACAGCATCTTAATCAATGATCCAATCTTCTCTTCCTGACTTGCATCTAAATACTTCATCTCTTTCTGAGGAGTCAGTGGGCCGGACTTGTAGTAATCGGCGAGTTGGCCGTAGTAGCTCATCCGGTCACCAAAATACATGGTTGCGCTTTTTATACACCTGTCATACTCCTTTTGCACAAACACTGAAATGAAAATTGATTTTTTATTTCTTATAATATAATCAAATAGCCCCTCGATTCAAAAACTCGATTCAAATCGAAAAGCAATTAGCCCCTCGATTTACGAGTTAATTTTTTATCGGTGGACAAAAATCATCTTATGACAACCTTTAAGTGGAGCGGGAGATAGTGTCAGACTCTTACTGACTAAAAACCCCACCCCGTTTCTGATAGCCTTCATACCGGGGCTCGAGTTCCTTTCGGATAACCCTGGCCCCAGTAGGATAACCCTGGCCCCAGTAGGGCCCCAGATTTACGAGTGGCAGGTCGCAAGTTCAAACCCAACCAGGCGCATTACTTTGTGCAATTTATTTCATAACTACTCTCAAAACGGTGCAAGAAAACATCGTGAGGAAACCGGCTTGTCCGAGAACCAAAAATTCGAAGATGTGACATCTACCAACCCGTACTTGGGCCCATTCCCTCTCCTAGAGAAGAGGCCAGAGTCCCAACAGTGGAAACATTATAAGTTTGACTGATATGCTACTATGCTATCTTTATTTTCATCAATATTTTGGCCGGTAGACGTCTGCTACTGGAACCCCATGGCATTGCATGGTGTCTATCTGGCTGATGGCTTTCCTCATGTGATGGTCCTGAGGGTGTCGCCTCCATTGAATTCCCCAGACCCTCTCAGCGTGGTTAGAGACAGAGCTTATCCATCCTATTGTCCTTCATCATCATTTCAAACAAACCACGTCCACTTCTGGACATAAGCCTCTTTAAGTATCCCCAAGTATCGAAGCTAGATAAAAAATAGCTTATGTCCTTCCTTAAGATTCTAGTTTAATTCGTATCAAATTTCATCAAAATATGTTCAGTAATTTAACCGTGAAGGCATAACAGACGAACAGAGTTACATTGACATACCTATATACGAGTATATATACATAGTAATATCCCGTTCTCTCACTAGAATAAAAAAGATTATAAGTCGATATGGTAGGAAGTTAAAACAAACGCAGAAAAAAAAGACCTCAAAATGGTGGTGAAAACAATGCTCATAAGCACGATGCACCATATACCTACTGAAGTCTTCAATTGTGTAGCTATCCAGTGGCGTGATAAAATTTTTGATGGGGATGGTAAATATTTAGTTACGACACGAAATGGTATCCCGTATCAGTTGTCTAGTACCCATAACACAAGCTCTGCTTAGCTTGGGACTAGACGGCGTTGTGTGACAGTTAAAAAAAAAAAAATATTTTATCATTCATTTGTTATATGCGTCTTTGTGTACCTGCACTAGGGCTACAAAAAAAAAGCCACTTCAAGCTTCTTTTTGAGGTGGCCCTATTTTGCGGCTAGTGTGCGGTGGTGCCGCCACAAAAAAACGATTGAAGCCGCTTCTAGCTTTTTTATGGCGGCGCATTTTTTGTGGCGGTGTTTTCTATAATAATGACGCCGCCACATGCCGTTCATGTATTTAATCCTTCTTTGTCTGAGTCCATTATGAAACTGCACGCATGGGCACAAGATGACGCGCGCTTCAGCTTTTTTTTTGTGGCCGCTTGTAGCTTTTTTGTAACGGTTTTTTTGAGGTCCGTGTGCTGGGACACTTTGGCATTGTGTCCGTACTGAGAGACCACACTATGGACACAATATCAAAGAAGTATTCACAAAAAAACTCATACTAACACCCTTGTCTATGTAAGCAATTTACACCCAACATAACGCAAAGGTTTTTGAATTCAGCCACGACGCGCTCCTTCCTGTCAACCCCGCAAACTTTTTCATCTTCCGGAACACAACTCTTCATTTCCTTGCAATAGTATTCAGTGTTGTAAGGCTGTGGATAATAAATAGAGGGTTATTTGTAAAACACTAGCAACCTCATAGGTGCTAGTTAAGAACATCATAAACAACAATTTTTGTTCTTTTCAGGAGTTCCACTACGCTGGCCTAGCGCGTTGCGCATTACTTTGTGTAATTTCTTTCGTCACCATTGCTCTCAAAACGGTGAAGGAAAACATCATGAGGAAACTGGCATGTCCTAGAACCAAAAATTCGAAGACATGTGACATCTACCAACAAGCAGTGGGCCCGCGTGGTGGATTACGGCCCATTGCCTCTCCTAGAGAGGAAGCCTGAGTCCCAGCAGTGGGAACATTAAAATGGCTGATGATGATGAGGAATAAAAAGATGGCCCCTAGTGCCCGGCAGCCCGTCTACCCTTTTTTTTTTCTGTCGACGGGGAAAATCATCATTGACGAAACCCGTTCTTGGGTGGAGCGGGAGACAGTGTCAGAGTCTTACTGACTAAAAACCCCGCGCCGTTCCTTCTAGCCTTCATACCGGGGCTCTAGTTTCCTTTCGGATAACCCCGACCCCGGTAGGCTTCGACCCAGATGGGCCCCTCCTGTTGCTGATAACTCCTTGAGGCGCGCGGGAACAGTGCGCGCCGTCGACGCCTTGGCTCGGTCCGGACAGTTACCGGACGATCGGATAGCGAGCTACCCATGGCTCGCCGTCCGCGAGCCCGTCTACCCTTGACTCCGGTAGCGGTCAAGGAGACCGATGACTTGGTCAGGGTCGCGGGAATCCGATGGATGCGTGACGCACAGGACCAGTCGTTGTGGCGGCCTATGTCCAACAGTGGACGTCTTTCGGCTGATATGATGATGATGAATTAAATAAAGTATTATATATAGGTACTCACATCCATATTTAAAGAGTATTTATTTCCACCTGTTACCACTTCATATAAAGTAGCAAGAATTACTGAAAAAAAAAATTTAATACAATAATTTTACTGATGCTATGGCTACATTATTGCGCGAATAGTCGTGTTTAATTGTCGCGATGAAAACATTATATTCGGGTTCACACGATGTTGTTGTCTACATTAGTACTCGGGTTGTAACCACAGAAAAGAGGAAAGAGGTTAGAAAGGAAATACTTGCCGATTTGTACTACAACGAGTGTCGCCGCTTGTCTCCCACCCTTTAACTCCACTACAGGCAATAAACCAATACGAACGCGCATTACGCTACTAACAGACCACGCGCACTTAGATCGTAAGTACGCTATTGGTTGTGTCAATTATGAGCATGATCATATTTTGAGGTACGCCTGCTCCGCCCACAAGGTCATTCTAACCTCTTTCATCTGGCTACATTATGGCGCGAATAGTAATGTCGCATTGTCGCGATAAATACATTATATTCGGGTCTATTGAGGTTTTGTTCGTGTTCGCCATTATTCGGACCAAAGTACTACACCAATTTGCCACATTTGTCCGATAACACGAATATTCGCCGAATCTTGACAATATAGCCACAGCATTACGAATATTCCTCACCTAGTACGGAAAAAAACAGTGTTGAATTCATTATTAACAAGTATACAGTCTTACACTCACTACAACACAATTTATGTACTGTTAATTTCCTCATAAAATACTAAGCAATTACATGCTAATTTAAGTTTAAATCTGAAAATAATAAATTTCTACACTCTTGTTCTTGATAGGCATATTTACTACATATTTGTTCACCAAACAATCAGGGGGTGCCACGACAGAAAACCTCCACGAGCGCCCGCGGACTGTAGTTTCCTTGCGGACACGTCCTGAGGGAAAACCAGTCTGCGGGACGGTGCACCCTGGGAGGCGGCCATAGACCCCCTTGGGCACTCCTACCCAAGGGCCTCTATGGCCGTCTGCGAATGTTCTGTCAGACGGACCGCTTCAACGCGTGTCCCTCTGCCATGGCAGAGGGCGCAGTGGCGAAGCAAGAGCGGGCTCGGTGTGCACTCACACTGCCGCCGGGCAGGCAGGAGGAAGACGTGTTCCTCCTTCTGCCACCGTTAGTCTCGTAGCCCCAGAGATTGTCCAAGGTCATGTTTCTGACTCTTGATGGGGGACGAGGGCCTTGGCTTAACCGCCCGGGCCGCGAGGAAGACAACCTCTATAAAAAATTACCCCAAACCTCCAAGCGGCGGCGCACCGTGAGGGAGGTTGTTAGCTTGACTAATGGGTAGCTAAATTAGTCTCTAGTGCGAACCACGTATTTTGAGCAAGTACCCGAAGTTTAATACTCGTGGGAACAGAATGGAAAAATCACACTTTTTTAAAAAACCTGTGGAGAGTGACGCGCGGTCGGAGTCCGACGCGCGGTCCGAAAGGAGCTCGGAGGGCTCGGAGAATGAGGAGGTAGCGGGGACTTCGGGGAGAGGCTCAAGCCTCTCCACGAAGAAGCGCTCCGCTTCTTTCAGGAAGGAGGACGGATCTTCTTGCTCCGAGGGGGGGGGCGAAGAAGATCCCTACCAGCAGTCGCGGCGCAGGTCGAGCCCGCGGGAAGGGGAGAGGCCTAACGGCCAAAAACTCCGCTGAGCGAGCCGACAGGCTTGCCGCGGAGGGGCGCCACCCCGGCGCGGGCGACTCTGGGAGGGACCTCTCGGAGCCGTCCGGAAGCGAGAGGCGCACCGAGGCGGAGTCAGGCGAGGCGGCCATGCCCTTCAAGGAGCTGGCCGTCACCCTGCTTAGGGACATGGCCCGCCAGAGGGACAAGGCCACGCGGGAGCGAACGATCCGTCGCCACGCTGCGTCCCTCCAGGGGGCCTTAGACGCCTCCGTCAAGAAGAGGGTGGCGGAGCTCCGAGCGGAGCTCCAGGCCGAACTCCGGGCGGAGATCCGGGCGGAGCTCGCTAGAGCGCCGAACAGAGGCCGCCAGGAATCCATGGAGGAGGAGCGCGAGCAGGGGCAGGGGCAAAGCCGGCCCCAGCCCAAGCCGGAAAGTCAGCTGCTGTCACTCGTGCAGCAGGAGCTCGCTGCTTTTCAGCAGGGGCTGCAAAAGCAGCAGCTGGAATTCCAGCAGAGCATCCGGCAGCAGCTTTCTCTCCTGGAGGGTATAGTTCTCCGTCCTCCACTGGCGGCCTCTGGGCAGAAAAAGGCGGCTTCTTATGCCGCTGCTGCGGCCACGGCTTCTGCGCCTAAGGCAGGCCCGTCGGGGCAAGCGGGGCGAGGGGCTGCGGCGCCGCAGCCCGCGAGGCCAAGGCCGGAGCCTGCGACGCCGGCCCCAACGGGCAAGCAGCAGCAGCGGCGAAAAAAGGGTGCGGCGGTGCCTGCCGCTAAACCGGCAGGACCTCCTGCCGCCGTGGCGACTAGGCCGCGCCTGCCACCTCCTCCACCCGAGGAGCCTGGCGCCGAGTGGACGGTGGTCGGCGCCAAAAAGCAGGCGGGCAAGGTGGCCAGAGCGGCCAAAAAGCGCGCGAGGCGGCAGGAGCGAAAGAAGCGGGCCATGGCGGCGCGTCTTCGCGCCCCGAATTCCGAGGCTGTAGTAATCACGCTACAGCCTGAAGCGGAAAAGAGGGGCGTGACGTACGACGACGTCATGGAGAAGGCGAAGCAGGCGGTGTTGCCCCACCTTGGCGAGCTCGGAGCCGCTGCGGGCTTCCGAATGAGGCGCACGATCACCGGGGCCCGAATCCTAGAGGTCCCCGGTGCGGCCAGCGGTCCTGCAGCGGACGCCCTGGCCGCAAGGATCAGGGCGTCCCTCAGTTCGGAAGAGGCCCGAGTGTCCAGGCCCACCAAGTGCATCGACATGCGCATAATGGGCCTGGACGATTCCGTCAAGGTGGACGAGGTGGTGGCCGCCATTGTCAGGGCGGGTGGGTGCACGACCGAACAGGTTCGGGCGGGTGCCATCCGTGCTGACAGCACGGGCATGCGAGCCGTTACGGTGAGCTGTCCGGTGCAGGCGGCCAAAGCGATAACGGCCGAGGGCCGAAGGCTTTTGGTGGGCTGGGTTTCGGCCCAGGTAAAGATGCTGGAGCCCAGACCTCTGCGGTGCTTCCGCTGCCACGTGGGGCACCACGTGGGAGCCCACTGCGCCGCGGAGGATCGCAGCGACCGCTGCCACCAGTGTGGCCAGCCCGGTCACAAGGCCGCAGATTGCCGTGCTACGCCGCACTGCTACGCATGTGCGGCGGCCGGCAAGCCGGCTGACCACCGGGCTGGGGGCAGGTCCTGCGACCCCCCCGCCAAGGCCAAGGGCAAGGCCCGCAGGCCCATTCCCGCCGAGGTCCTCGCCGCCGCAGCCGCCTCGTTGGCCGCCGCCGCAATCGCCGCCGCACCCGTCGCCGCGGCAGTGTCCCCTAGGGGGGCTCGGGAGGAGACTGTAATGGAGTGTCAATAACGGCCCCATTACGTCTCCTCCAGGCGAATATCAACCACTGCGCCCCCGCTCAGGATCTGTTGCTCCAGAGCATGGCGCAGTGGTTGATCAATGTCGCCGTGGTCACCGAGCCGTATTTTGTCCTGCCCAGTGGTGACTGGGTTCAGGACCTGGACGGCTCGGTGACCTTAATTAAGTCGGCCGCCGCTGGTACCCCGCCCCCCGAGTCCGTCACGAGGGGGCGGGGTTGCGTGGCAGCACGGTTCGGGGACATCGCCGTGGTGGGCGTCTACCTGTCCCCGAGCCGATCTCTCGACGAACTGCACGTCTCCCTGATGGAGCTAAATTCCGTCGTCGCTGGGTTCGGTTCCCTCCCCGTGGTTGTTTGCGGGGACTTCAACGCCTGGAACACGGCTTGGGGTTCCCGGTTCACGAACCAGAGGGGTCGGATGGTGGAGGACTGGGCCTTGGAGCTGGGCCTGGTCGTACTGAACCGGGGTTCTGTCCCCACGTTGGTGCGGATGCGGGGTGAGTCGGTGGTGGACATTTCGTTCGCCAGCCCCGCTCTGTCGCCGCGTGTCGTCGACTGGCGCGTTATGGAGGAGGTGGAGACGTACTCCGACCACCGGTACATCCGGTTTGACGTCTCCGCCGAAACCTCGGCCGCGCCGGTCCGACAGAGCCCATGCGGTCCGCGGTGGGCGCTTAAGCAGATGGACCGGGAGCTCCTCCTGGAAGCCGCGACGGTACAGGCCTGGGTGCAAGCACCGGACAGGCCTGTCGACATCGACGTCGAGGCGGAGTGGTTCCAGGAGGCCATGTCGCAAATTTGCGATGCGGCAATGCCCCGTGTCCGTCCAGGACGAGCTAAGCGCCAGGTGTACTGGTGGTCGCCGGAGATCGGCGCACTGCGCAATGCGTGCAATCACGCGCGACGCCGGTACGCCAGGCACTGCAGGCGCCGCATCCGCCCGCCGGATGCGGAGGCCAGAGAGGTGGAGCTATATGAGGAATACAGAGAGGCAAAACGCACCCTCCGATCGGAGATCAAGCGGGCCAAACTCGAGGCCCGCAACGTGTGGCTGGGGTCTCTGAACGCGGACCCGTGGGGGCGCCCGTACAAGTTGGTACGGGACAAGCTTCGCCCCTGGGCTCCGCCGTTGACTCAGAGTCTCCGGCCCCAACTCGTGGAGGGTGTGGTTAGCACTCTGTTCCCTGCGCGGGGGGAACACTCCCCCCCGCCCATGGCTCCGCCTCCGCCAGCGGTGTCTGACGCGGATCGCAACAGCGACGACGACGACAATGCTCCAGAAGTGACCGAGGTAGAGTTGAGAGTGGCGGTGCGAAGGCTGAGTGCCAAAAACACCGCCCCAGGACCCGACGGCTTGCCAGGGAAAGCCTGGGTCCTGGCCATGGAGGCTCTCGGGCCTCGACTGAGAGGGCTCTTCAGCGCATGCCTGGAGAGGGGCCAGTTCCCACTTCGCTGGAAGGCGGGGAAACTGGTCCTCGTAGCGAAGCCAGGGCGCCCTGCGGACTCTCCGTCCGCATACCGGCCCATTGTGCTGCTCGACGAGGTGGGCAAGCTCTTTGAAAGAGTAATTGCAAACCGCCTCGTCGTGCGGCTAACACGGGTGGGGCCGGACTTGTCGGACGGACAGTTCGGCTTTCGCAGGGCGCGCTCTACTATAGACGCCATCATGCGCGTGCGAGCCCTCACGACAGGGGAAGCGGTGTCCCAGGGTAGGTGTGTCGTGGCAGTGTCCTTGGACATTGCCAACGCCTTCAACTCCCTGCCCTGGAGTACGATCCGGAGGGCACTCCGGTACCACCGGGTGCCCGAATACCTCTGTCTAGTGGTCGAGGCGTACCTGTCAGACAGGTACATTGTCTACCCCGGTCACCAGGGAGACTGGAATCGTCGAGAGATGTCGTGCGGTGTTCCGCAGGGGTCGGTTCTAGGCCCACCCTTGTGGAACATCGGCTACGATTACGTGCTGCGCGGCGACTTCCCTGACGGGGTCAGCGTGGTTTGCTACGCAGACGACACGCTGATCCTAGCGCAGGGAGAGTCGCACCAGGCGGCGGTCGCTCTAGCGACACGCGGGGTTGCGATAGCCGTTGGTAGGATCCAGGAGTTGGGACTCGAGGTGGCGCTGCATAAATCCGAGGCAATGTGCTTCCACGGCCCTCGGAACGCGCCACCATCGGACTCCCAGCTTACGGTAGGAGGAGTTCGCATCGGCGTCGGGTCGACGATGAAGTACCTGGGACTCGTTCTCGACAGCCGATGGAATTTCGGAGAACACTTCCGACGTTTGGCTCCCAAACTCAACCGGGCCGGGGCTGCTCTCAAGCGGCTCCTGCCCAACCTTGGGGGTCCAGACGCCTCCTGCCGGAGGCTCTACGCGGGGATCGTTCGGTCCATGGCCCTCTACGGGGCGCCGGTGTGGGCGCCGTCGCTGGCAAAGCGACCGGCGTCCATACTGAACGCCTGCCAGAGGGTCATGACAATACGGATGGTGCGGGGTTACCGCACGATCTCCCGCGAAGCGGCGAGCCTTCTGGCTGGCCTACCACCGTGGGATCTGGAGGCAACAGTCCTTGCACACATGCACGACATGCGCGTGGAGATGCAACGCCGGGGTGAAAGTCCTCTGCCGCAACATGTCAAGGCATGGCGGACAGAGCTCCGGCGGGATCTCATGGTGAAATGGCGTCAACGGCTATCGCAACCCAGTGCTGGGCACGCCACGATTATGGCGGTAAGTCCCCTCTTTGAGGCGTGGCTGGAAAGACCTCACGGCGTCCTTACGTTCCGCATGACGCAGGTCCTCACCGGACATGGCAAGTTCGGGAGGTTCCTGCATCGGATTCAAGCGGAAGAGACGCCCGGGTGTCGCCACTGTGCGCAACGCCCGGAGGACACGGTGGAGCACACCGTCGAGGTGTGCCCTGCATGGGCGGAGCATCGCCGTGCCCTCGTGGGGGCGATCGGCGGCGGAGACCTCTCACGCCGGGCCCTGGTCGAGGCCATGGTCCGAAGTGAGGGGGAATGGCAGGCGGTCGCCTCCTTCTGCGAAGCAGTAATGCTTGCAAAGGAGGAGGCCGACCGCATCAGGCAACGGCGTCCTCGCCGCCGTCGCCGGGATTCCGATCCCGATTTCCGGCCACCGTAGACGCGGGCTCGCGGACGGCGAGCCATGGGTAGCTCGCTGTCCGATCGTCCGGTAATGGACCGAGTCCAAGACGTCGACGGCGCGCACTGTTCCCGCGCGCCTCAAGGAGTTGTCAGCAGCAGGAGGGGCCCAGCTGGGTCGAAGCCTACTGGGGACAGGGTTGTCCGAAAGGGAGCTCGTGCCCCGGTATGAAGGCTAGAAGGAACGGCGCGGGGTTTTTAGTCAGTAAGAGTCTGACACTGTCTCCCGCTACACCCAATAGCGGGTTTCGTCAAAGATGATTTTCCCCGTCGACAAAAAAAAAAAAAACCAAACAATCAGGGCGCCTAAGTCTGCTATTTTTATAAAATCGTCATTCCGACACGATCCCACCGTCATTTTCCTCTACTGGGGCCAGGGTTATCTGAAAGGAAACTTGAGCCCCGGTTTGAAGGCCAGAAGAAACGGGGTGGGTTTTTAGTCAGTAAGTGTCTGACACCATCTCCCGTTCCACCCAAGGGCGGGTTTTGTCATAGGATGATTCTTCCAACCGAAAAAAAAACCCGTCATTTTGCTAAAAGTTCGTAATCTGCTAAATCATAATGATCACTCATTGATCGGTCAATGGTCACGCAATAGAGTTGTGATAAAATGAAAATATCAAGGTTGTTAAAAGCAATAACTGCACAATGACGTTCTAATTGTAGTTCAATGATCAAAGGAACTGTCAAAATTTTAGCAGATGGCCGCATACGTCAGACATTGATTTGTTATTTTGTACGAGATTACCATTCTACGCCATTTCTTTCAATGGATTGTCAGTGGTTGACCAATGGAAAGTCATAATAACGCCATTATATTAGCAGATTACCAAAACTTGTCAAAATCAATCATTATGAAAACAATGATAGACCATTCTGACACTATTGTAATAGCAGACTTGAGGCCTTCTTCTGCACAGAATTCTCGTAATCATGTCGAAGTCTGTTTATCCAGATATAGCTGAATATCAATGTTTTATATGATGCAACTTCGCATTCTAACCTCAAACAATTCTGAAACTTATAACCACTTAAGTTTGGCAATTCTTCAGTCTATGTCGGTATCCTTGGTACCACTGCACTGCACTACACACACTGTCTTCAAGCCTCTTCTTGCGCCAAAAGGAGTTGTCAGCAACAGCAGGGGCCCAGCTGGGTCGAAGCCTACTGGGGCCAGGGTTATTCGAAAGAGCGCTCAAGCCCCGGTATGAAGGCTAGAAGGAACAGGGTGGGTTTTTAGTCAGTAAGACTCTGACACTATCTCCCGCTCCGCCCAAGAGCGGGGGTGGTCATTGGATGATTTTTGCCCACCATAAAAAAAGATCCATCCCAAAGATGATTAATACAACTCCTTTTTTTCATTTTTTATTCAGCCTTTGTCGTTGAATTTTGTAATGATTTGGTGACTCCAACTGTATAATTGTCTATTAATTAATTCGCAACACTTCGTAGTAGTAAAATGGCAACTTAGACAATTAGTTATCATGGTTGATTAATTACCACGTCTCTATTTGTAGCTACCGTAAAAATGACGGGAATGTCAAAAATAATCGGCAAGTAATTAATGACAGAAGTAATGTTAATTGCAATAGGACATTTAGGTTTGACTTCCTTGTTAATACGAAATACAATTTATTTGTTGTGTAATGGAAAGATGATAGATATTTATCACCAAGCCAGAATCTTGGAATCAGAGAGTTGCATGGAAGAAATCGCCGAGTGCGATAAGGCCGCCAATTGTAGGTATCATCATCGTCATCATTTTAGCCAAAAGACATCCACTGTTGGACATAGGCCTCCCTCAAGCGTCGCCACAACGACCGATCCGTGTCTCGCATCCACCGCATTCCTGCGACTCTCACCAGGTCGTTGGTCTACCTTGGGAGGCCTTCCAATGCTGCGTTTTCCAGAGCGTGGTCCACCTTTCGGCCCCATCAACCATCCGTTCTACGCGTGAGTTATACATATTATATTATTTTTCGATTCTTTGGGCTATGTCGGATTGTAGGTATGTTTTCTTTTTATTATGAGGTTTCCTTTATAAATACTTTTTTACTTTTTATAATTGTCCTAAAATAAATCTATCTACACAGTTAGTAATTAAACTTTCTAAGTTAGTTAAATAGTTAGTATTTAACTTTCTTTCAACCTGACCATCGTCAATAAGCATATTCAAAATTTTATTTCCACTTTTAAATAAACGTCCTATTTGGATGTATTCCACGCGCGTTCGCCTCATGGTTCCGAACTGAGTGCCTTATCGAATGCATTGGTATTCGGAAATCGAACGAACGTAAGCGAATAATCGAATAAACTTGTATATTTTCGTTCATTGAAATATGAACAGCACTAGGGATGAATTATTTTAAAGAGTTGGTTTGACTAGGTATACCTATATTTTATTTTTATTTGTTTGTAATAAAATGGCGATGTTTTAACTGGAAAGTGGCCAGCTTTGGGTCTGAGCTGCGCTTGTCTTTATTTTAATGAGCAGTCTCCACTCCTAACGCAATAAAAACTTTTTATGTTTATTTTTACAACTAGCTTTTAGATCTAGCCGGTCTTAGCCGGTGTTTTCTATTTACAAGATTTAGAATAAAATAATAATAATAATAGAGTTGGTTTATTGCTTCTTTGCAATCATCAACATCATTATCATTTCAGCCGAAAGACGTCCACTCTTGGGCATTGGCCTCCCCCAAGCGTCGCCACAACAACAGATTTTGTGCGTATCTCATCCACCACATTCCTGCGACTCTCAACAGGTCGTCAAAATTTCTCTTCTAAACTCAAAAGGAGTCTTTAGTTCCAACTACAGAAAATCAGAAAACCAATAAAGGTTCAAAAATAAAAGTTTTTGAATTAAAACACTAGAACTTGATACAGCCTAGGTACTACATCGGCAATTGAAACTTTTATTGAAGCCCGTGAATGTCTTCTGTATTGAACCGTTGAGATTCTAGTAGAGAAACTAAACGAGAGGGCAGAAAATAAGTTTTTAAGGCTTTAAACGAAGTGAAACTGTGATTATGGCTATTGAGAGTATTAATGTGTTTTAACGAGTACAATGTTTTAATTTAGTTCACCACAGTTTAATAGGTGGCGCCAGGGAGAAGGGTTGCTATCGTTCCCGAAAAATTGTTAAATTATCATCTAAAAATAATATCTGGTGGCTTCATTTTCATTTTGGGAATTCCCTAAATTTTGAGATATGGTCCTTCGAGCCGGATTTGAATCTGGATTTTTGTGATATTATTGATGTTTACAAATGTGAATGAATAGTACTACTATTGAGAAGAACGTGTAAGAAACTTTATGGACACTCCTAAATCTACATAATCATAGAATAGAATAGAATAATACATTTTATTGTACACCAAAACAGTAACAAACCTTTTAAAATTACTTACATCTGTGGGTACATTGGTGGTCTTATCGCCAATAGCGATATCTACCAGAACACCTTAACCCTTCAGATACCGTCAATTAGAGACACAATAGTAAGACAATAGATGCGCGGCCACCGGTGGTCGCTTGGGGATTCATGAATTAAGATGGATTGTAAGAACTTAAAACAAAAAGGAGGGTAGTCTGCGGTGTACTGCAAATGATTGAAGTATTTTACATTAAAAATATATATTAGACTATACAAATACTGTAAAATGTATAAAAGGAGAAACTGACTGACTGACATATTAACGCGGAGCTGAAACTATAGGAACTAGAAACGTGAAATTTTGCAATGAGTTTCCTTTTATGACGTAGGCAAGCACTAAGAGAGGATTTTACAAAATTCATCCCCTAAACGGATGAAACGAGGGTCCAAAGTTTGTATGGAAAAACCTACTTCCACGTGGGCGCATTAAGAGAGGATTTTCTAAAATTCATCCCCTAAGGGGATGAAACGAACGTCTAAAGTTTGTATGGAGACCTACTTCCACGTGGGCGAAGCCACTGACCGAAGCTAGTCTTTTATATTTTTTCTAAACTGTTTTTGCAGACAGAGACATTGCGACCAAACTTAATAGAAACCAACCTGGAATTGACAGATCGTATTAGTTAATCTAATAGACAATACTACATTTTGTATCTCTCATTTTTGCACTGTTTTTGTGTGTGTTTTTGTCTGTTTATTTTTTGCAATTTTTGTAGTATTTTTAGTTATTGAAATTTGTATTTTTGCAAATATCTTTTTAATACTAGGTGTTTGCTCTCCACAAACATTAAAGACTTACTCAGTAGAGGAAACTGAACAAATTTCCACAAATTTTTATTTCAGGAAACGGAAAAAAAAATCGGCCTCGCCATACAAATTGTCCAATCAAGTTTAAAATAATTGTGGAAGGTTGTTCAGTTTCGTCTACTGAACAAGCCCTTAAAGTTTGCGGAGGGCTGTCTCTTACACCTTATATATAGATGAGTTCTCTAATTCATGAATCCCCAAGCGACCACCGCTGGCCGCGCATCTATTGTCTTACTATTGTGTCTCTAATTGACGGTATCTGAAGGGCTAATATAGGTTTTTAGCTGCTGTCTAACTAGACAAAAAAAAAACATACTTACCTGCTTAACAAATCAACTACCTATAGATTGTGTAATGCAAGCTCGTAACACTGACCCTGATACACGGAGGACGCACGCAACGACTGCTGTTGTCACTAAGTGTACACGACAGTGTAATGCTGTGTACTGGGTAAGTATGTGTACACTTCCGTGCCTGTCAGCTTTGTTAAAAGTGTCGTAAAGTGTGGACACTGTAGCAGTTTTATTGATTTTAAGAAAACGTTGTCATTGTGGAGCCCCATTTCGGTGGTCTATCTACTAGATTCCTCTGGGGTCACAGGAATGTTGTATTTTACTTTTTTATAAGGGTTATAATTCCTCCTGCTCTGGGCGGACCGAAAGGGAGTGCTATTTTCCTTTAGTCACCTTAATTGTGGTTTAAAAAATCACTGTGACCCTGGCGGGCATCGGCTCTGCTGGGTGGGCCCCTATGATTTGCAGATATCTCGTTGAGGAGCACGTGGAGCACTACATAGTGTCGCCGCATTGGGTTCGGTTGTTTTGAGATGTGTGGCCACCTATTGCTTGTTGTCCCCAATCCCACGCCTGCGGTGGCTAGGGGTAGTGCTACGACTCCCGATATGTGGGGCATTTTCTGTCGCAGTGCTGGAACGTTAGGATGCCCGTTTCTTCTTGCAGCCGCCTTCTTCACTAGCATTAATGCATCGAAGAAAGAGACGACCACATACTGTCGTGGGGGCGATAGGTGGCAACAACCTATCGCGTCGGACCGTCGTCGTCGGAGGAAGAATAGCAGACGGTAAGTAGCCTCCTTCTGCGAAGCAGCGAAAAAGCTAGCGAAAGAGGCGGCCGCACGCGTGAGGGAGTGGACTTCCTCCAACCCTAGCCACTGGGACTCTGATCTTGATTTCCAGCCACCGTAGGCGTGGGTTTGCAAACAAGCAATAGGTAGCTTCCGTCCTGCCGTCCAGTAACCATCTGGATTGAGTCCAAGTCATCGACGGCGCATAGTGTTCCACGCGCGCCTCAAAAATCTGTCAGCAAAACCGTATGGGCCCAGCAGGGTCGAAGCCTACTAAGGCCATGGGCACGGTAATAGTATCATACAGTATTGTAACTCGGCCGTCTTTTTGAAATAAATGCCTACAGCCACGCGGTACGTAAACATGCGATAGGGCTGCCCGCCTCCAGCATTCTAATTACGTTTGTCTAGTTTGTTTCCGTTTTTTTTTTTTATGATTGTAAATATACTTACTTTTATATATAAACAAAATACTTTGTGGATTAAATAGGAAGTGTTCAATAAAAATGCGTGATGTTTTTTGATTGGTAGATTTAAATAAAATGCTTTTTTTTTTGTATTATTCATACACATAGTACAATAAACCACTATTATTAATAATAAAATACCACGTCTTTACTTTGGATTATACAAACTAACAATAATCGCGCGATAATTGTAAAAAAAACCGTCGTGTCCGTTCGTCACTGCGGCACAGTTGCGACAGCCGCGACTGTCTACATGCCGAGCCCATGCTACAACCGAGGCGTGTAGGTATAGTTCGCGTTTCGTCCGTTTGTATGAAGTTGGAATACTGTATGATATTATTACCGTGCCATGGGTTCGCTTATCTACACTAATATTATAAAGATGTAGGTAAAGTTTTTTTTTGTTTGTAGGAGGTAATCTCTGGAAGTACTAATCCGACTGCAAAAATTTTTTCCCCTTTAGAAAACTGCTTTATTTCTGAGTGACAAAAGCTGCGGGCAACAGCTAGTGAAATATAAACTTGGAGTCCTGGAACGCAAGGCCTAGGAACCTATGTGTAGGTTTTAGTCAGTAAAAGTCTGACTCGACCTCTCGCTTTGCCCTAGAGCGCGAAAAGTGGATGATTTCCCACCAAAAAAAAATCCCAGTGTTTTAGTTATCATTTTGTACCACTCTATTAACTTTCCCTTCGTCTCAACAAGCTTAAATCGAACTGTTTCAGAGAAACATCTTTGATGCACAATTTAAATCAGAATCATGACGAACATTAATGATTTAAAGTTTAAACGTGACATAATCGTACTATTACGATATATTTAATGTGTTCTATAATTTTATTTATCTCAGTATTGTGAACTAATACAAGATTAATAGGACTTCGAAATTATTTAAAGTATATGCATAAATTTTGTGGGCTACCACAGAAGTTATCCATTTATTCCAATCGTTCAGTTGTGTCTGTGATATCTATAAGTCAATGTGTGTGTGTCATGGGTCCGTTAATTTTTTTTTTATAAATAATCTCCATCATCTGACCACAACTAGGCGTTACGACATCAGTACATGGTGGACATCTCACCATAACAAAGCGTTTTGGGAACATTCATTATGCCAACAGCTAAGGAGTAGAATTCCCTGCCGGAGTCTGTGTTTCCTGACAGCTACAAACAATTTTTAAGTGTCTCCGTTTGCGCAGTGCCTTATTGAAACATCTTCGACACTGTAACACAAAATTTGGCTACGATGGAGCAACATAGTCAAATTGAGACAAAGCTCCTTAAAAAGAGATAAAAATAAAAATGACAAAACAAATCTCTGTATGACAACGCTAATAACAAAATGTCATTAGTTATTATTTCTAATGATAATGTAATGTGCGTTTTAAAACAACATCGTCCTACACACACAGGGTGTCAGTGGGTTAGTAGGCAAAGGTTCTACATCGACTATGATGTGATATAAGTGTTACTTTGTCTAACTACTTAATTATAGATATTAATAATTATTATGTAACACGGTTTAAGACTCTACAGTACGACCGACAGATCTTGGCGAGCCTAAACATAGGCTCTGCGCATCTCTCTCTCTCTCTCTCTCTCTCACGTCGATTGCCCTGAACAACGGAATAGAGAGAGATTATTTATTTTGACATTTATAATGAATATGCAGCTCGCCGTCCGGTCGTCCTTTAAAAAGCAAGACCCAGTCGTCGACGGCGCGTTGTTTTTCATGTGTGATGACTCGAAGAAATGTCAGCCGTAGAGGCCCAGCCAGCAGGGTTGATGCCCGCTAGGTCTGCGAGAATTTTAAAACGCAAAAGGAAACTGAAGGACACAGGATGCCCCAGCCACCGCCGGGATTCCGTTGCCAATTTTCGGCCACCGTAGGCGCGAGCTTGCGTACGGCGAGCAATGGGTAGCTCGCTGTCCGACCGACTGAAATCGTATGGGCCCAGCAGGGTTGAAGCCTACAGGGCCAAGGGTCTGCTTCTGAAAGGAAGATTCGGTCTCGGTACGAAAGGCCACGAAGAAACAGGAGTAGGTTTTTAAGTCAGTAAAAGACTGACACTATCTCCCGCTCCGCCCAAGGGCGCGGAGATGTCATTTCATTATTGTCTCTGCACCACCGTGTTATTATACAAATCGATTAATTCTAGAGACAAGACAGAAATGTAACTCTATTTTAAACAAAATGATTTTGGCTTCAACATGATTGATGAGTGGTAATCATTAATCACATACAATTTGTGTGGGCGAGCCAGAACTCGATTGATAATAACTATGTACCTTGATTGTACTATCAACAATCGTGCTACTAATAATATAAGTATAAAAGACTGTATGTTTGGATGTCTGTAGCCTTTTGGTTGGAAAATCATTATTAACTTCTCCAGCCCTTAGGTGGGGCGTGTCAGACTTTTACTTAATAAAATTCATCTATGTTTCTTCAGGTGCTCTTTGCATTATAGGACCTGTCTCTCACGTCGAATCAATTACGGTCATTTTTTTTTTCGGTAAGCAAAATTCATCCAATTACTACCCCCGCTGTGGGTGGAGCGGGAGATAGTGTCAGACTCTTACTAACTAATTGCTTCAAACCATCAGGCCTCAAGGAGTTGTCAGCAACAGCAGGGGCCCAGCTAGTTCGAAGCCTACTGGGGCCAGGGATATCCGAAAAGTCTAGAAGGAACTGGGTGGGGTTTTAGTCAGTAAGAGTCTGACAATATATCCCGCTCCGTCCAAGAGCGGGGGTTGTCATCGGATGATTTTTGCCCACCATAAAAAAAGAGGCAACTGAAGAAAAATAGGTGTGGTTTTAGTAAGTATAATTCTGACACGCCCTCCTGCTTCGCCTAGATTGGGAGAAGACATTAGATAATTTTCCATATTGGAAAAATTATGAACGGCTTTCTTTGAAACTTGGAACAGAACTATGAAGATTGGTGTCTAAAATAGTTTTTTGGAGAAAGAACCACACAGCTCTGAGTGGACCCGTCCAGTCAGTGCAAGTATTTGTCAGAATTCGTGTTTCCCAACTTAGGAATGGGCACATAAATCTTTTTATTTTTTGAACCGTGTTATAAATAAAAATCGCAAAATTTTCTTTAACTGGTGTATGCACAGAACCTTTTAGTTTTTAATAAATGTTGTGTTTTCTGTTCAAACATATGGCACCCTCGGGCTGCAGCTGAAAATCAGCGTCAGTTGGTGGCCTTGTGTTACTACTTGGCAGTATGCTGAGCTGAGGCCGTTTTGGCATTACTCAATGTACCATTTGTTTAATTTTAAGGTCTTTTAAGGTTTCTGTTTTTGTAACGTTTATTATTTGGTGTTTGTCTCTCTGTCAAGCACGTGTCGGCCGGTGTCGCATAGACTATAATAAATTATTGTTTTAATAGACAACCCAGACAGCTGACTTGTCTATGATTCAAGCAAGTTAAGCCCGGTTCACACGTGATCTCATAGGGCAACAAATTTTTGTTTTAATTTGTTATTATTTTTTGTTTTTTGAAAAAACATTTTGTGTCAATACGGGCAGAATAAACATG
Organism: Mythimna lalbum; assembly: GCA_949319445.1. Lineage (NCBI taxonomy): Eukaryota > Metazoa > Arthropoda > Insecta > Lepidoptera > Noctuidae > Mythimna > Mythimna lalbum. Next base: position 19,708,018 of record OX439362.1, on the reverse strand, counting down.
TTTTCTTTCTTCTTTTTCTAATGCTAATAAACGTAATTTTCTTTTCTTTCTTTCTTTTTTTCTAAGGACTTCAACTGTGATGAAGTCTCTATAGGTTAATAAAACAATTTTCACACGGACAAAGCCGCTAACAAAAGCAAGTAGGCAATAAATATTTATAGTCCAGTACATAGCGTACTTTTATAACCAATAACGCTAATAAAAACTATAGATAAAAAAAAACCTTTGGTAGTTAAAACCGAGGACGCCTAGTTTTTTGTCGATCACTTGTTATGCCACGGTCAAGTTGAGATTTAGGGCATTACGCGTTTGTACTAGTTTCGAAATGATGACTAAAAAGTTGTAACAAAGAGATGAAACAATTGTGTATACATTGGACAAGGCAAGTCGCGAAACCCGCACTGGGCCTGTCCATTCTCTGGAGAGGAGGCCTGAATCCCAGCAGTGGGAACATTAAAAGACTGATTATAAGGGGAGGCAACGGGGGTTCAAAGTTAGTACGGAGAAACCAATAAGGAGTGGAATTCCTTGCCGGAGTCTGTGTTTCCTGATAGCTACAACCCGGAAAGGCGAGAGTGAATAGGTTTCTTCTAGGTAAGAGCGCTCCATCGTCGACCGCATCGTCGCTTTCCTTCAGGTGATATAGAGGTCAAGCGCGAACCTATCAACAATAAAAAAGACCTACTTTAACGTGGGCGAAGCAGGTAGAAGCTATTAAAAATAAAAACAAAAGATTGATCCTTTTAACCAAAAGTTAGCTACGTAGGATAATTACAAAACCTAAAGAGCATCTTGTAGGTTTACATCAAAAGAAATTTTATAAATGAGCTCTTTCATAATTTACGTAATCTCATTACTCAGCATTTTCATAATAAAGCTTTGTTTTGTGGTTAAAACAAAATATTTAATGTCTGAAGCATTTGATTGTAAATGTTTTATGTTTTCGTTCGCTGTTTGAGTTGTTCGGAGTGATTTCAATTTGTTTTTTTAATACTTAAATTAACAATAGAGATGATTTGGTACGATTTGTTATTAATATAGTAGTTATTGTTATCATTTAATTAAGCATAATTATTTAAATTTGTATACTTTTCTGATGTTTGGATTTGTACCTTTTAAATAACATGTTTATTCTCCAGGCTTGTCAAAAATATTATCAACTAGCTTTCCGCCCGTGGCTTCGCCCGCCTGGACAACAGTTGATATCGCGCGGGCAGAGACCCGTGCTCAGCAGTGGAATTATAGGTAGCCTATGTGTTATTCCAGTGTCTCTTCTACCTACCTACAAAATTTGATCTAAATCCGTTCAGTAGTTTTTGCGTGAAAGCGTAACAGACAGACAGACAGACAGACAGACAGACAGACAGACAGAGTTACTTTCGCATTTATAATATTAGTAGGGAAGTAGGGATAATAAGTCGTGTCGGGCAATTGCTTAATAGCCAAGAGCCTCGACCAACACCTTAGGAGGCTCGCGTTAGGTGGCTGGATTAAGGGCTTAAATCAGAAAGCGGTACTTCTGGACACGGCTCGTATAGTTAGGAGGTTCCTCTCTCTGGAGCCCTGAACGCCAGTAGCTTGGGCCCTGTTCCCGATACCGGCGTATATTTTTAAATGTTTACGGAAAATAAAAGAAATAATAATAATTTAATTGAAAAGACAACTTTTGGTCCACATTTTATGTTAGCAACACTTATTTCTATGTTAGTTCAGAATTCACAAAATGCGAGCGCGAGCGAGCAGCCAAAGAGGATATGGCCCGATATTTGCAGCCTCATCAGTTAGGTTTTGGCACACGCCTGGGATGCGAGGCTGCCATTCACGCCACGCGTGCATTTGTGATGAACCCGGAGAGTGAAGACTCGATATTGCTGAAGCTCGACATTCGCAACGCGTTCAATACCTTAGAGAGAGACGTTCTGTTGAGAGAGGTAAAGGAAAAAATCCCTTCTTTATATCCCTTCCTACATCAGATTTATAGGCTGCCATCTAATCTTTTCTCCGGTAACAGCCTTATCCTTTCCAAAGTGGGAGCACAGCAGGGGGACCCGCTCGGGCCACTCGTTTTCAGTTTGGCCATTCATAAGGCGATTGTCGAGCTGAAATCCAGTCTAAATGTGTGGTACCTTGACGATGGCACTATCGGGGGTAGACCTGAAGATGTTTTTCAGGACTTAGCGGCTCTAGTCCCTCGCCTCAGAGACCTGGGTCTGGAGGTGAATCCCTCGAAGTGCGAATTCTTCCCCTGTGGTGCTGATGCTCGTACACACTTTTCTCGTTTTGACTCCCTTCTTCCTGGCCTCAGAGAACTTTCACGCTCTGACTTGAATCTCTAAGGATCACCTATTAATCTTACTACAGTTCCTGAAGCCATTAATTCTCGAACTCCTTTCTGCTCACGAGCGTCTTAAAGATCTTTCCGCGCACGTTGCGATTGTCCTATTGCGCATGTGCTTCGCTCTCCCAAAAATCACGTATCTGTTGCGGACCGCCTCTTCTTGGCTTTGTCCTGAGGAAGTTTCCTCGTTCGACAACGCCTTGAAATCGGTGGTGGAGTCTGTTCTCAATGTCTCCCTGGATGGGCAGGCGACTCTATCTATCCGATGTGGTGGTCTCGGGGTGCGGTGCGCTCGGGATGTGGGTCTGCCGGCATTCTTGGCGTCTGCGCATGGGGTTGCCAACCTAGTCACTGTATTACTCAATACCAATGGTGACGGGGGAAGCATGCCCTTTGTATCGGATGCTGTGTCAGCTTGGTTGGTTCTCAACTCGGGTGCAACAATCCCCGATTCAGAAAATGTTCAGCGGGCGTGGGATGACATAGGAGTGAAGCTGTTCCAAGAGCAATTGTTGGAGGGTGCGTTGGGAGCTGATAGGGCCAGACTACGAACAGTGTCGCAACCCGAGTCCGGGGCGTGGTTACAGGCGATCCTTCGCCTCATCTGGGCACTCTTCTCGACGATGACTCTTTGCGTGTGGCGGTGGCTCTTCGCCTGGGCTGTAAGGTGTGCGAACCACACACATGCACCTGCGGTTCCATGGTGGAGGCCAATGGCCATCACGCACTGAGTTGTCGGCGTTGCACAGGGAAGTTCCCACGTCACCATGCCCTGAATGACATAGTCCGTAGAGCCCTTGTATCGGCAAACGTTCCCTTCATGCTTGAGCCTGCAGGTCTTAGCAGATCTGATGGTAAGAGGCCGGATGGACTGACTCTGGTGCCATGGAAAAACGGGAAGTGCCTGATCTGGAACGCAACTTGCGTTAGCACTGTCGCCGCCAGTCACCTGAGTCGCACCATGCACACTGCCTCTGCCGCCGCTGAAGATGCCTGCTCTAAGAAGAGGCTGAAGTACGCTTCCTTGGAGCAGCTTTACTATTTTGTGCCTGTTGCTGTGGAGACTCTGGGCAGTTGGAGTGTGGAGGCGAGGCGTTTTGTGTGGGGTTTGGGCCGTAAACTCGGCGAGGCAACGGGTGACTCCCGGTCCGGGTCGTTCTTGGTGCAAAGGATGGCCATCGCTATTCAGCGAGGAAATGCGGCGAGTGTTATGGGCTTTCCACCGGGAACGATCAGGGGCGGGTTATTTATTGACACGTGACGTTACATTTTATTGTAAAATATTCATTGTTACGTATTATAAGTAGATATATATCTAATTAATATATCTATACTAATATTATAAAGAGGTAAAATTTGTAAGTTTGTAAGTTTGTAAGTTTGTAAGTTTGTAAGTTTGTAAGTTTGTATGTAGGGGGTAATCTCTGGAACTAATGATCCAATTCTAAAATTTTTTTTACTGGCAGAAAGCTACATTATTCCTGAGTTCTATAGGCTATAAATTGTTTCTATAGCATGTATATTAACCGAGCTATCACAACTTTTGTCTAGCAAGTCGGAAAAAAATACCTCATAAAATAGAATTATTTGCGTGCGCTGCCTAAACAGTTGCTTAAAATTAAAAACAATGTATGGCTACCTGGTTCGTCTTAATTATTTCTACAAAAAAGTCCGCGGTACCATATCTCTATCTTTTATATTTCATCTTTTATACTTCTTTTATTGCATTAAAAATATTTTTTTTCGGCATACTTACGTTTGGTTGATTATTTGAGCAACAAAATATTAATTCTTATGACAATAAATTATTTCAGTATCACAAGAACATTATACAGATAAGATTTGCCATTTACAGCATAGTAATTGGTCATACAGTTTCGAAGATAATATAAAATTACTAAAATGCAAAATGCCCCTAGCGTAACTTTCATTGTGCAGACGTTTTACCTATTTTTTTTTTATGGTGGGCAAAAATCATCTTATGACAACCCCCGCCCTTGGGTGGAGCGAGAGATAGTGTCAGACTCTTACTGACTAAAAACCCACCCCGTTCCTTCTAGCCTTCAAACCAGGGCACGAGTTCCCTTTCGGATAACCCTGGACCCGGTAGGCTTCGACCCAGCTGGGCCTCTGCTGTTGCTGACAACTTCTTGAGGCGCGCGGGAACAGTGCGCGCCGTCGACGTCTTGAGCTCGGTCTATTACCGGACGATCGGACAGCAAGCTGCCCATGGCTCGCCGTCCGCGAGCCCGCGTCTACGGTGGCCGGAAATCGGGATCGGAATCCCGGCGGCGGCGGCGGGGGCGCCGTTGCCTGATGCGGTCTGCCTCCGCCTTTGCTAGCATTACTGCTTCGCAGAAGGAGGCGACCGCCTGCCATTTCTCCTCGCTAAAGACCATGGCCTCAACCAGAGCCCGCCGCGAGAGGTGTCCACCGCCGATCGCCCCCACGAGGGCACGGCGATGCTCTGCCCAGGCAGGGCACACCTCGACTGTGTGCTCCACCGTGTCCTCCGGGCGTTCCGCACAGTGGCGACACTCGGGCGTCTCTTCCGCTTTAATTCGGTGCAGGAACCTCCCGAACTTGCCATGTTCGGTGAGTACCTGTGTCATGCGGAAGGTAAGGACGCCGTGAGGCCTTTCCAGCCACGCCTCAAAGAGGGGACTTACCGCCATAATTGTGGCGTGCCCAACGTTTCACCTATTTGCCCATAGATGGCGTTCTGCAATAACGTAATTTTTCTGAATCGCGGTGTTAAGACTTTCTGTGGATTGATGACCCTCTCGAATTATTATGCCCACGTTGTCGTTAGTTGGAGTTCTTCTGTCAGTTGCTTATTGGTTTCGGTTGTTTCGTTCGTATGGTTGTTGTTGTTGATAGATACCTCATAATCGAAAATATCGTAATTTCGTTGTACGTTTTTGAATGTTCGTAGTTTCGTACTTCGTTCTATCGTAATAATCGATACGAGTTATTCGATATTACGATTGTTTTGTTTTGTAAAGGCGGACGGTGTTCGAGTCGCTCTCCTTTTGTTCATAATTGTTTTCAAGTCTGTGCGTAGTTTGTTGAGAGCATGTCTAAAAGGAAATCTCAACTGTCCCGGCAGACATCACAGACAAGAGCCGCTCGAGTACGCCGTACGGAAGAATCTGCCCCTGAAAATGAGCAGGCCTCTCGAGAAATAGAGAATATATTTCGCAAGCACGCGCTAGAGAATCTAGCTGCGAGCGCTCACAGCGCCTCGCTAGCCAAAATGTGAGGACATCGCGGGCCCGTGCTCGAGGAACTAGCGCTGAACGTGCGCACCGTCTATCTGAGTTAAGGCAGCATGTCTCTGAGACAAGGGATAGGGAGACTAGCGCTGAGCGCTCGCAGCGGCTCGCTAGGCAAAATGCCATAACATCACAGGCCCGTGCTCAGGAATCTAGCGCTGAACGTGCGCATCGTCTAATCGAGTGTAATCTTATTTTAAAACGAAATTTTCCGCGGACGAAGTCGCGGGCAGAAGCTAGTATTATATATATAAGATATGTTATTGAGGATTTTCCAAATAAACCACAAATTGTTTCTCTGAAAATCAAAGTTTTGTTTATTTAATTTTTACAACGTTTAACTATGATCATTACACCTATAACTTACCTGAAAATCAAAGAAACGACATTTAAAGTTTACTAATATCGCCTCCTCAATTATATCCCTTTATTTCATCTCTTTACAATAGAATTTTTAACAATAAAATATGCAAAATAATCTAAACATCATTTGCCATTCAATCACACGTCACCCCGTTCCACAGAACATAAATTCCATTGACAACTGCAACGCGCGAAGTGCGGCAAATTTGAATTAATGAAATGTCATTTCATTACATATATAAAATAAAATGATCAAAACAATAAATTATATTATCTTGGCCTTTTTTTGTGTCATCTCAATTTCTTATCGCTGTTCCTAATCATTCCAATTTATTGTAACTAAAAAATGACAATAAACCTAGTTTTAAATACATTCTGATATGACGCATTTATATTTAGCTGCATTCAATCAGTTAATATAATATAATATATTCCACAACTATCACACAACGCCGTCTAGTCCCAAGCTAAGCAGAGCTTGTGTTATGGGTACTAGACAACTGATAAACTTACTTATATATTTCTAAATACATACATATTATAGATAAATAACAGTTAGTTCATCAATATTGTAAATCACGTTGTTTTATACTAATATAGCAAACATATTAATTGATATCGAAGTGTGGGCTCTATTCACAGCGCTGATGGATTTTAGAACCGGTTCCAATACTCTGTTATATGCAACATTCCAAACTAAAGCGTGTGAAAATTGCGAGCGATTTGGTTTATTGTGATGCGAATATAATAGGAAGCTATGCGATAATTGTTATTTACGGTAGGTACATGATTTGACCATGACGGTTACTGGATGGTCGGACGGTGAGCTACCTATTGCTCAGCGTCCGCAAGCCCGCGTTTACCGTGGCTGGTAGTCGGGTTTGGAATCTCGGCGGCTGGGACAAGAGGAAGTTCGTTCCCTCACACGTGCGATTTACTCCTTCGCTAACATTACTGCTTTGCAGCAGATGGTGACCTCCTTCTATTCTTCTCGCTCCGATGCTGCCCCCACGAGGACACGGTGGAGCTCCGCTCAGACAGGACTACACTGTATGCTTCATCGTGTCCTCCATGCGGTCCTCACATAGGTGGCACCCGGGCGTTTGTGAGTACCACTGAGTATGAAAGAAAGAAAGTTGAAGTATCAAGTTAAAAACTATACCAAAGATGGACGACTGCAGTGCTGTGTGTCGTGGGTTCGATTCCCGCACAAAACAAACATTTATATGGCCTACAGATAATTGTGCCGGGTGTAGGTGTCTTGTTTGTGTGAGTTTTCATATTTACAAACGCACCTACGTCACAGGAATAATTCCTTGATATTACCTAAATTATAACTTACTAGCTTTTACCCGTGGCTCGACCCCCGTACATAAAATATACCCTATGTCACTTAAAAATAAAGCAACTTTCTGTCAGTGAAAAAATTTTAGCAATCGGACCAATACTTTCCGAGATTTCCTCCTAACAACAAAAAAACAAAATTTACTTTTTTATTATATTAGTATATCTGATACTATACAAGTAATTACGAGTATTGTCATTCATCTCCCTAGCTAAAAGTCCCAAAAAGTCTTTGGTAACAACTTTTATAATAATATCCTTCGACAAACACGATTTAATTATAAGTTATGGATCGAAAGCTTTTAAAATATCTGCCAAACAAAAGTTAAAGCACTCAGTGTGCGGTTCATTACCTATTAATAAATCCTTCTTTATCTAGTTCCTTTTTGAAATATTTCTTTTATTTTACCTTTTTTCTTAGCTCAATTTTTAGGTCAGGTACAAAAAGCTGGCCTGGAAAGATGTTTGAAAGAGTTGCTGCAGCCCTGAATGGAAAGAGCAACTGAAGGGATTCAGGTGGGTTTTTTCGCTCCACCATTCACACCCACATATTTTACTATCATCATCATCAGCTTTTTTTAATGCTCCCACTGCTGGGACTCAGACCTCCTCTCTAGGAGAGAGTGGGCCGTAATCCACTACGCAGGCCCAGTGCGTGTTAGTTAATGTCACATGTCTTCGAATTATTTGTTCTAGGACATGCCTGTTTCCTTCACCGTTTTGAGAGCAGTGGTGAGGAAATAAATTACACAAAGTAATGCGCCTGGCAGAGTTTGAACCCGCGACCAACTCGTAAGTCGGAGCCATTACCACTCGGCCACCACTGCTCTTATTACTGTATGATTTTTCAACTTCAAAAAGGTACACAAGCCTATGTATGTAAGTAAAAATGTATTGTTAGCTCATAGTTATAGCTTTCTACAATAAATCACATAAACACATTGTCATAATTCAAGAATCAAATTATTGAAAAAAAGAAAGCTTTTAAATTCTAATATTCCGATTGTGACTATAATATCAAACTAACATCAAAGATCAAAGATGTGTGCAAACCTTTCAGCAGTACATACAATTAGTTTATTATTATATAAGATTATTTTGTGTATTTTAACTGACTTAGTTGCCTGAAAATAAGACTATTATTATTATAAACAAGCTTTTAATGAAAATCATTTTTTTCATAGCAAGCATTTATAGCTCGGTATACCTATATAATTAATACTCGTCAAGGTGAATCATACGAGCCCAAACTCGATGGGGTTGTGTCGTTTAACTACGAAGTTTCTATAGCCACCTTCCGGTTCCATCATCAGATCAGCTTCTTGTCATAACAATTTTGCATTCTCATCTGATTTACATATGCATGCAAAATTTCAGCTCAATCGGTAGGGAACTGGGCCAATTTAATTTGCAAGATTTGATTACAGACAAACATCGGGACAGGTGAAACTAAATAAAAGCTTGTAAAAGAACGACAATTGTTAATTGCACGTTCGTCTCTATAACAAACCAAATATCTTCAACTTTCTGAGCATCTGACCGACACCTTGATACTTAGACAGACGGCACGTAAATGCATTGATTATATATTTATTGTTTTGAATTTATATCTAAATAGTATTTGATTTGAAGGTAAATAAATGAAGGCAAACTATGAAAATGTATAAAGCTTTTTATAGCAAGCATTTTTTGTGAAGTATCAATACATTTTAGTGTTTATGAATCGATGATAATATAATCAAATGTTGAGTCATAACAATATGGTCGAAGTAATGGGTTAGGTTAGGAGTGTTGGTCATGGTCAAGCTTCACACATAACGACGATGAAGTGACAAGAACTCCTAAGTGACATTTTTGGGATTTTATTTTTTTTACGTAAATAGACTTTAAATAATCGTTTGCGTGAGCTGGCAAAAGCAGCTAATTTTATATCTTATTTTTTAACGAGTTGACTACAACTGACAATAACTATTAAGCAAGTATGCATCCAATTTGCTGACGAGATCACCTAATGAACTAACACAATAACAAAATTATGTTCCGGTAGATAAAGGTTCTTGTCACTTCATCGTCGAATAAAATAATTTACGAAAACTCCTAGTATAAAATTATATACAATGTTGGGTTAGTTGTAAAACACTAGCAAGCTCTCAGGACTAAATTACTAACATAAAAAACCACTACTTTTGTTCCATGATTTAAAAAAAAAAAAATATTTCATCAGAATTTCGTACAAAAATGAAAATATTTGAATTAAACAGTCTAAATATTATGAAGTCTTTGCGAAGCAAGCGATAGTACAATAGCGGAAGGGAGCGGGGATTGGGCGCTAGGGGTGCTTAATGTACTTGTGTCGCGTAGGTAGGTATAGCAAAATGCAAAGTTGAAATGTGTTAGACAGAACTACGAAATCTTGAAGTTGGTAAATGTTTTGTAAAAAGTCATAGAACAAAGTTGTTGTTTATGATGTTAGATACAATCCTGCAAGGTTATTAATGTTTTACAAATAACCCTGTACAATAAAAATAATCTGACTCGCACCAAATTCTAGATTGAATCTGTTTGTGATTATTAATAAGTAAGGAAAACATTATTACTTCCAAAAATAACACAAAATTATGCATGACCTCATGACTAAGTGATGATAGAATCATCAATTTCATAAACAGACAATTTGATAAATGTCAAAATTCACACATTATACATAACAAATTCATGAGACGATATGTCTATTCGCCCATAAATATATAATACATTGAATAAGTATTTTTTACAGAAGGAGGGTCGCTGACTCCTAGATCAATTTTATTAGGTGCTACAATGAACCTTATTTCTATAGCAATAAAGGTTACATAATCAATTTCAAAGGAAGTCACGTCAAAATGATTTTTGTTGTGTACAGAGTATGGGTTAGTAGTTTTATATGTCTTCAATTGTTTTTATCTACTCGTATATATATAAAAATCAATGACACTTTTCGTTGTTATTTTATAACTCAAGAACGGATTCACCTATCCAAACCAAATGTTTAGGCTTTGTTCGAACTATTTAGTAGATGGTTTATGTGAAGGTTGGTAGAGTAGAGTATATAGGGTAGAGTAGTGTAGAGTAGAAGTAGAGTTGAGTAGAGTAGGATATAGTAGGGTAGAGTAGGGAAGATCAGGAGCGAAGCCGCACGGGCAAAAGCTAGTTGCTGTATAAGAATATTAATATGTATGAGCATCAATTTGTGTTTTGATTTTATTAAGAACAAAATGATCAATGTTGTAGGTCTTGGTATATATTGGTTTCATGGGTTTTGCGAAAGTGGGTGGCCCCGGGGCCCTTGAACTTAGGCCAAACATAACACGCACTAAACGTTTTGGGAACACATTCATTGCGCGTGCAGCTAAGGAGTGGAATTCCTTGCCGAAGTGGTCATTAGATAATTTTCCACCTAAAAAAAAGGTCTATGTTGGTTTTTTCTTGTGTTTTAATGAATTAAGGGTAAGTAGGTACACTTGTTTCGCTTGGAGGCCCCGATGGAGCATAGATTATGGAAATATACGTTTGTGTGGAGTAGAAGTCTTGGGTGGAGCACCGCCATGTCCCGATGGAGCTGATCAGCGGTGGCGACCTGTCGCATCCAGTACTAGGTCAGGGCATTATCCGGAGCGAGGAGGAACTGGTAGTGATCATCTTCTCCTTCGAAGCATTAACGCGAGCGAAGGAGATGGTATAACGTCGCAGAACGTCGCAAAGCAGTTCATCGATTAATAAACGTTCGGTGAATCGTTCAGTCGAGGTAGCGTTTGGCGATAAACGGTTGTTTCGCAATATATTCTATTCGATCAAACGTTCAGTCGACTTTCCGTTAATCGACTATATGACTCTCGAACGGACCCCGACAAGCGTAAGGGAAAAAGTACTGTGATATTTATTTATATATTTTATGTATTATGTACGTTATATATTTATAGTATACTAGCGACCCGCCCCGGCTTCGCTCGGGTAACAGTATTTCGCCACTATTTAATGGATGTTATTATACATATAAACCTTCCTCTTGAATCACTCTATCTATTAAAAAAACCGCATTAAAATCCGTTGCGTAGTTTTAAAGATTTATGCGTACATAGGGATATAGGGGCAGAAAAAGCGACTTTGTTTTATACTATGCAGTGAAGTTTATATTATTTTTATATTTAATTATATTTGGATTAAGACTTCACACATTCTGTTTTTTTGCTTTCTACAGACTATTGTCTACATTTCTTTTTAATTTCTCCTTTCGCAGGTCTGCTGGAAGAAATTTCTTTGGAAATAAGCAGTACCTTTGTTGTACTAATGTCTCTTATGTATTATTTTTTTTTTGCTATTTTTGTGTGTACATAAATAGTAAAATAAATAAAGTATGATAATTTTTGAAGCACGCCACGAGACCCAGCTCATAGCGCCGCGCGCTCACCACAAAGACCCAAGTTAGATGCTGAAAAAAAAAAATATTCATGGCAACTATTGGCATCTATTTGTATTGATATAAATAGGAGCTTTTTGTCTTCAAACGGGATCGAGTTTCCTCCTTTCTTTGCGTCTTCAAGGGCGTGACAGTCTCACAATGCCTGACTGGAAGAGGGAGGCAATATTGAACGGTATAGCTACCTGTCTTTGTACTTATTGGTGTTAATTAGCAGATAATCCAGATCCCAGAACTCTATTTAATAATATCTTTACTTTGGTTTTTATATAACATCTTCACCCTACTTTAGGGATTACTTCTGTACTCTGGGTGCAAACACAATAAATATTTAAGCTCTCATATATATTTATGCAAGAACAATGTTTAAAAGATTTTATAATTTTATTACCATTGTGAACCGATGACCTGGTAAGGGTTGCGGAAATGCGGTGGTGCGAGATGCACAGGACCATTAATTGTGCGGCACTTGGAGGAAGCATATGCCCAACGGTGGACGTCTTTCGGCTGAAAGAATGATGATATCAAATTGTATTAAAATTATATGAAGATAAACGTTATAAAATTATATGATCTAGTATCATATAATTTTATAAGGGAACATCCCTTGGGATAATTTTCTGCTACCAGCGGCTTCGCCCGCGTGATAGCAGAAAATTATCCCAAGAGAAAATACTTCCGGAATAAAAAGTATCCTTTGTCCTATTCCAGGACATAGTCTGTCAGTGTACCAAGTTTCATCAAAATCGGTTTAGCCATTCAGGCGAGAAGGCGTAACAAACAAACAAACTCACTTTCACTTTTATAATATTAGTAAGGATTAAACTTTATAAAATTATAAGAAATTTAACTTTGTAAAATTATATGAAATTTAACTTTATAACATTATATCGCTATATATCGCTTTATAATATTGTATCATTATATTAAATTACTCGTCTCACAAAGTACTTATAAAGTGGCGATGAGACTCGACTATCCACGACAGTCTTCGAGATTTTGTTCCAGTTTTCACACAATCTGGAGTATTTTTTTACGAATAACTGCGAATAGAGGCGTTTCAGATATGTATATAAGATATTTTTTTACCGACTTTCAAAAAAGAAGGTGGTTCTCAATTCGGATGTTTGTATTTTTTTTAAGGTTTTTTCGCGCATAACTTCGTCGCTTGCCAACCGATTTGCAAAACTATTATTTTGTTGCAAAGAGTCTGCTTCCCAAATGGTTCCATAGTCACCAAGTTGGGATCTGATAATGATCTGATAATCTTGGCGAAATCGAGGTACTTAACTCGTCAAATTCAATTCAATATTTAGTGAAATCGGTTTTTTTTTTATAAAAAGGTTTTTTATCGTTTGTCTTATTCCATAGATAGAAATGTATGTAGTAGTACCGGTTTGTCGTCATGTCAATGAAATATTTTGTAGCTGTAAAGGCCTGTCATTGAACGTGACATAGATGACAGTTTCTGTCAGCGAAAAGTCCGTGAGTGACTGCTGAGGAAATGGAAATAAATGAATTGTCCTGTCAATGAGCTGTCCAATGGTGAATCAGTCTTAGGAGAACGGTTGTGGAATTCAAATCTATAAAAATATAAAAGGAGAAATTGACTGACTGGAATGGCTGAAACTGGAATATAAAATTTTGCACAAGGGGTTAGGGGGAGGGGGGGGTTATGACGTAGGCAAGCACTAAAAGAGTTTTTTTATTATTATTGATAGGCTCGCGTTTGACCACCATATCACCTGATGGTAAGCGATGATGTGGCCGACGATGGAGCACGCTTGCCTGAAAGTAACCTATTCACTCTTGACTTATAGACCCCTAAGTTGTAGCTATTAGTAAACACAGACTCCGGCAGGGAATTCCACTCCTTGGTTGTACACACAATGTGTTCCCAAAACGCTTGGTCCGTATGGGTGGGTTGTCTACCGTGTACCGGTGGCACAATGCTGTACGTCTTGTAGTTCGATGATGAAACAGACTTGGTGAAATTAGATTGATTGATTTCCCAAAATTCATTCTCTAAGGGCTGCAGCTGGATGGATGACACTGGGTCTAAAGTCGGAACGGAGAAACCTATTTTTAAGCAGGTGAAGCCGCTGGTAGAAGCTATACCTACTTTATTTGTACCTATTAGTCAAGTAATGGCTGAACGAGGATGTTTCCCACCCGTGGTACTGCCAGGCACTGGTCGGAAAAAACGAGTGACGTCACTTCTTTTTTATCTAATGTAAGTAGGTTGAGGAAAATGCAGTGGGTTAACTTGGTTTCATCATCAGCATTTTTAATGTTCCCACTATTGGGACTCAGGCCTTCTCTCTATGAGAGTGAATGGGCCGTACATAATCCACCACGCGGGCCCAGTGCGAATTGGTATATGTCATATGTCTTCGAAATTTTTGTTCTGGGACATGCCGGTTTCATCACGATGTATTCCTTCAACGTTTTGAGAGCAGTGGTAATGAAATAAATTACACAAACTAGCTTGGTTTTACTAAATTGCCTCGCTTTGCTTCCCGGTTTTGTTTGAATTTTTAAACTAGTTTGTACTCCTTGTCCATTGAAGAAATGCAGAGATTTTATGCAATTCTATTGGTTAATATTTCTCCATTTCTCTGTTCAAGGTGAACAAATAGCACGCTCTGGCTGAGTTTGCACTCGCACGTACTTTCTGCAATTAAATTCATCACCACAGCTCTCAAAACTGTGAAAGAAAACATCGTCAGGGAAGCAGCATATCCAAAAACCAAATTCGAATACATGCGACATCTACCAATCCGCACTGGGCTCTCATAGTGGATTATGGTACATTCCCTCTCCTAGAGATTAAGAAGCCTGAGCCCCGGGGCTTCTTCTCTAGGATCCTTCTCCAAGAGAAGAAGCCTAAGCTCTAAGCCCTGAGCTCTGAGCAGTGCCACTCCCAGCAGTGGGAACATCATAATGCCGATTATGCTATGTATGTTATGCTAATAGTAATCGAATCATCCCGCATTACAAATCATGTTCAACCTTTGGTATATTCATGACCTAAACTGAAGATAATCTGCGATGATTTAGCGTTAAGTATTGCGAGATGCCGCCTGGTTGAGAAGTCACGCGCCTGCGTTGGTGGTGGAAGGCATCTCGCCTTTATTTTAAAACTGTTAAGGTAGCTCTATACTGCACACACACCGCCGGTCTGGGTGCGTCGGTCTCCATAAATTTTGCAAGGAAACTAGAATTGCAGAGCTTTTCTTGATCCACGCCACACGTGATAATGAACCCCGGGGCCCTGCAACACAAGGCCAAGAAGGAAAAAACGAGTGGGTCTTAGTCAGTGAAAGTCTGACATAGGGTATGTCCTTTTCGCCCAAGAGCAGGACAAGTCATTAAATGATTTCCACCGTAAAAAAACATGTATATACTTTGAACTTGACAGTCTTATTAGAAACTAATTAAAGAAAATTCAAAAAAATTAAATCCCCCCGCATCTGAATCAAATTGATTTTCTGTTTATCTTGCACCGTAAACATGATGATGCTACCCACTTTGTCTTATACTGAACTTAATTTATCCTAATAGACTCTACCGTAATAGGCACACAGATTATTTTCGCATGGCAAAATAGCACTTTTAATTATGTCCAGTAAACAATTGAGTAATTAAAAAAAAACATGTGTTTTGCACTTGAATTGGATTCTACAAGTCATTTCAGATTATCTGTGGACAAACAACAGCTGTTTCGTCTTTTGATTTAATGTTTAGATCCATTCATATATCATATCAGCCGAAAAACGTCCACTGTTGGACATAGGCCTTTTTTTTTTGACCGCCTGCCATTCCTCCTCACTCCAAACCATGGCCTCGACCAAGGCCCGGCATCCAGGCAGAGCACACCTCGACTGTGTGCTCCACCGTGTCCTCCGGGTGGTCCGCACAGTGGCGACACCCAAGCATCTCCTCTGCTTTAATCTGAAACAGGTACCTCCCGAACGTGCCATTTCCGGTGAGGACCTGCGTCATGTGGAAGGTAAGGACTCCGTGAGGTCTTTCCAGCCACGCCTCAAAGAGGGGACTTACCGCCATAATCGTGGCGTGTCCGGACATAGGCCTCCCCCAAGCATAACCACATCAACCGGTCCTGTGCGTCACGCATCCATCGAGTTTCCGCGACCCTGATCAGGTCATCGGTCCACCTTGTTGGAGGCCTTCCAGCGTGTTCCGGTACGTATTGTAATCGGAAAATCACCAGAAATCATAAATCTGAGATATGATCTCCCAACGTCTTAATATTGTTTTGCCCATGTTTAAGAAATCTGTAGCTGTTGTAGATATCACGTTTTCATGAATCACAATTTTACAGTCTTTTTCTTTACATAACAAGAAACTTGATAAACGTTTAGTTTACTATACATGACTCTCATTTTACTTACATTAAAAGATTTTGTTTTCAAAACTGTTTTGCTCCAAGATTTTTCAATTATAGAGGAAACCAGATTATGAGGGCAGGACTGAATGATAAGGCGCAGTCCAGAGCTGGTGATTATGTGAAAGATTCATTAAGATACTTGAATGTAAAAAGCAACTGGAGGATCATGGGTGGGTTTTAGTTAGTAAAACTCTAACACACAGTCGTTCTACCTAGAGTGGGAGGAGTTATTTGATGGTTTGAAAACTCAAATAAAAAAATAATACTTTTTATCCCAAGAATAATGTTCCCTTGGGACAATTTTTAAGGTTCCATACCTCAAAAAGAAAAAAACGGAACCCATATAGGATCATTCTGTTGTGTGTCTGTCTATCTGTCTGTCAAGATCCTTTATCTCAAGAACGTTTGAAGGAATAAAAAATCAAACTTCTGGGTTAACGAAAAAAAAAGATGCGGCCGTTTATTTTTTCTGGCCTGAACCGAGGTCTCATAGCAGAAGTACTTATAGGAAAAAATCTGAAAACTGTAAATTTGTAGGTACATCACAAAAAAAAAGAATTGCGATTCGGAAAAATCTTCGTAATTTGTTTTCATTGGTTTATCGTTTGTACGAAACAGTGCACGAGTCCGACTCGCACTTGCCCGATTTTCTCACGAGTGAAGCCGCGGGTAGCAGCTAGTTTAATATTACTTAGGTACTTGTGTTTATCTGATAACAAAGTATTAGAACAGATTTATAACCCTGTCCTTTCAATCAGTTATGCGACAGTCATTGTCTAAGTATTTATTCTGTGTTCTACAAAACATTGATCCAGTTACGATAGATCAGTTATGTTATGTTCAAAGATAGTTTTCAAGTCAAGGTACATCGACCGCATCATCGCTTACCATCAGGTGAGATGGTGGTCAAACGCAAGCCTATCAATAATATATAAAAAGGTACTGAGCGCAACAATGGTAAACATTTTATTACATCCACTTGTACCTATAAAAAAAGATTTATAAATCTATAAAAGCCTTCTAGTGGGTTGTCCCGAACTGTAGACTGTAAATGTTAGCGACTTTAGAAAGGCTCATAGTGGCAAAGCATGAACTTGCACCCTGTCACTTTTATCGCTGAATGTTAGACCTCGCCCCGGTGATAATGCGTCTGAGTTTATGCAGAGCGTAAGTTAGTTAGCCCATTTATGTCCCACTGCTGTGCGAAGGCCTCCCTCTCCCTTTTCCACACACATCTGTCTTCAGCAATTGCGGGCCAGTCCTTCCGGTACTTATCAAGCTCATCTCTCCACCTTCGCCTTGGTCTGCCGCGATGTCGCCTTGCGTTCAATGGGACCCAATAAGTGGCTCTTTTAGCCCACCGCTCATCCGACATGCGGTAAACATGTCCGGCCCAATCCCACTTTAGAGTGGCAGCTTTTCGGGTAACATCTTTGAACTAAGTTTTGGCGCGCAGTTCTGTGTTCCTTACGCGGTCGGAAATTCGAACACCCAGGATACTGCGCTCCATGACTCGCTGACAAACCTCGAGCCTGGACCTCTGCTGAAGCGTCAAAGACCAGGTTTGCGCTCCGTACGTAAGTATAGGGAGAATGCACAAGTCCATAATTTTTCGTTTCAGGCACAGCGGGAGATCTCCTTTGAGAAGATCTTTACCGTAAAAGAAACTTTATATTAAACTAGCTTTTGCCCGCGCGGCTTAGCTTGCGCTCTTCCGTACTCTACCTTACTATACCCTATTCTGGGTTACTCTACCCTACTCTACCATACTCTATCCTACTCCACCCTACTATACCCTACTCTACACTACTCTACCCTACCCTACTCTACACTACTCTACCCTACCAAACTTCACATAAACCATCTACTAAATAGTCCGAACAAAGCCTAAACATTTGGTTTGGATAGGTAAACCCGTTCTTGAGTTATAAAATTACAACGAAGAGTGGCATTGATTGAGTAACATTGGCTATATTATTGCCCGTGCGAAGCCGGGACAGGCCGCTAGTCCTACTAATATTATAAATGCGGAAGTTTGTATGTATGGATGGATGTTTGTTACTCTTTCACGCAAAAACTACTGAACGGATCTCGATGAAACTTGGTACACGAGTAGACCATATCCCAGAATAACACATAGGATACTCTTTATCCTGGGATTATGTACGCGGGTGAAGCCGCGGGCAAAAGCTAGTATTTAATAAATTCCATAATCGATTCCCCGGGGTATCAGTTTCCTGTATCGGTAATATCGTGATCCCAGTTTCCACATAGCCTACAGGTAATTATTCGGAACCTGGATGTTTGTGTATCATCAATCAATCAACTACCACTGATCCTTCTGATTTCAGAGCTCGAGGCAAATTCGAGAACCTATCCCGGTTTATTACCGAAATTATTGGAAATTACGGTCCAGTAAGTGAAAAGCGATACGTATTTGAAATTAATATAATAATATTCCAAAACTACCACACAACGCCGTTTAGTCCCAAGCTAAGCAGTGCTTGTGTTATGGGTACTAAACAACTGATAAACATACTTATATATTTCTAAAAGATGCATATTATAGATAAATTACAACCAGACACAGAACAAGTGACCATGCTCATCACATAAACATTTGTCCTGTGTGGGAAACGAACTCACAACCCCCGGCATAGCAGTCAGGGCCACATAACCAGCCAAAAACACCGCCCCAGGACCCGACGGCTTGCTAGGGAAGGCCTGGGTCCTGGCCATGGAGGCTCTCGGGCCTCGACTGAGAGGGCTCTTCAGCGCATGCCTGGAGAGGGGCCAGTTCCCACTTCGCTGGAAGACGGGGAAACTGGTCCTCGTAGCGAAGCCAGGGCGCCCTGCGGACTCTCCGTCCGCATACCGGCCCATTGTACTGCTCGACGAGATGGGCAAGCTCTTTGAAAGAGTAATTGCAAACCGCCTCGTCGTGCGGCTAACACGGGTGGGGCCGGACTTGTCGGACGGACAGTTCGGCTTTCGCAGGGCGCGCTCTACTATAGACGCCATCATGCGCGTGCGAGCCCTCACGACAGGGGAAGCGGTGTCCCAGGGTAGGTGTGTCGTGGCAGTGTCCTTGGACATTGCCAACGCCTTCAACTCCCTGCCCTGGAGTACGATCCGGAGGGCACTCCGGTACCACCGGGTGCCCGAATACCTCTGTCTAGTGGTCGAGGCGTACCTGTCAGACAGGTACATTGTCTACCCCGGTCACCAGGGAGACTGGAATCGTCGAGAGATGTCGTGCGGTGTTCCGCAGGGGTCGGTTCTAGGCTCACCCTTGTGGAACATCGGCTACGATTACGTGCTGCGCGGCGACTTCCCTGACGGGGTCAGCGTGGTTTGCTACGCAGACGACACGCTGATCCTAGCGCAGGGAGAGTCGCACCAGGCGGCGGTCGCTCTAGCGACACGCGGGGTTGCGATAGCCGTTGGTAGGATCCAGGAGTTGGGACTCGAGGTGGCACTGCATAAATCCGAGGCAATGTGCTTCCACGGCCCTCGGAACGCGCCACCATCGGACTCCCAGCTTACGGTAGGAGGAGTTCGCATCGGCGATGCGGACGATGAAGTATCTGGGACTCGTCCTCGACAGCCGGTGGAATTTCGTAGAACATTTCCGACGTCTGGCTCCCAAGCTTCTCCGGGCTGGGGCTGCTCTCAAGCGGCTCCTGCCCAACCTTGGGGGTCCAGACGCCTCCTGCCGGAGGCTCTACGCGGGGATCGTTCGGTCCATGGCCCTCTACGGGGCGCCGGTGTGGGCGCCGTCGCTGGCAAAGCGACCGGCGTCCATACTGAACGCCTGCCAGAGGGTCATGGCAATACGGATGGTGCGGGGTTACCGCACGATCTCCCGCGAAGCGGCGAGCCTTCTGGCTGGCCTACCACCGTGGGATCTGGAGGCAATAGTCCTTGCACACATGCACGACATGCGCGTGGAGATGCAACGCCGGGGTGAAAGTTCACTGCCGCAACATGTCAAGGCATGGCGGACAGAGCTCCGGCGGGATCTCATGGTGAAATGGCGTCAACGGCTATCGCAACCCAGTGCTGGGCACGCCACGATTATGGCGGTAAGTCCCCTCTTTGAGGCGTGGCTGGAAAGACCTCACGGCATCCTTACCTTCCGCATGACGCAGGTCCTCACCGGACATGGCAAGTTCGGGAGGTTCCTGCATCGGATTCAAGCGGAAGAGACGCCCGGGTGTCGCCACTGTGCGCAACGCCCGGAGGACACGGTGGAGCACACCGTCGAGGTGTGCCCTGCCTGGGCGGAGTATCGCCGTGCCCTCGTGGGGGCGATCGGCGGCGAAGACCTCTCGCGCCGGGCCCTGGTCGAGGCCATGGTCCGGAGTGAGGACGAATGGCAGGCGGTCGCCTCTTTCTGCGAAGCAGTAATGCTTGCAAAGGAGGAGGCCAACCGCATCAGGCAACGGCGCCCTCGCCGCCGTCGCCGGGATTCCGATCCCGATTTCCGGCCACCGTAGACGCAGGCTCACGGAAGGCGAGCCATGGGTGGCTCGCTGTCCGATCGTCCGGTAATGGACCGAGTCCAAGACGTCGACGGCGCGCACTGTTCCCGCGCGCCTCAAGGAGTAGTCAGCAGCAGGAGGGGCCCAGCTGGGTCGAAGCCTATTGGGGACAGGGTTGTCCGAAAGGGAGCTCGTGCCCCGGTATGAAGGCTAGAAGGAACGGCGCGGGGTTTTTAGTCAGTAAGAGTCTGACACTGTCTCCCGCTCCACCCAAGAGCGGGTTTCGTCAAAGATGATTTTCCCGTCGACAAAAAAAAAAAAGGGCCACATAACCACTAGACCAACATAGTAATTTTACCAACGTAGGTATTTTTATGTAAAGAATCTACGTACATAATTTTATAACTGTATCATAAAAAATCACAAAATTATGAGCTTGTCATGTTACCTGGTTGTCCGCTCAAAAACATGGTCGCTGGGCCATCCAGGTGAATGAGGGTTTGTTTTGTACTGGCGCCTAATAGCTGCTATGACCTGCCGTGACCTATGTTGTACTTAGTGTCGGTAGTGTCCAATTTGGTGGGAAAAAATTAACTTGGTGTAAAAAATATTACAATCGATTCAGTTACTGATTCTGAAAAAACTATATTCAGGTTTCACATATTATAAAAATAATATTGTTTAATCATGGAGACTTCATTGAGCTTAAATGTTGCACCCTTACCCACAAACGGAGTATCCATCTGGGCCGACACATCATTCGCCCGGAGGAGATTAAAACTCTTAAAGCTAGGGGTATTCTAGGCTTCCTGGAAGCCTCCGGGCTAAAAGAGTTACTCTAACAAGGTGGCGAGTCACAATAGATCTTTGAGGTCGCAGTGACTACATCCCCTACACTACGGGAGATGCATAGCCCCTTATCTTCAAAATAATAATAATGTTGCACGTTATAAAGAGTACCTACTATCTATTCCATACTCTTTTCTATTCTAGTAAGAACTTGTAGTAAAACCAGGCATCTTGACCATACCCGAAGTAACTTTACCATAGCATAGATATTTGACAAAAACTCAAATATTACCAAAGTAACTGTGACTAGACGTTCTATCGTAATGGTAGTTCATTACTTATGATATACTAGCTGTGCCGGCGACGTCGTTCACGTGAATGTCGGAACTTAACAATGTATTTTTCTACAGTTTTATTTTATGTATAGATTTTATGGCATTATTTTCCTTCTAAGTGATAACACGGATAGTTTTTCAATAAGACTTGCAAATCGGCTGCTAATACAGGGTTATTTGTAAAACACTAATAACACCTTGTAGGACTGTATTACCAACTTTTGTTCTGTGACTTTTTACAAAACATAATACAATTACTAAAAATTAATCTCCATGACTTCATTGTTCTATGTTTATCGTATTCATTTCAACTCTGTATTTTGTTATACTTTTGGTAAGTTGTTACCGGCTGTACGTATGCAACGCAAGCGCATCTTCGTAATATTTAGTTTTTTTTTTTATTATTTTTGTTTGAAAACCTGATGAACTAAAATGTAATAAATGTTTAAAGTCGTAAAACAAAAGTTGTGGTTTATGATGTTAGTATCATAGCCCTGAGAGGTTGCCCGTGTTTTACAAAAATAACCCTGTATAACGTATAATCGTTTACCATCAGATGAGATAATGGTCAAACGCGAGCCATAATAAAAAAATTATCTATATTTAAAAAATGATCTAGTTATAATTATAATAATTATAATCACACGTCGAGGCCAGTTTGTAATAATAATAGATTGTATAATAAACTTCATCTCGATAACAAAAGATCGTTGTTGATGATGGCACAAAATAGATAGGTACAGAGGACAATCTCATGTATGTACTTCCCTTTTTATACCTACGCTCGGTGGACGTACACTTATGAGCGACGAGTGGGCCGAGACGCTCCCGAGATATCGTGTCCGTGAGCGGTGTGTACGTGTGCGTTGCTCGAGCGCGCTTTGTATGTAGATTGATTTCTGTACGTGTTATGTAGATTGTGTTCTGTTTGTGTATATTTTGTGTGATGGTCCATTCAAAAGATCAAAGATTATATCTTTCTGGCTAGCCTATTCTCAAAACAAAGTTATATTCCATTAGCGAATCCAATTGTCAATGGATTGACTACCTGATCATTTTTTGTACAATGACTGGAAAAAACAACACTTAACTAATTAAACAAATAACTGCCAACTAAACGATCAATGCTAGTTTAAATTGACGAAAAAAAAAGTGACGTGTAAAAGTATTTTTTTAAATAGTTTGCAAAAATATCATTTTTCCTCCTCCGCATTAGGATCTTACTGTTGACTGACTTTGCACTGGCTGGACGCTGGGCAAGTTCGCTCAAATCTATGTCAGGTGTTTTCTTTCTGCCAAAGACCATCACAGACGCTAATTTGCATGATTGTCATTATGATTTGACCAATAAACCAGTTTACTGAAAGGACTTTTAAAGAGACTTTGACCTCTGTTTTTTTTTTCGTGTTTCTTCTCAGAATACTCAGCTAAGAAACACCGACTAAATCTAGTTTAAATTGTCCAAAAATGTTTTTGTTTTTAATTATTTGCAATATTGCATTAAAATATTGCGTCTTATTTCGCGTAAATAAACTGTTTTTCTTTCATTCTTTTCTTTAATTTATCATTTGTGTGCCCTGAAATCGCTAGACGGTCGCGAGTCGCGGCAGAGGAAGGAAATGACGGGACAACTTAGATGTCTTAATTAGGAATTGGCAAGAAGTGGCTCAGGGCCGGAAACAATGCAAGGAATGGAGTGAGACCTATGCCCAGCTGTAGGACTTTATAGATATAATAATGATTTGAATACAATTTGTGAACACTCGGACACCACGATCCGAGATTTTTAACCCCAAACGATAATTTTTTGCTACAAGAGCGTAATTTTATCTAGGCTTACTAAAACTTATTTCACCAAACACCGATTTAGAATGTATCTTTTGTAAAAAATACACTATTTTATTATATTACCATCATATACATCACTTTTAACATCAAAAGAACCAGCACCCAACGCAGTCGGAACGTAAACAAAGATAACTTTGGACTTACATAAGCGGGCGACTGTACTTGACATCTAACGTACATAGTCGACCAACCGGTACAGTCGTGAGCGAAAGTTTTAAGAAATTAACTCAACTATTTTATTTTAGAAGATTATTTAGTAATTTTATATCTTTTGTAGAAGAATAAAACGTTTTCTTATTCACTGAGCACATTATTTTAATCAAATAAAATGTATTGAAATAATTTTCCACTTTTATGTTAGAGAATTACCTATATCAATATTTTTAAATTTTTGTTGCCAACAGCTTCGCCTATGTGATAGTAAAAAAGTATCCTTTGTGTGTGTCTTGTTCGAGCATGAAAAAGAAACAAAAAACTCACAGACTTGTAAACCTCCCTTTTGTAATATTAGTGTTATGCGATTAAAAAGCTAACTAAAAGTACTGAATGAAAAGTACATAGGGATACTGTTAAGCAATAGATATTCTATTAAAACTGCTTACAGCATATGTCGTATCATCTTTGGTTGTATCTATTCCTCCCACAAAAAAATCGTCATGTCATAGCTAGCATATACGTTTATAGAAATAAAACTTTTTAATTTGAATTCTTACTTAATAGTCTTATTTTTGGACCCATAACAATAGATACGAGAGTAATGATCTAAGATCTAATAGAAGAAATCTCTTCCCTCATCTGTTATTTGATTATGATGAATATTATATGCTAGATAATGCGTTCATTAAGGTGATGCATCTCGACACACATTTTCACTGTTTTTCAAACAACCTCTCATAACCGATTATGACGTTATTACACATTGTTCATTAGATATTTTGGAAACACAGTATCTTGTGGATATTATCTAGGCTTCTATTGAAATCAATTCCTAAATTTGTTTAAAACTAATCCAGTAAAGACCTCTGAAAATCTCCTATTTTGTATAAACTTTGACACTTCATAATTTGCCTAAATATTAAAAAAAAAAAACAAAAAAGTAAAACCATAGAAGCCTTGCAAATTTATTAATATTCTAAATAACGACAACATTTTTCTAAAACTTTTAAGGGTTTAAAAAAAACAGCTATTTCCTGGAGCAAGTTTTGAAAAAATATTCGACTAAATCTCGGAATTACCGAATACTAACCGAGTTTTCAGGCGTTATCTCTCTTTTTTTGCGTTGCCTTTTCGTCAAACATCACGTTGGATTGCGATAGATGAAGTCACAAGCTTTTAAACCATTTTCGATGTTTACGATAGGCGATAGGAGGTTAATTCAATTTTGAATCTTGTTCCTATTCATACAGTCAGTTATGTTTTGGAAATCCGTTCATAAGCTGCGTTCAACTTGAAGAGAAGTTCTAGTAGCACACGATCGCTCCCGACCAGATTTCTGTCCTGCATAGTTTAAGCTATGCGATGCGGAGCAATGCGATGCTTGATGAAAATTATAAGTTACAATCTTGAGAGTCTTTACTTCTTTATTTTGAGGCTCTATATGTAAAGAATGATCAGGTAGTTTACTATTTGCTTACTGGTCTCTGCACATCTTGTCTCAGATGGTTGTCTCACAGTGAAGTAGCCACTTCACTGCGTTTTTTTCCTTCTTACTAACATTGAACTTTTCTAACAAAATTGAATACAAGGTGTTAGGGACAGCCCTCCGCAAACTTTAAGGGCTTGCTCAGTAGACGAAACTGAACAACCTTCCACAAATTTTTTTCAGAAAAAATATGTAAATCTGCCTATCCATACAAACTGTCCAATCAAGTTTATAATCCCAAAAAATCGTATTTTTTTTTATAAGTATGTAAAAATGTCAAAAATTATGTAACTTGAGTTCACAGGACTTAATCAGACTTTATAATAGATTCTGAACATAATAAGAAAGTACGCGACATGCGGGAGTATGTCATAGTACGGGACATATGAATGTATCATGTTATATGTTGTATAAAATGATGCCTGCCAAGATAAGACTTGTCAATTGGTTCTAGTTAGTAAGAATACTCCAGAATAAAGAAGATCTAACCGCACAATAGAATCAGTAACTTCATGATTCATTGCAATACATAACACAGAATTATTTAATGGTATAACAACAATTATTTAATTCCGCCAATTGCTTTCAATCTTGCAAAGATTAGCCGCAAGCCATCATTTACGTACAATGAGGAACAGACATCGAAGATTATTTTTAGCACTTACACACGAAGATTATTTGACTTCTCTCTGGGTGAAAACGTGAAGGCGTGTCAGACTTTTACTGACTAAAACTCAAGTATGTTCTTCAGTTGCGTTTTGCATGCTAGGTTTCTCTTTTAGGAATTCCCCGTGGTCCTCTAAAGAGCTAAAAAGTTAAAGCATTGGTTTCAACTAAACCATTTACAAAAAGGAGCAATGCATACATAAGAAGCAGTGGTAGCCCAGTGGCAACGTCCTCGACTTCATTACGTCTTTCAGTTGCCCTTTTTGTTCTAGAGTCATGGTTACTCTTTC
This sequence comes from Mythimna lalbum, assembly GCA_949319445.1. Classification (NCBI taxonomy): domain Eukaryota; kingdom Metazoa; phylum Arthropoda; class Insecta; order Lepidoptera; family Noctuidae; genus Mythimna; species Mythimna lalbum. The sequence continues at coordinate 19,681,777 of OX439362.1, read as the reverse complement.
AAATATTCTCACAGCCCTAGCAGGCTTCGGCTCTACTAGCTTCTTCCAGTTTAACGCTAAGTCTACCTCTTTTTTTCTTTCAGGGGTAGTCTTCAAAATGTAGGAGGCACTTTGAGAATAAATCCGGGGAGTGCAGGATTTAATTCTTACGACAAGCATCCCGGAACGAATGCAGTGGCCAATCTGGAAATCTCTTAGCCAACAACGGAACCAGGTTATCCGCTTTAAAAATATTCTGCCCAGATGGGACTTCCTTGACTCATCCCTAACACAGTGGCAGTGTAGAGACGCTGCATAGAACATGCGTTACGTGCTGTGCTGCTCATCTTGTACAACGACGTGCACTTTTCAGGATTTATACGAGGTCAATACTAGAGCTACCAACCTATACGGTTAACAAATACGTGTCAGAAAAAAATTGAGTCCGTCGGCACGAAAAAAGATGAAGACCGTTCCAGAGATCATCATCAGCACATTCTTTTAAGTTAAGTATCATCATCATCATCATATCAGCCGAAAGACGTCCACTGTTGGACATAGGCCTCCCCCAAGCGTCGCCACAACGACCGGTCCTGTTCGTCACGCATCCATCGGATTCCCGCGACCCTGACCAGGTCATCGATCCAACTTGTTGGAGGCCTTCCAACGTTGCGTTTTCCGGTACGTGGTTACCACTCCAGAACCTTTCATCCCCATCGACCATCTGTATAAGTTAAGTATGCACGAGGCATAACGGTCATTATAATGCGATAGTTTCACATCAGACTTGAACACAGAATATTTTTATACCTGACGCATGCTAGCTTCTTCATCGCCAGCAATATTATCGTATAGCCTTTCACATAGTGTAAACACACCCGACCGCATATGAACTTAGAAACTTCTCGACTATGATAGAGCTCCTGAAACTCATGCTAGTTAACTTACTAAGCATTAAGCTGAATCAAACTTCAACTTTAATGGTATATTCTAATGGAAAGCGTTATAACTTAATTAACAAGTCATTTTAGGCATTTAAGTTTTTCGATTTGGGCTCTTCGAGCGTTGTGAAAAGTTTTAGTGTTCTGATTAAAGAAATAAGTTTTTAATGGACTTCTTTCATAGAATAATTTATAAATATGAAACTTTTACTAAAAATAATTGTATTTTTAAACTATAATTTATTGTCAGGCTGGGTTAATGTATCCAATTTGTTTTAATCTAGTATGCTAGGGGCTTTAAAATTTATTTTCATTACTGTACAATATATGGCAGTAGTAGGTACGATAGTACAGATGAGTGGTGCTCTGCCATCCACTAACTAAAAGGCAGCTAAGTGCAAAAAGTATTTTTCGAGAAAACACAAAAATTGGTTTGTTATAAAGAAAGGCGAATAAAGAAAGCTGTCATCCGGTAGGATGATAGTGTTCAAAATATAAAGCAGCAAAAATGGGTAGAAAGAAGCATTAAAAAATTACTGTCAATGCAAAAATAAAGTTTTTAACCGACATCTAAAAAAGAAAGAGGTTCTCAATTCGAATGTTTGTATTTTTTTTTATGTGTGTTCGCGCATAACGTCGTCGCTTGCAAACCGATTTGAAAAATGTTTTTTTTTTTTTTTTGTTGGAAAGGGTATCCTTCCCAAATGGTCCCATAGTCACCAAGTTGGGAACTGATGATGGAATCTTGGCGAAATCGAAGGAACTCAAATTCAATTCAATTTTTTAGTGAAGTCAGTTTTTTTTTTTATAAAAAGGTTTTTTAATACATAATTTTTCATCAAAATGACACTATGTACAAATTTTTATTATTGTTTGTACTGTATGAGTCACAAATTTATGTTTTTTTTCTTTTCTATACAATGACAGAAAGCTTACAGCGAAACTGCAGTACAAAACAGATACAATGCACAAATAAAATCCTCTAACACTATTGTAAGCGACTATACAAAACTGCGCGTGAGTGTTTGAAGGTCATCTTGAGCTGTGCAATGCAGCACGATCACGAACCAATCACTGCTCATTCACTTAACGACCTAACTCCACCGCTAACATTCTCACTTCAACCTCAACCTTGAGACAAAAGCCTTAAGGTTGAAAATGATGGCTGATTTTATGAAGATAACTTTTAATAATAAGTTATTTAGTGATAATATGGTAGTAATTATGCAACTGATGTTTAATGGTGGTTTAATATTGTATGATTATGAACAGGTGCTCATCGGCGTTGTATGGGAAGTTCCATGTCTCAGCTTTAGCCAGCAGCTTTGGTCGCGCGAAAAAATTAAAATGTCCTGAGGATCTTCACTCGCTCGATCTTCGCTTGATACAAAAAAAACTGGGTAAGTGCAAGTTGGACAGGTGCACTGAGGGTTCCTTAAATATTTACCTAAAGGAATGTAAACAGTTCAATTTCAATATGAAGTCTCGAAGAATTTTCAGAATAACAAAAAAAAAATTTTTGATGTTAAATATAATGCGGTTTTCAGATTTATTCATAAGCTATAGGTATAAGATATTACTTTATGCCAAATTTCAAGACACGGGAGAACGGAAAGTACCATATGAATTTTGATTTTCTTGAGTGTCCAAAATATGCGCTTTTTGCAAGATAAAAGACCGTATTTTTTTTTCGTTTACTTAAAAGTATGATGTTTCACAGCTTCAAGGGACCACAGACCTGAGTCATCATCATCATCAGCCTTTTTAATGTTCTCAATGCTGGGACTCAGGCCTCCTCTCTAGGAGAGGGAATGGGGCGTAATCCACCACGCGGGCCCAGTGCGGGTTGGTGAATGTCACATGCCTTCAAATTTTTGAACCACGATGTTTTCCTTCACCATGTTTTCCTTCACCATTTTGAGAGCAGTGGTGATAAAATAAATTACACAAAGTAATGCGCCTGGCTGGGTTCGAACCCACAACCTTCAACTCGTAAGTCGGGGCCGTTACCACTCGGCCATCACTGCTTTCCAGACCAGACCTGAGTACATGGTTTTAATTTCAACTCGATACCTCCACGCGTTCCCGGAAAAAACGGTCTTGATAGACAGACAGACAGACAACAAAGTGTAAGATCACTTCTGGAAACAGCACACTTAATAAAGGTATTCTGTGCCAGCATGCTCCAGGACCCCAGTACCCTTAGCCAAGTTGCTAATCTGCTATAGTTAACGCTAGTAGAAAGCTTCAAATGTAGGGTAGGGAAAATGTAACGACGTCGTCTCAACGCTCAGTCAAGTGGTCAGAACAAAATAATTGGCGATAAGGTCAACTGAAAGCGTTCGACGCAAGCGAAACGGTTGTAACTTGGCAAGGGGGGCAGGTTTTTCTTTCACACATCTTATGGATTGGGCCACCACTGCTCATAGACTGTCGATAGGACAGAATGAAAGAAAAATCTTATTATGGCGACTCCAAATACCGGAATAAGAATAGGAAATTGATGATGAAACATAAAATGTAACAAATTATACGGCCTTGTTTGTCAATTACTTTGAAGTAAATTTTATTTACTGTTTCACGATGTCCGGAAATGATAAAGCGCATTTAAACATTATTTTGTTCAATTAAAGATACAGTACAGGACTTAAAATACTCATCAATTTGATCAATTAAAGTCCAATATAGAGCCTAAATGTGCAGCCATAGGCCTTGTTATGAAATTCGTGAGTAATTATAATGTTTCCGTGTGTTTTGTGATTGTGAAATCATAATATTGCATCTAACGAGCATGGTTGAACAGTTTTTGTTTACTGACAGTCAATACTTATCATCCCACGGCTGGGTAAAGGCCTCATCCTCCATCCATCCCAACCATTAGTTGTTTCGGTCTACTCACTCTTAATTAGGACTATGAACGGCGAAGCCATACATTTTTACTGATATGTAGAATTTATGAAGTTAGGGTCGGTAGAGTTAGGTCGTGTAGATTCAGAAGCTTGGCTCTACATGAGATCTGATATCTTTTTCACATGGCAAACATTATGTGGTCGTCCTGGCAACATTTTACATGAAATGTTTTTAGTGGGATAAAGCTTACAAAAAATTCAAAGTGAATTTTGTTACGATGATATTTCAATAATTTTCCGAACATTCTGATATTTACATCGAAATTTTGCTAATGATAAAAACAATTTCAACGCGTTCGATGAAATCACTGTTCGATTGGAACACTTTTAATTACATCGTGAAAAGCATGTGAAAAGTGAAAAGCATGTTAATAAAACAGTTCTGAGTATACATTTAGATGGATAGAGGGAGGCCAAATAAAAGATGGACGGATTGTGTGAGAAGTGATATGAAAGAAAAGGGAGTTAGTGATAGTGTAACGGGTGACAGGACAGAATGTAGCAGGGGGCAAATCCGCTACCTGATGGGTGCCTTTACAGGGCACTTTGGAACCAACGACATGCTCATGAAAATGGGTCCAGCCGCGAATTCCATGTGCAGGTTGTGTGAGAAACATACAGAACGCATGAAGCACCTGCTGTGCACATGCGATGCTTTGGCTAACAAGCGAATGAGTCTTCTAGGGGTAGGATATCCAAGACCAGAGGATTACAGGCTCTTATCCCTGCATCTCGTTGTGAAACTTATGAAGGAGATTTTCAGCGAGGTTGGGGAGGAGTAAGCTATCTAGGGGACCACAAAAGATCCACATGGGTCGAAGTGTCCGAGTTGTTTCTCAGCCCCTCAACAAGATAAGATAAGATAAAGCCGCGTACAGACATCGCGAGGCGTGCGTCGCGAATGGTTCGTCACGCATGCCTCAACAAAACTTCTTTCCTTTAAATGTTGAGTTAAAGCAAAGAAGTCACAGACACACAAAAAACCCAGTAAACAGTAAAAAAAAATAGCCAAAAAACTAAAACAAAGAATAAAGAATTTATCAACCTATCTATCTGCCATTAATCACAAATCTATAGGTAGAAGATATTAATAGACAGGCATTACCACCACGACTTGCACGTGATCAACCGAGTGGAAAAAATGGAACAATTCCTATAACCTATGATGATCAGTAATTAAATACCATTTTCGTCATAGCTTCCTCCATTACTCTTTCGACACGTCTGAGCTATCGGAGTAGAAAATTGGCTCGTAATTACAGTCATCAGGTTTCAATGCCAGCAATTTACACTGTAATATGTATGGTACCTGTAACAACATACTGAAAAAAAAGTGGACAATTGTGAGACAGAATCGCGCCCTGAGGGTTCCGTAAAAACTTACCTATTTAAATAATTCGAAATGGAGTCTTGGAAGATTTTTACGAATCGCAAAAACATATAAAAAATTGTGACGTAACAAAAAATTTACAGTTTTCAGATTTATTGCCATATTGGTGCTTATAAGACTTTGCTTCATGCCAAGTTTTAGGATTCTGAGTCAATGGAAAGTATCTTAAAAATTTTGATCCTCGAGATTGCAGAAATATACAGTGTGTTTTTTGCCACATAGACCGAAGTATCTTTTTTGTCGTTCTTACAAGTTAGAATTTTTTACAACTTCAAGAATCTGCAAACCTGAGTGTATGGTTTTAATTTCAACTCGACGATTTCAAACGATATACATCATGGCTGAGACTACGGAGGAGCTCATTACAATGCTTCCGAAAAAGTGGGTCTTAAAATGAACATTTACAAAACCCAAGTCATGGTAAATAACCATGCAGCACCCACTCCGATCACGATCAGAGACTACACTCGAAGTTGTAGGCGATTATGTTTACAGTCCAGTTGGGTAGGTCATACTTTGAGAAAGAGGTCAATCGTCGAATTCGACTCGGCTGGGCAGCGTTCGGGAAGCTGCGTGGTATTTTAACTTCTCATCCAACATACCACAGTGTCTCAAGCATAGAAATATAAATTTATACCTATGGTCTCAAGACAAAAATCTATGACCAGTGCGTGTTGTCAGTGATGACATATGGCACTGAAACATGGTCACTTACAATGGGTGGCCCATTGTAGTCAGAGGGCTTAGAATCACCCAAAAGGCAATCGAAAGGGCGATGCTCGGAGTTTCCTTGGATCAGGAATAACGATGTGCGCAAGAGAACCAAGGTGTCTGTCATAGCCCGAAGAATCGCCAAATTAAAGTGGCTGTGGTCAGTGGGCACATTGCTCGTAGAACGGATGATCGATGGAGCCGAAAGGTTCTAGAGTGGCAACCGCGCACAGGAAAACGCAGTGTGGCAAGGCCTTCTACATGGTGGACCGATGACCTGGTGAGAGTCAAGGGAATGCGGTGGATGTGAGATGCATAGAACCGGTCGTTGTTGTCACATTTTATGTCCAACTGTGGACGTCTTTCAGCTGAAATGAAGAGCGAATAAGTCAGCTGAAAAGTTTATTTTTATTTCTACTACAATGAAACTAAAGCTACCAGTTCAGTAGTTATTTTTATTAGTCGTAACTTCAGATCCGACGTCAAGATAAGTACACATACGACTTCAACGTCGTAATAACCCGTATTGTGTGAACGTGTACATATAAATAATTATAATTACTCTTAGAAGTTAATTTTCAGTGGAATATTTGTCAAGGTCAGTGAAATCTTTACCAATTACCTTTAATACAGAATCTTGTACTGTCAGCAGAATAATGTTAGCTGTACGAGTGATATGTTGTCAAATGTTCAACCATCCACAAAAGAAAATCTAAAGTTTTAAATAGAATTACAAAATCGCGAGAATTCGGTGGATGTGAGACGCGCATGACCGGTCATTATGACGACGCTTGGGGGAGGCCTATGTACAAATGACGTCTTTTGGCTGAAATGATGATTATAAGGCAACGTAAAAGAAAGGTGATAAGAAAGATATATAGATAGTTCTTTAAGACTCGTAAACCATTTTGTTTTTATCCTAGCCATTACTGTCCCACTGCTGGGCAAAGGCTTTCCCCAAGTCCTTCCAGACATTCTTCTCTCGCGCCGTCTCGAACCAATAAACCGAAACCGTAAACCATTTCAATGTAGAAAAACATGTTAACAAGATCCGTCTATCTGTTTTGCTGTCAGTCACTCCAAAATGTATCTGAGCACGCAATCACGTGATCTCGTCTAGCGTTGCATAATGTATCTTAATCGGCACCCTTGACCAGGGTACGGCTGACCCCACCTGAATATTCAGAGAGTCGGTACTCGAGAATAAAGTGGCTATAACGCCTTGGTGCAGTGAGGTAAGCAGAGGTAATAAAATAAAAATAAAACAAAGATCCGGCTCGAAGGACCAAAAATGTTCGGGGTAAAGGTACATTTAAATGAAAAATTTATTTTAAGTTCAATTTTTTATATAGTCCGTAACTGGTAGAAAATCGACCTAGTGGCGAATGAGTCTCTCATCGATGCCATGCAACTACTAAAACGCTTATTTAAATACCACCACTGCTCTTATTATTTCATTATTGCCTAACAAAAAAAAAAAAACAAATCAAAACATCTGCTAAAAAATGCAAATTCATCTTAGATTTCACGTCGGATAGAACGTGTCAAAAATATCCGACAATTTTCTCGTTAACGGAAAAAAAACACAGTCTTTTAAAATAAGGGCAAAACAACGACTGCATTCGGTCAGTGACCAACAATCGATGCCCGAGAAAGCTAATTAGCCGGTAACCATGGCAACTACGGCGTCAACAATCCTAAGCTATTCGTGCCATGAAAAACTGTAATTGCATAAGGAAAAGCTTGGATAAATGTACGACGGAGTTTATAGGGTATAAAATTAAATGGGTTTGGTCATTTTAACGTTGAAAGTTTTATTAATTCATGAATCCCCAAGCGACCACCGGTGGCCGCGCATCTATTGTCTTACTATTGTGTCTCTAATTGACGGTATCTGAAGGGTTAAGAGTTAATCAAACAGCTTTTTGCTTGAAATCTGAATGGATTAGGTCAAAACAATGCCATCTCCTCATCAATGCCATGATTGGTGAGCAGTGGTGGCCAAGTTGCAAGGGCTCCGACTTACGTGCTGTAGGTCGCGGGTTTAAACCTAGTCAGGCGCATTACTTTATTTAATTTATTTTATCACCATTGCTCTCAAAACGGTGAAGGAAAACATCGTAAGAAAATCGGCATGTCCAAGAACCGAAAATTCGAACACATGTGATATTCACCAACCCGCACTTTGCCCGCGTAATGGATTACAGTCCTCTCCCTCTCTTTAAGAGGAGGCCTGAGTCTCAGCAGGAGGGAGGAACATTAAAAAGCTGTTTATGCTTATATGATATTTATTATAAATGAATGCTATCTAATTGCTAACTAAGACGTGCTTCTGCTATGTGTACTAGACAACTGACATCAATATCATAGCTATATATTTTTAAAATTACGCCCAGAGTGATGAGCAGAGCTCATCACACAAACATTATTTTGTCTTGGTTTGGAATCGAACCTCCGGCATAGCAATCAGGGCCACTAACCACTAGACCAGTCAGATTCTAAAGTAATGTGTGTTGTTTTTGCTAATCCATCGATGGTATATATAAAACTGATGTAGGTTAGATCGACACCAATCATTTGGATGTCTTCTTAACGTAACTAAATTTAAACCAAATCGATTATGGTTGAGACACTTAATCGTTTAACAATAAAATTGATGACGGTGTGTAAGCGAACCAATACACTAACACCAATTTGTGCCAATTTCCTCCTTTTTAAATCAATAAAAAATACCCAATTTTCAGCTTCACTGCCTAGCAAAACAAAATCCGTTTCAAATAGGATGACAACAGGACAAAAATATGCATAATTTAAGATGAGAGAAAAGGATAGGTAGTACATTGTATGAATCTGACAGCTGTCAATAAAAAAAATACCTAACTTTCATCTTCAGCTTCACTAAAAACAATAAAAAACCAAACTCCGTTTCAAAACGTTATTAACAGACCGCCACAAAAATATTCCATTTAACCCTTCAGATACCGTCAATTAGAGACACAATAGTAAGACAATAGATGCGCGGCCACCGGGTGTCGCTTGGGGATTCATGAATTAAAATCAAATCAACAATCAAAAATCCGCAAATCAATTTCTGTGAAAAAAATAAAAATAACAAAACGCGGGTAGTCGAATAATCCTTGTCGCAAAGAGTTGAAATTGAATTAAATGTTTATTCTGTGGCCGACAGCCGCGTGGTCCGGACGTGTTTTATAGGATATTGATGGGATTGTCGGGTAAGCTTCTCATCCAGATCATTTCGAGAAATGGCTATGGATTTATGAATTTAGCTAAACAATTCGCTGGTTATTTAGTAGAGGAGGTTCTGTAACGTATTGTGATTGAATAATAATGGAAAATAAGTGATTAAAAAGGTATAATTTAAATGAGCATGTGGAGACAAGGAAAACAATAACTTAATAGAAAACGACCGATTGAAATCGTCCGCTAGTTTCTGACAGTTTATAACCGCCACGTGAAATAAAAATATTTTATATTTGAATTAAATGAATTCAAATTCAAAATATTTTTATTTCACCAGTGTTTGTGCAACCAGAGTGCAAGTGTTGGGGACATCAGAAGACAATCTCATGTATGTACTTCACTTTTTATACCTACGCTCGATGGACGCACACTTATGAGCGTTTGAGCTGGAACTGTTTTGCCCACAGAACAGAAGAATGTTGATTCCTGTGTTCTGTGGTTCGACAAGTGGGCCGAGACGCTACCGAGACATCGTGTCCGTGAGCGGTGTCTATGTGTGCGTTGCTCAAGCGCGCTTTGTATGTAGATTGACTTCTGTACCTATATATTTTGTGGACATAGTAGGTGCAATAGTACGATGTAACGCTTTTTCATAAAGGAAGAGTAAACCAGAAATCCAATCGCTGCAAAAATAACTCTCTCTTGTTTACAATGTTTTTCCTAAAAAGAAGTCGATATTTAGAAACCATTCCTGCCAGCGAAAGCTGGGACACAGCAACCTAAAACGTTACCTTCTCAGTGCCGTCACATGTGTCGACGGCAACAAATAAGGGAGCGTTTTCACTGAAGTGGAGCTCAGTGAAGAAGAACAGTGAAAGTGGCAAGTTTTTCCATTGAACACGTTTTCCACACAACTCTGTTCATTCGTTTTTATTTGAAAGTCCGCTTAGCTCCACTTAGGCTGCGTTCCCATTATGTCGTGAAGGTTAATTTATCGTCGGACGACTGTCGTCTCTAGCTGTTCTAGTCACAACAACGACCCTCTGTCGTTTTTGTGACTAGAATTTGCCATCAAGATTTAGTAGTCCATTTTTACTATCTGTGACTATGTGTCTATGTGTCTATGTGTCTATGTGTATGTGTCTGACTATGTGTGATAAAAAAGTCGCAGACAACAGATTTGTTACACACGTGTAACACGCCTGATTTGTACTTAGAACGACGTTGCATGGCTTGCATCAAGTGTAGATCTACATGTCTAGTTTCCATATAAAATATATAGAGAGCGACGCGTCTACATCGATGTGTGGCACACGTGTGCACAGTGTAGTTCTAGCTTTAATCGTGTCGAATATGTGAACACCTCCATTTAGATACATAAAGACACAACACTTAACTACTCGTACCTGAGAAACTGTCGTCACGACAAAATGGATACGCGGCCTTACAATGTTTCCACCGATGCGGAGTGGAGATTTCAAGCACTGTCATTGGCCAATACAAGGTCCGCTACTCACCACTCGGCTCAGCTCCATGTCAGTGGAAACGCACCTTTACTTGTCATTTTTTACAACAGGCGGTAACGCCAGGACTGCGTTTGATCCCGAATTTTACCCTCGGGCTGCGACGAGAAGATACTCTAACTGAAAGATACAGAAGGTCCATTAGGAAAAATAAAGTGAAGCATTTAGTTCGGGATAAGAATTATATATAGTCTTTTTTTTGTAGGTGGGAAAATCATCCAATGACATCTCCACGCCCACGGTGGAGCGGGAGATAGTGACAAACTTTTACTGACTAAATCTCACTCCTGTAACTTTGTTGCCTTTCGTACCGGGGCTGAATGTTCCTTTTAGAAGCAGACCCTTGGCTCCAGTAGGCCTCGACCATGCTGGGCCACCACGGTTTGCCGACAACTTCTTGAGGCGCGCGTGGAACAATACGCTGTCGACGTCTCGGGCTCCGCTCGAATAGTTATATTAACGGACGGTCGGACGGCAAGCTACTATTGCTCGCCGCCCGTAAGCCCGCGCCTACGGTAGCCGGAAATCGAGCGAAAGCCGCCTCCTTTGCTTTTGGAATTAATGTCATGGTTTTTTGATGCAAGATCTTTATATTTTACCAACTTCTGCCAACACTACGCTCCGTAGTGCCTGGCAGTGTGGTAATCGCCCTACGCATACGAACCTTAGGGTCTCCGAACTCCGAACCCGAACCAGCATGGCCCACGTAGTGGCCCGCATATGTCTTATTACGGAAAACATAGTCAGACATAAACAAAGGTATAATCATTGCCCCCCTAAAAAAAAGTTACTAAACTTCTTATATCCCTGTACAGGATTCAAATCTTTATTGTTAAACGCGCCGGACGTCCGGGCCCTCGGTCACATTCAGTTTGTTCCGCGCCGAACGATTGTGCCTCCTAATGCGAATCCAGCGCTTTCCTTTGAATATTATGTTATTCCGACGTTCCAGCTTTTGTAGCTATGTAAACTTGGAGGTTTTAACGTTTTGTGTGCGGTAATGGTCGTGTTGCTACAGGCGTTGTAATTGCTGGGGTGTTAAAGTTTACAGCGTTATCAAGGTTGGGATGACTGTTTTACAGATTGCTTACGTTATCATGTAGTGTCATAGACAGGCTCCCTCCTCAAGTAAGCTTTGGAGCCGGAAAAGCTTTCCTCAAAGCTTAAAGGCCATATTTGATCCAACACTTAAAATACAAAGAAAGAATAAAGCTCTGGGGAAGAACATCACTTACCACCATCCGACTTCTTGATTATTTCCCGCTTTCATATCACTCCTCTACATGTTTCATTTTGTTTTCATTCATCTACATGTATATCTATCTACTCAGAACTCTTTTAGTAACCTGCGTTTCATCTCTCCTCTTCACACTACTCGGCCACCACTGCTCCTATAATATAATAATAATAAAAAAGTCAATTAGGTAGTAAGCTATGAAAAACCTGAGAGGTCAGCGTGTTTGTGTAGCAATCCCAGAAAAAGACAGCACACTATTTAAACACACTACAACATTAATTCGGGAACATCCCTAGAACAACTGTAAAATAGTCTTCAATGAGCCTTATTGTGCATGGCAGCACGACATCATCACGCTACCGTCTTTCCTGGAATCACATCTAGAGAGATGAGGTAAGTTATATAGCGCCTGCCAAAGTTGAGATTGCAACACGTACATTGTGAACTACGTGGTATATGAAGTTCGGGATCTGTAATCTGTGTGTAAAAAAGTAGTTTTAGGAACTTATAACTAGTGGCTCCTGGTAACTTATGAGTTATATGAAACCCAACCAGACACATTACTATGTATAATTTAATTTTAACAAATCTTCAAAATTTAACAAATCTTAATTAATTTGAATCCAATGTTAATTCAATTTATAATTATTATAATTTTTATATATCGTCAATGTGACGATATATAAAAATTAGTATAAGCTGTGGACGCCTTTAATTGACATATTTACACAGAATTCCATAAAATTGCCTATCTGTATAAGAATTTGTTAATATGTCGTTGGTGTTCCTCATAATAAATAAATAAATAAATAAATTCATCACCACTGCTCTCAAAACTCTTTCAAAAATATTGTAGAACCAAAACCTCGAAAACATGACGGGACATTCACCAATCCGTACTGGGCCCGCATGGTGGATTAAAACTTGTTTAGAATAGAATAGAATAGAATAAACTTTATTGTACACCAAAAAGTAACACAGCTTATACATAAAATTAAATTTTTAGGGGTACAATGGTGGTCTTAATATCTTTGTTTCTGTCCTAGAAGGAAGGCCTTAGACTTAACACTCTTATGTTCCTAACATCATAAGGCTGTTTTTTTATGCTTGTGCTTATCTAAAACAGAAAATGTCACCCTTTAGTCAAATGTTTTTTCTTCCAATAGTAATCATGATTAGTTAGTCAATGCACTCCGTTAATAATATAAAATAATTATTATTTTATTTCAGATAACAGTACTTTTGTATACCTTATAGACTATATACAATAACTTTCTATATATTACATTATTGTGTTAATAAATATGATATAGAACTATGTATATTGTCTTGGTAGTGTCTTGTGTTATTTGTTCACAAAGCGACGGAACACTTATTGATTATTTATTGATTGATTATCTGTTTTTTAATTTTTTGTTTTTTTTTTTTGTATCCATTCCAATTAATAATTGCTTATTCTGTATTCTGTTGAATTTTTTATTTCTCATTGTTTTTGTCTTGTATTTTTTTATTAGATAATAATTAATTAATTGTTCATTTTCCAAAATATAATTAATATTGGTTAGTAAAATTTTGTAAGTGCTGTGCACACCTTTAAGTGAAGAATTCGTTGTGATATTGGTTTATTAATAAGATTATTTTTTTGTAAATGTTTCTACGAACTATTCGTTGGAGTGCCATAATAAATAAATAAACACTGCTTGATGCGGCCGAAACTTTTCTTCAATAACAATGATCAGAAAACAGTTCGGTACTCGCACCATAAAGGCCATGGATAAGCTCACTGTCCGACCGTCCGGTAACTGTCCGGACCGAGCCCAAGACGTCGACGGCGCGCACTGTTCCCGCGCGCCTCAAGGAGTTGTCAGCAACAGGATGGGCCCAGCTGGGTCGAAGCCTACTGGGGCCAGGGTTATCCGAAAGGAAGCTCGAGCCGCGGTATGAAGAGGTTAGAAGGAACGGGGTGGGTTTTTAGTCAGTAAGAATCTGACACTATCACCCGCTCCACCCAAAAGCGGGGGTTGTCATTGGATGATTTCTTCCCACCGTAAAAAAAGCCTTGTAATTGATGTTTCGTTGCAACTCCAGCAATTGCACCCTCGGTGTGTACTTACCTACTTCAATTTTTGGCGTAGGAACATATTCCTTATATGGCCTTTGTGTAACGCAGGCGGGAGATGTACTTACGCCAGTATAAAATTCAGATAGAAGAAAATAGTTTCAGGGGCTTCAATCGGTGTCAGGTATTATTCTGAACTTTGTGATTTTCATTCATATATTTTTAGCTATTTACACTAATATTTAAAGCTGAAGAGTTTATTTGTGTCTTCTGAATTCGTTTATCTCAAAAACTACACAATCGAATTTAAAATGTTTTTTAGTGGGTGATATGCTATATCTATAATAATACACGCTATGTCACATGGGAGCAGAGCAAAACCAAAAATGCGGGTAAATCTCTTGGGGATAGATAGTATTAAATATAAACTCTGATACACTCCAACACATAGCAATCAACTTAAAACGACATTTTAAACAATTTCAAGGCAACTTCACTCAATTAACTCAAATTTCAACCTCCAAATGTCTTTTAAACACTACCAAATAGGTGCCTACTATAGGTGTACATAGTTTAGTTCAGTAAACTCAACTTGTGCCCTAAAATGAACCCAAAACTCTCCATTAATCACGATGACACTAGAAAACAAGCTTAGTTTAAACCTCCGTCAAGCTTGACGTTTTGTCGACGAGTTGGGCGCTGCTCCTACGTGATTCCATATCGTCCTGTTAGATTTGTATTAGGTACTGTTCCTTTGGGAGACGGAATGTGACAGGCGATATTGTTGTATGGGGAATATTGTGGGCTTAAACGAGCTGTTGGGTTCTTGATCGATCAATGTCTTATTTTTAGAATCGTCTATAGAAAGTGTAATGCGCAAAATCTGGAAATTGTTTGATCAGAATAACGAGCAGAATCAATAGAACCACTTTTTTAGTTAGTACGCAACGCCGACTACTACCTACAGGTCATTGGACTCGCTGAGCTGACGTTTTCTTGAAGAAATTAATTTCGTACCTACATGCGTAATTTACATATGCACGAAATTGATATCTTTAACGTAAGTACCTAATATAATACAACAAAAATATTTAAGTAAGTAATATAAAACAATACGAGTTTTAAAAAAAGGTAGTTTATTTTTTGATTTTGTCGTTACAAATCGATAGTGTTCCATGTACCGATCGACCCTCCGGGATTATAACGATCAAAATTTAGCGGAGTATAGTAAGCAATGAGTCGTCAACCAAAACACCATAGGTCCTTGGCTAATATCTTTTATAGGTCATCCACCCATTTTTTTTTTTTTTATCAGCTTTCTATGTGTATAAACAAACCCTTTTCTCCTTAACATGCCGTCTTATACCCGTCGTGTATGCTATCTGCCCAAAGATTACCCCGAGCCTATTATGAGCATCATTCGGCCCGTGTAATACGAAATACAGGGTGATCTCGTAATACACAATAGGTACAAGGTGATCTCGTACACACAATGTTTGTATCACTCATAACTCATGCAAAAAGGTTGCCGCGACAGCTGGTAAAAGGATGGGGACGGATGAGCGACTTTTTTGGGTGAGTGCGATTTTTTGTCGCAACATTTCTTTTTTTCTCGAGATTTTAATGTGTATGTTGGAATACTGTTTTTTTATTGATGATAGGTTTGCGGTTGACCGCTATCTCACCTGATGGAAAGCGACTGTGGTTCTTTCTATAGCTTCCAAAGTGAAATAAGGATTCATCTTCGTTATATTTGTAGTTGCATCATTTATCTATTATGAGTTGGTCACTTTCTGAATAATGTGTCGACTAAAAAGGTCACATATCGGTATAATAATAAATAATAATAATAAAATAAAATTTTATTCAAGTATAAAGTACGTAAAATTATGATTTACATTAAGTGCAACCGAGATAAAAAGTAATTCTAGCTGTAATATAAACCTGCCTGAACTAGGTTAATGAAAAACCTGTGTTTCAGGCGATCAATTCTCATGAAACATTTAAAAAGAAGAAAACAATAATACCATTAAAAATAAATGAAAAAGACGACAATATTTCTAATGACATAAAAAGTAACTATTTGAATAGATTATTTTAAAACTAGATTATGTACGATATATTAGGTTTAAACAAATTAACGAATAAATAATACAGCCGATAAACTAGATACCATATTAATTAGGTAAAGATAGAGACTTATATTATAGTAGTTATATACAAACTTTATTTTATAATTTCTAATAGTTTTTCCGTGTCTGCATAATTGTGTTTTGTCAAAAATTCCTGGACTAGTAAATTACACCTATTGTAACTTAAACCATAAATCTGCAGTACTCTGTTTAACTGGTTATATAAATAAGGTCCCAGAAATAAATAAAATGTGTGAGACTAAACATGGTTTTACTAATGTAAAAGCATGTTTAGTCCGAGAGTTAGCACAAACCAGATCTTTTCTTCTTCTATCTGAGGGTATTGGATTAAAATAAAGTTCAGTGTGTTTTAACAGAACTACATTTAAAACAAATAATTGGTGAACTGTTAGCACCTTACATTCCATGTAAAGCTGGTGTGTTGGAAACCAAAATGGACGAAAAGTAGCCACTTTTAAAACTGCTCTTTGCGCACGTTCTAAGTGCAGTAAAATGGTTTTAGCGGCGCCACCCCACGACGTAATGCAGTAGGTAATAATAGATTGACACAAAGCCAAATAAACCTGTCTAATTAATTTAAAGTCGGCAATGTGACGTAAGTTTTTAAAAATGTATATTAGTTTACGAACTCTGTTGCATAATAAATCAATGTGTTTGCGGAAATTCAGGTTTGAGTCAATCGTGATACCTAAATATTTGTAAATTACAATTGTTATGCGCTTGAATACTTAGATTAGTAAGCGTTGGATAAGAGTTCCTCATTGTAAATAATAGGTATTAGGTTTTATCTGTATTTAATGTCAGAAGATTATTATGAAGCCAGTTAGATTATGTGTATGTGTGGTATGATTGCAAACTAGCAAGTTAGTCTTTTAAAGTTTATGGTAAGTAATAAAATGATTTAAAATAGATTCGATTTGCATAAGATTGTTAGATGTATACAATAGTGAAAAATATTAAAAATAATCTTTACTAATATTATAAAAGCTAAAGTGAGTTTGTTTGTTTGTTTCGTCTTTACGCCTAAATAGCAAAACCGATTTTGATGAAACTTGGTACACGGATAGATCATGTCCTGGAATAGGACATAGGATACTTTTATCCCGGAAGTATGTTCCGTTGGGATAATTTTCTGCTATCACGCGGGCGAAGCCGCTGGAAGCAGCTAGTTTTATATAAAAACATAGGTTTAAGGCTTTAAAGCAATATAATTAGTCAAATTAAACTAAAAGCCTCTCATTGGCGTCTCTCGCACGCTACAGTATGCTACATATATGAGTTTATTGGATGTACTCTTACGTTTAACTATGGTTTTTTCACTTTGACGCAATAACACTGCTGAACGAATTTTGATGAAACTTTACAGTTATATAACTTACTAGCTTCTGCCAGCGGCTTCGCCAGATGGTGGAAAATATATAGTTTATGAGCGATACAGTACCTAGTATTCTACTGGTGAAAAAATATTATTAAAATCAGTTCAGTCATTTTTGAGTTTATTAATTACAAATAAAAATTTATATTTTTTTAGTATTTAAATATAGATATGCTATAATTTGTAATACTAATTCCTTTCGACTTTCCTTGGACTACCAAGCTAGGATATTGACTTACATAAAATATTTACACTATAATATTATAAAGTAAATTATATATAATATATATATATATAAATGTAAATTATATATAATATATATATATATAAATGTAAATTTCATCAAGACACCATACTTTTAATTTTTGTTGGGAATAGGGGTAGTGTGAACAAAGGAGAATTACTACAGTATTATAGCACATTGAGTAACATTAATGTAAGAAAAATTTTGATGTTCACATTCCCTTATAGTAATAGTTTGTCACAGGAAGAAAATCTGATTAGACATAAGATTAATACAACATTGTACAATGTGACATTAAATAATACATTGTTTCATTTAATTGACACCAACAATTATGTTGGTACTAACTTTTATTTGACAAAAGATAGATATCGTACTGATAATTACTATCTTTCTAAGTTTTATAGGAGACAGATAGCTGTGTCGCTATCATATTATTTTTTTATTACAGCCAAGAACATCTGGGTCGAAGCCTACCGGGGTCGGGGTTATTCGAAAGGAAACTAGAGCCCCGGTATGAAGGCAAGAAGGAACGGCGCGGGGTTTTTAGTCAGTAAGACTCTGACACTGTCTCCCGCTCCACCCAAGAGCGGGTTTCGTCAATGATGATTTTCCCCGTCGAAAGAAAAAAAAAAAAAAAAAAAAAAACCTTACATTCCATGTAAAGCTGGTGTGTTGGAAACCAAAATGGACGAAAAGTAGCCACTTTTAAAACTGCTCTTTGCGCACGTTCTAAGTGCAGTAAAATGGTTTTAGCGGCGCCACCCCAGGACGTAATGCAGTAGGTAATAATAGATTGACACAAAGCCAAATAAACCTGTCTAATTAATTTAAAGTCGGCAATGTGACGTAATTTTTTAAAAATGTATATTAGTTTACGAACTCTGTTGCATAATAAATCAATGTGTTTGCGGAAATTCAGGTTTGAGTCAATCGTGATACCTAAATATTTTATATGGTCAGTTTTTGCTAAAGTAGGACAAGTGCATGCAGTGTCAGCATAATGTAAATTACAATTGTTATGCGCTTGAATACTTAGATTAGTAAGCGTTGGATAAGAGTTCCTCATTGTAAATAATAGGTATTAGGTTTTATCTGTATTTAATGTCAGAAGATTATTATGAAGCCAGTTAGATTATGTGTATGTGTGGTATGATTGCAAACTAGCAAGTTAGTCTTTTAAAGTTTATGGTAAGTAATAAAATGATTTAAAATAGATTCGATTTGCATAAGATTGTTAGATGTATACAATAGTGAAAAATATTAAAAATAATCTTTACTAATATTATAAAAGCTAAAGTGAGTTTGTTTGTTTGTTTCGTCTTTACGCCTAAATAGCAAAACCGATTTTGATGAAACTTGGTACACGGATAGATCATGTCCTGGAATAGGACATAGGATACTTTTATCCCGGAAGTATGTTCCGTTGGGATAATTTTCTGCTATCACGCGGGCGAAGCCGCTGGAAGCAGCTAGTTTTATATAAAAACATAGGTTTAAGGCTTTAAAGCAATATAATTAGTCAAATTAAACTAAAAGCCTCTCATTGGCGTCTCTCGCACGCTACAGTATGCTACATATATGAGTTTATTGGATGTACTCTTACGTTTAACTATGGTTTTTTCACTTTGACGCAATAACACTGCTGAACGAATTTTGATGAAACTTTACAGTTATATAACTTACTAGCTTCTGCCAGCGGCTTCGCCAGATGGTAGAAAATATATAGTTTATGTCACTGAGCGATACAGTACCTAGTATTCTACTGGTGAAAAAATATTATTAAAATCATTTCAGTCATTTTTGAGTTTATTAATTACTAGCTTCTGCCCGCGACTTCGTCCGCGGAAAATTTCTTGTTTTAAATTAAGATTACACTCGATTAGACGATGCGCACGTTCAGCGCTAGATTCCTGAGCACGGGCCTGTGATGTTATGGCATTTTGCCTAGCGAGCCGCTGCGAGCGCTCAGCGCTAGTCTCCCTATCCCTTGTCTCAGAGACATGCTGCCTTAAATGAGATAGACGCTGCGCACGTTCAGCGCTAGATTCCCGAGCACGGGCCTGCGATGTTATGACATTTTGCCTACCAAGCCGCCGCAAGCGTTTAGCGCTAGTCTCCCTATCCCTTGTCTCAGAGACATGCTGCCTTAACTCAGATAGACGGTGCGCACGTTCAGCGCTAGTTCCCCGAGCACGGGCCCGCGATGTCCTCACATTTTGGCTAGCGAGGCGCTGTGAGCGCTCGGAGCTAGATTCTCTAGCGTGTGCTTGCGAAATATATTCTCTATTTCTCGAGAGGCGCTGCTCATTTTCAGGGGCAGATTCTTCCGTACGGCGTACTCGAGCGGCTCTTGTCTGTGATGTCTGCCGGGACAGTTGAGATTTCCTTTTAGACATGCTCTCAACAAACTACGCACAGACTTGAAAACAATTATGAACAAAAGGAGAGCGACTCGAACACCGTCCGCCTTTACAAAACAAAACAATCGTAATATCGAATAACTCGTATCGATTATTACGATAGAACGAAGTACGAAACTACGAACATACAAAAACGTACAACGAAATTACGATATTTTCGATTATGAGGTATCTATCAAC
This sequence comes from Mythimna lalbum, assembly GCA_949319445.1. Classification (NCBI taxonomy): domain Eukaryota; kingdom Metazoa; phylum Arthropoda; class Insecta; order Lepidoptera; family Noctuidae; genus Mythimna; species Mythimna lalbum. The sequence continues at coordinate 19,661,452 of OX439362.1, read as the reverse complement.
AACAACAACCATACGAACGAAACAACCGAAACCAATAAGCAACTGACAGAAGAACTCCAACTAACGACAACGTGGGCATAATAATTCGAGAGGGTCATCAATCCACAGAAAGTCCTAACACCGCGATTCAGAAAAATTACGTAATTGCAGAACGCCATCTATGGGCAAATAGGTGAAACGTTGGGCACGCCACAATTATGGCGGTAAGTCCCCTCTTTGAGGCGTGCCTGGAAAGGCCTCACGGCGTCCTTACCTTCCGCATGACACAGGTTCTCACCGAACATGGCAAGTTCGGGAGGTTCCTGCACCGAATTAAAGCGGAAGAGACGCCCGAGTGTCGCCACTGTGCGGAACGCCCGGAGGACACGGTGGAGCACACAGTCGAGGTGTGCCCTGCCTGGGCAGAGCATCGCCGTGCCCTCGTGGGGGCGATCGGCGGCGGACACCTCTCGCGGCGGGCTCTGGTTGCGGCCATGGTCCTTAGCGAGGAGGAATGGCAGGCGGTCGCCTCCTTCTGCGAAGCAGTAATGCTAGCAAAGGCGGAGGCAGACCGCATCAGGCAACGGCGCCACCGCCGCCGCCGCCGGGATTCCGATCCCGATTTCCGGCCACCGTAGACGCGGGCTCGCGGACGGCGAGCCATGGGTAGCTTGCTGTCCGATCGTCCGGTAATGGACCGAGCCCAAGACGTCGACGGCGCGCACTGTTCCCGCGCGCCTCAAGAAGTTGTCAGCAACAGCAGAGGCCCAGCTGGGTCGAAGCCTACCGGGTCCAGGGTTATCCGAAAGGGAACTCGTGCCCTGGTTTGAAGGCTAGAAGGAACGGGGTGGGTTTTTAGTCAGTAAGAGTCTGACACTATCTCTCGCTCCACCCAAGGACGGGGGTTGTCATAAGATGATTTTTGCCCACCATAAAAAAAAAAAAAGTAAAACGTCTGCACAATGAAAGTTACGCTAGGGGCATTTTGCGTTTTAGTAATTTTATATTATCTTCGAAACTGTATGACCAATTGCTATGCTGTAAATGGCAAATCTTATCTGTATAATGTTCTTGTGATACTGAAATAATTTATTGTCATAAGAATTAATATTTTGTTGCTCAAATAATCAACCAAACGTAAGTATGCCGAAAAAAAATATTTTTAATGCAATAAAAGAAGTATAAAAGATGAAATATAAAAGATAGAGATATGGTACCGCGGACTTTTTTGTAGAAATAATTAAGACGAACCAGGTAGCCATACATTGTTTTTAATTTTAAGCAACTGTTTAGGCAGCGCATGCAAATAATTCTATTTTATGAGGTATTTTTTTCCGACTTGCTAGACAAAAGTTGTGATATCTCGGTTAATATACATGCTATAGAAACAATTTATAGCCTATAGCACTCAGGAATAATGTAGCTTTCTGCCAGTAAAAAAGTCTGACACTATCTCTCGCTCCACCCAAGGACGGGGGTTGTCATAAGATGATTTTTGCCCACCATAAAAAAAAAAATAAGTAAAACGTCTGCACAATGAAAGTTACGCTAGGGGCATTTTGCGTTTTAGTAATTTTATATTATCTTCGAAACTGTATGACCAATTGCTATGCTGTAAATGGCAAATCTTATCTGTATAATGTTCTTGTGATACTGAAATAATTTATTGTCATAAGAATTAATATTTTGTTGCTCAAATAATCAACCAAACGTAAGTATGCCGAAAAAAAATATTTTTAATGCAATAAAAGAAGTATAAAAGATGAAATATAAAAGATAGAGATATGGTACCGCGGACTTTTTTGTAGAAATAATTAAGACGAACCAGGTAGCCATACATTGTTTTTAATTTTAAGCAACTGTTTAGGCAGCGCACGCAAATAATTCTATTTTATGAGGTATTTTTTTCCGACTTGCTAGACAAAAGTTGTGATATCTCGGTTAATATACATGCTATAGAAACAATTTATAGCCTATAGCACTCAGGAATAATGTAGCTTTCTGCCAGTAAAAAAAATTTTAGAATTGGATTATTAGTTCCAGAGATTACCCCCTACATACAAACTTACAAACTTACAAACTTACAAACTTACAAACTTACAAATTTTACCTCTTTATAATATTAGTATAGATATAGACAAATAAAAATATATTTTTTTTGGTATTTAAATATAGATATGCTATAATTTGTAATACTAATTCCTTTCGACTTTCCTTGGACTACCAAGCTAGGATATTGACTTACATAAAATATTTACACTATAATATTATAAAGAGGTAAAATTTTGTTTTGGTAGGTAATTTTCAACGTACTGGTCCGATTGCTAAAATTTTTTCACCGAAAGATAGCTGCTTTATTTCCGAGTGACATATTAGAATATGTCTTTCCGATATAGATATTTTACATACAAAATCTGATTCTATACAAAAATTAAACGAAAATGATGAAAAAATCATCAGTACCCAATTGAGTCACGTTCCTGCAAAACCACAAAATATTTACAAAAAATCGCAAGTCTGAAGCCACCCTTACCGTTATGTGACCTAAGGATGCCGTTACGTACTTTAATATGAGTTTTTTATACGCAAATATCTTTTGAATTTCTCCAAATGTGTTCAGATACACAAAAGAAAAGTTTCTTCGAGTGGAAAAGTATAAGGGGTCGGGTTCATTGTTACTTTTCTTAAAATTTGAGGACCCTTGGAGCGATGCGTCTATTGTCGGATGTTTCTTTAGATTCATGTTATTTTCTTTGCTTTGTTTGTACGGGATTTTTTAATGATGCTCAATAAAAAATATGTTTGTGACAATTAGTACTTTTTGCCTTGAGATAGTATAGATCTATACGAGGTAGAAGGGACAGCCCTCCAAAAACTTTAAGGGTTTACTCAGTAGACGAACTACAAAATTATAAACTTGATTGGACAGTTTGTGTGGAGAGGCTGATTTTTTTTTTCGTTTCCTGAAAAAGATGTTTGTGGAAGGTTGTTAAGTTTCGTTTACTGAGCAAGCCCTTACAGTTTGCGGAGGGCTATCCCTTACACCTTGTATTTATTAAAATGAGTGACTAAATAGAAAGAAAGAAAGAAGAAAGTGGTGAAGCGTCAATGCCTCTTATAATTACCGATATATGTTTTAAAAGGATTTATATAATATCTTAGTTACTTTCCCGCATTCCAAAAACATTATTTCATTTAAAGGTAAGACAATTGAGTCTCTGTTGAATTCCGCAAACCAAATATTCACTACCGCAGGAGCCCATTGGTCGGAATCGAACGTTTCCTTGAGATGCTTGCGAACGACCGACAGAGGGCGCACCCCTTCTTTTCCGCTCCGCGCCATCTTCAATACGTATGTTCACCCGCTCCGCAATAAAAATCCCATATCTGTTGAAAACCGGACAATTTTCGTGAAATAAGTGCATCTGCTACCGTGAGACATTATAAACTTCGAGTGCAGTGTGTTTTTCACGAGTTCTGACCAGTCCACCGGTGGATGAACGCTGATATTTCGCCGGCCGGCATCACACGCAACGACGACAAGCCCGTGAATAAGGTGATTTCCCGTCTCTCTGGATTCGCAAGGTACGTGGGCTCTCTTGTTGCAATAGATGTAGAGGATATTGGTTTCAGAAGGATCTTCAACAGAGATTTGATTTTTATAAATTTTAAATCTACATACACCCGCATATTTTCGGGAGGTCTTAAAACCCCCACAGCTTTCAGATGAGGCTATTTACACGCCTCATCATAATTATTTTGGTCCTTTCGAGCCGCATAGGCAACCGCTCCTTAGTTAGATTTTCACGTAATATTTGGTGAAAATCATAAATTCAATACCGCATAATAGGTATAGGTTATAGATGTTTACGTAAACTTTTGGTAAACTAATCTTACCTACTTACTTACAAACCGCTCCGCTAATAACATAAACATAATTGACAATAGATTCTACGTAGGTTTTGGTAAATCTGTCAATATTGTTTCATAGAATTGAATGTATTACGTAATAATTGGTAAAGTTCATTCTATGTAGGTATACATAATTTAATATTTCACTTTGGTAGCACGTTCAATAAGGAGGTAGTTACCCATCACTTCGGCTTAGTGTGTATTAGTCATTTTTATTCAGATACCTCCACATAGTTGGTAGGTGCATTATTATTGTAAACCGCCTGATAAGTTTACCGCATATTTTTAAATATTGTTCTAGATATTAACTTAACAAAATGACTGATAAACAATTAAGGCCGGAAGATTTACTGACGATCCTTCATGAAAAGAAAGGATTGTTATTCAAACGCCTTAATCGATTATATGATTTATCAAAAAATATTTCGTCGTTCGATTCGAGAAATAATGAGAGTTTTATGACTGAATCGGAAACTATTGACGACATTCGTGTCAAATTTGAATCTTATGTCGATCAAATTAACCACATAAACATTAATCTGAAACCTGGTTCGAGTCCCGACTATGCTTGTTTAGAATCCTTTGAAGATTTGTTTATTCATGTTAAGCGTATTAGGAATAAAATCAGTAGTAGTCAATCTCTGTTATCACAAAGTAGTAATTCGAAGACGCTGTTTGAACCGCTAAAAATAAAGTTGCCGCCTATCGCACTGCCATCTTTCGACGGGAAACCCGAGAATTGGCCTGTTTTCTACGAGTCATTCAAGTCGAATATTCATAACAACGATCAGCTGACTGACTCGCAGCGCGTGCAGTACTTAGTAGGTAGGCTTACACATAACGCGTTAAAGATTACAGCCGGTATTGTGCCGACGGCTGATACCTACTGTTTTCTATGGGACAGCTTAGTTAATAAATACCAGGATAAACGCACATTAGGTATACACTATTTAAATAATATATTAGATTTAAAAAGTTTTTTATGTAACGCAAATGGTCTCGATTCTTTCATTGAAACATTTAGTGCGAGTATTTCTGCTTTGAAACAGCTTGGGATTCCCGATCTGGCGGATTTTATTCTTTTACATTGTGCTATGAGAAAAATAGATTCACAGACTGGTCAATCATTTGAACTTTCCGTTCGTGATGTTGAAATTCCTACAACTAAGTTGTTGATTAGTTTTGTTCAAGATCAGGCTAAGATATTGGCACGCTCGAATTTATCTCATTCGAACGCGAAATGTAATTATAACAAACCTCATGGTTCCGCACCGCGTGACCCTCGCACGCAGACGAGAGCGTTTGTTGTGAGTGAGTCCCCTAACTTATCCGCTTCTACCGCGACTTCGGTCAGGAGCTGCGCGTATTGTAATGATGGCGCTCATGTTCAGTTGTATAACTGCGCTAAGTTTCAATCCGCGTTGACTCCTAGAACTAGGTTTGAGTTTATTAGATCCAAGCATGGCTGCGTAAATTGTCTGAGCACTTCGCACGGTTTGAGTAATTGTAGGTCGACCTCAGTTTGTAACGTGTGTAAAAAACGCCATCATACCTTATTACATTTTAATAACTATAATAAACAACCACATACAACTGATGTTAAACCGACGAATTGCAATGTCGCCGTCGCGGCTAGCCTGGCGGTGACGCCGTCCGCTGCGCCTCTCGCTCATCCCCCGCCCCGCGCGGCGTCTTCGCTTGTGCCGCGCTCTTATTCTCATGGCCATAAGGTCGATATTCCCGCACCGGTGACCGTGTGTTGTTCGGATAATGTTTCTCAAACGTTTCCGACACATAACACGGCCGTGTTATTAGCTGCAGATACGAAGACTAAGTCGGCAATTCTGTTATCAACCGCTCAGGTCTATGCGCGCGCTAATAATAATAGTTCGGGCCATAAAACAATAGTCAGGTGTTTAATTGATAATGGTTCGCAAAATAATTTAATAACTACAGCTTGTCGAAAACTCAACTTAGTAATAATTCCTTTGAGTAATTCTTTTGTCAAAGGAGTTGGTTCTGTCTCGCGGCCGATAATAGGTTATGTAAACTTAGATATCGAGTCTCGCGTATACTCGCATCAGAAATATACTATTCACGCGTTAGTAGTTGAGTGCATTACGGATCAGCTACCTTCGCACCATATTAAGTGGGATTGTCATGTAGACTTCCACTCGCTTCCGCTCGCTGATTTAAGCTGGAATATTCCAGGTGATATTGACTTAGTGTTAGGCGCTCAACTGTTTCCGTATATTTATTTGGGAAATAGGGTAGACTTAGGTTCACATGCGCCACCCGCATTATTAACCACATTCGGATATGTCCTTATGGGTGATTTTCCGCATAGTAAAGATAATTTGAATTTATCTAGCTCTTCTTTCACAGCACTCGCCCTTAATGATTTATTACAAAAGTTCTGGGAATTGGAAGAAGTTGAAAATAAACGTTTTTTATCTCCCGAGGAGACCGAATGTGAGAATATTTTTTCCTCGACCGTGTCACGCGACGATGCGGGACGTTATACTGTCGCGTTACCTTTCAATAAGAATCCCGCCGAGTTAGGTAATTCCCGCACCGCCGCGTACCGTCGACTGGTTGCGCTGGAGAGAAAACTCCGCCAATCGCTGACGTTGCGTGAGAATTATAACGCAGTGATTCGGGAGTACATAGATAATGGTTACTTAAGTCAAGTCGACGAATCCGCCATTTCGGATGACGGGTACTACATCCCTCATCACGCTGTCGTTCGACCGGACAAACCGATGCCGCGCATTGTATTGGATGCGAGTGCTAGGACTCATACCGGTTTATCTTTAAATGATGTACTCCATAGTGGTCCAAATTTACAAACAGATTTGTTTCTTCTTTTAATCAATTTTAGATTATTTCCTATCGCTATAAATTCTGATATTAAGCAGATGTACTTACGAATTTGCATACCTGTTGAGCAGCGTAAGTACCTACGCATTTTGTTTCGATTCAGTGAGAACGATCCTGTGTTGACATTCGCTTTTAACCGCTTACCTTTCGGACTGAAGTCGAGTCCTTACATAGCTATGCGCACTGTGCGACAGCTGGCCTCGGACAGTCCGCATTATCCCGAAGCTGCTAAAGTAGCAGAGACCAGCTTGTATATGGATGATCTGGTCTATTCGGTGAATAACGAAGAGAACGCTATACAGTTGTCGCATGATCTCATAAAAATGTTTAAGTCGGGCGATTTTGACCTTATAAAATGGTGTAGTAATTCACCCGCGCTTTTAAACAGCCTACCTGATTCACATCGTAAGTCACTCGATTTCCACGAGGGCAATGATGTGTCCAGGGTTCTAGGTCTTTCATGGGAGCCTTCTCAGGATAAGTTCTTCTTCACTTCCACTCAAGTAGCCGAGAAATGTACTAAAAGAAATATACTCTCGATAGTTGCCCGCTTATTTGATGTTCTCGGTCTCGTCGCTCCAGTGATCTTTTATGCCAAGTTGCTCATCAAAGAGTTATGGCTGAGCAATATCGGATGGGATGATGTCGCTCCTGACGAAATCGTCAAAAGTTTTTCGCTTCTCATGCAAGAGTTTCCTTTGCTGGATTCCTTACGAATACCACGTCATGTGGGTGTTACCGATGACGGTAGTGTTCGCATAGTCGCATTTGCCGATGCCAGTATGGGTGGGTACGGTTGTGTCATTTATATACACTCGACGAGTCCGTCCGGCGTCGTAGTTCGTTTACTTTGTGCGAAGTCAAAGGTTTCACCTACCAAGGTCACAACTCTCGCACGTCTGGAGCTGTGCGCAGCTGTGCTCATGTCAAAGTTGGTGAAGACTGTTCGCGATACTTACTCTTCACGTGTTCCTATTGCAGGGATTTACGCCTTTTCAGACTCTACGATAGCTTTATCGTGGATTCATTCTTCTTCGCACCGCTGGTCAGTCTTCGTCAGCAATAGAGTAGCTCAATGTCAGGAGAACTTGGGCTCTCAACATTTTTACCATGTAGCAGGTGTTGAGAATCCAAGCGACTGCCTATCTCGTGGCATACTTCCTTCACAGTTGGTGTCACATGAGCTTTGGTGGAGCGGCCCTTCTTGGCTTCGTTGTCTTCCGGAAGATTGGCCTGTCAAACCGTTCTGTCCCACCGACTGTGGGGAACTCCCCGAGCACAAGGCAAATGTCTTAACTGTGACCACGCAAGTAGAATTTCCTCTTCTTTGTCAACTTACGCAACGCACCTCATCATGGGATAAGCTGTTGCGCATCGTTTCATATATACTTAAATTCGTTAGACCGAAGGTTCATTGTGAACCCCGGTCTCCGCAGGGATTGTCAGCGGCGGAACGAGTTATGATCCGTGCTGTGCAATCTGTCCATTTCGCAGATGACATTAAGCTCATCAAATGTGGTAAATTGTTACCAAAGAAACTTAGAAGCCTGTCTGTCTTTCTAGATGAAGAGGGCATATTACGCATTGGGGGAAGACTTTCAAAGTCATACCTTCCTTTTGATGCTAAGCATCCCCTTTTACTTCCCAAACATGATCCTGTCGTGGATCTGATAATTCGTCATTACCATGTGATGAATTGTCACACTGGACCAGGGCTACTTATGTCTATTTTACGACAGCGATTTTGGATACTAGATGCCAGGACTGTCATTAGGTCCAAGTTGCGACAATGCAACACATGCTTTAGAGTTAATCCGACGCATCCCACTCCAATGATGGCGGACCTCCCTGAATACCGTGTGTCGGAATCAAAGGCATTTGTCCATACTGGAGTGGATTATGCTGGTCCCATACGCATAACTCTCACTCGTCGCAGAGGTCAACACGCTCAGAAGGCTTACATCTGCCTCTTTGTATGCTTGGTAACCAAGGCTGTCCATGTAGAATTAGTCTCTGAACTTACTACCGACGCCTTTTTAGCCGCGTTTAAACGTTTTATCTCGCGTCGAGGGCCAGTATCCTGTCTTTATTCGGATAACGCTACTAATTTCGTTGGGGCTAAAGCTCAACTAGATGAACTTTATAATTTCTTAATGAGGTCGAACCTCAATTCTTCTCTTATAAATGAGTTATCAACTCGCCGCATTAAGTGGAAAATGATTCCACCTCGCTCCCCACATTTTGGCGCCATGTGGGAAGCTAATATAAAAACATTAAAAACGCATCTTTATCGCGTGATTGGAAATCAACTTCTCACTTATGAAGAGTTCCAAACTGTACTCATTCAAATAGAGTGCATTATGAACTCACGCCCTCTGAGTGTGTTGTCTTCTGATCCGCATCCTGAAGTTATCACTCCCGCTCATTTTTTGATGTCGACTCCATTACAGTACTTGCCGGCAGCCGGTTTGTCTGGTCAGCGCTTAAATCTGTCCCAACGTAAACAGTTGTTAGATAGTATGGTGCAATCCTTCTGGAAGAAATGGCACTTAGAGTACCTGCATACGCTGCAAGTTAGGCAAAAATGGGCAACTCCGGACAAGCCTGTAGAAGTTGGAACTGTCGTACTCGTGGGACAGGACAACTCGCCTCCTCTATGTTGGCCATTAGGAGTTATAACTGAGGTTTATAAAGGGACCGACAATGTAGCTCGCGTTGCTATGGTGAGGACAAAGTTCGGTAATTTTAAACGCTCTGTCACAAAACTATATCCTATCCCAACGCAATAAAATTTCATTTTTAACTATACTCTTAGTTTTTTAAGGTTTAGGATTAGTTTATTAGATAATTTTATTCTCCGCATTCAGTCATAAAGTTTGGACTTTTCTGATCATGATTTAGGTCAGTGAATCTTCATAATTTTCACCTTTCCCTTTGAAAGCACTTGCGTCCTTCCAAGGGGGGGAGCATGGTGAAGCGTCAATGCCTCTTATAATTACCGATATATGTTTTAAAAGGATTTATATAATATCTTAGTTACTTTCCCGCATTCCAAAAACATTATTTCATTTAAAGGTAAGACAATTGAGTCTCTGTTGAATTCCGCAAACCAAATATTCACTACCGCAGGAGCCCATTGGTCGGAATCGAACGTTTCCTTGAGATGCTTGCGAACGACCGACAGAGGGCGCACCCCTTCTTTTCCGCTCCGCGCCATCTTCAATACGTATGTTCACCCGCTCCGCAATAAAAATCCCATATCTGTTGAAAACCGGACAATTTTCGTGAAATAAGTGCATCTGCTACCGTGAGACATTATAAACTTCGAGTGCAGTGTGTTTTTCACGAGTTCTGACCAGTCCACCGGTGGATGAACGCTGATATTTCGCCGGCCGGCATCACACGCAACGACGACAAGCCCGTGAATAAGGTGATTTCCCGTCTCTCTGGATTCGCAAGGTACGTGGGCTCTCTTGTTGCAATAGATGTAGAGGATATTGGTTTCAGAAGGATCTTCAACAGAGATTTGATTTTTATAAATTTTAAATCTACATACACCCGCATATTTTCGGGAGGTCTTAAAACCCCCACAGCTTCAGATGAGGCTATTTACACGCCTCATCAGAAAGAAAAGAAAGAAAGAAAACTATTTTAAATGTCATAAAGTATTTTTTTTAATATCTTTGTTGAAGTTTCAAGAATTATGAAAATAATACTTAAAAAATGCACAAGAAACGAAGAATGCGGGAATTCGATGAATGCATGACGGACAGGAACGGTCGTGGTGGGGACGCTGGGGTCCGTTACCGTGACGATTTTCCATTATTAAAAGTAGATTTTTATTTCAAGATGTAACGCAGGCAATAAACAAAACTGGAAATATTGTATATTTCTCGATTCCTACGAGTAGAAGAAAATCAGACCATTTTAGAAAACATCAATTTGCTTTTAAGTACTGATTCAAAGAATTTTATTCAGGTGGCCGAGTGGTAAAGGCCCCGATACGAGTTGTAGATCGCGGGTTCAAACCCAGCCAGGTGCATTACTTTGTGTAATTTATTTCATCACCACTGCTCTCAAAACGGTGAAAGAAAACATCGTGAGTCATACCTAATACCAATTTATTTATTAAATCAAGTAGAGCCAGATCGTAGATTCTTTGGGGAAATTAGAGGTTCCATCGTCTAATCTTTTATTGCGGATTTGGTAAAGACCCAACGATTTGAATTTATGATTGGCTAAATAAAAGGTAAGATCAATCAGCCTTCTTTTGTTCTTAATCTTTTCTTAGATGTGGAGGCATTTATATTTATTGATTTTTTTATTAAAAAGCTCTTTTATTATGGGATTTAAGGTTCATTTTCGAAAATAAATACCAGTCATCGACTAAAGGTGCAAAAAAGCTGGGAATCCTCGCAATGGTCAGACGGTACTTCACGCCGGAACAGCTGCTCAAACTTTATCAAGCGCAAGTTCGATCGTGTATGGAGTATTGCTCTCATCTTTGGGACGGATCTGCCCGATACCAGCTTGATGCACTTGAGGCAATTGAGAGGCGAGCCAGAAGGATAATTGGCGATGATACACTCGTCGATTCGAAGCTTCAAAGTCTTGAGCATCGACGCCGAGTTGCTAGCCTGTCGGTTTTCTACCGGTTGCATTTCAGGGAGTGTGCGTCGGAATTGCATAACCTGATTCCGCCTAGCCCGTTCCACCATCGGGCTACCAGACGTACAGCGATGCGCCACCGGTAGATGGTGGACATCCCGCCTACACGCACAAAACGTTTTGGAAACACATTCATTGTGCGTGCAGCTAAGGAATGGAATTCCTTGCCGGGGTCTGTTTCCTGATAGCTACAACCCGGGAATCTTTTCGAGAGTGAATAGGTTTCTTCTAGGTAAACGCGTTCCATCGTCGACCGCATTGTCGCTTTGCATCAGGTGAGATAGCGGTCAAGCGCAAACCTATCAATAATAAAAAAAAGGTGAGTATAGACTAGAACATTTTCTGGAGCATTTCTATGTAATGTAACATTCTTACGAATTAAAATACAGGCAAAAGCTCATCCATGTAATGTAACGTTCTTGCGAATGCTCGGCGTTATGTTACGGGTAAATGCTCACAGCGAGTGTGCATTTACCAACATTTCGTTGTATCTTGCGTTCATTTTTTTTTTTTTTGAAATGTCACCCCGCATCCGCGCATCGCTCGCACTCGTGGCTCGACGAAATGTTACACCAATATGTTTGTTGGTTTGTAACAAAGAGGCGAGCGTGCTCGACGTTTCGTTCGTAAAAGGATGATACACTAGAACATATCATAGAGCGGCTCGTTGTTCTGTTACAAGTAAATGACGTAGTTTATAGTCACCTTTATATTCTAGTGATAGATAAGCACGTTCATAGAAACTTTTTGTCAAAATACTGAAAATTTAAAACAAATGTTCGCTGCAGCGCTACATTGGCATTATGTCTTCTAACAGAACTATTAAAACATGTAGTGCTAAGATAGCTTTTAGAGGATACTTTTTCGCGACCAAAATGGCACTTACACGTTTCGTTCAACATAGTGTAACGTTCAAGGTGTACAGAGTAAATTACACCTGAGTCGACTGAAATGAGTATTTGGCACGCCTTTTTTTTATTGTTTATAGGTTCTCGCTATCTCACCTGATGGAAAGCGACGATGCGGTTGACGATGAAATGCGCATACCTAGAAGAAACCTATTCATCGACTTAAAGATTCCCGGGTTGTAGCTATTAGGAAACACAGACTCCGGCAAGGAATTCCACAAATCCTTACTAATATTATAAAAGCGAAAGTGTGTTTGTTTGTTTGTTACGTCTTCACGCCTAAATGGCAAAACCAATTTTGATGAAACTTTGTACACGGATAAACCATGTCCTGGAATAGGACAAAGGATACTTTTTATTCCAGAAGTTTATTCCCTTGGGATAATTTTCTGCTATCACACGGGTGAAGCCGCTGGGAGCAGCTAGTAATACAATAATTCAGTGCGTGGTTCATATATATCGATGACAACAGTGCACAAAATATATGAAAAATTTTGAGCAAGGAATATTTTGTAGACAATTATAAACAGTATAAGCAAGCAAGATGATGTGTCAGACTTTTGTTACCTTAGCGTTCTGGGACCACGGGTTTCCCTTTCAGAAATTCCCTGTAGTCTCAGCGGGTATCAGCCCTACTTAAATTGAAATTTCTTTAGTGTGCCTGCAACTTACATGTCCGATGAGAACTTGCGTCATGTGTAGGGTAAGGACGCCGTGACACCTCTCCTGCTAACTATTATTGCCGCTCCTCAAAGAATCCTTATTCTTATTGGTTCATGAGCATAGCGTGCCCAAGCTAAAGGGAAGGTAGAAATAAGAACTCATTTCAAAAGATGTGTCTTGCCTAGCCGTATTTTGGTATATTGGAATCATTACCTATGAGATGCACTCTGGCTATAAGTGGTTTTCATAGTACAGAGGTTTTTATAGTAATAGGTTTTCCGTGCACTAGCTTCTGACGTTTTATAAGTGCCCATGTAGACCTATGTGAAATAAAAACTTTTTGACTTTGACCTTGAATTGTAAGTAATGTTTTAGTAAAACAAGGTTTTGATAATTAAAACCTTAAAACAATACAATTGACTCCCATTACCTAATATAAAAAAACAATAAATACTTACTACACTCAAAAGTGCTAAAGGGCTTTAATTTTAGAAGTCTGTGTTAAATAGCAAAGAAATAAAACCGTAAAGACCGTCTTACGAAATTTAAGTTAATTTTCACTTTTTTGTGTTTTTTTTTTTTCATATAAACACAGTCTTTTCGATGATGAAAACATTATTACCGAAACTCGTGTAGAAGGAATTTATGGCTGTTTTGTCATAGTAGGTAGCCGACAAAACCGCGTTGAAGGTCCATCTGACCACTCACAGAGGTCAAGGTCACAAAGGACGACCCTACTCGTCATTACACTGCGCCCGTCACCCGTAGCTTCACCCACACTCGTACCATTAACTTAACAATGTTGTTTAGCGGAAGAAATAGGTAATTTAACACTTTAGCAGACAGATTCTTTTAAGTATATAAAATAGTTGTTTTAAGTGGGACATTTTATAAAATTGCTATATTAAAATTTATTTGATTGTTTAGCTTTTTCTTTGCTTTAGAGAAATGTAGCTGTGAGTATTATTTTTAAGTAGTAAGATCGCTTTTAAAGGTCCTTCAAGGACAAGTTCGAGCACTCAACCTTAGCCTTTTGGAGAAACTCCAGTTTCTGTGACCAAAGGTACCAGGCTTAAGCAAATCATTTATATGCAGCAAGAACAATGTTGCCGAGAACTGACCCCCTGAGGGACTCCGGCTGTAACGACTATTTGACTGGACGAGCAGCCATCGATAACCACTCGGATGGAACGGTCACTCGGGTAGTTTGCGATCCAAGCACATAATCCAGCAGGTAAATCGTAAGAAGGATGCCTAACAAGGCTTTCATGATAGACCCTATCGAAAGCCTTCGAAATATCGAGGGAGACGGCAAGCGCCCGTACCTTTCGATGGCCTTACTCCGCTAGAAGACCACCAGTTGACCGATTTCGGCGAAAGCCGTATTGACGTATACTGGTAGAATGTGACTCAAGTTCTCTTTTATCGTCTGTAGCTGAATATGGAGTAGAAGGAATCTAAATAATTCGTGTCGTTTTATGTTTAAAAATGATCATTACATTCGTTTATGCGAAATCCGAAACACGTGTCTAGTATTTTTATGTAAAGAATCTATGTACAAAATTTTATAACTGTATCATAAAAAAATAATCACTGTATCATAAAAAAAAAATAAGCTTATATTATTTTAGCAAAAATACATAGTCACCGGGCCATCCAGATGATTGAGGGGTTATTTTGCACTTGCACCCAGCTGTTTGCTGATTGATGCTCAATGCCCGGTATGACCTGTCGTGACCTGTGTTGTACTTAGTGTCGGTGGTGTCCAAGTTGTGACCTTTTTAAATATTTTTGGGAAAAAATAAAATGATTAATTAAAAATAATGTTGTATAAAGATGACTTTTATTTATTTAAACTAGAAAGAACATAAAAAATAAAAACACTTAACTAATTAAAACAACTATATATACTGTACCCATAGATTTAAGTTTCTGTGACATTGTTACTATTTTGGTGTACAATAAAGTTTATTCTATTCTATATATAGACAATAACTCTTACCTAAAATATGGCGTCAAAAAATTTCTCCGCATCGCTGTCGACTGGATGTGTGCCCAAAAGACTGGCAGCATTGCCACGTTGTATGGCCTCTGCTTAATCTCTGACCAATGTAAAAGCCAGCCTTTGGGTCACGCGAAGTGTCAACAAGGCGTTTGGATAATTGTACGGCCCAATATTTCCGCCGCTTGAGGTTCTCCGCAGCCGCAGCAGTAGCGCAAGAGTGTCGACACAGGTAGCGTCCCACACTAAAGGCCTACCCATCTTCCATAGAAAATACCGTCTGGTCTCTTACCATGTTGTATAAAACAATTTCAATGTCAAAAATGACTGCCACACAAAATTACCCTCAAATAAATAATTAATGTAATAAGATTGCGTCTTACTACTTTAATTATTTTCTTTCTTTCTTTCTTTCTTTCTTCTAAAATAGTCGATTATTTAAAATGTTAACAAAATCCTTATACTTTATGTTACGCTTACCTTACTGTTCCACTTTTCATCGATAAAATTACAGTAATGTAAATCTAGTTCACCGAGCCACCGTGCAGGGTGAGCCGGGCCGGTTGCGGAGCAGCCCGGGCGGTCTGTAAGCCTACAATTTCCTGCAGACCTCCGCCACCGAATAGCTCATTTCCGAGCCTTGCCTCCGATGTGAGTGATCGACTGTAGTGTGACCATGATTGAGAGTGATGTGGAAGTTTTCTTGCTGTATTTTGTAGTAGTACATTTTGATTTTCTAGTCCCGTTACTAGTTAAATTGTTGGTGTCTACGGTTATTCTTGTGATATCAGTTTTCAATCCTAACTAAAAGAAATAATTCTTTAGCTTTTCCCGTTGGTACAGAAACTACATTGTTTCGAAAATGAAGGGAACTATATTAATAATAAAAAAAAACTTTTATATTGATCAACGGCTGCCAGGCTAAAATGGCCGCAAACACTCCCGTTGGGTACGAGTCTTCAAAATGTGTTTACCCAAAGACGGACAACATCGACAAGGTTGACCTGAGAAGAGGTGGCCGGACGATCTAGATGCCTACCGCTAGTACTGGTTCGAGGCGGCTCAAGAAAAGAATACCTGGAAGAAGTTGGAGCCTAGCTTTGCCCAGTAGTGGGACAGTATAGGATGTTATGAAAAAAAATACCAATAGCTTAATATGAACTAATTGCTGTGCTCAGTTAGATTTTACCTTTCACCTAAGTACTGATAGGTATAAGACCTCCCTTATAGTGCTATGTTGCTTATAATGACATCGTGTGACGTGTTTAGTCCTCTCTTCGATGTCATTAATTCCTAATAGCTAGTCAAGAGTGTAAAACTTACTTCTAGGTAAGCGTGCTTTACTGTCAACCACATCATACCTTACTGGGCACCTCACAATCATGGTAGTGAGTCCCTTTTTTGAGGAGTGGCTATAAAGACCGCACAGCGTTCTTATCTTCCGTATGACGCAGGTCTTCACCGGACATGGTAAATTCGGGAGGTTACTGCATCGGATTCGTGTGGGAGAAACACCCGGGTGTCATCAATGTGTGGACCGCCCGGAGGACACCGTAACCTTATCTTCAGCTGAGATAATGGGCAATCGCGAGCCAACCTATGGCAAAAAAAAATCGCAGAACCGTCCCAATATTTTCAGGAACGTTGGTAACACTAGCCGAACGTCGTCGCCTGATCTCATATTGGGGGACAATAGGCAATTTATTGCTCTGAAAGTAGCGTGTATTTTAGTGGCGGAAAGAGGTTTTCTGCAGGATTATTTTATTTGTGACTTGCTACAGGTTTTCAACTTTCACATATTTAGGGCGCTTGATTTCAATTTTATTTGTGACAGATGAAGCATATCGCACTAATATTATAAAGGCGAAAGTTTGTGAATTTGTGTGTGTATGTTTGTTCATTCTTCACCCTCGAAAGACTGAATGAATTTAGATGAAATTAGAAAAGCCCGGGTGTTACTATTGTGTGGACACGGTGGAACATACGGTAGAGACATCGCCGGCCTGGGCAGAGCACCACCGTGTCCTCGTGGGGGCGCTCGGTAGCAGCGATCTCTAGCACAGGGCCTGGGTACAGGCCAGAGACCGGAGCAAGAAGGAGTGGCCTCCTTCTGCGAAGCAGTAATGCTATTAAAGGAGGCAGCGGCACGCGCGAGGGAACGCTCCGCACACCTTTTTTTTTTCGGTGGGCAAAGTCATCTTATGACAACACCCGCTCTTGGGTGCAGCGGGAGATAGTGTCAGACTCTTACTGACTAAAAACCCCACCCCGTTCCTTCTAGCCCTCATACCGAGGCTCGAGTTCCTTTCGGATAACCCTGGCCCCAGTAGGCTTCGACCCAGCTGGGGCCCTATTGCTGACAACTCCTTGAGACGCGCGGGACGCTCCGCACACCTCAATCACCACGCACTCGATTTCCAGCCGCTGTAGCTGCGGGCTTGTGGACGACGAGCAAAGGCCAGCTGATGGAGTTCCCAACTAAAAAAAATACCATTATTGCTTTTTTCTTCTAAGAGCATTAGGAAACCGTACGAAAAATAACATTACAACTATTGCTATATTCTCGGTATAAAACGTATTCTGGAAGCTATTCCAGGATATAGTGTAACCTAATACTTGGTTTCATGGATCTCTTGAATGGAGAATGGACGGTGGTCGCTTCCTTCCGCGAAGCAGTAATGCTAGCGAAGGAGGCGGCCGCACGAGCGGCAGTACGGACGTCCTCAAGCCAACGCCACCGTAGGCGTGGACATATGGACTGCGTGCAATGGGTAGCTCGCCGTTCGGCCGTCCGATAACCGTCGACGGTGCGTAGTGTCCCGGATCTTACTGGGGCTATGGGTTGACTTCTAAAAGGGAAACTCGAGGATCTGGAACGAAAAAGAAAACGCCTGGCGATATTTAGACGTGCATTATTTTTATTACGACAATGTAAAATCACTTGTAAGCAGGCGTTTACCTTAAAATGAAAATCCAAATACGTTTACGTCCTCGCCATCCGAGGATCCCAGGATTGAAAACATACCTAGAATAGCACAGAAGGTCAAGTTTGTACGACGAAAAGTAAACTTACTTTTTAGGTGGCAAATCATCGAATGACATCTCTCGCTCTTGGAGCAGAGTGGGAAGGCGTGTCAGACTCTTACTGACGAAAACCCACTCCTATTGCTTCACTGGTTTCGTTCTTCGTTCGTGCCGGGGTTCACTTTCGCTCAACGTATGGCCCCAGTAGACTTCGAACCTGCTGGGCCCCTACGGTTTTGCTGACATCTCCTTGAGGCGCGCATGCATTTCTACGCATCGTCGACGACTTAAACAAAGCCTTTTTGGAACACATTTATAATAATTATTATTCATTATTATGAGCCCATTGTGTCTCACTGCAGGGCAAAGGCCTCGCTTTCGCGCCAATCCTTAAAGTAGGAGTCCAAATCGTCACGCCATCTCCTTCTGGGCCTACTGCGTCGCCGGCTCCTGCTGTTCGGAATCCAGTCAGTAGTTGCTTTCGCCCAATTTTGTTGCGACATGCGGCATATGTGACCTGCCCAGTTCCACTTTAGTTTGGTATTTATAATAATATAATAAAAATAAATAATAAACATTTACTTCGGACGAGGTCGATATTTTATTAAAAGCAATATTTAAAAAAAAAAACCGGCCAAGTGCGTGTGGAAACCACGCACGAAGGGTTTCGCACCAACCGTAGCAAAAAACGAGCAAAAAAAATTACGTTTCTTGTACGAGAGTCCCCTAGAATAAATTATTTATAAATATTTTTTAAATAAATATTTATAAATAGTTTTTTAGTATATAGAAATACATTAAGTATCTGTGAAAATTTCAACTGTGTAGCTATCACAGTTCATGAGATAGCCTGGTGACAGACGGACGGAATTGGTGTCTTAGTAAGGTCCCGTTTTACTCTGTGGGTATGGAACCCTAAAATAGGACTAAAATCTCTCTCATACTACCAATATAACATCTTACTTGCACAGGAAATTATCAGTCAATATTATCAATGAATAATTTGACAACTATATCTTTATGTGCAACTATACCGTTATTTATCGTTTTAAATATTGCAGCATAATGCGCTGAGTAAGGCGACTTTTTAGCTTTGCACAGTTTTTAAAGTTATTTTATGTTTTTTACTTAATTCTACTGTAATCGAATTCTAAGAAAGGAGGAGGTTCTCAATTTCGATGTTCATATTTTTATTTTTTTATTTGTTCGTGTATAACCTCGACGCTTTTAACCGATTTGAACTTTTCTTTTTTTGTTGGAAAAGGTATACTTCCCAACAGGTCCCATAGTCACCAAGTTGGTATCTGATGATGGAATTTTGGCGGAATCGAAGGAACTCCTCAAATTCAATTATTTTTTTTAGTGAAGTCAGTTTTTTTTTTTATAAAGGTTTTAATTTTAATGTATCTTGATTCTACTGTATTTTTTTATTCTACTGCATGTGTGAGGAAAGAAAGAAAGAAAAACGGTTTATTTACGCGAAAAAGACGCAAACTTAATTCTTCAATCGTGATAATTAGCGACACAATAGAAAGACAATGGGTGCGCGAACGTTCGCTTGGGGTTTAATGAATTAAAACTAGCTAACAAACATAAAACAACGAATAAGCGCTTTTCTTTCTTTCTTTCTATATGTCTGCAAGGTTTTTGAAGTTAAAGAGTGGACCTTCTGAGCTGTTCTGCCCTAAAACAATCCTGCAATAAAGTGTTAGTGGAAAGCTAACCCCCGTTGCGTGCTATATTAAATTCTCCGGCTGACCCGTCACACCGCACCGTTTACAATATTGCTCTAGGGAACATGAACACAGTACATAAACTTTTAGACCTCGATTTTTTAGGGTTCTTTACCTCAAAAGAAAAAAACGGAACCCATATTATTTTCAAATTTTGGACATATCGTCGTTCAAGTTCTATCACCACGTAAGTAATTTTTAGGAATTTTTCAGGAGAGACGAAAAACCGACTACTTTGATATAGACAAGACTTAAGTTATATTTTGTACTTTGAGTATACTTCAAAATATTATTTTCAACAATAAAAGCTAGCTTTTACTACAAATCTAGTATTTACTTCAATATCATGACTTACGAAAGTCATGCACGTTTTCCATAAGACCGGTGTGATTGGTGGCTTCCGTGCTGTTACTTTTCCGTGATTTGAAAGGTTCTTATTGGTCGTATCTTGATTTTGAATGGTCGAAACGACGCGTCTTTCGATTCTCTAGCGAATGACATTAAAATGTCAAAACCGCCAAAAAATTAGTTACGTGGTGATAGAACTTAAACGACGATATGGGAACAGAGAGTAAAGTCCCACAAACCTCCTTTGAAAAGGGAGGATTCTCCGGCCAGACAGGTGTTAAAGTCTGGTGGGCGACTGCCCGATAGATGATTTCGGGCTGTCGTATATATTCAAATCGCGTGGAGAACTTTGATTGCGCGATGCAGGATTTCGTATTTTCTTCGTAGTTCTTATGTGGCGTCATAGATGTCGCTACCAGCTTTTATTTAGTTTCACCTGACCCAATGTTTGTCTGTAATCAAATCTTGTAAATTAAATTTGAATTAAAGCTGAAATTTTGCATGCATGTGTAAATCAAATAACAATGCAAAATTTTATGACAAGAAGCTGATCTGATGATGGAACCGAAAGGTCGCTATAGGAACTTGGTAGTTAAACGACACAACCCCATCGAGTTTGGGCTCGTATGATTCGTCTTGACGAGTATCCTTACTAATGTTATAAAAGTGAAAGTGAGTTTGTTTGTTACGTCTTCACGCCTAAATGGCAAAACCGATTTTGATGAAACTTGGTACACGGATAGGATATATCCTGGAATAGGACATAGGCTACTTTTTATCTCGGAAGTATGTTCGCTTAGGATAATTTTCTGCTATCACGCGGGCAAAGCCGCTGGGAGCAGCTAGTTAATTATATAGGTATACCGAGCTATACAAGCTTGCTATGAAAAACGAATTTTCATTAAAAGCTTGTTTATAAGATTACTTTGTTGTCCGTCTGACTGTCTGTTTGTCAAGACCTTTTATCTCGAGAACGCGTGGAGGTAACGAATTGAAATTAAACTAAAAAAAACTCAATTCTGCGATCTCTTGAAGCTATGGATAAATCAAACTTCAAAGTTAACAAAAAAAAAATATACGGCCGTTTATGTTGCAAAAAACGTAGGTATATTTCGGCAATTTTAAGATAATCAAAATTCATAGAGTACTTCCCGTTAACCTAGAATCCTGTTTGGCATGAAGAAAGGTCTCATAGCACAAGCATAAAAAAAAAAACTGTTAGTTACGTCACAAAAGATTCGGAAAGATCTTCGTAACTCAATTTGGGAACTGAATTGTTTTCATAGGTTAGTTAGTACGGAACCTTCAATGCGTGAATCCAACTCACACTTGCCTGGGCTTTTGTTCTGTGTAATCACTTCTTCTCATATTTCAGTCTTAAAAATATCACAGACAGAAATATGACTACTGATGTTCTGTTAGTTGATGTAATAAGATTTTTGTACATGTTTAGGGTTAACCTATCTAAAAGGTTTTTTTTTTGTTGCGGCGGAGTGGAAGGTAGTGTCAGACTTTTACTGACAAGGTTTCGACCCATCTGGGCCCCTGCTGTTGCTTATCCGAAATCGAGCTCGAGTCCCGGTATGAAGGCTAGAAGGAACGGGGTGGGTTTTTAGTCAGTAAGAATCTGACACTATACGCCCAAGAGCGGGGGTTGTTTGCATTGCTCGCCATCCGCAAGCTCGCGCCTACGGTGGCTAGACATCGGGATCGGAATTCCGGCAGCGGCTGGAGCGCTGTGAGCACCGCCGTTGCCTGATGCAGTCGGCCTCCTTCTTTGCTAGCATTACTGCTTTGCAGAAGGAGGCAACCGCTTGCCACTCCTCCTCGCTCACGGCCTGTGTCAATCGCCAACGCCGATCGCCCCCACGAGGGCACGACGATGCTCTGTCCAAGCGAGGCACACCTCCACTGTGTGCTCCACCGTGGCCTCCGGGCGTTCTGCACAGTGGCGTCACCTGGGCGTAACTTCTGGACGAATCCGGCGCACGAACCTCCCGAACTTACCAGGTCCGGTGAGAAACTACATCATGCCGAAGGTGAGGACGCCGTGAGATCTTTTCAGCCACGCCTCAAAGAGTCGACTTACCGCCATAATTGAGACGTGTCCGTACCCAAAGGGTAAAAACAGGAAAGAGTACGCTGTCCATCCGTCTGTCCGTCTGTCACCAGGCTGTATCTCATGAACCGAGATAACTAGTCAGTTGAAAATTTCACAGATGATATATTTCTGTTGCCGCTATAACCACAAATACTAAAAACAGAATAAAATAAATATACAAGTAAAATATTGCCAAACACAGATAAATACCATATATTTTTATTTTTTACTGCGTGACAATACTTATGACTTGACTAGGTATATACCAAATAATACACCTAAATTTAAACACAAAACAGTACCTATAGAAAGTAACCCTCGAAAACTTTCAACAAACTCAACTCGATAACATCGTAACAAATTATCAGTGAGGCTAAACTTGTCAGGCTGACAAAACGTTTGTCCGTTTTGTAAATAGCATTATTGGAAACCGCAACTTAAGTACTGATAGCAATTCTCATTTATTTGGGAAACTGTCGCAATGACGAATGGTTGTCAGTCGTAGAATTTGGGGTAAAGGTTCCGAAAACAGGCGCGGCGCCGTGACGCGAACTTTGAGTGTCCCCGCAAACGGGCCTCAAAAAAACGCCACCACAAAAAACCAGCGCCACAAAAAAAAAATCTAGAAGCGGCCACAAACAAAAGCTGAAGCACGCATCAACTTGTGGCCATGCGTGCAGTATCATAATGGACTCTGACGAAGAAGGATTAAATACGCGAATGGCATGCGGCGGCTTCAACGCCGCCACAAAAAAAGGCCGTCACAAAAAAGCTCCGCCACTAAAAAAAGCTAGAAGCGGCTTGAAGCGTTTTTTCAGGCGGTACCGCCGCACACGAGCCACAAAAAATGCCGCCTCAAAAAGAAGCTTGAAGCGGCTTTTTTGTGGTTCGTGGGCGGGGACAGTAATATCTAGGTTGCCTGGAAGAAATCGCCTGGTGCGATAAGGCTGCCAATTGTGTTTTCTATTGTATGGTTTCTTTTTCTTGATGTGCAATAAAGTATATGCAAAAGTCCGGCGGTACTTCACACCCGAACAGCTTTTAATGTTATACAAAGCGCAGGTCCGTTCGTGTGTGGAGTACTGCAGCCACATATGGGCTGGTGCTGCAAAATGCCACCTGGCAGCTTTGGACTCGGTGGAAAGGCGTGCGAAAAGGCTAATTGGTGATCCAGACTTGGTTAAGTCCAACCTTCAAAGCCTTGAGCACAGGCGTAGGGTAGCCAGCCTTTCGGTGTTTTACAGGATGCTTTTTGGAGAGTGTGCGCAGGAATTGCATGACTTGATTCCGCCATCTCAATTCTACCATCGGACAACCCGACGTACAATGAGTATCCACCCATACGTTGTTGAAACCTCTACGGTCCGGACTAAGCGTTTCGCCTCGTCGTTTATACCGCGTACGTCGAAGGAATGGAACAATTTGCCTGCTGTGGTCTTCCCGTCCGATTATAATTTGGGTATCTTCAAGGCTAGAGTGAATAGGCTTTTAATAAACTAGTGCGCCTCACCATCAGAGATTGCATCACTGCTTACCATCAGGTGGGATCGCAGTCAAGCACTAGTTTATACGAATTAAAAAAAAAAAAAAAAAAAAAAAAAAAAATATATATAAATAAATAAATAAATATCAATACAACAATTCTGCCGGGTGACTATCCGAAAGCTTAAGTTGCAAGTAAACCTAAAAAAACAAGAAAAAAGTTGACTTGATTATAAGCAATAGAATATGCATGCTCAAATACAGGTACGTTGTTTATAGACCAAAGAATCCGTACCTAATCTAACAAGACCAGGAAGAGATTACGACAGTAATTTATTGGTTATCTGACTGGCCTGTTGGTCTAGTGGTTAGTGGCTCTGACTGCTATGCCAGAGGTCGTGGGTTCGATTCCCACCCAGGACAAATGTTTGTGTGATGAGCATAATCATTTGTTCTGTGTCTGGGTGTGATTTATCTATAATATTTAGAAATATATAAATATGTTTATCAGTTGACTAGTACCCATAACACAAGCTCTGCTTAGCTTGGGACTAGACGGCGTTGTGTGATAGTTATGGAATATATTATATATTATATTATTTAGTTATCTACAGCTACACTATTATTTATGATATTGTCTTTATATTATTATAATGAGGAAAAATTTGTATTTTTAACCCCCGACAAAAAAGAGGGGTGTTATAACTTTAGGGTCTCTGTGTCTGTCTGTGGCATCATGGCGCCTAAGCGAATGGACCGATTTGGATGCGGTTTTTTTTATTTGAAAGCTGACGTTACCGAGATGGTTTTTAAATACAATTTATGAAGATCTGCTCAGGCGTTCAAGGTCAGCAGCTCATTTGTTGGGTGTGGTTAGGATCTTAAACGCGTTACGGATGTATACTTTACTAATAAATACTTATATGTGACCTAATGTTTGAAATACTCATATACATACATGCCAACGTTATCAAGCTGGTCTGATGATGGAGGTCAGAGGACATAGACGTAACCTTAGAATGTCTATTAATACCTATCCAGTTTCGGCTTATTTAGATTTCTCTTAAAAATAGTTCTGTTCTTTCCTCGTGACGATGAAAACCTGATGACGAAGACCAGAACTGGGAAGTGCCTGATGGAACCCTGGAATGCTTTCTAGTAAACACATCAAGTTTGGGCTCATTAAATTCGTCTTAAGCAGTTTTTTTACTTCATAGATTTTTGTGTGTATTTTTGAGATGAATAAACTCAAAAACTACTATGCCGTTTTAAAAAACTTTTACCATTAAAAAGCTACATTCATCCTAAGTAACATAGGCTATATCTACTGCCCGTGCGAAGCCAGGACGGGCTGCTAGTTACACATATTTTTCCAGATATTTTGGTTAAACAGATATCTTGTGGATAGGCTTATATGGAAATCAAAATACAAATTTGTGTAAAACCAATCAAGTAAAGGACCCTGAAACCACGGAATTACCGAACGCTAACAGAGTTTTCAGGCGTAATCTTCTATATATATAAAAATGACCCCCGTTTTCCGTTGTCACGACTTGGCATGAAAACGGCTTGACCGATTTGGCTGATTTTTTTTTGTTGTGATTGTTATTGTGAGGAGAAGGTTCTTATGGAAAAAAAAATTAGGGTAGTGTAGGGTAGAGTAGGGTAGAGTAGGGTAGAGTAGGGTAGAGTAGGGTAGAGTAGGGTAGGGTAGGGTAGAGTAGGGTAGAGTAGCAGGGTAGAGTAGGGTAGAGTAGGGTAGAGTAGAGTAGAATAGGGTAGAGTAGGGTAGAGTTGGGTATAGTAGGGTGGAGTAGGGAAGAGCGGGAGCGAAGCCGCGCGGGCAAAGCTAGTTTCATATATTTTTCACGTTGCCACTTCGTCAAACATCGCGTTACGTTGCATTAGATGAAGCAAGAAGCTTAAAAGCTCGATGTTGACGATAGGCGAGTGGAAAAGGACCTCGAATTCCTTCAAATTCACTTCTATGGGTGCATTCAACAAGCTATACCCTTTTTTTTGTTGGGGAAAATCATCTTATGACAAAACCCGCTCTTTGGTGGAGCGGGAGATAGTGTCAGACTCTTACTGACTAAAAACCCCATCCCCTTCCTTCTACCGGGGCACGAACTCCCTTTCGGACAACCCTGTCCCCAGTAGGCTTCGACCCAGCTGGGCCCCTCCTGCTGCTGACAACTCCTTGAGGCGCGCGGCAACAGTTTTTTTTCCTTTCGACGGGGAAAATTATCGTACCTATGCCAAAACCCGCTCTTGGGTGGAGCGGGAGATAGTGTCAGACTCTTACTGACTAAAAACCCCGCGCCATTCCTTCTAGCCTTCATACCGGGGCTCTAGTTTCCCTTCGGATAACCCCGACCCCGGTAGGCTTCGACTCAGTTGCTGACAAGTCCTTGAGGCGCGCGGGAACAGTGCGCACCGTCGACGTCTTGGAGGTAATGGACCGACCATTACCGGACGATCGGACAGCGAGCTAACAAGCTATACCCTGGTCCGTGCGTCTCTGCGGGGTGTCAACTGAAAATCACATACAAACAAAAAAAAACAAACTATAACTCTTAATTCATGAATCCCCAAGCGACCACCGGTGGCCGCGCATCTATTGTCTTACTATTGTGTCTCTAATTGACGGTATCTGAAGGGTTAATAACATTAGTGTAGATTTCATTTATTAGGCTCCAGTTGTGTCACGGTTTTCAAACCAAAATGCTATCCAGCTATTTATCTAAACTAATTTTCTACATGCCACTCATTGAACAAAATGTTATCTATTTCCTACCAACTATTCAAAAGTACAATAAAATTATGAATTTTGTTTTTAGTGATTTATTACATAAATACATGTATGAATTTATTGCTTTTTTAGTTTATTTCCTGTCAATTATTATTATTATTTTTTAATTGATACAAACTAGTGCATGACTGCGATTCCACCTGATGGTAAGCTGTGATGCAATCGTTGATGGTGAGGCGCACTCGTCGACTTACTCCTTAAACCCAACGAGAACCGTGGTATAAAAACTACTAAAGGATATGTGGCTGCATGGAGATCCAGGCCGTTGGCAAGCCTTTGTTGCCAACAGAAAACCATTTGTAACAGAAATCATACCTTCTGCCTACAGGCGGTATGTCAAATCTGCCGGAAATCCTGCAGATTGCATAAGTAGAGGCTTATCGATGTCGCAATTGATGGAACATCCTTTATGGTGGACCTCGCTTGACATCGGTATTTATCCGACAAAGGCACTGGATTGTAACGAAAAAGCAAATACGCTTAATGCGTTAAGTGTAAAAAGCTAAGTCCTAACATCCAAAGCTGCTAGGTGGCATTTTGCAGTACTAACACATATGTGGCTGCAGTACTGCACACACGAACGGACATCTCATCCCAATTTGCTGACTTGTAACGCCAAATTCGCCGTTCACCACGAGAGTCGCAGTCAAGTTGAAAGAAGGACGATACAGCCTTCACCAGACAGAGATCTGAAGTTCCAAGTGGGAAGGAAACTGTTACGATACATCTATCCGGATCGGTGGTCAGCAGAAGGTCTAGACAATTGGCCGTATGACCGACTACATCAGGCACCCTATTCGCTTGCTTTACCATTTGAGAGAAGCCCATAGATACCGCAAAATTAAGCGCTTCTCTCCTAGCGTGGTCGATCTTTTGGTACGGGAAAAGCCAGTCTCGGTGAAAGGCGCTAAAATCCCCCAGAGCGACGAACTGCACATCAGGGTGCCGATGTAGAGCCATATCGGTGGCCTCACTGAGGTGGTCAAACAGTTGAGTCGTCTCTTTACGATCGGTAGACATAAGTATAGACAATTTTGTCCACACCGGTGTCCACAAACAACCACAACGTTAAGAAATTAGGGTCCTCAAGGTAACTGAGACGCAGATTGCAGAGACGCAGGCAGCATATATAATTGCGGACGTACACGCAAATACCCGGCATGCTGCAGGAAATGATGCTCCAAGGAGTATCCCTGTAGTCGACATACGCCGCATCTATCGGACATCTGATCTGCATCTCCGTCAAGAAAAGTAAGTGGGGCATTTCAGTCTCAAGGTGGTGGTCGTGCGTGCCCCATCGTCAGCCACATCAACGGTTCCTATCGGGTGAGACGGTAATTAAACGCCAACCCAACCATAAAAAAAATATGATAATAATAATATAATATTTAAATTATTTTAGTTTCGGTCACCGATATAGTACAGTTTTAAGGAGATGGATACGCTTATACAATCTTGGGCCTAGTTGTAAAAATAAAAGAGGTATCAGATAATAACTTATATATTTTCATACCTCCGAGAGGAGTTTTAGGAGGTTTTATAAATAGTGATGAAATATCCAACTTTTATTGATAGTATTTTAATATAATTAGAATAAGCCATTAGCTGATTTTTCAAGTCAAATCAAAATTAAATCAAAACATTTATTTGCTAGGATAAGGTACATAAGGTGTTACAGTAAATTTGTTTCACCATATCTTGCCATAACATGGCGTGCAAAGCTATCACAAATCACATAGCTACAACTTGGGGGTCTTTAAGTAAAGAGTGAATAGGTTGCTTCTAGGCAAGCGTGTTCCATCGTCGACCACATCATCGCTTACCATCAGGTGAGATGGTGGTCAAACGCGAGCCTATCAATAATTAAAAAAAAAAACAATTAATGTCGTCAATTAATCTAACTTGCACATTACAGGTTCTTCACCTTAACCGGACTGTTTATATTGAGCTCTACTTTTGTTTCTGGATTGAAAAGCAGTAGTTGGGGTTGGGGGTCTAATATACCACAGTGTCTCAAGAAGAAAGTCTATGACCAGTGGATGTTGCCAGTGATGACTTATGGCTCCGAAACGTGGTCACTTACATTTGCCTTATAAGCAGACTCAAAGTCACCCAAAGGGCGATGGAAAGGGCTATGCTCGGAGTTTCCTTACGTGATCACATCAGAAATGAAGATATCCGCAGGAGAACCAAAGTTACCGACATAGCTCGAAGAATCACCAAACTTAAGTGGCAATGGGCAGGGCACATTGCACGCAGAAAAAATGGTCGATGGGGACGAAAGGTTCTGGAGTGGCGACTACGTGCCGGAAGACGCAGCGTTGGAGGGCCTCCAACAAAGTGGGCCGATAACCTGGTCAGGGTCGCAGGAATCCAATGGATGTGTGACGCACAGGATCGGTCGTTGTAGCGACGCTTGGGGGAGGCCTATGTGCAACAGTGGACGTCTTTCGGCTCATATGATGATGATGAGTTGAGACTTGTACCGTTTTTTTCAAAATTCTGATCAATCTAAAGTAGATCAGAATTTTGCTCAACAGATTAAAATGCAACGGATAAATGCCTGCAAAATCTGCCTACAAAACAAAACTATTGAGCTTGACTAAGTGGATTAAGCCTATTAGTGCTCAAAAGGTGTACTAGACCATGACTATGAGACCATAATCACAAAAAAGATAGGTACAGAAGTCAATCTACATACAAACAGTTGTTCTCATCTTTGGGATGGATCTGCCAAATACCAGCTTGATGCGCTGGAGTCGATTGAGAGGCGAGCCAAAGGAATGGCAATGATGCAATGATGCACTTGTGGAGTCGAAACTCCAAAGCCTTGAGCATCGCCGCCGAGTTGCTGGTTTGTCGGTTTTCTATCGTTTAAATTTCGGGGAGTGTGTACTGGAATTGCACAATCTAATTCCGCCAAGTCCGTTCCATCATCGGACCACAAGACGGCGTTGCGTCACCGGTACATGGTTGACATCCCACCCATACGCACAAAGCGTTTTGGGAACACATTTATTGTGCGTACAGCCAAGGAGTGGAATTCCCTGCCGGTGTCTGTGTTTCCTGATAGCTACAACTTGGGGATCTTTAAGTCAAGAGTGAATAGGTTACTTTTAAGCAAGCTTGCTCCGCCGTCGACCACATCATCGCTTACCATCAGGTGAGATGGTGGTCAAAAGCGAGCCTATCAAAAATAAAAAACCAAGCGAGCTCAAGCAACGCACACACAGACATCGCTCACTGACACGATATCAGCCCTTCGTTATATCTATATATATAAAAATGACCCCCGTTTTCCGTTGTCACGACTTGGCATGAAAACGGCTTGACCGATTTGGCTGTTTTTTTTTTGTTGTGATTGTTATTGTGAGGAGAAGGTTCTTATGGGAAAAAAAATAGGGTAGTGTAGGGTAGAGTAGGGTAGAGTAGAGTAGGGTAGAGTAGAGTAGAGTAGGGTAGGGTAGGGTAGAGTAGGGTAGAGTAGGGTAGAGTAGGGTAGAGTAGGGTAGAGTAGGGTAGAGTAGGGTAGAGTAGGGTAGAGTAGGGTAGAGTAGGGTAGAGTAGGGTAGAGTAGGGTAGAGTAGGGTAGAGTAGGGTAGAGTAGGGTAGAGTAGGGTAGAGTAGGGTAGAGTAGGGTAGAGTAGGGTAGAGTAGGGTAGAGTAGGGTAGAGTAGGGTAGAGTAGGGTAGAGTAGGGTAGAGTAGGGTAGAGTAGGGTAGAGTAGGGTAGAGTAGGGTAGAGTAGGGTAGAGTAGGGTAGAGTAGGGTAGAGTAGGGTAGAGTAGGGTAGAGTAGGGTAGAGTAGGGTAGAGTAGGGTAGAGTAGGGTAGAGTAGGGTAGAGTAGGGTAGAGTAGGGTAGAGTAGGGTAGAGTAGGGTAGAGTTGAGTATAGTAGAGTGGAGTAGGGTAGGCTAGGGAGGCTATTGTTTCAGAGAGCTAATTAGATATTTACTTTAATTTTGATGATTTTTTTTTAACGTAACGCAGAACAGTTAGGTAGGTTAGTACCTCAGTGACCTCTAGCCCCGCGCCATTACCATGTAATATTTTTACTATTTATATTAGGTATTTACCACCGTACCCAAGCGCGCTCGGTCGGAGCGACGCCGACCCTAGCGCGACCGTGGAGCGTAGGTATAAAAAGTGAAGTACATCATATATGAGATTGACTTCTGTACCTATCTATTTTGTGCCATATTTCCTACCAATTTCGTGAATCGCGCTGCACTACATTTGAACATAGATAGAACGATATTTGTTGAGAACGGTGTTAAACTGACTAACCATAACCGGAAGATATTTGCTAATATTTTTGCCTAGTAATCTAGGCCAAAAATATTTAAGTTTTAGTCTGTATGTAAAACCTGACAGACTCAACTGAATAAAAAACTGCGTAGTCTTGAAAATTAGTTTGATGATGATTTTAAGATATTTTTACTTTGGTTGGATTTTCTACCTGCAATACCAAATTATTGACTGCAAATCGGAAAGGGAACGAGTAAGTACTCTGTAAAACCGTCTATTCGTAATTGAAATGTGGCTCTTGAAACAAGGCACCACCCCACATCCCCCTCTCCCGCACTTTATGAATTCCAACAATTTTGGATTTAAAGATTTTTTTATTGATAGGCAAAGCTGGTATTTAAAAAAAATACCTTTTTAAAAGTGGTAAATGAGTTTTTTATTTAATCTATGTGGGGTGCGTGTGTGTGTGGCGAGAGTGTGTAAAGGATGGTATATTTCATTTCGCGTATTGCAGCAGTGCTTCCGTACTTTCATAACAACAAATAAACCTGTACAATGTGTCGTGCAAGCATGATTGTTCTTACATATTGTTTTCCATTGTCTTTATAGTGGCTCCACATCACCAAGTCATCCTTATTTAAACTACTTATTGCTTTCCGTCAAGAAGGCTTAGCGCATTAATCTTTGGTTTATCTTCTAATTATTACAATCATTTTTGTTGTAGATATCCTATTTTGATACTGAGCGTCCATTAGTCTATTGGTATGATAGCAAGATCTTCAAAACTTTCACTTCGATCAGTAAGCGATTGAACCGACAGGATCCTAGGCACTTTTTGGATATGCAAATACATGTGATGATCTACGCTTCCAATAATTTCATGGTAAGGTTACAGGAGAGTCACAGGATAGCTCTTTATGAAGAAGCTTGTCAAGGAATTTCTACCGTAGATGCATATTGTCACTCTACCACATCTTGCGGATCGTCGAGTTACCAGTTATCCTATTGCTAAGCATCAATTGCACTGATCATCGCGGTAAGTCCCCAGTTTGAGAAGTGGCTAGAGAGATGTCAAGGCGTCCTCACCCTCTGCATGACGCAGAACCTCACTTGAGTGCCACCATTGTTCGAACTACTCAGAGAAAGAAAAAAAGGCGAACACGGTGGAACTCACAATGGAAGTGTGCCCCGCTTGGGTAGAGCACTTCCGTGTCCTCATAGAGGCGATCGGTGGCAGCGACGCTGATGCAAGCCATGGTCCGGAGAGATGAGCAATGGGCAGCACGCCGACCATATGTGGCTGTCGGCTTACACCAAGGGTCGGCCCTCAGCCCCTTACTTCTTCCTAATGATAATGGATGCTCTGACGTCGGACATTCAGGAAGAGGCTCCCTGGTGTATGTTGTTTGCCAATGACATTGTGCTGCTTGCCTTGAGTGGCTTAGAGGTCCAGAACGGATTGGAGCTGTGGTGGCACAGACTGGAGAGTGTTGGCCTGAAATTGAGTAGAACCAAGACGGAGTACTTATTCTACGATTTTGACGGTCTATCCAATCCAGTGCCTTTATTTAGTTCTCGCCGGAAGGCCCATACTGATCTGCCTCAAATTTCGGTACCTGGGGTCGCTCGTCTAAGGGGATGGTCAGGTAGACCGGGACGTAACACATCGGATCAAAACATGATGGATGAAATGGCGACAGATCACGGTAAAAACTCGTGACCCACGGATGCCCCTTAAGTTGAAAGGTAAAATCAACAAGTCCTTGATAAGGCCTGTCTGATTAGGGGTTTGAAAGTGACGCTAGTGACTAAAAAGTTGAAAGGAAATCGTTTGTCTTGGTATGGTAAAGAAGAGAGATGAAACGCCTTTTGCTAAAAGAATTATGAATTTACATGTGGATGGCTGGGCAGGGTGAGGGAGGCCAAAAAAATTATGGATGGATGATGTGAGAAGTGATATGAAAGAAAAGGGAGTTAGTGGTAGCGTGACGAGTGACAGGACAGAATGGAAGAAAAAATCTTGTTGCACTGATCCCATATAAAAGGATAAGGGCAGGAAGATGATGATGATGAGTTACCGACCAAATTATAATTATTACAGGTGGACTTCTACTTCTACCAGTTTTTAACAAATAGATACCAACCCAGCTTCGTGGAACTGCATTTTAAATTTTGTGACATGTTGCAGTCTGATACAATTTTCGGTTCAGCAATGTTAAATGCATTAGGAGGCCAAAAATGTCCTTATCCCCCGGTAAGTACAATAAAATTAAGATTGAAGATGTAGATGAAAATCCCAAATCCAAAAATAGTGAAAACTATAAACCTTTCTATATTTGCAGTTATTGTGACATTATTTTCAGAGCTCTTTTATATGTTACTAGCGACCCGCCCCGGCTTCGCTCTAAACAAACCTTCCTCTTGAATCACGCTATCTATTAAAAAAAAACCGCATCAAAATCCGTTGCGTAGTTTTAAAGATTTAAGCGCACAGGGATATAGGGACAGAAAAAGCGACTTTGTTTTATACTATGTAGTGATGTAATGGTAAAAAAAGATTTTGTATGGTCTAACTGTCATAATTAAGAAATAGACTTTCAAATAACGTAAAAATGTTCAGTCAGCAAATTTTCCGCGCATTTTGCTAACAAAACTGCCTTTTCGGGGTTCTTATTCGATGTTTACCGCGCTGCGGAGACCAGAACCGCGTCGTATAATTTTTTTTATAGAAGTGTACTTATCTTTCTAAAGTCGGCATAGTTTTTAATTGAAATTGAATAACCGACTTCATTACAAAAAAAAAACACTTTAATGGTCAAAACAACTATATTATGTGTCCCTGCACACGGGCTTTTAAAAACACGCCACTTCAAGCTTCTTTTTGAGGCGGCCTGCTTTTGTGGCTCGTGTGCGGCGGTGCTGCCATAAAAAAAGCTTGAGGCCGCTTCAAACGTCTCCGGCCTCGCGCACTTCAGCCAGAGACTCAAACTGTAACCGTAATAATGTGTTTTAACACTGTTTTTTAAAACAGTTTTAACAGAAAAACACTTTTAAATGTAACAGATACAATAAGTGTAAATGAAATAATAAGTTTTAGTATTAGCTTTAGGTATAAGTAACTCACGGATATGTTTAAAGTTTTAAATCACGGATGACGGCGACAGCGATTGGATTTCGGCTATCTAATGCTTATTTATTAACCATAAATAAGTACATTATAAAATTGGCAACGCTGCGTTTATCTGTTACACTTATTAACACTGTTAAAACTTTTATATCTGTTACAGATATGTTACGGTTACACTTTTGTAAGTGTTTTTGGGTTAACACAATGAAAACACATTTATAAATGTTACACATTTGATTCTGTTACCAATTCAATATGTTACACTTATAATTCTGTAACCTTTATGAAGGTGTTTTTAAGTCCCTGGCTTCAGCTGTTTTTTGCGGCGGTTTCTTGGAGGCCCGTCTGTGGACAGCAATTTGGGAAGTCAATTTTGACTGTAAATACTTGAATTCTTGATGAAAATACCAAAATCATCATATAGTTGCCTAAAATATCTGAATAATTTCCCCAATATTCTTCATAGATTTCATCATTAGAACTGGATTTCCAAAAAAAATTAGATTAATCTGGAAGTATAATGGTTTAAGAGCAAGAAAAAAAATTGTAAATCGGTCCAAAAACGACGGAGTTCTGGAGTAAAAAAAAAATTACAACTGGTTTGGGAACCTCCTCCTTTTTTTGGAGTCGTTTCAAAATAGCTTATGCACATCGAAGCTGTGTGAACGAACACACAAAACCGGCTTCATCATGCGCGACCTACAACTCGTAAGTCGGGGCCATTACCACTTGGCCACCACTGCTCTCAAAATCCTGCTTAGTGAAGTATTGAGCATTGAGTAATCTATCCGTGACTTTATTTGGATTGTTGAAGTGTTATTAATTCTTTCAGGGTATTTATGACTTGAGTAACATGACGATCCCATATGTACCGAAAAACTTCCCGTTTACTAAAGGTCGTATCTACGTCAATGCATCGCTTACTGAAGGCGGTGCAACCAGAGTTGTAGCCCGTGCCAGCATTGATTTGGAGGTGAAAACATGGTACAAAACTATAAAAACCAGAGAGAATACTTTTGTATCCAATTAATATTATTTCTTATAAAACAATTTTGAGCACTAAATAATTGTTTTTTATTTTACCCGATTATGCATGTTCAGGATGGATCCCATCAGCTCATCATAGCTGAAATCTCTTCCAAAGAACTAAATGTATGGGTGACGAGTTGGTAACAAGCACTCAACCAACTATTCCAGAACAAGCAACAGATTTATTATTATAATGCAGCCTTTAAGTCTTCAATTCACAACGAGCTGAGGGAAGGTTGGATGGGTATTGTCTACGCGGCTGCCAATAAAGAAAAACGAGACCACGTCTGTTTTTTTGTGTTGCCTTATCGGACTAGGCTGTGGCAGTCATAAATTCAAACGTCGGTGCGAGCTTCGGTGGCGAGAACCGAAGGATGTTGGTTTGTATTTGTGTAAAGAGACCTCATCCATGCGATTGGAACTCCTTATCTGCACGGTCTGCA
Organism: Mythimna lalbum; assembly: GCA_949319445.1. NCBI lineage: Eukaryota > Metazoa > Arthropoda > Insecta > Lepidoptera > Noctuidae > Mythimna > Mythimna lalbum. The sequence continues at coordinate 19,626,094 of OX439362.1, read as the reverse complement.
TCTTTTTTTTGGTGAGCAAAAATCATCCAATGACAAGTTTTAGATGATTGGGTGGAGCGGGAGATAGCGTCAGACTCTTACTGACTAAAAACCCACCCCGTTCCATCTAGCCTTCATACCGGGGCTCGAGCGCCCTTTCGGATAACCCTGGCTCCAGTAGGCTTCGACCCAGCTAGGCCCTTGCTGTTGCTGACAACTCCTTGAGGCGCGTGGGAACAGTGCGCGCCGTCGACGTCTTATGCTCGGTCGGGACAGTTACCGGACGGTTGAACAGCAAGCTACCCATGGCTCGAGGTCCGCAAGCCCGCGTCTACGGTGGCCGGAAATCGGGATCGGAATCGGATTACTGCTTCACAAAAGGAGGCGACCGCCTGTCACTTCTCCTCGCTCCAGACCGTGGCCTGAACCAAGGCCCGGTGCGAGAGGTCTCCGACTCTGATCGCTCCCACGAGGGCACGGCGATGCTCCACCAAAGCAGGGCACGCCTCAACTGTGTGCTCCACCGTGTCCTCAGGGCGTTCCGCACAGTAGCGACACCCGGGCATGTCTTCCGCTTGAATCCGGTGTAGGAATCTCCCGAACGTGCCATGTCCGATGAGAACCTGCGTCATGCGGAAGGTAAAGGACACCGTGAGGTCTTTCCAGCCACGTCTCAAAGAGGGAACTTACCGCCATAATTGTGGCATGCCCAGCACTGGGTTGCGATAGTTGCTGACGCCATTTCACCATAAGATCCCGCCGGAGCTCTATCCGCCATGCCGTGACCTGTCGCGGCAGTGCACTTTCACCCCAGCGTTGCATCTCTACGCGCATATCGTGTCGCGACTGTTGCCTCTAGATCCCACGGTTTTTTTTTTTATAATGTATAGGCTCACGTTTGACCACTATCTCACCTGATGGTAAGCGATGATGTGGCCGACGATGGAACACGCTTGCCTAGAAGCAATCTATTCACTCTTGACTTAAAGACCCCTAGGTTGTAGCTATCAGGAAACACAGACTCCGGCAGGGAATTCCACTCCTTAGCTGTACGCATAATGAATGTATTTCCAAAACGCTTTGTACGTATGGGTGGGATGACCACCATGTACCGGTGGCGCAACGCCGTACGTCTTGTGGTCCGATGATGGAACGGACTTGGTGGAATTAAATTGTGTGCACTAGAGCACACTCCCCGAAATGCAAACGATAGAAAACGGACAGGCAAGCAACTCGGCGTCGATGCTCAAGACTTTGGAGTTTTGACTTCACAAGTGCATCATTGCCTATGATCCTCTTGGCACGCCTTTCAATCGACTCCAGTGCAGCAAGCTGGTATTTCGGGGACGGTGCACGGTCTGCATCTAGACTCTGCCAAAGTGTTGTGAAGTCATCATCTCTTCGTCTCGTTGTATTTGATATTGACTTCGATAACATAGTCATTCTGTGGGATAACCATGGCAGGATGAGAGTGGCGGAACGAAAGTTGGATACCAAAAATACCACCCCAAGAACCAACTGCTTGTTCGGAAAAGCTTCGATCCTGGCCATGGAGGCTCGAGAGCGTCCCCTTTCTCCTAAGTGCTATTTAGTTGGAAACGTAATGAAAGACTTTTCTACAAAAACAGAAAAGTCCTGTTTAAAAATATATGGACAAATCTAAAAATTAATCTGTATATTTTTAGAAGCTCTATTTATAAAAACATTATCTGAATTCCTACTCAAAGACTGTAATGAACCATGAAAACCACATCCTGAATACCTTTATCCTTTATTCTATTAATCCATAATTTCTAATTTCCTGTCAAAAAATATTGTTATAAAAGCTAAACTGGCTCATCATAATCGTCAGTAAATTCAGTCTGGGTAAACTGCGAACACGCTGGTAAATAAGTTTAAAAATGATTTTAAAATACTTTTACTTTGGTTGGATTTTCTATTTGCGATTCCAAAATGTGCACTGTTATTCAGAAATTAAACATGTACCTAAGTAAGTGTTTTTTTAATCTTTTTTTAATTACAAGATTACAACTTATAAAATGGAAATATACACTTAATTTGAGTGCAAGTTCAACTTGATGGAAGATTTGCAATCGACAGCAGGGGTAAAAGTTAGAGGAGGCCTATGCCATAAGGACTTCAATCTTGGACATTTTATAAACTTCAACTTATAAGGAATAAATTATTTATTTATTCATTTATGAACACACAAACACTTAAATCGAAAAGAACAAATCCAGATAAAAGAGTACAAGGAGCCTGCTTATTTCGACCAAATTATATTAGAAACGAAACTTCTTCCAGAAGATGTAACATTATATTGACAAATATATTATAGTTAAGTATTACTATGTATTTTTACGAATCATATGTGCAACAATTTAGGCCCCAACTTACGAGTTGTAGGTCGCAGATTCAAACCCAACCAGGCACATTACTTTGTGTAATTTATTTCATCACCACTGCTCTCAAAAGAAGGAAAACATCGTGAGGAAAGCGGTATTTCCTAGAACGATAAATTCTTAGACATGTTATTACGGCCCATTTCTTCTCCTAGATAGAAGGCCTGAGTCCCAGCAGTGGGAACATTAAAGGCCGACTATGCTATGCCATGAGCAACATGGTCTCGTAATAAAAGGCTTATTATTAAAATCGAAAATATTTCGTAAAAGACGAGTGGCTTTTGAAGACAGTGGTAATATTTGAGAAGGTGAGAACATGCATGAATTCGAATAATTTTTAATATGCCATCAACTTTAAAATACAAACAATTTACTGAGTTTTGGAAACATATTAGTACTGCTCTTATATATTTTTTTCATATTTTCATAGATGATCATTCAATATTTCGTTTTGTTCGTCTTATAACAACTAAACACAACGTGCAGCTCCTATAGTGTCCTAAATAGATGTTATAGTATCAGTCTACGAAGAAAAGAGAAGTTATCACCTCTTACAACGTGTCGTGCAAGCATAATTGTATATTGTTTTCTGTTGTCTATATAGTGGCAAGTCATCTGCCTTATTTAAACTTCTTATTGCTTTTACGCCAAGAAGATTTAGTACATTAATCTTTGGTTTCTCTTCTAATTATGACAATAATTTCTGTTGTAAATATTCTATTTTGATATTGAGCGTCCATCAGTCTATTGGTATGATAGCAAGATCTTCACAAATTACACTATAATCAGTAAACGGTTGAACCGAGAGGATCCTAGGCACTTTGTGGATATGTAAGTACATACGAAGGTCTACGCTTATCTACGATTATGGCGGTAAGTCCCCTCTTTGAGGCGGTCGCCTCTTTCTGCAAAGCAGTAATGCTAGCAAAGGAGGAGGCCGACCGAATCAGGCAACGTTGCCCTCGCCGCCACCGCCAGGATTCCAATCCCGATTTCCGGCCACCGTAGACGCGGGCTCGCGGACGGCGAGCCATGGGTCACTGTTCGACCGTCCGGTAACTGTCCGGACCGAGCCCAAGACGTCGACGGCGCGCTCTGTTCCCGCGCGCCTTAAGGAGTTGTCAGCAACAGGAGGGGCCCAGTTGGGTCGTAGCCTACTGGGGCCAGGGTTATCTGAAAAGATGCTCAAGCCCCGGCATGAAGAGGCTAGAAGGAACGGGGTGGGATTTTAGTCGGTAAGAGTCTGACACTATCTCCCACTCCACCCAAGAGCGGGGGTTATCATAAAAAAAGGTAGGACCATTGAACTTGGTACCCATTTAGATCTCACTTCTTTTGTCATTGAAGTCAACAAACAAGGCATATATTGAAGTTGGCTCTCATTTTATATTTATGATTTTGATTGGATTAATGTTACAGTTGGACTTCTACTTCTACCAGTTTTTAACAAACAGATACCAACCCAGCTTCGTGGAACTGCATTTTAAATTTTGTGACCTGTTGCAGTATGATACAATCTTCGGTTCAGTAATGTTAGATGCATTAGGAGGTCAACAATGTCCTTATCCTCCGGTGAGTACAATCAAATTAAGATTGAAGATGTAGGAATGTCCCATATCCAAAAATACAGAAAATTTTAAAACTTTCCTATATTCGTTGTCATTGCGACATTATTTTCAGAGCTTTTACTAAAAAGGTGAAAAAGATTGATAGAATCTATAGATGTAACATATTTCCGCGCATTTTGCAAAAAACACCTGCCTTTTCGGGGTTTTTACTCGACGAGTATGTATAAATGTTGTCTCTGGCATAGTTTTTCTATTGTTTGTTTTAGTGAGCCAATTATTTGCGGTTCACTTTTTTTTTTGCATAATTTAGCTTTTTTTATTATTAGATAGGCTCGCGTTTGACCACCTGCTCTATGCCATAGAAGCTAACTTACGTAGACCGAAGCGGTCTGCGTGCACGTGACTGAACAAATAAATTCAAAACCAATTCGGCTAATAATTAGTGAAATATAATCAATGAATCCGACCGTTAGACCGATGACCTGGTCAGGGTCGTGGGAATCCGATGGAAGCGTGACGCACAGGACCGGTCGTTGTGGTGACGCTTGGGAGAGGGCTATGTCCAGCAGTGGACGTCTTTCGACTGATAATAATAATATGATGATGATGATGATGAATCAATCAATGATTTAATTTGGACTGTTGAAATGTTTTTTCTTTCAGGGTATTTATGATTTGAAAAACATGACGATCCCATATGTACCGAAAAACTTCCCGGTCGTATCTACTGCAATGTATCGCGTACTGAAGGCGGTGCGACCAGACATGTAGCCTGTGCCAGCATTGATTTGGAGGTGAAAATATGGTACAAAAGTCTAAAAACCAGGAAAAATACTTCTATCTAATTAACATTATTTCTGTTAAAAGAATGTTTAGCACTAAATACTTGTTTTTCATTTTACCCGATTATAACAAAACTAAGAAGGGCTTTATGATATAAACATTGCCCTGACTTTCTTTTATAGTCTGTCTAAAGTCGGCGCCAGTCTGGGCGCCGACGCTGCGTCAGCAACCGAAGGCCCAGCTGACTGTATGCCAGCGGGTCATGGTAATATGGATGGTGCGGGGAAACCACACGGTTTCCCGCGAAGCGGCAAGCTTCCTTGCTGGCCTACCACCATAGGATCTGGAGGCAACAGTCCTTGCACACATGCACGATTTGCGCGTGGCGAATCAACACCCACCGGGGCGAAATTCCGCTGTCGCGACAGGTCACGGCATGGTGGACGAGAGAGTTCCGGCGGGATCTCATGGTAAAAAGGCGTCAGCGACTGTCGCAACTCAGCGCCGGGTACGCCACTATTATGGCCGTAAGTCCCCTCTTTGAGGCGTTGCTGGAAAGACCTCACGACGTCTTCGCCTTCCGCATGACGCAAGTTCTCACCGGACGTGGTAAGATCGGAAGGTTCCTGCACCGGATTTGTGTGGAAATGACGCCCGGGTGTCGCCACTGTGAGGAACGCCTGGAGGACACCGCGGAGCACACAGTGGAGGTATGCCCCACTTGGGCAGAGCATCGCCGTGCCCTTGTGGGGGCGATCGGCGGCGGTGATCTTTCACGCCAGGCCTTGGTACAGGCCATGGTCCGGAGCGAGGAAGAGTGGCAGGCGGTCGCCTCCTTCTGCAAAGCAGTAATGCTAATAAAGGAGGAGGCCGACCCCATCAAAGTCTTTTAGCCCGTAAGAGTCTGACATCATCTCCCGCTCCGCCCAAGGGATGGAAGATGGAAGATGAAGAGGGAAGATGTCATTTGGATGATATTATATTATACTAAGAAAAGTTGTTTAACTTTTTTAAACATTAAATTCTGTAATTTGTAATAAAACACAACATTTATGCCTGCTACATCAAAGGCATTAATTAGATTAACTTGTAATCCTAGTAGTCCTGATCTGACTTGACTGATTGACGCCCAGTATCCAACAATAGCCTAGCTGGAGGAGTACTCTTAGTCTGAGTATCAACGACCTTCACTTATGTAGTATATAAGTAGACTTGTCCCGGTAAAATTATGGACAAGATAATTGGAAGATTTTTCTTTTTAACATTCCACAACTATCACACAACGCCATCTAGTCTCAAGCTAAGCAGAGCTTATGTTATGGGTACTAGACAACTGATAAACATACTTATTTATTTCTAAACATACATATATAGATAAATTACACCCAGACACAGAACAAATGATCATACTCTTCACACAAACATTTCTCCTGGGTGGGAAACGAACCCACGACCTCCGGCTTAGCAGTCAGGGTCACTAACCACTAGACCAACAGGCCAGTCAAATGCTGTTTATGCTAATACTGTGCAGATTTGTAAATGATAAAGTCACTCTAAATTTTTAGTTTGATTGTTTTATATAAAGTAGTTATCCTTATATCCTTATCCTGTTAAGGGGCCGAGATACAGCTCGGACACTTCGACCCATGTGGATCTTTTGTGGTCCCCTAGATAGCTTACTCCTCCCCACCCTCGCTGAAAATCTCCTTCATAAGTTTCACAACGAGATGCGGGGATAAGAGCCTGTAATCCTCTGGTTTTGGATATCCTACCCCTAGAAGACTCATTCGCTTGTTAGCCAAAGCATCGCATGTGCACAGCAGGTGCTCCATGCGTTCTGTATGTTCCTCACACAACCTGCACATGGAAGTCGCGGCTAGACCCATTTTCATGAGCATGTCGTTGGTTCCAAAGTGCCCTGTAAAGGCACCCATCAGGTAGCGGATTTGCCCCCTGCTCATATTCCAGATACATTCCCGTGCCTTGAACGTAGAGCCCCGGAATTTCTTGGAGTGTCCCAGACCCGTAATAGACAGCCAGTGTGTTTTTTGGCTATGATCTGCATACTCCCTGAATGCGGCCTTCACGAGGCACGTCGAGATGCCTACACATGGTTCTGGTCCCACAAAGTCATTTGCGGAGCCCTCTCTTGCCAGTTCATCCGCCATTTCATTACCATGGATTCCCTTATGCCCTGGGACCCACATCAACTTTACCCTGTTACGCCTCCCAAGCCTGTTCAGGGCCCGGATGGCGTCCAGAATAAGTTTGGAGTCCACCTTGTAGGACGCCATGGCCTTGATTGCAGCTTGACTGTCACTTAGAATATAAATAGATTTATCTTTGGTTTGTCTTTCTATATTCTCTTGAGCACAGGTTATTATGGCATATGTTTCTGCTTGGAATACTGTTGCCATCTTCCCTAAGCTTCTACTACATTTGTAGCCTTTTGCGTATATTCCCGCTCCTGTACCGGATTCCATTTTGGATCCATCAGTGTACCATACCAGACTATCTTTTTCTGGTGGTTCGAGTCCCTTAGTCCAGTCTTCCATTGTTGGGATCTGGACCTTAAAGGACCTTTCGAATACAAACATGGTTTGCATTTTGTCAGATATCATGCTTGTTACCCGATCCAGGTCCTCATTCCTATCGAATCTTGTATGGTTAGTCTTTGACTTAGAGGCATCCCATAGTCCAGCAACAGCAAGACGATGCATTGCCTTCCTTGCCTCGAGTTCTACCATCATATGCAGGGGAGGGATGTTGAGGTATCTCTCTATTGCTACCGTAGGTGTTGTCCTAAAAGCACCCGTTATTCCAAGGCATACTGTTCTTTGTAGCTTGGTCAGTGGCGCTTTGCACGTGGCAAGTTTCGTTCTTGTCCACCACACTATGCTGCCGTAAGTGATAATTGGTAATATCATTGTTTGGTACAGCCATCGTAGCACTTTAGGTTTTAGCCCCCAAGTTCTACCATATGTGGAGCGACACATACCGAACACCCGCAGGGCCTTTGTCGTTATGTTTTCCACATGAGTTTTCCACCTGAGCTCCTTATCAAGAGTTACCCCTAGATATTTAACTTCGGTGGACCATGGCAACTTGATTCCATTGAGGGAAGGGTTTCCTAGATTTCCCAGTTGCCTTTTCCTCGTGAATGGAATAATGACTGCCTTGCCTGGATTGATAGAGAGATGGTTCTTTGTACACCAATCTTCTGTCATCCTCAGCGCTTGTTGTAACAATCCAGACACTATGTTCGGGAATTTACCATTAACCATTATAGCTATATCGTCTGCATAGCCTACTGTGTAGAATGGTCCGGTGTTGAGTTTGGTGAGTAGCGAGTCTACTACCAAGCACCACAGTAATGGTGACAGCACTCCGCCCTGCGGACAACCTCTTGTCGTTTTCGCGCTGAGTCGGTCTCCCATTATTTCCGATCTGACTATTCTGCTCTTTAGCATATAGTCGATCCAATTACACGTGGTATCATTGATACCATGCTCCTTTGCAGCAATGCGTATGGACTCAAATGTTGTCTTGTCGAAGGCTCCCTCTATGTCGAGGAAAGCCCCCACGCAGATTTCTTGTCCCTCTAGCGCAGCCTCGGCCCGACTCGCGACATAATGTAATGCCGTTTCCGTGGACTTGCCGGGGCTATAGGCGCACTGTAGTCTATGTAGAGGGAATTTCTTAAGCGGTCCCTCTCTTAGGTACCTGTCTACCAGTTTCTCTAATGATTTCAAGAGAAAGGATGTAAGACTGATAGGCCTGTAAGCTTTAGCTTCTTCGTAATTTGGTTTACCAGCCTTCGGTATGAAGGTGACTTTGGCCTCTCTCCATGTCTTGGGTACGTACCCAAAGGCTAGGCAGGCTCTGTAAAGCCTACTCAGCTGCGGTATTAGAACGGAGGCCCCTTCTTGCAATAACACTAGGTAGATGCCATCCGTCATATAAAGTAGTTAGTGAATAAGTCATTGGTGTGCTATAAATAAATAAACGGATTAAAACACAACGGAAATCGATAAACATCTGCCTACAACACAAAACGACTGCGCTTAAACAAGTGGATAAAGCCTGTTAGTTTCGAAAGCTGTGACAGACCATGGCTGAAACGATAATGGCATATTTCCTGCCAATTTCATGAAATGCACTGCACTGCAATACAGAAGTGTCAGAAAGAGATTTGCTAACGTTTGTGTCAGGGTTACAACTCATTTATAAGATTTTATTTAGGCTAAACGTTAAACCTAACAGACTAAACTGAATAAAAAACTGCGTGAAGTCTTGAAAATTAATGTGATGATGATTTTAAAATATTTTTACTTTGGTTGGATTTTGGTTGGATCAGAAATGAAGATATCCGCAGGAGAACCAAGGTTGCCGACGTAGCTCGAAGAGTCGCCAAACTTAAGTGGCAATGGGCAGGGCACATTGCACGCAGAACAGATGGGCGATGGGGACGAAAGGTTCTGGAGTGGCGACCACGTACCGGAAGACGCAGCGTTGGAAGGCCTCCAACAAGGTGGACCGACGACCTGGTCAGGGTCGCGGGAATCCGATGGATGCATGACGCACAGGACCGGTCGTTGTGGCGACGCTTGGGGAAGGCCTATGTCCAGCAGTGGACGTCTTTCGGCTGATATGATGATGATGATGATGATGGATTTTCTATTTGCAGTACCAATTTATTGGCTGCAAATCAGACAGGGAACGAGTAAGTACTCTTTAAAAACTTGTTGTGAACAAATTGTGAATATTTCAAAGTGTGGGAATTCCAACAACTTTGGGTTTTAAGAATTTATTTACTAACTTGATTATTTCCACTGAAAAAGGAAAAAGTAGATATTACTACTGACAGGTATAGCTCCACCGGAAGTTCACCACGAAACCGCCAGGTGCATTAAAAAAGCCAAACAGGAACGAGATAGCCGTCACCCCCTTACACGGGCACTAATTTTCACATACTTGCTACAAAGTCACAAAAGATTTATAAGATTTACAACCTCCTCGGAGAACAGCGGTTTTCTGGCAGAATATCTGCTACCAGGATGCGAACTGCAATGGTCAATCTGGAATTTTTTTAACTGGCTGCGGGCTCAGGTTGGTCGCTGCAGAGATAATTTGGCCAAATAGATTTTCATTGACCTATCACAAATACAGCGCCAGTGTGGAGCCTCTTCACAGGATATGTGTCACCTACTGTCCTGCCGAGCATGTACATTTACCTGAACCTTCCACGACTTATACGAGGCCAAGGACAGAGCTGTCCAAGTGACTAAATATCGGTCGGACAACATTTGAGTCAGATTGACATTACACACATTGATCAGACACGATGAACGACGACAATGTCGATGACGTTAAAACTCCCCCCACAAGGAATTACTTCTTTATGGTGGGTGCGCTTACAATAAGAAAAAAAAAGAAAAGAAAGAGAAATAATTTATTTGCGTCCAACACAACAACACAACACAACACACAACAACACAAACAAGACATCCAGACCTGGAATAACTATCTGTAGACTACTCAAACATGGGTTCCGCGGCATGCAACAAAGCAGTAATTTGCTTATTCACTGCGTCCTCGGTGCCATCGCCTTCTCCATAATCACAACATGACAGCTCCTACAGTGTCCTAAAAAGATGTCATAGTATCAGTTTACGAAGAAACGAGAAGTTATCACCTCTTACAATATGATGTAACTGTATATTGTTTTTGATTGTCTTTACAGTGGTTCAGCATCACCAAGTCATCCGCTTTATTTAAACTACTTATTGCTTTCCCATCAAGAAGACTTAGCATATTAATCTCTGGTTTGCCTTCTAATTACTACCATCATTTCTGTTGTAGATATCCTATTTTGATACTGAGCGTGCATCAGTCGATTGGTATGATAGCAAGGTCTTCACAACTTTGACTGCGATCAGTAAACGATTGAACCGACAGGATCCTAGGCACTTTTTGAACTTTCAAATACTTTCTCTGATCTACGTTTCCAATAATTTCACGGTAAGTTTACAGGACAGCCATTGGATAGGTCTTTATGAAGGATCTTGTCAATGGAATGACTGCTGTAGTTGCTTATTGTCACACTATTTTGCCGGAAATATGTTGAGGCTTCAGTTGATGGATGCGTGACGCACAGGACCGGTCGTTGTGGAGACGCTTGGGGGAGGCCTATGCCCAACAATGGACGTCTTTCGGCTGGTATGATGAAGATTCAGTTACACTAATCATTGCGGTAAGTCCCCTCTTTGAGGAGTGGCTGAAGAGACGTCAATGCGGCTTTATCTACCGCATGGCGCAGGTAACCACCGGACATGGTAAGTTCGGGAACACCCGGGTGCCACCATTTTGCGAACAACCCAGAGAAAAAAAGAGGAAGAAAGAAAGGAGGACACGGTGGAGCATACGGTGGAGGAGTGCCCCGTTTGGTTATATTACAGGAAGTTTGAAAGTGGTGCCAGTGACGTTGAAGGGAGTTGACAGTAAAAGTTGAAGAGGAATCTTTTGTCTTGGTAGTATATGTTTAAGTCTTTGGTCTTGGTATAGTTATGTAAAGAAAAAGGATGAAGCGCATGTTAATAAAAGAGTTTGGACTACATATGGATGGGTGGGGTGGATGGGTGGAGAGGATGAGTAAGGCCAAAGAAAAGATGGATGGATTGTGTGAAGAGTGGTACGAAAGAAAAGGAAGTTAGTGTTAGCATGATGGGTGACAGGATAGAATGGAAAAAGGATCCTAGGCACTTTTTGAATTTGCAAATACATACGAAGGTCTACGTTTCCAATAATTTAATGGTAAGGTTACAGGAGAGTCACAGAATAGCTCTTTGTGAGTAAATTTGTCAGAGAATTACTACCATAGATGTATTTTGTCACACTACCACATCTTGCCGGATCGTCGAGTTACTAATTATCCTGTTACTAAGCAGCATCAATTGCACTAATCATCGGGGTAAGTCCCCAGTTTGAGAAGTGGCTAGAGAGATGTCAAGGCGTCCTCACCCTCCGCATGATGCAGGTCCTCACCTGGGTGCCACCATTGTGCGAGCGAACTGCTCAGTGAAAGAAAAAAAGGTGGACACGGTGGAGCCTAACAGTGGAGATGTGGCCCGCTTGAGGGGAGCACTTCCGTGTCCTCGTAAAGGCGATCGGTTGCAACGACTTCTTACGCCGGGCCCTGATGCAAACCATGGGCCAGAGCGATAAGCAATGGGCAGTTAGCCATCCGGCCGTCCGGTAACCGTCCGGACCGAGCCCGAGTCGTTGACGGCGCGTAGTGTTCCACGTGTGGCTCAAAAAGATGTCAGCAAAACCGTAGAGGCCCAGCAGGGGTGAAACCTATTGGGGCATGGGATGACTTCCGAAAGGGAAACCCGTGGTCCGTGAACACAGGGGCAAAAAAGGAACATAGGTATGGTTTTAATCAGAAAAAGTCTTACACGCCCCTCCTTCACCCTAGAGCGGGACTGATGGTGAGGCCCACTAGTTTATTAAAAGCCTATTCACTCTAGCCTTGAAGATACCCAAATTATAATCGGACGCGACTACCTTAAAATAAAAATTAGTTAGACCGATGTAGATTAAATGTTTATCAGACAGACAGAGTGCTGACCACCCAACCAACAATATTACAATGTAATGATAATTACATTAAGTAATAAAGTTCATGAAGCGGAGTGGTTCCGGGAGGCCATGTCGGAAATCTGCGACGTGGCAATGCTCTGAGTCCGGCCAGGACGTGCCCGGCGTCAGGTGTACTGGTGCTCGCCGGCGATCGCAGAACTGCGCAAAGCATGCGTTGCCGCACGGCGCCGTTACACCAGACACCGCAGGCGCCGCATCCGCCCGCCGGATGCGGAGACCGTAGAGGCGGAGCTGTACTGTGCTGAACGTTCTGTTCCCTTTGAGAGGGGAACATTCTACCCCGCCCATGGCTCCACCTCTAGCGCTACCTGACGCGGACCACGACGGCAATGACGACGATATTCCAGAGGTGACCGAGGTGAAGATGAGAGTGGCGGTACGAAGTCTGAACGCAAAAAATACCGCCCCAGAACCCAACGGCTTGCATGGGAAAGCCTGGGTCCTGGCCATGGAAGAACTCGGACCTCGACTAAAAGGGCCAGTTCCCACTCCGTTGGAAGACCGGGAAACTGGTCCTCATAGCGAAGCTGGAGCGCCCTGCGGACTCTCCGTCCGCATACCGGCCCATCGTGCTGCTAGACGAGATGGGCAAGCTCTGTGAAAGGGTTATTACAGACCACCTCGTCGCGCATTTGGAGTGAGTGGAGCCCAATCTCGCAGACAGTCAGTTTGGCTTCCGCAGGGGGCGCTCTATAGTGGACGCCATCGTGCGCGTAAGAGCTCTCACGACAGGGGATGCGGTGTCCCGAGGCAGGGTCATCGTGGTGGTGTCCTTGGACATCACCAACGCCTTTAACTCCCTGCCCTGGATTAGCATTAGAACGGCACTCCGGTATCACCGGGTACCTGAATACCTCCGTCTAGTGATCGAGGCCTACCTGAAGGACAGGTTCATCATCTACCCTGGTCACGAGGGAGAGTGGAAACGGCGAGGGATGTCGTGCGGTGTTCTGCAGGGGTCTGTTATAGTCTTAATTTCTATATAAAGGTTTCTTGTAAAACTATTACTGTCCAAAGATAACTTCGTGAAGATCGTTTAAGCTTTTAATATTTATCCGCCATTTTATCCAATATGTCACGACAGTTTTGTCACTTTAAGACTAATATTATTTTTAAACACAACTTAGTAAATACTTCGTGTTTAAAAGACGAACCAAAATTGAGATGTAAAACACAATATACTTCACCGAAAATATTTATGCGTTTGCCGTTCAAACATGCACATATAATATTACGTGCGAAATACTTCTTAATAAATTTTATAATATAGATGAAGTTTTATTATTATCTTAGTTTTTTTTTTCTCCACATCGCACAACAAATTCACACATTTTTGAAGTAGCTAGTAGTTGAAGCGCGGAGTACGTTACACGCCTGCCTGGTTCTATTAAATGCTCATAGCTGGGTTCGCGGGAGCAGATAGTTCTGCGTAGTCCAACTATAAGTGTATTATTGGTCTAAGTTGTGTTCGTCAAGTCTACTATGAGTGTTTTATTAGCAAAAGTACGCGTATAAAATGGGCCCTTTTCCGTGGTTATAAACTTTTACTAGACTGTTATAGACCTGGCCCCGGAACCACTACAAGACCACATTTTGTTACTTGGGTAGTCTGTCTAAAAAGTCAAACGACGTGGGTAATTATTAGAGTAAACGGAAATCTGGAGTAGTCAAAGTAGTCAAGGTTAATTAAGAGATTTTTATCACTGCTTACTAATAGAACCTTATAAAAAGTATCGAATATAAGTATTTTTTTTTTAATGATTTAATATTATTACTTTAAATTATCTTTTGTATTTTATATTGTTAAAAAGTCCCCAATTTTTAACAATATAAAATAAAAAAAGATTTTCGTTTAGAATATACCTACTTTAGTCTCTCTGTAATAATATTCTTAGTACAAAAGTAGGATACATATGCAAAGATATTATAAGAGTGGCATAAGTACTTACTTAAAAAAATACGATTACGATTCTAGATTTATGTTATCACTATATAAGTATATAAATCACACACATAAATCTAGAATAGTAAAAGAAATCTGATTCTAATATTCTATTCCGCTTAACAATTCATCATCACTAGCCATATTCATATACTACTAGAGACGATATATAAAATCTTTGATGCGTAGTCACCGAGTCAGATTTTGAGTCTGTGGTAAAATAAAAGAAAAAGAGATGGCTGATCGATGGATCACAACGGCAATAGATTACATCATATTATCCAATATATAATACTAGCTTCTGCCCGCGACTTCGTCCGCGGAAAAATTCTTGTTTGTAAATAAGATTACACTCGATTAGACGCTGCGCACGTTCAGCGCTAGATTCCTGAGCACGGGCCTACGAGGTTATGACATTTTGCCTACCAAGCTGCTGCGAGCGCTCAGCGCTAGTCTCCCTATACCTTGTCTCAGAGACATGCTGCCTTAAATGAGATAGACGCTGCGCACGTTGAGCGCTAGATTCCCGAGCACGGGCCTGCGATGTTATGACATTTTGCCTACCAAGCCGCTGCGAGCGCTCAGCGCTAGTCTCCCTATCCCTTGTCTCAGAGACATGCTGCCTTAAATGAGATAGACGCTGCGCACGTTCAGCGCTAGATTCCCGAGCACGGGCCTGCGATGTTATGACATTTTGCCTACCAAGCCGCTGCGAGCGCTCAGCGCTAGTCTCCCTATCCCTTGTCTCAGAGACATGCTGCCTTAATTGAGATAGACGCTGCGCACGTTGAGCGCTAGATTCCCGTGCACGGGCCTGCGATGTTATGACATTTGGCCTACCCAGCCGCTGCGAGCGCTCAGCGCTGGTCTCCCTATCCCTTGTCTCAGAGACATGCTGCCTTAAATGAGATAGACGCTGCGCACGTTCAGCGCTAGATTCCCGAGCACGGGCCTGCGATGTTATGACATTTTGCCGCACAAGCCGCTGCGAGCGCTCAGCGCTAGTCTCCCTATCCCTTGTCTCAGAGACATGCTGCCTTAACTCAGATAGACGGTGCGCACGTTCAGCGCTAGTTTCTCGAGCACGGGCCCGCGACTTCCTCACATTTTGGCTAGCGAGGCACTGTGAGCTAGATTCTCTAGCGCATGTGTTAGCGACGCATAATACAATACCTGGTCATACTATGTTGTAACAGGATAAAGTAGTTTGTACCTACATAAATCAGTTTTAAGGAATTTCTTTATTAAATTTTATTGTAAATATGGAGGTAGCGTGCAAAATAATGTATTAAATTCACTTTTTCGAGTCACAAAGTTCAGTTCGCTAATGTCTCTCAGAGAAACCGCACGCTACCATCTCGCTCGTTATTTTTCGGTCACCCGCTATAATATTTGTAGTTTAATACAAATAAACGCCTACAAAACTTATTGCCGCTCGAGTATTATTTTCACGAAGACTCCGGACCCGCTACAACTGGTCATTCGAGCCGCATCATGTTCAACACGCCGCACAAAGGAGTTGCCACACGGAGGACAAAAGCGCGGCTAGAACAAGAACAAAGGGAGTTAATTGAGCGCCAGGCCATGGAGGCTCAAGCCTTGGAGACTGAAGCTAATGTCCAGCCTGCTACAGAAGCCTTAAGTGGGATTTCTACATACAGTACGCGTCACGTGTCTGAAAAGGCAGGTACCAGTGTAAAATCGGAATTAGTGCCCCATGACCGCAGTCAAGGTCAAGCGCCACGTGACAGAACTGCTTATTCTTGCACTAGCAAAAGCTCGCTGAAGTCGACCTCAAAAAGTGCGAGGATAAAGTTACAGTTAGAGGCAGCTAAGAAGAAGGCTCAGATACAGATGGACCTTATTGATAAAACTCTAGAGGCGCAATTAGCGGAGCTCAGCGAGGAGGAGGAACTAAAGGAATACAGTTCACAATACGAAGGAAAAATCCGTCCTCCAAGCAACATTGAAGAATGGGTGGAGCACCAAAGCAACCATTTTGAACCACAACTGGAGCAGCAAGCCCCCGAGCATGGCAAACGCACGGGTGAGCTGCGACAGCCAGTACCGGCATCGACGCCCGCAGTGCCGCCCGCGTCAGTACCAGCGTGCGCGCCTGCCCAGGCCGCGCCCCCTTTACCTGATACCACCATCACTGCGCTCAATCACACGGTTCAAATGTTGGCTGGTGCACTGAAGGATCTTTCCACTGCAAACGTGGGCAGTGAACCTAATGGCAGGTTACTCGGCCGTCTCAGCACACCTAAGGATTTACCAGTGTTCGCAGGCGACCCAATGGAATGGCTACAATTTAAACAAGCCTATGAGGAATCAACAGAAGTTTGTAGATTCACGGATAAAGAGAATCTATGGAGGCTAAGAAAATGCTTAAAAGGATCAGCGAAGGATGCAGTCACCGCTTTGTTCATTAGCGCCACGTCACCTGATAAGGTTATGTCGACGTTAGCGTTACGTTTTGGAAACCCTGATTGCATCATTTCCCGAGTCCTACAGGATGTCAAACGCCTTCAGTCACTGCATCAAGATTACCATAGGGATATCGTCTCTTTTGCAATAAAAGTGCAAAACTATGTGGAATCAGTACGAGCCCTAGGACGTGAAGAATACCTACAAGGTGTCAGTATAGTGCCAACAATCTTGTGCAAACTTCCTGCTGTGTTGTTATCCAAGTGGTCTGATTACAGTTACAACCTGATCGTTGAAGGAAAGAAACCAAGGTTAGTAATATTATCTGAGTTTTTAAACGAAGAAGCCGTTAAAATATCTAGTACTGCTAGTATTTTCAGTATGGGGCGAAACGACTGTCATAAACACAAGTCGTACGATAATCCACGTATACACACAGTGCTAGCTCAAGACACAGAAAATTATTCTAAATGTCAGTTTTGTCGTATATCTAAACACATGCTAACGGATTGTAAACAGTTTAAAAAGGCGCTGCGCAAAGTCAGATGGCAATATGTAAAGCGAAGCGGATTGTGTTATAAATGTTTGTTATCGCGGCACGATCGCATGACATGCCCTGCGCCGATGTGCGACAAAGATAACTGCGGTCAAGGACATCACCGGCTACTACATTACGTCACAAATAATAACATCATTACGGAGACGTCTGATGTACAAGCGCAGCGGCCACCTGAGTCATCGCAGGCTACAGAGACATTGACGCATGTCGTCGCGAGTGAACAAAAAGTGTTACTAAAAGTCGTGCCTATCAGTGTTCGTGGACCTAACGGTACAGTGCATACCACCGCGCTTCTGGACGATGGTTCAACAGTATCGTTGATGAGTAATGATATCGCGGAACGCCTCGGTCTGTGCGGCCATACTGAGACATTACGTATGACTGGCGCGTGGAATAACAACGTATTAGTTTGTGAGTCAACGGTTACGAATGTGGACCTTATTAGTATGGACAATAAGGTTTATAATATTAAAGTACGCTGTGTTAATGAATTTAATTTACCTATGCAAAAGTTATCTGTATTAAAGTGTAATAACTATAGTCATTTACTTGAACTGAAAGATATGTTATGTTGTTCGGATACAAAACCTCAAATACTGATTGGTCAGGATAATTACCATTTGCTGTCACCTATAAAATTAAAAGTAGGAAAGATCAATGAACCGTCTGCAACACTCACTCCCCTGGGCTGGTGCGTGCACGGCACGCTGTGTGTACCGCAGATTTCCCGCCCGTCCTGTCGGAGTCCGGCCGCACGCCGCGACGCGACCGTCTGTGCCTTGGATTGGGACCGGGTAAGTGATAATCAGGATGTTGTCTTACGCGAGATTCACGAGGAGGTTCGACGTTCTTTTGCCATAGATTCGTTAGGTGTATGCAGCAAACCTCGCCAAAATGCTGATGAAGTTCGAGCAATCTCTCAGTTGGAACGGTCAGCTGAACTCATTGATGGGCGATGGGTGGTTGGCCTCCCTTGGAAGGATGAAACTCGTATGATGCCGAACTCGTATCATAACGCTTTGAGAAGGCTCAAAGGCGTTGAAAGGAAAATGGGTAAAGATTCAAGTTACGCAGCTAGATATCAGGAACGGGTTAATCACTTATTAAATAATAATTTTGCTAGGGAACTAATGGAGACTGGAACGTCGACACCATCCTGCACATGGTACTTACCTCATTTTGGAGTCGATAATCCAAACAAAGGTAAGCTTCGATTGGTCTTCGATGCAGCAGATCGGATAAATGGTAAGTGTCTTAATGATTACCTACTAACAGGTCCCGACCTCTTATCATCGCTGTTTGGAATAATGCTGCGCTTTAGGGAAAATAAAATAGCAGTCACAGGTGATATCAGGGACATGTTCTTAAGGATAAAAATTCGTGATGAAGACCAGCACGCGCTTAGGTTTCTGTGGAGAAATAACCCTACAGAAAACATCAAAACGTATGTAATGAGTTCTCTCATATTTGGAGCTAATTGCTCACCATTTGTCGCACAATTTATTAAAAATAAAAATGCAAAGCGTTATGAATCATCGCTGCCAGCTGCCGTCGACGCTATCTGTAATTCGCATTATATGGACGACTATATAGATAGTCTACATGACGAAGCGCACGCGATCGAAATGGTTAAGAATGTAAGTAATATACATAAGTCTGGAGGATTCGAGATCAGAAACTGGGTTAGTAACGGCATCAAGGTATTGGACAGTGTACCTAAAGAAACTTTAGGTGCCGCAGCTGTCAGTCTTAAGTTGGGTCAGCAGTACGAGAGTGGTCGTACATTAGGGCTTCTGTGGTATCCCACGGAAGATACGTTGGGCTTCGATGTCTCTCTAAAAAAGCTACCTATAAACATACTTAATGGTATCAATGTGCGGCCTACAAAACGCCTTATGTTAAAGGCAATTATGTCCATATTTGACGTTCTAGGTTTCTTATCTCCCTTCATAATACAAGGCAAAATCATGTTACAGGACACATGGCAGTTAAAAATTGGTTGGGATGATAACATCCCAGACACTATTTATTTTAAGTGGCAAAAATGGATCGAGCTACTGAAGGAAATAAGCAATGTAAGAATACCTAGATGTTATAATAATATAGTCAATCGCGCGTCGGAAGGAGAAAAGACATTGGAGCCTGTGCGCGTAAACGAGACAGGTATAAAACCGGTTACTTATCGTACAAGTCCTCGCTGCTACGCACCGGCGGCCGATATATCGCCTACAATAACAGCGACGCAGCGAGCTACGCCTGCTACGGATTCTAGACAATTCGTAGCGGCGGCTACAAGTGCTACGAGTGCATCAGTTTATAGGAACTTACAATTACATGTTTTTAGCGATGCCTCCACTAAGGCGATGTCAGCTGTTGCATACTGGCGCTGGAATAATAACGGTGTTGTTTACGTATCATTTATTGCAAGTAAGTGTCGGGTTATGCCTGTGAAAATTTTAACAGTTCCTCGCGCGGAACTACAAGCCGCCGTGTTAGCTGCACGACTGGCTAACACTATTGTCAAGGAACACAGAATGACTTCCGAGCGTAGGTACTTTTGGTGTGATTCTACTACGGTCATTCATTGGATTCGTAACAATACTCGCACATATAAGACATTCGAAGCGAACCGTCTGGGCGAAATCGATGAATTGTCCCGCGTACACGAATGGAACTACATACCTACAAATCTTAACATAGCCGATTTGGCTACAAGGGAATCATTCGATCCAACACAGTTGGTTGAATGGTTTAATGGCCCTAACTTCTTATATTCAAAAGCAGGTTCGTGGCCGAAAGATATTATTCAGTTGGATAAAGATATAATATCCACTGACGTTGTCACATTGGTACAAGATGTTCTCGCTACCTTACCTGTACCTGATCCGAAACGGTTTTCTTCTTGGCTGAGACTGTTGAGAACCATGGCGACTGTACTGAAGTTTATTGACAGGTGTAAGGGAATACAAAGTGAAATAGATTGCAGTACCATGGAACGAGCGGAACGACTGCTGCTAATGTGTGTCCAGACAGAATGTTATGCCGAAGAAATAGCTGCAATAAAAGGTAAAAGGTTAATAAAACGAAATAGCAAGTTACTTACCTTGTCCCCGTACTTAGGTGATGACGGCCTGCTGCGCGTGGGCGGCCGAATTGATGCTGCTAAGGATGTACCTATTGAAATGAAAAGACCGATTATACTTGACGGTAAGCATCACATAGCGAGGCTGATTATTCGTCACTACCACGTGAAGGCGGCACACGGAAGTCAAGAAACCGTCGTCAATGAACTGAAACAGAAATACTGGGTAGTTAGACTTAGACCTTCTGTAAAGTCTGTTGTATCTAGGTGCATGCTTTGTAGGATACAAAAGTGCACACCCCAAGTGCCCCGCATGGGTGACTTACCCGATGCTCGCGTGGCTCACCATCAGCGTCCGTTCACATTCTGCGGACTGGACCTGTTTGGACCTATACTAGTTACTGTTGGAAGACGTCGGGAAAAAAGGTACGGTGTGTTGTTTACTTGCCTTACAGTACGTGCGGTCCATGTTGAGTTAGTCTCATCGCTCACATCGGACTCGCTTATCATGGCGCTCCGCCGTATGGCGGCGCGACGAGGTTGGCCCTGCCATCTATATTCAGATAATGGTACTAACCTTAGAGGAGCCGACAAGGAATTGCAGTATTCATTACGGGAAATAGATTCATCGGCACTGAAAACGGAAGGAGTAAATCACGGTATGGTTTGGTCGTTTATCCCTCCCGCTAGTCCCCATTGGGGTGGGGCATGGGAGAGGTTAATTAGAAGTGTTAAGACTTCTCTCAAAGTTGTGCTCAATGAACGAGCACCACGTGAAGAAGTCTTGGTCACCTTGATGGCTGAAGTCGAGAACATTGTAAACAGTCGGCCCTTAGTTCATGTTTCAGTGGAACCCGGTAGTGTTGAATCTCTTACTCCAAATCATTTTTTAATTGGCAGTTCATCGAACCTGCCTGTTGTCGGTGTCTTTGATGACTCGGATCTGTATAGACGCAAACAATGGCGCATAGCTCAAAGGTTAGTTGATATGTTTTGGCGGCGGTGGGTCAAAGAGATTTTACCTACGCTGCTACCTAGGGTGAAATGGCAAGAAGAGCAGAAGCCACTTCAAGTAGGAGACTTCGTCTTATTGGTGGATCCTCATGGTCCTCGAAATACGTGGCCTAAGGGTCTGATCACCCGCGTGTTCCCAGGTAAGGACGGTCGTACACGTATGGTGGAGGTCAAAACTCAGACAGGTACGTTGCGACGGTCTGCGGTCTGCGTCGCTCCCGTCTCTTTGGTTGATGAGTGCTGTACCAGCACTGGGGTGGGGAGTGTTAGCGACGCATAATACAATACCTGGTCATACTATGTTGTAACAGGATAAAGTAGTTTGTACCTACATAAATCAGTTTTAAGGAATTTCTTTATTAAATTTTATTGTAAATATGGAGGTAGCGTGCAAAATAATGTATTAAATTCACTTTTTCGAGTCACAAAGTTCAGTTCGCTAATGTCTCTCAGAGAAACCGCACGCTACCATCTCGCTCGTTATTTTTCGGTCACCCGCTATAATATTTGTAGTTTAATACAAATAAACGCCTACAAAACTTATTGCCGCTCGAGTATTATTTTCACGAAGACTCCGGACCCGCTACAGCATGCTTGCGAAATATATTCTCTATTTCTCGAGAGGCGCTGCTTATTTTCAGGGGCAGATTCTTCCGTACGGCGTACTCGAGCGGCTCTTGTCTGTGATGTCTGCCGGGACAGTTGAGATTTCCTTTTAGACATGCTCTCAACAAACTACAAACAGACTTGAAAACAATTATGAACAAAGGGAGAGCGACTCGAACACCGTCCGCCTTTACAAAACAAAACAATCGTAATGTCGAATAACTCGTATCGATTATTACGATAGAACGAAATACGAAACTACGAACATACAAAACAAACGTATAACGAAATTACGATATTTTCGATTATGAGGTATCTATCAACAACAACAACCATACGAACGAAACAACCGAAACCAGTAAGCAACTGACAGAAGAACTCCAACTAACGACAACGTGGGCCTAATAATTCGAGAGGGTCATCAATCCACAGAAAGTCTTAACACCGCGATTCAGAAAAATTACGTAATTGCAGAACGCCATCTATGGGCAAATAGGTAAAACGTTGGGCACGCCACAATTATGTAAGTCCCCTCTTTGAGGCGTGGCTGGAAAGGCCTCACGGCGTCCTTACCTTCCGCATGACACAGGTCCTCACCGGACATGGCAAGTTCGGGAGGTTCCTGCACCGAATTAAAGCGGAAGAGACGCCCGGGTGTCGTCACTGTGCGGAACGCCCGGAGGACACGGTGGAGCACACAGTCGAGGTGTGCCCTGCCTGGGCAGAGCATCACCGTGCCCTCGTGGGGGCGATCTGCGGTGGAGACCTCTCGCGCCGGGCCCTGGTTGAGGCCATGGTCCGGAGCGAGGAGGAATGGCAGGCGGTCGCCTCCTTCTGCAAAGCAGTAATGTTAGCAAAGGAGGAGGCAGACCGCATCAGGCAACGGCGCCCCCGCCGCCGCCGCCGGGATTCCGATCCCGATTTCCGGCCACCGTAGACGCGGGCTCGCGGACGGCAAGCCATGGGTATCTCGCTGTCCGATCGTCCGGTAATGGACCGAGCCCAAGATGTCGACGGCGCGCACTGTTCCCGCGCGCCTCAAGGAGTTGTCAGCTACAGCAGAGGCCCAGCTGGGTCGAAGCCTACCGCGTCCAGGGTTATCCGAAAGGGAACTCGTGCCCTGGTTTGAAGGCTAGAAGGAACGGGGTGCGTTTTTAGTCAGTAAGAGTCTGACACTATCTCCCGCTCCACCCAAGGGCGGGGTTGTCATAAGATGATTTTTGTCCAACATATAAAAAAAAAATAGCTAAAACGTCTGCACGTCTGCACAATAAAAGTTATGCTAGGGGCATTTTGCGATTTAGTAATTTTATATTATCTCCGAAACTGTATGACCAATTGATATACTGTAAATGGCAAATCTTATCTGTATGATGTTCTTGTGATACTGAAATAATTTGTTGTCATAACATTTAATATTTTGTTACTCAAATAATCAACCAAACGTAAGTATGCCGAAAAAAAATATTTTTAATGCAATAAAAGAAGTATAAAAGATAAAATATAAAAGATAGAGATATGGTATCGCGGACTTTTTTGTAGAAATAATTAAGACAAACCAGGTAGTCATACATTGTTTTTAATTTTAAGCAACTGTTTAGGCAGCGCACGCCAATAATTCTGTTTTATGAGGTATTTTTTTCCGACTTGCTAGACAAAAGTTGTGATAGCTCGGTTAATATACATGCTATAGAAACAATTTATAGCCTATAGCACTCAAGAATAATGTAGCTTTCTGCCAGTAAAAAAAATTTTAGAATTGGATTATGAGTTCCAGAGATTACCACATGTAACATACAAACTTACAAACTTACAAATTTTACTTCTTTATAATATTAGTATAGATGATGTAATCTATTTGGACTAGTCTGTAAGGATATTGTTAGGAATAAAAAAAAAACAAGATTCCTGACCTACGCAACTTACGTAATTGTTTGTTAGCAAAAATCTGTTTTGGGTGAGTTGAGTTATTGGAATGTTGAGTTTCAGCGAGTAGCAATTTAGCTACTATTGAGTAAAGTTTGAGGGCGCCCAGATGACACGGAAAGGGAAATAAAGACAAGACAAGACAAGTATCAACTCATATACGAGTAAAAGATAAGCGAGATAAGAACTAAACTAAAAATATGTAAATTAAAACAGTAGCGAGCATTACTGCTTCGAAGAAGGAGGCGACCGCCTGCCAGTCCTCCTCGTTCCGGACCATGGTCTAAACCAAGCCCCGGCGCGAGAGGTCTCCGCCGCCGATCGCCCCCACGAGGGCACTGCGTTGCTCCGCCCAAGCAGGGCACACCTCCACTGTGCTTCGGGCTTTCCGCGCAGTGGCAACACCCGGGCGTCACTTCCACACTAATTCGGTGCAGGAGCCTCCCGAACTTACCATGTCCGGTGAGAACCTGCGTCATGCGGAAAGTGAGGACGCCGTGAAGTCTTTCCAGGCACGCCTCAAAGAGGGGACTTACAGCCATAATTGTGGCGTGACCAGGGACGCCATGACCCTTGCGGCAAGGGCATCTGCAGCAGAAGAACCTTTTCCTCAAAATAAAAACCCAACAAAAAAGAATTAGTGAAATCGGTTCAGTCGTTGACGCGTAATGGCGCGACCAAGGGAAATAGGGATTCATTTTTATAATTATGTATTTAGATTATATGAGTTTCTACTCAAAGGCTGTAATAGACCATGAAAACCACATCCTCAATAACTTTATCACCTATACTATTAATCCATAATTTCTAATTTCCTGTCAAAAAATAATGTTATAAAAGCTAAACTGGCTCATCATAATAGATTACCCAGATCTCATTTACTAACGATATCACGTAAATAGAAAACTGCGTAAAAGCTGGCAAATAAAATTAAAAATGATTTTAAAATACTTTTACTTTGGTTGGATTTTCTATTTGCAATTCCAAAATGTTTACTGTAAATCAGAAATTAAACAAGTAAGTGCTTTTTTTAATTACAAGATTACAATATATAAGACGGAAAAATGAACTGAAATTGACTGCAGGTTCAATTTGGTGGAAGATTACTCGCGATCGACAGCAGAGGAAAGAGTTAGAGGCATATGCATACTTCCTGGAAGCCTCCGGGCTAAAAGAGTTACTCTAACAAGGTGGCGAATAACAATAGATCTTTTAGGTCACAGTGACTACATTCTCTACACTACGGGAGATGCATAGCCGCTTATCTTCAAAATAATAATGCATACTTCAAGGTCTTGGGCATTTTATAAGATTCAACTTATGTAGCAAGCTAAGTCCAAGGAAATAACTTTATTATTCATTTATGTAGACACAAACACTTAAATTTAAGTGAACAAAATACAGATCAAATAGTACAAAGGACCTGCTTATTTCTGACGAAATTTCTTCCAGCAGACATAATTTAATGTTGACAAATATGTTATAATCATATGTATTTTTTATGAATCATGTTTGCAACATTGTCTCGAAATAAAGGGCTTATTTGTATAATCAGATATATTTCGTAATAAACGAGTGGCTTTTGAAGAAAGTGGTAATATTTGAGAGGGTTGGAACATGCATGAATTCGAATAACTTTTAATATGCCATTAACTTTAAAATACAAACGAGCTGAACTTTAAAATACTGAGTTTCGGAAACATAAATTAGGACTTGACTGACCTGACATTTATTTTCATAGATTATCATTCAATATTTCGTTTTGTTCGGCTTTTAACAACTAAATACAACGTGCAGCTCCTACAGTGTCCTAAATAGATGTGTTAGTATCAGTCTACAAAGAAAAGAGGAGTTATTACCTCTTTCAACGTGTCGTGCAAGCATAATTGTATATTGTTTTCCGTTGTCTTTATAGTGGCATGTCATCTGCCTAGTTAAAACTACTTACTGCTTATCCGTAAAGAAGACTAAGTACATTAATCTTTGGTTTGTCTTTCACTCACCACAATAATTTCTGTTTTAGATGTACTATTTTGATACTGAGCGTCCATCAGTCGATTGGTATGATAGCAAGGTCTACACAACTTTGACTGCGATCAGTAAACGATTGAACCGACAGGATCCTAGGCATTTTTTGGACATGCAAATACATACGAAGGTCTACGCTTCCAATAATTTCATGGTAAGGTTGCTAGAGAGTCACAGGATAGCTCTTTATGAAGAAGCTAGTCAAGGAATTACTGCCGTAGATGCATAATTATTTGTCACACTACCACATCTAGTCGGATATACGTCTAGTTACCAATTATCCTATTGCTCAATATCAATTGCACTAATCATGGCGGTAAGTCCCCTGTTTGAGGAGTGGTTAGATAGAGGTCAAGGCCTCCTCAACCTCCACATGACGCAGGTCCTCACCAGGCATAGTGAGTTCGGAAGGTTCCTGCATGTCATTCGTGCCGAAGAAACATCAGTTGGCCTAGACAACGTCACATTTTCATTATTGATAACGAAATTTGATAGCTTCAAAATGTATGGAACTGACATAAGCCTTCGAACCGTCGCGTGATCAAGTGTTTTTGATCGCTAATTGATAGACAATGTCAAGTTGCGTTACGAAATGAGAACGGAACCGACCAACCTAAACGATATTCTCATACAAATGCTAGACAAGTGGCACTTTTGATATTCGAATTCACTGAGATTTCGAAATGTTCGTTCCTTGTAAAAAACCCTGTGTGCTTGTTCCTTATCTTTTGTTGTTATTTTTAATACATTATGAAAGTGTTGTGGTTGAGGCGTCAGAAAAGATACAACTACCGGCAAGAAGTGGAAAGAGTGGAAAATATGCCACAGTTATTATTCGCGGAGAATTTTCGGTTGAGTAAGAGCCTTTTCTGGCAAATCGTTTTACAACGATTTCGCTACGCAACTACACGTGAGAGTGCATGAAAACCCGCCCGATGATGCAGATCAGCATTCCCGCAAGAAGGCGCGTAGATGCGTTGACACGCAATATGCAACGTGACGCGTGGCAGCGTGATAATCGCCTAAATAGATTGGCGTCTGTCAAAGGATCACACAACAAAAGTTTTCAAAGTGCAAAAGGCATGTAATAGATTTGATGTTACCTACTAAAATGGAAATTTAGATTTTAGTAATTTTATTTCCCTAATTAATTTCGAAATGAATTAAGCAATAGGTATGTGTAATCGTGCAGTTTAATATTGTTAAAAGCTCACACCACAGACGCTCGGGTTTCAATCGCCCTAGAGGCTCGCTAGATATTTGGATTACGTCATTGTTAACATTGAGCACATTGACAAAAGTGACATGAATTGAATGGAGTTCAAGGTCACGTTGTTTTTTTTTCAAATGAATACTTCGATTTGATTTCGACTTAGTGTTATGTTGCTCGATGTAACTTTGTCTACAATTTTATGGTCGATATCGCAAAGGCAAAATCGATCTTCGAAGTGAACTTGAGATAGAGCGAATGCCTCTTGTCTAGGACCCCTGGAACCATTGTGCGAACCACTCAGAGAAAGAAAAAAAAAGGCGGACACTAGGGCAAAGCACCTCCATGTCCCCGTAGAGGCGATCGGTGGCAGCAACCTCTTACGCCGGGCACTGATGCAAGCCATAGTCCGGAGCGATGAGCAATGGGCAACTCGCCATCCGGCCGTCCGGTAACCGTCCCGACCGAGCCCGATTCCTCGACGGCGCATAGTGTTCCACGCGCACCTCAAAAAGATGACCGCAAAGGCCAATGCCGCAAAGGGCATGTGTTCCGAAAGGGAAACCCACAAGAGCAAAGAAGGAACATAGATGTGGTTTTAGTCAGAAAAAGTCTGACACGCCCTCCTTGACCCTAGAATGGGTAAAGGACATTAATTGCACTAATCCTGAAGACTAAAAGATAAATGTTAATCAGACAGACAGAGTGATGACCACCCATCATGATAATTTCATTAAGTAGTAAAGTTCATGTTTCACATTTCATTAATAAAACTAGCTTTGCCCGCGCGGCTTCGCTCCCGCTCTTCCCTACTCCACCCTACTATACCCAACTCTACCCTACTCTACCCTACTCTACCCTACTCTACCCTACTCTACCCTACTCTACCCTACTCTACCCTACTCTACCCTACTCTACCCTACTCTACCCTACTCTACCCTACTCTACCCTACTCTACCCTACTCTACCCTACTCTACCCTACTCTACCCTACTCTACCCTACTCTACCCTACTCTACCCTACTCTACCCTACTCTACCCTACTGTACCCTACTCTACTCTACTCTACCCTACTCTACTCTACTCTACCCTACTCTACCCTACTCTACCCTACTCTACCCTACTCTACCCTACTGTACCCTACTCTACCCTACTCTACCCTACTCTACCCTACTCTACCCTACTCTACCCTACTCTACCCTACTCTCCCCTACTCTACCCTACTCTACCCTACTCTACCCTACTCTACCCTACTCTACCCTACTCTACCCTACTCTACCCTACTCTATCCTACTCTACCCTACTCTACCCTACTCTACCCTACACTACCCTAATTTTTTTTCCATAAGAACCTTCTCCTCACAATAACAATCACAACAAAAAAAAAATCAGCCAAGTCGTGACAACGGAAAACGGGGGTCATTTTTATATAAATAGATAAAAAAGTAAAATTGATAATTACTGACAATCATTAATGTTACAGTTGGACTTCTACTTCTACCAGTTTTTAACAAATAGATACCAACCAAGCTTCGTGGAAATGCATTTTAAATTATGTGACATGTTGCAGTATGATACAATCTTCGGTTCAGTAATGTTAGATGCATTAGGAGGCCAAAAATGTCCTTATCCTCCGGTGAGTACAATAAAATTAAGATTGAAGGTGTAGGAATGCATAGAGCATCCAAAAGTACAGAAAATTTAACACCTTTCCTATATTCGTTGTCATTGCGGCATTATTTTCATAGCTTTTACAAAAACATGTGAAAAAGATTGATATAGTCTATCTGTCCTATCTAAAAAATTAAATTTCAAATATTGTAACATATTTCAGTGAGCAAATTTATAAAATAGCGCTGATGAGAATGTTAAGATGGATTTGTGGTATAACGGAAATGGATTAAGTGAGAAATGAGTATATTACAGGAAGTTTGAAAGTGGCGCCAGAGACGTTGAAGGGAGTTGACAGTAAAAGTTGAAGAGGAATCGTTTGTCTTGGTATGGTTATGTTAAGGGGAGGGATGATACGCATGTTAATAAAAGAGTTACGAGTATACTCATGTAGTCGGGTGGTGAGGAAGAGGGAGGCCAAAGAAAAGATGGACGGATTGTGTGAATAGTGGTATGAAAGAAAAGGAAGTTAGTGATAGAATGACGGGTGACAGGATAGAATGGAAGAAAAAACGTGTTGCAAAGACTCCAAATAAGACGGGACAAAGGCAAGAAGATAAAGCTTGGTATGCTCGATGTCATTAAAAATAGTTTACTCACACCAAAGTGGTGTGTTTGACAAGTGAACAAACACACTAATTCATAACCAATTCGGCTTAGTGAAATTATTTCATTTGGACTGTTGAAGTGTATTTTCTTTCAGGGCATTTATTATTTGAATAACATGACGATCCCATATGTACCGAAAAACTTCCCGTTTACTAAAGGTCGTATCTACGTCAATGCATCGCTTACTGAAGGCGGTGTGACCAGACATGTATTCCAAGGTAGCATTGATTTGGAGGTGAAAACATGGTACAAAACGATAAAGACCAGAAAAAATTCTTCTATAGCTAATTATCATTTTTTTTACTAAAACAATGTTGAACAATAAATACTCGTTTTTCATTTTAACCGATAATGATGAAGCCAAGAAGAGAGTTATGATTTTAACATGCATATAGGTTCAGGATGCTCATCATTGTCGGAATCTCTTCCAGTAGACACATATTATTGTATAAGTGACGAGTGGGTAACGAGCAACAATGAACAAACTATTCCAGAACACGCAACTGATTAAATTTATATGAATACGTAAAATTTACGTAAAAAAATTATATTTAATAATAATAATAACCACATCGCCGTATTTCTACGTTGACGTCGCTCATCGTCGCTCACATGCTCCAAAATACCCTAGGTCTGTATCGGTAGAATTTTCTTTGCCGTAATATGCCTAGGGTGAAGGGCCAGACTAAGAGAGATACAATCCGCAGGGCAGTTTTGTGGCAAACTGTTGGGTATTAATAATAATAATAATAATAACCCCATCGTCGTATCTCTACGTTGACGTCGTGGTGGAGCTTGCGCGCTCCAAAATACCCTAGGTCTGTATCGGTAGAATTTTCTTTGCCGTAATATGCCTAGGGTGAAGGGCCAGACTAAGAGAGATACAATCCGCAGGGCAGTTTTGTGGCGAACTGTTGGGTATTAACGACCCCACGGACCCGAACTCCCGGGAGAATTCTTGTTCTTCATCTACTGTTTGCCTTTATTGGCCGGCCGTGGTAAACACTGACGAGGAACAGAGCTCCCACCTCTCTCTTGCCTTGGTTGGCTGGCTTGAGTGGAGATTCGAAAGAGCAAACATGCTCGGGAGAAGGATGCATATTCCAGTAAGGTGCTGGTAGGGATCTCGACCGTACCTCTGGGATTGTCCTGCTAGCCGTGGTATGCCTCTCCACTCCTCAAGCGCAATTATTATTATTATAGTTCCATGTTACCAATCCATTTATGACTCTAGACTCTACCAAAGTGTTGTGACGTCATCATCTCTTCGTCTCGTTGTGTTTGATATTGACTTCAACAACTTATTCTGTGGGACAAAAAAGGTAGGATGAGATTGGCGGAACGAAAGTTAAATGGCAAAAATACCACCCCAGGAACCAACTGCTTGCTTGGGAAAGCTTACGTCCTGGCCATGGAGGCTCGAAAGCTTTCCCTTTCTCCTAAGAACTATTAGGTCGGAAACGTAATGAAAGACTTATTGCTAAAGCAGAAATTCTTTCTTAAAAAAATACGGACAAAACTAAAAATTATTCTGTACCTATTTTTCTAGAAGCTCTATTTATAAAAACATTATCTGAGTTCCTACTCAAAGGCTGTAATGGACCATGAAAACCATATCCTGAGTACCTTTATCACCTATATCCATAATGGCTAATTTCCTGCCAATTGTGTGATAAAATATTGTTATAAAAGTTGAACTGGCTCATCATAATAGATTACCCAGACCTTATTTACTAACTACATCACTTAAATAGAAAACTGCGTAAACGCTGGCAAATAAGTTTAAAAATGATTTTAAAATACTTTTACTTTGGTTGGATTTTCTATTTGCAATTCCAGAATGTTCACTGTAAATCAGAAATTAAAAAAGTAAGTGCTTTTTTAAGTTTTTTTTTTAATTGCCATTTATACGACGGAAAAATTTACTAAAATTGCCTGCAGGTTTAATTTGGTGGAAGATTACTCGCGATTGACAGCAGTGGAAACAGTTAGAGGAGGCCTATGCCATAAGGCATACCGTCTTGGACATTTTATAAACTTAAATTTTTACAGCTAGCACAATCCAAAGAAAATAATTTATTATATTTTATTTCATTTATGTAAACAAAAACACTTAAATTGAAAAGAACAGCAGACATAATGTTGATAAATATGTTATAGTCATGAATTACTATGTATTTTTACGAATCATGTATGCGACGTTGTCTTGAAATGAAGGGCTTATTTTTATAATCAGAAATATTTCGTAAAAAAACGAGTGGCTTTTGATGATAGTGGTAATATTTGAGAGGGTTGGAACATGAATGAATTCGAATAACTTTTAATATGCCATCAACTTTAAAATACAAGCGATTTACTGAGTTTTGGAAACATAAATTAGGACTGACTGACCTGATATTTATTTTCATAGATGATCATTCAATATTTCGTTATGTTCGTCTTATAACAACTAAAAACAACGTGGCAGCCCATAAAGTGTTCTAAATAGATGTTATAGTATCAGTCTACGAAGAAAAGAGAAGTTATCACCTCTTTCAACGTGTTATGCAAGCATGATTGTATATTGTTTTCCATTGTCTTTATGGTGTCAAGTCATCTGCCTTATTTTAACTACAGTGCGTTTCACTTAAGAAGTTCCTTCGGCGTTCTACAGAAAAAAGAAGGGAAAAAAAGAGTTGCCTACTCTACCAAAATTGTTGCCCGTACTGCGAAACGAAATCGATTTTAACGGTAGTTGCAACACTTTTTGTAGAAAAACGGGTTTAAAAGGAAGTTGTCAATGGAGAGCTACAATTTTGTTGAGTGGCGTTTTCGGTATTTGAAAGAATTGCAGGAAAATCTAAATGGAGCCTAGCGACTTATACTTTATTCAAAAATAGTTTTTACAGTTTCCAAAAATACAAAAAAGAAAATTATAAGGCATTGTTAAAAGTAACGAAATATAAATTAATCTCCCTAATATTAAGTAATTTCATTACTAAAAATATTGCAACAGTTCTTCCGTATTGCAAACAAAACGGCGAAGGAACTTCTTAAGTGAAACGCATTGTACTTATTGCTTTTCCGTCAAGAAGACTTAGCACATTAATCTTTGGTTTGTCTTTCACTTACTACAATAATTTCTGTACCAACTTCACCAATAGGAGTCTTCTGTTTGTATGTTTTTTTTTTAGATGTACTACTTTGATACTGAGCGTCCATCAGTCGATTGGTATGATAGCAAGGTCTTCACAACTTTGACTGCGATCAGTAAACGATTGAACCGACAGGATCCTAGGCATTTTTTGGACATGCAAATACATACGAAGGTCTACGCTTCCAATAATTTATTGGTAAGGTTACTAGAGAGACACAGAATAGCTCTTTATGAAGAAGCTAGTCACGGAATTACTGCCGTAGAAGCATAATTATTTGTCACACTACCACATCTAGTCGGATATACGTCGAATTACCAATTATCCTATTGCTACATATCAATTGCACTAATAATGGCGGTAAGTCCCCTGTTTGAGGAGTGGTTAGATAGAGGTCAAGGCCTCCTCAACCTCCACATGACGCTGGTCCTCACCAGGCATGGTAAGTTCGGAAGGTTCCTGTATGTCATTCGTGCCGAAGAAACATCAGGGGGCCTAGACGACTACACATTCTCATTATTGATAACGAAATTTGATAGCTTAAAAATGTATGGAAGTGACATAAGCCCTCGGACCGTCGTGTGATCAAGTATTTTTGATCGCTAATTTATAGACAATGTCAAACTGCGTTAAAATTCATTGCCAGCGCATCGTGTTCCACGCGCCCCTCAAAAAGATGTCAGCAAAACCGTAGAGGTCCAGCAGGGGCGAAGCCTGTTGAGGCCATGGGTTCCGAAAGGGAAACCCGTGGTCTATAAACAAAAGAGCAAAGAAGGAACATAACTGTGGTTTTAGTCAGAAAAAGTCTGACGGAAGGAGGGCTCCTTGACCATAGAATGGGTGAAGAAAATTAGATAATTTCCAACTACGTTAATTTTGTTGCACTGATCAAGTAGACTAAAAACGAAATGTTCATCAGACAGACAGAGTAATAACCACCCATGCAACAATATAACTATGTCATGATAATTTCATTAAGTAGTAAAGTTCATGTTTCACATTTCAATAATAAAATAAAAAAGTAAAATTGTTAATGACCGACAAAATCATTAATGTTTCAGGTGGAATTCTACTTCTATCAGTTTTCAACAAATAGATACCAACCCAGCTTCGTGGAACTGCATTTTAAATTTTGTGACATGTTGCAGTATGATACAATGTTCGGTTCAGTAATGTTAAATGCATTGGGAGGCCAAAAATGCCCTTATCCTCCGGTGAGTACAATAAAATTAAGATTGAAGATGTAGGAATGCATGGGGCATCCAAAAGTACAGAAAATTTAACACCTTACCAATATTCGTTGTCATTGCGGCATGATATAATCTATCTGTCCTATTTAAAAAATTAAAGGCGGATGGATTTTGGTTTTATCAAACATTATATTTGGACGTAACCTAACCTTACTCAAGTATTTTGGACCTTAAATATACTCCACACACGAACGGATCTGTGCTTGGTATAGCGTTAAAAGCTGTCCTGGTCTGAAGTACCGCCGGTCCTTTGCAAGGACGCCTAGTATCTTAGCAGCTACCTTGGCTTTGGACTCAATGAACCACCCAAAGTTAAGGTCTGAGGAAATTACAACTCCCAAGAGCAGAAGGCGGTCGGTGTACTCCACGGATACATTCTAAAAAGTAGGAGCCAAGGTGAACGGGCTCCATTTGGCGGTGAACAGACACTCTTGTGTTTTGGAGGTGTTGAATCCCACCAGATTGGCTTCACCCCACCTGGAGACTGCCTGAAGTGAGATATTTGTACGCTCTGCCATAGCCTTTCTTTCGGTCTGGATTAGCTCCTTACTAGCCCGAGCACTAGGCAAGTATCTCTCTACAACTGTGCTACCATCTGCACTCGACGAAAGCAGTATCTTATTTTATGAGAATTTTCATAAATGTTGTCTCTGAAGCAGGCATAGTTTTTCAATTGAAATTGGTTTTGGTGAGCTAAATCGGGTTGGTCTTGCATCTCGCATGCTTAATAGAAAAAGACCTAATTAAAAAATGTGGATATTTAAAAATTGAACCTTATTATTGAAACATTTTTTAATATTCAAATACTTTTTTTTTAGTTAGATCTCTTTATGATTAAGCATGCGATGTGTGTATTGCTTTACATTTACTTTTTAGAGTTCCATAGTCAACTAGGATAATCCACCACTACCACTAGAAACCACCACCACCAACACCACCCCAAATAATTTCTGAACTAAGTTTGTAATTTATCCGTACATGCAAGCATTTTTTATCTTAATTTACATATTTTATGATCCTGAACATAACTCCTTTCAAATAAAAAAAGAATAATTAAAATCGGTATACGCAATGCAAAATTACCACCAAAAACCCAACGTACATAACCCGTCGAGTTTGTATAAATAAGTAACCCAATTGCACGAGAGATGGCGCTGTATGTTTTTAGCTCTTAAGTGGGGATATTTATTGTGACAGACGGAAACAACGGAACCCTACACTGAGCATGGCCCGACACGCTCTTGGCCGGTTTTTTTGTATTAGCTTGCTGTGCTCGATGCCATAGAAGCTAGCTTACGCAGACCGAAGCGGTGTGCGTGCACGTGAATGAACACATATATTCAAAACCAATCCGACTTAGTGAAATATAATTTTTCAATGATTTCCTTTCTCATTTTTTTCTTCTGTTGAAGTGTTTTTTCTTTCAGGGTATTTATGATTTGAAAAACTTGACGATCCCATATGTACCGAAAAACTTCCCGTTTACTAAAGGTCGAATCTACTGCAATATATCGCTTACTGAAGGTGGTGCGACCAGATCAGTAGGTCGTGGCAGCATTGATTTGGAGGTGAAAATATGGCGCAAAAATTAAAAAGCAGAAAAAATACTTTTGTATCTAATGAGCATCAATTCTGTTAAAATAATGTTGAGCACTAAATATTAGTTTTTCATTTTACCTGATTATGACAAAGCCAAGAAGAGATTTAATATGTAATATTATCTGGAAGACTTTCCTAAATTAGCAGGAATTTTAGGCAAACTAGTCTGTCTAAAAGTCAAACGACGTGGCTAATTATTAGAGTAAACGGAAATCTGAAGTAGTCAAAGTAGTCAAGGTTAATTAAGAGATTTTTATCACTGCTTACTAATAGAACCTTATAAAAAGTATCGAATATAAGTATTTTTTTCTTGATTTAATATTATTATTTTAAATTATCTACTGTATTTTATATTGGTAAAAAGTCTCCACTTTTTAACAATATAAAATAAAAAAAGATTTTCGTTTAGACCCCCTGAGTTTGTTTCGGTGTTTCTTCTCAGAGTAGTCAGTTAGGAAACACTGGCCTCATCTAGCTTAAACAGTCGAAAAAAAAATTTTTTGACGTGTAAAAGTGTTTTTTAAACCTATTCCTTTTTTTTAATTCTTTTTTGTTTTAGTGTTTTTTGTTTTTTTTTTAGGCATTTAGAATATACCTACATATTTCAGTCTCTCTGTAATAATATTCTTAGTACGAAAGTGACGATTGACTTCCAGTACTCAACAATAGCTTAACTGTATAAGTATTCTTAAATATGACCATCAGTTATATAGTAGATACATAATTAGACTTGTTTTGGTGAGATCGCGGACCAGATAATTGGAAGATTACGAGCCGTTGACTCATTATTTTCGTTATTTTTAGTGTCTACATTTTTATAACTGTACTGTTTGCTGTTTCTCTCAGTACAGTTCCAGCACATACCTTTTGATGTACATTCTACATTATAATGACCACTGCGGAGATAGTTTTACATTAGTAGTTCAATTGTGTTAGTTCAGTTTCATGATTGTCAATTATTTTTATCAAATGTCACAATAACTAAAACGATTGCCTAGTCATTTTAGTAATTGAATGAATATACAATAATAATAAAATTGGGCCTATAACACTTCCTTGTGGTACGCCATATTTGTTGCTTTGAGTTCAGAAAATATAGTCATGTTGTTATGTTGATTAACTTTTGTTACGACTCGCTGTTGTCTATTACTTAGATATGTCGATATCCAATGAAGTGCAATGCCTCTAATAAAAACCGCCTCCAATTTTTGTAGTAACCGGACGTAACTTACTAAGTCCAAGGCTTAAGATAAGTCAAAAAATAACCTTTTAGTTAATTGACTTAATATTAATGATAAAAACCATGTTAACTTATATTAACCCTATCACCTTGATAGGGTTAATATAAGTTAACATGGTTTTTACTTGAGTGAAAATCTCTAGTGTTGAGGACTTGTTTTTTGGAAGCTAAAACGAACAAGTCCATAACACTACTTAAGCTTACCAATAAGGCTTTCGTGCCAAACTCTATCGAAAGCATTCAAGTTTTCGAGTAAAACCGCAAGTGCTTCCCCGTCCGTCTCGATGGCCTCACTCCAGATGTGGATGGCATACGCTAGAAGATCCATTTAGAATGTCATAAGCTTCTAAGTATGCCGAAAATATTCCCGTTTATTTAAGGTCGTATCTACTGCAATACATTGCTTACTGAAGGCGGTGTGACCAGACTGGTATTCTATGGTACTTTGGAGGGATGTGGAACAGAGAGTAAAGTCCCACATACCTCCGTTGAAAAGGGAGGATCCTCCGTCCAGACCGGGTGTCATGATCTGGTGGGCGACTGCCCGATAGTTGATGTCGGGCTGTCGTATATGTTCAAATCGCGCGGAGAACTTTGATTGCGCGATGCAGGATTTCGTATTTTCTTCGTAGTTCTTATGTGGCGTCATAGATGTCGCTACATCACTCCCCTCCGGAGATCGGAGATCGATGGTTCTTGATGCTTCTTGATGTGTGCCAGGCCAGCGGTAGGTTGGTTCCAGTGAGTCGGAACCGATGCCGCATAGTTCTCGGTGAATCGGAACTGTCTGCGGTGATGCCCCAGTGAGTCGGGGTGTTGCTATCCCAGTGAGTCGGGATAATGCCCCAGTGAGTCAGGGTGATGATGTCCCAGTGAGTCGGGATGATGCCCCAGTGAGTCGGGGTGGTGGTGTCCCAGTGAGTCGGGACGATGCTGCAGGCTCCAGTGAGTCGGAGTAGTGCTACTAGCTCCAGTGAGTCGGAGCGGTGCTTGTGCGACGTTGGGCTTGATTGCTGGCGTCGACCAGGAGAGGTTCTTCATAGCTCTTCATATTACTGGCCGAAGGTGCGGTGTGCTAAGTCAAGGTCGCTGATGCGGCTGAGGTGATGACCAGGTATGCCCAGGTAGGCATATTGGTGGTCAGGATACCCTTAGCCGAGGGTGCTGGCTGTTTGGCTCGTTGCTCGAAAGCTTGAGGAAGTGATGATGACGTCACGAAGTAGTAGCTGCACGAAGGCTGCGCTGACGTTCTTTGTCGAGGGTCACCAGTTTGGAGGTATGTGGAACAGAGAGTAAAGTCCCACAAACCTCCGTTGAAAAGGAAGGATCCTCTGTCCAGACCGGGTGTCATGATCTGGTGGGCGACTGCCCGATAGTTGATGTCGGGCTGTCGTATATGTTCAAATCGCGCGGAGAACTTTGATTGCGCGATGCAGGATTTCGTATTTTCTTCGTAGTTCTTATGTGGCGTCATAGATGTCGCTACAGTACCATAGATTTGGACGTGAAAACATAGTACAAAACTATAAAAACCAGAAAAAAAATGTCCTATAGCTAATTAACATTATTGGTACTAAAAATACTTGTTTTTCATTTAACCCGATGCCGAGAACAGTGGTGTCCGAGTAGTAATGGACCCGATTTACGAGATATAGGTCGCAGATTCAAACCCAGCCAGGCGCATTATTTTGTGTAATTTACTTCATCGGCACTACTCACAAAACGGTGAAGGAAAACATCGTGAGGAAACCGGCATATCCTAGAACCAAAAATTCGAAAACATATGATATCCACCAACACGCACTGGGCCCGCGTGGTGGATTACGGCCCATTTCCTCTCTTAGAGAGGAGGCCTGAGTCTCAGCAGTAGGAACATTAAAAAGGCTGATGTTGATGATGATGATTTAACACGATAATGACGAAACCAAGCAAAAAGTTACGATTTTAACATGTATAAGGTTCAGGATGTCATGTCCATCATAGCCGGAACCTCTTCCAGAGAACATATTGTATGGGTGACGAGTGGGTAACAAGCAATAATCAATCTACCTATTCCAGAATACGCAACTGATTTATTATGATGGCTGTAAGTACTCTGTATTCAATTCACAACAAGCCCAGAGAAGGTTTTTTAGAGGATGCGTCTTGATACACATTTCCACTGTTTTTCATACAACCGCTCATAACCGATTTTGACGGTATTACACATTTTTCATTAGATATTTTGGAAACACAGTATCTTGTGGATATTATCTAGGCTTCTATTAAAATCAATTTCTTTTGTCTTAAACTAATCCAGTAAAGACTTCTGAAAATCTAACACATATGAACTTTGACACTTAAAAATGTGCCTAAAAATTAAAAATGTCAAAAAAGTAAAACTACAGAAGCCTTGCAAATCTTATTAAGATTCTAAATGACGACAACTTTTTTCAAAAACTTTTAAGGGTTTAAAAAAACAGCTATTTCCTGGAGCAAGTTTTGTGAAATATTCGAGTAAATCTCGAAATTACCGAATACTAACAGAGTTTTCAGGCGTTATCTCTTTTTTTGCGTAGCCTTTTTGTCAAACATCGTCGATTGCGTTAGATGAAGTAAAAAGCTTTTAAACCATTTTCGATGTTGACGATAGGCGAGTGGAAAAGGAGCCTCTTAAAACCGTTTTGTCCACGCGGCTGCCAATAGAGAAAGAGGAGACCACGTCTGCCTTTATGTGTTGCCTCTAGCTGGTCAACCTATAAGGTTGTGGTCTGCTTAACTGGACTAACCTGTGGCAGCCCTAATAAATACAAGCGTCAGGGTGGGCTTCGGCGCCGATAGCGGAAGGACTTTGGTGTGTTTTTTAGTAAGGAGACCTGATCCATGTGATCGGAACTTTTATCTGCACAGCCCACGCTAAATGTCATCCCTGCCAAAGTGTTGTGACGTCATCATCTCTTCGTCTCGTTGTATTTGATGTTGACTTCAACAACATAGTCATTCTGCGGGTTAACCATGGCAGGATGAGAGTGGCGGAGCCAATGTTGGATACCAAAAATACCACCCTTGGAACCAACGGCTTGCTTGGGATAGGTTAAGTTCTGAGCATGAATGCTCGAGAGCTCCCCTTTCCCCTAAGTACTCGGTAAGGTCGGAAATACAATGAGACTTTTCTGCTACAGCAGAAAACTCACAAATTTACAATTTTTTCCATATACTTTTATAACGACTGTTTATAAAAACATTATCTGAGTATCTTTTCAAATGAATCACTGAAAGGCTTTTAAATATTGCTTCTAATCATTTATATTTTTATTATATTTTATATTGACTTCGACAACAAATCATAGAAATTATTCCGTATATTTTTAAAAGCCCTATTTATAAAAACATTACCTGAGCTCCTACTCAAAGGCTGTAATGGACCATGAAAACCACATCCTCAATACCTTTATCACCTATACTATTAATCCATAATTTCTAATTTCCTGTCAAAAAATATTGTTATAAAAGCTAAACTGGCTCATCATAATAGATTACCCAGATCTCATTTACTAACGATATCACGTAAATAGAAAACTGCGTAAACCCTGGCGAATAAGTTTAAAAATGATTTTAAAATACTTTTACTTTGGTTGGATTTTCTATTTGAAATTCCAAAATGTTTACTCTAAATCAGAAATTAAACAAGTAAGTGCTTTTTTTTTAGCTTCTTTAATAACAAGATTACTACTAATACGACGGAAAATGAACTAATAGTGACTGTAGGTTCAACTTTGTGGACGGTTACTCGCGATCGACAGCAGGGGAAAAGTTAGAGGAGGCCTTTACCATAAGGCAAACTTCAGTCTTAAACATTTTATAAACTTTAACCTAGAAAGCAAGCGAAGTCCAAAGAAACAATTTATTTATTTATGTACACACAAACATTTAAATACAAAAACCAAATACAGATAAAAGAGTACACAGGACCTGCTTATCTCTAACGAAATTTCTTCCAGCAGTTATAATATAATATTGACAAATATGTTATATGTAGTTTTACGAATCGTATGTGCAACAATTTAGAGCAGGGCTGGCCGAGTGTTTAATTTAGTTTATTGCCACTGCTCTCAAAACGGTGAAAGAAAACATTGTGAGGAAAGCAGCATAACCTAGAACCATAAATTCGAAGACATGTGACATCCACCAACCCGCACTGGTCCCGCCTGGTGGATTACGGCTCATTTCCTTTCCTAGAGAAGAGGTCTGAGTCCCAGCAGTGGGAACATTAAAGGCTGACTATGCTATGCTATGAGCAACATGGTCTCTGGGCACGCCACAATTATGGCGGTAAGTCCCCTCTTTGAGGCGTGGCTGGAAAGACCTCACGGCGTCCTTATCTTCCGCATGACGCAGGTTCTCACCGGACAAGGCAAGTTCGGGAGGTTCCTGCACCGGATTAAAGCGGAAGAGACGCGCGGGCATCGCCACTGTGCGGAACGCCCGGAGGACACGGTGGAGCACACAGTCGAGGTGTGCCCTGCCTGGGCGGAGCGGAGCATCGCCGTGCCCTCGTGGGGGCGATCGGCGGCGGAGACCTCTCGCGCCGGGCTTTGGTTGAGGCCATGGTACGGAGCGAGGAGGAATGGCAGGCGGTCACCTCCTTCTGCGAAGCAGTAATGCTAGCAAAGGAGGAGGCCGACCACATCAGGCAACGGTGCCCTCGCCGCCGCCGCCGGGATTCCGATCCTGATTTCCGGCCACCGTAGACGTGGGCTCGCGGACGGCGAGCCATGGGTAGCTCGCTGTCCGACCGTGTGGTAACTGTCCGGACCGAGCCCAAGACGTCGACGGCGCGCACTGTTCCCGCTCACCTCAAGGAGTTGTCAGCAGCAGGAGGGGCCCAGCTGGGTCGAAACCTACTGGGGCCAGGGTTATCCGAAAGGAAGCTCGAACCCCGGTATGAAGGCTAGAAGGAACGGCGCGGGGTTTTTAGTCAGTAAGAGTCTGACACTGTCTCCCGCTCCACCCAAGAGCGAGTTTCGTCAAAGATGATTTTCCCCATCGACAAAAAAAAAAAAGCTCGTGGGAGTTGAAATTTCCTCAGACCTTAACTTTGGGTGATTCATTGAGTCCAAAGCCAAGGTAGCTACTAGGATACTAGGCGTCCTTGCAAAGGTCCGGCGGTACTTCACACCAGGACCGCTTTTACCGCTATACAAAGCACAGGTCCGTTTCGTGTGTGGAGTATATTTAAGGTCTAGGCTAGAACGAACGGGGTGGGTTTTTAGTCAGTAAGAGTCTGACACTATCTCCCGCTCCACCCAAAAGCGGGGGTTGTCATAAGATGATTTTTGCCCACCGTAAAAAAAAAAAACTATTTACTGAGTTTTGGAAACATATTAGCATTGCTCTGATATATTTTTTCATATTT
The DNA here is from genome assembly GCA_949319445.1 of Mythimna lalbum. NCBI lineage: Eukaryota > Metazoa > Arthropoda > Insecta > Lepidoptera > Noctuidae > Mythimna > Mythimna lalbum. Next base: position 19,584,009 of record OX439362.1, on the reverse strand, counting down.
CATAGGCGATCAATTGATCAATCAATATTTCGTTTTGTTTGTCTTATAACAACTAAACACAACGTGCAGCTCCTACAGTGTCCTAAATAGATGTTATAGTATCAGTCTACGAAGAAAAGAGAAGTTATCACCTCTTTCAAGGTGTCGTGCAAGCATGATTGTATATTGTTTTCTGTTGTCTTTATAGTATAGTGGCAATTAATCTGCCTTATTTGAACTACTTATTGCTTTTCCGTCAAAAAGACGTAGATCTTTAATCTTTGGTTTATAATCTAATTATTATAAATTTGTGTTGTAGATATCCTATTTTGATACTGAGCGTCCATCAATCGATTGGTATGATAGGAAGATCTTCCCAACTGTCACTTTGATCAGTAAACGATTGAGCCGACAGGATCCAAGGCACTTTGTGGATTTACATTATTCTTTGAAGGTCTACGCTTCCAATAATTTCATGGTAAGTTTACAGAAGAGTCACAAAATAGCTCTTTATGAAGAAACTTGTCAAAGAACTACTACCTTAGATGTATTTTGTCACACTACCACATCTTGCCGGATCGTCGAGTTACTAATTATCCTGTTACTAAGCAGCATCAATTGCACTAATCATCGCGGTAAGTCCCCAGTTTGAGAAGTGGCTAGAGAGATGTCAAGGCATCCTCACCCTCCGCATGATGCAGATCCTCACCTGGGTGCCGCCATTGTGCGAACTGTTTAGAGAAAGAAAAAAAGGCGGACAGGGTGGAGCCTACAGTGGAGGTGTGCCTCGTTTGGGCGGAGCACCTCCGTATCCTCGTAGAAGCAATCGATGGCAGCAACCTGTTAACTGCCAAAAGGGAAACCCGTGGCCCTTGAACACAAAGGCAAAGAAGGAACATAGATGTGGTTTTAGTCAGGAAAAGTCTGACACGCCCTAGAGTGGGTTTTTTTTTGTCGACGTGGAAAATCATCTTATGACAAAACCCGCTCTTAGGTGGACCGGGAGATAGTGTCAGACTCTTACTAACTAAAAACCCCGCACTGTTCCTTCTAACCTTCATACCGGGGCACGAGCTCCCTTTCGGACAACCCTGTCCCCAGTAGGCTTCGACCCAGCTGGGCCCCTCCTACTGCTGACAACTCCTTGAGTGGGTGAAGACATTGGATGATTTCCAACCTTAATATAAACATTAATTGCACTGATCCAGTAGACTAAAAAATAAATGTTTATCAGACAGACAGAGTGATGACCACTTAACGAAATTCAGTCATAGGTTCATTTTTCACATTTTTATTATTAAACAAAGAAACAAAATTAATTATTATTAACGAGATATTATCTAGACACGCGGCAGCGCTACCCTACTCTACCCTACCAAACTTCAAATAAACCATCTACTAAATAGTAATAGTCCTAACAAAGCCTAAAAATTTGGTTTGGATAAGTGAGCCCGTTATTGAGTTATAAATTAACAACGAAAAGTGGCATTGATTTTTATTAATATAGATAGATAGATTACACGAACCCCTTGGAGCCACTTTTGACCCCCTGATAACTCAAAAACTATTGTAGATAAATATGTCAAAGGCTCATATTATATTGAGCCTTGCGAGATACATATGAGCTACAAATTTTACAAACATCTAAAATGGTTATTTTGATATGAATCCGCGTACACCCGCAGTCTACCATTAGCAAGCGCATGAGAACGACCCAAGTCCCGTCCTTGAATCAAGTAAACAAGAAGGTAGGACCATTGAACTTGGCACCCATTTCAAGTCAACAAACAAGGCATATATTGAATTTGGCTCTTATTTTATATTTATGTTTTTGATTGGATTAATGTTACAGTTTGACTTCTACTTCTACCAGTTCTTAACAAACAGATACCAACCCAGCTTCGTGGAACTGCATTTTAGATTTTGTGACCTGTTGCAGTATGATACAATCTTCGGTTCAGTAATGTTAGATGCATTAGAAGGCCAACAATGTCCTTTTCCGCCGGTGAGTACAATAAAATTAAGATTGGAGATAGGAATGTCCCATATCCAAAAATACAGAAAATTTTAAAACTTTCCTATATTCGTTGTCATTGCGACATTATTTTCAGAGCTTTTACTAAAAAGGTGAAAAAGATTGATAGAATCTATAGATGTGACATATTTCAGCGCAAGATTTCCGCGCATTTTGCAAAAAACACCTGCCTTTTCGGGGTTTTTACTCGACGAGTATGTATAAATGTTGTCTCTGGCATAGTTTTTCTATTGTTTCTTTTAGTGAGCCAATTATTTGCGGTTCACTTTTTGTTGCATAATTTAGCTTTTTTTATTATTATATAGGCTCGCGTTTGACCACCTGCTCGATGCCATAGAAGCTATCTTACGTAGACCGAAGCGGTGTGCGTGCGCGTGAATGAACAAACAAATAAATTCAAAATCAATTCAATTGCTTATAATTAGTGAAATATAATCAATGAATCCGACCGTTAGACCGATGACCTGGTCAGGGTCGTGGGAATCCGATGGAAGCGTGACGCACAGGACCGGTCGTTGTGGTGACGCTTGGGAGAGGGCTATGTCCAGCAGTGGACGTCTTTCGGCTGATAAGGACCAGTCGTTGTGGTGACGCTTGGGAGAGGCCTATGTCCAGCAGTGGACGTCTTTCAGCTGATAATAATAATAATATGATGATGATGATGATGAATCAATCTATGATTTAATTTGGACTGTTGAAGTGTTTTTTCTTTCAGGGTATTTATGATTTGAAAAACATGACGATCCCATATGTACCGAAAAACTTCCCGTTTACCAAAGGTCGTATCTACTGCAATGTATCGCTTACTGAAGGCGGTGCGACCAGAGTTGTAGTCCGTGCCAGCATTGATTTGGAGGTGAAAATATGGTACAAAAGTCTAAAAACCAGGAAAAATACTTCTGTATCTAATTAACATTATTTCTGTTAAAAGAATTTTGAGCACTAAATACTTGTTTTTCATTTTACCCGATTATGACAAAACTAAGAAGGGCTTTATGATATTAAAATTGCCCTGATTTTTTTTATAGTCAGTCTAAAGTCAAACGTCTTGGGTGTTCCATGGCTCTTTATGGGGCGCCAGTTTGGGCGCCGTCGCTGCATCAGCAACCGAAGGCCCAGCTGACCGTATGCCAGAGGGTAATGGAAATACGGATGGTGCGGGGATACCACACGGTTCCCCGCGTAACGGCGAGCTTTCTTGCTGGCCTGCTACCATAGGATCTGGAGGCAACAGTCCTTGCACACATGCACGATTTGCGCGTGGAGAATCAACACCCGCCGAGACGAAAGTCCGCTACCGCGACAGGTCGCGGCATGGTGGACAGAGTTCCGACGTGATCTCATGGTGAAAAGGCGTCAGTGACTATCGCAACTCAGTGCTGGGTACGCCGCTATTATGGCGGTAAGTCCCCTCTTTGAGGCGTGGCTGGAAAGACCTCACGACGTCTTCGCCTTCCGCATGACGCAAGTTCTCACCGGACGTGGTAAGTTCGGAAGGTTCCTGCACCGGATTTGTGTGGAAATGACGCCCGGGTGTCGCCACTGTGACGAACGCCTGGAGGACACCGCGGAGCACACAGTGGAGGTATGCCCCACTTGGGCAGAGCATCGCCGTGCCCTTGTGGGGGCGATCGGCGGCGGTGATCTTTCACGCCAGGCCTTGGTACAGGCCATGGTCCGGAGCGAGGAAGAGTGGCAGGCGGTCGCCTCCTTCTGCAAAGCAGTAATGCTAATAAAGGAGGAGGCCGACCCCATCAAAATCTTTTAGCCCGTAAGAGTCTGACATCACCTCCCGCTCCGCCCAAGGGATGGAAGATGGAAGATGAAGAGGGAAGATGTCATTTGGATGATATTATATTATACTAAGAAAAGTTGTTCAACTTTTTTAAACATTAAATTCTGTAATTTGTAATAAAACACAACATTTATGCCTGCTACATCAAAGGCATTAATTAGATTAACTTGTAATCCTAGTAGTCCTGATCATAAATGACAATTGACTCCCAGTATCCAACAATAGCCTAGCTGGAGGAGTACTCTTAGTCTGAGTATCAACGACCTTCACTTATGTAGTATATAAGTAGACTTGTCCCGGTAAAATTATGGACAAGATAATTGGAAGATTTTTCTTTTTAACATTCCACAACTATCACACAACGCCATCTAGTCTCAAGCTAAGCAGAGCTCATGTTATGGGTACTAGACAACTGATAAACATACTTATTTATTTCTAAACATACATATATAGATAAATTACACCCAGACACAGAACAAATGATCATACTCTTCACACAAACATTTCTCCTGGGTGGGAAACGAACCCACGACCTCCGGCTTAGCAGTCAGGGTCACTAACCACTAGACCAACAGGCCAGTCAAATGCTGTTTATGCTAATGCTGTGCAGATTTGTAAATGATAAAGTCACTCTAAATTTTTAGTTTGATTGTTTTATATAAAGTAGTTAGTGAATAAGTCATTGGTGTGCTATAAATAAATAAATGGATTAAAACACAACGGAAATCGATAAACATCTGCCTACAACACAAAACGACTGCGCTTAAACAAGTGGATAAAGCCTGTTAGTTTCGAAAGCTGTGACAGACCATGACTGAAACGATAATGGCATATTTCCTGCCAGTTTCATGAAATGCACTGCACTGCAATACAGAAGTGTCAGAAAGAGATTTGCAACCGTTTGTGTCAGGGTTACAACTCATTTATAAGATTTTATTTAGGCTAAACGTTAAACCTAACAGACTAAACTGAATAAAAACTGCGTGAAGTCTTGAAAATTAATGTGATGATGATTTTAAAATATTTTTACTTTGGTTGGATTTTGGTTGGATCAGAAATGAAGATATCCGCAGGAGAACCGAGGTTGCCGACGTAGCTCGAAGAGTCGCCAAACTTAAGTGGCAATGGGCAGGGCACATTGCACGCAGAACAGATGGGCGATGGGGACGAAAGGTTCTGGAGTGGCGGTCACGTACCGGAAGACGCAGCGTTGGAAGGCCTCCAACAAGGTGGACCGACGACCTGGTCAGGGTCGCGGGAATCCGATGGATGCGTGACGCACAGGACCGGTCGTTGTGGCGACGCTTGGGGGAGGCCTATGTCCAGCAGTGGACGTCTTTCGGCTGATATGATGATGATGATGATGATGGATTTTCTATTTGCAGTACCAATTTATTGGCTGCAAATCAGACAGGGAACGAGTAAGTACTCTTTAAAAACTTGTTGTGAACAAATTGTGAATATTTCAAAGTGTGGGAATTCCAACAACTTTGGGTTTTAAGAATTTATTTACTAACTTGATTATTTCCACTGAAAAAGGAAAAAGTAGATATTACTACTGACAGGTATAGCTCCACCAGAAGTTCACCACGAAACCGCCAGGTGCATTAAGAAAGCCAAACAGGAACGAGATAGCCGTCACCCCCTTACACGGGCACTAATTTTCACATACTTGCTACAAAGTCACAAAAGATTTATAAGATTTACAACCTCCTCGGAGAACAGCGGTTTTCTGGCAGAATATCTGCTACCAGGATGCGAACTGCAATGGTCAATCTGGAATTTTTTTAACTGGCTGCGGGCTCAGGTTGGTCGCTGCAGAGATAATTTGGTCAAATAGATTTTCATTGACCTATTTATACAGCGCCAGTGTGGAGCCTCTTCACAGGATATGTGTCACCTACTGTCCTGCCGAGCATGTACATTTACCTGAACCTTCCACGACTTATACGAGGCCAAGGACAGAGCTGTCCAAGTGACTAAATATCGGTCGGACAACATTTGAGTCAGATTGACATTACACACATTGATCAGACACGATGAACGACGACAATGACGATGACGTTAAAACGCCCCCCACAAGGAATTACTTCTATATGGTGGGTGCGCTTACAATAAGAAAAAAAAAGAAAAGAAAGAGAAATAATTTATTTGCGTCCAACACAACAACACAACACAATACACAACAACACAAACAAGACATCCAGACCTGGAATAACTATCTGGAGACTACTCAAACATGGGTTCCGCGGCATGCAACAAAGCAGTAATTTGCTTATTCACTGCGTCCTCGGTGCCATCGCCTTCTCCATAATCACAACATGACAGCTCCTACAGTGTCCTAAAAAGATATTATAAGATAGAAACGAGAAGTTATCACCTCTTACAATATGATGTAACTGTATATGGTTTTTGATTGTCTTAACAGTGGTTCAGCATCACCAAGTCATCCACTTTATTTAAACTACTTATTGCTTTCCCATCAAGAAGACTTAGCACATTAATCTCTGGTTTGCCTTCTAATTACTACCATCATTTCTGTTGTAGATATCCTATTTTGATACTGAGCGTGCATCAGTCGATTGGTATGATAGCAAGGTCTTCACAACTTTGACTGCGATCAGTAAACGATTGAACCGACAGGATCCTAGGCACTTTTTGAACGTTCAAATACTTTTTCTGATCTACGTTTCCAATAATTTCACGGTAAGTTTACAGGACAGCCACAGGATAGGTCTTTATGAAGGATCTTGTCAATGGAATGACTGCCGTAGTTGCTTATTGTCACACTATTTTGCCGGAAATATGTTGAGGCTTCAGTTGATGGATGCGTGACGCACAGGACCGGTCGTTGTGGCGACGCTTGGGGGAGGCCTATGCCCAACAATGGACGTCTTTCGGCTGGTATGATGAAGATTCAGTTACACTAATCATTGCGGTAAGTCCCCTCTTTGAGAAGTGGCTGAAGAGACGTCAATGCGGCTTTATCTACCGCATGGCGCAGGTAACCACCGGACATGGTAAGTTCGGGAACACCCGGGTGCCAACATTTTGCGAACAACCCAAAGAAAAAAAGAGGAAGAAAGAAAGGAGGATACGGTGGAGCATACGGTGGAGGAGTGCCCCGTTTGGTTATATTACAGGAAGTTTGAAAGTGGTGCCAGTGACGTTGAAGGGAGTTGACAGTAAAAGTTGAAGAGGAATCTTTTGTCTTGGTAGTATATGTTTAAGTCTTTGGTCTTGGTATAGTTATGTAAAGAAAAGGGATGTAGCGCATGTTAATAAAAGAGTTTGGACTACATATGGATGGGTGGAGAGGATGAGTAAAGCCAAAGAAAAGATGGATGGATTGTGTGAAGAGTGGTACGAAAGAAAAGGAAGTTAGTGTTAGCATGACGGGTGACAGGATAGAATGGAAAAAGGATCCTAGGCACTTTTTGAATTTGCAAATACATACGAAGGTCTACGCTTCCAATAATTTAATGGTAAGGTTACAGGAGAGTCACAGAATAGCTCTTTATGAAGAAATTTGTCAGAGAATTACTACCAGAGATGTATTTTGTCACACTACCACATCTTGCCGGATCGTCGAGTTACTAATTATCCTGTTACTAAGCAGCATCAATTGCACTAATCATTGCGGTAAGTCCCCAGTTTGAGAAGTGGCTAGAGAGATGTCAAGGCGTCCTCACCCTCCGCATGATGCAGGTCCTCACCTGGGTGCCACCATTGTGCGAGCGAACTGCTCAGTGAAAGAAAAAAAGGTGGACACGGTGGAGCCTAACAGTGGAGATGTGGCCCGCTTGAGAGGAGCACTTCCGTGTCCTCGTAAAGACGATCGGTTGCAACGACTTCTTACGCCCTGATGCAAACCATGGGCCAGAGCGATAAGCAATGGGCAGTTAGCCATCCGGCCGTCCGGTAACCGTCCGGACCGAGCCCGAGTCGTTGGCGGCGCGTAGTGTTCCACGCGCGCCTCAAAAAGATGTCAGCAAAACCGTAGAGGCCCAGCAGGGGTGAAGCCTGTTGGGGCTTGGGATGACTTCCGAAAGGGAAACCCGTGGTCCGTGAACACAGGGGCAAAGAAGGAACATAGGTATGGTTTTAATCAGAAAAAGTCTTACACGCCCCTCCTTCACCCTAGAGCGGGACTGATGGTAAGGCCCACTAGTTTATTAAAAGCCTATTCACTCTAGCCTTGAAGATACCCAAATTATAATCGGACGCGACTACCTTAAAATAAAAATTAGTTAGACCGATGTAGATTAAATGTTTATCAGACAGACAGAGTGCTGACCACCCAACCAACAATATTACAATGTCATGATAATTACATTAAGTAATAAAGTTCATGAAGCGGAGTGGTTCCGGGAGGCCATGTCGGAAATCTGCGACGTGGCAATGCTCTGAGTCCGGCCAGGACGTGCCCGGCATCAGGTGTACTGGTGCTCGCCGGCGATCGCAGAACTGCGCAAAGCATGCGTTGCCGCACGGCGCCGTTACACCAGACACCGCAGGCGCCGCATCCGCCCGCCGGATGCGGAGACCGTAGAGGCGGAGCTGTACAAGGGATACAGAGTGGCGAAGCGCACCCTCGAGTGGAGATACGGCGGACCAAATTAGAAGCCCACGACGTGTGGCTGGGGACTCTGAACGGAGACCCATGGGGACGACCCTACAAAATGATGCGGGATAAGCTCCGTGCCTGGGCTCCCCCGCTGACACAGAGTCTCCGGCCCCAGCTCGTGGAGGTTGTGCTGAACGTTCTGTTCCCTTCGAGAGGGGAACATTCTACCCCGCCCACGGCTCCACCTCTAGCGCTACCTGACGCGGACCACGACGGCGATGACGACGATATTCCAGAGGTGACCGAGGTGAAGATGAGAGTGGCGGTACGAAGTCTGAACGCAAAAAATACCGCCCCAGAACCCGACGGCTTGCATGGGAAAGCCTGGGTCCTGGCCATGGAGGAACTCTGACCTCGACTAAAAGGGCTCTGTAGCGCATGTCTGCCAGAGGGGCCAGTTCCCACTCCGTTGGAAGACCGGGAAACTGGTCCTCATAGCGAAGCCGGAGCGCCCTGCGGACTCTCCGTCCGCATACCGGCCCATCGTGCTGCTAGACGAGATGGGCAAGCTCTGTGAAAGGGTTATTACAGACCACCTCGTCGCGCATTTGGAGTGAGTGAAGCCCAATCTCGCAGACAGTCAGTTTGGCTTCCGCAGGGGGCGCTCTATAGTGGACGCCATCGTGCGCATAAGAGCTCTCACGACAGGGGATGCGGTGTCCCGAGGCAGGGTCATCGTGGTGGTGTCCTTGGACATCACCAACGCCTTTAAATCCCTGCCCTGGACTAGCATTAGAACGGCACTCCGGTATCACCGGGTACCTGAATACCTCCGTCTAGTGATCGAGGCCTACCTGAAGGACAGGTTCATCATCTACCCTGGTCACGAGGGAGAGTGGAAACGGCGAGGGATGTCGTGCGGTGTTCTGCAGGGGTCTGTTATAGTCTTAATTTCTATATAAAGGTTTCTTGTAAAACTATTACTGTCCAAAGATAACTTCGTGAAGTTCGTTTAAGCTTTTAATATTTATCCGCCATTTTATCCAATATGGCGCGACAGTTTTGTTACTTTAAGACTAATATTATTTTTAAACACAACTTAGTAAATACGCCGTGTTTAAAAGACGAACCAAAATTGAGATGTAAAACACAATATACTTCACCGAAAATATTTATGCGTTTGCCGTTCAAACATGCACATATAATATTACGTGCGAAATACTTCTTAATACATTTTATAATATAGATGAAGTTTTATTATTATCTTAGTTTTTTTTTTCTCCACATCGCACAACAAATTCACACATTTTTGAAGTAGCTAGTAGTTGAAGCGCGGAGTACGTTACACGCCTGCCTGGTTATATTAAATGCTCATAGCTGGGTTCGCGGGAGCAGATAGTTCTGCGTAGTCCAACTATAAGTGTATTATTGGTCTAAGTGGTGTTCGTCAAGTCTACTATGAGTGTTTTATTAGCAAAAGTACGCGAACTCAGGTTGGCCGCTGTAAAAGCAATCTGGCCAAATGGGGCTTCCTCGACCCATCTCTAGCACAGTGCCAGTGTGGTGCCTCTCCACAGGACATGCGCCATCTGCTATGCTGCCCATCCTGCATTACCACCTGCAGTTTTCAAGATCTATATGAGGCCAACAATAGAGCCGTACAGGTTGCTAAATATTGGTCAGAGAAAGTATAGTTTGAGAACATCGACACGAAAAGAAGAAGAAGAAGAAAAGTACGCGTATAAAATGGGCCCTTTTCCGTGGTTATAAACTTTTACTAGACTGTTATAGACCTGGCCCCGGAACCACTACAAGACCACATTTTGTTACTTGGGTAGTCTGTCTAAAAAGTCAAACGACGTGGGTAATTATTAGAGTAAACGGAAATCTGGAGTAGTCAAAGTAGTCAAGGGTAATTAAGAGATTTTTATCACTACTTACTAATAGAACCTTAAAAAAAGTATCGAATATAAGTATTTTTTTTTAATCTTCTATCTATATCTTCTATACTTATAATAATCTGTAGAGAGGTCAATTCTGTACATGAAATATATTTCCAAAATAACTATCAGGGGGTGATTAGTGGTCGATACTGATACCAAAAATGCAAACAGTAAAATTTTTGTCTGTCTGTCTGTCTGTCTGTCTGTCTGTCTGTCTGTCTGTCTGTCTGTCTGTATGTTCTTTATAGAAACAAAAACTACTCGATGGATTTTAATGAAACTTGGAACAATCATTCTTCATACTCCTGGGCAGGTTATAGTATACTTTTCATCACGCTACGATCAATAGGAGCAGAGCAGTGAAAGGAACTGTTGGGAAAACGGGAGAAATTACTCCATTTTTTAAGCTTCCGTCGCTTTTGCAGCCTTAATGGTTAAAACTAAACAGAAATCATGTATTACGGAAATGTTCTCCTTAAAATTATATAAAAAATATCCCACGACAGCATATGTCTATCTTTTATGGTTGACTCACACGTGTAACTCCCGATAGCTTAGCAGTTCGGAGCTTTTTGTTTATTTTTGTCTACTCTTACGTTTATAACACTCTCACTCATCCCTAATTAAAAAAATTAACATTATTATCTACTCAATAAAAAAAGAATCATAGAAATCGGTATAGAAACACCAAGTTATACATGAAATACGCTAATAAGCCATCGTGCGTGAATACTGAATCATGCTATAAGGATTATTTTTGTGTAACGGTCGCCGCGCTCGACGCGGCTCGCGGCGGCAATATTTGGCTGTTGATGCGAATAGACGTTCAGAGTGTTAGACCTTATTGACAGACAATAATTGATTTTAATAAACCGTGCTTATCAGTGCGACTTTTAGTCTACTCTTACGTTTAATAATTTAGTTTTAGATTTCTTTGGTTGTTATTTTATAAAACTTTTTTTTTTAATTTATTTAGCTGTAGTTTTAAATAGGTAAGTACCAAGGTATCAAATAGGTTATTTCATTATATTAAATGTAGTTTAGGTACGTACTTATACTTAGAATAAATCTGTAGAAGTGAAAATTCTGTACATTGAAAATATAAAAAAAATAAACGGCAGGGGGTGTTACTAGACCAACACCGAACCCAAAAATGTCTGTTTGTTCAGGCATCACGCAAAAACTACTGGTCCGATTACGATGAAACTTGGTATAATTATTCTTTAATATCCTGGGCACCACACTGGGTACTTTTTATATCGGAAAAGTACCTATATACTATAAAAACAAACTTAATTTTGCGGTTCGATCCCTAGACCCGATTACTGTACCAACCGCAAATAATAAGTTGGTTGTAGGTTACGTCACCCGCTGTGGAGTTCACTAAGGGGCGCTGCACATGGCTAAGATACAATAATATTTGGGTAAATAATATGTAGTTTCCGTTTTCTCAACGTTTCGTAAATGGCGTTGGTGTCGAGTTAGATCATGCTATGGGAACACTTTTTGGGAATAAAGAAAAAAGCGCGTTTTCCTATAACCCATTTATTAATGACATCGAACACGGAGACATTGGCACCATGTCTAAGATGTGTGCACACTGTCACGTGCGTAAGTGGAAGGGAGAGATCTGGAACGTCTCGAATCGTCTCGCGTATCACGTTGTTTTCCAGTCCCCGGGCTTTAATAATTCGACATCAGACGTTTCAGATCTTTGATTTTGACGACCCCATTGTCGCTGGCATAAGCAACAGGATTCGCGTACGAAGTCGCTGGCAGAAGCTAGTGATTTAATATTATTACTTTAAATTATCTTTTGTATTTTATATTGTTAAAAGGTCCCCAATTTTTAACAATATAAAATAAAAAAAGATTTTCGTTTAGAATATACCTATTTTAGTCTCTCTGTAATAATATTCTTAGTACAAAAGTAGGATACATATGCAAAGATATTATAAGAGTGGCATAAGTACTTACTTAAAAAATACGATTACGATTCTAGATTTATGTTATTACTATATAAGTATATAAATCACACACATAAATCTAGAATAGTAAAAGAAATCTGATTCTAATATTCTATTCCGCTTAACAATTCATCATCACTAGCCATATTCATATATCCTACTAGAGACGATATATAAAATCTTTGATGCGCAGTCACCGAGTCAGATTTTGAGTCTGTGGTAAAATAAAAGAAAAAGATGGCTGATCGATGGATCACAACGGCAATAGATTACATCATATTACATAATATATAATACTAGCTTCTGCCCGCGACTTCGTCCGCGGAAAAATTCTTGTTTGTAAATAAGATTACACTCGATTAGACGCTGCGCACGTTCAGCGCTAGATTCCTGAGCACGGGCCTACGAGGTTATGACATTTTGCCTACCAAGCTGCTGCGAGCGCTCAGCGCTAGTCTCCCTATACCTTGTCTCAGAGACATGCTGCCTTAAATGAGATAGACGCTGCGCACGTTGAGCGCTAGATTCCCGAGCACGGGCCTGCGATGTTATGACATTTTGCCTACCAAGCCGCTGCGAGCGCTCAGCGCTAGTCTCCCTATCCCTTGTCTCAGAGACATGCTGCCTTAAATGAGATAGACGCTGCGCACGTTCAGCGCTAGATTCCCGAGCACGGGCCTGCGATGTTATGACATTTTGCCTACCAAGCCGCTGCGAGCGCTCAGCGCTAGTCTCCCTATCCCTTGTCTCAGAGACATGCTGCCTTAATTGAGATAGACGCTGCGCACGTTGAGCGCTAGATTCCCGTGCACGGGCCTGCGATGTTATGACATTTGGCCTACCCAGCCGCTGCGAGCGCTCAGCGCTGGTCTCCCTATCCCTTGTCTCAGAGACATGCTGCCTTAAATGAGATAGACGCTGCGCACGTTCAGCGCTAGATTCCCGAGCACGGGCCTGCGATGTTATGACATTTTGCCGCACAAGCCGCTGCGAGCGCTCAGCGCTAGTCTCCCTATCCCTTGTCTCAGAGACATGCTGCCTTAACTCAGATAGACGGTGCGCACGTTCAGCGCTAGTTTCTCGAGCACGGGCCCGCGACTTCCTCACATTTTGGCTAGCGAGCTAGATTCTCTAGCGCATGCTTGCGAAATATATTCTCTATTTCTCGAGAGGCGCTGCTTATTTAAAGGGGCAGATTCTTCCGTACGGCGTACTCGAGCGGCTCTTGTCTGTGATGTCTGCCGGGACAGTTGAGATTTCCTTTTAGACATGCTCTCAACAAACTACGCACAGACTTGAAAACAATTATGTACAAAGGGAGAGCGACTCGAACACCGTCCGCCTTTACAAAACAAAACAATCGTAATGTCGAATAACTCGTATCGATTATTACGATAGAACGAAATACGAAACTACGAACATACAAAACAAACGTATAACGAAATTACGATATTTTCGATTATGAGGTATCTATCAACAACAACAACCATACGAACGAAACAACCGAAACCAGTAAGCAACTGACAGAAGAACTCCAACTAACGACAACGTGGGCCTAATAATTCGAGAGGGTCATCAATCCACAGAAAGTCTTAACACCGCGATTCAGAAAAATTACGTAATTGCAGAACGCCATCTATGGGCAAATAGGTAAAACGTTGGGCACGCCACAATTATGGCGGTAAGTCCCCTCTTTGAGGCGTGGCTGGAAAGGCCTCACGGCGTCCTTACCTTCCGCATGACACAGGTCCTCACCGGACATGGCAAGTTCGGGAGGTTCCTGCACCGAATTAAAGCGGAAGAGACGCCCGGGTGTCGTCACTGTGCGGAACGCCCGGAGGACACGGTGGAGCACACAGTCGAGGTGTGCCCTGCCTGGGCAGAGCATCACCGTGCCCTCGTGGGGGCGATCTGCAGTGGAGACCTCTCGCGCCGGGCCCTGGTTGAGGCCATGGTCCGGAGCGAGGAGGAATGGCAGGCGGTCGCCTCCTTCTGCAAAGCAGTAATGTTAGCAAAGGAGGAGGCAGACCGCATCAGGCAACGGCGCCCCCGCCGCCGCCGCCGGGATTCCGATCCCGATTTCCGGCCACCGTAGACGCGGGCTCGCGGACGGCAAGCCATGGGTATCTCGCTGTCCGATCGTCCGGTAATGGACCGAGCCCAAGACGTCGACGGCGCGCACTGTTCCCGCGCGCCTCAAGGAGTTGTCAGCTACAGCAGAGGCCCAGCTGGGTCGAAGCCTACCGGGTCCAGGGTTATCCGAAAGGGAACTCGTGCCCTGGTTTGAAGGCTAGAAGGAACGGGGTGCGTTTTTAGTCAGTAAGAGTCTGACACTATCTCCCGCTCCACCCAAGGGCGGGGTTGTCATAAGATGATTTTTGTCCAACATATAAAAAAAAAAGCTAAAACGTCTGCACGTTTGCACAATAAAAGTTATGCTAGGGGCATTTTGCGATTTAGTAATTTTATATTATCTCCGAAACTGTATGACCAATTGATATACTGTAAATGGCAAATCTTATCTGTATGATGTTCTTGTGATACTGAAATAATTTGTTGTCATAACATTTAATATTTTGTTACTCAAATAATCAACCAAACGTAAGTATGCCGAAAAAAAATATTTTTAATGCAATAAAAGAAGTATAAAAGATAAAATATAAAAGATAGAGATATGGTATCGCGGACTTTTTTGTAGAAATAATTAAGACAAACCAGGTAGTCATACATTGTTTTTAATTTTAAGCAACTGTTTAGGCAGCGCACGCCAATAATTCTGTTTTATGAGGTATTTTTTTTCAACTTGCTAGACAAAAGTTGTGATAGCTCGGTTAATATACATGCTATAGAAACAATTTATAGCCTATAGCACTCAGGAATAATGTAGCTTTCTGCCAGTAAAAAAAATTTTAGAATTGGATTATGAGTTTCAGAGATTACCACATGTAACATACAAACTTACAAACTTACAAATTTTACTTCTTTATAATATTAGTATAGATGATGTAATCTATTTGGACTAGTCTGTAAGGATATTGTTAGGAATAAAAAAAAAACAAGATTCCTGACCTACGCAACTTACGTAATTGTTTGTTAGCAAAAATGTGTTTTGGGTGAGTTGAGTTATTGGAATGTTGAGTTTCAGCGAGTAGCAATTTAGCTGCTATTGAGTAAAGTTTGAGGGCGCCCAGATGACACGGAAAGGGAAATAAAGACAAGTATCAACTCATATACGAGTAAAAGATAAGCGAGATAAGAACTAAACTAAAAATATGTAAATTAAAACAGTAGCGAGCATTACTGCTTCGAAGAAGGAGGCGACCGCCTGCCAGTCCTCCTCGTTCCGGACCATGGTCTAAACCAAGCCCCGGCGCGAGAGGTCTCCGCCGCCGATCGCCCCCACGAGGGCACTGCGTTGCTCCGCCCAAGCAGGGCACACCTCCACTGTGCTTCGGGCTTTCCGCGCAGTGGCAACACCCGGGCGTCACTTCCACACGAATCCGGTGCAGGAGCCTCCCGAACTTACCATGTCCGGTGAGAACCTGCGTCATGCGGAAAGTGAGGATGCCGTGAAGTCTTTCCAGGCACGCTTCAAAGAGGGGACTTACCGCCATAATTGTGGCGTGACCAGGGACGCCATGACCCTTTCGGCCAGGGCATCTGCAGCAGAAGAACCTTTTCCTCAAAATAAAAACCCAACAAAAAAGAATTTGTGAAATGGGTCCATTCGTTGACGCGTAATGGCGCGACCAAGGGAAATAGGGATTCATTTTTATAATTATGTATTTAGATTATATGAGTTTCTACTCAAAGGCTGTAATGGACCATGAAAACCACATCCTGAGTACCTTTATCACCTATACTCTTAATCCATAATGGCTAATTTCCTGCCAATTTTGTGACACAATATTGTTAAAAAAGTAAAACTACTTAGCTCGTCACAATAGATTACCTCTGGGTAATTTTTGAGGTCTGCCTTATTTGCAAACGATATCACGTAAATAGAAAACTGCGTAAAAGCTGGCAAATAAAATTAAAAATGATTTTAAAATACTTTTACTTTGGTTGGATTTTCTATTTGCAATTCCAAAATGTTTACTGTAAATCAGAAATTAAACAAGTAAGTGCTTTTTTTAATTACATGATTACAATATATAAGACGGAAAAATGAACTGAAATTGACTGCAGGTTCAATTTGGTGGAAGATTACTCGCGATCGACAGCAGAGGAAAGAGTTAGAGGCATATGCATACTTCCTGGAAGCCTCCGGGCTAAAAGAGTTACTCTAACAAGGTGGCGAATCATAATAAATCTTTTAGGTCACAGTGACTACATTCTCTACACTACGGGAGATGCATAGCCGCTTATCTTCAAAATAATAATGCATACTTCAAGGTCTTGGGCATTTTATAAGATTCAACTTATGTAGCAAGCTAAGTCCAAGGAAATAACTTTATTATTCATTTATGTAGACATAAACACTTAAATATAAGTGAACAAAATACAGGTCAAATAGTACAAAGGACCTGCTTATTTCTGACGAAATTTCTTCCAGCAGACATAATTTAATGTTGACAAATATGTTATAGTCATGGGTAATCCATATGTATTTTTTACGAATCATGTTTGCAACATTGTCTCGAAATAAAGGGCTTATTTGTATAATCAGATATATTTCGTAATAAACGAGTGGCTTTTGAAGACAGTAGTAATATTTGAGAGGGTTGGAACATGCATGAATTCGAATAACTTTTAATATGCCATTAACTTTAAAATACAAACGAGCTACTGAGTTTTGGAAACATAAATTAGGACTTGACTGACCTGATATTTATTTTCATAGATGATCATTCAATATTTCGTTTTATTCGGCTTTTAACAACTAAACACAACGTGCAGCTCCTACAGTGTCCTAAATAGATGTGTTAGTATTAGTCTACAAAGAAAAGAGGAGTTATTACCTCTTTCAACGTGTCGTGCAAGCATAATTGTATATTGTTTTCCGTTGTCTTTATAGTGGCATGTCATCTGCCTAGTTAAAACTACTTACTGCTTATCCGTCAAGAAGACTAAGTACATTAATCTTTGGTTTGTCTTTCACTCACCACAATAATTTCTGTTTTAGATGTACTATTTTGATACTGAGCGTCCATCAGTCGATTGGTATGATAGCAAGGTCTTCACAACTTTCACTGCGATCAGTAAACGATTGAACCGACAGGATCCTAGGCATTTTTTGGACCTGCAAATACATACGAAGGTCTACGCTTCCAATAATTTCATGGTAAGGTTGCTAGAGAGTCACAGGATAGCTCCTTATGAAGAAGCTAGTCAAGGAATTACTGCCGTAGATGCATAATTATTTGTCACACTACCACATCTAGTCGGATATACGTCTAGTTACCAATTACCCTATTGCTCAATATCAATTGCACTAATCATGGCGGTAAGTCCCCTGTTTGAGGAGTGGTTAGATAGAGGTCAAGGCCTCCTCAACCTCCACATGACGCAGGTCCTCACCAGGCATAGTAAGTTCGGAAGGTTCCTGCATGTCATTCGTGCCGAAGAAACATCAGTTGGCCTAGACAACGTCACATTTTCATTATTGATAACGAAATTTGATAGCTTCAAAATGTATGGAACAGCATAAGCCTTCGAACCACTACGCGTGAGA
Organism: Mythimna lalbum; assembly: GCA_949319445.1. Classification (NCBI taxonomy): domain Eukaryota; kingdom Metazoa; phylum Arthropoda; class Insecta; order Lepidoptera; family Noctuidae; genus Mythimna; species Mythimna lalbum. The sequence goes on along the minus strand of OX439362.1, from coordinate 19,566,049 downwards.
GTGCATGAAAACCCGCCCGATGATGCAGATCAGCATTCCCGCAAGAAGGCGCGTAGATGCGTTGACACGCAATATGCAACGTGACGCGTGGCAGCGTGATAATCGCCTAAATAGATTGGCGTCTGTCAAAGGATCACACAAGAAAAGTTTTCAAAGTGCAAAAGGCATGTAATAGATTTGATGTTACCTACTAAAATGGAAATTTAGATTTTAGTAATTTTATTTCCCTAATTAATTTCGAAATGAATTAAGCAATAGGTATGTGTAATTGTGCAGTTTAATATTGTTAAAAACTCACACCACAGACGCTCGGGTTTCAATCGCCCTAGAGGCTCGCTAGATATTTGGATTACGTCATTGTTAACATTGAGCACATTGACAAAAGTGACATGAATTGAATGGAGTTCAAGGTCACGTTGTTTTTTTTTTTTCAAATGAATACTTCGATTTGATTTCGACTTAGTGTTATGTTGGTCGATGTAACTTTGTCTACAATTTTATGGTCGATATCGCAAAGGCAAAATCGATCTTCGAAGTGAACTTGAGATAGAGCGAATGGCTCTTGTCTAGGACCCCTGGAACCATTGTGCGAATCGCTCAGGGAAAGAAAAAAAAAGGCGGACACTAGGGCAAAGCACCTCCATGTCCCCGTAGAGGCGATCGGTGGCAGCAACCTCTTACGCCGGGCACTGATGCAAGCCATAGTCCGGAGCGATGAGCAATGGGCAACTCGCCATCCGGCCGTCCGGTAACCGTCCCGACCGAGCCCGATTCCTCGACGGCGCATAGTGTTCCACGCGCACCTCAAAAAGATGACCGCAAAGGCCAATGCCGCAAAGGGCATGTGTTCCGAAAGGGAAACCCACAAGAGCAAAGAAGGAACATAGATGTGGTTTTAGTCAGAAAAAGTCTGACACGCCCTCCTTGACCCTAGAATGGGTAAAGGACATTAATTGCACTAATCCTGAAGACTAAAAGATAAATGTTAATCAGACAGACAGAGTGATGACCACCCATCATGATAATTTCATTAAGTAGTAAAGTTCATGTTTCACATTTCATTAATAAAATAAAAAAGTAAAATTGATAATTACTGACAATCATTAATGTTACAGTTGGACTTCTACTTCTACCAGTTTTTAACAAATAGATACCAACCCAGCTTCGTGGAACTGCATTTTAAATTATGTGACATGTTGCAGTATGATACAATTTTCGGTTCAGCAATGTTAAATGCGTACAAAGGAGACCAAAAATGTCCTTATCCTCCGGTGAGTACAATAAAATTAAGATTGAAGATGTAAGAATGCATAGAGCATCCAAAAGTACAGAAAATTTAACACCTTTCCTATATTCGTTGTCATTGCGGCATTATTTTCATAGCTTTTACAAAAACATATGAAAAAGATTGATATAGTCTATCTGTCCTATCTAAAAAATTAAATTTCAAATATTGTAACATATTTCAGTGAGCAAATTTATAAAATAGCGCTGATGAGAATGTTAAGATGGATTTGTGGTATAACGGAAATGGATTAAGTGAGAAATGAGTATATTACAGGAAGTTTGAAAGTGGCGCCAGAGGCGTTGAAGGGAGTTGACAGTAAAAGTTGAAGAGGAATCGTTTGTCTTGGTATGGTTATGTTAAGGGGAGGGATGATACGCATGTTAATAAAAGAGTTACGAGTATACTCATGTAGTCGGGTGGTGAGGAAGAGGGAGGCCAAAGAAAAGATGGACGGATTGTGTGAATAGTGGTATGAAAGAAAAGGAAGTTAGTGATAGAATGACGGGTGACAGGATAGAATGGAAGAAAAAACGTGTTGCAAAGACTCCAAATAAGACGGGACAAAGGCAAGAAGATAAAGCTTGGTATGCTCGATGTCATTAAAAATTGTTTACTCACACCAAAGTGGTGTGTTTGACAAGTGAACAAACACACTAATTCAAAACCAATCCGGCTTAGTGAAATTATTTCATTTGGACTGTTGAAGTGTATTTTCTTTCAGGGCATTTATTATTTGAATAACATGACGATCCCATATGTACCGAAAAACTTCCCGTTTACTAAAGGTCGTATCTACGTCAATGCATCGCTTACTGAAGGCGGTGTGACCAGACATGTATTCCAAGGTAGCATTGATTTGGAGGTGAAAACATGGTACAAAACGATAAAGACCAGAAAAAATTCTTCTATAGCTAATTATCATTTTTTTTTACTAAAACAATGTTGAACAATAAATACTTGTTTTTTATTTTAACCGATAATGATGAAGCCAAGAAGAGAGTTATGATTTTAACATGCATATAGGTTCAGGATGCTCATCATTGTCGGAATCTCTTCCAGTAGACACATATTATTGTATAAGTGACGAGTGGGTAACAAGCAACAATGAACAAACTATTCCAGAACACGCAACTGATTAAATTTATATGAATACGTAAAATTTACGTAAAAAATTTATATTTAATAATAATAATAACCACATCGCCGTATTTCTCCGTTGACGTCGCTCATCGTCGCTCTCATGCTCCAAAATACCCTAGGTCTGTATCGGTAGAATTTTCTTTGCCGTAATATGCCTAGGATGAAGGGCCAGACTAAGAGAGATACAATCCGCAGGGCAGTTTTGTGGCGAACTGTTGGGTATTAGCGACCCCACGGACCCGATCTCCCGGGAGAATTCCTGTTCTTCATCTACTGTTTGCCTTTATTGGCCGGCCGTAGTAAACACTGACGAGGAACAGAGCTCCCACCTCTCTCTTGCCTTTGTTGGCTGGCTTGAGTGGAGATTCGAAAGAGCAAACATGCTCGGGAGAAGGATGCATATTCCAGTAAGGTGCTGGTAGGAATCTCGACCGTACCTCTGGGATTGTCCTGCTAGCCGTGGTATGCCTCTCCACTCCTCAAACGCAATTATTATTATTATAGTTCCATGTTACCAATCCACTTATGACTATAGACTCTACCAAAGTGTTGTGACGTCATCATCTCTTCGTCTCGTTGTGTTTGATATTGACTTCAACAACTTATTCTGTGGGACAAAAAAGGTAGGATGAGATTGGCGGAACGAAAGTTAAATGGCAAAAATACCACCCCAGGAACCAACTGCTTGCTTGGGAAAGCTTACGTCCTGGCCATGGAGGCTCGAAAGCTTTCCCTTTCTCCTAAGAACTATTAGGTCGGAAACGTAATGAAAGACTTATTGCTAAAGCAGAAATTCTTTCTTAAAAAAATACGGACAAAACTAAAAATTATTCTGTACCTATTTTTCTAGAAGCTCTATTTATAAAAACATTATTTGAGTTCCTACTCAAAGGCTGTAATGGACCATGAAAACCATATCCTGAGTACCTTTATCACCTATATCCATAATGGCTAATTTCCTGCCAATTTTGTGATAAAATATTGTTATAAAAGTTGAACTGGCTCATCATAATAGATTACCCAGACCTTATTTACTAACTACATCACTTAAATAGAAAACTGCGTAAACGCTGGCAAATAAGTTTAAAAATGATTTTAAAATACTTTTACTTTGGTTGGATTTTCTATTTGCAATTCCAGAATGTTCACTGTAAATCAGAAATTAAAAAAGTAAGTGCTTTTTTAAGTTTTTTTTTTTTAATTGCCATTTATACGACGGAAAAATTTACTAAAATTGCCTGCAGGTTTAATTTGGTGGAAGATTACTCGCGATTGACAGCAGTGGAAACAGTTAGAGGAGGCCTATGCCATAAGGCATACCGTCTTGGACATTTTATAAACTTAAATTTTTACAGCTAGCACAATCCAAAGAAAATAATTTATTATATTTTATTTCATTTATGTAAACAAAAACACTTAAATTGAAAAGAACAGCAGACATAATGTTGATAAATATGTTATAGTCATGAATTACTATGTATTTTTACGAATCATGTATGCGACGTTGTCTTGAAATGAAGGGCTTATTTTTATAATCAGAAATATTTCGTAAAAAAACGAGTGGCTTTTGATGATAGTGGTAATATTTGAGAGGGTTGGAACATGAATGAATTCGAATAACTTTTAATATGCCATCAACTTTAAAATACAAGCGATTTACTGAGTTTTGGAAACATAAATTAGGACTGACTGACCTGATATTTATTTTCATAGATGATCATTCAATATTTCGTTATGTTCGTCTTATAACAACTAAAAACAACGTGGCAGCCCATAAAGTGTTCTAAATAGATGTTATAGTATCAGTCTACGAAGAAAAGAGAAGTTATCACCTCTTTCAACGTGTTATGCAAGCATGATTGTATATTGTTTTCCATTGTCTTTATGGTGTCAAGTCATCTGCCTTAACTACAGTGCGTTTCACTTAAGAAGTTCCTTCGGCGTTCTACAGAAAAAAGAAGGGAAAAAAAGAGTTGCCTACTCTACCAAAATTGTTGCCCGTACTGCGAAACGAAATCGATTTTAACGGTAGTTGCAACACTTTTAGTAGAATTATGAGGAGAACGGGATTTTATTTTTAAAAAAACCGGGCCTAAAAGGAAGTTGTCAATGGAGAGCTACAATATTGTGGAGTGGCATTTTCGGTATTTGAAAGAATTGCAGGAAAATCTAAATGGAGCCTAGCGACTTATACTTTATTCCAAAATAGTTTTTACAGTTTCCAAAAATACAAAAAAGAAAATTATAAGGCAAATGTTAAAAGTAACGAAATATAAATTAATCTCCCTAATTTTAAGTAATTTCATTACTAAAAATATTGCAACAGTTCTTCCGTATTGCAAACAAAACGGCGAAGGAACTTCTTAAGTGAAACGCATTGTACTTCTTGCTTTTCCGTCAAGAAGACTTAGCACATTAATCTTTGGTTTGTCTTTCACTTACTACAATAATTTCTGTACCAACTTCACCAATAGGAGTCTTCTGTTTGTATGTTTTTTTTTTTAGATGTACTATTTTGATACTGAGCGTCCATCAGTCGATTGGTATGATAGCAAGATCTTCACAACTTTCACTGCGATCAGTAAACGATTGAACCGACAAGATCCTAGGCACTTTTTTGATATGAAAATACATACGAAAGTCACCGCTTCCAATAATTTCATGGTAAGGTTACTAGAGAGACACAGGATAGCTCTTTATGAAGAAGCTCGTCACGGAATTACTGCCGTAGAAGCATAATTATTTGTCACACTACCACATCTAGTCGGATATACGTCGAATTACCAATTATCCTATTGCTACATATCAATTGCACTAATAATGGCGGTAAGTCCCCTGTTTGAGGAGTGGTTAGATAGAGGTCAAGGCCTCCTCAACCTCCACATGACGCTGGTCCTCACCAGGCATGGTAAGTTCGGAAGGTTCCTGTATGTCATTCGTGCCGAAGAAACATCAGGGGGCCTAGACGACGACACATTCTCATTATTGATAACGAAATTTGATAGCTTAAAAATGTATGGAAGTGACATAAGCCCTCGGACCGTCGTGTGATCAAGTATTTTTGATCGCTAATTTACAGACAATGTCAAACTGCGTTAAAATTCATTGCCAGCGCATCGTGTTCCACGCGCCCCTCAAAAAGATGTCAGCAAAACCGTAGAGGTCCAGCAGGGGCGAAGCCTGTTGAGGCCATGGGTTCCGAAAGGGAAACCCGTGGTCTATAAACAAAAGAGCAAAGAAGGAACATAACTGTGGTTTTAGTCAGAAAAAGTCTGACGGAAGGAGGGCTCCTTGACCATAGAATGGGTGAAGAAAATTAGATAATTTCCAACTACGTTAATTTTGTTGCACTGATCAAGTAGACTAAAAACTAAATGTTCATCAGACTGACAGAGTAATAACCACCCATGCAACAATATAACTATGTCATGATAATTTCATTAAGTAGTAAAGTTCATGTTTCACATTTCAATAATAAAATAAAAAAGTAAAATTGTTAATGACTGACAAAATCATTAATGTTTCAGGTGGACTTCTACTTCTACCAGTTTTTAACAAATAGATACCAACCCAGCTTCGTGGAACTGCATTTTAAATTTTGTGACATGTTGCAGTATGATACAATGTTTGGTTCAGTAATGTTAAATGCATTGGGAGGCCAAAAATGTCCTTATCCTCCGGTGAGTACAATAAAATTAATATTGAAGGTGTAGGAATGCATGGGGCATCCAAAAGTACAGAAAATTTAACACCTTACCAATATTCGTTGTCATTGCGGCATGATATAATCTATCTGTCCTATTTAAAAAATTAAAGGAGGATGGATTTTGGTTTTATAAAACGTTATATTTGGACGTAACCTAACCTTACTCAAGTATTTTCGATCTTAAATATACTCCGCACACGAACGGATCTGTGCTTGGTACAGCGTTAAAAGCTGTCCTGGTGTGAAGTACCGCCGGTCCTTTGCAAGGACGCCTAGTATCTTAGCAGCTACCTTGGCTTTGGACTCAATGAACCACCCAAAGTTAAGGTCTGAGGAAATTTCAACTCCCAAGAGCAGAAGGCGGTCGGTGTACTCCACGGATACATTCTATAAAGTAGGAGCCAAGGTGAACGGGCTCCATTTGGCGGTGCACAGACACGCTTGTGTTTTGGAGGTGTTGAATCCCACCAGATTGGCTTCACCCCACCTGGAGACTGCCTGAAGTGAGATATTTGTACGCTCTACCATAGCCTCTCTTTCGGTCTGCACTAGGCAAGTATCTCTCTACAACTGTGCTACCATCTGCACTCGACGAAAGCAGTATCTTATTTTATGAGAATTTTCATAAATGTTGTCTCTGAAGCAGGCATAGTTTTTCAATTGAAATTGGTTTTGGTGAGCTAAAGCGAGTTGGTCTTGCATCTCGCATGCTTAATAGAAAAAGACCTAATTAAAAAATGTGAATATTTAAAAATTGAACCTTATTATTGAAACATTTTTAATATTCAAATACTTTTTTTTGAGTTAGGTCTCTTTATGATTAAGCATGCGATGTGTGTATTGCTTTACATTTACTTTTTAGGGTTCCGTAGTCAACTAGGATAATCCACCACTACCACTAGAAACCACCACCACCAACACCACCCCAAATAATTTCTGAACTAAGTTTGTAATTTATCCGTACATGCAAGCATTTTTTATCTTAATTTACATATTTTATCATCCTGAACATAACTCCTTTCAAATAAAAAAAGAATAATTAAAATCGGTTCACGCAATTCAAAATTACCACCGAAAACCCAACGTACATAACCCGTCGAGTTTGTATAAATAAATGTAAATGTAAATGCTCTCTCATCATAATTTAATTGTAATTAATTAACACACATTTCACATCAACTTCAGTTCACATTCGGACCGCGTCATAGCAACACCTCATTTATCATTAGTTAAGGTCGTGGACTCAATACACGTATCAAGTGAATTACATAGTTTTACTTGTAGCATTTAGCATCCCTATCAATCAACAAAAGACGTACGGTAACAAACCATACATCTTTTTGGTCCTTCGAGCCTTTTGAAAACAGAAATGTAGGTGTAGACTATACGGGACATGTCTATATCAAGGCCAACAAGAGTCGTGGAATAAGAACCACTAAGGGTTATGTCGCCGTATTTATTTGCATGGCAACTAAAGCCGTGCACTTAGAGTTGGTGTCGGATTTGACATCATCATCATTTCTCGCTGCTCTTCGCAGAATGATAGCTCGAAGAGGAGTCCCACAGAATATATTTAGCGATCAAGGTACCAACTTTATTGGAGCCAACAAGGTCCTACGGGACGAATATCAGGCAATAAGAAGCACATTCAATCAAGAATTTCAGGCAGAAATAACAAAAATGGGAATCGAATGGCACTTTAACGCACCTTCTTGGCCATCAGCAGGAGGACTATGGGAGGCTGCCGTAAAAAGCCTAAAATATCATCTGAAGAGAGTTGTAGGGGAGCAAAAATTAACGTTTGAAGAGTATAGTACAATACTAAATCAGTTGGAGGCATGTCTGAACTCAAGACCGCTATGTCCTTTAACTGAAAATTCAGCAGATTTGAACTTCCTTACGCCCGCACATTTCTTGTCAAGTGGTCCAAATTTAACACTGTACGAAACAGAGAAAGATCTACGCACAAGATGGAATCTAACTCAAAGGATATATCAAGATATTTGGAAACGCTGGCGAAGTGAATACATAACACAATTAAATATAAGGTCAAAATGGAGACGCCCTCAAGAAAACATCAAAGTCGGTGACTTGGTGTTAATTCAAGACTCCAACCTACCACCAGGCAAATGGGCAATGGGAAGGGTGATGCAAGTGCACCCAGGCAGTGATGGGTACGTCAGAGTCGTCACACTACAAACAAGAAACGGCACAATGAAACGGCCTATCGTCAAGCTAACTCCCTTGCTAAGTTGCGAAGATCAAGAAGACCATAACCAGATGTCAGCTTCAATCCAACAGGATACGAAACCAACACCACAAGTAAACTTAAACCAACAAAGAAGAAGAGGGCTTAGTTACACTTTCTCTACAATATTGTCTTTACTATTCCTGATATTAACATTAACATGCAACGCACAGGCTGCATACAACATAACACAATTACAAGGAAAACAAGCAATTTATTTTGACAAAATATCAGAAATGAATCTAATACAAGATCAATGGAAAATAGTCGTATATTACGACATGCAACCATATTGGCACGGGTGTAAAATATTTAACATTTATATGAAACACCTTGAAAGTTTATGTACACAAACAAAAAGCAAATCCCATTGTGACGTTATCATGTTACAAATACGTCACGGATTCATGGAACTGGAGTACTACGACCGTATGTTACTCAGTCGGCATTTTGAACCGCATCCACGTATGCGCCGAGGCCTCATCAACGGGATCGGATACATTGCAAACAGTCTCTTTGGTGTACTAGATGAAAATTTCGCCGAACAATACCAAAGAGACATTACATTAGTCAGAGAAAATCAAAAACATCTCGCCAATCTTTGGCGCAATCAAACATCTATCATTGAAGCTGAGAACAACTTGCTCAAACGAGTTGAACAGACAATGGAAAAACAGCATAAAATATTTAATCAGCACTTAATTAACATAGAACAAGCTATCAGCACATTGAAGAATGAGGTTGAAAAAGTAGCAATCACAGAAGACTTCATTTTATCAACTTTAATTGCAAACAACATTCTAAGCAGTTTAAAGAACATTCAAGATTCTTTGCTGGACACAATCACTAACGTCCAACATTTTAACGTACATATCATAACGCCAGCTCAACTACAAGAGGAGCTAAATATTATTTCAAATCAGATGCCCAAAGACCTATCATTGCCCATCAACAGCATTGTATCAGACTTGTACAAAATCTATCATATAATGCAAGTAAGAGCACGCATGACACGTGAATACTTCATATTTGAAATAAAAATCCCATTAGTAAATAGAGAGAGCTACGATATTTATCATATGATACCTATTCAACACCAAGAAAATAGTCGTATGATTAGTATATCACTAATATCAGAGTTCATAGCTATAAACATCAAAAGGGATACATACTTACCCATATCCGCTAATGAACTTCAAAAATGCATACAGTTAAATACAAATACAAACCTATGCCAACTACAAAAACCTGTCTATCAACGAGACTCAGACAACAACTTCTGCATCAAAAATCCAGAAGAAGATATCTGTACAACCATAAGCGCAACATGCAAAACAACATGGACAGAATTGAATGCAATAAACACATTTATAATTACGTGCTGCGGACAATGCACTCTGAGAATCATATGTGGGGATCAAATTACAACTGAACAGGTGTCCGGAGTCAACGTTATCGCGCTCGGAAACAACTGTGTCATCAAGGGCGAGACCTTCATAATTACGGCACACAAACAACAAACGATTGACATGAAAATTAAGCCCGATATTATTGCCGTAGAGATCGCTCCTGTCAATAATATTATCAATTTATCAGTACCACACTACGAGTACAAAGAAGAAAGCTATCAATCTTCGCTACAAAGTATCTCCGAGCAAATAGAACAAATGAAAGCAGCCTCGGAACAGGCGACCATCGCTGACGGGGTGTCGTTTCATGATATACACCAGTACGTGGCCATCTACGTTGTTGGGGCGGCAGGGCTAGCCTTCTCTACGTTCGCATGCGTACGCTGGCGAAGGCGCCGCACCGTGCACCTGGAGCCTGAATCCGGGCAACCCTCCGTGCATTACCGAGCCAGTAACTGTGACCTTAGTGCAAGTGTAGCAAATCAAAGTGTACAGTGCGCGCGCGAAGTGTTTAGTAGTGATCAGTGCGCGATAGTAGAAACCAATTCAAGTGCTGTCGTAACTGATAGAGCAACTTCACCTGTAACTAAAAAATGTAGTTTTAAAAACATCAACTAACAATATAGCAACATAAGTAAAAATTGTTCCATCACCTTATATCATCAGATCATACTAACACCACCATATCTAAGCATCATCAGCGTCAGTCATCTCGCGCCTGGGAGTATGTACGGTGCAACCGCACATTGCGTAAATGCTCTCTCATCATAATTTAATTGTAATTAATTAACACACATTTTACATCAACTTCAGTTCACATTCGGACCGCGTCATAGCAAGCCTCATTTATCATTAGTTAAGGTCGTGGACTCAATACACGTATCAAGTGAATTACATAGTTTTACTTGTAGCATTTAGCATCCCTATCAATCAACAAAAGACGTACGGTAACAAACCATACAAACCCAATTGCACGAGAGATGGCGCTGTATGTTTTTAGCTCTTAAGTGGGGACATTTATTGTGACAGACGGAAACAACGGAACCCTACACTGAGCATGGCCCGACACGCTCTTGGCCGGTTTTTTTGTATTAGCTTGCTGTGCTCGATGCCATAGAAGCTAGCTTACGCAGACCGAAGCGGTGTGCGTGCACGTGAATGAACACATATATTCAAAACAAATCCGACTTATTGAAATATAATTTTTCAATGATTTCCTTTCTCATTTTTTTCTTCTGTTGAAGTGTTTTTTCTTTCAGGGTATTTATGATTTGAAAAACTTGACGATCCCATATGTACCGAAAAACTTCCCGTTTACTAAAGGTCGAATCTACGTCAATGTATCGTTTACTGAAGGCGGTGCGACCAGATTAGTAGGTCGTGGCCGCATTGATATGGAGGTGAAAATATGGCGCAAAAATTAAAAAGCAGAAAAAAATTTGTATCTAATGAACATCATTTCTGTTAGAACAATATTGAGCACTCATCATTTCTGTTAAAACAAAATTGTACACTAAATATTAGTTTTTCATTTTACCTGATTATGACAAAGCCAAGAAGAGATTTAATATGTAATATTATCTGAAAGACTTTCCTAAATTAGCAGGAATTTTAGGCAAACTAGTCTGTCTAAAAAGTCAAACGACGTGGCTAATTATTAGAGTAAACGGAAATCTGAAGTAGTCAAAGTAGTCAAGGTTAGTTAAGAGATTTTTATCACTGCTTACCAATAGAACCTTATAAAAAGTATCGAATATAAGTATGTATTTTTTTCTTGATTTAATATTATTATTTTAAATTATCTACTGTATTTTATATTGGTAAAAAGTCTCCACTTTTTAACAATATAAAATAAAAAAAGATTTTCGTTTAGACCCCCTGAGTTTGTTTCGGTGTTTCTTCTCAGAGTACTCAGTTAGGAAACACTGGCCTCATCTAGCTTAAACAGTCGAAAAAAAAAAATTTTTGACGTGTAAAAGTGTTTTTTAAACCTATTCCTTTTTTTATTCTTTTTTGTTTTAGTGTTTTTTGGGTTTTTTTTTAGGTATTTAGAATATACCTACATATTTCAGTCTCTCTGTAATAATATTCTTAGTACGAAAGTGACGATTGACTTCCAATACTCAACAATAGCTTAACTGTATAAGTATTCTTGTATATGGCCATCAGTTATATAGTAGATACATAATTAGACTTGTTTTGGTGAGATCGCGGACCAGATAATTGGAAGATTACGAGCCGTTGACTCATTATTTTCGTTATTTTCAGTGTCTACATTTTTATAATTGTACTGTTTGCTGTTTCTCTCAGTACAGTTCCAGCACATACCTTTTGATGTACATTCTACATTATAATGTCCACTGCGGAGACAGTTTGATATTAGTAGTTCAATTGTGTTAGTTCAGTTTCATGATTGTCAATTCTTTTTGTCAGATGTCACAATAACTAAAATGTCATCAGAGAATAGTATGCATTTAGGATCACCTAGTTATTTTAGTAATTGAATGAATATACTATAATAATAAAATTGGGCCTAAAACACTTCCTTGTGGTACGCCATATTTGTTGCTTTGAGTTCAGAAAAATATAGTCATGTTGTTATGTTGATTAACTTTTGTTACGACTCGCTGTTGTCTATTACTTAGATATGTCGATATCCAATGAAGTGCAATGCCTCTAATAAAAACCGCCTCCAATTTTTGTAGTAACCGGACGTAACTTACTAAGTCCAAGGCTTAAGATAAGTCAAAAAATAACCTTTTAGTTAATTGACTTAATATTAATGATAAAAACCATGTTAACTTATATTAACCCTATCACCCTGATAGGGTTAATATAAGTTAACATGGTTTTTACTTGAGTGAAAATCTCTAGTGTTGCAGACTTGTTTTTTGGAAGCTAAAACAACAAGTCCATAACACTACTTAAGCTTACCAATAAGGCTTTCGTGCCAAACTCTATTGAAAGCATTCGAGTTTTCGAGTAAAACCGCAAGTGCTTCCCCGTCCGTCTCGATGGCCTCACTCCAGATGTGGATGGCATACGCTAGAAGATCCATTTAGAATGTCATAAGCTTCTAAGTATGCCGAAAATATTCCCGTTTATTTAAGGTCGTATCTACTGCAATACATTGCTTACTGAAGGCGGTGTGACCAGACTGGTATTCTATGGTACTTTGGAGGGATGTGGAACAGAGAGTAAAGTCCCACATACCTCCGTTGAAAAGGGAGGATCCTCCGTCCAGACCGGGTGTCATGATCTGGTGGGCGACTGCCCGATAGTTGATGTCGGGCTGTCGTATATGTTCAAATCGCGCGGAGAACTTTGATTGCGCGATGCAGGATTTCGTATTTTCTTCGTAGTTCTTATGTGGCGTCATAGATGTCGCTACATCACTCCCCTCCGGAGATCGGAGATCGATGGTTCTTGATGCTTCTTGATGTGTGCCAGGCCAGCGGTAGGTTGGTTCCAGTGAGTCGGAACCGATGCCGCATAGTTATCGGTGAATCGGAACTGTCTGCGGTGATGCCCCAGTGAGTCGAGGTGTTGCTATCCCAGTGAGTCGGGATAATGCCCCAGTGAGTCAGGGTGATGATGTCCCAGTGAGTCGGGATGATGCCCCAGTGAGTCGGGGTGGTGGTGTCCCAGTGAGTCGGGACGATGCTGCAGGCTCCAGTGAGTCGGAGTAGTGCTGCTAGCTCCAGTGAGTCGGAGCGGTGCTTGTGCGACGTTGGGCTTGATTGCTGGCGTCGACCAGGAGAGGTTCTTCATGGCTCTTCATATTGGCCGAAGGTGCGGTGTGCTAAGTCAAGGTCGCTGATGCGGCTGAGGTGATGACCAGGTATGCCCAGGTAGGCATATTGGTGGTCAGGATACCCTTAGCCGAGGGTGCTGGCTGTTTGGCTCGTTGCTCGAAAGCTTGAGGAAGTGATGATGACGTCACGAAGTAGTAGCTGCACGAAGGCTGCGCTGACGTTCTTTGTCGAGGGTCACCAGTTTGGAGGTATGTGGAACAGAGAGTAAAGTCCCACAAACCTCCGTTGAAAAGGAAGGATCCTCTGTCCAGACCGGGTGTCATGATCTGGTGGGCGACTGCCCGATAGTTGATGTCGGGCTGTCGTATATGTTCAAATCGCGCGGAGAACTTTGATTGCGCGATGCAGGATTTCGTATTTTCTTCGTAGTTCTTATGTGGCGTCATAGATGTCGCTACAGTACCATAGATTTGGACGTGAAAACATAGTACAAAACTATAAAAACCAGAAAAAAAATGTCCTATAGCTAATTAACATTATTGGTACTAAAAATACTTGTTTTTCATTTAACCCGATGCCGAGAACAGTGGTGTCCGAGTAGTAATGGACCCGATTTACGAGATATAGGTCGCAGATTCAAACCCAGCCAGGCGCATTATTTTGTGTAATTTACTTCATCGGCACTACTCACAAAACGGTGAAGGAAAACATCGTGAGGAAACCGGCATATCCTAGAACCAAAAATTCGAAAACATATGATATCCACCAACACGCACTGGGCCCGCGTGGTGGATTACGGCCCATTTCCTCTCTTAGAGAGGAGGCCTGAGTCTCAGCAGTAGGAACATTAAAAAGGCTGATGTTGATGATGATGATTTAACACGATAATGACGAAACCAAGCAAAAAGTTACGATTTTAACATGTATAAGGTTCAGGATGTCATGTCCATCATAGCCGGAACCTCTTCCAGAGAACATATTGTATGGGTGACGAGTGGGTAACAAGCAATAATCAATCTACCTATTCCAGAATACGCAACTGATTTATTATGATGGCTGTAAGTACTCTGTATTCAATTCACAAGAAGCCCAGAGAAGGTTTTTTAGAGGATGCGTCTTGATACACATTTCCACTGTTTTTCATACAACCGCTCATAACCGATTTTGACGGTATTACACATTTTTCATTAGATATTTTGGAAACACAGTATCTTGTGGATATTATCTAGGCTTCTATTAAAAACAATTTCTTTTGTCTTAAACTAATCCAGTAAAGACTTCTGAAAATCTAACACATATGAACTTTGACACTTAAAAATGTGCCTAAAAATTAAAAATGTCAAAAAAGTAAAACTACAGAAGCCTTGCAAATCTTATTAAGATTCTAAATGACGACAACATTTTTCAAAAACTTTTAAGGGTTTAAAAAAACAGCTATTTCCTGGAGCAAGTTTTGTGAAATATTCGAGTAAATCTCGAAATTACCGAATACTAACAGAGTTTTCAGGCGTTATCTCTTTTTTTGCGTAGCCTTTTTGTCAAACATCGTCGATTGCGTTAGATGAAGTAACAAGCTTTTAAACCATTTTCGATGTTGACGATAGGCGAGTGGAAAAGGAGCCTCTTAAAATCGTTTTGTCCACGCGGCTGCCAATAGAGAAAGAGGAGACCACGTCTGCCTTTATGTGTTGCCTCTAGCTGGTCAACCTATAAGGTTGTGGTCTGCTTAACTGGACTAACCTGTGGCAGCCCTAATAAATACAAGCGTCAGGGTGGGCTTCGGCGCCGATAGCGGAAGGACTTTGGTCTGTTTTTTAGTAAGGAGACCTGATCCATGTGATCGGAACTTTTATCTGCACAGCCCACGCTAAATGTCATCCCTGCCAAAGTGTTGTGACGTCATCATCTCTTCGTCTCGTTGTATTTGATGTTGACTTCAACAACATAGTCATTCTGCGGGTTAACCATGGCAGGATGAGAGTGGCGGAGCCAATGTTGGATACCAAAAATACCACCCTTGGAACCAACGGCTTGCTTGGGATAGGTTAAGTTCTGAGCATGAATGCTCGAGAGCTCCCCTTTCCCCTAAGTACTCGGTAAGGTCGGAAATACAATGAGACTTTTCTGCTACAGCAGAAAACTCACAAATTTACAATTTTTTCCATATACTTTTATAACGACTGTTTATAAAAACATTATCTGAGTATCTTTTCAAATGAATCACTGAAAGGCTTTTAAATATTGCTTCTAATCATTTATATTTTTATTGTATTTTATATTGACTTCGACAACAAATCATAGAAATTATGCCGTATATTTTTAAAAGCCCTATTTATAAAAACATTACCTGAGTTCCTACTCAAAGGCTGTAATGGACCATGAAAACCACATCCTCAATACCTTTATCACCTATACTATTAATCCATAATTTCTAATTTCCTGTCAAAAATATTGTTATAAAAGCTAAACTGGCTCATCATAATAGATTACCCAGATCTCATTTACTAACGATATCACGTAAATAGAAAACTGCGTAAACCCTGGCGAATAAGTTTAAAAATGATTTTAAAATACTTTTACTTTGGTTGGATTTTCTATTTGCAATTCCAAAATGTTTACTGTAAATCAGAAATTAAACAAGTAAGTGCTTTTTTTTTTAGCTTCTTTAATTACAAGATTACTACTAATACGACGGAAAATGAACTAATAGTGACTGTAGGTTCAACTTTGTGGACGGTTACTCGCGATCGACAGCAGGGGAAAAGTTAGAGGAGGCCTTTACCATAAGGCAAACTTCAGTCTTAAACATTTTATAAACTTTAACCTAGAAAGCAAGCAAAGTCCAAAGAAACAATTTATTTATTTATGTACACACAAACATTTAAATACAAAAACCAAATACAGATAAAAGAGTACACAGGACCTGCTTATCTCTAACGAAATTTCTTCCAGCAGTTATAATATAATATTGACAAATATGTTATATGTAGTTTTACGAATCGTATGTGCAACAATTTAGAGCAGGGCTGGCCGAGTGTTTAATTTACTTTATTGCCACTGCTCTCAAAACACTGAAAGAAAACATTGTGAGGAAACCAGCATTTCCTAGAACCATAAATTCGAAGACATGTGACATCCACCAACCCGCACTGGTCCCGCCTGGTGGATTACGGCTCATTTCCTTTCCTAGAGAAGACGTCTGAGTCCCAGCAGTGGGAACATTAAAGGCTGACTATGCTATGCTATAAGCAACATGGTCTCTGGGCACGCCACAATTATGGTGGTAAGTCCCCTCTTTGAGGCGTGGCTGGAAAGACCTCACGGCGTCCTTATCTTCCGCATGACGCAGGTTCTCACCGGACAAGGCAAGTTTGGGAGGTTCCTGCACCGGATTAAAGCGGAAGAGACGCGCGGGCATCGCCACTGTGCAGAACGCCCGGAGGACACGGTGGAGCACACAGTCGAGGTGTGCCCTGCCTGGGCGGAGCATCGCCGTGCACTCGTGGGGGCGATCGGCGGCGGAGACCTCTCGCGCCGGGCTTTGGTTGAGGCCATGGTACGGAACGAGGAGGAATGGCAGGCGGTCGCCTCCTTCTGCGAAGCAGTAATGCTAGCAAAGAAGGAGGCCGACCACATCAGGCAACGGTGCCCTCGCCGCCGCCGCCGGGATTCCGATCCTGATTTCCGGCCACCGTAGACGTGGGCTCGCGGACGGCGAGCCATGGGTAGCTCGCTGTCCGACCGTGTGGTAGGTAACTGTCCGGATCGAGCCCAAGACGTCGACGGCGCGCAGTGTTCCCGCTCACCTCAAGGAGTTGTCAGCAGCAGGAGCGGCCCAGCTGGGTCGAAACCTACTGGGGCCAGGGTTATCCGAAAGGAATCTCGAACCCCGGTATGAAGAGGCTAGAACGAACGGGGTGGGTTTTTAGTCAGTAAGAGTCTGACACTATCTCCCGCTCCACCCAAGAGCAGGGGTTGTCATAAGATGATTTTTGCCCACCGTAAAAAAAAAAACTATTTACTGAGTTTTGGAAACATATTAGCATTTCTCTGATATATTTTTTTCATATTTCATAGGCGATCAATTGATCAATCAATATTTCGTTTTGTTTGTCTTATAACAACTAAACACAACGTGCAGCTCCTACAGTGTCCTAAATAGATGTTATAGTATCAGTCTATGAAGAAAAGTGAAGTTATCACCTCTTTCAAGGTGTCGTGCAAGCATGATTGTGTATTGTTTTCTGTTGTCTTTATAGTGGCAAGATTTTAGGGAGCAATTAATCTGCCTTATTTGAACTACTTATTGCTTTTCCGTCAAAAAGACGTAGCTCTTTAATCTTTGGTTTATATTCTAATTATTATAAATTTGTGTTGTAGATATTCTATTTTGATACTGAGCGTCCATCAATCGATTGGTATGATAGGAAGATCTTCCCAACTGTCACTTTGATCAGTAAACGATTGAGCCGACAGGATCCAAGGCACTTTGTGGATTTATATTATTCTTTGAATGTCTACGCTTCCAATAATTTCATGGTAAGTTTACAGAAGAGTCACAAAATAGCTCTTTATGAAGAAACTTGTCAAAGAACTACTACCTTAGATGTATTTTGCCACACTACCACATCTTGCCGGTTCGTCGAGTTACTAATTATCCTGTTACTAAGCAGCATCAATTGCACTAATCATCGCGGTAAGTCCCCAGTTTGAGAAGTGGCTAGAGAGATGTCAAGGCATCCTCACCCTCCGCATGATGCAGGTCCTCACCTGGGTGCCACCATTGTGCGAGCGAACTGCTCAGTGAAAGAAAAAAAGGTGGACACGGTGGAGCCTACAGTGGATATGTGGCCCGCTTGAGAGGAGCACTTCCGTGTCCTCGTAAAGACGATCGGTTGCAACGACTTCTTACGCCCTGATGCAAACCATGGGCCAGAGCGATAAGCAATGGGCAGTTAGCCATCCGGCCGTCCGGTAACCGTCCGGACCGAGCCCGAGTCGTTGGCGGCGCGTAGTGTTCCACGCGCGCCTCAAAAAGATGTCAGCAAAACCGTAGAGGCCCAGCAGGGGTGAAGCCTGTTGGGGCTTGGGATGACTTCCGAAAGGGAAACCCGTGGTCCGTGAACACAGGAGCAAAGAAGGAACATAGGTTTGGTTTTAATCAGAAAAAGACTGACACGCATCATATTCCTTCACCCTGGACCGGGTAAAGACATATGATGATTTCCAACTACCTTAAAATAAACAATAATTGCCTTAAGGTGGCGCATCATGACTCATATTTTCACTGTTTTTCATACAACCGCTCATAACTTATTATGACGTTATTACACACTTTTCATTAGATATTTTGGAAACACAGTATCTTGTGGATATTATCTAGGTTTCTAAAGAAACCAATTTCTAAATTTGTTGAAAACTAATCCAGTAAAAACCACTGAAAATGTCCTATTTTGTATGAACTTTGACACTTCATAATTTGCCTAAAAATTAAAAAAGTCAAAAAAGTAATCCTCTAGAGACCTTGCAAATTTTATTAAGATTCTAAATGATGACAACTTTTTCCAAAAACTTTTAAGGGTTTAAAAAAAACAGCTATTTCCTGGAGCAAGTTTTGTGAAATGTTCGAGTAAATCTCGGAATTGCCGAATACTAACAGAGTTTCCAGGCGTTATCTCTTTTTTTTGCGTTGCCTTTTCGTCAAACATCGCGTTGGATTGCATTAAATGAAGTAACAAGCTTTTAAACCATTTTCGATGTTTACGATAAGCGAGTGGAGAAGGACCCTCTTAAATCCTGAAGACTAAAAAATAAATGTTTATCAGACAGACAGAGTGATAACCACTTATCACGTATCTACGAGTGTGTATGCCAAATAAAATAGTTTTCTTTCTTTCTTTCTTTCTTTATCCAACAATATTACAATGTCATAATAATTTAATTAAGTAATAAAAAAGTTCATGTTCCACATTTCAATAATTAAATAAAGAAATAAAATTGATAATTACAGACCAAATAATTTATTATATTACAGTTTGACTTCTACTTCTACCAGTTTTTGACAAACAGATACCAACCCAGCTTCGTGGAACTGCATTTTAAATTGTGTGACATGTTGCAGTCTGATACAATTTTCGGTTCAGCAATGTTAAATGCGTACAAAGGAGACCAAAAATGTCCTTATCCTCCGGTGAGTACAATAAAATTAAGATTGAGGAATGATCCATGTCCAAAAATACTGAAAATTGTAAACCTTTCCTATCTTCGTTGTCATTGTGACATTATTTTCAAGGGTCTACCTCAAAGATTTTATATATTCTACTAGAGTAGTAAAATCTTTGGTCTACCTTTTATAGCAGAACTTTTTATGTCATAATATTATTTTGCATTAGAACGGATAGCGTAAACTTCATTTCGCAGAAAATCATTTCGCATACACTCATTTGTCGTAGTATTATTAACATTCAAAACTCATAATTTTGTTAATCAGAACCATTTTTGGGCATAATGTTCATATCCATAATACTTAAAACGCAGAACCGTCATATAGTTATAGATTTTCAATTGAAAATGGCTTTGGTGAGACAAAGCGAGTTAGTCTTGCATGTGTGTGTTCATTTACGTTCACTTTTTTATGCATAAGCTTGATGAGCTCAATGCCATCGCAGCTAGCTTACGCAGACCGAAGCGGAGCACGTGAATAACCACATAAATTCAAAACCGATTCGGCTAAGTGAAATATAACCTATAAACGATTTTATTTGGACTGTTGAAGTGTTTTTTTCTTTCAGGGTATTTATGATTTGAAAAACATGACGATCCCATATGTACCGAAAAACTTCCCGTTTACTAAAGGTCGAATCTACTGCAATGTATCGCGTACTGAAGGCGGTGTGACCAGACATGTAATGCATGGGAGCATTGATATGGAGGTGAAAACATGGTACAAATCTATAAAAATCAAAAAAAATTAGTCTATTGCTAGCACTTTTTATGTCCAATCTATTTCATTTTGGAATGCACTACCCCAGGATATCAGGATGGCAACCAACCGTTTGACCCTAAAAAAAACCTTAAAGTGAAGGTTCGCGAGTATAGTCCTAAGAAGCTGGCAGTAGTTTCATCACAGCACTAATTTGTTTCTTATTATTTGTTTGCACCAATTGTTCCACTAAATTTGTGTGTTCTTCTTTTCCATTTTTTTATCTCTGTTCGTTGTAGTTTAAGTGTAATTATTTAAATTACATATTGTGTCTTTGTATCTTATGTATTTGTATAAAGAATTCTATTAATATGTAATGGATAATATTGCACCTACCACATTTTTGTATCTCATCACCCAAAGGTTGACTGGTAGAGAATGCCTTAAGGTGGTGCATCACGACACACATTTTCACTGTTTTTCATACAACCGCTCATAACTGATTATGACGTTATTACATATTTTTCATTAGATATTTTGGAAACCCAGTATCTTGTGGATATCTAGGCTTCTGTAGAAATGAATTTCTAAATTTCTGTAAAACTAATCCAGTAAAAACCTCTGAAAATCTCTGAATATTTTGTATGAACTTTGACACTTCATAATTTGCCTAAAAATTAAAAAAGTCAAAAAAGTAAAACTTTAGAAGCCTTGCAAATTTTATTAAGATTCTAAATGACGACAACTTTTTTCAAAAACTGTTTAAAAAAACAGCTATTTCCTGGAGCCAGTTTTGTCAAATATTCAAGTAAATCTCGGAGTTACCGAATATTAACAGAGTTTTCAGGCGTTATCGCTCTTTTTTGCGTTGTTTTTTCGTCAAACATCGCGTTGGATTGCGTTAAATGAAGTAACAAGCTTTTAAACCATTTTCGATGTTTACCCTCCTAAGAAAAGGACCCTCCTAAGGCATTAAGTCCGCCTTTGTACTCTTTTGTGCATGAAGAATAAAATAAATAAATAAAATAATGTTGCACTAAATACTTGTTTTTTCATTTTACCCAATAATGACAACTGGAATGGAATGAAACACCTCACATAATATGATCGAACTTCGCTTACAGGTAAGTTCGTTTAATCATTAATAGATATTATTGTCTATGTACAAAATTCCAACCTCTGTTGTTGACTGTACCTCGTTGAAAGTAGATTTAAATGTTCACCTTTCCCGTTCATGTAAAACTACCAGTGACGAAGGTTCCTCCATACAACTCGATTCCAACCGGCTTTCCTTCAGAAGTTTAGAACACAACCACTCTCTACCGAAATTGGGAAATGGCACAATCAATCAATCAACCAATCTTTTCTTTTTTTTTTATCAATCTTTTGTACAGAGGAACATTACAAAACGCCTACACTATGGATGGACATTAAATCAACAAAATTTGCTTTTCAACAACATATTGCTAGGCACAAGGTGAAAAAAATTAACCAGAAAAGTTACTTATTTTGCGTACGCTGCCTAAACTATAAAAGATAGAACCATAAAATGTTCCAATTAATTGTAGATCTTATAAATATCTACAAAAAAGTCCGCGAAACAGTATACCTATATATGTTGAGTGAGGCACAGCAACCATTTTTTTATCTAATAATCTTTTTTTGAACTAAAAAATTTTTTTGGACTACATTTAAACGCATTTATTTTACTCATGCTATTAACCCTTATCAAAATAAATTATTTCATCACTAAGAACAGTTTATGTAAATAATATTTGGTCTTTGAATGATTAAAATTGGACGTTTGGTTTTGAAGTTATGGCGAAATTGAAATATTACGATTTCTGCTGCACAGCCCGTTGCGAAGTGAGCATCACCAAGGTCGTGCGCGAAATCTAATAATTTTTGTGCGATTTTTTTTTACATTTCGTTCTTAAAACTACACCTACGCAAAAGTTCTTGTCAGAGCTGTTTTTTTTTTTTTAACATTTTAATATATCCCTTTACAATAAATATCAGCATGCGTAATGCTCAAAAACATGAACAATTATCTGATCTAGCCTTTTTGTTTAATTTACATCATATCATCATTTCACCACAAACGGCTTTTATCAAAGCCTCTTCTATTATGCTTGCAAGACACGGTTTCAACATCTCAGTGCTTATACGTATAGTAAAAGTGGACTGAAGATACATCTGCCTATACAAGACTGAAGTAAGCATTTTTTTTTTTGCTCCGTTTTACCTCTTTCAATATTTCACGCTTCGCCACTGAAAACTACGATCCCGTTTATCCGATATACACATTATATATCGAACATAAGAAATATTTTTTTTGTCGTGTTTTGAATTTCATTTTCAATGGAAACTTGTAGTTTTTTTTTTCGATAAAAGTTAGCGTAAAGGGGACTACAATGCGTTCCAAATAAAAATAGAATCGATGCCCTGTTCTGACGTCACGTCTTACTGTTAAATCGCAAGAAATTTGGCAAAATTAAAGAACTCAGTGATGAGCCAAATTTAATGATTGGACTCTGTTTAAACTTTTTTCGTTCACAGTTCATAACTAAATTCATCATCTTCCTGCCCTTGTCCCGTGTTGTTTGGGGTCGGCGCAACACGTTTTTTTCTTTCATTCTATCCTTTCACCCGTCATGCTATCACTAACTTCCTTTTCTTTCATATCACTCTTCACACAATCCAACCATCTTTTCTTTGACCTCCCTCTCCCTCTCCACCCATTTTTGGTTTTTTAGTTTGGCTTTTTGTTTTTTTTATTTTAGGACAATTTGTTATGACTTTTTTTGACATTGAAGTAGGTACTTTACTTCAATGTCAAAATATTTTTTTTTTTGCTATTTGTAATAAGTTTATTTTGACTTTTGTTATGAATTTATTTTGACAATGTAATAATTGACTTGATGAACAAGATCATTTTTGTTGTGTCAGGGTGTAATTTATATATAATAGGTATGTATTTAGAAATGTTTAAGCATGTTTATCAGTGGTCTATTACTCACACAAACTCTGCTTTGCTTGGGACTAGACGGCGTTGCATGAATTAAATTTAATAATAATAAGGGTTGTCCTTGGATGCACTAGCATAGCGTATACAGTACCACAATCCATCATTAAAAGTATCTGATCTAAAAGGGCCTCTAAGAGAGAGAGAGAGAGAGAGAGAGTAAGAGTTGGTTTCAGCTCCTCGTACGCCTTCCAAAGGTCCACACCTTAGGGTCCTGAGATAAATAAATATATAAACTTGTAGATACGGCTTATTATTCGGTTAAGGAGTATTTCAATGACAAAATGTAATGCAATTAAAATAATTAATTAAATAATAATAACTCAAACATGTGCATATATATATTATGATGTATTTAATTTGGAATTTATACAGTCTGACTTTTAATTTGTTATAATCAATTTTTATTCTCTATTTTGATTGACTTTTATGAATGTATTATTATTATTTTAATGACATGAACATAATACCATAATTGACATTTATATTATACATTTGCATGCAAAAACAAGCTGAATATGGTGAAACTGTACCTGTGCTAACATCTTTGTAAACCCATATTATGCAAATAAAATGATTGATTGATTGATAAATAATAATTATTATAATTAAAAATGTATATTTTTAAATGTTTTTTTTTATATATAATTTTGCTAAAAAATATTTAAAAATTTATGTGTACTAAATAAATAAAGGAAATATTTTTTTTTTTATAAGTTTGTTTAAGAAATATTTAAAAATATATAAAATATGTGTAAAATGAAAATAAAGGATATAATATTAATAATCTTTATTGTCGCAAGGTTACAGTTCACTCACAAGGTGACTTATAAATTAGACACAAGTAAATGTAATGTGCTAAAAGTACTGTTACTGTCTCCCAAACTAAGCGAATGATTGTGTTTTGGGCAGCAGTGTTCAGTCGTTAAGTAAGGCTCTATGGTTACGATTTACAATTGGTGCAAGTGAACGTAGTCGCACGCAGGGTACATTTGAAAAATAGTTACAATTTTTAAACAAGTATTTATTGTGTAGGAGGACCATGTATTGTTGGGTGGGTGTATTGTAATATTGAGTGAGTGTATGATGTGGGTGTTGTAGGTAGATGAGTGTAAATTTGGATGTTTATTTATAATTTGATATGTGTTGTGAGATTGTGAATATTGTACTATCTAGGTAGGAGTATCGTATGTTTGTGTGTGAAAGTTACGCGATGTATATCAGTAACTCTTCAGTTTATTTATAGTCTTTATTTTGAAGCCATTCAGTCAGACTGATATTGAGTTTGTGGCGGTTTAATCCAGCGATATTAATTTTCTTATGTATGTCGTTATACAATTTGGTGCTCATACTATTAAATTGTTTTCTGGCAAAGGAGGTCTTACAGGATATACGTGGGCAAACAGGCATACCGCGACGTCGGCCAGGATCGGGGCGCGGTGCACTACTACGGTGTCTTCTCATGATGGTCTTGACCACAAAAACCTTTGAACTGTTAGCACTTTGCAGTTTGCGTATAATTTTTCGGTTGAGTACCTATAGTAATCTGTTCCATCGATATATGTATGATCTGTTCCGTGATTTTGATCTATCACAAAACTATGGCTGGCGAGTGTTATATTTTAAAATTTCACGCCTAACAAAACAATAACCTTGGGCGGCATAGTTATTATTTTCATGGTCCGTTGTCAACCGTAGTTATTATTATCTCATTTATTCATTTAGTATTATAATAGGGTACTTTCCATTCTCAAAATAACTACATTTTAATAAGACCGTATTTTAGATTATAAAAAAATATTGGACACGTATTTTTTGTTTTTTCGATCAAACAAAAAATGACAAAGA
Source organism: Mythimna lalbum (assembly GCA_949319445.1). Taxonomy (NCBI): domain Eukaryota; kingdom Metazoa; phylum Arthropoda; class Insecta; order Lepidoptera; family Noctuidae; genus Mythimna; species Mythimna lalbum. The sequence goes on along the minus strand of OX439362.1, from coordinate 19,540,708 downwards.
TATAGCCTATTAAAGTTACGTGTAACCTCACGCCGTACTGCATTTTTTCGTACGGGGTGACGTCACACGTAACTTTAATATGCTATAACTTTAATAGGCTATATCACACATATTTTTAAATAATCTAAAAGAAGGACTAATTACATTTTTTTATGGAAACTAGCCTATAATTATTATCAAAGGTACATAAGGTAAGTTAGTTAAATAGGCTAACTAACTAACATTAGTTGCAAGGTCTTCTATTAATTTCAATAGTTATTATTAAGACTCCACTGTACAGTTATCTGTCTGTCTGTTAGTCTGTCCGACAGCTAACAGGCTATATCTCATGAACCGTGACAGACAGTTGAAATTTTTATAAGTGATGTATTTTGATTTCCGGCATTGACATATATTAGGTCTTTACCTATGAAATTGCCGTTTTGTATGAAAAAATTTAAACGAATTTTTTTCTTGTATTTTTATTTGTATTAATCGAAGTAATCACCCATGCAATCAATGCATCTTTGCCAACGCAGTGGCAGTTTATTGATGCCCTTCTTAAAGAAATCAGCTGGACGGGAGGCAACAAATTCTTCAAAGGCATTTTGTACTGCCTCTCGGGTATTGAATTTTTTTCCCGCCAAGAAGTTATCCAAATTCTGTAAAAAGTAGTAGTCTGTAGAGGCAAGGTCTGGTGAGTAGGGCGGATGACGGAGAGCTTCCAACCCCAGTTCTTGCAACTTGGAGACCGTCTGCTGTGCAGTATGAGGTCGCGCGTTGTCGTGCAGGAGCAGCGCAGACGAGCGATTGACCAATGCTGGTTGGAGATGTGCCAGCTTCTCCATCATTGTGTTCAGTTCTTCACAGTACACATCTGCAGTAATGCTCACCCCGTTTGGTAAGAAGCTGTGATGAATCACACCGGCGCTAGACCACCAAACAGTGACCATCACTTTTCTTGGGGTAAGTTTTCGTTTAGGGCATTGTTTAGGTGCTGAACCAGGATCCAACCAACTTGCTGAGCGCTTGCGGTTATCAAACAGAATCCATTTTTCATCGCAGGTAACAATGCGGTTCAAAATTCCTTCATTTGTGTGTCTGTTGAGCAGTGCAAGGCACGTCTCGACGCGTACTTCGCGCTGGCGATCATTGAGTTCGTGGGGCACCCATTTGTCAAGCTTTTTTACCTTGCCAATTTGACGCAAATGGACCAATATTGTTTTGACGCTAACGTCGAAAGCTGCTGCCAATTCAGCCGTAGATCATCAGCTTCCACAATCGCCTTTAATTCGTCATTGTCGACCAAAGTCTTCGGACGACCGCGAGGTTCATTTTTCAGGTCGAAATTTCCAGAACGGAAGTGAGCAAACCAATAACAGGTGGTGCGTTGGTTTGTAGTATTACCTCCGTAAACGTCGTTGATGTTGCGTGCCGCTTGTGCCGCGTTGCTGCCACGACGGTACTCATATTCCATAATTACTCGAATTTTTAACGTAGGTATCCATGATGACGAAAAAGATTGAAATGCGATGAAAATGTAACACTAATCAATAAACAAATGACTACGTTTGGAAAAAGAAATCCATGTTTTAAAATAAAATTAATTTGCAATTAGAATTCTTAACCAAAAAAAAATTATTTTGATTTGAAATGGCCAGTACTACCTATTATATTATTAGCGGTTGCCGGTATAGCAAAAATAAATAATAGAGTATTTTAAAGTCTAGTTGGAATTCATCTTGAGGTACAGTGGCTTGGGGAGATGCGAATGAAAAGGCTTTTAGGTTATTTTTAATAGAATATTATAAGATCTGAGTTATTTAGCAGAGTAGGCAGAAACAAACACAGCACAGCTTGATACAAGCTGTGTTTGTGTGTTATATAACAGGCGTATATTTTTACTGACATTACACAAATCAACAAGAACCTTAGCAACGCTTATGTCATTGGCATGATGCTGCATTGCTATAAGGAGGTCTGATTTTCATCAATTTTGACTAATTATATTGTATGAAGCCTTTGAATTATCTTATTATACAAAATTCAATTAATATTTTTCACTGTTGACAACCATCTCTCAAATCAATTCGAATCCGTTTTAATTCTTTTTACGCGCAGATTGCAATCATATTGAGATATATATATATATAAGGTATGTTATTGAGGATTTTCCAAATAAACCACAAATTGTTTCTCTGAAAATCAAAGATTTGTTTATTTAATACGTCTTTACTATATTACAACGTTTAACTATGTACATTACTACTATAACTTACCTGAAAATCAAAGAAACGACATTTAAAGTTTACTAGTATCGCTTCCTCAATTATATCCCTTTATTTTATGTTTTTACAATAGAATTTTTAACAATAGAATATGCAAAATAATCTAAACATCATCTGTCATTCAATCACACGTCAGCCCGTTCCACAGAATATAAATTCCATTGACAACTTCAACGCGCTTTATGAAATGTCATTTCATTACATCTCCCCCCCTAAGAGCAGAAATTGTAAATAATTAAAGCACAGGGCAGTGCGTGCAGGCCATTTTCTAGCAATAGGCTATAATCTACACAATGCACTTACAAGTTATCTTTATATTCGTTTTCTTCTACTTCATCTACTGCTGTGACAGGTTGTAATTTTGTTATATGGAATAAAGTTGATTCTGTTTTTCTGTTGCCAGTGTCAATCTTATAAATGGAGTTTGATATTTTTTCTATTATCTTGAAAGGGCCTATTTTTAATTCGTCTAATTTTTTTCTATTCAGTCTATTTCCATTTTCGACATATACACTGTCTCCTATCTCGAACTCTTGCATCTTCCTATTTCTATCAAATATTTTCTTGTTGTACTTATGGGATTTTATTGTATTCTCTAATGCTAATTTTCTATCAGCCATCCACTTGTCTTCCTTTTCTATTGTCTTAATTTCATTTGGTAAAATACTGACATTTGTACCATCCAGTAAATATTTTGGTGCAAATCCTGTAACAGAGTGATCTGTTTCATTATATTTCTGTATACTTTCTCTTGCTATTGTTGTCCATGTTTTCTTGTTGTTTTTCTCATTTATTTTACATCTAATTTTATTTACTATTGTTTGGTTCAATCGTTCGTTCAAGCCGTTCGAAAATGGTGTATTTACAGCTGTAAAAATTAGTTTAATATTATTCTCCTGTAAATATTGTTTAAATTCTTTTGAATTGATGCCAGGATATTGGTCTGTTAGAATTATTCCAATCTCATCTGTCTCTAGTACTTTCTTAGTTAGTTTTATAAAGTCACTCGCATTCTGTGTTTTGGAAGTCGCAATAAACGCATGTCTTGTGTAGTGGTCTACTAAAAGGTGTAAGTATTTTTTTGTTGACCTAGATCCTCCAAAGCCACCTATAGTATCCATTGACATTATCTCAAATGGTTTTGTTGCTGGTCCTAGTTGTGACATTAATCCAAATTTCCCTTGACATCTTGATTTATTTTTTATGCATGTTTCGCATGTTTTACAAATATTTATGATATTTTTTGTTAGGTTTTTTGCTGTATATATTGGACTTATTTTTTTCTGTAATTGTCTGATTCCAACATGGCATAAATCTTCATGCACCTTTTTTATAAATTTTTTACTAAACTCTTCTGAAAGTATAATCTTTTCCTGTTTCTTTATTTTTTTATAATAGATATTATTTTTGTGTAGTAGATTTTGTTTCTTTTCTTTTATTATTTCATTTTTTTCTTGGTCTTCAACTATATCTTTTATTTGTATTAAATTAACTATTTTCAATAGTTCCTCTTGGTTATCTTCTGATTCTAATACAGGGTTTCTGCTCAAACAGTCTGCTTCTACATTTTCTTTACCGGGTATATATTTGACAGTAAAGTCATATTGAGATAGGTAATATGTGAGGTCACCCAATTCTTCATCTGTTCTGCTTTTAATATTCATGTTCTCTAGAGGTTTGTGGTCTGAGTAAATAGTGAATTTTTTTCCAATTAGCCAGTGTTGCCAATATTTAACTGCTTCTTTCATAGCAAAACATTCCAAATATATAGCCTTTTTTCGTTTTTGAGTTTCATTTAGCGTTTTTGAAAAATATGCCACCGGTTTGTCTTTACCGTCTAGTTGTGTTTGTTTTAATATTGCCCCGATACCTTCTAAAGATGCATCTGTAAAGATTTTTATTGGTAAGTCTTTGTCGAATATTTCCAACACGGGTTGGGAACATAAATATTTTTTTATTTGATTAAATGATTCTTCACACTTCTCTGACCACACAAACTTTTCATTTTTTTTTAATAAATTATGTAATGGGTCTAAAATAATTGCGCTTCTTGGTATGTATTCATGGTAAAAGTTGATTTTTCCCAAAAATTGTCTAATGTTTTTTTGTGTCTTAGGAGTTGGAAAATGTCTTATCGAGATCAAATTGTCTTTAAGTGGTCTTACTGTATTGTTCTGAATTACATGGCCGAGGTACTTTACTGAGTCTGAAGCAAAGGTACATTTTTGAAGCTTCAATCTAAAGCCTTCTTGTATTATTGCCTCTAATACATTTCTTATGTGTCTTATATGTTCTTCAAAGGTGGTCGAATATATCAAAATATCATCGATATAGTTAACGGAGTATCCTGTGAGCTTGTGCTTTCTTAGAATATTGCTTAAAATTCTCTGGAAAATTGCTGGTGATGTTTTCAAGCCAAATGGAAGGCAGGTCCACTGGTAATGGCCATCTTGTGTGACGAATCCTGTTTTATTTCTATCTTCCACCCGTAGCGGTATTGCCCAAAATGCTGAGTTTATATCTAATGTAGTAAAATACTTACAGTTTCTAGTTTTGATAATCAAATCATCTATTGATGGGAAAGGTTGAGCTTGTGGAACAACAATTTTGTTTAGTTCCCTGAAATCTACACATAAGCGGGACTTTTTATTTTCTCCTTTTTTAAATGCCAATGTCACTGGAGCAGCGAAAGGACTGTTGGATTCTTCTATTAAATTATTCTTTAGTAGCTTGGATATTTGCTCTTCAATTTCTAATTTATCCTCTATTGTACATCTGTATGGTCTTTTACTACAGTATCTATTTACTTGTAAATCTATGTGGGCTTCATAATCTCTAACTGATCCTATATCATACTTGTCTTTAGCAAAAATTGTTTTATATTGCTTTATAATTTTCTCTATCTCAATTTTTTTTTATTATCTAAATGTTCTGTGATACTTACAAATTCTTCTGTTTGTATGTGTTCATTAAAATTTATTGCAAATGTTTTTTTATTCTTTTCTTCATATCTGTTATCTTTAGACATTTCATCTATTTTATTTGTTGTTTTATTTTTTTCTATCTGCAAGTCCTCATTTTGGGTTAGTTTGAATTTATTTATCATATCTAATCCGATTATGAAATCTTCGAAATCTTCATTATCCACTATATATACTTCCATCTCTTCTTCTAAATCGAATATTTTTATTTTTATTGTAATACAGCCATCTGTTTTTTTCACACCATTAACCATTTTCATATATGCTATATTCACATTGTCCTTTTTTTCTTTCACTTTAATCAGCTTTGAATTTATTAAAGAAATCTGTGAACCTGAATCATAAATGCCGCTCACTTCTAGTTTATTTTCTAATAAGAGCTTGATTTTGATTAATGGTGTACTTACTCGTTTTTTTTCTCAGTATTTATATCTACTTCAATAATGGAGTTGTTATTTACATTTCTGGATTTAAAAACCTTTTCAGATTCATTCTTATTTTTCTTGAACCAGCATGTCTCCTCCGGATGATATCGAATTCCTTTTTCCAAAAATTCACAAGTCTTACATGGCTTCTTCTCCTTATATTTATTTTTATTAAGGGATGTACCACTCTTTATTGTGGTTGAGTTTTTCTTGTACATCATACCTTCATATTTTCTTATCTCATTGAACAAATCAGTAGTATCATTGAGTTCATCCCTGTTTAACTTATTTAAGATAAAACCTGGTAAACCCGTTGCAATAAGATCTATCATTGTTTTGGAGTCTATTGATTTGTTTATATCTAGTATAAGCCTCTCTTTTTTTATAGCATTATCAATTAGTAGTCCTTCTTTATACCTGAATGCTAGAGCATATGTGACTATGTCCCATCCTCTGTTTTTAAAGGTTTCTTGAAATTTGTGTTTCCATTCTTTCCATTCAGCCTTTATTGTAAGTTTTATGGCCATCGAGCTATACCAATCCAAACAAGATTTTTCTAAAAATAACCTCAATATATCTATTTTTGTTTCATCTTCTGATATATTAAAGCGCTCACACTCTTTTTCAAAATTCTCAATCCACTGCATTGCGTTAGGGTTCTTGCTTGTGAATTTTTCAATAATAAATTTCTCTGAAATATGTTTTAGGTTATGTTGTTTTTCTTTCTTTGTAGTTGTTTCTATTAATTTTTCCAAGATATTTTGCAAATTGTCGTTTTTGTCTATTGGTTGTTTTGTGTTCATTTCTTCTAAATATTGATTTAAAAATTGCATATTACCTTCCTCATCCATATATGTTTTCTTAAGATCTTCATCCATTTTTATCCATATTTTTCTGCATTGATGCCTTTTCTTTATGCTATTTTTTATTTTTGTGAAACTGTTCATTTTGATAATATATGTATGATGAATCACTGGCTTCTGTTCATCAGGTAAAATATAACATTTTCCTTCCTCTGTAGTTATTGAGGTTATGGCCAATATGTTAGATTTGCCATCATTTGAGGTTATCATCGTGAACTCAAATTGTAACCGGTCCATCTTTTTCTAGTTGACGAAAATGTCGTTTTATAAGGTATGTTATTGAGGATTTTCCAAATAAACCACAAATTGTTTCTCTGAAAATCAAAGATTTGTTTATTTAATACGTCTTTACTATATTGTAATATAGTAAAGACGTATTAAATAACATAGTTAACATAGTTAAACGTTGTAACGTTTAACTATGTACATTACTACTATAACTTACCTGAAAATCAAAGAAACGACATTTAAAGTTTACTAGTATCGCTTCCTCAATTATATCCCTTTATTTTATGTTTTTACAATAGAATTTTTAACAATAGAATATGCAAAATAATCTAAACATCATCTGTCATTCAATCACACGTCAGCCCGTTCCACAGAACATAAATTCCATTGACAACTTCAACGCGCTTTATGAAATGTCATTTCATTACATATATATATTTTTAGGAATCAGAAGTGCAGATATTTAAAAAATAAACTACGTGACACAACAAAAATAAACAATTCTATATTTTTAGTTAAAAGAACAAAATAACAATAATTCTAATTAATCTAATTTAGCACAATATAAGGTTTACGGCCCTTGAGCGATGTTCCCGCCACAACTCTCACCACTCTAACCAAATGCGAGGGAAAAATGGTGCGCGCGCAGCTATCATAGACTATAGCTGTCATTCCTTCGTTCCATCCTAACACGGCCTCTCCTGATACCAAGTCGTCCTCGACTTGATCTTCTTGTGATGCGCCCGTAGTGAGATGCTGCTGGTGCGCCTATACTGCTCCTATTTCGGCATCCAAGTTCGGCATGTATGGTCCTGACGGCTCAGGTTCTTCTTTGGTGCTTTTTACGGTAGGTTACTTCTGGCTGGCTCTAAAGCTCATCAGTTTCATTATCTGAAAGTTTATGGCTTTACATACAGGTAACACGAATAATATGTTCACTTAAAAATGCTAAGATAAGAACATGACAACCAATAATATAAGATGGTTAGCGTCCCAACCATCCTATATCACTGTCTTATACTTTACCATAGCGATTAACGCTATATGAGTGATACACACATCGATGTCAGGCGACACACGCCTTTGCAGGAAAATACACCGTTGGGCGACTTACGCCATTGTTGGGCGACTAACGCCATTGTTGGGCGACTAACGCCATTGTTGGGCGACTAACGCCATTGTTGGGCGACTAACGCCATTGTTGGGCGACTAACGCCATTGTTGGGCGACTAACGCCATTGTTGGGCGACTAACGCCATTGTTGGGCGACTAACGCCATTGTTGGGCGACTAACGCCATTGTTAGGCGACTAACGCCATTGTTGGGGAACACATCCCATTGTTGGGCGACTAACGCCATTGTTGGGGAACACATCCCATTGTTGGGCGACTAACGCCATTGGGACAAACCCGAATGTTGGGCGACTAACGCCATTGGGACAAACCCGAATGTTGGGCGACTAACGCCATTGGGACAAACCCGCATGTTAAGCGACTAACGCCATTGGGACAAACCCGTCTGTTGGGCGACTAACGCCATCGGGACAATCCCGTCTGTTGGGCGACTAACGCCTTTGGGACAAACCCGTCTGTTGTGCGACTAACGCCATTGGGACAAACCCGTATGTAGACCGACTAACGCCTTTCAAGGGGAACACATCCTGTAGCTAGGCGGCGCATGCCTTTGGGACCATAGCCTCTGTATTTCGACAATAATACCTGTTACAGCTTCCGCGTGGTTCACTATCACCTGCCTGACATTTTTAGGAACTGAGCATTTCTTTAAAGTTGCTATTTTTCAAGAGCTCGGTCGTACCTGACCCAAGCTTATTAGCCCACCTAGATTTTTACGTGACCTGTGCACAAATTAACGTTTCGCTGACTCCTATATACCGACGGGTCCTTAGCGAAACACTTTTCTTCTTTATGCCTCTTTTGTTTTACAAAATGAGCACTGCGATTCGGATTTGTTAGCAACAGTGCTGTCATTGACTGAACCTTGTGTCCCGAATTTCACGGCAGACCTATCAGTGAATTCCCTGCGAGGACTTTTGTTACAATTCCAGCCTAAATGTCTACGTTGATAGCATAAGTAGTGGGTCCGCGTTCAGTGAATGAGTTCGAAGACACTTGTTTATTTGTCTCACTACAGGGAGGGTCGGATTTAGCGCGGTTCGGTTTTACGTCAATCAAAAGGAACGAGACTAGGTCTTCCGAAGCCATGTTTGGGTTTGCCGCGGCTGCCCTAATTTGTGGCCTATCGATAGCGCTATCAGAGTTCGCAATTCATCGCTGAGACCGTTGACTACCTTAAAACGTAACAAAGCACGCCGGCGCCGTGCGTATTCTGCATACGTCGTCAATTTGTCGGAAGTCGTGTTCATTGTGTCAAATAAAATATTAGCCTAGTCAAGCTTCCGAGGGCAGAGAGGTTCGAATTGGAGCTTAAAGATTTTATGGCTTCCGCGAGCATGGTTAGGTACAGCAGACGCAGCATCAGATCCGCGATCATTTGGATCGTTCGTACGAATAGTCGTTCAAAGACCCTCGGAAGCACAAACTCGTTGAGGAACATCGCTCAAGTCTGCGGAACGACGTGAACGCAAAGTGACCTTACGTATCGGGTTCTGAAGGGTCGCCATAGTGTGTGGCTTTTACAAATTATTAAGTGTGGACGTTACATTCGTACTGGAATGCTCGATAGCGTTAAGCCTTGTCATAATATTACTGAGGGTATCTTGTAACGAGTTATTGGTATGAGCCGTTACCGATGGGCACGTTGCTGTTAATACATATCGAGATCTAGAACGGCGGCGGTCACGAACATCACGGCGGCGGCTCCGTCTTGATATATGACGCGACCGATTTATGGTTTCACTGCTAGTCGACTCGTCTCGCGAAATACATTGAGATCTCCCTCGTGAACGTCGACGTTCATGATTTTTAGGCATGTTTAGCACAATAGTTTGATATTAAATCACACACACACGTAAAATATCAACAACGAGAGAGATATTTTTGATATTTTGTTCTTTGAATGTTTTAGAAGTCATTTAGTGGGCAATTTAAGTGTCCTTTATCCCACTTCTGATTTTAGGAATCAGAAGTGCAGATATTTAAAAAATAAACTACGTGACACAACAAAAATAAACAATTCTATATTTTTAGTTAAAAGAACAAAATAACAATAATTCTAATTAATCTAATTTAGCACAATATAAGGTTTACGGCCCTTGAGCGATGTTCCCGCCACAACTCTCACCACTCTAACCAAATGCGAGGGAAAAATGGTGCGCGCGCAGCTATCATAGACTATAGCTGTCATTCCTTCGTTCCATCCTAACAATATATTTTACGGTGGGCAAAAATCATCTTATGACAACCCCCGCTCTTGGGTGGAGCGGGAGATAGTGTCAGACTCTTACTGACTAAAAACCCACCCCGTTCGTTCTAGCCTCTTCATACCGGGGTTCGAGCTTCCTTTCGGATAACCCTGGCCCCAGTAGATTTCGACCCAGCTGGGCCCCTTCTGCTGCTGACAACTCCTTGAGGTGAGCGGGAACACTGCGCGCCGTCGACGTCTTGGGCTCGATCCGGACAGTTACCACACGGTCGGACAGCGAGCTACCCATGGCTCGCCGTCCGCGAGCCCACGTCTACGGTGGCCGGAAATCAGGATCGGAATCCCGGCGGCGGCGGCGAGGGCACCGTTGCCTGATGTGGTCGACCTCCTCCTTTGCTAGCATTACTGCTTCGCAGAAGGAGGCGACGGCCTGCCATTCCTCCTCGCTCCGTACCATGGCCTCAACCAAAACCCACCCCGTTCCTTCTAGCCTCTTCATAACGGCGCTCGAGCTTCTTTTTAACCCTGGCCCCAGTAGGCTTCGACCCAGCTGGGCCCCTTCTGCTGCTGACAACTCCTTGAGGCGCGCGGGACCAGTGCGCGCCGTCGACGTCTTGGGCTCGGTGATATGTGACCTTCATAGTTGTCGCAGTACACACAGGCATAAATATTGCAGTATCTTACTGCATTTTTTATATTTTGCCCACACATGGAAATGGAAATGGATGGAATTCCTATATTTTCACTTCATTTATAATCATTTTACTTGACAATATCCACAGCTTCCAAAAGCCTTACAACCATAGTAACACAACTCTGTACTTTAGAAGCTTGCTCCAGACAATTTGCAAGTCATCTCCTGGGGAACACTTGACACTATAATATATTTGAGTGAGTCGACAACTGGTTTGCTTTCATGAATATGGAATGAGAAGGCAGATCCTATTGCTTTTGCCTGCTCTCAAAACGGTGAAGGAAAACATCGGGAGGAAACCGGCATTCCGACCAATCCGCCCTGGGCCCGCGTGGTGGATTACGGCCCATTCCCTCTCCTAGAGAAGAGGCCTGAGTCCCAGCAGTAGGAACATTAAAAAGGCTGATGATGATGATAATGATTGCTTTTAAATCGACTTCCGAAAAAGAGGAAATTTTTAGATCGACTAAAAAACTCTTTTATACTTATTTCTGCACACTGTCTACATCTCTTTTAATCTTTCCTTTCGCAGGTCTGCTGGAAGAATTTATTTGTGTAAGCAGTACCTTTGTACAAAGTTTTATAATTATGTTATCTTCTTCTGTATATTGTGTGTACATAAATGATAAAATAAACAAGCTTTTACTAAAAATATTTTTTTCATGGCAAGCTATAAAACTCGGTATTCCTATGTAATGAATACTCGTTAAGGCGAATCAAAAGAGTCCAAACTCGATGGGATTGGGTCGTTTAACTACCAAGTTCCTATAGCCACATTCCGGTTCCATCATCAGATCAGCTCCTTGTCATAATAATTTTGCATTGTTATTTGATTTACACATGCATACAAAATTTCAGCTCAATCGGTAACCGGGAAGGTGAAACTAAATAAAAGCTTGTAATAAAATGTTTTAAGGTGAGTATAGACTACAACATTTTCTGGAGCATTTCTGTGTAATGTAACGTTCTTACGAATGGTACAATACAGACAAAAGCTCAGTTTCTAAAGCAGTTCCATGTAATGTAACGTTTAAGGTGGTGCATCATGACTCACATTTTCACTGTTTTTCATACAACCGCTCATAGCTGATTATGACGTTATTACACATTTTTCATTAGATATTTTGGAAACACAGTATCTTGTGGATATTATCTAGGTTTCTAAAGAAACCAATATCTAAATTTGTGTAAAACTAATCCAGTAAAAACCTCTGAAAATCTCCTATTTTGTATGAACTTTGACACTTAATAATTTGCCTAAAAATTAAAAAAGTCAAAAAAGTAAACCTCTAGAAACCTTGGAAATTTTATTAAGATTCTAAATGACGACAATTTTTTCCAAAAACATTAAAGGGTTTAAAAAAAACAGCTATTTCCTGGAAAGTTTTGTGAAATTTTCGAGTAAATCTCGGTATTACCGAATACTACCAGAGTTTTCAGGCGTTATCTTTCTTTTTTTGCGTTACCTGTTCGTCAAACATCGCGTTGGATTGCATTAAACGAGGTAACAAGCTTTTAAATCATTTTCGATGTTTACGATAGGCGAGTGGAGAAGGACCCTCTTAAATGCTCACAGCGAGTGTGCATTTACAAACATTTCGTTGTACCTTGCGTTCTTTTTTTTTTAAATTTCACCCGGCAACCGCGCTGGTGGCGTGGCTCGACGAAATGTTACACCAATATGCTCGTTGGTTTGTAACAAAAAGGCGAGCGTGCTCGACGTTTAGTTCGTAAAAGGATGATACACTAGAACATATCACAGAGCGGCTCGTTGTTCTGTTACAAGTAAATGTTGTAGTTTATACTCACCTTTAAGTTACAACTACTTACATTATACTCAAGCGTAACACGGTTGATTTGTACGTAGAACGACGTCGTGTGGCGTCGCATGACGTTTTTTTTACTTGATATAAACTAGTGTTTGACTATGATCCCAGCTGATGGAAAACAGTGATGCAATCATTGATTGTGAGCCGCACTAGTTTATTAAGAAGCTATTAACTCTAGCCTTGAATACATCTAAATTATAATCGGACGGGAAGACAAACAAATTGTTCCAGTCCCTCGATGTACGCGGTATAAAATTTATACCGCGTACATCGAGGGACTGGAACCTGGACTGGTCCAGGCATAGCGTTTCTCCTCGTCATTTAATGACGAGGAGAAACGCTATGCCTGGACCATAGAGGTTTCAACAACGTAAGAATACTTGCCATTCGTCCGGATTGTCTGATGGTAGAAATGAGATGGTGGAATCAAGACATGTAATTCCCGCACAGACTCACCAAAATGCATCCTGTAAAACACCTGAAAACCAGCTACCCTATACCTGGATCAAGTGTAGCTCTACAAGTCTAGTTTCCATATAAAGTATGTAGGAAGACCGACGCGCCCAGATCGGCGTGTGTGGCACACGTGTGCGCAGTGCAGTTCTAGCTTTCTTGTTGTATTTATGATATCTCTTTACTAAAATGTAAACCGATTTGATGATGCTGTCCGAACGTCCGGTAACTGTCCGACAGCGCCCAAGTCGTCGACGGCGCGAACTGTTCCCGCGCGCCTCAAGGAGTTGTCAGCAACAGCAGGGGCCCAGCCGGGTCGAAGCCTACTGGGGCCAGGGTTATACGAAAGGGAGCTGAAACTCCAGTATGAAGGCTAGAAGGAACGGAGTGGGTTTTTAGTCAGTACGAGTCTGACACTATCTCCTGCTCCGCCCAAGAGTGGAGGTTGTCATTGGATGATTTACCCCACCATAATTTATTTTATATTATTATTATTTGTAAAACATTCAGACACAATGTAAATTGTTAATGAATAAATGAAATGAAATGAAAAAAAACAGAAACTGTAAGTAAAACATCTGGTGAACTTATGATCCCCAATACACGATTTGAATTTGAAAGAAAGATGAGCTTGACCAATCCTCCCGTATTACCATAACCGCTATTTTTGTCCACAAACGGATACTATTTATCGACGGCCTATAAACGTAAACAAATAATAACAAAACAAAGACTTTAGTAAGAAAGATGGCGTTGTATGACACCCTATATTTATCACCAACGCGTCGAGAAATGATAAGTGGTTGCTATTTCTTTGGATAGACACCACCAACTTCAATTTACACTTCAAAAACTACAAAACGAACCTTATTTTTAGTTACTAAAGGCGATAGGAAAACTTTAGGGGTGCATGTCTAAGGTTGTGTTGCAAGTTTTGAGGCGCAGTAATTCTCGAAGGCTTGGGAATATTTCTTGCTGATGCTTTGGGTTAACCCCCTAACCCACGACGACTTTTTGTAGCGATGCAGTAGCGATGCTGTAGCGTGTTTGTATCGATACCTGCACCCCTCATGACTTAAACGAAGCCAACGACAGAGCTGTCCAGGTGGCTAAATATTGGTTGGACAAAATTTGAGTCGAACCGACACGAGAAGAAGAATACCATATCCTAAGATCTGCGGTCCCTTGAAGCTGTGAAAAAATCTAAACTTCTAAGTTAGCGAAAAAAAGAGATCCGAAGAAGAGAAAAAGAAGAGATTATTTCCCAAAAAACGTATACTCGTAATTGGAAAAAATCTGAAAACTGTACATTTGATGTCACAAAAAAAATATTTTTGCGATTCGGAAAAATCTTCGTAACTCAATTCAGGAATAGAACTGTTTTCATAGGTAAGTTTGTACGGAACCCTCAGTGGGCGAGTCCGACTCGAACTTGGCCGGCTTTTCTATACAGGTAGTTCGCTGGTGTATTCGACTCTGCTTGATTTATGACTCCCTTATTTCGCTCTGATGGTGCCAGCCAGTCGCGACTGTCATGAGGGATTTGAGCTTTGAAGTTTTTCAAGAAAATATTTTAATAGGTATTGGATAGTTAGATTAGACTTCTAACTTTTGATTAAATACTAATCTATATTTATAAAGAAGTAAAGTTTGTGTATTTTTGTTTATGGGAGGTAATCTCTGGAAGTATTTACTGGTTTTTTACAAAAAAAATTACCGATAGAAAGCTGCTTTATTCCTGAATGACATAGGCGATATTTTGTGTACGCGATTGATGCCGCGGGCAAAAGCTAGTATACAATATAATAAGATAATGAGGGCAGAGTTGGCAAGCGCTTTGTTTTTGTTATTTATTTCATCACCACTGCTCTCAAAACGTCGAAAGAAAACATCGTGAGGAAACCGGCATGTCCTAAAACGAAAAATTCGAAGTCATGTAAACACAGACTCAAATCCCAGGTAGAGCAGTTAGAAAGTAAACATAAAAGACATCTTCTAAATCATCATTATCAGCCTTTTTAATGTTCCCACTGCTGTGACTTAGGCCTACTCTCTAGGAGAGGGAATGGACCGTTATCCACCACGCGGGCCCAGTGCGGGTTGGTTCTACTTCATATACAGGAATTCGAAAGTAAGCTAGAAAAGATGGAGCAAAGCTCAAGATCTGATGAAGAAAAATCACAATAACTTTTGTTCTATGATTTAACAAAACAAAAAAAAAAAAGTCATAGAACAAAAGTTGTTGTTTATGATGTTAGTAACATAGTCCGGAGAGGTTGCCAATGTTTTACAAATGACCCTGTATATATTCTGCTAGTGATATTTTTTGTGCCAACATTAATTAATTTACATATTTGACATTGAATTCAATCGGATTAAATTTATATTAATAATATAATTTAATTTCTATTTGTTTAAATTAAATTGAATTCACATATTATTGATCCAATTACAATCGGTGAATTTTTATGATTTACTTATTTAATGTGATGTCAAATAAGTAATGAATTAATGTTATTAAATGTTTTTGTTTGTGTGTTTTGTATTTATGTTAATCTGTGGGTATCTTACCTGAAGTAAATGTCTATCATTATTATTATTTCTTAGGTCACAGTAGAACCTTAGGTACCTACCGTATTCTTAGGGATTAGTTTTCATGTGAGATGACAAGCGGGCCATATTGTGAAGCTGAGAGGTGTCGTGCCAATGTCACGAATGTCAGTAAGAGATACGACATGTGTACCACATAGACAATATAGACAGCGGCTGACAACTGTTGGTGGTAATTATTCAGATTTAACTATACCGGTGGAGTATTTGTCAATTTACTTTAATTTATTTATTAATAAACGAAAAAAAAAAACGGCCTCGCCATACAAACTGTCCAATCAAGTTTATAATGTTGTATGGTGAGGCTGATTTTTTTTTTCGTTTCCTGAAAAAAAATCTTGTGGAAGGTTGTTCAGTTTCGTCTACCGAGCAAGCCTTTAAAGTTTGCGGAGGGCTGTCCAGCTTATATAAAGTTGTTTTAGTTTGAAAAGTATGAACCATCAAATAGTACTTCTTATGCCTTGATCACACGTAATGAGTAAACGGGCGAGGCAGTGCTCTCGGCCGAATACTCGGTACGTATAAACAAAACGCCGAGTGCTCGGCCAACCGCTTATCTCTACAACTCGCTTACATCACTGTCTCGGCCGAGCAACATTTTACTGTCTCTACTCGGTACGTGTGATCAAGGCATTAAATTTGATGAACTGTAAAGTAAGATTTAATTCAGCGACACATTTGTTAAAATAAAATGTTTCTCAACATCAGCCAAAGGTTGTCAACGCCAGGTCGCGACACGATTCACGGTACGATGAGTCCAAATAATGAGCCCGTAACATATAGGTAACGTAGACACCTACGCCGTATCTACAGACACACAGACAATGGATGAGCTGTCTTGTGTTCGCAGAAACATTTGCCGTTGCCGATGTAAAGACGATGTTACTATAGTGTTCATGATTATTTAATGGAGGATGTAAGGACATATTGAAGTAACTATTGCACTAATTTAATTATTTTATTAATATTAATTCTTTGACATTTATATACTTTGACATTTATTTGCAAGTATATCTTGACATTCCCATTTAATACATGACATTCACATTTTGATAAGACTATTGACATTACTATTTTTTCATTGTGAATTTACTAAATAATGCACGAATTTAATTTAATTTTACATCATTATATCTATTATTCCTACTTTGACATTTAATCACAATTGTATCATGACATTATTATTAAACAAATAACATTTTAAAATTCAATTTTTCAAGTGACATTATTATCAATTTGGAAATGTATTATAATAAAGCTTGTAATTTGCATGCCTCAAGGTGTAATATGGTTGGACTGTGCTATTCTTAATATCTTTATGTAATTACCCATATTAGCAAATAAACGATTATGATTATGATTATGATTATGATTATGATTATGATTATGATTATGATTATGATTATGATTATGATTATGATTATGATTATGATTATGATTATGATTATGATTATGATTATGATTATGATTATGATTATGATTATGATTATGATTATGATTATGATTATGATTATGATTATGATTATGATTATGATTATGATTATGATTATGATTATGATTATGATTATGATTATGATTATGATTATGATTATGATTATGATTATGATTATGATTATGATTATTATGATTATGTTGCTGAGACACGTTTTCAAAATGTTTTTGTGGGAAAGTGTATTTTTCATTACTCATACTCTGAAAGTAGGTCTGAAGTTGCCTGAGGAACGGGCTGAAAAGTATCACACTTTTCATCTAGGGAGTTTTACTTTCAACTAATAGCTATCAAATTATTTAAAAAAAAAACTAGGTCTATCTTCTTGTATTCGTAATGAAAAGCGCAGTGCTTACCTCGGGGTTAAAATTACTTATTTAGTATATTACGAAATAAGTAACTTTCACCCCTAGTGTAACAATGTACTATTGTTTCTTATTTTTGAAGTTATTCTAGTAACTCGAGTTTATACAGACCTTAGCGTCATCCATCTCTCGTCCTTTTTGTGTAAGACTTTTGCTTACTAAAACCCACTAGTTTTAGTCAGAAACATAAAAAAAACATGTTTCTAAAACAAAATTATTTGTTTCTTAAACACGTAGATTTTGTTTCTGTAACAGAGTTTATAAACAACTAGCTTTTACCCGCGACTTCGCCCGCGTTTATAATCATTATCATTAGCCTTTTTAATGTTCCCACTGCTGGGACTCAGGCCTCTTCTCTAGGAGAGGGAATGGGCCGTAATCCACCACGTGGGCCCAGTGCGGATTGGTGAATGCCACATGTCTTCGAATTTTTGGTTCTAGGACACACCGGTTTCCTCACGATGTTTTTTTCACCGTTTTGATAGCAATGGTAATGAAATAAGTTACACAAAGTAATGCGCCTGGCAGGGTTTGAACCCGCGACCTACAACTTGTAAGTCGGAGCCATTACCATTCGGCCACTACTGCTCTCCTATTATTAATATACTTTAATTCCTCTCCCCTTTTCTTCCCTTTTCTTGCTTTAAAAAAAATAGCCTATGTCCGTCTCCAGGATCCCAACTATCTCTGTACCAAGGGACATACTTCCGTAATAAAAAGTATCCTATGTCCTATTCCAGGACATAGTTTATCCTTGTACAAAGTTTCATCAAAATCGATTTTGCCATTTAGGCGTGAAGACATAACAAACAAACAAATAAACAAACTCACTCAACTCACAAAAATATGACATACATATAATTAATTATAATAATAATAATCAATTTATTTTAGGCAACATGTATCCATATCAGAAATACCTTATAGACTAACATACATAATGACTGATATTCAATCATTATCATGTATATACGTAGTGTACGAGTATGTATATGTGCACCAAGTAAATAATTAAAAATCATTTACTTGGTGCACATATACACAATAATTAAAAATCAAATCACAGTTAATAATCATTTCTCGTTGAAATATGCAAGTAAATAAGTGTTCACAGCATTTCAATGTTCAATAATATTACATTTAATTTTAATTCACGCCTGACGCCCGGAGTTGACTGCAGTACAGTCGGGCGCGAATGTTGTAAGTAAATGGAAAATAAATAATAATGGAAGAATAAATTGACTGTCCCTAATATTGTTATTTACTTTGTTTAATTGATACTATCAATTAAATAAAGTAAATAATGAAATAACAAAAAATTATATTTTGGATATGTCTTTATACAGGGTTATTTGTAAAACACTAGCAACCTCTTAGGTGCTAATTAAGAACAACATAAACGAAAACTTTTATTCTATGACTTTTAAAAATTTATCATACTTTGATTCATCAGATTTTCATACAAAAATAAAAATTATTAAATTAAAGGTTCTAAATATTACGAAGTCTATGCGAAGCAATCGGTTATACAATAGCGGAGGGTAGCTGGACACGAACTTGACCTATTTACGGGCGACCCCCACTAGTCAGTCGGTCGCACGGAATAAAGAAAAGTAGAGGAAGTGCCTCTTAGATATCGCGCGTGTGTCCACAGCAGACGAGATTCGCCTATTATATGTGCAGGTGAATATGGCATCTATTTCAAAGGCACTAGCGTTCTGAATAAAATAAATCGGTTACAGCGCCATCTAGCGTTGAGTAGCCGAACTCGTAAATTGGTTAAAACTTCTTTATTGTTCGTGTCATGTCAAATAATAACAACTTTCTTACGTTGTAATAAGACCTAATTTATGAAAGCAATAAGAATATGATTTGTAAAAGTTAAGTTTGTAATTCGTAGCTTCGTAGCCAATCATATTACTGTTTTTTATGTGTGTAATGTACAATTTGATACGCAAATGTGTGAGTTTGGCGACACTGGTTCCCGTGCTTAGCCACGTTAGGGGCACTTCTACCTATATTTTCTGTTCTGTGGTCGGTCGCTTTGATGCGCTCGCGTTATACGTGTTCTTGTAGCGAAATTCGGTAGTGCAGACGTAATATCTTTACATGATGGTGTATCAATATTCTGAAGTCGAGTACACGGTAATGGCGCGAATACTTGTTAGGTGTAATTACAATGTTTCGGAAGCGTGCTTACTATTATTACGAGAACAGTGCGCGGGAGCCGTAAGTAGATACAGCAAAATACAGAGTTGAAATGTGTTAGATTGAACAAAGAAATCTTGATGGTTTGTTTTTGGTAAATGAATTAAGTTTTATAAAAAGTCACAGAACAAAAGTTGTTGTTAGTGTTTTTATTTTAGTTGGTGTTTTACAAATAATCTTATGTATGTAATATAATTATACTGATCTAAAGTAGCCCAATTATTATTTTAAGAGATTCGTATCGTTGACTGTACCAGATAGTTTTCAATAGAAAATTGAACCAGACCTGAGGCTGTCTGCTACGCTAGGGTTGCTATCGCTCAGGGATTTTAAAATTAATTAAAACTGATCGGTGGATATATTAAAAACGGTTTTAATTAATTTTTTCATACGAGTACGTTGTAAGGCTATTCAGGGCAGCGCGTAATTTTTTGTGAACTCTGCTGAAATGTGCTGAAAAGTATGTGATTGCTTTTAATCGAACTGACGATAGTAAAGTAAAATTATGTGATTTTCAGGTTCAGTTATGGAGGTTTTTACAATTATCTCAAAAAGAAAAAAAGAACCCTAACTGTCCCCGCAAACAGGCCACAAAAAAACGCCGCTTCAAGATTCTTTTTGAGGCGACCTTTTTTTGTGTCTCGTTTGACCTTGTTTTGTGGCAGCACCGCCACACAGGCGGTGCCGCCACCAAAAAACGCTTGAAGTGACTTCAAGTTTCTCACCTTCAGGTGTTTTTGCCGGCGCTTCTAGCTTTTTTTGTGGCCGCTTCTAGCGTTTTTTTGTGGTAACGTTTTTTTGAGGCCCGTGTGCGGGGACGGTTATGGATAACATTGTTGTATGTCTCTGTTTGTCAAGACCATTCATCTCAGAAACGCGTTGAGGTATATATTTAGGTTGGCGGTCCCTACAAGCAGTAAAAAAAAAAGTAAATTAATGAAAAAAGATACAGCTGTTTATGTCGCAAAAAATTAATTTTAACGCTCCTAAGGGAATCAAAATTCCTAGAGTACTTCCCGTTGCCTCAGAATCCTGAAATATTGCATAAAGTAAGGTCCTATTGTCCAGGCACTGGAATAAACCTGAAAACAGCAAAGTTATTACGTTAAAAAAATATATATTCGAAAAAATCTTCAAGACTCAATACTTACATAAGTAAGTTAGTACGGAATCCTCAGTGCGCGAGTCCGACTCGCGCTTGCCCAGTTTTTTTTAATTTATTTTGATGTTTTTTATTTTTATTTATTTGTAGATTAGTTAAACTTTTATCTCATGGATGGAGAGGGAGAGGGAGGCCAAAGAAAAGATGGATGGATTGTGTGCGAAGTGATATGAATGAAAAGATTAGTGATAGCGTGACGAGTGACAGGACAGAATGGAAGAAAAAAACGTGTTGCGCCGACCCCAAATAAAACGAGACAAGGGCAGGAAGATGATGATGAGGTTGTATGTTCTGTGCAAGTCACAAATATTGTTTTTCTTTCCTTTTATCCATCTTTTTGTACCAAACATCAAACCCGATGACATCACAAGGTTACAGGCAGCCCTACACCTCTGATGTCGGCAAACACTGTCCCTTGGATACCACTATTATAAATTTGAATAACAAAGTCTGGAAATTTGGCGGCGAGACCCGAAGCGCTGTCTTGACGAGATCCACTCTCCGGACATGTTTTATACATTATGTAACTATGTTATGTGATAAAACCATGAAAGCTTAGTGAGTCATTTTTGACGGATATTTATCCTGGAGCAGTGGTGGCCGAGTGGTAATGGCCCCGACTTACGAGTTGTAGGTCGCAGGTTCGAACCCAGCCAGGCGCATTACTTTGTGTAATTTATTTCATCACCACTGCTCACAAAACGGTGAAAGAAAACATCGTGAGGAAACCGGCATATCCTAGAACCAAAAATTCGAAGACATTAATTTGACATTCACCAACCCGCACTGGGCCCGCGTGGTGAATTACGGCCTATTCCCTCTCCTGGAGAGGGGGTCTGAGTTCAGCAGTGGGAACATTAAAAGGCTGATTATGCTATTATGATAAAAAAAGATTGAGAACATTCGTTTATATAATAAAACTAGCGACCCGCCCCGGCTTCGCTCGGGTGTTTCTCCACTATTTAATGGATGTTATTATACATATAAACCTTCCTCTTGAATCACTCTATCTATTAAAAAAACCGCATCAAAATCCGTTGCGTAGTTTAAAAGATTTAAGAGTACATAGAGATATAGGGACAGAAAAAGCGACTTTGTTTTATACTATGTAGTGATAGAAGATTAAGTCTCACGTAACAGGAGCCATCACCATTCCTGCAGAAAAACATCCACTGTTGGATGTAGGCCTCCCCTGCATGTGTTGCCTTAACGACTAGCGATATGCATCACGCTCTATCAGACTCCTGCGACCCTCAAGTCTCCAAGTCATTATTCCACCTTGAAGGAGGTCTACAATGAAAGTAGAAAGAAAGAAAAATAAATTATCTATGTCAAACATAGCAGGCTACATCTTCCAGTACGCGGTTGCTTTTCCAGAACCTTACGGCCCTATTGATCGTGACCTGTGACTAATATGCTTTGCCCAGTGCCACTTCAATTTGGCAATTCTTTAGGCTATACAACGTGTAACGTAAAATGCGCAAAAACTCAGACACCCCAAATGATTTTTAATTTAAAAGATCTAATTCTAAGAAAAAAAAAACATTCAGAAAAAATTTAAAGGTTTTATGTGCAGTTTTACTTTGTTGAACTACTATTATCCCGTTTATGAGAAAATTTTATTGCACTACTATTTGTGTTTGTTTACCTATTTCGGTGGATTTGCGCACGTGATGGCTTGAGCTATTCATAAATAGACCGGGCGACATTTTAAATGAAGATTTTTTTTTTAAATGTAACCTATATTAAAAAGTGGTTTAGTTGATTCTGCTCCTTGTTCTGACCAAACTATTTTCAGGTTTAGCGCATTTGACGTTACACGTTGTATAACATGTCTATAGATTGCTGTCAGCCGGGTACAAATTCAGAATCTGGGTTGCTAATAATGTACTCTTGATGTTAAAATCAAATAACACCAAGGCAAAGCCGTTCTCGGAAGATATTTTCTCATTATCTAGGTATTTGTGATTGCTTTTAGAAATCCTGAAACACGTTTTTCATTAAGTATCTGTTTCAAGGAAATGTTTCAGAGCTCTAAGTTATTAAAAACACTTAGGGAACACGAGTTTTCGTACCGTTTATATTCCGTAGGCGCAGGCTTGCGGACGGCGAGCAATGGGTAGCTCGCCGTCTGACCGTCCGGTAACCTTCCGGACCGAGCCGAAGTCGTGAACGGCGCGTAGTGTTGCACATGCGCCTCAAGGAGATGACAGCAACCGTAGAGACCCAGCAGGGTTGAAGCCTACTGGGGCCATGAGTGATGCGAAAGAGAACAACGGAAACCGCTGGAACAGGAGTGGATTTGGGTTTTTAGTCAGTAAAAGTCTCCACTTCGTCTCCGTTAGTCCATGTATTATCATCATGATAACGCCATATCTAATTAAGTATTTAAATTTTTAACTTAAGTTAAAGTAATCCCAGTTTTTACGAGCGAAGCAACAAATTAAATTGGGGAAGCAATTAATTAGACGGTTTTATAGTAGGTAATTAATTGTTACTAAGTTTCTGGTCGGGACAGCGCAGCGCGATAATTTGTTTGTACCTATTAAGATTTTCATCTTTCATTATCTTAGAAGTCGTAACTTGTAAGTGTTCCTGAAATTATAGGTCTATTCCGACAACTGGCAAATTGATATTGACCTTTAGCCTTTTAAATACCATAATTAGAGACATAATAGAAAGACAATGAGAGAAGTAAACGCCAGTGTTCACTTGGGGCACAAAATTTATAGTACAGAAGACAATCTCATGTATTTACTTCTGGGCACGCCACAATTATGACGGTAAGTACCCTCTTTGAGGCGTGGCGGAAAGACCTCACGGCGTCCTCACCTTCCGTATGACGCAGGTCCTCACCGGACATGGCACGTTCGGAAGGTTCCTGCACCGGATTCGTGCGAAAGAGACGCCTGGGTATCGCCACTGTACGGAACGCCCGGAGGACACGGTGGAGCACACAGTCGAGGTGTGCCCTGCTTGGGCGGAGCATCACCGTGCCCTCGTGGGGGCAATCGGTTCCGGAGACCTCTCGCCGGGCCTTGGTTCAGGTCATGGTCCGGAGCGAGGAGGAGTGGTTGGCGGTCGCCTCCTTCTGCGAAGCAATAATGCTAGTAAAGGAGGAGGCCAACCGTATCAGGTAACGGCGCTATCGCCACCACCGGAATTCCGATCCCGATTTCCGGCCACCGTAGACGCGGGCTTGCGAGCTTAGCTCGCTGTCTGACCATCCGGTAACTGTCCCGACCGAGCCCAAGTCGTCGACGGTGCGCACTGTTCCAGCGCGCGTCAAAGAGTTGTCAGCACACAACAGCATGAGCACAACAGCAGGGGCGCAGCCAGGTCAAAGCCTACTGGGGCCAGCGTAATCCGAAAAGGAGCTCGAGCCCCGGTATGAAGGCTAGAAGGAACGGGTTGGGTTTTGAGTCAGTAAGAGTCTGACACTATCTCCCGCTTCACCCAAGAGCGGGGTTGTCATTGGATGATTTTCCCCACCATAAATAATGCCTTTTTAATGTTCCCTCTGCTGGGACTCAGGCCTCCTCTCTAGGAGAGGGAATGTGCCGTAATGCATCACGAGGGCCCAGTCCGGGTTGGTGAATATCATATGTCTTCGAATAATTACCTTCTACAAACAAAAACTAAACTTTACTTCTTTATAATTTAGTGTAGATTTAATTTTATAATTTACAAGCCTAGCAAATGTTTCTGAAGTGCAATATATTGTAAACTCGTGTCTTACATATTTTATGAGTAAGTTCAAAGTGTAATAATGTCTTTGTACAGAGTCTCAAACTCAATGTTCACGTGTCTGTCGCCTGAGGGTAGGTACAAGTAGATGACACTGGGGCTTATATGAAGGTCTCGAGTAAAACTTTGTATTAAATTGAAGCTTTATTAAATATATGCAAAGGATTTTTGCGTAAATGATATTAAAATACTAGCTTCTGCCCGCTCGGCTTCGCTCCCGCTCTTCCCTACTCCACCCTACTATACCCAACTCTACCCAACTCTACCCAACTCTACCCAACTCTACCCTACTCTACCCTACTCTACCCTACTCTACCCTACTCTACCCTACTCTACCCTACTCTACCCTACTCTACCCTACTCTACCCTACTCTACCCTACTCTACCCTACTCTACCCTACTCTACCCTACTCTACCCTACTCTACCCTACTCTACCCTACTCTACCCTACTCTACCCTACTCTACCCTACTCTACCCTACTCTACCCTACTCTACCCTACTCTACCCTACTCTACCCTACTCTACCCTACTCTACCCTACTCTACCCTACTCTACCCTACTCTACCCTACTCTACCCTACTCTACCCTACTCTACCCTACTCTACCCTACTCTACCCTACTCTACCCTACTCTACCCTACTCTACCCTACTCTACCCTACTCTACCCTACTCTACCCTACTCTACCCTACTCTACCCTACTCTACCCTACTCTACCCTACTCTACCCTACTCTACCCTACTCTACCCTACTCTACCCTACTCTACCCTACTCTACCCTACTCTACCCTACTCTACCCTACTCTACCCTACTCTACCCTACTCTACCCTACTCTACCCTACTCTACCCTACTCTACCCTACTCTACCCTACTCTACCCTACTCTACCCTACTCTACCCTACTCTACCCTACTCTACCCTACTCTACCCTACTCTACCCTACTCTACCCTACTCTACCCTACTCTACCCTACTCTACCCTACTCTACCCTACTCTACCCTACTCTACCCTACTCTACCCTACTCTACCCTACTCTACCCTACTCTACCCTACTCTACCCTACTCTACCCTACTCTACCCTACTCTACCCTACTCTACCCTACTCTACCCTACTCTACCCTACTCTACCCTACTCTACCCTACTCTACCCTACTCTACCCTACTCTACCCTACTCTACCCTACTCTACCCTACTCTACCCTACTCTACCCTACTCTACCCTACTCTACCCTACTCTACCCTACTCTACCCTACTCTACCCTACTCTACCCTACTCTACCCTACTCTACCCTACTCTACCCTACTCTACCCTACTCTACCCTACTCTACCCTACTCTACCCTACTCTACCCTACTCTACCCTACTCTACCCTACTCTACCCTACTCTACCCTACTCTACACTACTCTATACTACTCTACCCTACACTAACCTATTTTTTTTCCATAAGAACCTTTTCCTCACAATAATAATCACAACAAAAAAAGAATTAGCGAAATCGGTCCAGGCGTTGTTGAGTTATGCGCTTACCAACACATTTTGCGATTCATTTTTTATACTATAGATATAGGGTGACTGGTAATTAGTGACCGATACTTATACACATGATTACAAACAATTTTCCCAAATAAACTTTTTTTATAATCATTATTTAACCGGAACATATAGGTACCTACACTGACTACATATACTGATGGGTTTATGTTGCACTCGAGTGCAAAGATTTTTCACCTCGTGCTTTTTAATTCTCTCGCTAACGCTCAGGATTCTATTTTTTTAAAAACTCGCTGCGCTTGTGATTAAATTTTAGAATTCTTCGCTGGCTCAGTCATCAAAATTGAGGACGCGGTTAAAAACCAACTTTGCACTATTGTATTACAAATATCTATTACTACTGTAAAACAATTGCAATTTTATTTTCCACGTTACAAAGACACTTAGGAACAATGGCCGTTTTCGCCATGCTATACGGAACTACTATAATATGGACCTATTATTAGATCCGGTACCAAAACCCGCGGTTCCGAGAAAAAGGGTAATTCTCCTCCAATTTAGTGCGGTTCAGCATGATTTTATTGCACCTATAAAACGGTTACCGTACCGTAAATATTTATATTGAATTGACTATGAACATAGGTTAGATAGAGGACAGAGAATACAGCAGATCTAAAGTGGTCCAAACATTGATGTACAAAAAACCGTTTTTATAATTCAATGGGTCCAAACGCCCGTTTTGAGATTTTGTCTACCTAGCGCTAGCGGCTTGTCCAGTCATCATCATCATCATATCAGCCGAAAGACGTCCACTATTGGACATAGGCCTCCCTCAAGCGTCACCACAAAGACCGGTCCTGTGCGTCACGCATCGACCGGATTCCCCCGGTCTTGACCAGGTCATCAGCCCACCTTGTTGGAGGCCTTCCAATGCTGCGTCTTCCGGTACGTGTTCGCTACTACACTGGACCCCTAATTATTATTTAATTGTTTCTTTCAGTTTCGTTTCAAGTTACATTCTAGGGTCTTTCTCAAATGTCAAAATGAGTTTTTTATTTTTCAAATTAAACTAAACTTTTAAATAAGTAACTACAGGCAAAAAAATGCCTATGGCTGAATAAGGGTGGAAATTACGTATTAGTAAAGTTATCCTATGGCGGTCCAAGTTCATTACGCGCCCTCCGGCCAAAGGATACTCGCCGAAATGTAACCGGTAGAAAACCGTGAACTTTTTGGTTAATTTTTGAATGGACTGAAGTGTTTCAAGCTGGTATTAGCTAAATGAAACAAACGTTTTTTTTTTAAATGTGAAACAGAATAAAACAATATCTTACATTGTCTGCTTCTGAACTCTAAAGCTAATCTATGATGAAAAGGATAGGTATCGGTCCCCCGGCACGGTATTTTTATCACCCACGATAATGCGGTGTGAAAATTTATATTGTGAGCGACTTGCGGGCCGGATTGCGGCCCCGACCGGCCCGTATCGGCCCACAAGAACCCGGACAGGTTATTTTATTATACCACCAGTTTAATACTTACGGATCACCCAAATTAAATAGAATTTAAAGCCCTCAGGGATTTGGTCTGAATAGAAATTGGCCATTCGGGATTTGAATAGAAAATACTTTTAGCGAAATAGTTTTTTTAACTAAAATAGTTTTAGGAACTCGCATCATAGCGGTAGTTTTGCTAGGGTTTCGATTCGAATTCCGGCAAGGAAAAATATTCTTCAGTTTTTATCTATTCTGGATTATAATAAATGTATTATATTTATTTCAGATTATAATATAAAGATGCGGAGTCGGTTAGATGACTGAATAAATATTTTTTTTATTTTTATAGATAGGCTCGCGTTTGACCATTATCTCACTAGATGATATGCCGACGATGGAGCACGATTGTCTAGAAGTAACTAATTCACTCTTGGCTCAAAGAAACCCGGGTTGTGGCTATCAGGAAACATACTCCAGCAGGGTATTTCACTCCTTAGCTGTACGCATAATGAATGTGGTCCCAAAACGCTTTTTACGTGTTAGTACCTACAGTTAAAACGTAAAGTTTCTTGGGTAAAGCAGTTAAATGGCCTTCCTGCTAAACGGGGATGTTCATTGGTCACTTTAGTGAATTGTTCAAGGAAAGAACAAGAAAGAGGTTAAAATATAAAACACTCCTGTTTCTAAATTTGATTTATGTTTCGAAATCATCAAATGACTTCACCCGCTTTAGGGTTTTTTTTTGTCGACGGGGAAAATCATCATTGACGAAACCCGCTCTTGGGCTGAGCGGGAGACAGTGTCAGAGTCTTACTGACTAAAACCCCCGCGCCGTTCCTTCTAGCCTTCATACCGGGGCACGAGCTCCCTTTCGGACAACCCTGTCGCCAGTAGGCTTCGACTCAGCTCTCCCCTCCCTCCTGCTGCTGACAACTCCTTGAGGCGCGCGGGAACAGTGCGCGCCGTCGACGTCTTAGACTCGGTTGATTACCGGACAATCGGACAGCGAGCTACCCATGGCTCGCCGTCCGCGAGCCCGCGTCTACGGTGGCCGGAAATTGGGATCGGAATCCCGGCGACGGCGGCGAGGGCACCGTGTTGCCTGATGCGGTCGGCCTCCTCCTTTGCAAGCATTACTGCTTCGCAGAAGGAGGCGATCGCCTGCCATTCCTCCTTGCTCCGAACCATGGCCTCGCCCAGGGCCCGGCGCGAGAGGTCTCCGCCGCCGATCGCCCCCACGAGGGCACGGCGATGCTCCGCCCAGGCAGGGCACACCTCGACGGTGTGCTCCACCGTGTCCTACGGGCGTTGCGCACAGTGGTGACACCCGGGCGTCTCTTCCACTTGAATCCGATGCAGGAACCTCGCGTCCTTACCTTCCGCATGACGCAGGTTCTCACCGGACATGGTCAGTACGGAAAAATCGCCCAGGTGTCACCACTGTGTGGATCGCCTGGAGGACACGGTGGAGCATACGGTAGAGGTGTGTTCCACTTGGGTAGAGAACCGCCGAATCCTCGCGGGTGAGATCAGCGGCAACGAACTTTCGCGTCGGACCTTGGTACTGGCTATGGTACAAAGTGAGGAGGAGTGGCAGGCGGTCGCCTCCTTCTGCGAAGCAGTAATGCTAGCAAAAGGGGCGGCACACACGCACTCGCAAGGGAACGGCCCTCACGTCCTAGCCGCGAGTGGGATCCTGATCCCGATATCCGGCCACCGTAGGCGCGGACTTGCGGACGACGAGCATTGGATAGCTCGCCGTCCGGTAACCGGACCGAGCCTAAGTGGTCGACGACGCGTTGAGTTAGCAAACCGTAGGTTTCCTGCAGTGTTGAAGCCTTTTGGGGCTATGAGTTCGTTTCTGAAGGAAAACCCGGTCCTGGAATGAAAGGCAAAGAAGGAACTAAGAGTAGGTTTTAGTCAATAAAAGTCTGACACAAAAGGGTGGGAGATGTCATTGGATGACTTTCCATCTAAAAAAACGTATTATCTACTACGCTAGTAACCATTTTACAGGATTATCACCGATTTTATTATCATAGACATACGCAAAATAGCTTATCTAATCTATAAAATTATTCTTTATCATATTAACCGATTTATTATTTAAATTATTGTTTATCTGTCTCCAAAATTGTTTAAAGGTTCCGATGATTGACGGCATCGAGGTCGTTGACCTATTTGTAGATTAATAATTTTAATCACATCTTATAATGTTTTATTATCTGTAACGTGAAACGTAACGTAACGTTAACGTTAACGTTATGTTGTTGTCAATAATATATTTCAATAATCAATTATCAATAAATAATAATTTTGGATTTTTCTATCCGATATACCAATGTTCCAGCAGCAAGTACACTTTATGTTGCTGCCCAGTTGAATCAATCTAATACTATTAGCGACGGAAATGGCACTCATGACCACAACATCTGCAAGGTTGAACGAGTTCCATCGGTTAAGTATCTTGGGATTGTAATTGACTGCAACCTTACTTTTAGGGATTACATAATACATCTGTCGAACAGAGTACGTGAGTTGATTTATATTTTTAAACAACTGCGCCAATCGGCGGATGCTGCTATAATGAAAATGACATATCAAGCCTTGTGCCAATCGGTTCTGGTCTATTGTATCTCTTCCTGGGGTGGTGCAGCGAAATCTCACTGCATCCAGATAGAACGCGCACAGAGAGCCGTCCTTAAGGTGTGCTGTTTCAAGCCAAGACTTTATCCCACCATTAAGCTCTATGAATATTCCAATACCTTGGCTCAGTTTCGGAAGCATCTTTTGCACCAGCTCGTAGATCATTGACAAGACATGACATTATATTACTCACCTATTTAATTTAGTGTAATTTATTGAAATTTTTTATGTAATGTAATTTAATTTAATAAAATTTTGTGTATTTTAATTTAATTTTGCGTATTTAAGTGTAATTTTGTATATGTCAATGTATTCTAATGTAATTTAATTTATTAATTTATTATGACATAATTTTTTACTGAATTTTAATGCAATCTGACATAATTATTTTTTTCGTATTTTATTGATTCTTTTTTCTTTGTTATTGTGTCGTACTTTGTTATTATAATATTAGTTTACCAAATTCTGTAAGTGCTGTGCACACCTTTAAGTGGAGAATTCGCTGTGATAATTGTTATTATTAAGATTATTCTTTGTAAATGTTTAGCGAACTATTCGTTGGAGTGCCGTAACAAATAAATAAATAAAATAAATAAATAAATATTGCCAGGTTCTAACAGTTAGGCAATTATTTGTATTGGCCACTGCTATCAAACAACACGCTATTACTAACTATTCGCAGGAAAAAAATCGCCGCAACCATCTGGTAGCTAAAGCTGTTCCACTCAAAACATATTTTAGTCACAAATTCTTTATTTTCCTTGGTCCACATCTATACAATAAATTACACCGTATTCTTTCCTTGCACTCATTAAACAAACATAATTTTAAGCTCACTCTACAAGCTTGGCTTCAAAGCCAAACAAATGCTGCCACTGAAGCTCTCTTGGACGTATTAGTCTAATCACACAAATTCCAAAACATCTTTTCTGTCACACATACATATTCACCACAACACTCTCTCACACACACACATACACCATAACCTCCCCATACATACCTACACATACATAATATTTCACCATAACACTCTCATACACACACATACACTAAAAACTCTCCACACATATATACTTTTATTACTTATTCGCTATTTTAATTTTATATTCCTACTGTCTTTAGTCATTTACTTCTTGTGGTGTTTAAACTCACAAAAAATTTGTAATCTGTCTTACTTGCTGTATTAATATGTAAGCTACTAATTATGTAATTTGTAACAGGTGGGGACCTGGTGACCTGTATTACAGGTGTTACTACCTTCCACAGGCACCAGCGATCCACAACCAAAAATTGCCAGCAATGGTTTTTAGTGTAAAATTATATGTATTATTTGGCTTGTGGTAAAAAAATAAAAAAAATAGAATCGAACAAAATTAGGTCAACATCTAGATTCCTATTAAAATGCGCACCCACTTGTTTTAGAATATGCAATACAGTCTAGCGGCAATAGCAGTGAGTTGCTATTACAGGGGCTCAAGTCTGCTATTTTTATAAATTTATCATTCCAACATGATCCCATTGTCATTTTGCTAAAAGTTTGTAATCTGCTAATTTATAATGATCGACCACTGATCGGTCAATGGTCTTGTAATAGAATTGTGATAGAATGAATCATCATCATCATTTCAGCCGACAGACGTCCACTGTTGGACATAGGCCTCCCCTAAGTGTCGCCACAATGATCGATCCTGCGCGTCTCGCATCCATCGGTTTCCCGCAACCTTCACCAGGTCATCGGTCCACCTTGCAGGAAGCCTTCCGACGCTGCGTCTTCCAGTACGAGGTCGCCACTCCAGAACCTTTCGGCCCCAACGGCCATCTGTTCTGCGAGCAATGTGCCCTGCCCATTGCCACTTAAGTTTGGCGATTTTTCGGGCTATGTCGGCAACCTTGGTTCTCCTACGGATATCTTCATTTTCTTCATTTATAATGAATACATCGAGCTTATTAAAAGCACTAACTGCGTAATGACGTCGTAATAGTAGGTCACTGATCAAAGGAACTGTAAAAATTTTGCAGATTACCGCATACGTCAGATATTCATTAGTCATTATGTATGAGACTACCATTCTATGCCGTTTCTTTCAATGGAATGTCAGTGGTTGACCATTGAAAAGTCATAATGACGTCATTAAATTAGTAGGTAGATTACCAAAACTTGTCAAAATCAACAATTATGAAATCGATGATAGACCATTCTGACACTCTAGTAATAGCAGACTTGAGGCCCTGCTGGCTCGCAGGCTGCATGGAAGTCATTCCTACTCGCTTCTGCAAACATACCATACGCACTGCAACAGCATTCTAATTATATTATTACACTAGACGCGCAACGTATTAGCAGCCCGGTAAGTGTAGCTCACCCAGAAACTGCTTCTGGAAGGCAATGGGCAATATGACTTGAATAATACCAGTATTACATCACGAGAGAAATCTAAAAAAAATCTGAATCTGCATCATCATTCATGTTACAATATGCCCCAAATACACAAATCTGCTCACAATCCTCAGTGCCACACCATTAAACTTAATAGGCAGAACATAGGCTGGTCTAACTATTAGACTTAATTAATATAAGCACCTCACTCTTTTTTGCTTTATACTGAAGCCCATGTTCCACCGCATAAGCCTTACAACTTGTTACCGAAGTGGAATCCGCTCCTAACGACGACGGCCTCAGCAACACCATATTGTCAGCATAACTAATATTGTTAACACTCACCTCATTAACCCAGCAGCTTTTATTTATAGTGCTGCTAAGCTCATCGATGGATCATTGATATACGAGTTGAACAGTAGAGGAGCGGTGATGTCTCTATTCATACCAATACCGTAACACCGAAACAATTACTACCAGTACACCCGTGCCAACGTGTCTGTTCCAGAGCCTGGCGAACAACACTATGTCGGAGGCCCTGGACAAATCCAGGAAGCACACGTGCCTCTATCATTGTCGTATCTTTAGCTGGTAAAGCAAACTATCAAACCCCTGTGACTGGTAATTAGTGACCGATATTTATACACATTATTGTACTTATGATTACAAACAACTTTACCACAGAAACTTTTTTTTTTATACTTATTAGTTTTATCACAATAACAAACTGGAACATATAGGTACACTAATTACATACAACGATGGGTTTGCAAGCTCTAACACTATCTTAGTCTGATCATCCGGTAACTGTCCGGACCGAGCCAAGGCGTCGACGGCGCGCACTGTTCCCGCGCGCCTCAAGGAGTTGTCAGCAACAGGAGGGGCCCATCTGGGTCGAAGCCTACTGGGGTCGGGGTTATCCGAAAGGAAACTAGAGCCCCGGTATGAAGGCTAGAAGGAACGACGCGGGGGTTTTAGTCAGTAAGACTCTGACACTGTCTCCCGCTCAGCCCAAGAGCGGGTTTCGTCAATGATGATTTTCCCCGTCGACAGAAAAAAATAAAATAAAGCTCTAACACTATTATAGGTAAGGTACATGAGACAACGACGTAACACGGCTAACAGCTGAGCACACAAGTGGTCATTAGCTACCAGTCACCCTATATAATAAATTTGTCTTATCGCAAAATTATCCAGTCCTATTCTTTAGAACAGATGACTATGGTTCTGATGAGTTCTTCAAGCGAATAGGCATGACATAAACACAGATTATAAAACACTAGCTTTTGACCGCAGCTTCGCTCCCGTACATAAAATATATTCAACTAGCTTCAGCCACTGACTTCGCTCGCGCGCATAAAATATAGCCTATGTCACTCAGGAATAAAGCAGCTTTCTATCGGTGAAAAAATATTTTTAACAAAAAAATACGTATCCCTTATTTTTAAATAATCTAAAAGACGGACTAATTACATTTTACAGCAACTAGCCTATTACTTGCGTATGGTAATTAATTCATGAATCCCCAAGCGACCACCGGTGGCCGCGCATCTATTGTCTTACTATTGTGCCTCTAATTGACGGTATCTGAAGGGTTAAACACATCCAATAACGCATTTTTCGTTTAATAATTTAGTAACAAAAATATCAGGTGGGGATTCCTACACTTATCTTTCCAAAAATCCCAAATAAGATGACTAATTACCTATTGGGGATTTCTGGAAAAAATCCCCACTAGTGGGGATTTCCAGAATGAACCGAATAGTGACATTAATTATCCATTCAAATATCAACATCCAGTATGGGGCGGCGCAACCAAAGGTTTTCTCGATCTGGACAGAGCTCTGCGATCGCTTATCAAGGTGATGCATTTTAAGCCTTTTAGTTTTTCTACTTCAGAGCTGTATAAAGATAGCAATTCTTTCAATTAGAAAGCTTTATCTATTAAATGTATCCCTAACCCTGCACAAATGTTTATTTTTTGATCCAGCTACACAAACCAGAAGACGAAGTGACATAGTGGCTCACTCCCCGAGAGTTCGAACAGTATTTGCTAGACGTCAGTATGTTACACAATCCGCCTATATATAATTTGACTGGCCTGTTGGTCTAGGGGTTAGTGGTCCTGACTGCTATGCCGGAGGTCGTGGGTTCGATTCCCACCCGGGACAAATGTTTGTGTGATGAGCATGATCATTTGTTCTGTGTCTGGGTGTAATTTATCTATATTATGTATGTATTTAGAAATATATAAGTATGTTTATCAGTTGTCTAGTACCCATAACACAAGCTCTGCTTAGCTTGGGACTAGACGGCATTGTGTGATAGTTGTGGACTATTATAATAAATTGAATTACAAACTTAATATCTGACTTAAATCCTCTGCTACTATTTGACTGTAAAAAAACAATAACTGTTTGGTTAAAATCCATGACATATTATGAAGAAACAGAAAATATACTGGTAAGGATAAGTTAAAGGAATAAAACATTGCACCACATACACACAAACACACCATCACACATACTTTCACACAAACACACCATCACACATACTTTCACACCATCATCTATACATCATATAACAAAATCGTAAGAAAGTCAAAACTGTACATTGAATATTTTTTTAAAAGAATACTTGGGGCGTGATCTACAATCGATATCGAAGCCAAAAATATAGTTTTAGAATTTTTGTCTGTTTGTCTGTATGTATGTCCGGGCTAATCTCAAAAAGTACTGCACAGATTTACTTCAAATTTTGCATGAATATTACTAAGAGGTCGGGTCAACATATAGGCTACATATTATCACGCTATCACCTACGGGGGAGCAGCTGTGAATCTTTATTTTTCTTACGCATTCTGTGACAGCGTGTAATCTAACGACGCATATTTAAATGTTGTTTTTGAGTAAGCCATACTATTATCTAGCTTTACACTATAAAAACTACGCCATTTAAGTAACTTGGGCAGAGAAACAGTTATTTTAATAAATGTTAGTAGTGTAAAGACAATTTTAAAACAGCAGCATCTATGAGATTTCATAAAAATCAAATCAAGTTACATGACACTTTTTGGAAATTAATAATTTAAATTTGATCATGTTGCAAAATTCATAGATGGCAAAGTACATTTTCTTCATAAAAGTTGTATCGCATATTTCGTTTTGACAAATTCAAGTTCCAACAAAACCCTCAAAATCTTGAGCAGAGTTGAAGAAGACAATTGAATAAAAATGCTGTGTTAAGTATTACAAAAGAGTTATGTTCATTGATGATCATCAATTTCATGTAGTTAGTACAAAATAAACATTGACTGTTAATACTTTTGTTCGGTACCTATTTATCTATGTGATTATTGCTTGGCAATTAATATATTTTCATGTCGTATGCCTAATTATAAACTTTACTCACTCGGAGACATTTATTTTATGTTAAAATAGTGGAAAGTCATAATAATTTTTCACCATATCAAAATGTTTCCTTTTCCAACAAAAGGAGCGATCAAGCGACGTTTGCTTTACAGAGCTCTGATAAAGACGAGGTGAGCAAAGTCTGGTCGCTACATCAGCACGTCTGAAGCGGTTTGGCGGATACTGGCGTTCTCTATACATGACAGGCATCCTACCGTCATGCATGTAGACGGACGTCTACACGTCTAGTCTACTACGTCCACCTAGAGAAGAAACGGCCAGCGCATATATTTTGATCCCGAAAATGTTGCTGAGAGCTTGGAAAATCCGCGCCAACCAACTCTGTTAAAATTTTTCAGGCTCTGTAAAGTCGACCAGTTTGCAAGATCCCTTTCGTATGACGAGGTGCCTTCATATTACACTTACGACAAGCAAAGGGGTGTATTTAACCTACATCAACAAGGAGGTGCTGTGGAAGGTTTTCCGGGAATTTTCAAGGACACCGCATTGGGTAGGGTTTATACCGTGCATCCGAATAATGGCGAATGCTATTTTCTGCGGTTGTTACTTCACACTGTCCGATGGCCAACATCTTTCGCTTTTCTGAAGACATTTGATGGCGTGGAGTATCCCACTTACCGCGCAGCCTGCGTAGCACGTCACCTTCCCGACCGTGACAAAAATTGGGATGACACCCTCGCGGCGAGCGACAGTAACAGTCCCAGCCGCATGCGTCATCTGTTCGCCATAATCTGTCTGAAGATTTTCTACTAGCTTTGAAGCGTGCTACTGGAGATGAAGTCGTGATGAACGCGTGCGGAACACTTGTCTCAGTTCACTTCAAGATGTGGTAATTTCTATCGGCGGCAATCCACTGATTAATTATGGGTTACCAGCTCCCCAATCATCACCGCATCAAGACCGTGGAAATCGAAAGTATAACGCCGAGACCAATTACGATCCGGGCGAAATGACCACCGTGACCACCATACGAAATTACCATATCGCTTCTTCAGAGCAAAAACAAATTTACAACACCGTCCTTGAAATCATTGGACGAAACCAGATCTTCGTTGTGGTCATGAGTTCGTACGCTGCGCTTAACCATTAATATGAGAGCTCGGCTCGGTGGCAATGCACGTGCTCGAGAATTGTCCGATGTCCTTCTAAGTCTTTGCGAAGGCACTCTACCAGAAGACAGAGGTGTAAAGGTGATGCTTCCAGAGTCTCTCGGTAGAGTGGAATCCAGCTTAGAAGAACTCATTCGCTGTGTGTACTGGGACATCAGTCGTATACCGCTCCAGCAGAATTCTTGGATGTGTGAGCGGGCCATTTTGACGCCCAAAAATGCTGCACCAATTAACGAATGCATTCTCTTGGAAATTGAGGGGAATGAAGTAGTCTACACCTCGGTAAACACTGTCGTCGTGCAAGATGACGCCACACATTATCCCGTACCTACCTACCGGGTTCGGGGTTATCTGAAAGGAAACTAGAGCCCGGTATGAAGGCTAGAAGAAACGGCGCGGGGTTTTTAGTCAATAAGAGTCTGACACTATCTCCCGCTCCACCCAAGAGCGGGTTTTGTCATAAGATGATTTTCCCCGTCGACAAAAAAAAAAACACATTATCCCGTGGGATTTCTGAAAGCGAGTGGACTTCCAGCGTATACCATCAAGCTGAAGGTCGGTGTCCCGATTATGCTTCTTCGGAACCTATCTCCTCCGAAGTTGTGTAACGGGATTCGCCTTAAAGTTATCACGCTCCACAGACACACCATTGAAGCGGAAATTCTTTTGGGTTGTGGCGTCGGCGAGGCAGTATTTATACCACGCATTCCCCTCATACCTCATAACTTCCCGTTCCGATTCAAGCGCGTACAGTTCCCCGTGAGTATTTGCTTCGTGAAGACCATCAATAAGTCGCAGGGGCAGACACTGAGGGCAGTGGGTGTCGACCTCAGGACGAGTGGCTTCTCACACGGGCAACTGTACGTCGCTTGCTTCCGCGTCACCAGTCCTGACTCTCTTTACATTTTGGCTCCTGGCAGCATAACTACTAATGCAGTCTATAGGGAAGTGTTGTAAAGTATTATACCTTTGTATGTATTTTTACTATTTTATGTTCTGGAATGTATTCCTGCATTATTTTATCTATTTCTTTCAGTCACATCTTATGACTGAACGCAGCAGAATTCCCATATAAACTCTCTTCACTTGCAAAAAAAAACTTATATTTTAATGCTATTTTAAAAGCTGTGTAATTATAATGCTATAGCGACACTGGTATCTTAGGTATTTTTGGTGCTGTAGAGCCTTCAAGCTGACGACGTCGCGGGCAGCAGCTAGTACTCCAATAAATATACCATCATACGAGCACACTCTTCACACGCTGAGTAAGAGCTGCTTAAGTATTTAGTTGTATTTTTTTTTTATTTATTTTTTTAACTTATATTTTGTTTCTTTTTATTTTTTATTTTTTTTATAACAAGTTCAGCTAGCTGATAAGGGAAGTGCGCGGCAGCCCCAACACAAGTACAACTGTAACTTACTGCGGCTGCCTCAATTTATTTATGCTGCATCATCATCAACATCATCAGCCTTTTTAATGTTCCCACTGCTGGGACTCAGGCCTCCTCTCTAGAAGGGGGAATGGGCCGTAATCCACTACGCGGGTCCAGTGCGTGTTGGTGGATGTCACATGTCTTCGAATTTTTGGTTCTAGGACATGTCGGTTTCCTCACGATGTTTTCCTTCACCGTTTTGAGAGCAGAGGTGATGAAATAAATTACACAAAGTAATGCGCCTGGCTGGATTCGAACCTGCGACCTACAACCCGTAAGTCGGGACCATTACCACTTGGCCAACACTGCTCTCTTTATTTATGCTTACAATGTTTTAAATGAAAAATAAATATTTTGTATAACTATCATTGTGGGGCGCGCTAATCGTATTACCACTATGACCGGTCAAATATTATAAACATATATAATATATATTGTTTTCCGCCAATCTTATCTCACAATGCTTTACTGATAATTATAATTTGACACTGTATGACTGCAGTTTGATAAAAGTGTTGAATAAAGTGCACGAGTGCAGCTTGGATTATTGTTTTCAAATATTATAATTTTTGACATTTTATATTCATTTAAAGCATTGCAAGCAGGTAAGTTATATTAACGTAATTTCTTGTCATTATAACGTTTGTTTTTATTTATTAAAGAAAATATATCAAGTACAAGAGCCAAAAATATCGAGAATAAAATAACTTTGAAGAATTAATAATATGAGAATCAGTGGTCCTGACTGCAATGCCGGAGGTTGTGGGCTCGATTGTCACCTAGTACATATGTTTGTGTGATGTGCACGATATTTTTTCTGTATCTGGGTGTATATTTATCTATAATGTATTTATAATTAGAAATATATAAGTATGTTTATCAGTTGTCTAGTACCCATAACCAGTGCCGTAAATAGGGCGGTGCCAGCGGTGCCCAGGCACAGGGCGCAGTCTCCGAAGGGGCGCGAAAATTATATACCTAGTCCTTTTTGTTTGTATTGTACTTTTTCTAGGGGCGCAGTTATTGCAGCTCGCACCGGGCGCATAAAAGGCTGGTTACGGTACTGCCCATAACACAAGCTCTGTTTAGTTTGGGACTAGATGGCCTTGTGTGATAGTGGTAGAATATAATTGTTTTAATTATTTATCATTAATAGAAATAGGGAACTATTTCAGAAAAAAAAAAAATGCGTATTTGTTATTTAGATAAAAATCATAATATGACTCATCGAACCCTTTTGGTACGGGGTGGGATATCATTGAATAACTTTTTCTGCTCTGTGTCAAATAAGAGAGTGAGTCAAACTTGTTCCTTCAGGTACCTTTTTAAAGAAAGAAAGAAAAACATTTATTAAACTTTTTTCGTTACAATGTCGTAATATTATGCGAACCCTGTGTATCTCCACATCTACTCTATCCGTTTTTATGTTTTTTGTTTGTTAAAGGTAATTTCCGAGAGTACTGTACCCCTAGCCAAGTTGCTAATCTGCAATAGTTAACGCTTGTAGAAAGCTTCAAATGTACGGGAACAACGTGGTCTCAACGCTCAATCACGTGGTCAGAACAAAAGAATTGGCGACAAGGTCAACTCGAAGCGTTCGACGCGAAATGGTTGTAACTTGGCTACAGGGGCAAGTTACAACCGTTTTTTAAATTTTTTCACTGATGAATAGCTGCTTTGTTCCTGAGTGACATAGGCATATTTTATGTACGCGGACAAAGTTGCGGGCAAAAGCTAGTTAGTCGATAATTTGCAACGCTAATGAGATGAAATAACAGTTAGTCAAAAATCTTTACACCTATTACTGTAGCGATATCTATGACGCCACATAAGAACTACGAAGAAAATACGAAATCCTGCATCGCGTAATCAAAGTTCTCCGCGCGATTTGAACATATACGACAGCCCGACATCAACTATCGGGCAGTAGCCCACTAGACTATAACACCTGTCTGGTCGGAAGATCCTCCCTTTTCAACAGAGATATGTGGACTTTACTCTCTGTTCCGCATACCTCCATATTACTACCATGGTTATTCTTCTCAAACAGTTCTGCCGATTTCATTGTACCAACCCCATCGTGGTTGAGAATAGGCTAGCTAGGCAGATTTCTGCTTTGGTATACAATATTAGTTTTGGTATATGCAAAACTCGAAACACTTGTCTTGTATTTTTATTTAATTTTATTATATTTCGAATACATACAGCTAATAATAACATGATAACTTATCACTTCCAGGAAATTAATAAATGTGTTGAAACAATCAGTACGTTACACTATATAAATACACAGCTTAAAAACTAAATTAACATATACTTACCTATGTCGCAGGTTTTTCACAAAATTAGGTTTTTGATCAAAAACCTAATGAAAAACCGGTAGATGACAAATCTTAAACTCTATTTCGTCATAAACCTGTAAAAGTTCAGGTTTTTGATCAAAAACCTGAACTAGTTTAGGTTTATGATCAATCTGCTACTGCGTTTAACGAACCTGTATCGACCAATTAACTGAGTTTGCGTGAAATTGCTTCAAAGATGTCTTTATTTGGAGGTTTTAAGAAATTCTCGTGTAAAAAATCTAAAGTACGCTGCAAGACTAATCGGCATGCAAAAAAAAAATGTTTTATGCAACTCTAGATGTCACAAGGCTACAAACTGTCATAATAAATAATTTATAATAAGAGATTTATAAAAAGCAAGCACGTGGTAAACTTTTCGTTATTATTTTTTTTTTTTTTAAATTTGACTCTGTTTAGTCGTATTTAATAGTAACTAAAAATCAGGTAAAATTGAAACATTATCATAATTAGATTGAAGAACGAGAATATTGATTGGATCATGGATGTGAAGTTTTGATAAATAAAAAATTGCTTCCTTTCTACTAAGTTACAAATGATTGTTTTATTTATTTCATTTAAATTGATTTTGTCATAAAACAAAGCAATTTTTCCCAGAACTTCATCATAAACCTAAACTAGTTCAGGTTTTTGATCAAAAATCTGGACTGTGACAGGTTTATGATGAAATTGAGTTTAAGATTTGTCATCGTCCGGTTTTTCATCAAAAACCTAGGTTTTTGATCAAAAACCTAATTTTGTGAAAAACCTGCGACATATATATAATACTCGTATAATATTCCCAAAATAATCGATATTTTTACAACTACTACGCTACTTAGATACTGAATAAATAGGATCAGCAATGAAAATATATAAAGTTAATAATTTCAAAATTATGAAATGTTTGTGAAAAAAAACATTACTAAGTGTTCTTTCCAATTTACTTATGCTAGTACTAGCTTTTGCCCGCGGCTTTACTCGCGTTAAATTCGGAGAGACAAAAAGTAGCCTGTCACTCTCCATCTCTTAAACTGTCTCCACTTAAAAAATCACGACAATTCGTCACTCCGTTTTGCCGAGAAAGACGGACAAACAGACACACACTTTCCCATTTATAA
Source organism: Mythimna lalbum (assembly GCA_949319445.1). Taxonomy (NCBI): domain Eukaryota; kingdom Metazoa; phylum Arthropoda; class Insecta; order Lepidoptera; family Noctuidae; genus Mythimna; species Mythimna lalbum. The sequence goes on along the minus strand of OX439362.1, from coordinate 19,498,604 downwards.
TATTAGTATGGAAGGATAAATTAAAAGCACGACTCGCTCTAATCAGATACGATTTTTTTTTGCCTATAACAGGTTCTCACCACTAGAAAAAAAAGAAAAGAATCTACGAACATAAACACATTAATTGTGCGTGCAGCTAAGGAGTAGAATTCCTTGCCGGAGTCAGTGTTTCCTGATAGCTACAACCCGGGAATCTTTAAGTCGAGAGTGAATAGGTTACTTCTAGGTAAGCGCGTTCCATCGTCGACCGCATCCATCAGGTGAGATAGCGGTCAAGCGCAAACCTATCAACAATAAAAAAAAAATCTATAAACTTTTTCATGAAAAATCACAAAGTTATAATCTTGTTATGTTATCTCGTTGACCGCACAACTACATGGTCACCGGTTCATCTAGGTGACTATGGGGTTGTTTTGCTCCCGCATCCAGCTGCGCGCTGACAATTAAAAACTGCAATGACCTGCCGTGACCTGTGTTGTACAACTTAGTATCGGTAGTTGTAACTTTTTAAAAATATTTTTGGAAAAAAATATAACATGTTGGTCATATTCAGGTTTCGCATATACTGGCCTGTTGGTCTAGTGGTTAGTGACTCTGACTGCTACGCCGGAGGTCGTGGGTTCGATTCCCACTCAGGACAAATGTTTATGTGATGAAGCATGATCATTTGTTCTGTCTGGATGTAATTTATCTATATTATGTATGTATTTAGAAATATATAAGTATGTTTATCAGTTGTCTAGTACCCATAACACAAGCTCTGCTTAGCTTGGGACTAGACGGCGTTGTGTGATAGTTGTGGAATATTATTATTATTATACGAAAAATAATGTTTTATAATTCAATCCTTATCCTTACTAATATTATAAAAGCGAAAGTGAGTTTGTTTGTTTGTTACGTCTTCACGCCTAAATGGCAAAACCGATTTTGATGAATTTTGGAACAGAGATAGTTGGGACCCTGGAGACGGACATAGGCTATATTTTGATATATTTTATATTAATAAACACGGGCGAAGCCACGTGTAAAAGCTAGAATTTAATTAACTAACTAAATAAAACTATTGTTTTATTTTCATTTTACAAGTCCAACGACAATGGCGTCAACCAGCTCATCACAAAACATGAACACTTTAGCTGACAAATTCGAAAATATCTTTACCAATGGTAAGTTCACGTTTACTTTCCTCATCTTCATCATCATCATCATTTCAGCCGACAGACGTCCACTCTTGGACATAGGCCTCCCCCAAGTGTCGCCACAGCGATCGATCCTGTGCATCCCGCGTCCATCGGATTCCCGCAACCTTCACCAGGTCATCGGTCCACCTTGTAGGAGGCCTTTCGCGCTGGGTACGCAGTCGCCATCGGCATTTTCCTCATACTTGCATTAATTTCAAATATACCATTAGCATAGTATAGTCAACTTTACAATGTTCCCACTGTTGAGACTCAGGCCTCCTCTCCAAGAGAGGAAATGGACCGTAGTTCACCACCCAGTGCGGGCTTTTTGACTCTAGGACATGTCGGTTTCCTCAAGATGTTTTCCTTCACCGTTTTGAGAGCAGTGGTGATAAAATAAATTACACAAAGTAATGCGTCTGACTGGGTTTGAACCCGCGAACTAAAACTCGTAAGTTGGGGCCGTTAACCACTCGGTCACCACTGCTTATATACCATTAGTTTACTTGTAATATTAAATTGGCAAAAAAATAGTCAGCCAGAAAATTGATACTTATTGCATATTGCAAAGAGTAGATCTTTATGCAGAAAAATATAATAACCTAAAAGATAAAAAAAAAAAACAATTAAAAAATTATATCATCTTCCTGTCATTGTCCCGTTTTATTTGGGGTCGGCGCAACACGTTTTTTCTTCCATTCTATCCTGTCACTCGTCACGCTATCACTAACTCCCCTTATAAAAAAAATATACAAATACAAATACAAAAAGTTTATTTGTGCACACAGTTACAATTTAGTTGATATAGTAATCTCTGTGTCCTCAGTAAGTGGCATACAAATTTTAAAAACATTGGTATTTTAGTATTATTATTCCATTTATTTATCATATAATTATGTGGGTGAACTTACCTACTTCATAATGAGATAAGTTTAGTTGATATGTGTCCGAATGAAGGCTACCGGCATGGATTAAAAAAAAAACTATATATATTTTGACATGATGAAAAAAAACAGGTTAAAGTTGTGAAAGTTGGTTACCAATAGTGAATGAATTACAGAATTTTAAAAGCTGATAAAAAATGTGTTTCTTTCTGACATGCCCGTAACTTTTCTATCCCACATATATACATATTTATCACATTTTATTTATTTTTTTTAAAGACAACTTAAAAAGAAACATTTTAAAATATAAAAAATAGTAGCCCACTGGCATCGGGAACAGGGTCCAAGCTACCGGTGGTCAGGGCTCCTGAGAGAGGAACCCCTGGACAATACGCGCCGTGTCCAGAAGCACTGCGTTTTGCCGTATTATTATTATTATTTATTTAAATCAGATTTTTAAATTACATCCATTCTTAAATTATATTAGTTTAAAAACTATGTTAGTAATATGCAAGAAACTCAATGGAAAATAAGAACTAAGAGTTTTCTTTGTAGCAAACATACTATTACTAATTGACCCACCCAACACTCAAAAAATAATAAAAAATGGGATGAACATAACTTTTCACCAACCCCAAGAACATTTCCCCCTGAACGTGAATAGAATAGAATAGAATAGAATGGAATGGAATGGAATAGAATAGAATAGAATAGAATAGAATAGAATAGAATAGAATAGAATAGAATAGAATAGAATAGAATAGAATAGAATAGAATAGAATAGAATAGAACAGAATAGAATAGAATAGAATAGAATAGAAGTTGTGGAAAGTACTTTAATAGGGTAGTTTCCAGGGTCATAATCACTACATTTTATTTAGTCCGTATTTTTAGATTATAAAAAAATAAGGGTCACTTATTTCTTTATTTGTAAATTAAATCAATGTCAAAGATGTAGCCCATTAAAGTTACGTGTAACGTCACCCCGTGCGAAAAAATGCAGCAAATGCAAATGTATTTACAAAAAAAAAAAAATACGTGTCCCTTATTTTTTAATAATCTAAAAGACGGACTTATCCTTTTTTACGGCAACTAGCCTATTATCAGTTGCGCACCCAGGTAGGCCGGTGCAAGCACAACTTGGTGACCGGGGGTTTTATAGACCCGCTGGATATTTAATGAGAGTGCGATGCCCCAGTTCAAAACATGAGGCATATGTTAAAGTGCCCCACCTGCACTACCTAGATCCTAGAACGCTAAGCAAACATATTAGCAAAGCCTACTTCTGACGGGGCAAGAGTCTTATACAAAATTTATCACAACTACTTAAAATAAACTGTAACACAAAATTTAGCTACGATGGAGCGACATAGTCTAAATTGAGACAAACCTCCTTATAAAAGATTAAAAAAAGAAAAGATAAGCAAAGAATGAACATAGGTGTGGTTTTAGTCAGTAACAATCTGATACGCCCACCCACTTCACTCTAGAGCGAAAGAAGTCATTTTATGAATAATAATTTAATATTTTACAGAAGATGACCGGACCAGAATTGTATTTTTTCATCTGGATACGACTGATCGAGACTCCCAAAGTGCCGAAATATGTCAGGTAGGTAGTTGCCATTTCGAATATTTTATTTTTAGTTGTGGAGCAAATAGATTAAAACATTTTTTTATTTTCTAATTAACATTTTATTTCGTAATTATTGATGACATAACAATATTTTTATTTTTATTTTGACATATTATTTTGTAATATTTTTTTTGACATTCTTGTATGCTTAATGACATCAAATTGTATTTTTTGACATATTATCTTTGATTATTAGGGCGCGTTCCCACCGTGTCGTGACGACAGATAATCGTGTAGTTTTAAGTGTCGTGGCTTATATGTTTAAATGGAGGTGTTCACATTTAGAACGACACAATTTACTGTCGTCTACGACTTCTTTTGCAGTGACGACACTTTGTCGTGACAGTGGGAACGGCAAGCACGACAGTCGTAAAACGATAAAAAATCGTGGACGGCAACTCTATGTAGACGAACACATGTTTTCCCTTCCCTCTCGCACCCGCGCGCCCCTCGCGTCTGTACTCGGTTTGCTTTGTGCGTGTTAGAACTTGTCAGACTCCTGCGCATGGTGGACGTATATCAAAAAGTAATACATTATTAAAATTTCATCTTCGTCCATTGAACTCAGGAGAGTAAACGCACTAGTGATCACCAAGCGAACGCAGAGGCGACTAGATTTGTAGCTTGCTGATGATGTGTAAACGACAAAGCGACTGCCGGGAAACGATAAAATGTCGTCGCGATCCAATGGGAACAGGTAGAGACGACAGTCGTCGAACGATAAATTAGTCGTTACGACATAGTGGGAACGCGCCCTTAATGTGAACATTTTGTGAATTTTATAATTTTTTTTTTTTTGCCAATTTTATCACTTGTTAATGACATGAACATTTTTTTTTTCTCTTTCTTCAGTTATTATATTCAGATAATAATAAAAATTAGCGCTCTTCCTCTCTTCTACCATTTATAATGTTGCTGTGCCCGACAGGGTCCATAATTGTTTCTATTTTTTATTATTTATGGCCTGACATGTACATTATGGATTGCAATAAAGATTTTGATTTGATTTGATTTGCTTACTGTCTCCGCACACGGGCTTCAAAAAAACGCCGCTTCAAGCTTCATTTTGAGTTGGCCTTTTTTTGTGGCTCGTGTGCGGCGGTGCCGCCATAAAAGAACGCTTGAAGCGGCTTCAAGCTTCAAGTCAACCAGAAGCTGTCGCGCGCTTCAGCTGTTTTTTGCGGCGGCTTCTGGTTTTTTTTGTGGCCCGTGTGCGGGGACACTAAGAGTTGTCTTTTTTTACAGATCGCAGCCCAATACAAGGAAATTAAATTCCAAGAATATTTGATACCTAATGTACCAATTAATGTGATAGCTTCTAGATCGAATGGATTCCAATTTTGCACCCAAAGAGGTCTGATTCACTATGGAAAGCAAGTGGATGCGGTTCCTCCGGAAGATGGTTTCAAAAACTTCTTGAATTTTTTGAGCAAACTAACCGGAAATACTCGCGCAGTTTTATTAGCTGCCAACAACTGTTCTTCGTACGTATTTTTACAAACATAATCATATTAGGTTCCCACTCACGGGCCATAAAAAAATGGCGCGAAAAAAAGTAAAGCGCGTGACAACTTGTGGCCGAAGAAGCTAGAAGTGGCTTCTAGCTTTTTTTGTGACGGCACCGCCGCACACAGGCCACAAAAAAGGCCGCTACAAAAAGAAGCTAGAAGCGGATTTTTTTGTGCCCGTGTGCCCCATAAGAGTTTCAATTCCAAAATGAACAAACGATATTATTACTTCATAGTACTGAATTATCTTAACACGTAGAGAGTCGACGGCGCGCACTGTTCCCGCGCGCCTCAAGGAGTTGTCAGCAACAGGAGGGGCCCAGCTGGGTCGAAGCCTACTGGGGCCAGGGTTATCCTAAAGGAACTTGAGCCCCGGTATGAAGGCTTGAAGGGTGGGTTTTTAGTCAGTAAAAGTCTAACACTATCTCCCGCCACCATGAGCAGGGGTTGTCCTTTGATGATTTTTGCCCACCAAAAAAAAAATCCTTGCATCAAATAAATACTTAAAAAGTTTCTTTTTTTTTTAGGTTTCACCGCTATGTAATTGTACGCCTCATGAAACATTATAATCTACTTGATACTTTCAAATCACTTGTTCTGGGATTCATTGATACTATGGAAATTTTCAAAGATATATTACCCAATGAGAAATGCTACGAGCTGATAAAACTACCAAAAACCCACCTGAATGATTACAAAATTCCTGATGAAATACACGCGGTGGTATACGTTGACATCATAGTGTCATTAATTGAAACTAAAGGCTGTAGCGACAAATTTATGAAGCAATATGCAAAGGATCTTGACGAATTCCTTCGATATATTGATTTGAAAAAAAATATTGAAGTAACCGATAGTATACTTGTGAAAATTGCAAAAGCTGGAATTACAACCGACCTGTTAAAAAATGCTTACAAAGGAGATCCGGATGATGGTGTTTCAAAGTTACTTCAAGAAGGAGATGGAACAGCTCGAGCGAATGTGGCTAAAACCACAATCAAGAAAATAAATGATCTTGTGAAAATACTATGTGATTAAGAAGATAATACTTTTTTAAACGGTACAGCTTAGCACTTTTCTTGACATTAATATAGATTTAAAAAGTAAAAAAAAATATAATGTATGCACACCAAAATTATAATCAATTAATATTTAAGTAACTATTGTAATCATTATTTCTCTTTATTAAATAATACTGGTTTATGAAAAAAAATTTTATATATATTTTTACCTTACCTGTGTCGAATCCGATTTCTTACATTAATTTTTGAAGTAAAAGGGCACTGCTTGAAAGTGTCCCCGAGAACTCTCTTAGTAATATGCGCTTCATACCTCCGCTTCAGATGTCCATACCAAGAACACCGATTACCTTTCAACTTTTCAGTCACTGGCGCCACTTTCAAACTTCCTCTAATATACTCATTTCTCACTTCTCCCACCAACAGACTCGAGACAGGTCATTCGAAGCGTCTAGTTAAATAGAGTATTTTTTATTATGGCGATACATCTCTAAAGTATGGGGTTGTTCAGGTTCATCTACTGAGCCAGCCCTTAAAGCTAGCGGAGGGCTGTCCCTTACACCTTTTATATTCCCAGACAAAATCCACAAACGACCTGTGTTCTCATATTTTAATATTAATAACAAGGTATATACGAGTATGTTAAAATTAGGCAAATTATTTGACTAGCTTCTCCGTCTTGGGAATTTCGTCTGGAACTGAATATGAAAGCTTTTGTATATAGAGGGAAAGACTAATAGAAATAAGTTTGAAAGCTTTGTAGATATAGCGAGATTAAAATTTTAAGTAAGCATGCTTTGTAATCAAGAAGTCATTGTACTAAGGTTATTAAAGGATATTAATATTAATGAAAGAAAGAAAACTAATTTATTTGGTCCAGCACAAGGCAGAAAGAAAGAAGCAAAAAAAATAAAGGTAAAAAATATAGTTGTTGTGTGCCTCATGGCTGCATCAAAATAGGTCCAGTTCAGCATAATTGCCTGACAACTAGTGCCTGACGCTGGTTTTCAACTGAACCTGTGGTTGTGACGCAACGGAGGTAAAACCGGTTTTGGAGTAAAATATAGGTAATATAATATCAGTGATGGTACTTAAACAATATATATATAAATGGTTTACATATATACTATAAAAATAGGGTTATAGCCAAATTGCATAAGATAATATAGATATATAGTGTTTGCTTAAAGTGTGAGAATAAATAATAGATAAATTAAACAAAAATGAAACAAGAGAGAGAAAAACAAACACAAAATAAAACAGTAGAATAAATGCACACAAAAAATAAAAATAATGCGTGTTGCAAGTGATGACTTATGGCTCCAAAACGTGGTCACTGACAATGGGCCTCAAAAGAACATTCAAAGTCACCCAAAGGGCGATGGAAAGGGCTATGCTCGGAGTTTCCTTGCGTGATCACATCAGAAATGAAGATATCCGCAGGAGAACCAAGGTTACCGACATAGATCGAAGAATCGCCAAACTTAAGTGGCAATGGGCAGCACATCGCACGCAGAACAGATGGTCGATGGGGACGAAAGGTTCTGGAGTGGCGACAACGTACCGGAAAACGTAGTGTTGTAATGCCTCCAACAAGGTGGACCGATGACCTGGTCAGGGTCGCACAGGACCGGTCGTTGTTGCGACGCTTGGGGGCGGCCTATGTCCAACAGTGGAAGTCTTTCGGCTGATATGAATATTAATGTGAAAACTTTCTCAAAATTTATTGCTTTTATATAAGTACGGCTTATTAAAGAAAGAAATAAAGATAGAAATAGCCTGGTGGTGCAGAATTAAAAGAGACCTATCCCGATCGCCACAACTGACAACCCAGAAAAGAATATCCTAGCACCGATTAAGGAGGAGTATTGACCACAAAGAATGGGAACAGGTGAGGAGAAAAAAGAAGAGTAAGTAAATACTGCTTATTTTCGTGGGGTTTATTTATGGGGTATCATTTTACTCGATTTGATATTTATGCAATCTTTTCATATAAAATACTACTATCGATGTTTTTTTTTTTTGGTGGGAAAATCATCCAATGACATCCCCGCTCTTGGGCAGAGCGGGAGATAAAGTTAGACTTTTACTGACTAAAAACCTACCCCGTTCCTTCGTGCCTTCATACCGGGGCTGATCTATCTCTCGAAACTAACCCTGGCCCAGTAGGCTTCGACCCAGCTGGGCTCCTGCTGTTGCTGACAACTCCTTAAGGCGCGCGGGAACATTGCGCGCCGTCTACGACTTGGGCTCGGTCCGAACAGTTACCTGATGGTCAGACAGCGAGCTAACAATCGCTCGCCGTCCGCAAGCCCGCGCCTACGGTGGCCGGAAATCGGGATCGGAATCCCAGCGGCGGCGAGAGCGCCGTTGCCTGATGCGGTGGGCCTCCTTCTTTGCAAGCATTACTACTTCATCTATGTATCATACGTAAATAAATTTTAACATTAAAATGTAAGTACTTACTGTGGCGTTTATACAGTACACAAGCTGTTAGCTTGCAAACTAGCTGTTAATTTAAAATAATATAGGTGTTCATATTTTAATATCAATAAAAATGAGATTGTTTTAAGAATACCACACTATTGTTTGGTATATTATATGTGAAACCTGAATATAGTTTGTTCACAATCAATAACGTTATCGATTCCAACAACTTTTACAACATGTTATATATTTCCCAAAAATATTTAAAAAAGTCACAAATTGGACATTACCGACACTAAGCACAACACAAGTCATGGCAGGTCATAATGACTGTCATAGTGACTGGCCTGTTGGTCTAGTGGTTAGTGGCCCTGACTGCTATGCCGGAGGTCGTGGGTTCGATTCCCACCCAGGACAAATGTTTATGTGATGAGCATGATCATTTGGTCTGGGTCTGGGTGTAATTTATCTATAATATGTATGTATTTAAAAATATATAAGTATGTGTTCAGACTTCGCCTTAAGGAACATACTTCGCTTTAACGATTGGAGCTGCCATCTACCTCACAGCGATTGGTCGCCCACGCACGACATCGACCAATCACCACCAAGCTACGCGATCAACGTCTTTTTTCCAAAAAATCATATTTTTTGCATTGCATCGCACGCACTAGACCATATAAGATCATTTCCACCACCATTTCATGTAATTAATTCGCAATATCATTTTCACACAACCTTCAGTCTCCTAACACGCAGCAGAGCTGAAACGAAACAGTATGTTTATCAGTTGTCTAGTACTTACCCATAACACAAGCTCTGCTTAGCTTGGGACTAGACGGCGTTGTGTGATAGTTGTGGGATATTATATTATTATATTATATTATAATGGGCAAAGGCAAATTGAACTAGAATGTTTCAATGCGTCTCCTCTCCCGAGAAAACCTAGAACTAATATAATATTTGTATTCAAAATTATAGAAACTTATTCATCTCTGACTGTTCTAAGCTGGATTGTCGTCTCCTCAAATTGAATTCTCGAAATATTATTTTCAAAAAAGTTCAAAATACTTTCTCTGATGCAAATTCTTTGGAGGAGGGTACTTTGAAAGTGAATCAAGCGGGGATTGAGACGTTTGCTCCCAAAGTTTCAAAAGCTGTTACAATTTACTTTGGGATTAACGCATTCGGGTTTGGAAAGGTTATGATTAAAATAAAGGTTGTTTTAGCATGAAATGAGTTGATTTTCGGTAGTCATTAAATATATTTGAAAATGCTTCATTAGAAACAGCTTTTAAGTGAAGGGGTTTTTCTTATAAAATGTATCAGGCACCCTTTTTGGTTTTAGAAATGTTTTCTATTGCTATAAACAGCATTTCAGCCGAAAGTCCTTTTTTTTACGGTAGGCAAAAATCATCTTATGACAACCCCCGCTCTTGGGTGGAGCGGGAAATAGTGTCAGACTCTTACTGATTAAAAATCCACCCCGCTCCTTCTAGCCTCTTCATAACGGGGCTTAAGTTTCCTTTCGGATAACTCTGGCCCCAGTAGGCTTCGACCCAGCTGGGCGGAAAATTATGGCGGTGGAGAGGTTGAACTATAAGATTATAACCACATAGCACTAGTGCTGAATGGTAATCAAAATGTCACAGTTTGGTAGCAAGTGCCATTATATGCCTGTGCAGTGCAGTAAGAGTCACTTTACGAGCAAGTGTATTGAAAATTATTTTACCATCTTTTCTTCTATTCCGCCCACATCGTCTAAAATTAGTGTGTGATCTAACAAGAGATCATAGACTAAAAGCAGCATTTGTTCATAAATAGCTGATTCAAATCGAAAACTACAGCAACAGCTAACCGCCTCTGTGTCCTTTTTCGAATATCTCAATCAATATAACTCTATCAATTGTTAATATTGTTTGCAGAGCGCCTCTCAACTGATATCGAGCGTCTGTCGGTCGTCTGTTTGTTGAGCCAATGACCGCGTTAGAATACTGTGCTAATATTAGATGAGGGATCCTATTGAGGTCATGATGAGAATAGATTCGGGGATCAATGAGTGCGGTGCTGGGATCAGTAGCCCGATTCACGTAATCAAAACCGTAACGATATCGTAGCGACTCAGTCGTTTTTGTCATTTTCGTATTCACATCCATCAATCAAAGTCAAAGTCAAAGTCAAAATATTTTATTTCACATAGGCCTACATGGGCACTTATAAAACGTCAGAAGCTAGTGCACGGTTCCAAATTGGTCGTTTCCTATGGAGAAGAACTGGCAAGAAACTCCATTCGAGTTTGAACGACGCCGATTTTGAAATCGTTCGATCGAAGAGTCGTTGAAGCGTATTCAGCTAAGTGAATCGTCATTCAATCGTTGGCTTGAGGTATTCTCATAGATAAGCGTTGTTTGATTGGGTCGGATGCCAACGACTAAACGTCAAATATTGCAGTTCAAATCACAGAGTACTTTGTAACATAGTAGTACTCTGTGTTATCTGGCAACACGTTGTTGATAGATCGTTTAGTTTCGATCCAGTTCAATTGTCGTTCTATTCAATCCCGATTATAGAACACGTGAATACCGATTTTGGATAGGACTTCGATCGAACGACTATAAAACTTCAACCATATTTGGCTTGTTTCATTTTAAGTGAATCAGGCTACTGGTATGGTTTTGGGGTTAAGGGGTATATTTGGTTATTAATATTGCTGCCTTTTGTTTTAGATACAGTGATATTTTATGAGAATTATCAATTGTTAATACGGTGGAAGGTGCTATTGGATAATAAATTCCGCAGACATATTTATATACATGAGATACTAATGAGTATCTCTTGTGCGTATTTCAGCCCTTAGCTACTTTTATTTTCGTTTATTTAACACTTGACAAACTATCAAATCTCAAATATTTATTGCAAATCATAATATATGATTTGCAACAAAGGCTTGAGAATTTAAAAAATCGTGATATCCCAAACCAACAGCTACCGGGAAGTGGCCCGTACCACATCATCGTCATCACCCGTCCAGTCGAAAGACCATCCCTTTTCAATGGATGTTAGCGAGACTTTACACATATTTAGGCATCATTTTATTTTATCACTAGCGACCCACCCCGGCTTCGCTCGGGTGCAATATTATACATATAAACCTTTCACTTGAATCACTCCATCTATTAAAAAAAAACCGCATCAAAATCCGTTGCGTAGTTTTAAAGATTTAAGCGTACATAGGGATATAGGGACAGAAAAAGCGACTTTATTTTATACTATGTAGTGATTATAGTTAGAACATCATCATCATCATCATCATATCAGCCGAAAGACGTCCACTGCTGGACATAGGCCTCCCCCAAGCGTCGCCACAACGACCGGTCCTGTGCGTCACGCATCCATCGGATTCCCGCGACCCTGACCAGGTCGTCGCCAAACTTAAGTGGCAATGGGCAGGGCACATTGCACGCAGAACAGTTAGAACATAAAGAGACAAAATTACGCATTCTATTTTGTTTAGTTTATTAATGAAGTATCTAACGTACAAAAGTCAATTTGTACAGTTTATGTATCTACGTAAAAAACACATGTTGGTATATTTTCAATTCAGACCGTCAACAAACTAACGGACCGGTAATTGTTCGAAAAATATCTGCAACGAACTATTGTGTGCCGCCAGTCAAATATTCACCGCAACCACTTGTATTACGTGTGCGAATGGCGATGGACATTGATCAATATTTTTTGTAAAATTAACATCTATACAAGGTGTAACGTTAAATGCGCAAAATCTGAAATTAGTTTGTTGATAACGAGCAGAATCAATTAAACCACTTTTTAATATCGGTTACATTTTTCAAAAAAATCTTCATTAAAAACTTCGACCTGTCTATTTATGAATAGAACAAGCCATCACGTGCGCAAACCCGCTGAAATAGGTAAACAAACACAAATATTGGTAATTAATTTTTTTCATACATGGCATAATAAAAGTTCTCATTTCAATGCAGATATGAATATTAAACAAACTAAAACTGCTCTTAAAACCTTTAAATTATTTTAATGTCTTTTTTTCTCACATAATTAGGTCAATTGAATTAAAAATTATTTGGGGTGTCTGAGGTTTAGCCCATTTAACGTTACACGTTGTAGAAAGTGTTTATTATGTCTGCAGCAAAAGTTTTGTTTGAGTATTGTTATCATTTATTAATTTAGGATGTGGCCGCATGCACGAGGGAACGATCCTCACGTTCCAACCGCCGTTCGGAGCCTTTTTTTTGTCGATGGGGAAAATCATCTTATGACAAAACCCGCTCTTGGGTGGAGCTGGAGATAATGTCATAATGTCTCTTACTGACTAAAAACCCCACGCCGTTCCTTCTAGCCTTCATACCGGGGCTCGAGTTTCCTTTCGGATAACCCCAGCCCCGGTAGGCCGTTCGGAGCCTGGTTTCTAATCACCGTAGGCGCGAGCTTGCAGATAGCGAGCAATGGGTATGGTGGTCGCTGTCAGCGATATAGTCAAAGTCAAAGTCAAAATATTTTATTTCACATAGGCCTACATGGGCACTTATAAAACGTCAGAAGCTATTACACGGTTCCAAATTGTTCGTTTCCTATGGAGAAGAACCGGCAAGAAATTCCATATTAGATATAGAGATAAGACTGCCATTGTACCCATTTTAAGTTTCTGTGAAATTATTACCTACTATTTTGGTGTACAGTAAAATTTTATTCGAGTGACTACCATCGTTCTTTGGTATATTGTGAATTGATGTCAAAATCTAACACACGGAATCGCACACTATTCCAATGGACGATGACCACGTGACCGTTTGATGTCAAGCCGTGTGCACTGATTCGTTGGCACATCTAGCTATAGGCACACATGTCCTGGCCACAAAATAGATAGGTACAGAAGTCAATCTACATACAAAGCGCGCTCGAGCAACGCACACATAGACACCGCTCACGGACACGATATCTCGGCTCAATCGCCCGGTCGCACGCGTACAGTTCTACGCAACGCGCTGCGCGATCAGCTAGCGTAGGTATAAAAAGTGAAGTAAACACATGAGATTGACTTCTGTACCTATCTATTTTATGTCCTGGGCCAGTATATTATTATTAATTCTACACATAAATGAGGCAGAATTCATGGCGTGCGGTTGCAGTATTGACTGATATGACTGTAATAATTTTGACCTATGTTTAAGCAATATAGCTGTTCATGCAGATATGCTGCGGGTCCATTGACTGAATGCATTCTAATATTATAAAGAAAAGTTGTTTTTGTTTGTTTGTAGGAGGTAATCTCTGAAAGTACTGGTTCGATTGCCAAAATTACACTGATAGAAAGCTGCTTTATTTCTGAGTGGTATAGGCTATATCATTCGGGAATTGGCGCGGGTAAATTCTAGTTGGTTTAGAAGTTTCAATTGTATTAATTTGTGTAATAGCAGATTATATAACTAGGGGTAAAGCAGTGTATAATGTTCCCTTGGGCAAACTTTCATGCTTCGATTCCCAGTAGTTTTAGCTGTGTATTGATATGTTAAGCAGTCAGTTTCTCTATTAATTTTATAGATTCATAGCATAGTCGGCCTTATGTTCCCACTGCTGGGTCTCAGGCCTCCTCTCTAGGAGAGGGAATGGACCGTAATCCACCACGTGGGCCCAGAGCGGGTTGGTGGATGTCACGTGTCTTCGAATTTTTGGTTCCAGAACATGCCAGTTTCTGGTTGGTTGGGTTTGAACCCGTGACCTACAACTCGCAAGTCAGGGCCACTCGGCCACTACTGCCTTAATGCTATATTCTAAAGCTATAAAATATATAGATGATAAAGCTTGAAATAAAATCTCGAATACCATCATCAATTTTTCCAATAACCACGTTCAAGTTAATATATAAAAGCCACATTGAACCGCACAGCTAAGACCGACTGCACTACTAAGCTTTGTAAGCCACTTTTTACGAGCATGCAATATCCGTTCCGCGCCAATTACAGTAGCTCGAGCTCAATGAGCGCGTTCCAGCTCACTCAGGATATTAAGCGTTTGACATGTGACAAATGAAAGTTATCCAGCTTGTTTGATGCCTTTGTGGAAGAGTTTGGAATTGGAAGCGAGACACGTTTGTTTGGCAATAACTGGCAGCTCATTAACTGCATTATTGTATAGTCATCTATTAACTGCTCTATCATTGTTTAGTTCTAGAACGCGTGAAAATACACCACTAAATTTTAACTAATTTTAAAGGATTTATTAGAAAAGGTTTTGTTGTTATTTAAGTAAAATTCCAATAAATAATATTCATAAACAGCAAAGTTAGTAGCTTTTCTTTTTATATCAAAATGTCGCTCAATTTATGGAAATATTGTACAGTTCATTATGAATAAATAATTGACGATCAAAATGGAAAAACACTAAACTAATTTATAATTTTATAAGAACGTTTTTATACTTAACCTGGTATACCAAATACTAACTCGTTTTTTAAATTGCCATAAAATGTTATTTTTACTTTAGCTACGCAGAAGTGTAGCACGGCTACGCCGTAGCATTATCGTAGCAACCTGCGTAGACCGAATACTCGCAAAATTCAGCACCGATTCTTCCGGGCCTTGGTTGAGGCCATGGTCTGGAGCGAGGAGGAGTGGCAGGCGGTCGACTCCTTCTCTCGATGCTAGAAAAGGAGGAGGCGCCCTCGCCGCCGCCGCCGGGATTCCGATCCCGATTTCCGGCCACCGTAGACGCGGGTGGGCGGACGGCTACCCATGGGTAGCTGGCTGTCCGACCGTCCGGTAACTGTCCGTACCGAGCCCGAGACGTCAAACGCGCGCACTGTTCCCCCTTGCCTCAAGGAGTTGTCAGCAACAGGAAGGGCCCAGCTGAATCGAAGCCTACTGGGGCCTGGTTTATCTGAAAGGAAACTCGAGCCCCGGTAAGAAGGCTAAAAAGGAACGGGGTTGGGTTTTTAGTCAGTAAGAGTCTGACACTATCTCCCGCTCCACCCAAGAGCGGGGGTTGTCATAAGATGATTTTCCCCATCGAAAAAAAAAGCACCGATTCTTGAAAATGTCCTAATATCATCATTAATTTGTTGTGTGAGAGAGACGGAGCTATAGAGAATGAATAGCACTATCTCTTCCTCACACCAAAATAGTAAAATCAAAAAAATATTATTGTAAAATCAATATTTTTTCTAAAGAGTAACTAGTTTTTTCTAGAGAGTTAAGAGTTTTTTACTGGTTCTTCTCCACAGGACACCACCAATTCGAAACGTGCACCTCGGCGTGCGTCTTTGACGTTGAAGTGTTGAAGTGAAAATGAAAAAATAGAATTGAATTTAAACACAAAAACAACATTGTATCCCTACTATCCCTACTAATCCAAAATTATAAATGCGAAAGTAACTCTGTCTGTCTGTCTGTCTGTTACGCTTTCACGCAAAAACTACTGAACGGATTTAGATCAAATTTGGTAGGTAGGTAGAAGAGACACTGGAATAACACATAGGCTACCTATAATTCCACTGCTGAGCACGGGTCTCTGCCCGCGCGATATAAACTGTAGTACACGCGGGCGAAGCCGCGGGTGGAAAACTAGTATTTTATAAAAAGTCAGTACTGTCTCTTTAAAAATCTAAAACACAAGCACAATTCTCTTCTAAACAGTAGGTACTATCGTTCCCATTAAGCCGTCTAAAGCGATTATATGCAGGAATTATCCTTATTCTCGGAGTTGGACGAACGTCTCCAACTCTCTAGCAGCGCTCATCTGCATTTAAATTATGGATTTAAATAAAACCGCCAGTAAAAACGACGGCTGGATAAAGAAGTGGTCAAGATTAGTGCGAAGAGGGTAGTAATAGTTCCGTAGTATTGCTATGAGATTTGACGGTGAGAGGTTTTTTAAATATTTACCGTACCAAAATCAGAACCAGGACATGGTTTTTTTTTACAGTGGGCAAAAATCCTCTTATGATCACCCCCGCCCTTGGGTGGAGCGGGAGATAGTGTCAGACTCTTACTGACTAAAAACCCACCCCGTTCCTTCTAGCCTTCAAACCAAGGCTCGAGCTTCCGTTCGAATAACCCTGGCTCCAATAGGCTTCGAGCCAGCTGGACCCCTCCTGTTACTGACAAGTCCTTGAGGCACGCGGGAACAGTGCGCGCCATCGACGTCTTGGGCTCGGACCGGACAGTTACCGGACGGTCGGACAGCGAGTTACCTATGGCTCGCCGTCCGCGAGGACGCGTCTAGGGCGCCGTTGTCTAATACGGTCGGCGTCCTCTTTTAAACCAGGACATGGTCGGTTTGGGAGATTCCTGCACCGGATTCGTGAGGAAGAAACGCCCGGGTGCCACCACTGTATAAACCGCCCGGAGAACACGGTAGAGGTGTGCTCTGCCTAGGCAGAGCACCACCGTGTCCTCGTGGGGGCGCTCGGCGACAGCGATCTCTAGCGTCGGGCCATGGTCTGAAGCGAGCAGGAGTGGCAGGCGGTCACCTCTTTCTGTAAAGCAGTAATGCTAGTAAAGGACACGGCATCACGAGCGAGGCAATGGCCCTCGCTCCCCAGGATTCCGATCCCGATTTCCGGCCACTGTAGGCGTGGGCTTGCGGACAGCGAGCAATATGTAGGTCGCCGTTCGACCCAAGTCCATGGCTCGTGCGTTTATGAATGTTATTTATTAGCGTCAGGCCATGGACTGAACCCAAGTCGTCGACGGCGCGTAGTGTTCCACTACGCTTCGTGGAGTTGTCAGCAGCTGTAGGAGCCCAGCGGGGTTGAAGCCTACCGGGGCCATGGGTGATGCGAAAGAGACCCCCGGGGCCCTGCAACAATGGCAAAGTTCCTTATTTTGCAGGAGTAGGTTTTTAGTCAGTAAAACTCTGACACGCCACCCCCGTTCCACCCAAGGTCGAGTTGTCATTTAGATGATTTTTCCACCAAAGAAAAAAAGGTATTTACATGATGGTTAATTACATGGGCGCTATGTTCTGCCATGAAGGCGTGAAAATATTGAAATAAAAAAAAAAACATACAATCATCCGCACACAGTACCTCCTCTTTTTTGTAAAGTCGGTAAAAAAATCATTAAAAACTACATAAAAATATAGTTTAATATAAATAAAAAACTAAACACTTTCTTAGATTTTTGTTGCTGAACCCTAAAAAGTGTGTATAAAGTTAGCGCGGAGTGCTTCAATCCTGTTTATGGCGCAGTAACTGGAATCCCACGTGGTCCTCATACAAATATACGTAATTATATAAACGAATACTTTATTTATTGTTTACTTCTACTGATCCTTATGTATTGCCGGTTGAAGCGAAGTATTTCCACTTTTATGTTCCTTCGCAGTTGGGTATTTGTTTAATGTCTATTTATTGTCAGATTTGGGAAGGCTTTTTGTTGCTTTAGGCTGATTTAGATTGGAAAGTAATGTGTTTAGGGTAGAAATGTATAAATGTAAGTACGTATATACACTCGTATACACGTTTTATTTACTGATTTATATTTATCTCATCACTAGCTGCTCCCAGCGGCTTCGCCCGCGTCATAACCGAAAATTATCCCAAGGGAACATACTTCCGAGATAAAAAGTATCCTATATTCTATTCCAGTACATAGTCTATCCGTGTACCAAGTTTCATCAAAATCAGTTTTGCCATTTAGGCGTGAAGACGTAACAAACAAACAAAAAAAACTCACTTTCGCTTTTATAATATTAGTAAGGATTATGATTCATTATTTCAGCCAAAAAACGTCCACTGTAAGTTGAACATAGACCTCCCCTAATAAAAAATTTTAATTAAATAATAATAATAAAGATATAAAACTATATTAACCTCTCAACATTTGTGATGCTGCCAAGATTACATTTGACATGGCAATGTGTCGGTAGCTCAACATTAGTAAAACAGTTTTGTTGATTATTAAGTTATGGTGCTTTTGTAAATATAGTATAGGTTACAATGGGGCTGAGATGCTCATTGAGTTTAAAGTCACTAAAAAATAAAGAAAAAAAAACCTCTAAACATTATTTTACTGATCAAAACAATAAATCATTAACTGTTCGGTTTCCTACCACCCACGAACTCAATATCTACCATTTTCCATGACACTTCGTTTCTGATACATAAAGCCAACTTATTATAAGATGAGCGTAGAGATTAGAACATAATAGATGTAGTTTAATTAGCTTCAGACAAGCTCGTACATCCATTGTCGAGCCCACTATCATTACAATCTGTTCTGCGGACTCGCTTTCTTTTATCACAGATGTATCACGAATAGAAGTGATATCTAGACATTTGTCAAACAAGACATAGACGTTATTTCTTGTGCATGTTTTTTTTTTCGGTGGGAAATATCGTCCAATGACAAAACCCGCCCTTCGGTGAAGCGGGAGATAGTGCCAGACTCTTACTGACTAAAACCCACCCCGTTCCTTCTAGCCTTCATACCTGGGCTCGAGTTTCCTTTCGGATAACTCTGGCCTCAGTAGGCAGCTGGGCCCCTCCTGCTGCTGACAACTCCTTGAGGCGCGCGGGAACAGAGCGCACCGTCGACGTCTTGGGCTCGGTCCGGATAGTTACCAGACGGTCCGACAGTGAGCTACCCATGGCTCGCCATCCGCGAGCCCGCGTCTACGTTGGCCGGAAATCGGGATTGGAATCCCGGCGGCGGCGGTTCTTGTGCATGTCCTTTTATAATTTGTTTTTATTCACTGTAAGCTTTTATTTTACCTACCCCGTGGCGCCACATATACCACGCAGTCACTGTTCATGCGACTCACATGACCCACCCAATCCCGTTTCATATGATCCCAATCACTGAAAAAACAATTCTCGTCTCATCCAGTACACTTATCCCAAATCTACATCCATGTACAATCGTCCATACAATACGCAATTCAATAGAACAGATCGCGGCCCATAAATAAAGCGATGGACACATCCAATTTTACCGCGAGGACGCTTGCCCACTCGTCTTGCGGAATGGCGGCGCCGTCGGCTGAAATACAGCCTTATTGCTGGCCCTTTCTGCCCACCATTGAAACGAACACTATTGTTTGTTTCTTCAAGATTTTTCAGAGAGTCTTTTCGCTTTTATTTGGATTGGAGAGATTTATTTTGGTAAAGGTAGGTGTTTTTAGGGCTTGCGAGGTATGGAGGTATTTTTTTTAGGTGGGAAAATCATCTATCATCTTGGGCGGGGTGGGAGGATGTGTCAATTTTTTACTGACCAAAAACCCACTCCTGCTCCTTCGCTGCTTCTCATACCAGGGCCGAATTTTCATACCAGGGCCAAGTTTTTATACCATGGCCGAGTTTTCATACCAGGACCGAGTTTTTATACCATGACCGAGTTTTCATACCAGGACCGAGTTTTCATACCAGAGCCGAGTTTTCCTACCAGGGCCGAATTTTCATACCAGGGCTGAGTTTTCCTACCAGGGCCGAATTTTCATACCAGGGCCAAGTTTTTATACCAGGGCTGAGTTTAAGTATGAAGGCATTGGAACGAGTTTAAAAAAAAATTAAGTTTCGATAATAATAGAATAGATAGTTGCTTAATGGAAAAGAAACTTGCAATGTATACAATACTTTTACTACTGTTAAGCCCTTCAGATCATGTATTTACTTCACTTTTTATACCTACGCTCGGTGGACGCACACTAATGAGCGTTTGAGTCGGAACTGTTCGACGAGTGGGCCGAGACGCACCGAGATATCGTATCCGTGATCGGTATCTACGAGTATGTGTGCGTTGCTCGAGCGCGCTTTGTATGTAGATTGACTTCTGTACCTATATATTTTGTGTCTCTATTGCCAGTTCTTTTTAGATCACTAGTGCGCCTATGAATTTTGGTGACCCAAACTTGGACCAGTTTTGGGAAACATATCAGAAAAACTAAAAGGTAAATCAAATTATTCAAACGGTATTCTGTAACATTATCGAAAAATGAGGTTTATTGGAAGGATCATAAATGTAGCATCGCTTAGTCGGTCTTATAATGTTCTCACAGCTGGGACTCAGGCCTCCTCTCTAGGAGAGGGAATGAGCCATAATCCACCACGCGGGCCCAGTGCGGGTTGGTGGATGTCACAAGTCTTCGAAATTTTGGTTCTAGGTCATGCCGGTTTCCTCACGATGCTTTCCTTCACCGTTTTGAGAGTAGTGGTTACACAAAGTAATGCGCCTGGCTGGGTTGGAACCTGCGACCTATAACTCGTAAGTCGGGGCCCACCACTGCTCCCAAATGTATATTCTTCTTAATTTGGATGAAAATACTACAGAATCTTCTTTAGTTCTTCATTATTAAAACCTTCAACCTAGTCAGGGTTGCGGGAATCCGATGGATGAGTGACGCACAGGACCGGTCGTTGTGGCGACGCTTGGGCCCCCCCTGGGGGCCAATGTCCAACAGTGGACTTCTTTCGGCTGATATGATGATGATGAAAACTTTCAAGGAGTCAATGGGTTTTAAATTGTATCATTTTAATTCTAATTTTTGAATGTTATTGTATAAGTTATTATTTTATTTATTGTGTTTTATGTCACTCATTATTGTGATTACTGTGTATCCTTTGTTGGAGATCCAAATAAATAAATAAATAACCTGATGGGTGTGGTCGTTTTGAAACTTTAACCTATGACAACAAACTCGTCAGCGGACGCAAAGCTCTACAAACTGCAAATTGATTTTGATGAAACAAAGGCCAAACGTACAGATATACGTACATATAAATATCCGAACTACGTAAAACAAATGCTTTATTGTACCAATCCGTACGGCTTTGCTTTGAATGGAAATAGTCATTTTTATTTGGACAAAAAAGTCTATGTCACACAGGAATAAAGCAGCTTTCTATCTTGTGAACAAATTTTAGCAATCGGGCCTCCTAAAAACTAAAAAAAAAAACTTTACCTAATTATAATATTACTGTAGATAACATACCTATCTGGGACAGGCATATTATACGTCAAGACAGACCTATTCGTTTGTACTTTCAGTGAATTTAACAGAATGGCAACAGCAGTTATATGTATGATTTAATAATTAGTTAAGGTTTTAGTAATAAATTGTGTTTGTTTAGGTATTTTGGCTGTACTGTCGCATTAGATTTTCCTGTTAAGATGGTGTAAGTTTGATGAATAAATAAATAAATATTGGTTAAAATTATTTATTTAAACTTCATTCTACAATAGCGGCACCAACATGTTTGGACCGGATACAACATGGTTTGTGACTATACAATAGTACTTATTGGTTGTTTTGTAGGTTTTTTTTTTTAGATAGGAAATCATGCAATGATTTTTTCCAACTCTAGGTCGAAGTGAAAAGGCGTGTCAGACTTTTACTGACTAAAACTCATTCCTATGTTCCTTCTTTGGTCTGTAGGTATATTTAGACTAGCTTCTGCCAGCGGCTTTACCCACGTGATGGTAGAAAATTATCCCAAGGGAATATCATCATCATCATCATTTCAGCCGATACACGTCCACTGCTGGACATAGCCCCCCCCCCAAGCGTCGCCACAACGAACGTTCCTGCACGTCTCGCATCCATCGGCTTCCCGCAACCTTCACCAGGTCATCAGACCACCTTGTTGGAGGCCTTCCAACGGAATATACTCCCGGAATAAAAAGTATTCTGTGCTACTATTTCAGCTAAACAAAAACATAATATTGTATATTTTTAGCGTGAAAGAGTAACATACAATCACCTACATACACACGCCGATTCCGATTTCCAGCCACCGTAGGTGCGGTTTTGCGGACGGCGAGCAATAGGTAGCTCGCTGTCCGATCGTCCGAACTGAGCCCAAGTAGTCAACGGCGCGCACTGTTCCCGCTCGCCTCAAGGAGTTGTCAGCAACAGCAGGGGCCTAGCTGGGTTGATACCTATCAGGGGCCAGGGTTAGCTCTGAAAAGTAGCTCGGCCTCTTTTTGAAAGGTAAGAAGGGTGGGTTTTTTAGTCAGTAAGTGTCTTACACTAACTCCCGCTGCGTCGAAGAGCGAATGTCATTTGGATGATTTTTACCAACCAAAAAATAAAATTTTGATACATGTAAAACCATCGAAATAATATTAGTAGGATTATAAATGTTATGATCAGAAACCATGATAACTAAAAATCTTAAAATAATCATGAATTTTCAATCGAAAAAAGAGAGCATGCTATATGGCTTATATAGCTCAATCTTTCATTGAATCAAATGAATCGATTTCAGACTTGGAATAAATGCCTACGTTAGATCGAATCAATTTGCATTGTTTTGTGTACGAACAAGAGCAGGCAGGAGCCCAAATTATTGCCGTTTAAGTAGTATTTTTTTTCCAGAAATAGCTATTCGTATAACAAAGTAGATTTAAGCTGTGCGCGCATCACGTAACATGCACGAAATTGCACATAACTGTTTTTGTGATATAATCATCATCAACGTTTTGACGACACTTGGGGGTGGCTTATGTCCTGCAGTGTACGTGTTTGGACTGAAAAGTTACTATCCCCGCATACAGGCCTCAAAAAAACGCCGCCACAAAAAAACGCTTGAAGGGGCCTTAATAAAAAGCTTGAAGCTGCCGCAAAAAACAGCTGAAGCGCGCGACACCTCTTGTGTCCGGTGACGCTTGAAGCCGCTTCAAGCGTTTTTTTTTTCACCGCCACAAAAAAAGGCTGCTTCAAAATGAAGCTTGAAACGGCGTTTTTTTGAAGCCCGTGTGTGGGGACAGTAACAAAAATTAATGAATTAATTAAAAAATTTAACAAAAATTGTTATCTCTAGAATCAACATTTAAGTCAATTTTAAAAATGGAATAGACACTTATACGTAAGACTAGCTGACACAGCAAACTTCGTACCGCCTAACAGTCAATGAATATATAGTCAGTATATCTATCAATATAGTCAACTGATTGCGATGAAACAAAGCCTTATGATATATCAGTTATTTACATCGATTTCGTGCATTTTACAAAATCTTTCAAATATAGGTTCCAATCCAAAAGATTTCAATTAAGAACAAATTAAAAAAAAAGATCGTCTTAAAATAGCCCAACCTAATCGATCATAAACTAATCTGTCAAAAAAGAACTCTCCTTACAAAGATTTGAATTTATTTTTCGAACACAAAAAAAAAGTAAAAAAAATCTAATCTGTCTCAATCGACAGCAGTTGTTTCAATACCGATTTCCGAAGAGCTTGCCCGAAGTGGAATACGATTTACATAGAAATGCGGGCTCTCGGCCGATGCTCTCATAAAATTTGCTCCACCCTAAGAAATCGAGACTGAGACATTTGAAGGCTTTTTCAATCAGAATTCAAAGTTCACTGTAATAATACCAAGGATTTTGAGAGATTTTCAATATGAAGGGCTTCTTGCATTATGTTGAGTCGAAAGAAAGGTTACGAGCATAATTTGTAATTGAAGTGGAGCTTAACTCAAGATACCCCAATCTTGAATTAAAATAATTGTAGAAAACCACATTCCTCAATCTGTAAAAAAGGAACCAGACTTAACAATTTTCAAAAAGAAACTAACTGCACTTCTATTAAACAAGCCTATACATAAATAATAAAAGAAAAGAAAAAGTTACTACTCTGTATCAGATTTTGAGAAAATCTGATCGCCCAAAGTTGGACAAAATCGAGCTCTTTGTGGTCACAAGCAAACATACAGGTGAAGCTAATAAAAACGTGTTAAAAAAGAAAATATCACCGAGGTTGGTTAGAATAATGATTTTATACAGTTTAAATTTAAAATTACAATTTAAAAAAGTTGGTTTTTAATTAAATTAGGAAAAAGCCGACGAAAACTTCCCCACTGGGGGTCCAGAATCATGTACTGGATCCCTAGTATTCGTTTAGGCGTCGATGTCAAAGACAAGGTGTATTTTCCTGGAAGAAATGATAACGTATTTGGAACACAATAGACTTGCTTCGGCGAATTTTGAACAACACTTCAAAAGACAGAAGCTTTAGACAAGTGACATTTTATCAACGACAGCGTCACGATAGCAATGAACAAAGTCGAAATATAGACATGACATTGCCAAACGCTATCGAAATGTCACGTAGGCAATCTTTTATAATTATGGCATTTCGACAATCGATATCTACATTATAAAATATGGTATAAAGGAAAATTTTGCTTTCATGTAATTTTCTCTTTTTTTGCTTCGCAGAGCTAGCAGTAACCTATACGCCCAAGTTGAAGCTATCAGGAAATGCAGACTCTAGCGAGGAATTCTATAAACACAATCAATGTGTTCCCAAAATATTTTTTGCGTATGTACCATCGCAGTAATTTATGGCTGTACACTTTAAAAAAAAATCGCTTGAATCCTGCGGCGCGGCGCCAAACCAAACCCTTTGAATTTTTAGTTTCGAGTGCGAGCAAAAATGAACTTAGCAGTGATCAGGTGGAAGTGTGCAATTCATACACATTCTCTCTCTCCCTTTTGCCTAGACTTGTCTCTTTATTTTGGGGTCGGCTCTCCTCGTACCGCGCCGCCAGGACGCTAAGTCCCGTCCCCTCTTTGAGGCGTGGCTGGAAAGACCTAACGGCGTCCTTACCTTCCGCATGACGCAGGTCCTCACCGGACATGGCAAGTTCGGGAGGTTCCTGCATCGGATTCGAGCGGAAGAGACGCCCGGGTGCCGCCACTGTGCGAAACGCCCGGAGGACACGGTGGAACACACAGTTGAGGTGTGCCCTGCTTGGGCGGAGCAACGCCGTGCCCTCGTGGGGGCGATCGGCGGCGGAGACCTCTCGCGTCGGGCTCTGGTTCAGGCCATGGTCCGGAGCGAGGAGGAGTGGCAGGCGGTCGCCTCCTTCTGCGAAGCAGTAATGCTAGCAAAGGAGGAGGCAGACCGCATCAGGCAAAGGCGCCCCCGCCGCCGAAGCCGGGATTCAGATCCCGATTCCCGGCCACCGTAGACGCGGGCTCGCGGACGGCGAGCCATGGGTAGCTCGCTGTCCGATCGTCCGGTAACTATCCGGACCGAGCCAAGGCGTCGACGGCGCGCACTGTTCCCGCGCGCCTCAAGGAGTGTCAGCAACAGGAGGGGCCCATCTGGGTCGAAGCCTACCGGGGTCGGGGTTATCCAAAAGGAAACTAGAGCCCCGGTATGAAGGCTAGAAGGAACGGCGCGGGGTTTTTAGTCAGTAAGACTCTGAAACTGTCTCCCACTCCACCCAAGAGCGGGTTTCGTCAATGATGATTTTCCCCGTCGAAAGAAAAAAAAAAAAAGTCCCGGGTGGTCTGTATGTCTAGTTGTGCCCGCTTGATATCCCTATTCACGGTTGTCCACCACGTAGAAACTGGTCTCCCTTTGCCTCTCTTTTTATTAGGTATAGCTAAAGCCCTTTGAACGCAATAGTCCTTGCAATTCATACACTTTACTATTAGTTATTCAAAAGTAAATAAACAACAGTTTTATAGACAAAAACATAAAAACAAAACACTTATTACCTCACCACGTAGAAAACTCTCACCAACACAAATTCACCTATAGGTCACATAATTATTCCGTGATTGTTCCCAAAAACTAATTAAAGCCGAACTTTGGTTCAATTACGTCGGACACCGGGAGGGCCGGACGCTGTCCGGTCGCACGGTACCGGTCCGATATTTGAGCGGTCGGCAGCTGCCTCGTCCAGTCACCGTCATTTATTAAGGTTGCTGGGCTGCCTTTTTGTTTATGTTAAGGTTAGATTAAAGCTGCTTGCCCACGTCCGATAATCGGTGAGCGATTTTTTGTAGGAGGAAAAAAATAGAACACACTGATAGCAATAGTGCAACGTACACGTCCTACAAAAAGTCGGAAAATACAGAACAATGTTACAAATATAATAAATCGGCCCGATTATCTGTCCTACAAAAAGTTTGACGTGGGCGAGCAGCATAAACAGGTATTATATATCTTCTTCATCCTATTAATATTACCAAAATTAATACAATAATAATAATATTCACAAATATCAGATAACGCCGTCTAGTCTCAAGCTAAGCAGAGTTTGTGTTATGAGTACTAGACAACTGATAAACATAATATAATAATAATATAATATTTATTAATGAAAAGAGGTTACAGGGTGTGGGTATTGCTAAACATTTTGTTTTCATTAATCAATTAACATAGTATAAATTTCCGAAGACTTCCTGCACTAGGCTAGGCCTGTCCCGCAGGAAGCATACAAGTTTTCTTTGGAGTTACAAATTATAAGTATGTATGCGCGTATTAACAAGGTGAAACAGTGATGTAATATGTGTATTTTATCTGATATTACAAAGATACTAATTAGAGTAGATACAAGCTAAATTATTGGAGAGTAACTATAAAGGATTTCTATACATAACAAATTACTAATATTATCTATAGAATATAAATAACAAAATCTTAGAACTAATGGCATTTAATGCTTATTATTTATTTTAAAACTATGAGATCATACCTTATTATAACAATTGTCTTATAAAAAGTTCTGTTCTATCATATGTCCAATCAATCAATTCTTTGGTTATTTTAGTTTTAGCGTCACGAAGCGATAGTTTACTTAAGCTAAGAATTTTGGTAAGGTTATTGTAAACCAGGGTTTTCATATAGGTGCTGAACCTTTTGGCAAATTCTGTTTTGACGGGAATGATAGGTAGCTTGAACACACGCCTCCTCACCATGTTTTCATAGTCTGGTAATTTTAGTACTTCTTTATGGGTGAAAAGAGTGATTTTTAGTAGGTATAGTTTTCTAACACTAAGTACCTGAGTTTCTTTGTAAAGGAGAACGGTAGGGAAGCGGAAAGGTTTTTTGATCATAGTCTTAAGGACTGCACGTTGTGATCTTTCTAAGCCTACGAGATGAGAAGAAGAGGTACCACCCCATGCCAGGATACAATAAGATAGAATCGACTGACACAGTGTGGTATAAATTTTCCGAAGAAGATTTAATGGAGCCACGTCTCTTAGCTCTTTCATTATAAATATGATCTTTCTTACCCTTGCAGATGTTGCCGCAATATGCTCACTGAAGTTAAGTTTTTCGTCTATGAGTACTCCTAAATATTTTGTGCATGTTACTTTATTTAGCTGTTTGCATTCACATGTTGGTAAGTTTAGGTCAATATATGTTTCGGCAGATGGTTGGCAAGTATGCACTATAAACTCTAAGTCAGGTGGTGGTGCAGAGATAGCAGTTTTGTGAAAGCAAATAAAATTTGTCTTTGTGGTGTTTAGGGTTAATAGGTTGCTATTTAACCATTCAACAACACGTTGGAGTCCAGTTTGTGTTGAATATTTTACACTATTCCATGTTTTATTGTGAAATATTACTACTGTATCGTCTGCGTAGTTTATAATGTCTGCATTTTCAATGTTAATTGAGGACATATCGTTTAGATAAACTAAAAAGAGCGTGGGTCCAAGAATGCTGCCTTGAGGTACACCAAAAGCTATATCGTGTGTGTTACTTGTATAGGAATTCGTTTTAGTACATTGTTTTCTGCCAGTAAGGTAGCTGCGAAACCATTCAAGGCAAATACCTCGCACTCCGATTGCTTCTAGTTTTTTAAGGAGAATTAAAATTGAAACTGTATCAAAGGCTTTCGCCAGGTCAAGAAAAACTCCGATGCATGACAATCCTTTGTCGAGATGATCAGACACGATTTTCGTCAAGAGTGATACTGCATGCTCGGTTGACTTGCCTTGACGAAAGCCAAACTGTTGGTTTGATAAGATTTTATTTGATTCCAGAAAGCGAATAAGTTGTTTATTAATTATTTTTTCAAGCATTTTAGAGAATGTACTTAAGAGTGAGATAGGTCTGAAATTGTTGGGATCATCATTAGTACCACCTTTGTGTATGGGTGTCACTGCTGCAACTTTCCAGATATCAGGGAAAATTCCGGTAGACAAGCTTAGGTTATAAATATATGTTAACGGTTCGACGATAAGATTTTTGATATATTTTACTATGCGGTTTGTAATTCCATCCAGGCCTGGGGCATTGCTGTCTTTGAGTTGAAGAATAAGATTTTCAACATCATCTGGATTAGTCGGATGCAAAAAGAAAGAGTTTAGGGGAGAATCTGGAATTTTAATTTTTGATGCTAGTGAGTCCTGTGTTTCGTTAAGCTTAGTTAAAATTTGGTCTGCATGTCGCTGTCCTACGTTAGAAAATAATTTATTGCAAAAATCTAGTGAATCGATTTCATTGCCTTTAATTTGGCAAAGGTTGTGCGATTTGCTTTTGGTTACAACGCGGTTGGAAATTCGTTTGATCGTATTCCAGAGTTTGCTAGGATGGTCTTTATTGTTTTCTAATTCTTCTCTATCGTGTTGATTTTTCAGTTTACGTAGGAGATCTTGATAAAAATTTCTGTAACGCTTGTAAATTCGGTTTTTAATAGGGTCATTGGGATTATTTTTGGCTTGCATATGGAGCCGGTCCTTATGCAAAGAACATTTGATCAAACCGGGAGTCATCCAGGGTTTAAGAGTTAACTTACGTTTGCTTATTTGTACAGTTTTGGAGTTGCGGGCAATGATAGATGACAGGCTAGACATGAATGAGAAAGCTGCAGCATTCGGACATGATTCTCCCATTACATTTGACCAGTCAGTGTCTTGTAGTTCCAACTTAATAGATTCAAAGTCATATTTCACTCGACTTTTTTTCTCTCGCGGTGGCTTGGGGACATTTGTGCTTATGCCAGTCATAGCCATGTCGTGATCAGTTACCGCTGAGGGGCATACAATGGACTCTATTTGTCCTTTAGTCTTAATGAAGATGTGGTCAAGACATGCTTCATTGCGGGTTGGTTTGTTAATGGCAGCTCTGAAGCCTAGTTGTGCCATTAGGCAAACATAATCAAAACAAGATTCCAACCGTTGAATGTTTATGTTAATATCTCCAGCTATA
Source organism: Mythimna lalbum (assembly GCA_949319445.1). NCBI lineage: Eukaryota > Metazoa > Arthropoda > Insecta > Lepidoptera > Noctuidae > Mythimna > Mythimna lalbum. The sequence continues at coordinate 19,469,019 of OX439362.1, read as the reverse complement.
ACCTGGCAGGGGCTATGAGGCATGTTCGTGATGACCGTTTCTAGTGAGCACGTAAAATTTTCTGTGTTTTTATATGAAGGAGATCTATAAATACCGAGGATTGATAATACATTGGGAATATGAATTTGCAAGCAGTCTGCATCTAGTAGATTAGGTTCGGTTACTACAGGAGTCCAGCAGCTTTTGACATATATTACTACTCCACTAGCTTGGTTTGTGTGTTTAGTTGATGCATATGATTTATAGTCGTCGATTTGACCTATGGGTGCATTCTCGTTCAACCAGCATTCGGTGAGGACTATTATATCATATTCTATATCCAGTCTTTTTAATGACACTAGAAAACTGTTCAGGTTTAGGCTTCGAATGTTGAATGTTACAATTTTAATGTCATATTTACACATTCGATTTTTACAATGTTCGGCAGACTCTACTGTGTGGCACATTACGTTTAAAGAATTATCAATATTATCCAAATATTCCGTGGTAGCCATTAGTGAGTGATTTATGAATATTCCTCCTTGGAGGTGAATATAGGGATATCTTTATTTTTTGCCATAGGGTAGAGAGTGCCGGACATAGCAATAGATTGTCAAGATTTACTAATGTGTTCGTTAAAAATTCAGTTGTATTTAGTTTTATTTTTAATCTGAACATTAATTGTAACCTTTTGTAAAAAATATATAAACTCGTGAAACAAATAAAGAACTTATAACTAACGACAAATAATGGTAAAATTAAAATTATACTTTTTGACTTACATATAAAGAATAGGTGTGTCCTACATCTTGTTTTCTTAATTAGAGCTATTAGGAGTGCCAAATAACAGATCATGTTGATTGGCGGGAGTACCTTCAGCCGGGCCAATAAGTTTGTCGATGTCATCACGTGAACGTATAGCGTGGGCACGAAACTTTTTCTCCGTAGTATTTGCTGCTCGCTTTGCATAAATGCATCCATTACGTACCCAGCAGTAACGAAAATATGTTGAGTAGCCCGTTTTCTCGCTTCGCCGAATAATTTCCTGTTAGCTTGGGAGAGACGTTCGTTGAGGTAAACAGTAGCCGATGTTCCGCTGACAATGTCCGATGATGTAAGTTTGCGCCTTGTCTTCGCCGCTGATAGAAGTTCGTCACGCTTTGCTCGTCGAAGTAATTTAACAACGACCGGTCTCGTGGTCGGTGGTGTGGTGGGAGAGTCGGTGCGTTTGACACCAACTCTCTGTACTTGGTCAATGTCATTTTCTTGTAATTCAACTCCCAGCTTTTTAGAAGTTACCAAAACCATATGTGTAAGATTTTCACTTGGCTGTTCGGGTAGCCCAACTATTTCAATCTCATTCCTCATCTGGAGTTGTTCTTGGGTCCCTATGTAGAATTGTAGTTCAGCTACAGATTCAGATAAGCGTTTGATGTCCCGATCTTTTTCCTCGAGCCGTTTTTCATATTCTTCCATTTTCTCGGTAAGTGTACACGACACGGTAGACAATTGAGACTTCACGTCTTTTACATCCTGTCTTAGGAGACGAATTTCGCTAAGAAGGTCCGCAACGGAAGGTTCATTCTCAACGTTGGTAGAGCAGGCTCCGGTTTTACTGCGGGTACCACGAGAAGAGGCAATACTTTCGTTGGTAAACGAGTTGTTTTGGGCACGCTTCGATGCAGTATTATCTCCAGTTGTCGGACGATTACGGTTCATTGACATTGCGAATTATACAGAGACACCAAATTCCTAGAAATGCGTACGGGCTGCGGGCGCGGTGAGGTGGGGCGGGAGTCCGCGGGAGCGCGCTAGAGCTCTGCTTGAAGTAGCGCGGAAATAAGGTCGTAAGCGCCGTGCAATGTGGGGCACTTACGCGTACGGCCGAGACACTTCACTGAACGCGAACTTTTAAAAGTTTTGATTTGTGTTTACGTTATAAAAACACCTGTTAGTGATAACTATTGAGCTAATTAATAACACACAGCACTGTTACTATTGCAAAAATAAGTAAGTAAACTATTTAGACAAAGTTAGTGTAAAATAATTGCAGAAGAAACACTTTAAACTATTTTTGGGAATTAATTTGGCGTGGACGGAGCGGCAAAATTATACACATCCGTTAACTTGCATCGTGTCACGTCGTGTCCCGATATATTTGCATGCTTATATATATATTACATGCTTATATATTTCTAAATACATACGTATTATAGATAAATCAGACATCCAGACACAGACAAATGACTCATCACAAATATTTGTCCTGGGTGAGGATCGAACCCACGACCTCCGGCATAGCAGTTACGGCCATTAACCACTAGACCAACAGGCTAGTCAATTATATAGGGTTTAGTATTATTCGCCTCTAAAAATCTACATTGTCTATTTATTATTCGCCTCTAAAAATCTACATTGTCTATTAAACACACCCAAAATGGCGGGAATGGATCTTTTAGGGTTCCGTAACCAAAGGGTATAAAACTACCTTATTACTAAGAATCCGCTGTCCGTCCGTCTGTCACCAGGCTGTGTCTCATGAACCATGATAGACAGTTGAAATTTTCATATATGAAGTATTTCTGTTGCCACTATAACAAAACTAGAATAAAATAAATATTTAGGGTAGCTCGCATACAACAAACGTGTTTTTTTGTCGTTTTTGTTGAAGTCCGACTCGCACTTGGCTGATTGTTATTTTTTGTAACTCAGTCACACTAATATAATAAAAAGTTTTTTTTTTGTTTTTAGCTTGTAGGAGATAATAATTATCTAAAAGTACCGTTCCGATTGCGAAATTTTTTCTACCGATAAAAAGCTGCTTTATTCATGAGTGACATAGGCAATATTACAAAATTACGATACCTGCACACATTAAAAAATCATATGAAATGAATGAAATATTACAATCATATTATTACTTAGTCTAAATTCAAAGACTAAACCCAAATAAAATGCATTAAAATGTGCATTTCAAAGACTTTTTATTTTACATAATACATTCATACATTATTACCCACTTACAAGTAAAAATACGAATAGATACATATTTTTTTAAAGTAAAAAACATTAGTAAGAGACAAACAGCAGAACAACAAGCACCTATCTTCAACAATTAAACTAAAAATAATATTGTTCGTCATTAAATTTATACTCTGGCAAGACCAAACTGTAATTGGCAGCCATTATACTGTACAATGTCCGTTATTTCAAGTAACAAACGAACAATAACAGCGTGGCTTGTCGCAGAAAATTAAACGTTATTTTGTGTGCAAAACATTATTTTCTTTTCCTTAAAATTAAACAGTTGCGGAACAAAACAGAAAACGTACAATTTTACTGTTAGGGTTGGGTCACATGAGCGGGTCACTCACTGCAAATACAAATACAATTACAAAAACAACATGACATTGTTTTTATTTTATGCTCAATGAATTATATCACATGATCTAGCCAAATAGAGCTTATTTATGGTGGGGAAAAATCATCCAATGACAACCCCCGCTCTTAGATGGAGCGGGAGATAGTCTCACTTATTCGACTAAAAGCCTAAAAGCCCACCCCTTTCCTTCTAGCCTTCGTACCGGGGATCGAGCTTCCTTTCGGATAACCCTGGGCCCAGTAGGCTTCGACCCAGCTGAGCCTGATCCTGTTGCTGATAACTCCTTCAGGCTTCGACCCAGCTGGGGATAACCCTGGCCCCAGTAGGCTTCGACCCAGCTGGGTGGTCTGTAGGGTTAATTAATGATTATCTACTGAGATTAGATTTCATAACACCCAATTATTTATTTATTATATTTAAAAAATACTAAATTGGTGGATCACGTACCGTGCATTCTGGCGACCCTTGGGGAATTCCTATAATGAACAGTAGACGTCTTTCGGCTGAAATGATGATGATGATGAACGCCGGCTTTCGCGCTGTCATTGTCTTTCTATTGTGTCTCTAATTACGGCATTCAAAAGGCTAAAATGTATTCCAAGAAATTCGTTGGTCTGCCTTAAGCCTTACCTCCTACGCGCCGCGTTCTTCAGTCTCATAATAGTCAACTAATTTGAAAATTAAGTCGGGACCTCACTGCTTGATATTGTCTCTCGCCACTTATAATATATTAACTTGATACAATTTTATGAAGGCACCTATTAAAACATTTGAAAATTATTTTTATGGGATTCTAAAAAGTATTCATACAGTCTTTCAACTTTATAGAGAACTAGCTGTTCCCAGCGGCTTCGGCCGCATGATAGCAGAAAATTATTCTAAGGGAACATGCTTCCGGGATAATAGTATAGTCAAATTAGGTCATTTTTTAATAAAGATTGGATTAAATTCTCTGGAGAGGCAAAAACGTTTCTGATGGTTTTGTAGGAATGAAAAATGGTGTTTAAAAAATAAAAATCATTTTGCACCCCTACGGAAGGGGGTGAAAACTGTTAATTGGTTATAATTAACCAGAGAATACAGGTGTGCTCAGCGTAATTTTTTATATGGTATATTACACCTCAATCTACATTATTACATTTTATTTATTTTAATCGGACCAAAGCAGCGTTAGAAAAAAAATAAAAATGTTATTTTTGGTCATTGCGGCTTTAGGGAAAGTTGTGTAGTTTTGTAAACTGAGGAAAGGATTTATACATTTTGACCTAATACATGATTGATTTTGCACCCTAGTGCGACGTACGGAAATTAGTTTTTCACGATTTTTGGCTGTTGTACTTCGGGCGAAATTAGTGTAGTTTTGAAAATCATCACAATCATATTCATTTGGTTTCCTTTATATTTGCACCCTATAAAAATTAGAATTTTTATAGGGAACATTCATTTTTCTAGTATTGTAGTAATTGTCAAAGAGCTACTACGCCATGGAAGTCACAAGCGCGCGACACGGAATAATAAACTGACAAGAAGAGATAAGCGTCGTCATCACGTATGCGCGTTGTGGGATGTGTTGACTAGTACTCACTGATTGTGAATGCTCTGTTAGTAAGTTTTAGTAAAGAAACCTAAAGTATTTTTTTTATAATACAAAAAAAGAAAAAAAAGGTGTCAGTGTCTTCCAAGCATGTCCTTTATTTATTTCAAATACTTAAATTAATTATATTTCGATTGTCTTTGGAGCTATATATAGCATCAAGTAAGGTAGAAATAAAACATTTTACTTTATAGAAAAAAATGTGGAGTAAAATCTCAATAAAATATATGAAAATTACTATCGGCTCCATCTCCACTGCTTCAAGAGTCAGATCGACAGAGAAGATAAGATACGCAATACATGGACAGGATGGGAAGAAGGGGGCATTGTAACGGTGCGTCAGAAGATCTCGCGAATGCGCGGCTCGCAAGCCATTCGCGAGCGGCGCACTGCGAACTGCGCGCGTGCATTTCATGTTCGTACGAAAATATACAAAATAACTCTAGGGTTTATTAACTACTAGGTAAACCCGAGGTTTCACCCGCGTTTTTAATTACTGCCGCTCAGAAAGTCGATGTCTGTTTATTGGGATTTATAACGCTATTATCGAAGCAATCCATGTAGGTATTTACGAAAAAGTATCTGTTTTTTTATGAAAGAACACCTAATGACTTTTACCACTCTAGGGTGGAGCAAGAAGGTGTGACAGACTAGTGTGGACCAGGATCAAGGGTTTCCTTTTCAGGCATACCCCGCGGCCCTAACGGGCATCGGCCTTGCTAGGCCCCTACTGTTTTGCAGACATCCCTTTGAGGCATGCGTCGGAAATCTTAACGCGCATTTGATGACTCTGGCTTGGTCCTTAAGTGACTAGCGGACGGTGTGATACCCATAGTTCGTTGTCCGCGACACTGTGCTACTGTGGCCAGAAATTGTCCAGCGATTCTTAAATTCCGGGGCGTCTCCTGGCAGCTACTAAAGTGTAATGTCCGGTTGCGGCCATCTTCTACGCCAGTATTACTGCTTCCAGGCTGAGGTGACCGCATCCCATTTTCTCTGGCCCCGGACCATGGCCTGAACCAGGACCCGGCGTGCGAGATCGCCGCCGCCGAATGCTTCCACAAGGACACGACCAAGCGCGGCACACAGTCCGCACAATGGTTACATTAATGGTTCATGGCTGCATGGTTACCTGGGCGTTTCTTCTTGCCAAATTAGAAACAGTTACCTCCCGAAACACCTATGACCGTCGAGGACCTGTGTCAAGTGGAAAACGTGAACGCCCGACGCCTCTGTAGCCAGGTTTCAGACTCCTCACAAAACCGTGACAGTAAGTGCATTCTGCCGAGATTGTGGTACCCAGCGTACTCAGGGCTAGGTTGCGACAGTCGCTGTCCCTATATTGACATGAGATTCTTCAGGAGCTCTGTCCACAGTGCACGATTTGTCCCGACGTTACAACCCCACGCACCATTTGTAGTTACGCACTCGCACGTAACGACTATACCACAGATCCAGAAACAGCTAGCGGCAGGTCATCCTAGATAACTACGTCATGTTCATCACGCAGAATGCCAGAAACTTGGTTTACGAGCTACACTTCGCTAAATACACTGGGCAACTCAACAATGGGAAGCGCAGGGAATTACTTCAAGCGTACGAGTCGGTCACGCTAGAACTCGACAAATTGCCTTGTGTTACCCGTAATGGAATAAACAACAGAGAATTTGTTGTATCAAATCCCGATCCTTCTAAAACTATTTTAATGCTAATGGCATCACCAACCACCGTGATGAGATCGTCACTTTCCTCGACCATCAGCAAGATATCCTCCTGGAGACAATTACAACAACAACAAAACAAGACATCATCCAGGAAACATTCCTCAAATCCCACCGCAAAGATCTTAAAATTGCCAACTATCGCGTAACTCACAATGATAGGACTCACTGTCATGGTGGTGGCATCCTCCTTTACTACAGAAAGGAACTGTACTGTATTATTCTAGCTCCACCAGCACCACTATCTCTCCATGAATACTTGGCTTGTCGAGTAGGCGTGACTGGTCTTCAGTCGATCACTGTCATCTCCGCCTACTACCCGCCATCCTCTTTCTCGCCTCATATGCCAGACAATTCGCTCTCACCAGCGGACTCACTGCCCTCATTGGCTTGAGTGACTCCGTTATATTAGCGGGCTAACAGCAAGACGACCAACCCTAGAGGAAGGAATAAAGCTTGACTGTGCTGCGTTCCGCTCGCTAGGACAAGACGCTCAGTCATACATACCTATATCACTTTCTGGCAACTTCATAATTATAAGGTTACGTTCAATTGAAAAGTCCTCTGTACTTACCTCCCCGCCCCGATAAGAGTGTCGCTTTCAAAGCCTCTTTTTTTACCCCAGTCCTCGAGGACATCCAAACGATGAACCATAGTTTTTATTACAATTTAGCCTTATACTCGTATTTAGACTAATAAGTTCCGGCCAATTCAGTTCGGAGCCAATTCTACCCGGCTCCATCTATCCGGGGTGTGACCGTGTCGATTACCGATCACTTTGATCTTCTTGGGGTAACGCTGTCATCTACTCATACGTACAAAGCGTTTTAGGAACACATGCGTACATCTAAGGAATTGGAATTCTCTGCCGGAGTCTATGTTCCCCGATACCTACAAATTTGGGGTCTTTAAGCCAAGAGTGAATGGTTGCTTCTAGGCAAGCGTGCTCCATTGTCGGCCACATCTTCGCTTTCCATCAGGTAAGGTGGTCAAACGCTAGCCTATCCATAATAAAAAAAAAGAATTAGTAAGTAATTTAATAATATCCTAAACTAATAAATTGTCTTTACTAAGAATGTGTCCAATAACACTTTCAACGACTCTGAAAAAGCGGAATGAGTAGCCGACAGCCTTGAATCCCAATGCTCGCCCAGCTCTCAACTAGTAGACTTAGCCCACATCGACATGATGGCCGCTGAAGTAGAACGTACTCGCTGTCCGACCGTCCGGCAACTGTCCGGACCGAGCCCAAGACGTCGACGGCGCGCACTGTTCCTGCGCGCCTCAAGGAGTTGTCAGCAACAGGAGGGGCCCAGCTGGGTCGAAGCCTACTGGGGCCAAGGTTATCCGAAAGGAAACTCGAGCCCCGGTTTGAGGAGGCTAGAAGGAACGGCCAACCCGTTTTTAGTCAGTAAGAGTCTGACACTGTCTCCCGCTCCACCCAAGAGCGGAGGCTGTCATAAGATGATTTTAGCCCACCGTAAAAAAAAAGTATAACGTAGAAAATAGTCGCTTAGTTTGTTAGATAATTAAGAATATCCTGGCTCAGAACACTCAAATTTTGTTTCATTTTCTGTAATAATCGTCAAGTACCTGAGTTTTTTTTGAGTATTTTTTGGACACAAAGAAATAAATTATTTATCACTGAAAAAGAATATAGATTATATTGATATATTTAAAAATATCGATATATCGACAGTCCGTTAATTTAAAAAATATCAACAGTCCGAATCTAAGCGCATACAATTTGCACGCTAACTTGCTGAGCCCCGCCGCCGCCCGCGCCGCTGCTTCGACCCCGCGTTCGCCTTGCGAACGTCACATGGCGCAGTATGTATCCACGTTAAATCTACATAAACTTCCAGTTATATATTTCTTATTTTTATTAAGTGCAAATGTAGAATATTTAGAATACATTATATATAAAAAAAAACCATGACTACACTAATTTGCCCCGAAGTACAATTTACAAATATTTTAAAATACTGGTTTCCCTGGGGTGCAAAAGAGTGCAATTATAACTGGGTGTTTATGATGCTTTAATAAGCTTATTATGAGTTTGCACCAACAGGCAAAATTTCCCTTGAGCCGCAAATTAAAAATAATGATTTATTAGTGTTTCATACACCTCACACTTTTTTCGCGAAAAGTAATTATACACCAAAGGTGTATCTACAGATATCTAAACTTACCACAACTAGTTACTAATGAAATTTCAAAATTTTGGGACTTTAATGTTAATACCTAATATTAAACGATGTTCCGTACACAACAGGAATAGTGCAAACTCAGAGATGACTTATATTCATGTCTTCTAATGTTTCCACAAAAAATTACAACTACACGAATTACTCGTAAGTCCAATCTTTTTGCTAATTTGACTAGACTATAAAAAGTATCCTATGTCCTATTCCAGGACACGCTCCATCAGCCATTTAGGCAACAAACAAACAAACTCACTTTCGCTTTTATAATATTATATAAGTAAGGACTAGCGGCTCGTCCCGGGTTTGCACGGGCAATAAATATAGCCTGTGTTACTCAGGGTGAATGTAAAGTATTTTTGAAATCGGCACAGGAGTTTTTGAGTTTATTCATTACAAACATACACACAAAAATACAAATGTTCCCTCTTTATAATATTCTCATTATAATATTAGTGTAGACAAAGTAAGAAGTTTATGAAAAAACGGGACAAGCGCGAGTCAAACTCGTGTACCGAGGGTTCCGTACAAACTTACCTATGAAAACAGATCAATTCCCGAAATTCGTTATGAAGACTTTTGCGATTTGCTATAAAGTTTTTTTTTTATATTAACCTAAACCAACTAATCCTTAATTAAAATTCCTATTTCACTCATTTTCATTTACATTATTATTATAGACATTGACTGGCCTGTTGGTTTAGTGGTTAGTTGCACTGACTGCTATGCCGGAGGTCGTGGGTTCGATTCCCATCCAGGACAAATGTCTATGTGATGAGCATGATCATATTTTGTTTGTGTCTGGGTGTAATTTATCTATATTATCGTGTATCGGCTGAAATGATGATGTATGTATTTAGATATATATAAGTATGTTTATCAGGTGTCTAGTACTCATAACACAAGCTCTGCTTAGCTTGGGACTAGACTGCGTTGTGTGATAGTTGTGAAAAAAAGGACATTTTACCACTAATGTACTCATGAACCTAAGTAATAATAATAAGCTATTACCTTAAAACAAAAGCAAAGAACAAAATCATTACAAGAAAACGTCTGTTACCTTTAAAATGGTTTCATTAAGGATATAATTAGAAGTCAAAATGGTTCAGCGTCCTTTTAATTTAGCTCGGCGAGTTCCAAAGGGGACAATGGGCAGAGAAAATAAACAATTTTCTCATAAAAAATATACATTTTCTTTTTTAGGGTTCCAAAGGTACTTCAGCCGGTAAAAGCGGAATCCTTATACAAAATTATTTTTAGTATATGCAAAACCTGAATATAGTTTTTTCAGAATCAGTAACTGAACAGATTCCAATAGTAACACTATATTATATTTTTTCCAAAAATAAATATTTGAAAAGCTTACAAGTACAACACACATCAGGATAGGTCATAGCGGGCATTAGATACCAGCGCACAGCTGGGTTCGGGAGCAAAATCTTTCCCTTGTCGCTCGGATGAGCCAGTGACCATGTATTTGTGCAATCAATGAGGTATCATAACTCATAATAAGCTTATAATTTTCAGATTTTTCATGATACAGTTATGAAATTTTGTACATAGATTCTTTATATAAAATTACTAGACACGTGGGTCAGGTTTTGCATAATACAAAAACTAATGTTGTATAATCACTTTGTGGTCCGTCCGTCTGTCTATGAGTAAATATTTTAAATAATATTTATATTTATTTCATTACAAAAAGTTTTAAGATCAACTAAAATAAGATGTTGACCGTTACAATTTGTTATTTATGAGTATTAAAATCGTTCTCTGGTAATTACTTTTGTTTATTACTTTTTAGTAAGAAGGTAATTAAATTGTTAATTAGGTAGGTAGTCTTTGATAGGTATTAATGTTCTTTGTAAGTTTTATTTCGCTAATATATTTAAAGGTCATTTTATAACATTTTAAAAAATTTCATGTTTAATTGTGGAATAAAGTACACACCACACGTAATCGTAGAATGTAAATGTGCAATATTTATGCTTAACATACTTTGTACACCAATATTCTGGCCAATAAATGATTATGATTATTAGGATTGTGTTTAATCAATTTTGGTTCAAATTTTGATTCCAATTTCGGTTCCAATGTTGGTTCTAATTTTGGTTCCAATTTTGGTTCAAATTTTGATTCCAATTTCGGTTCCAATTTTGGTTTAATGTTGGATCTAATTTCGGTTCCAATTTTGGTTCTAATTTTGGTTCCAATTTAAGTTCCAACTACCTACTGACCCAAAAAATTGATAACAAAAGCCCTTTTAAAAACTTTCTGTCCATGTCCCAGTAGTCTGGCAGACGAGGGAAGCAGCGACGACTTAAAACATAAACTTGGTTTATTGCAAAAGATACGCGACGCACAATGATTAGCATAGATAAGTGTCCGTCCCAAAAGTTTTTGTCAAATAAGTATAACTTCTTATGAATATTTTAAGTTTATGGTCGACACGGGGGTGAAATGCCATAGTTACTAGCATGAAATAGACTCAAACCGTCTTTTTTTGTTAATATTTTTTGCTTATACACTAAGTCTTTTAAGCCCTGACTTCGTATGAATATTTTTTTGTTACCATTAGAATATGGCACACATTCTAATGTTTTTAATAATAAAATAGATACATCTTCTCTGTCGGTCACACTCTTGACAAAGTGGTCACTTCAGGTGTTGGTGGCAAGCTTCACAACACGCCGCCACTCCTCTCTGATGGCCGCCTTCTTCGTGCATTTGTGCAGTGATGATTACCCATTCACTGCAGCTTTTATTTGGTCAGTTCACCTCATAGGCGATCTTCCTCGTGGCCTAAAATAGTAATAACAGTATACCACAACTAACATACAACGCCGTCTAGTCCCAAGCTAAGCAGAGCTTGTGTAATGGGTACTAGACAACTGATAAACATACTTATATATATTTCTAAATACTTACATATTGTAGATAAATTACACCCAGACACAGGACAAATGATCATGCTCATCACATAAACATTTGTCCTGGGTGGGAATCGAACCCACGACCTCCGGCATAGCAGTCAGGGCCACTAACCACTAGACCAACAGGCCAGTCAAATAAATAAATAATAAATAAATATATAAGTTTAAATTAGAAACAAATAAAGACTATTATAAGTATTAACCTTTCGAATAACGTAAATAGGGACACAATAGAAAGAAAATGAGCGAGAGAACGCTAGAGTTCGCTTGGGGTTTAATGAATCAAATCATTATAATTAAGGAAACTCGTTGTTGAAACATCTACGGTCCCGATTAAGCGTTTCGCCTCGTCGTTTAAACCGCGTACATCGAAGGACTGGAATAATTTTCCTGCTATGGTCTTCCCATCCGATTATAATTTAGATGGCTTCAAGGCTAGAGTGAATAGGTCCTTAATAAGCTGGTGCACCTCACCATCAACGATTGCATCACTGCTTACCATCAGGTGGGATCGCATTAAAGCACTAGTTTATATAATTAAAAAAAATGTGTGTGTCATGTATTCGACAGAGCAAAGAGTATTTTTTTTATTATTGATAGGTTCGCGCTTGACCGCTATCTCACCTGATGGAAAGCGCCGATGTGGTCGACGATGGAACGCGCATACCTAGAAGAAACCTATTCACTCTCGACTTAAAGATTCCCGGGTTGTAGCTATCAGGAAACAGACTCCGGCAAGGAATTGCACTCCTTAGCTGCACGTATACTTACTAATTTCCTCCATTAATAAAACCATTATGAGACTGTAAACAATTTTCAAATAAACTTATTGAAAAGCACCGTAAGTTGCAATTTACGATATAAAACATTAATTGCATCCTTGAAAAGAATAACTAATTGCTGTCCAGACAAAAGGGGTAAACTCGTTAAAAGTTCCGTAAATTCGCCCTCCGCCCTCAGCCTTCAGCCCTCAACCCTCTGTGCAGGGCTGTCGCTAGACGATTATTTAATTTAATATATTACATTATTAAGTTATTATGAAACAACGACAAAATTTCTCGATCATAAAAAGCTTTAACTCTTGTCATAATGAACATCATTTCTCTTTTTTCATCATCATCATTTCAGATGATAGACGTCCACTGTTGGAAATAGGCCTCCCCCAAGTGTCGCCACAATTAACGATCCGGTGCGTCTCGTATCCATCGCATTTCTTTTTTTTGTTATTGAATAATTAATTGAGCGTTCAAGATTTCATTTTAGCTTTTAATTACATTAATATTATAAACGCGAAAGATAGTGTGTATGTGTGTGCATGAACGGCTAAACAAATTCCGATGAAACTGTGAACACGACTAAACTATGTTATGTACAATAAAAATAAGATCACTAATTAATAGACTTTATAAATTATACTACACAATAACTTTTTTTTTCTAAATGGACTTTCTAATTCACATGTACATATATGTACAACAGAAAAAATTATTAAACTAAAAAAAAAACCTTACTTTAGCCTTGAGCACAGCCTGGTAGCCAGCCTTTCAGTGTTTTACAGGATGCTTTTTGGAGAGTGTGCGCAGGAATTGCATGACTTTATTCCGCCATCTCAATTCTACCATCGGACAACCCAACGTACAATGGGTATCCACCCATACGTTGTTGAAACCTCTACGGTCCGGACTAACTGTTTACCACGTACGTCGAAGGAATGGAACAATTTGCCTGCTGTGGTCTTCCCGTCCGATTATAATTTGGGTATCTTCAAGGCTAAAGTGAAGTGGCTTTTAATAAACTAGTGCGCCTCACCATCAGAGATTGCATCACTGCTTACCATCAGGTGGGATCGCAGTCAAGCACTAGTTTATACGAATAAAAAAAAAAAATCACGAGTCATCCGACACTATTCGACCAAAGCTAAACAAAAATCATAGACTAGACCAGACTTGTCAAAACTCCCATTTTGGTAAAAAAAAAAAAAAAAAAAAAAAAACTTGTCAAAATAAATTCTAATGGATGGCAACCCTACTCTCGTCTATCTTACGTGGTGAAATACAGCGTCTCAAGGACCCCTTAAAAGTAAGCAAGACGGAGATATAAGTTATGCTAAAGTTAGAAAGGGATAGAATATCGTTTTGTTAATTTCAACGTGTCAACATTAAGTTAAATTATCACTTAGAGGTGTTAAACATCGTTAATGGAGACTAGTATTATTTTAATTAACAGTTTTCTTGAATTTAATGTAAATAAGTTTAAATGTTAGTCACAATTTCAGAGTATTCTTGTTTGCTGAGCAGTGGTGGCCGAGTGGTAACGGCTCCGACTTACGAGTTGTAGGTCGTGGGTTCAATTATTATTACTTTGTGTAATTTATTTCATCACCACTGCTCTCAAAACGGTGAAGGAAAACATCGTGAGGAAACTGGCATGTCCTAGAACCAAAAAATTCGAATACATGTGACATCCACCAACACGCACTGGGCCCGCGTGGATTGTGGTGGATTACGGCCTATTCCCTCTCCTAGAGAGGAGGCCTGAGTCCCAGCAGTGGGAACATTATAAGGCCGACTATGCTATGCTATGTTATGCTTGTTTGTTGCTTCATTTCATTAAAGACGCTAACGATAAACTTATTTGTGTGTTAGCCAATGCGGAATTTGCAATTCCAAAGAATAAATTCAATCCATTTTTCAGATAAATAGAAGAGTTTTGTTTAATAATAATAAAAATAATAACCCCACCGCCGTATCTCGACGTTGACGTCGTGGTAGGGCTTGTGCGCTCAAATAAAACCTAAGTCTGTGACGGTAGCCCTTCTCCCGGGGGAATTCTTGTTCTTCATCTCCGGCTTGCCTTTATTGGCCGGCTGTAGTGAACAATGACAAAGAACAGAGCTCCCACCTCTCTCTTGCCTTTATTGGCTGGCTTGAGTGTAGATTCGCAAGAGCAAACGTGCTCGGGAGAAGGATGTATAATCTAGTAAGGTGCTGGTAGGATTCTTGACCGTACTTCCGGCAATGTCCCGATAGCTGTGGGAGTCCCGTACGGTATACCGAATTACCCTTGAACGATACAACTGTCTACAGAAAGCATGGTTCACCGACGAACGGTAATACGAAAAAACTATTGATCGATACCATTATTTACCGACAGCACGTTTCGCCGAATAACGCTACATAGAATGAATGGTTGGCTGATACCAAGATTTGCCGATGTCTTGGTTCGTCGCCGAAACACGCTTGAACTAAATAATCCTTTATCGATAGCAATTTGCATCGAAAGCACCTTTTCTGACACCGCCGATCCAAAATAATTATCTTTAGTTTCTCGCTCATACAATTTTGACAGACATCGATTAATTCATGAATCCCCAAGCGACCACCGGTGGCCGCGCATCTATTGTCTTACTATTGTGTCTTTAATTGACGGCATCTGAAGGGTTAAATTGCCTAAAGTCATTGCTCAGGCAGGGGACATAGTCTTAACATAGTTCCGGTAACCAGTCCACTTGAGACCCCAAAAACCATAGCGTTATATTAGTTTTCCACATGTTGCAATAGTTTCCCTTCAACCGGGGGTTGTCCTTGGATGCACTAGCATAGCACATACAGGGATAATTACCGGTTGGTACCACGTTCCATTAAAAGCGTCTAAAAGCTCCTCTGAGAGTTGGGTTTCGCTCCTTGTACGCCTTCCAAAGGTCTAGAACCTCAGGGTCCTGAGATAAATAAATATGATAATAATAAAGATAGTAAATGCCAGAAAACCGTAAAATAATCATGTCTGATAGGCAGTTGATCCATGTAAATTCTCTGAATTGCACACACTATGATGAATGGTCAAGTTAGGTTAGGTTAGGTTTAGGTTCTTGCTACTTTGTTCTTTATATCTTGCCTAAGACTTAAAAGGATACAAAAATAAAATAAAAACATACATAGAAGTGGGTTCATTATAGACCCATTCCAATGTATGTTTTTATTATTTTATTTTTTTATTCTTTACTAATAAAATGTAACATAATGTTACCTTTTAAAATAAAATTATTTATTTATTTTATTATTAACTACAAGTTGACTCTGACATAAGTAAAAGTCAAAGCGAATAATGTACGTTTTTAATCAGTAACCAAATGTTAAACCTTACTGTTTCATCATTACTCACACCCCCGACAACAACCCCCCTCCTACTCTTACCTCCTTTTTATTTTAATGTCATGTAGTTTATCGGTAGTCTAGTAGATATCGCTGTGAGCGATAAGCCTGCTATTGTACCCTTAGATATAAGTTTTGTTACTATTTTAGTGAACATAAAAGTTAATTTAAATTATTTATTGTACACCATGATAATAACACACCACACGCATCATGATGATATTTCATCATCATCATCAACCAGCCGAAAGACGTCCACTGCTGGACATAGGCCTCCCCCAAGCGTCGCCAAAACGACCGGTCCTGTGCGTCACGCATCCATCGGATTCCCGCGACCCTGACCAGGTCGTAAGTACACCTTGTTGGAGGCCTTCCAACGCTGCGTCTTCCGGTACGACGATGCCACTCCAGAACCTTTCGTCCCCATCGACCATCTGTTCTGCGTGCAATGTGCCCTGCCCATTGCCACTTAAGTTTGGCGACTCTTCGAGCTACGTCGGTAACCTTGGTTCTCCTGCGGATTTCTTCAATCTTGATGATATTTATTCTATTTCATTAATACAAACCTAAGACTTTCATTAATACGAACTTAAAAACAATTTAAAAAAAAAAGATAGATCCCAAAAAAGCAAAATATCAAAAATACAAGAGCTTCCAAATTAAACTAAATTCCAGCAGAGTCGGTCAGAAAAGTATTTCAAAAGCTAATTAACAAAAGACAGATGCCTCAAACCTGATCAAACAATTGATCAATAACGATTCTCCCATCTCACCTCAAAAACGCAGATGTTTCCAATCCAATGGTTCAATACTAATTGAATACTAACGAAAATCAGCATTAATTCGCAATTTTAGCAGAACTTGGGCCATAAAACTGCGGGAGGGTAATCTTGGGGTTGTTTCTGCCTATTCTACCCTTAAAACACAGAATAGATAGAAACAGAAGTCCTATCAGGTTGTCTGTAAAAAATCGCTTTTAGCGAGAAGACCGCCCATTGTGACACCCTATTAATTTTAAGTTTCTTGTGTATTTTTTTATTTTTGGTGTACAATAAAGAATTTATCTATCTAGCTATCTATCTATCAATACCATCAAACAAATTACCGTAGGTACCGCAAGAGTCCGCGCAAAATCAAATAATCGCGTTTACTTCGCGTTGCTCGTCACCGCACCGCACCTACGTGTAGTTGGTCTCGTTAACTACTGCAATAAGGTATCAATGGTTTGCTTCATTAATGCCGCTTCGCTTTGCGATCATATCTCGTTGAGTCACCTGCCATAGGACACCACGTAAGGATGGTTTATACAACCTTGTTAACGTGGTCACAGGGCCACCCGGGCGACTGAGGGGTGGTGTTGCTTCCGCACCCAGCTGTGTACTGGCGCCCATGTCCGCTAAGATCTGCCGTGTCCTATTTTGTACTTAGTGTCAGTAGAGTCCAACTAGTCACCTTTTTTTAAATATTTTTGGGCAAAAAATATAACATGGTGTAAAAATTAATGGAATCAATTCAGTTTCTGATTCTGAAAAAATATATTCAGGTTTCACATTTACGAAAAATAATAAAATACATAAAATTTGACTACGATGGAGCGACATAGTCTAAATTGAGGTAAAGCTCCGTAATAAAAATTAAAAAAAAAAAACAGTTGATATGATGCTAACCTTCTGTATCTATCTACTCCGTGGCAGTGGGGTCGTTTATACCCCAGTGGGGTGGCTAATTATAACTGGATGGAATGTTAATTCTGCTAATTAATGTCGTCTTACGGTTGATGGATGTGATAACTTGGCAAATTTGCTTGGATATGGCAATTGCTGTTACTGTAGATCTCCTGATTTGTGGCAGCCATTTGCTTGTTGGGACATTATTCGTCATGTAGCTAAGAAGTCATCATCATCAGCCTTTTTTAATGTTCCCACTGCTGGGACTCAGGCCTCCTCTTTAGGAAAGGGAATGGATCGTAATCCACCCCGCGAGATGCGGATTAGTGAATTTCACATATCTTCGAATTTTTGGTTCAAGGACATGCCGGTTTCCTCACGATGTTTTCCTTCACCGTTTTGAGAGCAGTGGTAATTAAATAAATTACGCAAAGTAATGGGCCTGGCAGGGTTTGAACCCGCGAACTACGACTCGTAAGTCGGAGCCATTACCACTCGGCCACCGCTGCTCAGTAGCTAAGTAGTTAGGGCTAGTTATAGTGACGTAAGTAAATATTATTCTAAGTTTGATCAAGTAGTCGTCGTTTATGCCGCATACATCGAAAGACTGGAACAAATTACCTGCTATGGTCTACCCATCCGATTATAATTTAGATGTTTTCAAGACTAGAGTGAATAGGCTCTTAATAAACAAGTGCGTCTCACCATCAACAATTGTATCACTGCTTACCAACAGATGAGATCGCAGTCCAGCACTATGTTTATATCAAATTAAACAAAAACACTTTTACCAACTTTTTTAAAGATGCAAAAGTTTATATTGGAGATAGTAAGGGCCTGCGCTCACTTTAGACAAGACGTCTTAGACAGACTTGTCCAAGACATTTCAGACTTCAAACCAATCTGAGACGTCTTAGACAAAATTGTTTTGTCTACGACACGGAGTGATAGGCCTGTTGATGAAATATCGATATACAAAACTGTTTTGTCTAAGAGCTCTTGTCTCAAGTGAGCGCAAGCCTTAAAATTGTAAATGATCTCAAAGTTTTCTTTGAAAGAAAAAAACGACATTGAAGAACATATTCATAACAAAAAAATCATCTATCTGGATGGTACTGAGTATCAGTATCTTATATGGAGTGGGACATCAGATTTCAAGAACGCGAAAAATGAGAGATAACGCCTGAAAACTCTGTTAGCATTCGGTAATTCTGTTTCGATTTACTCGAATATTTCACAAAACTTGTTCCAGGAATTACACGTTTTTTAAAACCCGTGAACGTTTTTGAAATAAATTGTAATTGTTCAGAATCTTGATTAAATTTTTAAGGTTTCTATTGTTATATATTTCAAGTCAAGCGTAATCGCCAGGAAAACCGTTTTATCAACAAATTCTAGTTTTCCATTGTTCGATACAGTGTCACAATAACTACTTTTGACATCCGGTAAGGAAAATCTTATGCATTTAGTCTTTTTTTCATTTAGAACTAGATTATTAGCAGTGAACCAGTTTTAGACCTGCTGCAGGACGTTATTTTCGTCGCCAAAATTATTATTAGTCCTTCTATTTATCTTAAAAATCAAAGAAGTGTCGTCGGCAAACAACACCATATTAAGTTTATTTTGCCACAAATAGGGTAAATCATTAATAAAAACTAAAAATAAAAGAGGACCTAAAATCGAACCTTGGGGCACCCCCATTTCCACATTCAATCCCAACGAATTGGCACCGTTTATTTGAACTAATTGCTGTTTATCATTCAAATAAGATTTTAATAAGCCTAACGCTGTTTTGCCTAGTCCGTAATGCTTAAGTTTCAGAAGTAATGTTTTAATAAACACACAATCAAACGCATTATACAGGTCGCAGAAGATACCTATAGCATCTTGCGCCTCTTCTCTCCCAACGCATTAAAATTAAAATGTGTTTTAGTAAGGAGACACCACCTTCAGTTGTACAATGTCCTTTGGTGAAACCATACTGTTCATTGTGTTAAATGTTATTAGTGTTAAAATTATTAAGCATTTGATTTAACATTACCCTTTCAAATATCTTGCTAAAAACTGGCAACACTTACACTGGCCTATTATTGTTATTTATTATCCCCAGATTTAAAAAGTGGTATCACTTTGCTATATTTCATTAGATCCGGAAAGACTCCTTGATCTATACATAAATTAAATATTAGAGCCAAGTACGGCGCTATACTCTCAATATTTGAGGTACAAATTTTGATAGACATATTCCATAGATCTTCTGTCAATTTAATCTTGATTTATTTAAAAGCTTTTCTTACTGTTATGAGGTTTATATGTATAAAGTTAAATTCAGTCAAACAGGCTGCAACATTCACCTGTAATAAAACCAAAATCATGCGAGCAGGCTTCAGTAGTTTTAATTGGTATACTGGTAAAGAAATTTACAAATTCTTCTGCAACTAGTTTGTTATCGCTAATAAGACCATGATGAGTCTCCAATATAATCATTATTATTTATTTTGTTCCTGTTTGAAACCAACATTAACTATTTATTATTAATATTTTTTCAAACCGTTTTTATTTAATTATCTGCTGATTTAACTTTGTTGCTAATGTATAAGGCCTTAGCGGCCTTACAAGTATTTTTAAACATTTTAGAATAAGTAGCAACATGTTTATTGTAAGTTTCAGTGTTAAAAGGGGTTTAGTAATACCTAAAAATTACTAGTAGCTTGCCTAATACTCCTGCTAATTTAGAAAAGTCAAGGCTTCCAGATAATATTACATGTTAAGACTAGAAACCCCGTCTTGGCTTTGTCATAATCGGATAAAATGAAAAACAAGTAAGTGTAGTGCTCAACATTGTTTGAACAAAAATAATTTTAATTAGATACAGAAATACCTTTTCTGGTTTTTAGGCTTTATACCATATTTTCACCTCCATATCAATGCTGCTACGAGCTACAAGTCTGGTCACACCGCCTTCAGTAAGTGATAAATTGGTGTAGATACGACCTTTAGTAAACGGGAAGTTTTTTGGTACATATGGGATCGTCATGTTTTTTAATTCATAAAAACCCTGAAAAAAATAAAACACAATAATCACTTCAACAGCACAAATGAAATCATTGATAGATTATATTTCACTAAACGAATTGGTGTTGAATTAGTGTTCATTCACGTGCTGTGTGCACGCTGTGTTGAATCTATTATGTGCTGGGTAATCTATTATGATGACCCAGTTTAACTTTTATAACAATATTTTATTACAAAATTGGAAATTAGCAATTGTGGATTAAGAGTATAGGTGACAAAGGTAACTCAGGATGTGGTTTTCATGGTTCATTACAGCAGTAGGAATTCAGATAATGTTTTTATAAATAGTGATTTTAAAAATATGCGGCATAATTTCTATGATATATTTGTTGTCGAAGTCAATATCAAATACAATAAAAATATAAATTATTCGAAGCAGTATGTTAAATGTCTTTCAGTGATTCATTTGAGTAGGTACTCGGATAATGTTTTTATGAACAGTGCTTCTAAAAATACACAGAATCATTTCTTATTTTTAATGAAATATTTGAAGCAAGAGTTTTCTGCAAAAATGTCTCATTGTATTTCCGACCTGATAGTACTTAGGGGAAAAGCCATGGAAACTCGAGAGCCCCCTGCTCTCGAGTTTCCATGGCTAGGACCTAATCTTTCCGAAGCAAGCCGTTGGTTCCTAGGGTGGTATTTTTGGTATCTAAGTTTCGTTCCGCCACTCTCATCCTACCTTGGTTGTCCCACAGAATGACTAAGTTGTTGAATATCAAATACAATGAGACGAAGAGATGATGACGTCACAACACTTTGGCAGAGATGGCAATTGGCGTGGGCTGTGCAGATAAAAGTTTCGATCACATGGATAAGGTCTCCTTACTAAAATACAGACCAAGGTCTTTCCGTTAAAATTTGCTCATTGGAAGATGTTATCCTATTTGAAATTATACGTAACAAACTAATCAATACGTCTTCAAATACTGCGGAGCGTGCGCGCCTACTGGCTGTGAGGGAATGGGAGTCGGGCTTATGGCTTCAGGCACTCCCGTCATCCACCATAGGCACCATGATGGATGACGCCTCGTTTCGGCTAGCAACTTGTCTACGCTTAGGCGTACCTTGTGTTGCTCCACATCGGTGCCACTGCGGCGAAGCCGTCGGCAGTCTCGGACACCATGGCCTGTCCTGCTGCAGGAGCGCAGGCCGCATAGCTCGACACGCTTGCATCAACGATATTATTCGTCGAGCTCTTGTCACCGCCGGCGTACCAGCTGTATTAGAACCAAATGGCTTGGTACGTGACGATGGAAAGAGACCAGTTGGTGTGACGTTGGTACCGTAGAAGGTGGGTAGGCCGCTGGTGTGGGACGCAACCTGTGTCGACACCCTTGCGCCATCCCATATTCCATGTACGGCGGGCTGTGCTGGCGCTGCCGCTGCGGCTGCTGAGACCCTTAAACGGCGCAAATACTGTAACCTTATTGGTAATTACAGTTTTGAGCCGTTTGGGGTTGAAACGCTTGGGTCATGGGGTCCGAATGCACGTCTACTTTTTAAGGAAATTTCTCGCCGACTGATCGACACCTTGCGTGACCAGAGGGCTGGTTCGTTCTTCGTTCAAAGAATTAGCATTGCCATCCAACGTGGTAATGTTGCCAGTCTTCTGGGCACATTCCCAGATGACAGCGATGTGGAGGAGTACTTCGACGCCTGAGTGTACTTTGTGTTTTTGTATTTTATTTTATACGTTATGTATTTATTTAGGGTGTAGTATAAGTAAGTAGTTTAAGTTTTATTTTGTACATATGTAAATATTTACTGTCATATAATTAAATATACCCGCATTTTTAATTTGAAATTCTATTTTACAAGCTTTTATTTGTCCCGATGTGACCTGTCCCGATGTTTGTCTGTCATCAAAACTTGCTAATTAAATTTGATCCACTTCCCGGCTACCGATAGAGCTGAAATTTTGCATACATGTATAAATCAGATGACCATGCAAAATTATTATGACATGGAGCTGATCTGATGATGGAACCGGAAGGTGGCTATAGGAGCATGGTAGTCAAACAACACAACCCCATCGAGTTTGGAATCGTATGATTCGTCTTAACGAGTATTAATTATATAAGTATTACCTATACCATGCTATAAAAGCTTGCTATGAAAAAAAAATCTTCATTAAAAACTCATTTAAGTTATAACAGATAGACCATACAATTTTTTTTTTACCATTTTACTAAAGGACTCTGAAAATAATGTCACAATAACCACGAATTCATAATTTTCAGTATTTTTGGATATGGGATATTCCTAACTATCTAGAAAAGGAAGTTAGTGATAGCATGACGGGTGACAGGAAATAATGGAAGAAAAAAACGTGTTGCGCCGACCCTAAATAACACGGGACAAGGGCAGGAAGATGATGATGGACATTCCTATCTCTTTAATCTTAATTTTATTGTACTCACCGGAGGATAAGGACATGTTTCGTTTCCTTCGTACGCTTTTAGAACTACTGAACCGAAGAATGTGTCAGATTGCAACATGTCACAAAATTTAAAATGCAGTTCCACGAAGCTGGGTTGGTATCTATTTGTTAAAAACTGGTAGAAGTAGAAGTCCAACTGTAACATTAATAATTTTGTCAGTCATTATCAATTTTATTCCTTTATTTCATGATTGTTTGGAACATGAACTTTTCTACTTCAAGAAATTATAATTCACATTGTCATATTCTTGGATGCCATGTCTGCTCATGTTTAAGTGGGGGTCACTCTGTCCCTCTGATAAACATTTATCTTTTAGTCTACTGGATCAGTGCAATTATTGTTTATTTTATTTTTAAAAGCTTTTATTTAGTTTCACCTGTCCCGATGTTTGTCTGTAATCAAATCTTGCAAATTAAAGATCCACTTCCCGGTTACCGATGGAGCTGAAATTATCCATATATGTGTAAATCAGATGACAATGCAAAATTATTATGACATGGAGCTGACTGATGATGGAACCGGAAGGTGGCTATAGGAACTTGGTAGTTAAACGATACAATACAATCCCATCGAGTTTGGGCTCGTATGATTCGTTTTGACTAGTATTAATTATAAGGTTGAAAACTCATCTTAAATGACTTCACACACTCTAGATTGGAGCGACAGGGTCGTGTCAGACTTTTTCTAACTAAAACCCCAATGTTCCTTCTTTACTCTTGAGTTTTACGACCACGGGTTTCCCTATTGGAAGTCAACTCATTGCCAACAGGGTCCGCCCCTACTGGGCCTCTACGGTTTTACTGACATCTCTTTGAGGCACGCGTTAAACACCACGCACCGTCGATGACTCGGACTCGGTCCGGACGGTTACCGGACGGCCGGATGGCGAGATGCCCATTGCTCGTCGTTCCGGACCATGGCTTGCACCTAGGCAGGGTAAGAGGCCACTGCCGCCGATCGCCTCTACGAGGACACGGTGGTGTTCCTCCCAAACGGGGCACTCCTCCACCGTATGCTCCACCGTGTCCTCCTTTCTTTCTTCCTCTTTTTCTCTGGGTTGTTCGCAAAATGGTGGCACCCGGGTGTTCCCGAACTTACCATGTCCGGTGGTTACCTGCGCCATGCGGTAGATAAGGCCGCATTGACGTCTCTTCAACCACTCCTCAAAGAGGGGACTTACCGCAATGATTAGTGTAACTGAATCTTCATCATACCAGCCGAAAGATGTCCATTGTTGGGCATAGGCCTCCCCCTAGCGTCGCCACAACGACCGGTCCTATGCGTCACGCATCCATCAACTGAAGCCTCAACATATTTCCAGCAAAATAGTGTGACAATAAGCAACTACGGCAGTCATTCCATTGACAAGATCCTTCATAAAGACCTATCCTGTGGCTGTCCTGTAAACTTACCGTGAAATGATTGGAAACGTAGATCAGAGTAAATATTTGAACGTTCAAATAGTGCCTAGGATCCTGTCGGTTCAATCGTTTATTGCTCGCAGTCAAAGTTGTGAAGACCTTGCTATCATACCAATCGATTGATGCACGCTGAGTATCAAAATAGGATATCTACAACAGAAATGATGGTAGTAATTAGAAGGCAAACCAGAGATTAATGTGCTAAGTCTTCTTGACGGAAAAGCAATAAGTAGTTTAAGTAACATGGATGACTTGGTGGTGCTGAACCACTATAAAGACAATGAAAAACAAAATACGAGTACAGTCAGGCTTGCACAACACATTTTAAGAGATGATAATTTCGCGTTTCTTCGGAAACCGATACTATAACATCGTTTTAAAATATTGCGTGAACTGTCATGTTGTGATTGAGGAGAATGCGATGGCACGGTTGCCATAGTGAATAAACAAATAGCTGTTTTGCTGTGCTAGTGGGTATATTATAGTTTTCAATGTATGAATATGTATTAGTTGATACATTCTTAAAACCCAAGGTTGTTGGGATTCCCACAATCTGCAATACACAAACAATTTGATTCATTATCATCATCATCATCATTTCAGCCGACAGACGTCCACTGCTGGACATAGGCATCCCCCAAGTGTCGCCACAACGGTCGATGCTGCGCGTCTCGCATCCATCGAATTCCCGCAACCTTCACCAAGTCATCGGTCTACCTTGTAGGAGGCCTTCCGCGCTGCGTCTTCCAGTACGCGGTCACCACTCCAGAACCTTTCGGTCCCTACGGCCATCTGTTCTGCGAGCAATGGGCACATTTGACACACACAATTTGATTAGAAAAAGGTTTTAAAGAGTACTTACTCGTTCCCTGTCTGCTTTGCAGCCAATAAATTGGTTTAGCAAAAATAAAATACAACCAAAATAAAAATATTTTAAAATCATTATCAAATTAATTTTCAAGACTACGCAGTTCCCAATTATTTTAGACTTAGTTTTAAATAAACAGCATAAAACTGATCTTATAAATGAGTTGTAACCCTGACACAAACGTGCCCAGACGCAAATCTCTTTCTGACTCTTGTGTATCGTATTGTAGTATATATATAATCTATTGCAGTGCAATGCATTTCATGAAATTGGCAGGAAATATGCCATTATCGTTTCAGTCATGGTCTGTCACAGCTTTTGAAACTAACAGGCTTTATCCACTTGTTTAAGCGCAGTCGTTTTGTTTTTCAGGCAGATCTTTATCGATTTCCGTTGCATTATATTTTTTTTATTTGATTATTAATTTATGGCACACCAAAGTCTTATTCACTAACTATAATTACTAAAAGTACTTTATAATTATTAAAATCTAGAGTGAATTTTTCACTTACAAGTGTGCAGAGCATTAACATAGTTTCAAGTCTTACAGAATATCTTGTGGAAGGTTTTTCAGTTTCGTCTACTGAGCAAGCCGCCGTCGCCGGGATTCCAATCCCGATTTCCAGTACCGTAGACGCGGACTCGTAGACTGCGAGCCATGGGTAGCTCGCTGTCCGATCGTCCGGACCGAGCCAAGACGTCGACGGCGCGCACTGTTCCCGCGCGCCTCAAGGAGTTGTCAGCAACAAGAGGGGCCCAGTTGGACCAAAGCCTACCGGGTTCGGTGTTATCCGAAAGGAAACTAGAGCCCGGTATGAAGGCTAGAAGGAACGGCGCGGGGTTTTTAGTTAGTATGAGTCTGACACTATCTCCCGCTCCACCCAAGAGCGATAAGATGATTTGATTTTTTGATTTGAAAAAAAAACCCATTAAATTTGCCTTTTCCTTACATCTCGTATAGGCTTAGAAAAAAACTAAAGTACAAAAAACAAAAAAAGTAATATAATGTGGTACTCAAGATATGAATGGTGACCGCTAGCAATTGCTTTCGAAATAGCAACAGCTTGCCGGCAAAAATGTCAACGCTATTTACTTCCTCATCAATCTATTCATTGGTGCCAAACGTCCGAGGTTAGTTCTTGCCGGGAATGGAGTGAACACATCTAGGATACTTACAGTTCTGGGTGAAGCGCGGCAAGGAACAGATACATTTATTACAAACTTTTATTTAGTTTCACCTGTCCCGATGTTTGTCTGTAATCATATCTTGCAAATTAAATTTGATCCACTTCTCGGTTACCTACCGATTGAGCTGAAATTTTGCATGCATGTGTAAATCAGATGACAATGCAAAATTATTATGATATGGAGCTGATCTGATGATGGGACCGGAAGGTGGTCATAGGAACTCGGACCATCCTATCGTGTTTGAGCATTTTAGAATAGTCTTGATGAGTATTAATTATATAGGTATATTTCGCGCTATAAAAGGTTACTGTGAAAAAAATATTTTAATTGAAACCTTGTTTCATTGAAAAGATTCGGATCTTTTATAGATCTATTAATGATTTTGTGAAGCAAAATCAAATCATTAGTTTACCTTTGGTGTTTTAAACTTATTGTTTAAAGTGACTTAGCCTTTGCGAGTAATTAGTGTCCAGAGGACAGTATCAGATTTGTACTTCAGGTAGCGTGTGAAACTTTTTTGGAGTCATTCTAGATGACTCACATGTGTACCATAATTTGGATTCCAAAACAGGTGATGCGTATTCCATGATAGGTCGTTCAAATGAATTATGAAGTAAGATTCAGTTTTGGATGGTTTTGAAATCATAACATGCTCTTTTTATGAAACCCAGTGTTTTAGCAGCCCTAGCAACAATAGAGTCGATGTGAGGTATGAAGGTATTTATTTACTAGAACTTCATGCAACACAAATGTAGAAAGGCGGACTTAATACCCTAGGCATTCTCTACCAGTCAACCAAGGGTAGTGAAGAGAAAATATGGAATAATAAAAAAAAAACTTTTATCAAGAAGAATAAGGGTACAAATGTGTATATATAATTAAAATAGACCGCTAAAGGGCGCCATATAGAGCTTTGTGACATGTCATGTAGCCTATTATCAGTGGTCGATTAATTCATGAATCCCCAAGCGACCACCGGTGGCCGCGCATCTATTGTCTTACTATTGTGTTTCTAATTGACGGTATCTGAAGGGTTAAGACGGTTCTATCGATATCTCATTATATCGAGTCCCGATAAATAAATTAAGAGCTATGAGGGAACAGATGAATATAATCACATACATACATAGCCTATCTACATAGCCAAAATCATAACCCTCCTATAGCTTTGCCTTAGTCGGGTAATGAAAAATGTGTAATAACTTCATAATCGCGTAAAAACGGTTGTATGAAAAACAGAGAAATTGTATGTCGAACTGCATGCCCTTAGGATGATCATCACGTAAAAATATCTAAAATTAACAACCTTAACATACTAGGTATCTATAATATACAGATGATTCAAAAACCCAGGCGTGTCTATTTTCCGCTAAAAGGAGCCAATTCAGCCCTACTCCAACTTTCCGGGGTGTAACCTTGCCGATAACCGACCATCTTGACCTTCTTGGTGTCACGCTGATATCAACATTCAACTTTGGGCCATACATCGAAGCAAAGGCTCAACTGGCTGCAAAAAAGCTGGGGATCCTCGCAAAGGTCAAACAGTACTTCACGCCGGAACAGCTGCTCAAACTTTATCAAGCGCAAGTTCGATCGTGTATGGAGTATTGCTCTCATCTTTGGGACGGATCTGCCCGATACCAACTTGATGCACTTTAGGCAATTAAAAGGCGAACCAGAAGGATAATTGGCGATGATACACTCGTCGATTGAGACTTCAAAGTCTTGAGTATCGACGCCGAGTTGCTAGCCTATCGGTTTTCTACCGGTTGCATTTCGGAGAGTGTGCGTCGGAATTGCATAACCTGATTCCGCCTAGCCCGTCCCATCATCCATCGGACTACCAGACGTATGGCGATGCGCCACCGGTATATGGTGGACATCGTTTTGGAAACACATTCATTGTGCGTGCAGCTAAGGAGTAGAATTCCTTGCCGGAGTCTGTGTTTCCTGATAGCTACAACCCGAGAATCTTTAAGTCGAGAGTGAATAGGTTTCTTCTAGGTAAGCGCGTTCCATCTTCGTGTATTAATTTATTATTTTGCAAGATTATTTGTGTATTTTATCTATGGGCCTTAGTTGCCTGACAATAAAGGATTATTATTATTATTAAAAAAAAAGATGAATTCTTCACCTACGTAGATATTAATTTAACTAAGCTAAGATGGTTTCCAAATTGCTACAAATCTAAGTTAACGAAGATTGCAATTAATTAGTACGATAATCAAATTAAGCTAATCAAGCTATCACACCGCGATGTAGGTATATGTAGAGCTCTTAAGACCTCCATCAATGGATACAGATACATTAACAAACATATATTATGTACTAGCAACCCGCCCCGGCTTCGCTCGGGTGCAATATTATACATATAAACCTCCCTCTTGAATCACTCTATCTATTAAAAAAACCGCATCAAAATCCGTTGCGTAGTTTTAAAGATTTAAGCACACATAGGGATATAGGGAAAGACTTTGTTGTATACTATGTAGTGATGTAGTGATATCGGAGGAAGTTAGTGAAAGTACACACTTACTAGAGATAACACCTAAGTCATAGTCATAAAAGTCTATTGGCATTCGGCAATTCCGTGATTTATTCGAATATTTTACAAAACTTATGTGTGTTTTTGTGTACGAGAAAAAATTAAGAAGTTGCAA
Organism: Mythimna lalbum; assembly: GCA_949319445.1. Lineage (NCBI taxonomy): Eukaryota > Metazoa > Arthropoda > Insecta > Lepidoptera > Noctuidae > Mythimna > Mythimna lalbum. The sequence continues at coordinate 19,439,732 of OX439362.1, read as the reverse complement.
GCTATATTTTTTAAGCAGGTACAATTTTGTCAATACAGAATTCAGACTGCTATTGAGACATTTCTGATGGAAAACCTCATAACATTTTAATTGGGAAACGAATTTCACGCAATCAACAAAATAGTCTAAGGTAACATGAAAATTGAGGAAGTAAAGTGAACGAAGCCGAAGTAATATCAAAGTAATGAATACTGACTCTTATTGTATGATAGGAAACGAGACGAAACTATACTTGTACGTAAGTATTAGTTAATTTTAGAACATCATCACGAAAGGCATCAAAGGAAGAGCGCGTCTGTGATGAGAACATGTAGAGATCTACGTTTTAAAAGTTGCTGGAAGCGATCAGAAATTACAATTATGAGCAAATGGCAGTCGGAATCACGCACGGTTCCGAACAAACTTGCTTTTGTAATAGATCTATTGCACAAACTTATTTTTAGTGACGATATTTTTGATTTCTAAGCGATTATCAAAATATACACCCAAATGGAGCATAAATGGGCTTATCTTTGATTGCATTGACTTATAAGTTTGATTTTTTCACTTCTGCTTAAGGTAGCAAATTTGAGTATTTCACTTTACGCGTTCCTGAGAAAAAAGATCTTGGTATACGAACAGATAGACAACAAAGTGATGCTACAAGGGTTTCATTTTTGCTGACTTATGCACAAAGCTCAAAAAGGACCTGCTTAGGCTTCCAGTTACACTATGATACAGGAATTGCATGACTTGATTCCGCCATCTCACTTCTACCATCGGACCATCCAACGCATAGCAAATAACCACCCTTACGTTGTTGAAACCTCTACAGTCCAGACTAAAGCTTTGGTTTCCTAGGATAGCGGTGCCGTCATATATCGGCCGTAATACAGCGGTGAATGACGTCACTAGAACGTTGTCTATGTAAACATAATGGCGCGGTTTCCTAGAGAGCGGTAACTGACACCGTAACGTCAAAAAGCCGTGCCGCCATTTGCATGACGGCCGTCTTGACGGTGTCAGATGGTTTCGTTAACGTTTCATTGATAGCGGTGAAGCTATTTTTAATATGTATTTGTCTTTTTTATTCCGGAACAACGACTATTTTCCTCTTCTGATGATAGTTCATCCTCCAAGTAAATTACTAAAGCTAAATCAAGGTCGTCCATTTTCTATCTTGGATACTTTTCGTTTGACGTTTGTTTTAAAAAAATGAATGACGGCCGCGGAACTTTCCACATGTCGTCACCGTAAAGACGGCTGCCTATTTGCGTCCGTAATATTACGGCCGCTATATGACGGCGCGCTTTCCTAGGAAACCAAAGCTTAAGTGATTCGCCTTGTCGTTTATACCGCGTACGTCGAAGGACTGGAACAGTTTGCCTGCTGCGGTCTTCCCGTCCGATTATAATTTGGTTATCTTCAAGGCTAGAGTGAATAGGCTCTTAATAAACACATCATCACAGATTGCATCACTGCTTACCATCAGATCGGATCGCAGTCAAGCACTAGTTTATATGATTAAAAAAAAAACGTTTAAGTAATCGCTGACTATGCTAGATGCTGACATCGCTCAACCTGCTATCAATCATCGCATCGTTGCAGTCATGTCAATCCTTGACAACCCCCGCTCTTGGGTGGAGCGGGAGATAGTGTCAGACTCTTACTGACTAAAAACTCACCCCGTTCCTTCTAGCCTCTTCATACCGGGGCACGAGCTTCCTTTCCGATAACCCTGGCCCCTTTAGGCTTCGACCCAGCTGGGCCCCCTCCTGCTGCTGACAACTCCTTGAGGCGCGCGGGAACAGTGCGCGCCGTCGACGTCTTGGGCTCGGTCCAGACAGTTAGCGGACGATCAGACAGAGGTACCCTTGGCTCGCCGTCCGCAAGCCCGTCATATCAACCCTCGGTGATGACCATTTCAAATCGATCGTAGAACGGATTAGTATTAAATTTTACTGTTTTTAATTCTTATTTAAATAGATGAGTTTTAAACAATTTTAGGATTTTGTTAAGTCCTCTATCTGTTTTCGTATTTCATTGCTCAACAGGTCTTTTTTTATTTTAATTTGGGCGAGATAGCATCAAATCACTTTAGTATCATTAAAATTAATGTATTTATTTATCTTTTTATATCTAATTTGTGTATAATAATAGTACGAACATTTGAATGAATAAAGATTATTATCTCCTTTATTTGTTTTTCTTTTTACATTTTTAAATATTAAAAAAAAAATCCTCTTCACCCACCTAGGTTACCGGGGTCGGGGTTATCCGAAAGGAAACTAGAGCCCCGGTATGAAGGCTAGAAGGAACGGCGCGGGGTTTTTAGTCAGTAAGACTCTGACACTGTCTCCCGCTCCACCCAAGAGCGGGTTTCGTCAATGATGATTTTCCCCGCCGACAGAAAAAAAAAAAACCCACCTAGGTTAACTGGTAGATAATGCCTAAGGCATTAAGTCCGCCTATGTACTTTGTGTTGCATGAAGATTAAATAAATCATCATCTTCCTACCCTTGTCCCGTTTTATTTGGGGTCGGCGCAACACGTTTTTTTTCCTCCATTCTGTCCCGTCACCCGTCACGATTTTTTTTGCAAACTTAAAAATACTCTTTATATCAAGGTTATCCAATATTTTTTTATGCTGCGATTCCCTTTACTTCTCCTATTTTTTTGCGACGTCCCAGTAAATGAAGACTAAATATATAAATAAATAAATTTCTAATAATCTTAATTGATGTCAAAGAATTACTATAATAATAATTTATTATAGTAATTATTTCGATCAATCTCGCAGCTGTGGCATTTTGCAATTACCTACTAAGCCACTTCTAGTCACCAAACATCTCAATGTTCACGTTTTCCGCGTAACTTTTCCAATAATAATGTTCAGGCAGCGAAACTTCGCTTGCGCCCTGTCTTCTCTTAATCGACGATTATTATAGTTTAAACCGCGGTTAAAACAAGTTAATCCCCAGTTTATATGTATGTGGAGCGTTAACTTGCCTCGTTAAAGTTTCGAATGTTTCCTTTTATTACATATGTTATGTTATGATTAAATGAAGTCTACATTATGTTTTGAAACAACGAGTCGGTTCTGCCCTAAGTCCCATGATATGTAAAAAGTTCATTTTAAAATAAGATTTTTGATGCACAGTTAAAAATATTCCATACATGGTTTTATTATGGCTTTTTGTCAATTCCCTGATTTTCACTGACTAAAACGCACCCAACAGGGCAGGGTTAGTTCCTTCAGTTGCCCTTTACGTACATTTGACTATTTTAAAATATTCATGTAGGTACCTAGCCTTTGTATAGAGGCACTTAACTCCCCAAACCCCTAGCGAACGCCGGGGTTTGCGCGTGATTTCGCGCTATTTCGTTTAAAAATCAAACGAACGCGGTCCGCATAGATTATAAAATTAATGCATTTATCCAAGAACGTAGATAAGAAGTTCTTCATAAAATAGTTTGTAAATATCAAAAATAAGCAAACCTTCCCGCTATTTCCTATATATATATATATATGACAATTGAGTGGTTTATTACAAAAAATAACTAACATATAAAAATCTGTTCCCACACTTTAGAGATTAACACAAAACTGTCCACATGAACTAAAGTCGTTAAACCAACCACTTACGGCAGTTATATTTTATTCCTCTACCCAAAAGTTCTAAACCAGTACACACATTAAAAGGGACAAACATACAAGCCAACAAACATTATTTTTATGTGCAATTTAATAAGACAGCCACTTTAAATTCTAATCGTGTCATTACACCCTTCTCGTATTCCGTTGCTGAAGTTTTTACTATCTTTCTTTAGTATACAATATTAGTTTTAATACATGCGAAACCTGAAACACCGTGTCTATTACTGTCATGTAAAAAAATCTATGTACAAAATTTCATAACTAAATCATGATCGCCGATCGCCAGTCCAAACCGTCTTGCTATCACACAAAATCATTCTTACAGTGTCCCAATAAGACTTTCTAGGACTTGATAAATACTTCTTCTTCTTCCTGCCCTTATCCCATATTAATTGGGGTCGGCGCAACACGTTTTTTTCTTCCATTCTGTCCCGTCACCCGTCAAACTATCACTAACTCCCTTTTCTTTCATATCACTTCTCACACAATCCATCCATCTTTTCATCGGCATTCCTCTCCCTCTCCATTCATTTTTTTAAAACAAACGTCAAACGAAAAGTATCCAAGATAGAAAATGGACGACCTTGATTTAGCTTTAGTAATTTACTTGGAGGATGAACTATCATCAGAAGAGGAAAATAGTCGTTGTTCCGGAATAAAAAAGACAAATACATATTAAAAATAGCTTCACCGCTATCAATGAAACGTTAACGAAACCATCTGACACCGTCAAGACGGCCGTCATGCAAATGGCGGCACGGCTTTTTGACGTTACGGTGTCAGTTACCGCTCTCTAGGAACCCGCGCCATTTTGTTTACATAGACAACGTTCTAGTGACGTCATTCACCGCTGTATTGCGGCCGATATATGACGGCACCGCTATCCTAGGAAACCAAAGCTGGACTGTAGAGGTTTCAACAACGTAAGGGTGGTTATTTGCCATGCGTTGGATGGTCCGATGGTAGAAGTGAGATGGCGGAATCAAGTCATGCAATTCCTGTATCATAGTGTAACTGGAAGCCTAAGCAGGTCCTTTTTAGGCTTTGTGCATAAGTCAGCAAAAATTAAACCCTTGTAGCATCACTTTGTTGTCTATCTGTTCGTATACCAAGATCTTTTTTCTCAGGAACGCGTAAAGTGAAATACTCAAATTTGCTGCCTTAAGCAGAAGTGAAAAAATCAAACTTATAAGTCAATGCAATCAAAAGATAAGCCCATTTATGCTCCATTTGGGTGTATATTTTGATAATCGCTTAGAAATCAAAAATATCGTCACTAAAAATAAGTTTGTGCAATAGATCTATTACAAAAGCAAGTTTGTTCGACACCCTCAGTGCGTGATTCCGACTGCCATTTGCTCATAATTGTAATTTCTGATCGCTTCCAGCAACTTTTAAAACGTAGATCTCTACATGTTCTCATCACAGACGCGCTCTTCCTTTGATGCCTTTCATGCACGTGCGAGTTGCTCGAAAATAACGGCCAAACAGTGCGAGTTCCAGCAATGCAGCTACTCGGCAGCCTGGCTCGTACGCTAGCTCGCACTGTGTAAACCAGCCAGTAGCTGCGTACAGTCTAGTCAGTAGCTTGCATTGTGTAAATGATAAATAAATAATATTTATTTTTGCAAATAGGTTTAAAAAACACGTCAATTATTTTTGTCGTCAGTTTAAGCTAGATGATGCCGGTGTTTCGTAGCTGACTACCCTGAGAAGAAACACCGAAACAAAAACAGTAAACCAGTCATAACAATGCGTTCAGGACGCTGATGGGACTGCCGCGGTATTGCAGTGCCTCCGGGATGTTTGCCGAGGCCAACGTTGACGGTTTTGCGACCATCATGCGTAAACGTTGCGCATCGACCCTTACTCGCATGCGACCTAATTCCAACAGCATCTTGAGCGTATTGACTGACCGGTGGGATTCTCCGATGCCTGAGCGCTGGATAAGACTGCACGCAGTGAAATAGCATATATCTTAAGCGTTCTGGTGTCGGATTATCCTAAAATCTGTGTTTTATGTTTTCTTGTTATTTTTGTCTTACTTCATTTGTTTTGTTTATTAACATTAGCTCTTAAGTATTTTCGTGTTACTAACAATTTATATGGAGAAATCTGAAATAAATTATTATTATATTATCCCTACTAATATTATAAATGCGAAAGTAACTCTGTCTGTCTGTCTGTCTGATACGCTTTCACGCAAAAACTGCTGAACGGATTTAGATCAAATTTGGTAGGTAGGTAGAAGAGACACTGGAATAACACATAGGCTACCTATAATTCCACTGCTGAGCACGGGTCTCTGCCAGCGCGATATAAACTGTAGTCCACGCCGGCGAAGCCGCGGGTGGAAAGCTAGTATTATATATAACAGTCAGTCGAAACAGTATCTATAAATAATATTAATTTGAAATCATACACGTGTTTCGTTCACATTCCGCCGTTTAAGCTTTCATTTGGTGCTTGCGAACTTATCGTTCTAAATGAGTACTCACACAAGTTATTTTATCTAAAGCCCGTATGAATAAACTTCTACACATTTGAAAGTCAGTGGCGTAGCTCCCCTAAATTGTTTAAACTTCTGTCACTGTCAATATATTTTTAAAATATTTAAATACGCTCATATTTTAAAAATGCAACGCTACTTTAGCTTTTATATAAATCCCAAGTTATAAGAAGTTATAAGAAGAAGTTACAAGTTATAAGAAGATTGATCCATTCAACGATATGGAGACGCACAGCTTAACTACCGAATCTTCATGAGTAGGCTTTGCAACTAATACTGCAGTGGTCACATTATCCGATTCACTATCACTATCAACACAAATAATTTTCGTTCATTCAATAAGCGATTTGTTAATCAGGTTTTGGGGGGCCCCCGAGCTTGAGAGCCCCGGGGCAATGCCCCGCCTAGCCCCTAAGTAACTACGCCACTGTTGAAAGTAACTTTGTTTAGCTTTTACTGTAATTTAATTAATTACTCGCACAGACGTACGTTAATGTTTAATCTCGCAAAAACTCGAGCAATCTCAAATAATTGAGCAACTGTAAACACTTATAATTGGTAATGTATATCGTCTAATGCAATATTCATACACTACTTTTGAACTGCGTGACATAAAGAAGGGTGTATGTGTGCCTAAGTATGTATATGTGACGGTCTTGATACCAAACGCGTGGATCATTTTGATGATTTTTATCAAACTCGTACCACATGGGCCGTAGGTATACGGTCCGAGATGACCAATTACTTGATTTGTATAATTAAAAACTATGACAGTAATCTTCTTCTTTGTCTTCTCCTGATTCCATAAACATTGAAACATTGTCTCTCATCTACTTTTTCTTTCTAATTAGCAATTATACAATTTAATACACATTGCTCGCAGAACAGATGGCCGTTGGGGCCGAAAGGTTCTGGAGGGGCGACCGCGTACTGAATGACGCAGTGTCCGAAGGCCTCCTACTAGGTGGACCGATGACCTGGTGAAGTTGCGGGAATCCGATAGATACGGGACGCACAGGATCGATCATTGTGGCGACACTTGGGCGAGGCCTATGTCCAACAGTGGGCGTCTGTCGGCTGAAATGATGACGATGATGATACATTTTAAAATAGTTCCTACATTGTGCTCACATAATAGAAGCAACAAGAAATATGTAACCAAACACTATATGTAACACATATGATTTAAAAGAGTGTCCATGGAGTTTCTTGCACGTTCTTCTCCATAGAGATCTACTCTTTGGAACGTGCATCTTAGCTTCACTTGTTTGTTTGACTGACCGACATTTTGACAATTCAAAAGTGCCTGTAATTGGTCTATTTGAAATAAACGTTTTTGATTTTGATTTGATTTTGATTTTGAGTGTATATAGAGAATAATAATATTGGCCTTAAATAAAAACAATATTTTCGCAACAAAACATAAATAAAGTACCAAGAGTTCATATCACGCGGGCGGTCGCAACCACAATGGAAACAAATTGCCCAACTATTGGCCACATTAGACCTCCTCACACCTCTGCGCTCCTGGTGGAATATCGTGAAATATTGAGGAAAACCTGATATAGGACAATAAGTTTGCTGTCGATGTGTGCCGCCGAGTAATATTTATTGCGAACTATGTTTGTTGTGTTGATATTTTACAGATTTTTTTTTTATTTTTTATGGATAAGCAAACAGTCGCGATAAAGCGACAAGAAATATACAATGTAGCGAAGATTTTTGTATCTCATAATGTGATTTGAAGGAGTGTCCATGGAGTTTCTTGCACGTTTTTCTCCATAGAGATCTACGCTTTGAAACGTGCAATTTAGCTTCACTTCTTGTACCTTTGCCCTTACATGGTTTATTTGAAATATATGTTTTTGATTAATTCGATATGACTGGCCTAGTGGTCTAGTGGTTTTTTTTTAATAATGTATAGGCTCACGTTTGACCACTATCTCACCTGATGGTAAGCGATGATGTGGCCGGCGATGGAACAAGGTTAGTGGCCCTAAAATACATACATATTATAGATAAATTACACCCAGACACAGAACAAATGTCCTGGGTGGGAATCGAACCCACTACCTCCGGTATAGCAGTCAGGGCCACTAACCACTAGACCAGCAGACCAGTCAATATTTTTGTAGGTATTTAGAAATATATCTGTTGTCTAGTACCCATAACACAGCTCTGCTTAGTTTGGGACTAGACGGCGTTGTATGATAGTTGTGGAATATTTGTAGGATATATTTGATTGATTGAACAGATTTAAAAAAAAAACAACCAATTTTTCTGTCTATAAAATCTCAAATCTTTTACATAATCCTTTAAAAATAAAGTCAAAGCAATCCGTAAATTAATAAGAGCAATTTCTCATGCTTGGTGTTGCCGCCCGCGCCACCTGGTGGCAATCGGTGAAGACAACAACGACGTGAAGGTGGTGCGAACGATATGGAAACCAACGGCGCGCGTGCGACGGCGGCTAACTTCATACTCATTCTTTTTTTTTCTCTCCCCGTGATTGCTCCTCACGCGGCGCGTTTTATAACTTTCTAATTAACTTACTACAGTACTTATACGCCTACAATATTGTAAATCCAAAAATCAGTAATAAACGAATATTTTGATGTACGACGAATAAAATTTGTCATTGAAGAACTCCCATACACGAACCCGAACACATAAATAAGCCTGACACAAGCACCGAATGCTACATTGGTCCTTCGAGCCGGATCTTCGCTTCGAATTGAGGATCAGCAAGAAACGGTCAGGCCAGTAATCCCTGTTCCTCCCATCCCATTTTTCAATTGTTTAATACCGTACTGTGATTTACATTCCAGTTAACGTACATCGCGCAAAGTTCGCAACACGTGGCGCCTACCGACTTCTTTAGCAGTGTTGGTGTTTAACTGTGAGTAACCCTGTGTCTTTTCATAAACCGCTAAAATGAGTGATGACGATTATAGTGAAGCTGGCAATATTTCTAGCATAGGAGATCTAAAAAAGCAAAGAGGTACCCTAAAGGGTCGACTAACTTTATTCGAAAAATATGTCGCTAAATACGAAAACGTAAAGATGTCTGAGCAACAGCAGACAGAGCTTTTCTTACGCATGGAGTCTGTTTCCAATGTGCTAATCGCGTTTACCAAAATTCAGGATAGAATAGAACAAATACTAGATGATAGTGAGCTAGACAAACAAATGGAGTATAGGGCATCTTTTGAGGATCAATATTTTAGTATAATGTCAGTAGCGAAATGCTTAACCAATGTGCAAAAAATCAGAGAAGAAAGTGATAGCTCTAAAGGTTCAAGTGCGTATTATAATAATTGTAGCTCAATTAAATTGCCGCAAATTACACTCCCCGCTTTTGACGGTTCATTTGATCAATGGCTCGAGTATAAAAATTCCTATTTATCCATGATTCATAAACGAAGTGATTTAGACGCGATTCAGAAATTCCACTACCTAAAATCATCGCTCAGTGGTTCCGCGCTCCAAGTTATCAGTGCTTTAGAGTTCACCGCCGCTAATTATACCCACGCATGGGAATTGTTGGAGAATAGGTTCCACAATAATCGTCTGCTGATCCACAACCATGTGAAATCTTTGTTTGCTGCACAATCCATTAACAAAGAATCCCCTTCATTAATAAGAAAATTAATCGATGTAGTGTTACGTAACCTACGAGCGCTCAAATCCCTTGAAGAGCCAACGGACACGTGGGATACTTTAGTCATTTATATTATAGTATCAAAGTTAGATTTTTCTACTCAGCGTGAATGGGAGAATTATTTAGGCTCCATTTCGTTTGGTGTTCACAAAAGCAAGACAAAATTGGACGACTTATTATGTTTTTTACGTAATCGTGCTGACATGTTAGACATGGTTCATAGTAACCATACTCGAAACACACATAATAATAAACCTAACAATACGTCTGATAATAAAAAGCAAACGAATGCGGTGCAAGTACATCAATCACATAGCTATGTATCCACGCGCAAAAGCAAAAATACCGGTACGTCCGAAACATCAAAACAACCTTGTTTGATGTGCGGGCAAAATCATGCGTTATATATTTGTTTTAAATTTCTTAATTTGACCGTTCAGGAAAGGCTTAAGTTCATTAATAGTACCAAGGAACTGTGTCGTAATTGTCTACGCACAGGTCACCTAATTTCAGAGTGTATGTTCGGGCCATGTAAAGAGTGCAAGGAAAAACATAACACTTTATTGCATAATAATGTTATGACACCGGGGTCGTCAGCAGCGGGTGCTGATGACAAACTGGTTTCTGTCGTATCATGTGCGAATCAATTGTTTATCGATAATGTGTCTTGCGAACCGTTACCACAAGTATTATTGTCCACTGCACAAGTCGAAGTCATGGACAATAATAGTAAATATTACACAGCTCGAGCGCTGATAGATAGTGGTAGCCAAAACTGCTTCATTTCAGAAAAGCTTTGTAAACGATTAAACGTCTCAGTAATACAGTCCACTATACAAATATCGGGCGTAGGACAGTCGGTCTCACAATCGAATCAACTATGCGATATAAACATGCGGTCAAAAACGAGTGACTTTAATGTTTTATTAAGATGTTTTGTTTTGCCGTGCATTACAACGCATTTACCGGCAAATCACATCAGTTATGACTCAATCCACATCCCGGACAACGTATGTCTTGCAGACCCTACGTTCAACAAACCTTCAGAGATCGACTTGCTGATTGGTGCGGACGTATTTTGGGACTTATTGGATGTGGATCGAATTCGATTACCTAACGGTCCATACCTACAACAATCGAAAGTAGGGTGGTTAATTTCTGGTCCCATTTATAATAAATCGTATATTAATAAAATCCAATGTAATTTCGTACAGCAATCGAATACTGATACACAATTACGGAAATTTTGGGAACTAGAAGAAATTACAAGTTCTGGTCCTATTCTCACTGAAGAAGATCGGAAGTGTGAAGAATCTTTTATCAAAACAACTACACGAGACCATAACGGTAGGTTCTCCGTGAAAATTCCATTGAAGGAATCAGCTGACGCACTCGGCAAGTCCTATGACAATGCGAAATCCCGTTTCCTATCATTGGAACGTAAGTTAGATCGGTCTCCAGCTTATAAACGGTTGTACAGTGACTTTATAAAGGAATATATAGAATTAGGGCATATGTCGCGAATAAACGAATACGCATGGCCACACTACTTTCTCCCGCATCACGGGGTATTCCGTGAACACAGTACAACAACAAAATTGCGTGTAGTGTTTGACGCAAGTGCAACGACCACTTCAAACAAGTCACTTAACGATATACAGATGATAGGACCCCCCTTACAAAACGATATTTTTTCTATCCTACTTCGTTTTCGACAATACAAATATGTTGCCTGCGCTGACGTGGAGAAAATGTACCGGCAAGTACTGGTTCACCACGATCAGCGCAACCTTCAATTAATTTTATGGCGAGAAAATGTATCCGATGATTTAGGTATATACCGACTCAACACCGTAACGTACGGAACCGCGTCGGCGCCGTATCTAAGTATGCGGTGTTTACGTCAACTCGCACAAGAATCGGAGGATAAAACCATTAGTAGGATTATAAACGAAGACTTTTTTGTTGATGATCTTATTACAGGTGAAGACGATCATCATGTTTTGTTGGAATTATGCGAGAAAGTTTCGGAGGTTTTAAAATCAGCCTGCTTTAATTTGCGCAAGTGGACATTCAGTCATGACGTCAACATAGAAGCATTCAAAGAGTTGGCTATCGGAGAACAGTGTCAAAATAAAACACTCGGTTTAGGTTGGCAAGTTGATAAAGATGAACTTTACTTTTCGACTAACTTCGAAAATAAATCTAATAAAATAACTAAACGAAGCATGATGTCGGTTATTTCACAGATCTATGACCCGCTAGGTCTTTTATCGCCAACCGTAATTATAGCAAAAATATTGCTTCAAAAATTGTGGTTGTGTAAAATCGATTGGGATGATTCAGTTCCAAGCGATATCGAATGTTTATGGAATAAATTCATTCAAAGCTTAACCTCATTAGGCACTATACGCGTCCCTCGTCACGTCATGAGTGAATGTACTGGTAACCGCGAGTTACATATTTTTACTGACGCGTCACAGGAAGCGTACGGTGCCTGTGCGTACATACGTACTTACAGTGACGACTCGTCTGTAGTAACAAAGTTGCTATGTGCCAAAAGTAAAGTCGCACCGGTTAAAACCATATGTACCATCCCGCGCCTTGAGTTATGTGGCGCGTTACTAGGCGCACGGTTGTATGGAAAAATAATAAACTCGTTGAGGCTGACATTCACTAAAATATGTTTCTGGACTGACTCCACCATAGTCATGGGTTGGCTCAGAATGTCACCTCACCGTCTAAAAACGTTTGTACAAAATCGTGTCACAAATTAATGAGCTCACAGGTGACATTATTTGGTCGCATATTAACGGTAAAGATAACCCAGCTGATATTGTGTCAAGAGGTATCCCTCTAAACGAGCTCCAAACTAATAAGTTGTGGTGGCACGGGCCAACCTTCTTACAACAACACGAAATTAATTATTTAACTGATCTTACAATAAATGAAGATCAATTGCCCGAAATAAAATCACAACATATTAGTATGGTATGTAGTAAAACAAGTGACAATACTGATCTAATAAATTTTAATCGGTTCTCATCTTTTAATCGTTTACGGCGCGCGACAGCCTACGTACTGCGTTTTATAAGTAATACACGTACAAGTAAACAACTTCGCAAAACCGGTACGCTGTCTGTCGATGAGTTAGGCGCCTCAGTTGTTACGCTTACCCGCCTCGCGCAAATACAATCATTTCCCGATGAATATAATAATCTACTTAAGCGATCGGTAGTAAAATCAAAGAGAATGATTGGTTTAAACGTTTTCCTTGACGAATTTAAGGTAATACGCGTTGGCGGAAGATTGAGTAACTCGCCCTATTTTGATAATAATAAAAAATATCCCGTTCTATTGTGCAGTAAGCATAGATTTACGGAGTTGTTGTTCTTACACGAACATAAACAATTGTTGCATGGTGGACCTCAGCTCCTGCTGGCTACCGTGCGCGAGGCCTGGTGGCCGCTAGGAGGGCGAAACCTCGCGAAGAAAACTGTTCACGGCTGCGTCACGTGCACGCGCATGAAAGGGAAGACAATACAACCTCTCATGGGTAACTTGCCGGCTGAACGCCTGGAACCTGGCTTCCCGTTCATGCGCTGTGGCGTTGACTATGCCGGGCCAGTGATGATTCTGGACCGTCGGAGCAGGGGAGCTAGGCTTACTAAATGTTATATATGTTTATTTGTTTGTTTATGTACGCGTGCTATTCACCTTGAGTTAGTAACCAGTCTTTCAACTAAAGATTACATTCTCGCACTAAAACGTTTCATATCACGTAGGGGTAAGCCAGCCGAGCTTATGTCAGACAACGGTAAGAATTTTGTAGGGGCTGAAAAGGAATTTGTTTCTTTCATTCAAAATAATAGTACAGATATTAACGAATTTGCTTCGAATAATAATATCAAATTCAGTTTCATTCCTCCGTATGCACCTCATTTTGGCGGTTTGTGGGAAGCGGGGGTGAAATCATGCAAGCACCACCTGCGACGAGTAGTGGGGGGTACAAATCTCACTTACGAGGAATTCAGTACTGTATTAGTTCAAATTGAAGCCATTCTAAATTCCCGTCCTTTAACAGCTCTGTCCACAGATCCTAGTGACCTACAACCCCTTACCCCCGCTCATTTCCTTGTCGGCCGGCCACTGACCGCTCCAGCCTGCCAAGACTTGACTGCTACACCGAGTCATCACCTGCAGCGCTATGACGTCATCGAGCAGATGAGGCAAAGCTTCTGGAAGCGATGGGCTACCGAATATGTGTCTGAGCTGCAGATGCGGACTAGATGGAAGACTCACCAAGATTCTGCTACTCTTGACCAACTCGTCTTAATAAAAGACGACAATCTGCCTCCCCTCAAGTGGAAACTAGGAAGGATAATACGAATTTACCCTGGTGCTGACGGAATTTCAAGAGTGGCTGATCTGCTCACAGCATCGGGAGTCACACGCAGGGCATTCTCAAAAATATGCCCGCTGCCAGTGCTGCGGCCAGTACCTGAAGAGCCATCCTGCTGACCCTGTTGGAACCTGCGACTTCCAAGGCCGGGGCTATGTTGCCGCCCGCGCCACCTGGTGGCAATCGGTGAAGACAACAACGACGTGAAGGTGGTGCGAACGATATGCAAACCAACGGCGCGCGTGCGACGGCGGCTAACTTCATACTCATTCTTTTTTTTTCTCTCCCCGTGATTGCTCCTCACGCGGCGCGTTTTATAACTTTCTAATTAACTAGTTTAAAATAAACTAATTAGTACTACGTTATTGCTACTACGTAGGCGAGGATTGCTACGGCGTAGGTATTGATTGCTACGACGCCTACAATTTCGTAGCAACCCAGTACTGGGAACTAATTCAAATAATAGTCGTAGGTAGTTCATGCTCTATATTTGGTTTTGGAAACACATTCATTGTGCGTGCAGCTAAGGAATGGAATTCCTTGCCGGAGTCTGTGTTTCCTGATAGCTACAACCCAGGAATCTTTAAGTCGAGAGTGAATAGGTTTCTTCTAGGTAAGCGCGTTCCATCGTCGACCGCATCGTCGCCTTCCATCAGGTGAGGTAGCGGTCAAGCGCAAACCTATCAATAATTAAAAAAAAAAAATACAATATTAACAAAACATCATGTACATGGATTATCCACATATGAATGTATTATGATTAAGATTATGTGTGAACAATAAAGAATTAAAAAAAAGGTTTATGAATCTTATTAATTTCTTTTCGTTTTCCTCTGATTTATTTGGTTGCAAAAAATCCGACCTGGACCGATGACCTGGTAAAGATTGCGGGCATCTGATGGATGCGTGACATACAGGGTCGTTTATTGTGGCGACACTTGGGGGAGGCCTATGTCTAACAGTGTACGTCTATCGACTGAAATGATGGTGATGATGAAGATATTACAGATTTAACCCTTCAGATACCGTCAATTAGAGACACAATAGTAAGACAATAGATGCGCGGCCACCGGTGGTCGCTTGGGGATTCATGAATTAAAATGCAAGAACATAGCAGTTGCATTAGTATCAGCATTTCACCCGTGCGAAGCCGGGGCCGGGCGCTAGTCTGAAATAAAGCAATAACGTCTTTCCTTTACACCTGTTAATTACAAACATTTATTTCATCATCATCATCAGCCTTTTTAATGTTCCCACTGTTGGGACTCAGGCCTCCTCTCTAGGAGAGGGAATGGGCCGTAATCCACCACGCGAGCCCAGTGCGGGTTGGTGAATGTCACATGTCTTCGAATTTTTGGTTCTAGAACATGTCGGTTTCCTCACGATGTTTCACGATGTTCCTTCACCGTTTTGAGAGCAGTGGTGATGAAATAAATTACACAAAGTAATGCGCCTGGCTAGGCTTAACCTGCGACCTACAACTCGTAAGTCGGGGCCATTGCCACTCAGCCACCACTGCTCTCCTTATTTATAACATTTATTTAAGCTCTCAGAACTCAAACGGTGCGGGCTCTAGTGGGCAGGTGTTGCCGGTGCGGACAAACAAACTCCGTTAAACGACCTTTTAATAATGTGGGAGCAGTCAAAAACTTGGCCCGTCCTAAACAAATGACTTAAACAAGGAAGCAGCAATCACTGGATAAGACAGAAAAAGGGTAACTGCTTACCATCATGTGAGATCGCAGTTAAGTACTAGTTTATATCAAATTTAAAAAAATTGAATATAAAAAACTTTATTGTACACCAAAAAAGTGACACAGCAACAAAAATCCTTACTAATATTATAAAAGCGAAAGTGAGTTTGTTTATTTGTTACGTCTTCACGCCTAAATGACTAAACCGGTTTTGATGAAACTTGGTGCACGGATAGACCAAGTCCTGGAATAGGACATTAGGATACTTTTTGTCCCGAAAGTATGTTCCCTTGGGGTAATTTTCTGTTGTCTAGCCACTGGGAGCAGCTAGTATAATAATAAAGCCCTGTTTTGTATATCCTTCCTTATCCTAAAAAGTCTTTTGTTTAACCTTTTCACCGCCAAGCACTTCTATAGAAGTTGGGGATTTTCGTGCCACCAGCGCCACATCTTCTATAGAAGTTGTTCATTTTAACTATCTTATTAAAATAAATTTACTGTGATTAAAAGCTTTGTTTCATTTTATTATTTGAGATAGCACTGTCTACTACCCTGTTTTTTATTTTTCTACACAAAATAAGCCCTAGTTTGTCCTAAAATCGGCAAAAACAGAAACTCCGAATTTTGTTAGTTTCCTCAGAACGCCAATCACTTCATATCAAGTTGGCCAGTGATGTGCCGTGAAAGGTTGATTTCACCATTGAAATATTTATAAACACAGAAAGTTACGAATATCGAAAACAATTTGAGGTCAATAAAATATGAAGTTAGTTATCTACTTCATTACAAAGGATAGTAGATGAATTTCGACCTTCAGGTAGATGCCGATACATAATTAAAAAGTTGTTACCAATTCTTGTCGATAGTTATTTTCCCATCTCTACAAAACAATTGGTCGTCTATGCCCCTGTGCGCCACCGAGTGCCAAGAACTACTATAGAAGTTGGTCAGTGACGTCATAGGCGTGCGGCTGTCAAGGTCACTTTGGCATAGTGCAGCACAAAATCGGATTCGCGCGCACGCATCTTTCTTTCTTTCACTTGATAACAAATATAAAAATGAGTGAAGAACTTGATTCGAAGGAACTTCTTAAAATTTTGCAAGGTGTGGAATCGGACTCGGAGTATTTTGTGGAGAACATTGAACCAGAAGATAATTCTGAGGTATGTCTAACTGGATGATAATAATAATGTTTATTCATCAAAGAGTAGGAATTCAATAGGTAAGTATGTAAAATGTTCGGTGAGCCCAGTATCTCCAGATGCACTGTAATTACAGTAGATTTAGGTACTGTTTTTGTACTCTATACACTATTATGAATAGAAGAAAGAAATACCATAGACCCCATCCCTGATCAGAATCGAATTCAACGTGCCTTCAGTGCCAATAACTTGATAAGAAGTTAAAGAATGAGATCATGAAACAAATAGAGATGTACCCCATTCCTTATAGTTCTAATTGAGTTATGTATTAGTTTCTTTGATACTCATAATTTATACTGTTTTTTTCTTATTAAGGATACTGTGAAATAAAAAAAATCTGGAAATATTTAATCAGTTTTTATTTATATTCGTAAAATCAACTTTAAATCTTAACTTTACGCGTACAAATCTTATTCATCGATATGACGATATCCCCATCACTACTGTTGACTGTATATTTAGTTATACATTTATAGCTTGGCGCTCGGCGAGGCATTGCGTTTTGTGTACGTTGGCGGCGAGGTTAATTTGATATAAACATAGTGCTTGACTGCGATCCCACCTAATGGTAAGCAGCGATGCAATGGTTGACGGTGAGGCGCACTAGTTTAAGAGCCTTTTCACTCTTGCCTTGAAGACACTTAAAGTATAATCGGACGGTGATTGCAAAAAAAAGTAAAGAGGTGTGGTTTGGAGGTATGCGGAACAGAGAGTAAAGTCCCGCAAACCTTCATTGAAAAGGGAGGATCCTCCGACCAGACAGGATGTTATAGTCTGGTGGGCTACTGCCCAATAGTTGATGTCGGGCTGTCGTATATGTTCAAATCGCGCGGAGAACTTTGATTGCGCGATGCAGGATTTCGTATTTTCTTTGTAGTTCTTACGTGGCGTCATAGATGTCGCTACAGTGGTACCTCTTTTTCTTGCCACGTTTGCCACATCTTTAAACTATAACCCCTTGTCTCTTTAACTAATCGTGTTCCGAACCAAACTCCTAGTAAGCCGCTCATTGTTTACCTAATGCCAACACTGCGACGAATTTCTCAACTAATAAGTAGTTTACGTTTGTTTTGTACCAGCAAGATGGGTCGGATTAGTTCGCGTAATGCCTTCATTGTAGTTGCAAGTATCTTTTTGTTTGAACTTCAGTTTTGATAGGATGGTGCAGAACTGTTCATACTTTACTGACTGGCCTGTTGGTCTAGTGGTTAGTGACCCTGACTGCTATGCCAGAGGTCGTGGGTTCGATTCCCACCCAGGAAAAATGTTTGTGTGATGAGTATAATCATTTGTTCTGTGTCTGGGTGTAATTTATCTATAATATGTATGTTTGGAGGGTATGCGGAACAGAGAGTAAAGTCCCACATACCTCCTTTGAAAAGGGAGGATCCTCCGACCAGACAGGGTGTTATAGTCTGGTGGGCGACTGCCCGATAGTTGATGTTGGGCTGTCGTATATGTTCAAATCGCGCGGAGAACTCTGATTGCGCGATGCAGGATTTCGTATTTTCTTCGTAGTTCTTATGTGGCGTCATAGATGTCGCTACATATGTATTTAGAAATATATACGTATGTTTATCAGTTGTCTTGTACTCATAACACAAGCTCTGCTCTGCTCTGTGTGATAGTTGTGTGAATATTATAAACAAAAAAAAGTGGTGAAGACATAGCATACCTAAACAACGACGACTGACGGCGTTAAAATTCTGTTCATAAATAAAACACTTGAAACATTAATAACATATTCCGAGGTACCGTTTAAGGAAATAAGGGATTAAGTTTTTATTACAGCGACCTACAGAAGAGCTGCCTCGCACAGAGCTATGAAAAGAAGGAGAAGGTTCTTTAAAAGGTAAATGTAGTCCACAGGCTATTTTCTAACGTTATTACCACATAAGGGCATTAGTTTTTTTTTATTGTAAACTAGCTGCTCCCAGCGGCTTCGCCCGCGTGATAGCAGAAAATTATCCCAAAGGAACATACTTCCGGGATAAAAAGTATCCTATGTCCTATTCCAGGACATGGTCTATCCGTGTACCAAGTTTCATCAAAATCGGTTCTGCCATTTAGGCGTGACGATGTAACAAACTCACTTTTATAATATTAGTAAGGATAGATTTTCAAAAAACACTTTTACATGTCAATTTTGTTTTCAGTCAGTTTGAAATATTGAAATTTAACTCGGTATGGTCACTGTCGTGGTTTATTCAAATTAAATTAATTTATTTCTCGTAACAAGACACTCATTTTTGTTACTTACAACACACACCATATGTTTTTCCGACTACGGAGAGTTATGATTTTGACAGGCTATGTATGTGTGCAAGGCTCGGAACCGGTTTAAAAAATACCGGTTAGCACCGGTTTATTTCGGTTTTCCTCCGAACTTTTCTTAAGAACGTGAACGTTTTAAGAACTTTATTTTAACCTAAATTAACCGGTTTATTCGGCGAACGGCATGTCGGTAAACGCGTTGCAACTTGTATGGATGCCGCGCTGAATAAAATCTGAACTGCACGGGTCGTTTCTTTATTGTGCGTCCTTATTAACCGGTTTTTATTGCTCTAAACCGTTTAATCCGAAAAAACCTTTATATAAATACTCTTCCAAATACCGGTTTAAAAAAACCGGTATATGCGAACGAAACCTAATGTAAAAGGTTTTGCGTCAAGTACATAATAACGGTTTGAAAATTTAACCGGTATCCGAGCCTTGTATGTGTGTATGTTCATCTGTTCTCTTATAGCTCCTATACTACTAACCTTACCTAACCTAACATCTAGCCCCAGTAGGCTTCGACCCAGCTGCGCCCCTACGGTTACTGACAACTCCTTGAGGCACGCGGGAACAGTGCGCGCCGTCGACAACTTGGGTTCGGTCCGGACAGCGCCATTGCTCGCCGACCGACGCGACGTGAGGGCCGCGTCGTTGCCTGATGCAGTCGGCCTTATACTTTGCTAGCATTACTGGTTGGCAAAAAGAAGCTCGCGCCTGCCACTCCTCCTCAACGCTAACAGAGTTTTCAGGCGTAATTTCATATATTTTTCACGTTGCCACTTCGTCAAACATCGCGTTACATTGCATTAGATGAAGCAAGAAGCTTAAAAGCTCGATGTTGACGATAGGTGAGTGGAAAAGGACTTCGGATTCCTTCAAATTCACTTCTATGGGTGCATTCAACAAGATATACCCTTTTTTTTTGTTGGGGAAAATCATCGTATGACAAAACCCGCTCTTTGGTGGAGCGGGAGATAGTGTCAGACTCTTACTGACTAAAAACCCCATCCCGTTCCTTCTACCGGGGCACGAACTCCCTTTCGGACAACCCTGTCCCCAGTAGGCTTCGACCCAGCTGGGCCCCTCCTGCTGCTGACAACTCCTTGAGGCGCGCGGGAACAGTGCGCGCCGTCGACGTCTTGGACTCGGTCCATTACCGGACGATCGGACAGCGAGCTACCCATGGCTCGCCGTCCGCGAGTCCGCGTCTACGGTGGCCGGAAATCGGGATCGGAATCCCGGCGACGGCGGCGAGGGCGCCGTTGTCTGATGCGGTCGGCCTCCTCCTTTGCAAGCATTACTGCTTCGCAGAAGGAGGCGACCGCCTGCCATTCCTCCTCACTCCGGACCATGGCTTCGACCAGGGCCCGGCGTGAGAGGTCTCCGCCGCCGATCGCCCCCACAAGGGCACGGCGATGCTCCGCCCAGGCAGGGCACACCTCGACGGTGTGCTCCACCGTGTCCTCCGGGCGTTGCGCACAGTGGCGACACCCGAGCGTCTCTTCCGCTTGAATCCGATGCAGGAACCTTCCGAACTTGCCATGTCCGGTGAGGACCTGCGTCATGCGGAAGGTAAGGACGCCGTGAGGTCTTTCCAGCCACGCCTCAAAGAGGGGAATTACCGCCATAATCGTGGCGTGCCCAGCACTGGGTTGCGATAGCCGTTGACGCCATTTCACCATGAGATCCCGCCGGAGCTCTGTCCGCCATGCCTTGACATGTTGCGGCAGTAGACTTTCACCCCGGCGTTGCATCTCCACGCGCATGTCGTGCATGTGTGCAAGGACTGTTGCCTCCAGATCCCACGGTGGTAGGCCAGCCAGAAGGCTCGCCGCTTCGCGGGAGATCGTGCGGTAACCCCGCACCATCCGTATTGCCATGACCCTCTGGCAGGCGTTCAGTATGGACGCCGGTCGCTTTGCCAGCGACGGCGCCCACACCGGCGCCCCATAGAGGGCCATGGACCGAACGATCCCCGCGTAGAGCCTCCGGCAGGAGGCGTCTGGACCCCCAAGGTTGGGCAGGAGCCGCACTCCTCCTCACCCTCGCCGATCGCCTCCGCCGATGGCACTAACACGGTGGGGTAGTCTCTAGTGATGGGATGTCTAATAAAGTTATCGATAAAATTTGCAAGTTAATTTATCCTTAGCATTTTTTCAGCGACTTCGTTCGCGAGAATGTTTTCATAAAAACAAGGACACGGCGATGCTCTGCCCAAGCACACGAAGTCTGCTTTCAGTTTTCTCAATTCAGCAGACACCTATTTATACAATATATTTCTCTCTTAAAGCTTGTCTAATTTTCTATGCTCCTGGATACCTCGCGCCTCCATTAAACAAAGTACCACCATTGTTTACGACCACTTCCACTAATCTTTTCAATTATTTTTGTCGCTATTAGACTTCTAATTAGACTCTTCCGTTTTTAGATACTTTCAAGGAAGTAGTTCTGACTGAAAGGTTTTTGTAAGATTGAAGTTGTAGATTAAAGACCGACTCGAGGTTAAAAACCGGTTCATTTTTTTTAGGTGAGAAATGATTCCCCGTTGTTTTAACCTGTTCTAAGACTTTTTTTTAAGGTGGGCAAAAATCATCTTATGACAACCCCCGCCCTTGGGTTGAGCGGGAAATAGTGTCAGACTCTTACTGACTAAAAACCCACCCCGTTCCTTCTAGCCTTCAAACCAAGGCACGAGTTTCCTTTCGGATAACCCTGGCCCCGGTAGGCTTCGACCCAGCTGGGCCTCTGCTGTTGCTGACAACTCTTTGAAGCGCGCGGGAACAGTGCGCGCCGTCGACGTCTTGGGCTCGGTCCGGACAGTTACTGGACGATCGGACAGCGAGCTACCCATGGCTCGCCGCTACTCGCTCGCTTCTAGGGCTGAGAGGTAGGGCGTGTCAGACTTTTACCAACTAAAATCTATTTCTATGTTCCTTCTTTGCCTTTCGTTTCAGGACTCCAGAATTTCCTTTTAGACGACCTTTGGACGGATCAAGGAAATGGGTAACCTAGCTAATAGACTTAAGAGTCTGCTCTTCCACTCGCTTATCGTTAACATCGAGCCTAGTTTAAAAGCTTGTTACTTCATCTAACACAATCTAATGCGATGTTTGACGAAATGGCAGCGCAAAATAAAAGAGAAAACGCCTGAAAACTCTGTTAGTATTCGGTAATTCCGTGATTTACTCTAATAATTTACAAAACTTGTTCCAGGAAATACCTGTTTTTTAAAACCGATAAAAGTTTTTAAAAAAAAAAATCCCCCATAAGGAATATATCACACATACCAATGCAAACTTTGTGGGGTGCCTTATACTTTAGTCTGTATAAAGATATTCTTCTAAAATTTGATAAATATCTCGAATTCAAAATAAAATTCACATAATACACAGTTCATTGTTCACTAACAAACTTCCTCATCAAAAATTGTAAATAAGTAGGTTAATGTATTTAACGAAATTCCCAAATACCATTTTCCAGTTGTCTTTGGAGCATATAACGACATCATCTTTCAAAAATATACCGACGAGGATCCAATCTCCTGAAATAATTCGATTTCTCTTCCTTCTTCTCCCAACGATCGCTCATTGTTATTATTATTAACTAGATAATATCAAATGACAGACGAGAACAAAGCTTTTAAAAAGTTTATTTTTCCATTACTAAGTCATTTTTACATTTATACGTCTGTTAGACGTAAGAAGATTAGGATATAGTAACTCTAATGGTTGATTGTAGAATATAGTCCGCCTCTATACTTTTTTGTGCTTAAAGCATCAATAAATAAAAGTACTTTTATTTAATTTGTTTAAATACATATGTACATTTAAAAAAAAAAACTTAAATACTAAATAAAATATTTATACTAAAACCTAACTATGTACATAAATATAATACATAAAGACAAAGCACGCTCAGGCGTCAAAGTACTCCTCCAAATCGCTGTCATCCGGAAATTTGCCCAGAAGACTGGCAGCATTGCCACGTTGAATGGCAATGCCAGCCCTCTGGTTACGTAAAGTGTCGATCAGTCGGCGTGAAATATTTTAATATTTACTTTTGTTGAAACTAAAAATAATAATAATAATAAACTCCGTTTATTCTCGACATCCGCAAAATTTCTAGTGTAAGCCTACCGGCGTTCCTGTCTTCGGTCCACCTCCACAGCACTCAACAGTTGACCAAAAGAATTTTGACTCCATCTTTGGTTAGCTGTGAGGTGCCGTGCTTGGCTGATACCGTGAGCGCCTGGAAAATCGCTTGCCCGGACAACGCGTTGCCCGAAAACCCATCTTCCCAGAGACAGTGGGACGAGCCACTCTGCAGGCTGGTACGGAATAATCTCATTTATATGTCCGCCAATACAGCTGAGCGCGCTCGCCTACTGGCTGTGGGTGAATGGGAGTCGGGTCTTTGGCTACAGGCTTTACCGTCACCTAACAGGTACTATGCTGAGTGACACCACCTTCCGGATCGCTACATGCCTGCGTCTGGGTGATCCTAATGGAGCTCCACATCGATGTCAGTGCGGCGAAGCAGTCGACCGCCTCGGACACCATGGCCTATCTTGCAGTACTTCTACTGCAAGATAGGCCATGGTGTCGGTCGGATAGCACGGCATGCCAGTAATAATGACATCATCCGTCGAGCTCTTGTCACCGCCGGGTGCCGGCTGTTTTAGACCATAAAAAAGCCGCTTCAAGCTTCTTTTTCAGGCGGCCTTTTTTGTGACTCTTTTCTGGCGGTGCCGCCACAAAAAAACGCTTGAAGCCGTTTCTAGCTTTTTTTGTGGCGGCCTTTTTTTTGTGGGAGAGTTTTTCATAATAATGATGCCACCGCATGCCATTCGCGTATTTAATCCTTCTTCGTCAGAGTCCATTATGATACTGCACGCATGGCCACAAGCTGACGCGCGCTTCAGCTTTTTTTTGTGGCAGCTTCTAGCTTATTTTTGTGGCGGCGTTTTTTTCTGGCGGCTTTTTTTGAGGTCCGTGTGCGGGCCACTTATTGTTTGGCAGAAAGAGGTGATGACTGCATCTGGTTCCATTTCGCTCCGAGCCATGATCTGAATCAGGACCCGTGTCATTGCCTTGCTTGGGGTTACAGATATGTGCAAACACAACACAAATATTAATCTAAAACTGAATTGAAAATACGTTAACAAAATATCCTAGAACACGAGTGGACGCATTTGTTTGTGCAACTGTATCGAAATATTTTCTGTTATGTTAGTTTTTCTGTTTACCCAGTGAATTTCCCTGGGGCATAACCGGGGTATAAGGTTACAATGTTTAAACTCAATTTAGAGCTACATATTTTGATATCTGCTCATGACATGATGGGAAAAATTGAAAGGGAATTGTTTGTCTTGATACAGTCACAAAATAGATAGGTACAGAAGACAATCTCATGTATGTACTTTACATTTTATACCTACGCTCGGTGGACGCACACTAATGAGCGTTTTGAGCCGGAACTGTTCGACGAGTGGGCCGCGACGCTACCGAGATATCATGTCCGTGAGCGGCGTCTATGTGTGCGTTGCTCGAGCGCGTTTTACATGTAGATTGACTTCTGTACCTATATATTTGGTGGTATAGTCATGTAAAGTTGATGAAACTGATGTTACTAAAAGAATTAGGAACATACGTGTGGATGAATGGAGATGGAGATAGGAAACAAGATTGTGTGAGGAGTGATATATAAGAAAAGGGAGTCAGTGATAGCGTGAAGAACGACAAGACAGAATGGAAGAAAACAATGTGTTGCGTCGAACGTTTGATATTTTAGATATCCATTTTAATCGATGCATCTTCAGAGGGTTTAGAATTAATAGCAAATCACTACATAGTATAAAACAAAGTCGCTTTTTCTGCCCCTATATCCCTATGTACGCTTAAATCTGTAAAACTACGCAACGGATTTTGATGCAGTTTTTTTTTTAATAGATAGAGTGATTCAAGAGGAAGGTTTATATGTACTACTCTGTCAAGAAAGTACCGGGAAAAGATCAATAATACACAAAATGTCTGTTATTCATCCAAATTTGGTTTATCACCTTCAAAGTATGCTCCTTTAGAAACGATACACTTGCGCCAACGAATAATCCATTCCTCAAAACATTTTTTAAACGCTGCTTCCTGAATTGAGTTCAGTTCTCGCCGCGAATTCTTCTTTATGTCTTCTATCGATTGAAAACGGGTGCCACGAAGAGGTAATTTGAATTTAGGAAAAAGAAAAAAGTCAGCAGGAGCCATATCTGGTGAATATGGTGGTTGCTGGATGGTATTTGTTGAGTGTTTGGTCAAAAATTCGTTCACAATGATAGCCTTGTGCGAAGGCGCATTGTCGTGGTGCAAAATCCAAGAATTTTCTTTCCACAAATCTGGCCTTTTTCGTCGAATTTGCTCTCTTAAACGCCGCATAACGCTCAAATAATATTCTTTATTTACCGTTAGATCTTCCGGTAAGAATTCAGAGTGCACAACACCGCGATAGTCAAAGAAAACAGTCAACATGACTTTGACTTTTGATCGACTTTGTCTCTCCGACTCCGAAGCTTGTTGACTAGTTTGCATGTCAAACTCGTAAACCCACGTCTCATCACCAGTAACAATGCGTTTCATGAATGTTGGGTCCGAACTGACTCGTTCTAGCATGTCCTCAGCGACTTTCATGCGATTGAGTTTTTGGAGAAAATTCAGATCTTTTGGGACTAGCCGAGCAGCAACATGTTTCATATCCAAATGATTAGTTAAAATGGTATGGATCGACTCGTGAGATACAGAAAGTGCGGCGGCTATCTCTCTCAGAGTTGAATGGGGATTTTCAGTCACTATTTCCTTCACTTTTGCGATGTTAACTTCAGTTGCAGACGTTCACGGCCTACCAGAGCGAGGCAAATCTTCCATCACATCTCGCTCGAATTTGAATTTGGAACCATAAACAAATCATCCATTCCCGATACTTTTTTGACTGAATATATAATAACATCCATTAAATAGTGGAGAAACACCCGAGCGAAGCCGGGGCGGGACGCCAGTTATAAATAAGATGCACATTAATCTGAGTTTTTTTATTGAAAACGTAAGACGGCAGGCTGTCAGGTTCATCTGTTTTTTTATAATATTGTGAATGAGTAATTTCGTAGGAACAAAGTTATTTAACACTAATAAGCAAATAAGCCATAAATTACGAGACGTACGCAGTTTTTGCTGATTTAATGATATTGTAAACTCTTTGTGAAAATCTCGCGTTTGACCACTATCCCACCTGATGGTAAGCAATGATGTGGCCGACGATGGAGCACGCGTTCCTAGAAGCAATCTATTCACTCTTGACTTTAGGACTCCTAACTTATAGCTCATTAAACACCGTCTCCGCTGGGCATTTTACTCCTGAATAAAAAACTTTTTACAAAAAAAAATTAAACCGACTTCAAAAAGTACAAAATAATTTTAATTTAGGAAGTCGGTGTTTCTATAATAGATACCTAATTTTGTCTCTTCGTTATTTAACACCGACTTCCGAAATTAAAATTATTTTGTACCTTTTGAAGTCGGTTTAAATTTTTTTTTGTAAAAAGTTTTTATTTTTCACTTTTTAGTTATGGTAGCACTACTAAAAAGTACCTACCCTTCAGCTAAACATAAATTACCTTATAGCCAGAGTGCATCTCATAACGATTCTAATAATCCCAAATACGGTTATATTACATGAATTTTCCTTCCGGCTTTATCGCCAGATCAGTTCGATACATCCTAAGGGGATGTATCGAACTGATCTGGCGATAAAGGCCCTGTTCTTTCAGTCAGTCATCGACTACACGTATAAACAAAGCAATTTTACTTGTTACGACAATTTTGCTATGAAGAAGATTCTGCGAAGTTCATGATCAGATCATAACAATATTTCTATGGGACCAACTTGGAAGCAAAACCTTTCAATCAAAAAAAAATTTTGCAACATCGGTCCACAATTGACCGAAATATCGGTGAACATACATACAAAAAAAAAACATACATTCAGCTGAACATAGAACCTCCTCCTTTTCGAAGTCGGTTAAAATAAAATCAAAATTTCTTTCTGAAAATCAAAACATTCATTTTATTGATAATTTTGATTTTAAAACCTCCGGAAAAACTAGTAAAAACATTGCTATTCCCAAAATGGATACATTCACGCAAAAAAATCTCTGCACACTTTTTTTAGACACTGCGGAGGCAAAATAGATTTTATTTTTCCGTTCGTTTTGGTGTCGTTCGACCGTGGTGTCGATAGTGTGAAAATTGCTAAAATACGCGCAAAAAAACTTATCGGGTTTCAATCAAGAAACCTTTTTACATTTGACACAGCGGCATCACGGTCCCAAATATTGTTATTTACTTTGAAACCGAAAATTTTTAAACGAAAATTAAAGGCGTTTATAACAAACTAGCTTTTGTCCACGGTTTTACTCGTATACATAGAATATAGCCTATAAATTTTTTCAGCGATAGAAAGCTGCTTTATTCCTGGGTGACAGGAATAAAGCAGCTTTCTATCGCTGAAAAAATTTTAGCAATCGGGCCAGTAACCCGAGCCAAGTTACAATCGTTTCGCTTGCGTCGAACGCTTCGAGTTGGCGACCTCTGATAGGTTCGCATTTAACCGCTATCTCACCTGATAGACAGCGATGATGCGGTCGATGATGGAACGCGTTTACCTAGAAAACTGGACTAGACACTGGGTACGCCACAATCTTGGAGGTACGTCTTCTATGAGGAGTGGCTTAAAAAAAAATGAAACTTGTATTGTTCAAATTTAATTGTTTTCTATTTTTTATTATTGACTTTGCCATGTTCCATTGTTTACAGCAACCTACTCATTAAATGTTAGAATTAATTGTAGTATGAAAATATACTTTTAAAATAGAATAAACTTTATTGTACACCAAAACTGTAACAATTTCACGTAAACTTAAATCTACGGGCCAATGGCGGTCTTGTCATCGACAGCAATATCTACCAACAACCTTAGGATGGACTATAAGAACTTAAACTAAAAAAAGGGGTTATTTGCGGTGTAACCTCTATATATTTGTGATAAATAGTAGAGGTCAGTGACTGCTAGCAAATATTAATCAACGAAATTTATAAATTACGATTATAGATAAAAAATATACCTATATAAAAATAATACATAAGCTTAAAAACTATACTGGGTTATTTGTAAAACATAACAAACAAATTACTAACCTCATAAACATCAACTTTTGTTCTATGACTTTTTACAAAACATAATTCAAGATTTCGTTGTTCTATGTAACACATTTCAACACTGTATTTTGCTATACCTACCTACGTCTGTAAAACGCGACGCAAGCGCATCAAGCCACCCGATCCTCCTTCCTTCGTAATATTTAGAAGGTTCAATTTATATATTTTTATTTTTGTATGAATTTATGATGAACTAAGATATAAAAAACTAGCTTTTGCCCGCGGCTTCACCCGGGTACACAAAATATAGCCTAAATCACTCAGGAATAAAGCGGCTTTCTCTCGTTGATAAAATTTTACCAATCGGTCCAGCACTTTCAGAGATTACCTCCTACAAACAAAAAAATTAAAACTTTACCTCTTTATAATATTAAATAATAATAATGTAGATTAAAAGTCATAGAACAAAAGTTGTTGTTTATGATTGTTAGTAACGTACTACTGAGAGGTTGCCGGTGTTTTACAAATAACCCTGTAAATACTTATAGAATATACAATAGGTACCTTATAGAATATACAATGGGTACCTTATAGAATATACAATAGGTACCTTATAGAATATACAATAGGTACCTTATAGAATATACAATGGGTAACTTATAGAATATACAATGGATACCTTATAGAATATACAATAGGTACCTTATAGAATATACTATAGGTACCTTATAGAATATACAATGGGTACCTTGTAGAATATACAATAGGTACCTTATAGAATATACAATAGGTACCTTATAGAATATACAATGGGTACCTTATAGAATATACAATGGATACCTTATAGAATATACAATAGGTACCTTATAGAATATACAATAGGTACCTTATAGAATATACAATAGGTACCTTATAGAATATACAATAGGTACCTTATTTTTAGCATATGCAAAAATCACAAAGTTATAAGCTAGTTTTGGTACCTAGTTGGCGACATAAATACATGGTCACCATCCAGGTGACTGAGGGGTTGTTTTGCACTTGCACGCAGTTGTTTGTAGGTACCTAATGCCTGCTATGACCTGAAGTGACCTATTTTGTACTTAGTGTCGATGGTGTCCAATTTGTTACCTTTTTAAACATTTTTGGGAAAAAATACAACATGGTGTAAAACTTATTGGAATCGATTCAGTTACTTACAGTTTGTCCCAAAAATATTTAAAAACGTACTTAGGTAGGTACTCAGTCGCCTGGATGGCCCGGTAACTAAGTACTGTTGCTGACTTCACAAGCTTATAACTTTATGATTTTTAACCGACTTCTAAAAAAGGAGGGGTTCTCAATTCGGATGTTTGTATTTGTTTTTATTTAAATGTTTGTTCGCGCATAACTTCGTCGCTTGCCAACCGATTTGAAAAATTCTTTTTTTTGATGGAAAGCATATACTTCCCAAATGGTCCCATAGTCACCCAGTTGGGATCTGATGATGGAATCTTGGCAAAATCGAGGAACTTCTCAAATCCAAATATTTTTTTTTTTTGTGATGACAGTTATTTTTTAAAGGTTTCATTCAGGATATAGTTATGTTTACATTGTACATAGATTCTTTAGATAAAAATACTAGACGCATGTTTCGGATTGCGCATTTACTAAAATTAATACATTAAATCAAAAAATGAAATACAATAAAAACCCTAACTACTATGATATCTACTATATCTAAAAATATTTTTGTATTAAACAGTTTTCTGATAATAAAGCGGATGAACCCAAAATAGGAACTGTGACTGTGATTGAAACAACTGATTTTAAGCTTTATCGGGCATCAAACATATTGGATAGCGGACAAAATGTTTTACGAGTGAAAAGAGCGAAGACTTTTATACAAACATCTATTAAAACAATGGCCTGTTGGTCTTGTGGTTAGTGACCTTGGCTGCTATGCTGGAGGTCGTGGGTTCGCTTCCCACCCAGGGCAAATGTTTGTGTGATGAGCATAATCATTTGTTCTGTGTCTGGTTGTAATTTATCTATAATATGTATGTATTTAGAGATATATAAGTATGTTTATCAGTTGTCTAGTACTCATAACACAAGCTCTGCTTGGTCTTGGTCTTTTGGCTGAAAAAAAGAGTTGGTCTTTTGAACTCAAAACTTCTAACTTTTTAATAGTACATGGGTGATGCAATTCAAATGAAATAATTATAAAAAATAAAATGAAATAATAAACTGCTTGCAATTAGGTGAAATACCTAAAAACCATTTAACCTAAGCCTAACCTAACCTTGGTTTTTTTTAAATGGAACAATTTTAACTGTGCTTTAAAAATCTCATACTTCACTAAAAATACTAATTATACACTTGGGTGTTTTTTTTTTTAGTAAAAGTCTTTTTTGTAATCATTAAGGGAATTGGGGCGCCCCGACTTAGTGTGGTTAGCTAAAAAACGGTGACGGGATTAAGTGAGCGAGCGAAGCGAGCGAACATAGACACCGCAATCCACTTCGTGTTTTTTTACCCCAGGTGGTTTAAAAAAAAGTTACCATTTACCATAACCAAGAAAATCATATTAATCCTACTAATATTATAAATGCGAAAGTTTGTATGTATGGATGGATGTATGGATGTTTGTTACTCTTTCACGCAAAAACTACTAAACGGATCTCGATGAAACTTGGTACACGAGTAGACCATATCCCAGAATAACACATAGGATACTTTTTATCCTGGGATTATGTACGCGGGTAAAGCCGCGGGAAAAAGCTAGTAGTGCATAATTAGCATAGTTGATGGAATAAAGGCATAATAATTTTGTAGTAGAAAACGGAAATAAATTTAGGAACAATTAAATAGTATCCAAAAAACCTCAGGCACTTTCGATGTACATAAAATCAAAATTAAGTTTTGAGATCTTTATGTTTGCTCAATTTTTTTTCACATAAACTTCCGGTCAAATAATGACATAAAAATGAAATTTAAATAAGTCCATGACAAATTAAACTCATTATTTAAATTGCTAAAATAACAGTCTATAAGAATAAAACTCAAAAAAACAACACTTTGAAAGACAAAAACGTGACCAAGAAAAACGGTGGTGGTTGGAGTTCATCAGTTTCATGATTCCTTGTTAATAACATATAAAGAAGCGCATAACCTCTGACTACAGAGAGTATAATTACTAAATTATATACAAACTAAAATGTGTCGTATCTCTTGGTGAGTATAAACTACAACATTTACTTGTAACAGAACAACGAGCCGCTCTATGATATGTTCTAATGTATCATCCTTTTACGAACGAAACGTCGAGCACGCTCGCCTCTTTGTTACAAACGAACGAGCATATTGGTGTAGCATTTCGTCGAGCGTATTAGTGTAACATTTCGTCGAGCCACGAGTGCGGGCGATGCGCGGTTGCGGGGTGACATTTAAAAAAAAAATGAACGCAAGGTACAACGAAATGTTGGTAAATGCACACTCGCTGTGAGCATTCGTAGGAACGTTACATTACATAGAAATGCTTTGGAAACTGAGCTTTTGCCTGTATTGTACCATTCGTAAGAACGTTACATTACACAGAAATACTCCAGAAAATATTGTAGTTTAAATTCACCTTTAGACCAAACCTTCATGAAACTGAGTCTTATTCATCACCTTATTTTGACTTTCCTGTCATCATTGAAGTTAACAAGCAGTCTTGGCTGTTCTATGAAAACAATGATTTAGGGTTCTTCGCTTCTATGGTCGCTAGCCTCATGTCTATGTATCCGTCTGCAACTCTAGATTTTGTCTTTGGTTGGCTAAAGTTCGCGTAAATCCTGCCTCGAGTGAATGGGAAGCCTTTGGGAATGACCGATGGGTTGATCGTCATGTTCAGTAGATTGTATGGCCCCTGAAAAATATGAAAATTTACTGTTAGGGTTATGCATAGAGATGTGCCGTTGCCGGCAATATTGCTGTGAAGTGGGAATATTGCCCGATGTATGAATATTGGTAGCAATAATCCCAGATTGCCGGCAACGGCACATCTCAAGTTATGCTTATAACTAAAAATGTCCATATTTTAAACATAACTATGGCCAAAAAGACCAGAGGCGTCATCTGTGTCAAGTATGACTATAGGTCGACCGCTGCCGCTGCCGTCTCTGCAGCTGGCAACATGCCGTTCATATGTATGAGCTCTTAACTTCGTCTCAGAGTCCCAGTCGTCTGTGGAACTTTCCGAAACAGTTACCGACATTTGGAATAACATAGGAAGGTTATATTCGGTAAAGCTCTCTTTCGTTCTACCCACAGCAAGAGACTTCTATTAACCCTTTAACCGCCCGCGTTGAATTAGTCCGATGAGTGTTTTCGCGTCCTATTTGCTAAGACCGTGTGTTTGCGACTGAGTACTCTATCTCGGTTAGCTGTTTAATCCCCATAGATGACAGAAAAGCTGACGAGCACTAGCGTTGAGCGATTCACGACCAAATACTCCATATTTGGTCGTGAATATGCGACCCTGATGAAATAAACGCTAGAATGTTTGTCGGATATATCCGACGTAGGCGGTTAATAGGTTAATAATTTCCCAAGTAAGAAACAAGGGACTTTCCCTTTCGATGATAGAACGTCTTTTCTTTAGGTATTTCATCAAACGTAGATACCAGATTTTCGACGGATGTCGGATATCATGCCTGCTATTGGTTATTAAAATTTTGCACATATTGATATGCCGCTGAATTTTTACAGCCTTAAGTGAATAAATACATTATTCAATAAATTTTTAATTATGTAATTACCGGTTGATGAGGACAGGGCTTATTCAGGCCGCCAGCCCTCATCGCTGATCCGAAGAACATGTCCTTCTCGGTCAGGTAGCACCAGTTGAAGTGCATCTCGATGAAGCTGCGCTTGTACTGGTTGGTGAGGAGCTCGTAGAAGTATATGTCTACCTGTAAATGAAGGTGCCATAGATAAAACAACAGACTTATGGCATTTATTTCAAATAAAATATTTAAAGCCACTAAATTGTGTTGTCAAAATCGGTCATATAAAATAAAATAAAAAATATGAAGCGAAATCGTAGTAGTGAAAACTGGAGTGTTAATCACTATCGAGAAGAACGCCCAAGAAACTATAGATATTCTATTCAATCAATAAATAGTTTTAAAATTATCGTTACTTTACCATCATTGAGATTGAAACTACACTTATGTGTGAGAATTATGGAGAAATATAATTTATTTATTTTCTTAATAAATACATGAACGTTAACTGTGAGACACCGCAGCGTAAATGAAGGCTCCCAAGCCGCCAAACACAGAGCTGCATGGCGTCGTATCGCGAAAGAGGCGGTGGTGCGGGACTCAACCGAGACATGACCACGACCACTCTGTCAAGAGTGTACGACTGAGAAGAGACATGAACTTTAAAAGACTCTACAGTAACAGAAAAAAACAGTGAAAATAAGCCGTGGCAGTTTTGAGACGACCAGTCCCAACTGACATAACCCTTTCACAATATGACTCATATGCTAGTACCATTTAGTTCAAAATGAACCAGGGCCCGGCACGAGAGCTTGACGACTCCGATTGCCCGCAAGAGGACATGGCGGTACTCCACCGAAGCTGGGCACACCTCCACCGTGTCCTACGGGAGGTCCACACAATGGTGTCACTCAGGTGTTTCTTCAGCCCGAACCCGATTTAGGAACCTACCGAACGTGCGTACAGGCCATGATCCGAAGCGATAAGGAGTGGCAGGCGGTCGCCTCCTTCTGCCAAGCAGTAATGCTTGCAAAGGAGAAGGCCGACTGCGTAAGGCAACAGCGCTCACAGCGCCACAGCCGCCGCCGGGATTCCGATTATGATTTCCGGCCACCGTAGGCGCGGGCTTGCGGGCGACGAGCAATGGGTAGCTAGTTGTCCGACCTTCCCGTACTGTTCCCGCGCGCCTCAAAGAGTTGTCAGCAACAACAGGGGCCCAGCTGGGTCGAACGAATCCTACTTAGACCTGGGTTAGCTCCGAAAGGTAGCTCAGCCCCGGTATGAAAGGCAAGAGGGAATGGGGTGGGTTTTTTAGTCAGTAAGAATCTGACACTATATCCCGCTCCGCCGAAGGGCAGGGGATGTCATTTGGATAATTTTTACCCAGGAACAAAACCTCCCGTAAATGTCCGGTGAGAACGCCATGTGGCCGCTCCAGCCACTTCCCAATGAGGAGACTTACTGCCGTGATTATGGCGTGTCCTTTATTCTAAACCTGGTTTACATATTATAGGGCAGGGGGTTTATTTTCATAGTATAGGGGACAAAGTGAAAACGGGTTCTCAACCTACCCTGACAGCGGTCCGTAAATTCTTGCCAAAAACGGGCCAAGTTGATGAAGAGGGTTTTACTAGAGTGGAAGAAGCCCTGTTCCCGTAACCTGTGCGGTACCGCACCGACCGGAACAAATATGCTGCTGCGTCCTGCTGTGCCTACGACGCAGCTATATATTTCGCGTCTACATTGCTCTACGAAGGTTGAGGAAGTCGTGGAGTACATGTAGAGAAAGAGCAACTGGACTCTGAGGGCCGAAAGGTGTCGTGTATCGACGTTTTCGAGGACGGCTACGCGACACCACGCAGCAGAACACGACGCCGGTGTTACGTGTTTAATTATAAATAGTTTATTGTTTGTGATATTTTAATATGCATTAGTTTATTTTGTTTATAAAATTATAATGTTATGTATTTTATCTATGGGCCTTAGTTACCTGACAATAAAGAAATAATAATAATATTACTACTTTATAGTAATGGTCTAAAATTCTAAAATATAATTACCTACTGGACTACAGTGATCCTCCCAGATAAAGAATAGGTTTTTTAGTACTTACATAAATACTAGTGTCGAAAGGCACGACGGGTTCGAAGTTGAGTCCGACGTAGTAGATGGGGTTTGAACGACCGTACCGCACTGACGTCAGGTTGGCGTATGCTAAGAACTTGGGGTTGAAGTACGACACTCTAGGGTGCTCTACGCTGATGTACGTTATCTAGAACAAGAAGGTACAGGGTGTAAAATTTGCCACACCATTCCTACCGACTGTAAATAAATTCTGAGACTCAGCATGAAGAGTGGCGATTAGGATGTTAGTTGATTTTATTTATGATTTTCTTTTTTTTGTTATTTCTTAAAAAATACAATTTTACTTTTATTACGAAAGAAAGGGAATTTAGTGCTAGCATGACGAGTGACAGGATAGAATGGAAGATAAACACAGACAATTTTTTTCAAAAACTTTCAAGGGTTTAAAAAAACAGCTATTTCCTGGAGCAAGTTTTGTGAAATATTCGAGTAAATCTTGGAATTACCGAATACTACTCGTAACAGAGTTTTCAGGCGTTATCTCTCTTTTTTTGCGTTGTCTTTTCGTCAAACATCGCGTTGGATTGCATTAGAAGAAGGAACAAGCTTTTATACCATTTTCGATGTTGACGATAGGCGCGTCCGCCTTTGTACAGTTTTGCAATGTGCATAGTTTCAATTATTTTTTTTGTATAGATACCTTGCTCCTCTTGCAGATTATTTCAACCTTCGCTTATGGCGGTAAGATGAAGTAATAACTCGCAATAAAAATGTTTTTATAGTTATTTGTGAATTTATATTAATGGACATCATTCTCATTGGAATTCCCATTCTCCAGTGCTCTTATTATACAAAATGGCATACAGGTGTTAGTATAATTATTTTGTGCACAAAATATATAGATACAGAAGGCAATCTACATATAAAGCGCGCTCGAACAACGCACACATAGACACCGCTCACGGACACAATATCTTGGATCGTCTCGGCCCGCTCGTCGAACAGTTCCGGCTCAAACACTCATTAATGTGCGTCCACCAAGCGCAGGTATAAATAGTGAAGTACATACATGAGATTGTCTTCTGTACCTATTATTTTCTGTATCTATTTTGTGGTATGTGACTGGTTGACTGAACTCAGGTACTACAGCTACTCGTCTCACTGAGTCTCACTTAATTAACAGCAGAATAAATAAATTATTGTTTAGAAATTGTATGGTAACAGTTTTAAGGAAATTAAGGAACGTGTAACATGTATAGGGTTATTTGTAAAACACTAACAAACTTGCAGGACTGTATTACTAACATCATAAACAACAACTTTTGTTCTATGACTTTTTTCAAAACATAATACATTAACCAAAAACAATCCTTCAATTTTTCCTTTCCTATTCGGTGGGGGTGCTTGACGCAACGCCAGCGCATCAAACACCCCCGCCGACCAAACCTCCTCCCTTCTCATTATCGCTTGCTTCGCATAGAATTCGTAATATTTAGAATATTAATTTAATTATTTTTATTTTTTTATGAAAATCTGATGAACTAAAATTTGATAAATTTTTGAAAGTCATGGAACAAAAGTTGTTGTTTATGATGTTAGTGACATAGTCCTGAGAGGTCGCCAGTGTTTTACAAATAACTCTGTATATAAAAATAAAACTTTATGACTTACCTTTTCAGAAACGCAATTGAAGTAAAACAAAGACAATATAATAAAATAAACAACACTTATCTGATCAGCCATTGTCTAATGAACCGTGTGCTTCGATAAAATTTAACAAAATATTTATCGCAAATATTATCCTGTCCTTATATTACCTTTATTCTGTATTTTTGATTGAAAAGTTATTTTATGGTTTGTAAACATTCTAATTTGTTTGTGATTGCGATCGAAATTATAGTTTTTGGGGTTAAAGAATTTTGCAAAAATGCTACTATTATTTTGTGTTTTGTATCCGAATGTTTTGTTGCAAAACATCAATTTAGTGCGTCATATGGGTTAGTTATACTTTAAAGATAACTAGTACCTTGACCCCTGTCTTATTCCCGGTTAAAAGCGCCCAATCCGAGATACATTTCTATCGCGTATGGCTGACACTGGCTTGCCCACCATCACGAGTATTAATTTTACTAACACAAAAAATTTGTCGCCAAACATAATACGTGGGTCACTGATTCAAAAGTTATAAAGGTGTATAGGTGAATTAGGTGACCGATTCAGTTTCAGTCTCTCCAGCTTGCCCACAATTCCTAAGATCTGTTTTATCCCTGATTTAGACGCAAACTTTTCGAAATCAGGTGCCAAAACTCAGAACTTTAGCCTTTAATAATGTACTT
Organism: Mythimna lalbum; assembly: GCA_949319445.1. Classification (NCBI taxonomy): domain Eukaryota; kingdom Metazoa; phylum Arthropoda; class Insecta; order Lepidoptera; family Noctuidae; genus Mythimna; species Mythimna lalbum. The sequence continues at coordinate 19,401,981 of OX439362.1, read as the reverse complement.
GTTAATAAAAAAAAGTAGAAATCTTGCACGTTACCAAAATTATTTTTCAAAAACATCTAAGTTTAAAAAAAATAAACACGTTTTTCCTGAAACAAGTTTTGTAAAAATATAAATAGGTAACACACCTCTTTATCAAACATTGCGTTTGGTGAAATAACACACTTTTAAAATCTGCTTACATCGAGAATAGATGGGTCGGATCCTCCGCGATAATATTGGTTGTATCAATTTGTCAATTGTTAAAATAACGTAACAAATAACAATAGCTTAAACCGGCAATTCATCAAAAATTAAAGCCATTCGAGCGATTATAGTTAAGGTTAAAAAATGATGACAAACAATGACGCATGTCACAATGTCACAGTCAACTGCTTTGTACTTTTAACTTATTAAAATACTACCTTTTGTTTTTTTTTTTAGCTTCGCCCGCGTACATAAAATATAGCTTATGTCACTCAGGAATCAAGCAACTATCTATCGGTGAAAAAATTTTAACAATTAGACCAGTATTTCCAGAGATTACCTCCTACAAACAAAAAACAAACTTTACCTCTTAATGATATTAGTGTAGCTTTTGATTTTAGTAAAACACTAATTTTATCAAGAATATATTTCATTTTATTGACACATTTCTTCTTACACTACTTATTAAAATCCTCTTCCATCCATTGAAGTTGAAATTATAGATCATAGAATCTTCTAATCCTGCAGTGTAGGCAACTGGCCTCTACCTGTACGTCTCATTTCCTGGCGCAACCTTGTGTAACAATATGTATCATTACATTATTATACCAATAACCAAATATTTATGAAGATTCGAACATATACAACCATATAAACATGGTGATGGTGAGGGTCGATCCGGTACATGGAACTCTATCGATTTGTAACGATAAAATTAAAAAATAAAGTACCTTTTTTAAAACTCGTATTAACCTACACCAGAGGTGTACTGACTATCGCCAACTGCGAAGTAGTCCAGAGCTACATCTACCTCGGTTCCTCTATCTCGAACGCTGGAGGTTGTGAGGGCGAGATTAAGCGCCGATCAGCTATCACCAGGTCGGCAGTAGAACGCCTGGGAAAGATTTGGAGAGACAGCAGAATAACTTAGAATACCAAAGTCCGTTTAATGCAGTGTCTGGTTTTTCCAATCTTTCTCTACGGGGCCGAGACGTGGACATTAAGGCTGCAAGATCGCCGAAAATTCGATGCCTTAGAGATGTGGTGTTGGAGACGGATGTTGAAAATACCGTGGACAGCTTTCCACACCAATAACTCCATCCTCAAGGAGCTTCACATACGGGATAGACTTTCGTCGATTGTGCAGTTGCGAATACTGAAGTTCTTTGGACACATCTCCAGAAACGAGGATTCGATAGAAAGACTTGTGTTTCATGGTGGCGTTGAAAACAAGAGAGCCCGCGGTCGATCTCTGACTCGATGGATCGATCACATCACCAGGGCTACGCAGTCGACAGCAGTACAGTGTGTGCATAATGCCAACAACCGCCAGAAATGGAGAGACATCGCTCGACATGCCGCAGCCTTGGAGGCAAACGACGGCGGCACGCCGCAGATCTGTTCATCAACAGCCACGACCACTCTGAAAAGAGTGCCCGACTAAGACGAAGAACTTACGCATGTACGAAATTAATTTCTAAGCGAATCCAATGACCTGTAGGTAGTTAGTAGGCAACGCCGACTACTACCTACAGGTCATTGGCCTCGCTCAGCTGACGTTTTCTTAAAGAAATTTATTTCGTACATTTGTAAATTAATACTATATACCAACAATACTTTATTAAAGACACGTTAACATAACGTGTATACGTTTCGAGAGCAAATGTACCGGAAATCACATAATTAAGACATTTATGCAAATTGGCTTCGGAAATTGTCTAGTCACAAATTTTTGATTGTTATCATGTCAGCTCATTTTAGGTAATCGTTTTAGGCTAGATTATCTGTAGGTATAAGTACTGCTACGATGAGTTGAAGAAGCAGAAAAGTGGTGGATAATCCACCCATTCACACAAAAAGTATTGGGAATACATTCATTGTGCGTATTTCCCGATAGCTACAACCTGGGTTGACCTTTTTAAGTCAATAGCCCGAAAAATCGCCGAATTTAAGCGGCAGAGAATCGCCAAACTTAAACGGTAGAGAATCGCCAAACTTAAACGGTAGAGAATCGCCAAACTTAAACGGCAATGGGTAGGGCACATTGCTCGCAGAACAGATGGTCAATCCAGATGAAAGGTTCTGCAGTAATTACGTACCTACTGGAAGACGCAGTGTTGAAAGGCCTCCCACAAAATGGACCGACGACCTGCCCCCCTAGCCAAGTTGCTAATCTGCAATAGTTAACGCTAGTAGAAAGCTTCAAATGTATGGGAACAACGTCGTCTCAACTCTCAGTTAGTGGTCCGAACAATAGAATTGGCGGCAAGGTCAACTCGAAGCGTTCGACGCAAGCGAAATGGTTGTAACTTGGCTAGAGGGGCTGGTGAGAGCCGCGGGAATGCGGTGGATGTAAGACGCACAGAATTGGTCGTTGTGGCGAAGCTTGGAGAGGCCTATGTCCAACAGAGGACGTCTCTCGACTGAAATCATAATGAATATGATGAGAGATACTGCTACGATGAATTAGAAACAGAAAAGTGGTGAACAATCCACCCATATACACCAAAGGTTTGGAGAAAACATTCGTTGTGCGTATTGCTAAGAAGTGAAATCCCCTGCCGGTGTCTGTGTTTCCCGATAGCTGCTCTACCACTTGGGTGTCTTTAAGTCGATAGTGATTACTGCTAGACCAACGTACTGTGACATGGTCCGAAGAATCGCCAAACTTAAGTGGCAATGGGTAGGGCATATTACTAGCATTGTCGGTGGGGACGAAATGTTCTGCAGTATCGACCACATACCGCAGACGCAGCAAGAGAAGGCATTGTATAAGATGGACCAATGACCTGGTGAGGGTCGGGTGAATCTGGTGAATGCAAAGCGCACAGAACTGGTCGTTATGGTGAAATTTGCGAGAGACCTATGTCCAATAGTGGACGTCTTGTGGCTGAAATGATTGATTGATTGAAGCATGCTCCATTGTTGACCATATCATCGCTTTTCATCCGGTGAGTTAGTAGTCAAGCGAGAGTCTGTCTATCAAAAAATAAAAAAGAAGTATTATTTGTAAGAAAACTCTTCAATAGTTTCATAGCTTCATTGTCGCACCTATCCAAGCCTAAAATACAATAACACAAGCTTCTGCCAGTGGTATCGCTTGCTTAAAATCCAGCAACGAACTCAAGGACTTTCACATATTAGACAATATTAGTAGGAGTTAAAAAAACGCTAGAAGCGGCCACAAAAAAACTAGAAGCCGCCGCAAAAAACAGCTGAAACGCGCGACACCTCTTGTGCCCGGTGAAGCTTGAAGCCGCTTCAAGCGTTTTTTTTGTGGCGACACCGCAGCACACGAAAGCCACAAAAAAGGCCGCCTCAAAATGAAGCTTGAAGCGGCGTTTTTTTAAGCCCATGTGAGGGAACAATAAATAATTAGTCGAGTAGATCATGCGCGCAACACTACCCCTCTCTCGACGCGTGGCGATTTATTTCGCGCCCTTTTTCAGTTGCCATTCCTTGCTTCTACTTTCCACACGAGCAGTAAAAAGGATCAATGTTATAAGTGTTTTTTAGGTTAGTTTTGTCATACTATGTCCGTTTATTAAAAAACCTATTGAAGTCAAATAGAAGCAGTTTGGTTTATTCAACTCCCTCATCTTCGCAGTATTGTAAAATATTATATATATTTTACAATACTGCGAAAATTAAGAGAAACATGTAAATAGTAACTTTATAGTCATATAAATAAGGTTTATTGTATTCTTTATTAATTTACAGCAAAAACGCGACAGTTTATCGTTGTCGTTGAATAGGGAAAATAATCTTTTACATAGACCTAGGCTTAATGGAAGAGATAAATCCCTATTTTTATTTAGTCCAAAAAGAAATGAGGCTCTATCCATACCTGTTATATTCATATTTGTGTCATCATCATCATCATCAGCCTTTTAAATGTTCCCACTGCTGGGACTCAGACCTCTCTAGAAAAAGGAATGGGCAGTACTCCACCACGCGGGCCCAATGTGGGTTGGTGAATGTCACATGTCTTCGAATTTTTGGTTCTTGGACATGCCGGTTTCCTCACGATGTTTTCCTTCACCGTGTTGAGAGCTGTGGTGATGAAATAAGTTACACAAAGTAATGCGCCTTGCAGGGTTTGAACCCGCGACCTACAACTTATAAGTCGGACTCATTACCACTCGGCCACCACTGCTCTTGCATATTTGTGCAGTACAAAAGTAAAAAAAAACTAAATCCCAAAATAGGGTATTACATTAATTTTTTAAAGTGTCTTAATTAGATTCTATAGTGCTAATAAACCACTAAAAAAATACACAAATTTTTTATTTAGTCGCTAAGTACCAATTTACATTTTCAAGTTTCGCGCGTAATGCAGAACACAATGGGCGCCATATTTACTCTCGTATTTTTTCTCATGACGTCAGTTGGCTGAGTAAACTGGAGTAAACAAATGCACTCAATATGGCCGATCAGTTGACAGTTGCAGCTGTCACTTTAATTAACACAGCTCAATGACGTAATAACATGGTGGCTATTTTATAACAAGAAAAGAAATAAAATTCTCCTTAGTTTCCAAATAAAATGTTAGATTTAACTACATAATCAGATTATTTACTCTGTTTTTGTAACCAAGAATATTGTTAAAGATATTTTATATTCGATTATACATTGCAATCGACTAATTGTGCTGGCAACACCGAAACGTATACACAAACTTGTGACTATCTGTGAATAAGTGGGGGATGTAGCGTAAAGGCGGGAGCCAGTCTTAGTTGGGCAGCCGTTGAGGAAAGACGCACAATTTGTCTCTTGAACTATTATAGCGTTCAGAAAATAATTGTAAAAACATAATTTCAAAAAGAGTGTCCATGGAGTTTCTTGCACATTCTTCTTCATGAGATCTTCACTTTGGAATGTGCAACTAGAAAATAAATAATTTATACTGAAGTAAGCAGTTTTATTACAATTATATTCCTTTCCAGTGAAGTTTAAGCAAGCAGGTCCAATAAATATCATTATCATGACATAACGACCGCTGAGATGGCGCGATGAAGCGCTAAACACATTTCGTTTCTTTCAAAGAAACCCTTTTTTGTGTGTAGAATAAGGTATTTTGAAATAAATATCAAAGTAGGCATTTAAATTTATAGGCATTAAACAAAAAACAATTAAAACATTGTTTCACTATTAAAATATCCCACGTAACAAAATACTCAAAAAAATAAAGATAATCCGATAACCAAAATGATATTAATTACTAAAAATCTTAATTGTAGGAATGATAAAACAATATAACTGGATTGAATAGTCACTGTACTTAGTATTCCAAATAAAATTAAATTATGAACTGCGTACGATTACATGAAATACCAAAAAACCTGAGATCGTTTAAAAAATCAAGATTTAACCTTGTTCTTCAATAAAAATACTAATATTGTAGGTACACCAAATATTAATGAACTTATTATAATTATTAAGGGAATTGGGGCACCTCGATTCGGACTGGTTTGGTTAGAAAGGGATGGCGGGATTTAGTGAGCGAGCGAAATGAGCGAACAAAGAGGGCCCTCAGTTTTAGAAGAGAAGATTTTAATCGATTTAGAAGAGCATATTTTAGTGCACAATTAGCATTTTTGGTTAGAAGTAAATTGAGGAACAATTACATACTAACTATAAAGCTAGCTTAAGCCACTTTTGATTTAAAATCAAAATTAAGTTTTTTATACTTTCTCAATCACTTTTTCCAGACTTCCAGTCAGATAATGACATTAGAATCAGGGTTTTTTGTTGATCAATTTAATAATTTTTTCTTTACTTAAATAACACCATAAAAAAAACCAAAAACCGAAAAAAAACAAATAAATACAAATAAAAAATCATGACAGAAAAAAAAACGGTGGCGGTGACAGTTTATTCGAGTCTGTATACAATATACAACGTGTAACGTTAAATGCGTAAAACCTCAGATGATTTTTAATTTAAAACACCTAATTCTAAGAAAACAAAATAATTTAAAAAAAAAACATTAAAGGTTTTATGTATAGTTTTACTTTGTATAAAATTAATATCTGCATTGAAATAAGAACTTTTATTATCCCGTATAGGAGAAAATTTGATTGGACTAGAACCATTTGTGTTTGTTTACCTATTTTGGCGGGTTTGCGCACGTGATGGCTTGACCTATTCATAAATAGACAGGGCGACATTTTTAATGAAGATTTTTTTGAAAAATGTAACTTATATTAAAAAGCGGTTTAATTGATTCTGCTCATTATTCTGACCAACTATTTTCAGGTTTTTCGCATTTAACGTTACACGTTGTATAGAGAACCTCATAAATTCATAAATTGAAGGCACTGAGAGCCATAAACCATGAGCCCCGATGACTCCGAGTCTTAATCATTACCTGAATTTGACTTTCCTGTCATGATTTAAAATAACAGGCAGATTTGGCTGGAGGTTTGCTTTAGAATATAACAACTATGAAAATAATAATTTAGGGTTCTTTGTCTCTATGGTTGCCATCCTCATGTCTATGTATCCGTCGCCCACTCTTGCTTTTGACTTCGGATGGGTAAAGTTCGCGTATATCCTGCCTCGGGTGAATGGAAACCCTTTGGGAATAAACGATGGGTTGACTGTCATATTCACTAGATTGTATGCCCCCTGAAAACATGATAATTTGTTGTTAAGCTTGTGAACAGACCTAGTCTATAAATCTCAGTATTCTCGGCATATCTATGGTCAAAAAGTCTAAAGTGTCTATGATTCTTTGAAACTGAGAAAGTGTCCCATTCATTTGACCTAGTTTTTTCTCTACAATTTGATAGTTTATAAGCTTTTATTTAGTTTCACCTGTCCCGATGTTTGTAATCAAATCTTGTAAATTAAATTTGACCCTCTTCCCGGTTACCGATTGAGCTGAAATTTTGCATGCATGTGTCATGTAATCATGACAAGGAGCAATCCAAAATTATTATGACAAGGAGCTGATCTGATACTGGAAACGGAAGGTGGCTAAAGGAACTTGGTAGTTAAACGACACAACCCCATCAAAGGGCTCGTATCATTCGTCTTGACAAGTATTAATTATATAGGTATACCGAGCTATGAAAGCTTGCTACGAAAAAATGCTTTTCATTACAAGCTTACATTCAGTCAAAAAAGTATCGGGAATGGATGATTTGTTTATGGTTCCAAATTCAATTTTTTGTTCTTTTGTAGTTGTTAGATTGGCACAACTGTTTTCCATTTTGGCGCGGAGTTTGAGTTGCATCTGTTATTTATATTAAATACAGTGCTGGTTTTAGTAATATCATATATAGTGTGTATTGCGAATTTCATAATGGACAAAAATATCGAACAAAGAGTTTGTCTTAAATTTTGCATCGCCAATGGAATTTCGTGTTCGGTGTCAATGAAAATGTTACAGAAGGCTTACAGTGAATCGACTTTATCAAAAACTCGTGCTTATGAGTGGTTCAAAGCGTTCAAAAGCGGTCGAGATGTGATGGAAGATTTGCCTCGCAAAGAAAATTCTTGGATTTTGCACCACGACAATGCGCCTTCGCACAAGGCTATCATTGTGAACGAATTTTTGACCAAACACTCAACAAATACCATCCAGCAACCACCGTATTAACCAGATATGGCTCCTGCTGACTTTTTTCTTATTCCTAAACTCAAATTACCACTTCGTGGCACCCGTTTTCAATCGATAGAAGACATAAAGGAGAATTCGCGGCGAGAACTGAACTCAATTCAGGAAGCAGCGTTTAAAAAATGTTTTGATGAATGGATTATTCGTTGGCGCAAGTGTATCGTTTCTAAAGGAGCATACTTTGAAGGTGATAAAATAAATTTGGATGAATAACAGACATTTTGTGTATTATTGATCTTTTCCCGATACTTTCTTGACAGAGTAAGTAGTATTTATTTGCAGATGTTTCCCCCGATCACTAAATGAATCAAAGGAACTCATTTGGACCCATTCGCTAACAATACAAAATATAGGTAAAAAAACTAGTCCAGATGAATGAGACATTCTCTCGATTTCAAAGAATCACCCATTTTAGATTGTTGTTGTTGTGATATCATTTTAAGATTTTAAAACTTTTACTGGTAGAATTTAACTTTGCTTTAGGGTTTTTTCATCTGCGGAATGTCCGGAACAGTTACTGACAACTGGAGGAACACAGGAAAGTTTTATTCAGTAAAAGTCTGACATTCCCTCTCGCTCTTCTTACAGCGAGAACAGTCAATTAATGATTTACGAAATAAACGAAAGACCTTTCTTTTTATTGATAGAATGTCGCTTCCTCTAGGCATCACATCAAAAATATTGATACCAGATTTTAGATGGTTTTTTATATTGTTTTTCATAGCATAGCATAACCTGCCTTTTAATGTTCCCACTGCTAGGACTCGAGCCTCCTCTCTAGGAGAGGGAATGGGGAATAATCCACCACGCAGGCCAAGCGCGGGTTGGTGGATGTCACATGTCTTGGAATTTTTGGTTCTAGGACATGCTGTTTTCCTCATGATGTTTCCCTTCACTGTTTTGAGAGCAGTGGTGATGAAATAAATTACACAAACTAATGCGCCTGGCTAAACTTATCGCCGCGACTTACAACTCGTAAGTTGGGGCCGTTGCCACTCGGCCACCACTGCTTTATTTTCAATAAATTTGATTATGATAATTACCGGTTTATGTGGACAGGTCGAGTTCAGGCCGCCTGCCCTCATGGAGGCTCCGAAGAACATGTCCTTCTCGGTCAGGTAGCACCAGTTGAAGTGCATCTCGATAAAGCTGCGCTTGTACTGGTTGGTCAAGAGCTCGTAAAAGTATACGTCTATCTGCAAATTAGGTAAATAAACCATCTATAGGCGCTTTTCAATGGTCAAGGTCAGTAGGTCCCAAAAAAGAAAAATGGTCAAGCTAAATCGCAAGTTTCTAGAGCGTAGAACACTCTGAAGAAGAACGTGCAAGAAACTCCTATAACACTCTACTCAATCAAACAAAAAGTTATGAAATTATGGTTACACTTACATTGTTAACGTTGGAATTACACATATTATCGTAAGAAGTATGAAAAAAGACTTACACGAAGAAAAAACAAGAAACACTTAAAATATAACTACCAACTTGAATACTTCTAGCAAACGAACTGCTGCAACTGCATCGCTAATTTTCGGTAAAGAGTTTATAAAACTTGTTGACGACTGTAGCACCCATGGAATGTGTTTATAAATTCCAGAGAAACACCACAGATTACGTCGCAAAACAAATTTTGGAAAACTTTAGTGCAGGAAGTTGTTAATGTAAATTTCTACGTCAAGTAATAACAAATTGTTTCCAAATTAAAAGGGAAATCTTTTTGCTATCGAAAATAATATTAAACTTTCGGATGTGCTGTTGCTGCCAGATCTAATTAGTAATTTGCTACCGACGTTTCGTAATGATTGCATTGTTATCATCAATAAAAAATAACAGATACTTTTGAAAAATTATGTAACCTTAGCTGGTTAGCCATTGTTAACAGCACCACTGAGACAGGGTTTATTATATGTTTTAGATCCTAAAGAGAGAGCGATTGTTTTCACAACTCCTTCAAATACTTTAAGTGTTGGTAGTGCTCACCATTTGATAAATGAAAAACTAGTATTTTGTTAGAGTATTTTGGTACATAGGCTTCTTTTCAGAAAAGGAAAAAGCGAGGTGACAATATTGACTAAAGCCTCGTCCCCACTAAGAACATTTATCGAGCGACATGTGTCCCCGGTGACATCGGGCGATGTCGGGCGACGTCGGACGACATCGCCGCGACATTGTTGAAACTGGTCCTTGTCGCCCAAATGAGCCGTGTAGAACACTGAGATCATTAAATACACTTGTTTTGTTTCGCAAATACTGTTTAATCCACCATCTTACGAGTATCTTCTTTTTTGTTCTTGATGCATTCATCAGAACTGATGTGGACGGAGATAAGACATCGGGCGACGTAGGGCGATGTAGGGCGACATCACCCGTTGTCTCCGGGGACACTTGTCGCTCGACAAGTGTTCCTAGTGGGGACGAGGCTTTAATCACAAGGGATGCAAGGCGTTGCATCTGTGGGTGTTGCCATCATGCTTGCAGGTTGCGAGTATGCAATTTTTTTTTGTTTTTTTCACACAACGCGGTCTAGTCCCAAGCTAAGCAAAGCTTGTGTTATGGGTACTAGACAACTGATAAACATACTTATATATTTCTAAATACATACATATTATAGATAAATTACACCCAGACACAGAACAAATGATCATGCTCATCACGTAAACATTTGTCCTGGGTGGGAATCGAACCCACGACCTCCGGCATAGCAGTCAGGGCCACTAACCACTAGACCAACAGGCCAGTCTATAATTATATGCGTTATAGTTTTTTTTTTACATATTTAAACGCTGATATACATATTTCGCTTTGTATTCATGGTCTAAAACTGTAAAAAATCAACTAGACTGCAATGGGTCTAGGTTTGAGATCCTTCTAGACAAAGAAAAGGTTTTTTTTACTTACATAAATGCTACTGTCGAAAGGTACGACAAGTTCGAGGTTGAGTCCAACATAGTAGATAGGGTTTGCACGACCATACCGCACCGACGTCAGGTTTGCATATGCTAAGAACTTCGGGTTGAAGTACGTCAGTCTAGGGTGTTCTACGCTGAGGTAGGTAACCTAGAACAAGAAATTACCAACTATAACATCTGAAAGCCAGAATCAAGAGTGGCAACCACGATTCAGTTTATTTATTTTGAGTTGTTAGTTGATTTTATTTATTATGTTTTTTTTTTCTATTCTTCTCTTTAACTTTGTGAGTGTATTTATTTATTTATTTATTTTTATTTAATCTTCATGCAACACAAAGTACATAGGCGGACTTAATGCCTTAGGTATTCTCTGCCAGTCAACCTAGGGTGGTGCAGAGACATTATGGTAGGTATGGTAAAGACATGTATGTGTCGAAGTAATGATTTCTGCTTTTTTTTTCAGTTTTTTTCTAGGTTGACTTTAAAACTAAACTCATCTTAAGATTTATCTACACTAATATAATAAAGCGATAAAGTTTGTTTTTTGTTTTTATAATCTATGAAAGTACTGGTCCGATTGCTAAATTTTTTTCACTGATAGAAAGCTGCTTTATTCCTGAGTGACATAGCCTATATTTTATCTAAGCAGGTGAAGCCGCGGGCAAAAGCTAATGATGAATATTTTAGGATCTTATGTGCAAAATTTGGATACCTTAATATTTATTTGGCATATCACATCTTCTATAGTTGAATATTTTTAAGGTATAAAAGAATATTGTATGTTTGGCCAAATGTTTATATGTGTTCGAATTTACAATCGCATACTTTTAAGATGACAGAATTTTATTTGGCATAATTACGTTTGCCATAATCTAAGTTCCACATAATTTTATTTAGCATAACATTTATTTAGATTTAGAGCGTCGATTGTTTGGTTTGTAACCTGACTTGTCTGACACCTCCAGATTAGGTTAGAAGGCTAAGGTGGCTTTGTGGTTTTTTTTTTTTTTATAAACAAATCTAGCCACCCTATCCAAGCCGACAATGTTTTGTAATTATAATAATAATATTCCACAACTATCACACGACGCCGCCTGTTCCCAAGCTAAGCAGAGCCTGTGTTATGGGTACTAGACAACTGACGAACATACTTACTTATATATTTCTAAATACATACATATTATAGATAAATTACACCCAGACACAGAACAAATGATTATGCTCATCACACAAACATTTGTCCTGGGTGGGAACCGAACCTACGACCTCAAGCATAGCAGTCAGGGCCACTAACCACTAAACCAACAGGCCAGTCGAATTAATGTTTAGTTTGCGTTTTAATATTACTATCACCACTGCAGCTAAGTCTATCTATATAAAAGGTACGCCAAAAGACGATTCGAACTATAAATTTTCTACTATATTTTGGTTTTGCTAGATATAAAAGGATTAGGGTTGATAGAGTCTGTCTAAAAAGTCAAACGACTTGGGTGTTATTAGAGTAAAATAAAATCTGATGTAGTCACGCTGGTCATAATCAAGGTTGTTTAGATCTTAATGAATTTTCTACCAATAGGAGAGCCTTATAAAAAGTATCGAATTTAAATATGTTTAAATGATTAAATGGTGAGTGGCGGACCGGAAGACGCAGCGTTGGAAGGCCTCCAACAAGGTGGACCGATGACCTGGTCAAGGTCGCGGGAATCCAATGGATGCGTGACGCACAGGACCGGTCGTTGTGGAGAGGCTTGGGGGAGGCCTATGTCCAGCAGTGGACGTCTTTCGGCTGATATGATGATGATGAAATATTATACAAAATTCCCAATCCGTTTGACTTTTGCGACAGACTATAGGAAGGATTTTTTGAACAACTATTTTTAAATACATTTGTATACTTAAAGATATTTTTTTTTTCAGTGACATTTAGGTACGTGTCAAATAATATAGCTAGTCAAAGCAGTTCACCTTTTTCTGTTATATTTTTTTGTCGTATTTTCATTTTTAAGTTAATTATAATTTCTGAACCAAGCACTCCATGAACCATATTCGTTTTGAGTCTTAATGATAACTTTTACGCGAGTACTAATTCATTTTGTTTTACTGTGGGCATCTATGCTGTAGCGACATCTATGGCGCCACATTAGAACTACGAAGAAAGAAATCCTGCATCGCGCAAGTAAAGTTCTCCGCGCGATTTGAATATATACGACAGCCCGAAATCTACTGTCGGGCAGTTGCCCACCAGACCATAACACCTATCTAGTCGGAGGATCCTCCCTTTTCAACGGAGGTTTGCGGGACTCTACTCTCTGTTCCGCCTACCTCCAAAATATACGCAAAAATAACCTTTGGCGTATTGTTGCGTACACCGCGATCGTGAACGTGTATTTATAATTGAAGTTAGACGCGAATTTAGTGAGACAAGAACAACATAATATAATAATAATAAGGCTTTTTATTACCACATCCTAATAAATTACAATTCAAATGTTTGTTAGTTGGGTTAGTACGTTTAACTTATTAATCTAGTGTTAGTAAAGTTAGTTTTGCTCCTGGGATGTAGATCCCGTAACGGTAAAGGCCTCCTCTTTCTCCTTCCAGACATCACTCTCTCTAGCAAGGGTCATCCAGTCTTGCCCTGCTTCCTTAACGATATCATCAGTCCACCGTTTTAGAAGTCTGCCGACATTTCTTTTTCCTGGTGGCCCTGTCCAACGCGTCACTTTAATGGTCCATCTATTATCTTTGTGCCTCGAGACATGACCGGCCCATTGCCATTTTAGTTTTAAAGCCTGGGTTAAAGTATCAGTAGTTTTGGTTTTTTGTCTGATTATTTCTGACTTTATTTTTTGTATTTTCCTGATTTTCAGTGTACTTGTCTCCATCGACCGTAGTGTTTTTCTTATTTTTTCTTGCTTTTTGTGTGTAGGCCACTATACAATAAGCTAGGCAGTAGACAGATATCCATAACAGTTTTTTTCATGTTTAGTGTATCATCACCTTTTAGAATTACCTTGAATTTATTCCTCATTATTTTGCATTTTCTTTCTACTTCTTCTTCATTATTTGTTGCACTAAAAGACATCTTTTTACCCAGGTATATATTATATTTATCTACGTATTATATGTAGTTGGCATTTGTGCTTACAGGATTTTTTTGTCTGTTTGTGATTTTTTTTTTGTCTTGAAGGCGTTCATCTCTCTAGTCCAACCTTGGCACTTTCTTGTTCCAGTGATGGTAACATTGTTTCTAGGTCCCGAGCTGTCACAGCAAGTACAACAATATTGTACTCAAATCTCAAATGGCTTAGGCAGGCGCCATCTATACTCAGTCCTTTGGTTTTCCAGTTAAGGTTTTGAAAAACGTTCTCTAGGACAGCGATAAACAGTTTGGCGATAGAGGGTCACCCTGTCACACTCCCCTTTTGATTCCTATTAATCTTCTACTCTGGTTTCAAATTTCAGTCTACTTGTAGCATGTGTATACACATATTTTTGGATGTTTATATATTTTCTGTTGATTTTCAATAATTATAAAGTATTCCATATTTAGAAATATATAAGTATGTTTATCAGTTATCTAGTACCCATAACACAAGCTCTGCTTAGCTTGGGACTAGACGGCGTTGTGTGATAGTTGTGGAATATTATTATTATTATCTCTTTATTTATTTTTTATACATATAAAATTACATTTTTAAATATTTTTTAACAAAATCATATTAAAAAAAAAAAAACATTTAAAAATATAAAACTATAGTTTCCGCCGGTGTCGGGAGCAGGGTCCAAGCTACCGGTGGTTAGGGCTCCAGAGACAGGAACCTCCTCACAATGCGTGCCGTATCGAGGAGTACTGCCTTCTGTATCAGGCCCTTGATCCAACCGCGCAACGATAGCTTCGACAGATGGTCGTCGAAGCTTTTGGCTATAAGGCCATTAGCGGTCACGACAATCGGCACAATGATAGCTGAGTCCACATTCCACATGTCGACAACCTCGTGTGCTAAGTCGAGATATTTTATTTGTTTCTCTTTCTCAGCTTTCACGAGATTCTCGTCATGCGGGATGGTGACATCGACTATCATTGCGCGGCGCGCTAATCGGTCTATCACCACTATGTCCGGCTTATTGGCTACAATAGTCCGGTCAGTAATGATAGACCGATCCCAGTACAACGTGACATGGTCATTTTCAAGAACTGGGTCGGGCACATACTTGTAGTACGGTACCTCAGAATCCACTAGGTTGTATTTTAAAGCAAGTTGCTGGTGAAGAATCCTGGCTACTTGGTTATGCCTGTGCAAGTACTCGCCGTTAGCCAGACGAGAACAACCAGAGATAATATGTCTGATAGACTCACCCGGACGATGACATGCCCGACACACGTCAACCGTCCCGTCCTTCATAATATGTCTCCGGTAGTTGTTCGTCAAAATAACTTCGTCCATAATCGCACAGACAAAACCTTCAGTTTCTCCGAAGAGGTTGCTGAATCGTAACCAGGCCACGGACGCCAAAAAATCTACATCAGGCTCATGAAGAGCCCGAAAGAAGCGCCCGTGGAGCTCCTTGCCTTTCCATACTTCCTTGCGGTCATCAGTAGTTAGTACCACAGGTTTGCGCCAGTTCTCTTTAGCCATGGACAACGGGGTGAGTCCCTTGTCCACTGCGACCACATCGCGGTGCATACCCACGTCGGTTTTGAGAAAGTATTCTCTGAGGCTGCACACCTCGCGGTTGTGTAGAGTCTTTGCGTTCAAAAAGCCACGACCTCCACACTTCCGCGGGATGTACAGTCTCATCACCGAAGATCGTGGGTGATGCATCCGATTTGCGGTCAGCAATGTACGGACCCGCCTATCCAGAGCGTCTAACTCGGTCTGAGTCCATTTGAGTATGCCGAAAGAGTACATTAACACCGGCATGACCCAACCGTTGAAGGCGCGCACTTTATTTCCGCCTGACAGAAGGCTGTTTAATACCTTCTTCAGGCGGCCAAAGAAACGCTCCTTCAACGATTGCTTCATGTCAGTAACGTTAATGCCTAACGCTTCCGACATACCCAAATACTTATAGGTTTCGGTCGAGGAGAGGGATCTAAGGTGTATGGAATCCGAAAGTTGAACCCCCTCAGATTCCATAATCTCCCCTCGCTTTACATGCATGACTGCACATTTATCCACACCAAATTCCATCCTGATGGCACTACTGAAAGTTTCAGTTACCTTCAGTAGTTCCATTAGTCGTAACTTGTTGGGGGCAATGAGTTTCAGATCATCCATGTAAAGAAGGTGAGATAAAACCTGCCCACCTCTTCTCAACCGATAGCCCAACCCTGATTCCTCCAGCAATGTGCTTAGAGGATTCAGGGCTAAGCAAAACCAAAGTGGACTCAGACTGTCGCCCTGAAATATTCCCCGTTTAATCCATATAGGCTCATCGTCCCCCTGGATCGATCGACACCCTGGATAACGAAGGACTGTGTTCCATTCCCCCATACATGACTCAAGGAAGGTGCGTAGAGTTGCATCTATTTTATACAACTCCAACACCCTCATGAGCCATGTATGTGTGTCGACAAATCCTTGCGGGATCGACGAACCTGTTGGCTTATGGTCATGTCTATGAGGAGTAGCTCCTTAGTACCGCGTGACCCGTTCCTACATCCATTCTGAGAAGCAGACATAATTGAATTGTTTTCAATGTGCTTAGTAATTTTTGTTCTCAGAATGGATGTAAGAAGTTTATAGACCGTTGACAAGCATGTTATCGGTCTATAATTCTTGGGATCCGCAGTACTACCTGTCTTATGGAGCAGATGGGTAACGCCAGTTGTTAGAAACCGAGGTAGCGACCCAGATTCTAAAGATGACTGGAATTGAGATGCTAGGAGCGCGTGTGAGCTGCTATACCATTTTAACCAGAAGTTTTGCAGTCCGTCCGGTCCTGGAGACTTCCAATTCGGTAACGGACGGACTGCTCTGGCTACATCTGTTGGGCTGATAACAACTTTTTCCATTTCTGGTATAGCTTCGCACACGCGCTCGACATCACGCATCCAGCCACCCTCAGTGTGACAGACGGGCACCGACCAGATACTGCGCCAGAATGCGTTCGTGGTAGCATCATCCGGGCGGAGCCCGTCAGTCACATTTTGCTCAGGTCGCTCCCAAGCTCTGTATACCCATCTCTCATCGCTCTGGAACATGCGATTCTGCGAGTACCGGTCGACTCGCCGCTTATAACGTCGAATACGGCTAGCCCATGCACAAACTTTCTGCTTCAGGAAGTCAATGCGCTCCGTGACGTGAGATAAGTATTCTCGAGGGCTAATTCCAGTCCCCGAGAACGCTCGCCTCACGTAGCGTAATACACGTGGTCGCGTATTGCCCTCCCTGAAGCAGTATAGTTTACCAATGAGTGCTCTGGCCCCATCAATACGCCTCTCAATCCTACATTGCCAGGCTGGGGCGGCAGGCGTTGGTCGAGTAGCTCCGTCACAACTTGGTAGTTTTACGTTAGCTAAACGACATGCCGCAATAGCCCCGCAATAGAGGATCGAGTGCGTATCAACGAGGTTTACACTGCTCTCGAATACATTCTCAAGCAGCGAATCCAGAGCACACACTAGCGCCCTATTTTTTTTGTGCATAGGTAACCGGGGTAGACGAGGTCTAAGAGCGATTGGAGTCGATCTGTACTCGCAGAGTGCATCCTCCAGTGCGCTCCTCAGTCGATCGTTGCACTGGCTACTTACTGCGACAACCCTATCATCTGCTTCATTATCACCATGATTGGACCGCGGCGTGAATGCATCTGTAGCCCGTGGTGCCGCGGTCTGTGGCTGTGTTGGAGTCGAGATGATACGGTTGCTCAGTACTTCTGAGCGCAGCCTATCAAGTGCGGCGTCGTCCAATCTGTGATTCCGTTGGATAACCCGCACCTGATCCGACAATCGTTGGGTCGTGACGTTGACGGATGGTTCAAGTTCCTGAAAAAGAGACAGCATCCTAACACGGTACGCAGTGAGGTTAGTTCCCCCCTCTGTAGCCCCGTAATATGCGCGCATGACGTTCTCATTCATGGATTGAGTCCATTTCA
The DNA here is from genome assembly GCA_949319445.1 of Mythimna lalbum. Taxonomy (NCBI): domain Eukaryota; kingdom Metazoa; phylum Arthropoda; class Insecta; order Lepidoptera; family Noctuidae; genus Mythimna; species Mythimna lalbum. The sequence continues at coordinate 19,384,164 of OX439362.1, read as the reverse complement.
TGCGCTGCACACAACCACCGGCAGCGGGGACCCGGCTCGGAGCCGGTTGGCTCCTGGATCCTAAGCCGTTCGGTGGCCGGCCTCTCCCCGGCCGGCGTACAGGTGTTGGCGACGTCGGTGGGGAGAAATACTCGTCGCTCGAGCTCGACGCAACTGCAGCCACCGGTGACACTGGTGATCCGAGATCCGGCGGCGGCGAGGCGGAGCTGAGCGACGAGCCCGGGGGTGAATGGCGTGCGCGTCGTGCAGCTGATCTTGTCAACATTATCGTCCAACGTTCATTTGATCCCTTGTTCTCGTAAATATTATTTTTTCCGATGTTGTCATTTTCATTTCTTTGTTGACAGATGTCATATTGTGAGGTATTTTAATTTTCTGCAAGATTATATTTTTTGAGGTTTATTGTTTTGGTTGAAGGTTTTCTTGGTTTTTTATAATATTGGCTTCGTCGTATCAAATAGTATTTGTCTTGGTTTTCGGTAAATCTAGTAAAAATGAATTTATTTAAAGGGATATGAAAACGTTTGACTTTTGTTGTCAGTGGGTTGCCAGTTATTTTTATTATTATTTATTATATCTAATGGTGGCTTATGCTGTCGAAGGCCTTACTGTAATCTACAAATGCTATGTAGGGGTCTCTTAAATTCTTTGTTCTTCTCCATCACTTGTCCAAGTCAATGCAGATGATTTGTCGTACTGTAGCCTGATCGGAATTCTACCTGTTCTTTTGGTTGTGCGTCATCGATAACAGTTGATATTCTTTTTGGAATTATTGATGCAAAGAGCTTGTACAAACATGCCAATAGACTTATGGGCTTATATTTACCAACATCAAGGGGATTGCCTTTTTTATATAATAGTATGATGTCTGAAAAGCACCATTGTTTTGAGACGGTTTCTGTTTCTAATATGAGATTAAATAATTGTGTAAAATGGTTAAGTAGAGCAGCTGCAGCGTGTTTGAGCATTTCATTACTGATCCCATCAGGTCCTGGGCTTTTTACAGTTTTTAATAGTTTGATATGTTCGTATACTTCATTTGTTTCTATTGGGGATAAATTTTCTGTATTTAGGCTGTACTTTACTTTTTTGGTGTAATTTTTCTGGTTTCTAAGTTTCTTGTAGAAATCAGTTGCCTGGTCTATTATGTCTTCTCTGGATTTGGTTTCTGTCGTCTTAGTTTCTAATTTTCGTATCCAGATTTTATGTAAGCATAGCTCCCTAAATGCCTTTTTAGTACTTCTGAACTTGGTTATGTTTTGTGTTTTGTCTATGGTTTTTATAGTCTTTCCGTATCTCTTTGTTGGTTTGTTTAAATAGTTGCCCGAGTTTTTTTTCATCTCTTTCGACTTGTTTTTTGTGCATATAAGTTAGGTACGTCTTTTTATTAATGCTAATGTTTTTCTGCTAAATATTTTATGCTTTTTCTGTTTCTTTTTTTCTGTTATTCAGATTTAATCTTGAAGTTAGTGCTTGTTCTAGAGTATCGCAATAGTTCTGGACATCAATATATTCTTCTACTTTTTTATCAAATTTGTAGGATCTTAGGTTATAAACATATGTGTTCATATCTTCTTTAGTTAGTAGGATATTAGGGAATTGAAGGATTTTCTGTTCTTTCCGGAAAATATAACATTACTGTAGCTCTTAAAATGACGTGCCTAATTACTCTTAACATTACACAACAGAATAACCAGTTGCTTAAAATTTACGCTGCATCAGTTTTAAGAAAATTAAGTAACGTGTATTCTAAATATTAAAATGTAAACTTATCACTCACCTTTTCAGAAACGCAATTGAAGTAAAACAAAGACAATATAAAGAAATAAACAACATTTATCTGATCAGCCATAGTTTAATGAACCATGCGCTTCGATAAAATTTAACAAAATATTTAATGCAAATGTCGTCCAGTTTTTACCCGACTACGTTTTTATATTAAGACCTTCCATTATGTATCGTTGATTGAAATGATATTTTATGGTTCGTAAACCATCTAATTTGAATGTAATTGCGATCAAAATTGTGCATGAGAGGTAGGTTAAAGAATTATTAATATAATTATCTGTCTAAAAATAGACATTTTTCATTAGATTTTTTATATAGATAGTTATGGTATTTTAAGCAGTTTACCTAAATGTTTTGTCCACAAATCAATTTAATTCATGTCGTAATCAACTCGAAACTCTTCATAAGAGGTGTTCCGTAGCTGTCTAAATTAATAGGGATCTTAAAAGGAACGCGTGCTATTTTAACACCAAGAAGTAGTAAAGAAACAGCGATTCTTGAAGACGAAACAAAGATGGTAATTTTGCTTTTTCTCCTGATATCTACAAAAAATTCAGTCATCATCATCATCATTGCAGCCGAAAGCTGTTCACTGTTAGACATAGGCCTCCCTCAAGTGTTGCCATAATGATTGGTCCTGTGCGTCTCGCATCCATAGGATTCTCGCGACCCTAACCAAGTCATCGTTCCACCTAGTGGGAGCGCTTCCAGCGCTGTGTCAGAATCAGAATCATTTATTATTTGTAAACATAGGTGATAATTATATACAAGATCTTAAAAATTAGGTAGTGCGCTATGTTTTGTCAGTTGACATCCAAATTGGTAATACGTGGTTGCCATTACAGAATCTTTCATCTCCATCGACCATCTGTTCTGCGAGCAATTTGTTTTATATAATTAAGTGGTATAAAAAAATGTTACTATTTCTAGTTTGCAGAAATAGTACCTACATTATGATATAAGTATGTAATGTTAGTGATTACCGTTGAGGCGGTATTTAGACCCGAGCCATGGCGAGGGTCTTAAGAGAGCCGAGAACGGTAATCATTAATTACTCACATGTATCATACGACGTTTTTCAATACACTTGTGAAGAAAGTAAAACTAGTAAACTTTTGTGGCGGTAAAAGTCTGTTTTCATATGCGTGCCCACTTTTTTTTTCTTTTCCTCGTGGGAGACGATGCGTGCCCATCCAGATACAATAAATGTAATAAAATTATGGTGGGAGAGAGGTTGAAAAAAAAGGATTTTAACCACATTAATATATAATATAATATAATTATATATTCCACAACTATCACACAATGCCGTCTAGTTCCAAGCTAAGCAGAGCTTGTGTTATGGGTACTAGACAACTGAAAAACATACTTATATATTTCTAAATACATAAATATTATAGATAAATTACACCCAGACACAGACCAAATGATCATTTTCATCACATAAACATTTGTCCTGGGTGGGAATCGAACCCACGACCTCCGGCATAGCAGTCAGGGCCACCACTAGACCAAAAGGCCAATTCAAAGGGTGCAGTTTCATAAAACGACAATTTCATAGGTAAAGACCGATTATTTTCTATAACTTTCACAAGATTTAAGAATATGGGATATCAGGTGAAAATTTATCAACAATTTGTATACAAACCGGTGGCTAGAAATAGGAATCGTGGTCCCAATAAAACTAATTAAACTAGCTGCTCTCAGCGGCTTCACCCGCGTGATAGCAGTAAATTATCCCAAGGGAACATACTTCCGGGATAAAAGTATCCCATGTCCTATTCCAGGACATGGTCTATCCGTGTACCTAGTTTCATTAAAATTGGTTTTGCCATTTAGGCATGACGGCATAATAAACAAACTCACTTTCGCTTTTATAATATTAGTAAGGATGTATGTTATGCTTATAAAAATTGGCCAAGAGTGAATAGGGTATGTAGCGTTAAAAAAAAAGAAAATCACTACTTGTATACGTATAATTTTGCATGTAAAAAATACCAACATAGAAGAATTATAAAAGGGAATAAAAATATCGGCGACTTTAAATATGAAAATAGGGTTTCGGTAAAGTGGCGAAATGGATCTGAAAAAAAAAAATTAATAATTTTGGAAGTAGTGCCTATAGGTGTAAGGGATTGCAATCACTGAGCCTCAGACGCGAACTAACTATGATCGTAAACTATCAAAGAAATCAGTTCATTCCGCAACCTTTTGACACGAATTGCTGTGATTATATAAAACAGATAGCGTAAAAAAACTACTCAAATAATACTTTGCTACTGCTATAATATTAGAAAAAAAAATGGATCAGGAAAAACTTCACGTGGAGTGACGTCACGATGTCCACCGGGGTATTCTCTAGTTTTGGTATTGTCATGCGCTAGTTGGCGCACGTATTAATCAATTCCAATGGAGAACAGTCCACTTCTGTTAATTTCTCCCTGAATATGGAATGCTCCAAGAACCGATTGACAAATAATCTATCGTGAGAAGAAAAGGAAAATTACACCATGAGACACGAAACTGAACCTTCAAAGCAGCCAAAACTTAAAATATTTAAAATACATACCGGTTCTTTATATTTAATAAAACTTATCCGTTTTTTTTATTTACTACGGAGTTTCACAAAACATTTTGCAGTTAAATCATTATAATCACATTTCCTTTTCAAATCGTGTTCATCAAGCACTTTCCTTCAGCAAATTTCGTCGCCGATTGACAAATATAATTTTTCCTTGTCAACCAAACAAATTTTCTATTCCAAGTTCGAACCAAAAAAAATAATATTAGAAAAAGGTAAACTAACGCAAACGGAAAAGTTTTTATTAACCTAAACGAATTAAGCAGCATGATAATGCTGCAGGTACTTCTAGGCAAGAGTACTCCGTCGTCAACCATATCATCGCTTACTATCAGGCGGTCAAACGCAAGCCTATCAATAAATCTATACATATAATAAATCTGTAGAGAGGTCAATTCTGTACATGAAATATATTTCCAAAATAACTATCAAGGGGTGATTAGTGATCGATGCTGATGCCAAAAATGCAAACAGTAAAATTTTTGTCTGTCTGTCTGTCTGTCTGTCTGTATGTTCTTTATAGAAACAAAAACTACTCGATGGATTTTAACGAAACTTGGTACAATCATTCTTCATACTCCTAGGCAGGTTATAGTATACTTTTCATCACGCTACAATCAATAGGAGCAGAGCAGTGAAGGGAAATGTTGGGGAAACGGGAGAAATTACTCCATTTTTTAAGCTTCCGTCGCGTTTGCAGCCTTAATGGTAAAAGCTACACCGAAATCATGTATGACGGAAATGTTCTCCTTAAAATTATATAAAAAATATCCCACAACAGCATATGTCTATCTTTTATGGTTGACTCACAATAACACGTGTAACTCCCGATAGCTTAGCAGTTCGGAGCTTTCTGTTTACTTTGCTACTCTTACGTTTATAACACTCTCACTCATCCCTAATTAAAAAAAGTTAACATTATTATCTATTCAATAAAAAAAGAATCATAGAAATCGGTATAGAAACACCAAAGTTATACATGAAATACGCTAATAAGCCATCGCGCGTGAATACAGAATCATGCTATAAGGATTATTATTGTGTAACGGTCGCCGCGCTCGACGCGACTCGCGGCGGCAATATTTGGCTGTTGATGCGAATAGACGTTCAGAGTGTTCGACCTTATTGACAGACAATAATTGATTTTAACAAACCGTGCTTATCAGTGCGACTTTTAGTCTACTCTTACGTTTAATAATTTATTTTTAGAGTTCTTTGGTTGTTATTTTATAAAATAGGTATTTCTTGGCTGTCTGTCTGTTTGTTCAGGCATCACGCAAAAACTACTGGTCCGATTACGATGAAACTTGGTATAATTATTCTTTAATATCCTGGGCACCACACTGGGTACTTTTTATCCCGGAAAAGTATATATAATAAAAACAAACTTAATTTTGCGGTTCGATCCCTAGACCCGATTACTGTACCAACCGCAAATAATAAGTTGGTCGTAGGTTACGTCACCCGCTGTGGAGTTCACTAAGGGGCGCTGCACATGGCTAAGATACTATAATATTTGGGTAAATAATATGTAGTTTCCGTTATCTAAACGTTTCGTAAATGGCGTTGGCGTCGACTTAGATCATGCTATGGGAACACTTTTTGGGAATAAAGAAAGGAGCGCGTTTTCCTATAGCCCGTTTATTAATTACATCGAACACGGAGACATTGGCACCATCTCTAAGGTGTGTGCACACTGTCACGCGCGTAAGTGGAAGGAAGAGATCTGAACGTCTCGAATCGTCTCGCGCATCACGTTGTTTTCCAGTCCCCGGGCTCTTAGAATTCGACATCAGACGTTTCAGATCTTTGATTTTGACGACCCCGTTGTCGCTGGCATAAGCAACAGGATCCGCGTACGAAGTCGCTGGCAGAAGCTAGTAATTAATAAAAATAATTGTTTTTTTGAAAATTATATCAATGATAAATGATGATAAATGATATTTATTTTGTAAGTAGGTTTAAAAAACACTTTTACACGTCAATTTTTTTCGTCAGCTTAAACGAGATGAGACCGGTGTTTCCTTGCTGACTACCCTGAGAAGAAACACCAAAAAAACTCAGGGGTCAAAGTCTCTTTTAAAGTCCATACAGTAAAAATGTAATGGTCAAATCACATGAGAATCATGCAGATTTATCTGAGATGGTCTTTTGAAGAAAGAATCAATTGTGACCGAAGAAAAGATTGATGACTTGTGTGAGGATTGATATGAAAGAAAAGGAAGTAAGTGATAGTTTGACGGGTGACAGAACAGAATGGATGAAAAAAACGTGTTGCGCCGACCTCAAGTAATATGGGATAAGGGCAGGAAGAAGGATATCTTCTTCTTCAAAATTCTTTCTTCCAAATATCGTATAATTATATAGGTAAGTATATGTAAAACTCCATTATAGCCCCGTAAACAATATCATACCGGAAAACGTATAATTGTAACATATGGAAAATCGGCACCGGAAATTGTCTAGTGACAAATTGATCGTTATCAGGTCAACTCATAATTGATACCTATGGTGCAGCCAGTTCCTCTACCATGAGTTTAAGGCAATAGTTTGGAGGTAGGCGGAACAGAGAGTTAAGTCCCACATAACTCCGTTGAAAAGGTAGGATCCTCCGACCAGACAGGTGTTATGGTCTGGTGGGATACTGCCCGATAGTTATTTTCGGGCTGTCGTATATACTACTCTGTCAAGAAAGTACCGGGAAAAGATCAATAATACACAAAATGTCTGTTATTATACTAATGTTATTATAATGACTTTAATGCGATTGGTTTTTGGAGAAAATTCAGATCTTTTGGGACTAGCCGAGCAGCAACATGTTTCATACCCAAATGATTAGTTAAAATGGTACGGATCGACTCGTGAGATACAGAAAGTTCGGCGGCTATCTCTCTCAGAGTTGAATGGGGATTTTCAGTCACTATTTCCTTCACTTTTGCGATGTTAACTTCAGTTGCAGACGTTGACGGCCTACCAGAGCGAGGCAAATCTTCCATCACATCTCGACCGCTTTTGAACGCTTTGAACCACTCATAAGCACGAGTTTTTGATAAAGTCGATTCACCGTAAGCCTTCTGTAACATTTTCAGTGACTCCGAACACGAAATTCCATTGGCGATGCAAAATTTAAGACAAACTCTTTGTTCGATATTTTAGTCCATTATGAAATTCGTAATACACACTATATATGATATTACTAAAACCAGCACTGTATTTAATATAAATAACAGATGCAACTCAAACTCCGCGCCAAAATGGAAAACAGTTGTGCCAATCTAACAACTACAAAAAATCAAAAATTTGAATTTGGAACCATAAACAAATCATCCATTCCCGATACTTTTTTGACTGAATGTATTCAATACGCGCGGAGAACTTTGATTGCGCGATGCAGGATTTCGTATTTTCTTTGTAAAGGGTCTTTCATCTAGAGCGGGCAAAGATTTTATATATAGTAGGATATATAAAATCTTTGAGAGCGGGTCGATGTTGACAGTTTGTGTTGGCCATGTTGTTTTTGCGGCAACTGTCAAATATATGGTTTCTTATTTAGTCACTGATGCCAAATCACCATGGCAAGTTACACGATTGAGCAGCATGTCCAATAATAAAACTTTATTATCAAAATCAATGTTTGTTAGTGCAAACGTTGTGCACACTACGTCCATTTTACGGCAGACGCGGTGGCCCTTCAAATTCGACTCTCCAACGTTTGGTGACCAAATTCGAAACAACCGTTTTGGTAAACAACCAACCAACACCGTTATGTCAAAGGAACGTCAGATCGGCCAAGAACATCGCCGCTGTCCGTGAGAGTGTACAGGCGACTCCAAGGCAGTCATTTATCGCCGTGTACAAGAACTCGGCCTTTCACAGACTTCAACGTGGAGAATTTTGCGTCGGGACTTGGGTCTGTACCCGTACAAGGTCCAACTGACCCAGAAATTCAAAGTTCGACCACAGGCAGCTCCGTTTGTTCGCTAACTAGGCTTTGGAACGTTTGGAAGAGGAGCGGTCAGATTCAGCCGGATCTATGCAGCATAGTAATTGAAAATTGGGCCTCTTGGTTTCGTTTTATCGTTCAAAGCCGCGGCGGACATTTGAACGATGACATATTCCACACTTAATGGTATAAATGGGGCTTTCAAATAAAAAAATAATATCGTTATTAACCCTTCAGATACCGTCAATTAGAGACATAATAGTAAGACAATAGATGCGCGACCACCGGTGGTCGCTTGGGGATTCATGAATTAAATCACACGCAGTTTGTTTTATTCAAATTCAACATTCGACCCATCCTTGTTGAAAGACCCTTTAGTTCTTATGTGGCGCCATAGATGTCGCCACAATAGTATTCGTCGCTACTCTTTTATATGGGAAAATTTGCAGCGCCTCTAGCGGTCACTTGTAGAGCTAAAATCGGTAGTATGAGTCATCAAGTACAAAACGTAGGTATCGAGTAGAACCTTACTAGTACCTAACTAAAGTTTTTGTAGTTTCCTATAGAAAATCGGTACCATGAGTAACAAATTTGACAGACGCTATCGAAAGAAACCGTTACTACAAGTAATAAATTAAGTAACTCGCTAGCATATTGAAGGATGAAAGTGTTGTGAAAAGTGTCGAGTAAAACAATATTTCATTTATTTTTGCATAATCCGGTAAAACAAAAAAAAAGTTTGTCTGTAAGAGATCGCCCTGTGCGATAAGACCTCCCATTGTACACTTATTTTGAATAATGTTTGTCCTGTATTTTTCTTTGTTTATGTGGTGTACAATAAAGAATATAATAAATAAAACTTATTTAAGGGGATGCAACTCGACACACATTTTCACTGTATTTCATACTTGACAGGCCTGTCGGTCTAGTGGTTAGTGGCCCTGACTGCTATGCCGGAGGTCGTGGGTTCGATTCCCACCCAGGACAAATGTTTATGTGATGAGCATGATCATTTGTTCTGTGTCTGGGCGTAATTTATCTATAATTTGTATGTATTTAGAAATATATAAGTATGTTTATCAGTTATCTAGTACCCATAACAGAAGCTCTGCTTAGCTTGGGACTAGACGGCGTTGTGTGATAGTTGTGGAATATTATATTATATTATATTATACAACCGCTCTTACTCGATTATGACCTTATTACACATTTTTCATTGATTATTTTGGAAACACAGTATCTTGTGGATATTATCTAGGCTTCTATTGAAATCAATGTCTAATTTTGTGTTTAGGAACACATTTACAGTTACAGTTATTACACACAATTACAGTTATTTTATCCAGAAAATGTTGTACTGTGTTTCCAAAAAACTATGCTAATATCTAATGAAAAGTGTGTAATAACGTCATAATCGGGTAAAAGCGGTTGTACTTATGAAAAACAGTGAAAATGTGTGTCGAGATGCATCCCCTTAATTGTAAACTATTCGAAACGCGTTTATTCGATATCGACTGCCGTAAGATGGTGTAGTTTTTCGATAGTAACTCATGGTAAGGGTACAGATCGGGCCGCTCGCGAGTCGTTAGCGAGCCGCTTGCAAAACTGCGCGCGCGCATGCATTTCACGTTCGTACAGGCTCGTGAAGGCTCGCACGCGGCACTTTCGCCGGATCTATTTTTTCATTATTGTTTTATGGTGGGGAAAATCATCCCATGACAACTCTCGCTCTTGGGCGGAGCGGGAGACTGACTCTTATTGACTCAAAACCCACCCCGTTCCTTCTAGCCTTCATACCGGGGCTCGAGCTATTTTCATATAACCCTGGCCCCAGTAGGCTTCGACCCAGCTGAGCCTCTGCTAATGCTGACAACTCCTTGAGGCGCGCAGGAACAGTGCGCACCATCGACGTCTTGGGCTCGGTCCGGACAGTTACAAATAAAAAGGACAATACAGGTTTTTCTATTATGTGTATATAAGAAAGTAATATGTTATATATAAAATAAAAATAAATTTCATAAGAAGTGGAATGACGTAGTCTTACGGTCCAGTTCGTACTCGTACGAACTATGCTGTTAAAAGATTTTCTAAAATCATAAAATTTTCCTCTAATACGAGTAAGTAAGTAAAATTGATATGCACCCCACTGAGCAAGGTAGCCTGAATACAAATAAGATATATTGTAATACTCGTATATTATATTCATATCCCTGTAAACCCCAGTAATCCCTCGTTTAGTGGGTCTTATCTGAATTGTCGGTTAATGTAAATCTATTGTCCGGGAATAGTTTGTAGTTAATCTGTAGCATTAAAGTTCAGGGGTAGAGGATGAAATATTGTTGTTATGCATACTGGAAAGACTAAGGGTCCTTTTAAATAAGAAAATTAATTGGTTTATAAACGTTTTGTTAATGTATTATATACCTACTTTATTGAGAGAGATAAAGAGCAGTTTTGGCCGAGTGGTAACTGTTCGAACTTACAAGTTGTAAGTCGCGGCGTTAAGCTCAGCCAGGCGCATTACTTTGTGTAATTTATTTAAAACATCGTGACGAAACCGGCATGTGCTAGAACCAAAAATTCGAAGACATGTGACATTCACCAAGCTGCAATAGGCCCGCGCGGTGAAAAAAAAAATGGTCAAATCATATGAGGTCTTGTGAAGAAAGAACCACATACATTTGAATGGACCAGTCCAGTCAGTGCAAGCATTTGATCTCTTATCCTGGAATAGACAGTAATTCTTAGTTTTATGCAGAGATATATCAATTGGTTGTAATTTAAATGTAACTAATATTAATTAAAAAGTAAGATGAAGCAGAGAGTTGCCACGTATTCTTTGCAATTGACGCAATATCTTTTTTTTTTTCTTCCATTCCGTCCTGTCACTCGTCATACCACCCCTAACATATGAACCTATCTAACATATCATATCCTTTTTCTTTCATATCATTTCATCTTTTCTTTGGCAACCATTTACCTCTTCATTCATCCACATGTATACTCATAACTCTTCTATAAGTATGCGTTTCATCTGTCCTCTACATATGACGATACAAAGACTAACGATTCCCTTTCCACTTTTTAGTCACAGGTGCCACTTTCAAACTTCTACCAATATACTCATTTCTCACTTTATCCATTTTCGTCACACCTGACATCTATCTTAACATTCTCATCTCCGCTAAATGCAATATTTTTTTATCCGTCTTTTTCAGAGCCCAACATTCTGAAACATCGATTAATGACGTTGTTAATAAATTACTACTGGCCTGGTATACTTAATTTAAGTTACAAAATGCTGTTTAAATGTAAACTGTTATCGCCCGTTACTGGAATCGTTGCTGGAAGTTATTCCTATTCTTTGCGTAGAGATAGGTAAACTAGAACCTTGTATGCATGACAATATCACATCTAGAGACCACAAGGGCGTAAGGACGGTCTCTGTGAAGGATGAAGCCAGGTCACAGTCAGAGACCGATTTTGTGAGGGAACTGCGACAATTTTTTTCCCAGATTATAAAGCAGAACAAGACAAAAACAAAATTAAGGACAATACTAACGATATCTACAAAAATGTGTTAAACATCATGAGCAGTTTGAGCAGATAAAGCTGCAAAAATTAGAAACTTAGGTAGTTGCAGGGAATTTCACTATTTCCCTGCCGGAGTCTGTGTCGCCTGATAGGTACGACTACTATCTCACCTGCCCCTCTAGCCATGTTACAACCGTTTCGTTTACGTCGAACGCTTCGAGTTGACCTTGCCGCCAATTCTTTTGTAGAAACTCTTGCGTTGAGATTAGCAACTTGGCTAGGGGGGCTGATGGTAAGCTACAACGGATACGCTTGCCTAGAATTAACCTATTCATTCTTGACTTAAAGACTTCTAGATTGTAGCTATCAGGAAACACAAGACTCCGGCAGAGAATTCCTTTCCTTAGCTGTACGTACTATAAATGTGTTCCCAAAACGTTTTTATGTACAGGTGGGATATCCACGATGTACGGACTACCAGTGGTATAACGCCGTACGTCTAGTATTCTGATGATGGAACGCAATTTGATGCACTCTCCCCGAAATGTAAAAGAGAGAAAACCGACAAGCGAGGTTTCTTGATTTTTTATAAACTAAATAATACCATATGAGTATGTCAGCGCCACCTAGTATACTTCGTTGAAAGTATACCAACCATGAGAGTTGTGTGTTTTGATCTCTCTAATTTAATCTATTGCGGAATGATAGTTCAATCACGACGACTAGAACCATGGAATCTAGGCCCCAAAGTCCCCAAGTAGTTCCAGTGATACCAACAGATGGCGCTTACCGGCACCACAAGATTTACCTATAAAATGCAGATTAAGTTAGCAGAGTTTTGTTCACTAATATTTAACTAACTCAGTTATATTAGTGAACAGAACTCTACCAATATATACTATAGGGACATAATGGAAGCTTAGTAGAGCATAAATAAATTATCTGGAGATTATATAGGTAGGTAGGGCGAGCATTTTAATAAGGTAGAATCAAAGCACCATTGTCACCATTTTTATTTTGGAAATAAATATTATTATTATTATTAAAGCGCAAACAGTTTTTGTACATTGTAGTACTAAATACCATACTAGCATGTTGCCCATGACTTCATTTTGCAAAAAATTTGAATCACTTATTTATTTTGGCAACTACCTATTCATGTCAAGTTTAATAACACAAGGGATAAGACTATTTTATGACCACTTATTACTCCCTAAACCGTTTTTTTTTATGTCAGCGTGTACTGAATGAAAAGAAGAGGGCTTAGGTTTGATCCCTGAGGCACACCCCTGCCCACGCACTTAGGACTAGAGTAGAAGACTCAATAGTACCATCACTATTGATTGTCACCTGGACAAACTTCAAAGTAGCTTTCAAACGACTGAACCGTCTCAGGCCATCTAAGGGTGCGTCCGCTCAACCATCTAAGCTCGCGAGCCGTTTGCGAGCTGCCCGCGAGCTGCGCGCGTGCAGTCACGGCAATGGTTTGGTGCGCCACTTTAGTGCAACTCATGCAAGGATCGTAAAAGGCGTGCGCGCGGCTCGCGATCTGCGCGCACTTAATTCTCGCACTTACAGTTCCGTTTTCTGGCTCAGTACTTTCGAACATGTCGGACGACACTAGTTCTTTTAATAATTCTCCTCTATCCACTCCACGACAATACATACTTAGCCTCTAGTAATCAGAAACGAACTGAGCGGGTAAACAACCATTTAATAACTAAGGCGCCGCCCGCGCGCTGTTCGCGTTCGGCGCTTAGGTCGCGCGCGAACTGCGCGCAGGCGGCGCAGAAGCGGCGCACGAACAAAAATGCACGCGCGCAGTTCGCGGGCAGCTCGCAAACGGCTCGCGAGCTGCACATTCGCCGCACATTCGTCAGATGTGGACGCACCCTAAAACAAACAGTTTAGAAAAGAAATGTGACGCATTAAATGAGTCAAAAGCATGTGAGGAATTCAGTAGGACAAGCAAAGCACCCATCCCTTTGTCTCTGCCTTCAAGGATATTCCCGACCACATCATGCATGTGGCTGTACTATGTCTCTTGCGAAAACCAGATTGAGCAAGTGGCAATATGTTGTGCTCCTTGACACATGCCTCTAGCTAGTTGAAAACAACCTTCTCTCCTTAGGGAGATATAGCGGTAGGCTAATAGGGCGTAATACTTTAATGCTAATAGCTTTACGGATAGATATAACTATAGCCAATTTCCATAGATTCGGAAAAGAGAAAGTGAAGCTTGAACAGTTAATGATAACGGCTATGGCTGCAAGCGTACGAGGAAGAGTTATCATCAGCATCCCATGCGAGATATGGTTACATCCCTGAGTATTTGACGTAAGACTGCGTAACGATCTCAGCACTGTGCCTTCCTGAGCCGGCTCCAGCTGTAAATGGGTGTTTCCAATAAGTATACTCGAACTATTTTAAATCAGCAGTGGTTACGGACTGTTTTTTATTTTATTGTTGACCGGTTCGCTCTTGACCGCTATCTCTCCTGATGGAAAGCGACGATGCGGCCGACGATGGAACGCGCTTACCTAGAAGAAACGTATTCACTCTCGACTTAAAGATTCCCGGGTTGTAGCTATCAGGAAACACAGACTCCGGCAAGGAATTCCACTCTTTAGCTGCACGCACAATGAATGTGATTCCAAAACGTTTGTATAATTATGCTCGACTGTTGTATAATTATGTTCTGACCGCTCGGAAAAGTCTGATACAGCGTTGCAGGGTTTTGTAGTTTAGTTCCTATGTCGGCGATATAGATGTCGCTACTGTCAATTTTCATCTGAATCATTTATTTTGTAATTTTAATTGTACTATTTATGTACGCTACTTGCAGAAATGAAATAATATGTTATGAAAATGAAATACAAATTGATTTATTTCATGTACATCCCCAAATTCACAAATTATTATTTTTAGTTTCTTTTTATTTTGGCTACTTTTATCTCCATATCAGTGCAGCCACTAGCGATAACTTTGGTTGCTCCGCCGAATGTGTATGACACATTGCAGTAGATACGACCTTTAACAAACGGGAAACCCTTCGGCACAAATGGGATTGATAGATTTTGCATATCATATTCACCCTGAAACATAAAAGACATTTTTAATTTTTATAAAATTCCAAAATAATCATTGAACGCATATAGACTGCCCTGTTGGTCTAGTGGTTAGTGGCCTGTGCCGGAGAACGTGGGTTCGATTTCCACCCAGGACAAGTGTCTATGTGGTAAACATGATCATTTGTTCTGAGTCTGGGTGTAATTTATCTATAAGATAGAAGTAAGTATTTAGAAATATATAAGTATGTTTATCAGTTTTCTAGTTCCCATAACACAAGCTCTGCTTAGCTTGGGACTAGACGGCGTTGTGTGATAGTTGTGGAATATTAGTTTTATTATTTATTATTACAGGATCACATTGTCTTTTCGTCTGTCTATCTGTCTGTCTATCAAGACCTCTTATCTCGGGAATGTATGGAGATATCGAGTTGAAATTAAAACCATATATTCAGATCTACGGACTCTTGAAGCTGTAAAAAAATCAAACTTGTAAGTTAAGGTCAAAAAAGATACTTTAGTAGTTGTGGCAAAAATTGTACATTTCGATACTCTCGAGGAAATCAAAATTCATAGGGTACTTCCCGATGACTCAGAATCCTGAAATTTAGCATAAAGCAAGGTCTTATAGCACAAGTATAAAAATCAATCTTAAAACTGTAAATTTGTAGTTACGTCATTCCAGAATAAATTGAACTTTGGAGGTATGTGGAACAGAGAGTAAAGTCCCGCAAACCTCCGTTGGAAAGGGAGGATTCTCCGACCAGACACGTGTTATAGTCTGGTGGGCTACTGCCCGATAGTTAATTTTGGGCTGTCGTATATATTCAAATCGCACGGACTTTGATTGCGCGATGCAAAGTTGCGTATTTTCTTCGTAGTTCTTATGTGGCATCATAGATGTCGCTACAGAACTATTTACATATTTAAGTAAGTTTGTACGGAACCCGCAGGGTGCGAGTAATATAATAAAGAGGTAAAGTTGGTTTTTATGTTTTTTTGGTTCGTAGGAGGTAATCTCTAGAAGTACTATTCCGATTGCTAAAATTGTTTCACCTATAAAACGCTGCTTTATTCCTGAATTACATAAGCTATGTTTACGAACGCGGGCAAACCCGCGGGCAAAAACTAGTTTTTTTTATAAAAATTATCTTGTTTAATGATACAAATGTGTAGACATACCGCTGGATAAGGACAAGATCCACTTCCTAATGCTTTACGCATTGTTTCGCCAAAAATTGGGTCTTTGTTTACCAAGTCGCAAAATGGATAATGCATCTCAACGAAACTGCGTCGGTATCTGTTTGTGAGAAACTGGTAGAAGTAAAAGTTCAGCTGTAACAAATATCAATCAGGAATTCAAAATTGCATGAATGTGGTTTACTTAAAAAATGCTTTGATTAGAAACAACGAAAAAAAGCAAGAAAGAAAGAAAGAAAGAAAGAAAGAAAGGAAGAAAGAAAGAAAGAAAGAAAGAAAGGAAGAAAGAAAGAAAAACAGTTTATTACTTTGTTACGGGGCAGCCCCATCAACATCCTGAATCCGTTATTAGGTATATTGGTTTGGTTATAGATACAGGGTGTAAGGGACAGCCCTCCACAAACTTTAAGTGCTTGCTCAGTAGATGAAGCTGAACAACCTTCCACAGGAAAATAAAAAAAACAGCCTTACCATACAATATTAAAAACTTGATTGGACAGTTTGTTTGGAGAGGCCGATTTTTTTTCGTTTCCTGAAAAAAAATCTTGTGGAAGGTTGTTCAGCTTTGTCTACTGAGCTTGCCCTTAAAGCTTGTGGAGGGCTGTCCCTTACACCCTGTATTTATAATCAAACCAATATAATAACATATTCAGGATATTGATAGGGCTGCCCCGTAACAGAGTATCGAATATCACAAATAAGAATTTTTTTATTTAGGATGTAGTCATGAAATGGGGCATAGTTCAAGAGCGAGCGTACCTAGCTAGTCCAGTATTTTAGGGGCCCCGACATGGACAGTAACCCGTCCGAGTTGGTGGCGCCACCAAATATAATGAAATATGATAATGAAAATTTTAATGATAATGATAATTTTGAATGATAATTTTAATGTTAATGATAATTTTGAATGATAATTTTAATGATATTGATGTTATTGATGATTATAATGATTACTTATGTGATTTATTTTATTTTTATTATTTTCATACTCATACTCATACTCAATTCTTTATTGCAATCCATATGTTTACATAGATGGTTTTAAAAATTTATAGATCAATATGGACCCTGTCGGGCACAGCAAAAAGTAGGAGAGAGGAAGAGGGCTAATTAGCAATTTACGGAGTTGAATATATAATGATTGTAGATCTAATTTGCTCCATTTAATTAGGTTTATTATTATGTATGTATCTATACTAATATTATAAAGAGGTAAAATTTGTAAGTTTGTAAGTTTGTAAGTTTGTAAGTTTGTAAGTTTGTAAGTTTGTAAGTTTGTAAGTTTGTATGTAGGGGGTAATCTCTGGAACTAATAATCCAATTCTAAATTTTTTTTTACTGGTAGAAAGCTACATTATTCCGGAGTGCTATAGGCTATAAATTGTTTCTATAGCATGTATATTAACCGAGCTATCACAACTTTTGTCTAGCAAGTCGGAAAAAAATACCTCATAAAATAGAATTATTTGCGTGCGCTGCCTAAACAGTTACTTAAAATTAAAAACAATGTATGGCTACCTGGTTCGTCTTAATTATTTCTACAAAAAAGTCCGCGGTACCATATCTCTATCTTTTATATTTCATCTTTTATACTTCTTTTATTGCATTAAAAATATTTTTTTTCGGCATACTTACGTTTGGTTGATTATTTGAGCAACAAAATATTAATTCTTATGACAATAAATTATTTCAGTATCACAAGAACATTATACAGATAAGATTTGCCATTTACAGCATAGCAATTGGTCATACAGTTTCGAAGATAATATAAAATTACTAAAACGCAAAATGCCCCTAGCGTAACTTTCATTGTGCAGACGTTTTACCTATTTTTTTTTTATGGTGGGCAAAAATCATCTTATGACAACCCCCGCCCTTGGGTGGAGTGAGAGATAGTGTCAGACTCTTACTGACTAAAAACCCACCCCGTTCCTTCTAGCCTTCAAACCAGGGCACGAGTTCCCTTTCGGATAACCCTGGACCCGGTAGGCTTCGACCCAGCTGGGCCTCTGCTGTTGCTGACAACTTCTTGAGGCGCGCGGGAACAGTGCGCGCCGTTGACGTCATGAGCTCGGTCCATTACCGGACGATCGGACAGCAAGCTACCCATGGCTCGCCGTCCGCGAGCCCGTGTCTATGGTGGCCGGAAATCGGGATCGGAATCCCGGCGGCGGCGGCGGGGGCGCCGTTGCCTGATGCGGTCTGCCTCCGCCTTTGCTAGCATTACTGCTTCGCAGAAGGAGGCGACCGACTGCCATTCCTCCTCGCTAAGGACCATGGCCTCAACCAGAGCCCGCCGCGAGAGGTGTCCGCCGCCGATCGCCCCCACGAGGGCACGGCGATGCTCTGCCCAGGCAGGGCACACCTCGATTGTGTGCTCCACCGTGTCCTCCGGGCGTTCCGCACAGTGGCGACACTCGGGCGTCTCTTCCGCTTTAATTCGGTGCAGGAACCTCCCGAACTTGCCATGTTTTCTGAATCGCGGTGTTAAGACTTTCTGTGGATTGATGACCCTCTCGAATTATTATGCCCACGTTGTCGTTAGTTGAAGTTCTTCTGTCAGTTGCTTATTGGTTGGTTGTTGTTGTTGATAGATACCTCATAATCGAAAATATCGTAATTTCGTTGTACGTTTTTGTATGTTCGTAGTTTCGTACTTCGTTCTATCGTAATAATCGATACGATTTTTTCGATATTACGATTGTTTTGTTTTGTAAAGGCGGACGGTGTTCGAGTCGCTCTCCTTTTGTTCATAATTGTTTTCAAGTCTGTGCGTAGTTTGTTGAGGGCATGTCTAAAAGGAAATCTCAACTGTCCCGGCAGACATCACAGACAAGAGCCGCTCGAGTACGCCGTACGGAAGAATCTGCCCCTGAAAATGAGCAGCGCCTCTCGAGAAATAGAGAATATATTTCGCAAGCACGCGCTAGAGAATCTAGCTCCGAGCGCTCACAGCGCCTCGCTAGCCAAAATGTGAGGACATCGCGGGCCCGTGCTCGAGGAACTAGCGCTGAACGTGCGCACCGTCTATCTGAGTTAAGGCAGCATGTCTCTGAGACAAGGGATAGGGAGACTAGCGCTAAACGCTCGCGGCGGCTTGGTAGGCAAAATGTCATAACATCGCAGGCCCGTGCTCGGGAATCTAGCGCTGAACGTGCGCAGCGTCTATCTCATTTAAGGCAGCATGTCTCTGAGACAAGGGATAGGGAGACTAGCGCTGAGCGCTCGCAGCGGCTCGCTAGGCAAAATGCCATAACATCACAGGCCCGTGCTCAGGAATCTAGCGCTGAACGTGCGCATCGTCTAATCGAGTGTAATCTTATTTTAAAACAAGAAATTTTCCGCGGATGAAGTCGCGGGCAGAAGCTAGTAATATTATAATACTATATCTGTGTATGAGTAAAATATATCATGTATTTTATGCTTATTTGGTGTCGTCTTTAATATTAAATTATTTAAATTAGGTGATGTATGTATATTATTATGTCTGTGTATAAGAATGCGTGAATTTTGTCAAATATTTTTATTTAATTTATTATCGTCATTATCATTATATTATTATTTAAATTAAGGACGCGTTTACGATTTGACGCGCATCAATTTTAGGTATAGAGTCTTACTACTACACGTGCACGGCTCACACACACAGCGAAATGCGCGAAGCGGCGAAATTATGAGTAACTTGACACGACTTGATACTTGAGCCTACTTTTATTTAATTTTTGCCATGTTTTTTTTTAAGTTTACTTTAATTATTTTTCAAAAAGTTCGTAACGTGAAATGGTAACAAAATTTTTACCTCGAGTGGTTTTCCACCCTTAAGAAATTTCACAAGTGTTTTGCCACTCTAAAAAAAAAATCAGTTGATCGGACTGGAAGTACAGAAAAGTGATCCGATCGATTTCCATTCTGATCAACCAGTTGAGCGGTTTAGTTGATCGGATAGGAAGTGCAGAAGGTGATCCGATCGAGTTCCATTCTGATCAACCAGTTGATCGGTTTAGTTGATCGGATAGGAAGTACTGATTTACTTAATTTCATTGGACAGTGATTGACTGGTAAGCAAGTACTTGCTAAAGTACCTATGTATTTTCGATTTGCGCGACAAGCTTTTTGAAAACAAATAATTAAAAACATAAGCTTATTTTATCTGCTGTATTTAGTATTTTTAACCGACTTAAAAAAAGGAGGATATTCTCAATTCGGATGTTTATATTTATATATTTTTTTATGTAAGAGGTAGGTATGTTAGGGCATAACTCCGTCATAATATAGACGGATTTGCAAAATTCTTTTTTGTTCGAAAGAGGTTTATTCCGAAATAGTCCCTTGTAAAGATCAGACGGGCAATTCTCGTAATTTTAAGAACGTTCACAGTCTAATCTGTCTCAATCTGTCAAAAATACCTCTAATTTCCCTACATTTTGAAAATTGTTTGACATTTGTTTGTTGCCGAGATGAGACTGCGAATAGATTTTGAATGTTTTTAATTACGAGAATTGGCCTTCTGATGATGTCGGAGAGTTGTGGGATTGGAGAGTTTCAGAGACAGACAACGGAACTCTTCAATAAATGCCAGCAAATCAACCGCAATTGCTGCTTTCGCATATTATGTATGCATTGTTTGCGTAATCACACAGTATAAAATCATGTCTGTACCCTCTAAAGGGGTACGCAGATGTGTTCAGTATACCACGGCACACCGTCATTTATCTCAAAGTTGTTATTGGGGTACCTTTAATCTTGCAAGTAAATTCGGGCAACCTTTTTTGTTTATGAATTGATTTAATTAACCGACTTAATTTAGATTAAGTATTTTTTTTTATGTAGGTAAGTTTAGATGGATTTGCAAAATTCTGTAATTTTTTAATGAATAAGCTATGCATGCCCCAGGGGTAGTACAATATAAATTTTATGAACTTTGCTTGGCCTACCCAAGCAAAGTTCATAGAGTTCATAAAATTTTGAAATTGATGATGTTTAATTTCCTGTCACTGTTATTCACATAGCAAGTAAAAAGTTTTAGGTACCTATATAATTTTGTTTTAGTATCAAAAGGTTCTCGAAAACTAGAAAGAAAATACGTTTATTTGGCACATACATATAATACTGATAAGTACTTACAATTACTTTCAAGGTTAGGATTAGGTTCCAAACATTATTAATTGCTTCATAAAAAAAGTCGTTGGCATGACAACAAGAACAACTCAATAGATATTGTTTATCTGTCAAATTGGAATGGATTGCCATTCTAAGTGTGTTACGTAATTAGGATGCCGTACGAAGCCGGGTCAGGAGCTAGTAAATGATAAAAGAAATGAATAAAACTTACGAAAGACATAAAAAATATCAATTTTTATTTTTCATTATATTATTATGACAATGACAATTATATTATTATGATGAATATTCTCGTAGTTCCATATTCCTTTTGAATCTCGTCTTAGGCCTTGGCATCTAAAACAAAAATTGTGTTATAAAAGGTATAAACTATACACACTCTTATCAGCTAGCTCTACTCGTCTATTAGTTTCAATAGCAGCCTCCAGGTCCTGGACCCGCAGGTCTCTCCATCAAGTCCGGAGGTAAGGTCTCAACATAACTAACAAAACGAGCCCAAACTCGGCACACCTAGCTCTACTGGTATACTAGTTCCAGTAGCAGTCTTCGAAGTACACCTGCAGGTCTCTCCATCAAATCCGGAGGTAAGGTCTCAACATAACTAACAAAACGAGCCCAATAAACTCGAGACACTCACACACCTAACTCTACTCGTCTATTAGTTCCAGTAGCAGTCTTCGAAGTACACCTGCAGGTCTCTCCATCAAGTCCGGAGGTAAGGTCTCAACATAACTAACAAAACGAGCCCAAACTCGACACACCTAGCTCTACTCGTCTATTAGTTCTAGTAGCAGTCTTCGAAGTACACCTGCAGGTCTCTCCATCAAGTCCGGAGGTAAGGTCTCAACATAACTAACAAAACGAGCCCAAACTCGACACACCTAGGTCTACTCGTCTATTAGTTCCAGTAGCAGTCTTCGAAGTACACCTGCAGGTCTCTCCATCAAGTCCGGTGGTAAGGTCTCAACATTACTAACAAAACGAGCCTAAACTCGACACACTCAGCTCTACTCGTCTATTAGTTCCAGTAGCAGTCTTCGAAGTACACCTGCAGGTCTCTCCATCAAGTCCGGTGGTAAGGTCTCAACATTACTAACAAAACGAGCCTAAACTCGACACACTCAGCTCTACTCGTCTATTAGTTCTAGTAGCAGTCTTCGAAGTACACCTGCAGGTCTCTCCATCAAGTCCGGTGGTAAGGTCTCAACATTACTAACAAAACGAGCCTAAACTCGACACACTCAGCTCTACTCGTCTATTAGTTCCAGTAGCAGTCTTCGAAGTACACCTGCAGGTCTCTCCATCAAGTCCGGTGGTAAGGTCTCAACATTACTAACAAAACGAGCCTAAACTCGACACACTCAGCTCTACTCGTCTATTAGTTCCAGTAGCAGTCTTCGAAGTACACCTGCAGGTCTCTCCATCAAGTCCGGAGGTAAGGTCTCAACATTACTAACAAAACAAGCCCAAACTCGACACACCTAGCTCTACTCGTCTATTAGTTCTAGTAGCAGTCTTCGAAGTACACCTGCAGGTCTCTCCATCAAGTCCGGTGGTAAGGTCTCAACATTACTAACAAAACGAGCCTAAACTCGACACACTTAGCTCTACTCGTCTATTAGTTCCAGTAGCAGTCTTCGAAGTACACCTGAAGGTCTCCCCATCAAGTCCGGAGGTAAGGTCTCAACATAACTAACAAAACGAGCCCAAACTCGGCACACCTAGCTCTACTCGTATAATAGTTCCAGTAGCAGTCTTCGAAGTACACCTGCAGGTCTCTCTATCAAGTCTGGAGGTAAGGTCTCAACATAACTAACAAAACGAGCCCAAACTCGACACACCTAGCTCTACTCGTCTATTAGTTCCAGTAGCAGTCTTCGAAGTACACCTGCAGGTCTCTCCATCAAGTCCTGAGGTAAGGTCTCAACATAACTAACAAAACGAGCCCAAACTCGGCACACCCAGCTCTTCTGGTACATTCGTTCCAGTAGCAGTCTTCGAAGTACATTTCAGGTCACTCCATCAAGTCCGAAACTAAATATGAAATTTATAAGTACATATAAGAAACTATGAATAAAATCTTACCTTGGTTGTCCGTAGTCCGTGCAGAATGCGTGAAGGATCAAGTATGTTAGGTCAAATATTTTGTATTCGTACAGCGATCTTTTCCAATACGAGGAGCTGCTTGCAAGCGTCACAGCGTCCACTCACGACGGCGGCCGAGCGCAGACTAATATTTCATTACAAATTTTTGTGCAATAAAGCAAGACAGTGACCAGTAAAATAACCCTTATTTCAATCCAATAAGAATCACGTGTTACCGCTAAATATGGGAAAAAATAAGACTCAATTTTAATTTTTTTCTGAGCGTATTGTAACATTTTGATAGTTTTTTTTGCTACCTTTTTGAGTTGAACATGTCTACTTACATAAAATATTTTTAAATACATAAATTTATGTTATTAAATAAAAGAAAAATGTCCCTAAAGTCAGTACGATGTCGTCGAATTTGTGTGAAGAGGTAACGGAAATTATTTTTTACAATATTATAAACCAAAATTTTCGAATAAAAAATTGCTACCATTTGAAGATTAAGGAGTAATCTATCTGTGGTAATTATTAGTTACTTTTAGTTTTGTACCATTTTGCCGCAAAATGCACCGAAAAACTCCTTATTTTTTTCGGAGTCGTAAACGCGTCCTTAACGAATGTGTATAATTCTTTTGTCATGTGTAAGTAAAAAAGTAATTGTCAGGTTTTTTTTTATCGTCTATATTATTGTGTTTGTCAATTATTTATGTGTATTACTATTATGTCAGTGTATGTGAATAGGTGAATTATGTCAAGTAATTATTATAATTTTCTGTTCTTATCGTCATTATTATAAATTAAATTATACATGCATCTTATTATTATTATGTCCGTGTATTAAAATAGGTATCTAAATTAAGCCAGGTATTATTATATCGTCATTATTATTAATTGTCTTAATCAATTATTTATTTGTATTACTATTATGTCATATGTATGAGAAATTGTGAATTATTTTATATATATTTTTTTTTGTTGTAGTTTTCTTCATTATTATAAATGGCATTTTTATTTAAATTAAATTATACATGCAGTTTATTATTTTTATGTCCGTATATACAAATAGGTAAATTAAGTCAGGTATTATTTATATCGTCATTATTATTAAATCAAATTTTTATTTAATCAAGTATATTATGTTATTATTTATATGTCTATTAGGAGTTGTAATAATAATATGAATCAGTACAATTAAATTCAATGTAAAGTCGAAGGCGTACTTAAGTTATGACTTTATAAGTTTATCACTTAGGTATTCGCTTATCGAGTAATAACATTTACTCAGTAAAAACTTTCTAAGTTTTTTCAAAAATACATTAATTTTCTCTTCTTTTTTTATTTCTGCGGGTAGCTTATTATATATTTTAATGGACATAACGTAGGGGCTTGTAGAATGCATTTTTAATCGAGAACTAGGCAAGTTTAGCCTAGATCGGTGTCTAAGTAGGTAGCGTGTCTGAATGTCTTCACGTTTTGAGTAAAATTCTTGATGTTTTCGTACAAATTTGCATGTTTCTAAAATGTATATACAAGGAAGAGTTAAAATGTTATGTTTTTGAAAGAACGGTTTGCAACTGTCTGTTTGCTCAATGTTTACTAGAATCCTAACCAATTTCTTTTGCAGGGTAAAAAGTGTTTGTGCATCGGTGCTGTTTCCCCAAAGGGTGCCACCATAGCTAAGCCATGCATAGGCGTAAGCATAATAGGTGGTTAGCGCTGTTTGAAAATTGGTGGTCTTTTTTATTTCATGAAGAGCGTACGAGAATCTAGAAATTTTTGAGTGAGTCTTTTGTACGTGTGATTTCCAATTTATATGTGTGTCTATATTTAGTACGAGTAAGGTAAATTCATTAACAGTTTCCAGTTTTGAGTTGCCGAAAGTAAAATCTAAATCTAAAGGTGTTCTTTGGTAAGGGTGGAAAGTTATTAGTTTTGTTTTGGTGTAATTTATCTCGAGGTTATGTTCTTTCATCCAGTTGCTTGTTTTAGTGAGTATGGAATTTAAAGTTTCTTCTATACCTTCTTTGTTTTGGCATGAGACTAAGATGGATATATCGTCCGCGAATAAGACACAGGGGCCTTCTATCGTCTTCGGTAAGTCATTGATGTAAATTAAAAATAATAAACATCCAATGACGCTTCCTTGAGGGATTGAGGCATTAATCACTTTGCTGTGGGATCGAATTTTTTCGATCTCTTTATTTTGTTGGTTAAATTATTCTATTTCAACTAATTGTTCCCTGTTTTTCAGATAAGATTTTAGCCATTCGTGAGCCTTCCCGCGTATACCTATTCCGTATAACTTGTTTAGCAGTATCCTAAATTGTACCTTGTCATAGGCTTTGGTCATGTCTAGTAGTATTCCTATTGCATATTTTTTGTTATTAATAATATTAAGGGCTTCTTGGATATACTTATAGACTGCCAAGGTGGTGGAGCGGTTTTTTCGAAAACCGTTCTGATTTTCGTTAAAAATATTATATTTTTCGCAAAACTTATAAATGCGGTCACACATGGCCTTTTCAAAGATTTTTGAAGCAGATGGTAGAAGAGCAATCGGACGATAATTATTTGGATCTGTTTTGGTATTTTTTTTTATGGATTGGCTTTATTATAGTTTGTTTTAATAAATCAGGGAAGATACCTTCGCCAAAAGACTGGTTCAGCAGCAGATAAAACGGTAAGGTAAGTTCATCTGCGCATTCTCTTAAAAGCATTGGTGGTATTTCGTCGATCCCGTGACTACTTTTATTTTTTAAGTTTTTAATTATTTTGTTCACTTCCCATGCATCTATTGGGCCAAGAAACATCGTGTTCTCTGTGGGGTTTAGTACTGAAGTGCTCCCCAGTTTCTGACTAGATGAGCTGACGCTACTATCCCCGATGGCCGCAAAGAAGTTATTAAAAATGTTGGCTACTTGTTTAGGTTCTGATATAAGTTCCTTTTCTATTTACAATTTAATGTTACTACAGTTCTTTTTTTGTTTTTTTGTTTGTTCTCTCATTTATGATACTCCACATAGTTTTAACCTTGTTGTTAGATTTCTTTATTTTATTTACATATTGAACCTTTTTTGACGCTGTAACTACTTTTTTTAATATTTTTTCATAGTTTTTATAATAATTCATAATTATTGGATTTTTAATTTTAAGAGTGAGTATTTTTAAAAGTCTTTTATTTTTATGCTGTATTGTAATGAATAATAACTACCTGTAATAAATAAATATAATTTGCCTTTTCCATCCACTTACCTCAACAGAATTGTTCAGTGGTAAAAGTGGATGCATGTATAATCGCACATAGTACCTCGGATCCTGTCGGTTCAACCTTTTACTTTGGAGAGTGATATTTTGGAGGTATTTCTGGTCAAACCAAAAAATTTCTGGACGTTCAATACTGAAGTAAGTCACCTATAACAGAAATTATTATTTAATAGCTTTTGCCCGCGGTTTCACCCGCGTACATAATCCCAGGATAAAAAGTATCGTATGTGTTATTCTGGGATATGGTCTACTCGTGTACCAAGTTTCATCGAGATCCGATCAGTAGGTTTTTCGTGAAAGAGTAACAAACATCCATACATACAAACTTTCGCATTTATAATATTAGTAGGATTTATTTATTTATATATTCTTTATTGCACATCTTATCTTATATCTTATCTATACTTATAATAAATCTGTAGAGAGGTCAATTCTGTACATGAAATATATTTCCAAAATAACTATCAGGGGGTGATTAGTGATCGATACTGATGCCAAAAATGCAAACAGTAAAATTTTTGTCTGTCTGTCTGTCTGTCTGTATGTTCTTTATAGAAACAAAAACTACTCGATGGATTTTAACGAAACTTGGTACAATCATTCTTCATACTCTTGGGCAGGTTATAGTATACTTTTCATCACGCTACAATCAATAGGAGCAGAGCAGTGCAGGGAAATGTTGGAGAAACGGGAGAAATTACTCCATTTTTTAAGCTTCCGTCGCGTTTGCAGCCTTATTGGTTAAAGCTACACAGAAATCATGTATAACGGAAATGTTCTCCTTAAAATTATATAAAAAATATCCCACGACAGCGTATATAGTATAATGTCTATCTTTTATGGTTGACACGTGTAACTCCCGATAGCTTAACAGTTCGGAGCTTTCTGTTTATTTTTGTCTACTCTTACGTTTATAACACTCTCACTCATCCCTTATTAAAAAAAGTTAATATTATTATCTATTCAATAAAAAAAAAATCATAGAAATCGGTATAGAAACACCAAAGTTATACATGAAATACGCTAATAAGCCATCGCGCGTGAATAGCGAATCATGCTATAAGTATAATATGCGGCAATATTTGGCTGTTGATGCGAATAGACGTTCAGAGTGTTCGACCTTATTGACAGACAATAATTGATTTTAACAAACCGTGCTTATCAGTGCGACTTTTAGTCTACTCTTACGTTTAATCATTTATTTTTAGAGTTCTTTGGTAGTTATTTTATAAAATAGGTATTTCTTAGTATTAGCTTAATTATAAATTAATCTTTTTTTTAAATGTATTTAGCTGTAGTTTTAAATAGGTAGGTACCTAGGTATCAAATAGGTTATTTCATTCTATTAGACGTACTTTAGGTACCTACTTATACTTATAATAAATCTGTAGAAGTGAAAATTCTGTACATTGAAAATATAAAAAAAAAAAAAACGGCAGGGGGTGTTACTAGACCGACACCGAACCCAAAAATGTGATTAAAAATTTGTCTGTCTGTCTGTTTGTTCAGGCATCACGCAAAACCTACTGGTCCGATTACGATGAAACTTGGTATAATTATTCTTTAATATCCTGGGCACCACACTGGGTACTTTTTATCCCGGAAAAGTATATACAATAAAAACAAACTTAATTTTGCGGTTCGATCCCTAGACCCGATTACTGTACCAACCGCAAATAATAAGTTGGTCGTAGGTTACGTCACCCGCTGTGGAGTTCACTAAGGGGCGCTGCACATGGCTAAGATACTATAATATTTGGGTAAATAATATGTAGTTTTCGTTATCTAAACGTTTCGTAAATGGCGTTGGCGTCGACTTAGATCATGCTATGGGAACACTTTTTGGGAATAAAAAAAGAAGCGCGTTTTCCTATAACCCGTTTATTAATTACATCGAACACGGAGACATTGGCACCATCTCTAAGGTGTGTGCACACTGTCACGCGCGTAAGTGGAAGGGAGAGATCTGGAACGTCTCGAATCGTCTCGCGCATTACGTTGTTTTCCAGTCCCCGGGCTCTTAGAATTCGACATCAGACGTTTCAGATCTTTGATTTTGACGACCCCGTTGTCGCTGGCATAAGCAACAGGATCCGCGTACGAAGTCGCTGGCAGAAGCTAGTCAAGAATAAAACTGTACAATAAGAAACCATATAATAGAAAACACACAATTGGCGGCCTTATCGCACCAGGCGATTTCTTCCAGGCAACCTACTAAAACTATTGGAAAGAGATAAAAGAAAACAACAACAAAAGAAAGAAGAAGAAAAAAAACCATTGTTCAGACAGAAGCTATAATCTTAACATATTTCTTGGTAATCAATCCACTTAAGCTTCCCAAAACCATAACCCATCATTGTTTTCTTATGTCACAACTAGCTTTTGCCCGCGGCTTCGGTCGCGTTAAATTCGGGGTAGCACGGTTCAAACAAATATCGTAAATGTGCACAGATATAAATAGAAAAACTTAACAAAATGTGTAACCTTCCTCGCTATCGAATGGTGAAAACCGCTTGAAAATCGGTGACAAACAGACAGACGCGGCGGGGAACTTTGTTTTATTATATGTATTGATACAATATCGCTCGCCGTACAAATTCATCTTAAGATACGAAAATATGAAATATTATTTATTATCTTCGTCGTGTGTGATAGTCCATTAAATTGTATGGCGAGCGATATTGTATCTTAAAATAAAATATTATAGTATCTTAGCCGTATGCAGTGCCCCTTAGTCAACTCCACTGCGGGTGACGTAACCTACGACAAACTTATTATTTTCGGTTGGTACAGTAATGGGTCTAGGGATCGACCCGCAAAATTACGTTTGTTTTTTATTGTATATACTTTTCCAGGATAAAAAGTCAGTGTGGTGCCCAAGATATTAAAGAATAATTATTTATACCTACCAAGTTTTATCGTAATCGAACCGGTAGTTTTTGCGTTATGCCTGAACAAAAAGACAGACAGACAAAATCGGTGTCGGTCCCCCTGCCATTTATTTTTTTGATATTTTCAATGAACAGAATTTTCACTTCTACAGATTTATTATAAGTATAGATAGTTCGGGAAACCGATGGATGCGAGACGCACAGGAGCGTTCGTTGTGGCGACGCTTGGGGGAGGCCTATGTCCAACAGTGGACGTGTATCGGCTGATAGATAGTTCCTACTACTACGCTTCTCCAGAACCTTTCGACTATTGACCATCATTCTACAAGTATGGTGCCCTATCCACTACTAACTGTTTGGCAAGTTTTCAGGATATGTTGGCTTTGGAAATCATTTTTGAATGGTGACTCTAACTATCTCCGCACACGGGCCTCAAAAAAAACGCTAAAAGCGGCCACAAAAAAAAAGCTAGCAGCCACCGCCAAAACAGCACAAGCGCACGACAGCTTGTGGCCGGAGAAGCTTGAAGCGGTTTCAAGCGTTTTTTTTTGTGGTGACACCGCCGCACACGAGCCACAAAAAAAGCCGCTTCAAAAAGAAGCTTGAAGCGGCGTTTTTTTGAAGATCGTGTGCGGGTCAGTTACACTTTTCTTGGAAAAAAATACAATTAATGTAAAAACTTACACTTTCAGAAACGCACTTATTAATTTTGTGATGCCAAAATAAAACCAAACCATAGATGAAATATTTTAAATTCATTTTACAATTATGTTTTATGACAGGCAAGTTTTTCAACGCAAACCACCATTTAGTCTATCTTGTTGTATCAAATGTTCCAATGATTTAAACCAAACCACTTTTATTGCTAATTGAGATAGCCCTATAGATTTACAATTGAGATAACTCCGCAACAAAATAATGAGCAAGTACCTGGTACATGCGCGCATATACGTACATATGTCAGAGAATTTATCCTGTTGTAAAAACGCTCGAGTCCGGACTAGGGAATGTTATCTCGTTCTCGCGAGATCTCGGCCTTTTTAGCGAGATTGATCTCGGACGAAAAAAGGGCGAGATCTCGCAAGTTTAACAAGATTGCACTCAAACATAAAAACGTCTTATTCGAAGCGCGGATTGACACGGACGTTAAAAAATTATAGACAGATACGTCAAACAATGTTTGATGCAAGAAAAAATATTAAAAAAATACGTGAAAATTAATTTTTATCTTATAATACTATTTTTTTGGCGGGTAAAAATTATCCAAATGACATCTCCCGCCCTTGGGCGGAGCAGGAGATAATATCAGACTATTACTGCCTTCGTGCCTTTCATACCGGGGCGGAGCTACGTTTCGGAACTAACCCTGGCTTCAGTAGGCTTCGACCCACTGCGCGCCATCGACGACTTGGGCTCGGCCCGGACAGTTATCGGACGGTCGGACAGAATACTACCCATTGCTCGCCGTCCGCAAGCCCGCGCCTATGGTTATCTTAAAATACTTATAATTTATATTATTTTTTTCCTAATTTATTCAAAAATTTTGATTATTTGCAAAAAAAAAACACAAAACTGCCAATCTGCCAATATTGTTATTCAT
Organism: Mythimna lalbum; assembly: GCA_949319445.1. Lineage (NCBI taxonomy): Eukaryota > Metazoa > Arthropoda > Insecta > Lepidoptera > Noctuidae > Mythimna > Mythimna lalbum. The sequence continues at coordinate 19,353,083 of OX439362.1, read as the reverse complement.
AATCTCGCGGGATCTCGCTTGAGCCCCAAACTCGCGAGATTTGAATTCCCTAGTCCGGACTCGAACAGTATAAGTTTAAGTTTTTAAGTTTAAGTTTTTTTAAGTTACAGAAAGTTTTATCACTTCCTACGGGATTTTTTTGCGATTACGATGAAACTTGGTATAATTATTCTTAAATATCCTGGGCACCACACTGGGTACTTTTTATCCCGGAAAAGTATATACAATAAAAAACAAACTTAATTTTGCGGTTCAATCCCTAGACCCGGTTACTGTACCAACCGAAAATAATAAGTTTGTCGTAAGCTACGTCACCCGCAGTGGAGTTCACTAAGGGGCGCTGCACACGGCTAAGATACTATAATATTTTACCTTAAGAGGGTCCTTCTCCAGTCGCTTATCGTAAACATCGAAAATGGTTTAAAAGCTTGTTACTTCATTTAATGCAATCCAACGCGATGTTTGACGAAAAGGCAACGCAAAAAAAGAGAGACAACGCCTGGAAAGTCTGTTAATATTCGGTAATTATATTCGAGATTTACTCGAGAATTTCACAAAACTTGCTCCAGGAAATAGCTGTTGTCAAAGTTCATACAAAATAGGACATTTTCAGAGGTTTTTACTGGATTAGTTTTACACAAATTTAGAAATTGGTTTCTTTAGAAACCTAGATAATATCCACAAAATACTGTGTTTCCAAAATATCTAATGAAAAGTGTGTAATAACGTCATAATCCGTTATGAGCGGTTGTATGAAAAACAGTGAAAATGTCAGTCGTGATGCACCACCTTAAGATATAATATCGCTCGCCATACAATTTAATGGACTATCACACACGACGAAGATAATAAATAATATTTCATATTTTCGTATCTTAAGATGAATTTCTACGGCGAGCGATATTGTATCAATACATATTATAAAACAAAGTTCCCCGCCGCGTCTGTCTGTTCGCGATAAACTCAAAAATTACTGCACCTATTTTCAAGCGATTTTCACCATTCGATAGAAAAAAATAAGTCCAATATATACAGCTAAAAACCTAACAAAAAATATCATAAATATTTGTAAAACATGCGAAACATACATAAAAAATAAATCAAGATGTCAAGGGAAATTTGGATTAATGTCACAACTAGGACCAGCAACAAAACCATTTGAGATAATGTCAATGGATACTATAGGTGGCTTTGGAGGATCTAGGTCAACAAAAAAATACTTTCACCTTTTAGTAGACCACTACACAAGATATGCGTTTATTGCGACTTCCAAAACACAGAATGCGAGTGACTTTGTAAAACTAACTAAGAAAGTACTAGAGACAGATGAGATTGGAATAATTCTAACAGAGCAATATCCTGGCATCAATTCAAAATAATTTAAACAATATTTACAGGAGAATAATATTAAACTAATTTTTACAGCTGTAAATACACCATTTTCGAACGGCTTGAACGAACGATTGAACCAAACAATAGTAAATAAAATTAGATGTAAAATAAATGAGAAAAACAACAAGAAAACATGGACAACAATAGCAAGAGAAAGTATACAGAAATATAATGAAACAGACCACTCTGTTACAGGATTTGCACCAAAATATTTACTGGATGGTACAAATGTCAGTATTTTACCAAATGAAATTAAGACAATAGAAAAGGAAGACAAGTGGATGGCTGATAGAAAATTAGCATTAGAGAATACAATAAAATCCCATAAGTACAACAAGAAAATATTTGATAGAAAAAGGAAGATGCAAGAGTTCGAGATAGGAGACAGTGTATATGTCGAAAATGGAAATAGACTGAATAGAAAAAAATTAGACGAATTAAAAATAGGCCCTTTCAAGATAATAGAAAAAATATCAAACTCCATTTATAAGATTGACACTGGCAACAGAAAAACAGAATCAACTTTATTCCATATAACAAAATTACAACCTGTCACAGCAGTAGATGAAGTAGAAGAAAACGAATATAAAGATAACTTGTAAGTGCATTGTGTAGATTATAGCCTATTGCTAGAAAATGGCCTGCACGCACTGCCCTGTGCTTTAATTATTTACAATTTCTGCTCTTAGGGGGGGAGATGTAATGAAATGACATTTCATTAATTCAAATTTGCCGCGCTTCGCGCGTTGAAGTTGTCAATGGAATTTATGTTCTGTGGAACGGGGTGACGTGTGATTGAATGGCAGATGATGTTTAGATTATTTTGCATATTTTATTGTTAAAAATTCTATTGTAAAGAGATGAAATAAAGGGATATAATTGAGGAGGCGATATTAGTAAACTTTAAATGTCGTTTCTTTGATTTTCAGGTAAGTTATAGGTGTAATGATCATAGTTAAACGTTGTAATATGGTAAGGACGTATTAAATAAACAAAACTTTGATTTTCAGAGAAACAATTTGTGGTTTATTTGGAAAATCCTCAATAACATATCTTATACCTATATAATTTTTTAAGTTTTCGTATATATTTCTGTGTACATTAACGATATTTGTTGAAGATGTCGGGAAAAAATAAGCCGAAAGGGGAACCGTGTTACCCCGAATTTAACGCGAGCGGGCAAAAGCTGGTCTAAGAATATATTCATAATGGTTGTGTGTTTACACTTACTTAGGTTAGTTAGACCACAAGCATGGCCAAGTTGACTCATTTTTAACTCTGTCGCCTTTTTTTCACACTCGGGTTAATTCATTTATTCACCACTAACCTCCATGTTATCCTGATCACTACCACTAACGATATCGCTATCATTTCCCATTTGTTGAAAAACACTCGACATTATTAACGCAAAAAGATATATAAAACCAGTTTCTGCCAGCGGCTCCGCTTGCTTAAGAATAGGTTTCTCCATACAACGACAACAGACGAGAAAACTGGACTGTCGTCTCGCTGATGTACTGAGAAGAGTATTCAAGATATAATATATATGAGATGTTGAAGAAGACTGAGACTGAGACCCGGACGACACGCCAGATTTCATGGCGAAGGAGCTGAGTAAACTGCCCCCCGACATTTCTTTGAAGAATTTTGTATATCAGGATTCGTTTCAGTTTCAGGAATTAAATGTCAAAGTACATCTATATATATAAAAATCAATGCCACTTTTCGTTGTTATTTTATAACTCAAGAACGGGCTCACCTATCGTAGTAGAGTAGGGTATAGTAGGGTAGAGTAGGGTAGAGTAGGGTAGAGTATGGTAGAGTAGGGTAGAGTAGGGTAGAGTAGTGTAGAGTAGGGTAGAGTAGGGTAGAGTAGTGTAGAGTAGTGTAGAGTAGAGTAGTGTAGGGTAGTGTAGGGTAGAGTAGGGTAGAGTAGGGTAGAGTAGGATGGAGTAGGGTAGAGTAGGGTAGAGTAGGACAGAGTAGGGTACAGTAGGGAAGAGCGGGAGCGAAGCCGTGCGGACAAAAGCTAGTTATTTGATATTTCAAATTGTCAAAAATAGATCGCATTTATCAATCTACCACTATTCTTTGAAAACATAGTACAAAAATATAATAAGTTTAAATTAGAGTCATTTTGTTTGGCATGACATAACAAACTATTGAACATTTCAATTCTCCAGTTGAACATACTAGAATAATAAAATATCATTACACCTATATGTAGGCAAACGTATACTGAATTATATTTGTGTGAGATAACATTAAAAGGGTTTTTCCTAATGTTTGAAATTAGAGCTGAAAGAAAAAAAAACATGTTTATTCCGCCCAGACACACAAATAATTCACAAAAAAAAAAAACAAAAGTGCCAGTCGCGAATTATTTTTACGTCAATGCGACAGAAACGTTTACCGTGTTTGGCTCTCAGGTCATGTGTGGACCGGGCATAACTGACTTGAGCCATAGCTGAGTGGTTTTTAGTAGAATTATCTATTAATTAGTTAGTTGCTGCTTAGTATAATGAGTTAGTTTTGAGTCTAGATTACTAACAAGCGTACTAATTAACGCTATGTCCAACAGTCCACTGTTTGTCTGTCGGCTGAAGTGATGATGAATGATGTACTAATTATAGCTACCAGTGGCTTGATTCAAGATGGTTTTATTTTTTCTTACTTATCTACATTGTCCTCGCAACAACAAATATGTAATCAACTCATAATATGATTTAAAAAAGTGTCCATGGAGTTCATTGCACGTTCTTTTCCATAGAAATCTACGCTTTGGAACATGCATTTTAGCTTCACTTTTTTTGGACTGATCGACATTTGACTATTCAAAATTGCCTGTAAATGGTCTACTTGAAATAAATGTTTTTGATTGGATTTGAATTCTACAGTTTGTAGTTATACAGCGTTATTTGTAAAACACTAACAACCTTGCAGGACTGTATTACATACATCATAAACAACAATATTTGTTTTATGACTTTTTATAAAACATAATACATTTACCAAAAACCAACCTTCAAGATTTCGTTGTTCTATCTAACACTTTTCAACTCTGTATTTTGCTGTACATACCTACGCCTTGCACACTGTTCTTGTAGTAATAGTAAGCAGGCTTCCAAAACATTGTCATCACACCTACCTAGCGAGAATTCGCACCATTTTCGTGTACCCAACACACTACAAATTTATACGCCAGCACAGACTTCGTAACATTTAGAACGTTCAATTTAAATATTTTTATTTTTGTATGAAAATCTGATGAACTAAAATATTATATTTTTTTCAAAGTCGTAGAACATTAGTTGTCGTTTATGATGTTTTAACATAGTCCTAAGAGGTTGCGTTTTAAAAATAACCCTGTATAGTGACATATCAAATGGTTCGGAAAGATGTTTTGTACTATAGATAATATTTTGTTAGTTTTGTTGCTGCTTATTATACACAACTTGTTTGTCTTGGAATGCAGTGTTGCCAATAGTTTAATTCATCATCATCATCATCATTTCAGCCGAAAGACGTCCACTGTTGGACATAGGCCTCCCCCAAGTGCCGCCACAATGAACGGTCCTGTGCGTCTCGCATCCATCGGATTCCCGCAACCCTTACCAGGTCATCGGCCCACCTTGTAGGAGGCCTTCTAGCGCTACGTCGTCCGGTACGTGGTCGCCATTCCAGAACCTTTCGGCCCCAACGGCCATCTATTCTTCGTGCTATGTCGGTAACCTTGGTTCCTCTGCGGATATCCTTATTCCTGATTCGATCACGCAAGGAAACTCCGAGTATAGCCCTTTCTATTGCCCTTTGGGTGACTTTGAGCCTTCTGATGAGGCCCATTGTAAGCGACCTCGTTTCAGAGCCATATGACATCACTGGCAACACACACTGGTCATAGACTTTCGTCTTGAGACACTGTGGTATGTTGGACGAGAAGATACCGCGCAGCTTCCCGAACGCTGCCCAGCCGAGTCGGATATAGTTTAATTATCAAACTTCAATACAGTGTTACTCTATTAGATGTAACTCCCCGTTTGTGATCTTCTTGAACGGTATTTTGTGTTAAGTCTAGTCTATTGTAGAGCGTCGTCTGGGTCTGTAACGATACTTCGAGAGCCACATGGTCGATTAACGGAAAGTCGACTGAACGTTTGATCCATGTTTGATCGAATAGAATTTATTGCGAAACAACCTTTTATCACCAATCGCTACTTCGACTGAACAATTCACCGAACGTTTATTAATCGATGAACCGCTCTTTCAAATGAGGTTTTGCGGTTATACACTTATTTTAATAATAGAAATTAAATTATAAAAATATTTTTTCGTCATATATTTTTTCATCCATAAAGCCGGCCACCGTAGACGGGAGGTTCCTGCATCGGAATCGAGCGGAAGAGACGCCCGGGTGTCGCCACTGTGCGGAACGCCCGGAGGACACGGTTCAGCACACAGTCGAGGTGTGCCCTGCTTGGGCGGAGCACCGCCGTGCCCTTGTGGGGGCGATCGGCAGCGGAGACCTCTCGCGCCGGGCCTTAGTTCAGGCCATGGTCCGGAGCGAGGAGGAGTTAGCAACAGGAGGGGTGGCCCAGCTGTGTCGAAGCCTACTGGGGCCAGAGTTATCCGAAAGGAACTCGAGTCGAACTTTTAATCTGTAAGAGTCTAACACTATCTCCCGCTCCACCCAAGAGCGGGGGTTGTCATAGGATGATTTTTGCCCACCGAAAAAAAAAATACTTTTGAGATATCGTACGTTCTACTCTACCCATAGATTTCGAAACAGGATTTCGGTAAAAAGAAAAAAAATAAGCCAAACCGTTTTAAAACTGAAAAGCAAGGTATATCATAACAAGCATTTATTGTTTAAGGGGAGAAAATAATACCATGTAAACTATAATTTATAACAAACCAGAATCAATCGTTTGGTACATTTTTATCAGAATTAATAATACTTTTGTTTTTGATAAACATATTTTTATGTGCCACCGCACACAGGCCTCAAAAAAACGCTGTTACACGCTTCTTTTTGAGGCGGCCTTTTTTATGGCTCATTTGCGGCGATTCATGCTGCCACAAAAAAGGCTTGAAGCCGCTTCAAGCTTCTCTGGCCACAAGCTGTTGCGCGCTTCAGCTGTTTTTGGCAGCACCTTCTAGCTTACTTTTTTGTGGCCGCCTCTACTGTTTTTTTGTAGCGGCGTTTTTTTGAGGTCCGTGTGCGGAGACACTTCTTTTGGTACAAAAATATTAACTGTAAAAACTACGGGTTATTTTTTTTTCTTATTATATTTCCAACTTTGACCTCCATATCAATATTTCCACGTGCAATATTTCTGTTCACACCGCCATCTAAAAGAGACACATTTACATAGATTCGTCCTTTGTTGAATGGGAAGCCTCTAGGCACAAATGAGATCGACAAATTTTTCAAATCATATAAACCCTGAAAAATAACATTTATTTATTTTAATTTTTCAAATAAATATTTTAACTTAGCAATTGTATTATATTAAATTAGTCATCACTTAATTAATCGTTTAGTCCGATTGTCAAGTCAATATATTTGTGGGCTCGTCCAGGATGGTTCGAGCTCTGATCATCTACCAGGTGGGTCTATGTGGGTATCGTGCAATGAATAAAAGCGACTAGGAACTGAATCAGTTTACTTCTCAATACAATTAGGTACAGTGCACTGTAATACTAGATATGTAGGTACAAACAACAATACGGACAGAACATTTCAGAGCGTCTTTACTCTGCGACGGTCTGGCTAAGAGTGTCCGCTGTCCTCAGCGGGTTCTCCCTCCCCAAGCTCGTACAATTACCCGGCACGTAAGTTGGCAAGATTTTGACGTAGTGGGGATAAATTCGTGCATGGTGCAATTGTGCGGGGGGCAAAGGTCGACTAACGCACCAATCACGCGCTCGGATCGGCGCTACCTCATACCCCGCATCCCGCTTGACCACCAAATAGATCTAAAAAACGATTTCTGCGCATCTAACGACTCTTGCCAACTTACGTGCCGAGAACTGTAAAAAAACGGAAAGGACTCTGTCAAAGCGCGCCAACTTTAGTTCTTCTAGTTGCCACTAGATGGCGTGCCTTGTTTTGTTGTCAACAAATCAATTGCCGTTTCCGACATATTTATTCAAAACATAAATGATTTTCAAGTGTAATCAATTAAAAACACTTACCGAAGGAAGAGGACATTGTCGGCCTCCCAATGCAATTCGCATTGTTTTGCCAAAAAATGGGTCAAAATTGATCATGTCGCACAATTTAAAATGCATCTCAACGAAGCTGGGTCGGTATCTGTTCGTTAAAAACTGGTAGAAGAAGAAGTCCAGCTGTAAAATAAATATCATCATCATCATTTCAGCCAAAAGACGTCTACTGTTGGACATAGGCTTCCCCCAAGTGCCGCCACAATGAACGGTCCTGGTTCTACGTCTCACATCCATCAGATTCCCGCAACCCAGTTACCAGGTCACCGGCCCACCTTGTAGGTAGCAAATATCACTACATTCTTATCAAAGTTATCATCATCATCCGAAATACTTCACCCCCACCTGGACATAGGCCTTTTTTTGAGTGGAAAATTATCCAAGGTTGTTGGTGTTTTACGTTTATATATGTTTACCCTAGCCCGTGTGTCATTGGCTTGTAACACACTAATTGAAAATTAGCGCTAGGTGTCTAACGCCCAGCAAATGCTTAGGTGGTCATCTTTTTGCAGGCACACTCGACGCTCTCCCGAATAAAAGTATTTCTATTCTATTTATTCTATTCTGTTATGTAATTATCTTGTCATGTCATGTTATCTAGGGCCATCCTAATCTTGTACAAGTTGACATTTGTGATGACTTTGATATGGTATTGAGCGAGTCTAGCTATTGGGTCGTTTACTAGATTCGCAGGTTTACGTGTATAAGTGACTACCAAGGCGTTATACATTGCTAGTGCCGAAACGCTTCAAGCATAGCACGAAACGTTACCATACCGTTGTTACGAGTTTTACTATGTGCAATGACTATTCTAAGACCGTTAAATGCCGTCCAATACAATTATTTATTTAACTTAAGGTTGAATTATTAAAAACTCGCATCTTAATGCCCAAACTACGTCATAAAAGGTATCCTTGTTCAAAGTTTTATGTTTCTTGATATGTCAGACTGTCAGTTTCTCTTTTCATATAGATATAGTAGTATCTCTAATCCTGCCAGGCGCATTACTTTGTTTCATTACCGCTGCTCTCAAAACGGTGAAGGAAAACATTGAGAGGAAACCGGCATGTCCTAAAACCAAAAATTCGAAGACACATTGACCAACCCGCACTGGGCCAGCGTGGTAGATTACGGCCCATTTACTCTCATAGAGAGGAGGCTTGAGTCCCAGCAGTGGAAACATTAAAAAGGCTGATGATAATGATGATAATCTCTAAAAGCTGTCTGTATCGTAATTCATACTTACCCTCATGGTATTGTTCATTGGTATTTTTGAATCTACGTATAGCTCCAAATAATGCCTCGGATCTTGTCGATTTACACGCCTACTCAACGCAACAAGTTTATGGAAACTTTTCGGGTCAAAATAGGTTACTTCTGGACGCTCAGCGTTGATGAAAGTTATCTATATTAGAATATAAACGAATGATTATAATATGATAGTAATAAACTGCCGCAACGCAAAAATCTTTTTAATTTAAATTATAAAGGAGAAACACAGGTTTAAATTAACCTAGTTCGGGTGGTCCACTGACAAACATTGCATATACGAATCACGATTATTTGCACCTTTAATAATATTTTAGTTTTAGTATATTTTTAGGCACTGAACTGTATGTAAAACGTTATGATTGTTGGCTTTATGTTCATTTTTTGTAAACATTATTTGAATAAATTATTATTATTATTATAATGTAGTAGCCTCTGTCACCGGCTTCGCCAACGTGACAATAGAAAATATATAGCCTATGGACCTTAGTAATTAGAATATTGATGAGCATTCTCAAAACATTAACACAGTGGTTAGACAATTCTAATTACGAAGAAATAGAAAACTTAATCGGAATTGTGGCACTAAATCACCCACACTATACAATACACAGTTACACCCCCTACCTCCTTACACACACTCTATATTATAGCTATTGTTAAGATTATCTCGCATGCTATCTTTTTTCTTCTCTGTTGTTGTTCTTTTTTTGTCTGTGTTGTCACTACTGTTTTAGAATCCCTGTATAGTGAGAGATCTGGCTCTTGATACAGGATATCCTAGTACAAGAGCCAGGGCGACGTTGATGTTTGTATTTAAGTGATTTCAATAAAATATTATTATTAATATTCTAAAGGCGAAAGAATAAAAAAAATCGACAAGGAAGGTTTTTACACAAACACAAACTAGTGCTAGACTGCAATCCTAGCTGAAGGTAAGGTTCGGTAACTTCTTAAAAACTCTCCTAAAAATAACCAAGAAATATGTAGGTAATAGGTATACTTACACTCTCAGCAATACATAGATTCATTTGGCTATGTAAATAAAAGAGCAAACTAAAGAAAACATATTTCAAATTCATCATTAGTTAATGAAAAACTTTTTAACACAATTTTGTATCTGCGAATGGTTGTTAAGTCTGTTGTGTTATAGTGTGATGCGTAATGACCCAATGCAGTTAATGATTAGAGGGCTATTCTGCTTTTCGAGGAACAGTTTGCAGAAATTAATTATGGCTTATACGACAGTGTGGTCGAGTGGTAACGGCCACGACTTACATACAACTTGTAAGTCACGGGTTCAAACTCAGGCAGGCGCATTACTTTGTGTAATTTATTTTATCACACATCAGAAAACATCGTGAGGAAACCGGCATGTCCTAGAACCAAAATTCGAAGACATGTGACATTCACCAACTCGCACTAGGCCCGCGTGGTGAATTACGGCCCCTTCCATCCTTCCTAGAGAGGAGGACTGAGTCCCAGCAGTAGGAACATTAAAAAAGGCTGATTATGTTATGTTAAACGACAGTAGTTTTCTGAATAATATCTTAAAGTATTATAAATTACTAGCTTTTGCCCGCACGGCTTCGCTCCCGCTCTTCCCTACTCTACCCTACTCTACCCTACTCTACCCTACTCTACCCTACTCTACCCTACTCTACCCTACTCTACCCTACTCTACCCTACTCTACCCTACTCTACCCTACTCTACCCTACTCTACCCTACTCTACCCTACTCTACCCTACTCTACCCTACTCTACCCTACTCTACCCTACTCTACCCTACTCTACCCTACTCTACCCTACTCTACCCTACTCTACCCTACTATACCCTACTCTACCCTACCAAACTTCACATAAACCATCTACTAAATAGTCCGAACAAAGCCTAAAAATTTGGTTTGGATAGGTGAGCCCATTCTTGAGTTATAAAATAACAACGAAAAGTGGCATTGATTTTTATATATATAAATATTCGATGAATTTTTCATAATATTTAAAAATTAAAGTGTAACTGCTGTATATTTCAGTAAGGGATAGGTAATGTCAAACAGAATAACCCGAAAACAATTTTTAATAAAACAGTTTCATTACAATCCGGTAATTTCTAACTGAGATAATTCGGTAAAATAGCAGATAACAATAGTATTTGAACAATTATGCCGAATACCGAAATGGTTCCTAATTTCATAGTCTCTATTAAAACTGCTTTTGTCGCTATAAAGCTTTAAATTACTAATGTCACTTTTTTATTGTAATGCATGCCTAATAGTCCCTTCTAAACAAATAGTATGGATGCCAAACATGGACACTAACAAACGAAAAGCCTACGTAACATTAAAAAACAGATAGAATAAACCAAAGCGATATACGATTTATTATTAGGCTTGCATTTGACCACTATCTCACTTGGTAAGCGATGATGTGGTCGACGATGGAGCACACTTGCCTAGAAGTAACCTATTCACTCTTGACTTAAAGACCCCTAAGTTGTAGCTATCAGGAAATACAGACACCGGCAGGGAATACCACTCCTTAGCTGTACGCATAATTATTGTGTCAATCACTGAAAATAAAAGCTAAAAAAGCTACAATGTGGATTCTAGACTGTTTAATTTTACAAGGGATCGTTCAACAACTGCTGCCGGTGTTGAACTTTTAGGACATATTTATAAATACATGGGAAGACAAATGTGATGCCCTGGGTATTTTTTGTGATTTATCTAAGGCTTCTGATTGCGTACTCCAAGAAACATCAATCAGGAAACTGCACCACTACGGGATCCGAAACTCTTCCTTGGATCTTCTTACGTCATATCTGAGTAAAAGGGTTCAGAAAGTTGACGTAAACGGAAAAGGTCTCTCGTGTCTGTAGTAAAAATGAGTGTCCCCCAGGGCTCAATTTTTGGTGCTTTTTTGTACGACTTGCCTTACTTCATTAAGGTTAACCAAAATATAGTGTTGTTTGCAGACGATACTTAACTTTTGTTTAACCCTTCAGATACCGTCAATTAGAGACACAATAGTAAGACAATAGATGCGCGGCCACCGGTGGTCGCTTGGGGATTCATGAATTAAACTCACACATTAGCAGCCGGTTACTGACGATATAATTTTGCTGTGGTCAGAACTAAAGAATTGGGAGCGTAGCCAACTCGAAGCGTTCGACGCAAGCAAAACGGTTTTAACTTGGGTAGGGGAGCTGGTCTGGGTTATTTAGCAGAGTGGGCAGATTAACCCAGCACAGCTTATATCATTGGCGTATATTTTTTTGACAGTAACACAATCAACAAGTACCCTAGCAAGGCCTATATCATCGACATGATTGAAAATTGTTGTAAATAACCACTTTAAAGTACTATGCTGTACCATGTACTTTTGTAATTAATATCTTATAAGACATAAACATATGTTTTAATTGGTTTTCCTAAAAAAATTGGTCTAATAGCCAATTTTGCAAGTGGATTACTCAATTCAAACAAAATATTTATTTCAAAAACTTTCAAGGTTTTTTAAAAACACGTAATTCAGGGACTAGTTTAGTGAAATATTTATTTACTTATTAAAACTTCATGCAACACTAAGGTACAACCAAGCAAACGTGGTGAAGAGAAAACATGGCAGCAATTTTCGAGTAAATGAGGGAATTATTGAATGCCAACAGAGTTTTTAGGCATTAACTCTCTTTTTTCGCTTTGCCTCTTCATCAAACATTACATTAGATGAAGCAACAAGCTTTTAAACCATGTTGACGATAAACGAGTGGGAAAGGACTTTCATAAATACGAAGTTGAAAAGAAAGAAAGAAAACTATTTTATTTGGCATACACACTCGAAGATACACACAATGTAGTAACAACATGTAGACACTAATTATATAAAAATAAAAAAGACAACAAGAATGTGTGTCTCACGGCGGCGCCAAACAGGTCCAGTTCAACACCTACATGGTAGAGGCCTGACGCTGGTTTTCAACTGAACTGAAAACTGAAGTTGAAGATAGCAGCTAGTAGATAATATAGTCATATCAGCCGAAAGATGTCCACTGTTGGACATAGCACCAAGCGTTACCACAACGATCTGTCCTGTACGTCTCGCATCTCGGTCCACCTTGTGAGATGCATTCCAACGCTGCAGTAGATAATAAAACAGTTTAAAAAAAATGTTTACCCCAAATAAAACGGGACAAGGGCAGGAAGATGATGATAGTGTAATATTTACGTATTCAGCAATTAGGAATAAATGGAAGTTATTCCTAATTGCTAAATACGTTTTAGTTTTTAATTCTAGCCACTTTTATCTCCATATCAGTGCTGCCATTGCCAATAAGTCTGGTCACGCCGCCGACAGTTAGTGACACGTTGCAGTAGATCCGGCCTTTAGCAAACGGGAAGCCTTTCGGGACAAATTGGAGTGACAGATTTTGCAAATGGTATTCACCCTGAAAAATAACAAAACTGGGTTCATTTTCATCGTATTTCAATAGAATAAGCAAGTTTCAAGTAATTAAAGAAATCTAGGGCGGAGTGAGGAGACGGCCCGTCAGAGTTTTACTGACTAAAAGTATTCCACAACTATTACACAACGCCGTCTAGTCCCAAGCTAAGCAGACTTGTGTTATGAATACTAGACAACTGATAAATATTTATAACTTATATATTTATAACAAATGATCATGCTCATCACATAAACATTTGTCCTGGGTAGGAATCGAACCCACGACCAACAGGCCAGTCAAATATATTTAATATATATATAAATATAATATAAATTTACGATTATGCACATACCGGTGGGTAAGGGCAGCTACGGGCTCCAATTGACTTTTTTAATTCTGCACCAAAAAATTGGTCATAATTGACCATGTCGCATAATTTGAAATGCAACTCCACGAAACTGGGACGGTATCTGTTTGTCAGAAACTGGTAGAAGTAGAAGTCCAGCTGCAACATAAATAATATCGTTAGTCTGTTACCTTTTAAAAATATTTTATATATATCGCAAGGAAAAGAGGATATCAGGGATTTTGCGAAATCACTAGGGATATCACGAAATCCCGGTAGATGTCAAATATTCTTGTTTATTTATTTATTTATTAACAATTTTTGTACACATAATAATAAAAAGAACAGAAGAAGGAAACAGAAGAATAGTACAATGGTAATAATTATTTCTAACGAAATCTCTTCCAGCATACCTTCGAAAGGAACAATTATGGCGGTAAGTCCCCTCTTTGAGGCGTGGCTGGAAAGACCTCACGGCGTCCTTACCTTCCGCATGACGCAGGTCCTCACCGGACATAGCAAGTTCGGGAGGTTCCTGCATCGGATTCGAGCGGAAGAGACGCCCGGGTGCCGCCACTGTGCGGAACGCCCGGAGGACACGGTGGAGCACACAGTTGAGGTGTGCCCTGCTTGGGCGGAGCAACGCCGTGTCCTCGTGGGGGCGATCGGCGGCGGAGACCTCTCGCGCCGGGCCTTGGTTCAGGCCATGGTCCGGAGCGAGGAGGAGTGGCAGGCGGTCGCCTCCTTCTGCGAAGCAGTAATGCTAGCAAAGGAGGAGGCAGACCGCATCAGGCAACGGCGCCCCCGCCGCCGCCGCCGGGATTCCGATCCCGATTTCCAGCCACCGTAGACGCGGGCTCGCGGACGGCGAGCCATGGGTAGCTCGCTGTCCGATCGTCCGGTAACTGTCCGGACCGAGCCAAGGCGTCGACGGCGCGCACTGTTCCCGCGCGCCTCAAGGAGTTGTCAGCAACAGGAGGGCCCCATCTGGGTCGAAGCCTACCGGGGTCGGGGTTATCCGAAAGGAAACTAGAGCCCCGGTATGAAGGCTAGAAGGAACGGCGCGGGGTTTTTAGTCAGTAAGACTCTGACACTGTCTCCCGCTCCACCCAAGAGCGGGTTTCGTCAATGATGATTTTCCCCGTCGAGAGAAAAAAAAAAAAAAAACCTTCGAAAGGAAAATTGGAAAAAAAAGAGAAATAGACACTGTGTGTAAAAGTAAAAGGAAAATGAGTACAACAATAAAATAATATAACATGAGATATACCTGCTATTATAATTATATACATAAGTACACATAGTAAAATAAATAACACAAAAATACCTAGATACCAAATAATATAATCTATATATATAAAAATCAATGCCACTTTTCGTTGTTATTTTATAACTCAAGAACGGGCTCACCTATCCAGACCAAATTTATAGGCTTTGTTTGGACTATTTAGTAGATGGTTTATGTGAAGTTTGGTAGGGTAGAGTAGGGTAGAGTAGGGTAGAGTAGGGTAGAGTAGGGTAGAGTAGGGTAGAGTAGGGTAGAGTAGGGTAGAGTAGGGTAGAGTAGGGTAGAGTAGTGTAGAGTAGAGTAGTGTAGAGTAGAGTAGTGTAGAGTAGTGTAGAGTAGTGTAGAGTAGTGTAGAGTAGTGTAGAGTAGAGTACTGTAGAGTAGAGTAGAGTAGTGTAATGTAGAGATAGATAGTGTTCTTTTACTCTTCTTTTAAAATATACTACAGTTTGGTAGCCTCTTACATCAGGCAGTAGCGAACTCCACAACCGTACTGTAGAAATAGAAATCGGTGGAATGAGGAGGGGATTTAAGGAGATTCCTCAGTTGCGACCTGCAAGGAGCATCAGAAGGACGTGAGAAGGAAAAACGTTCTCGCAGGTAGGAGGGGTTTGTTTGACAAAACACTAATCTGTCGTCAGTAATATGTCGTCTCACTAAACTAAATCTAGTAAAATGTCAGTAAAGCGGATATTGTCGAATAAAAATCGAGCCATGCATTTCTTTAAGCTTGCCATCAGGTGAGATTGCAATCATGCGCGAGGCCATCAATAACAAAGAAAAGGTGTAGCCGGGTTGATTTTATACATTTAAACCACATTTTAAAAGGATGAAAGCCAATATGAGCTCGCCATCAAATATATTTTGTCTTTCCCGTCGTCACTTACCGTAAGGCTATTGTTAAGGGTTATGAGTGAATGCACGTAAAAATTCATGTAGTACATCGGATCCTGTCGATTGTACCTTCTACTGTTCACAGTTACGTTTTTAGCGTACTTCTTGTCGTACCAAAATACCATTGCATGCTCATTGCTGAAATAACTTACCTATGACAAATATTAATAAAATTATTAGAAAAAAATACATAATTAAAAATATATATTTTTGTGCAGGACACATTGAATTCCAATAAACACTGATGAAGACAAGCTATGAAAAAAATCGTCCAGGAAGTCTGTGAAGTAATTTTTACTTAGCCAAGTCGAAATAGGACCAGGCTCCCGGAAAGTGTTTTGAAAGCTGAAAAAACTGAACTATTTCAAACATTAGTAGGACAGATAAATTTTCTCCAAATAAAACCACAAGACAAGAGATAAGACAGGCTTCAAAAACGAATCAACTAAACCAATTAATAACTGCTAGAGTTTTTTTACCGTAATTATAAAATTAATATTGTTTCACATACTTTTGTCTAAAACAATATTTAAAGACAACCCAACCAGCTAGTTGAATTTGCCGTTCGGTTTACAACCTAGACTTAACAAATGGCATAGCATAATTAGATTGCAACATTATCTTCCAGTATGACGTAGCTACTCCAGAGCCATTCGGCTCCATCGATCATCTATTTACGAACAACCCTGCCCACTGCCATTAATATAAGTAGCTACTTTACAGGCTATGTCGATTATCTTGGATGCCTGCGAATATCTTCATTTTTGACTGCTTACACGTTTTTCACGAGAGCAGTGGTGGCCGAATGATAACGGCCCCGACTTACAAGTTCGTAGGTCACGGGTTGAAACCCAGCCAGGCGCATTACTTTGTGTAATTTATTTCATCTGCACTGCTCTCAAAACGGTGAAGGAAAACATGCTGTGGTTCTAGGACATGCCGGTTTGGCATGTCCTAGAACCAAAAATTCGGAGACATTCACCAACCCGCCTGGGCCTGCGTGGTGGAATACGGCCCATTCCCTCTCCTAGAGAGGAGGCCCGAGTACCAGCAGTGGGAACATTATAAGGCCGAATACGCTATGATATGCTATACACGTTTTTAGGTAAAAAAAAAAACTAGACCAAGAATACTCACTGTCTCAGAAATGGTCTCATTAATTTGGTAATGCAAGTAAAAAACCAAGATACAGATGAAGAATTTAAAATTCATTTTATCTTTTCATATGTTTTTTGCCATGCAAAGAAAAACTATTTGTATAGCCTTTAACATTCACGAATGACTATTTAGTTAGTCGTGTTGTGTTTATTATTAAATAGTTTAATGATAGTATCATACTGTTAGAATTATAATTTAATTATGATAGAGATAGGCCATGTGCTATACAGAAAGGCAGGAAACGCTAGCCATGCAGCGCTTGCCATTTTCATAATTATAACACGGAACAATAGTAATAAGTTATCAGGTATAATTTGAGTTATTCCTATTATTTTTATTTTTATATGTTATAACAAATTTTATAAAAATGATATAATTTGAAACAGTCCAAGATCAAAATCTCTGTAAATCAGAACAAAATAGATAGGTACAGAAGACAATCACATGTACATGTACTTCACTTTTTATACCTACGCTCGATGGACGCACACTAATGAGCTTTGAGCCGGAACTATCCGACGAGCTGGCCGAAGCGCTCTGAGATATTGTGTCCGTGAGCGGTGTCTATGTGTGCGTTGCTCGAGCGCGCTTTGTATGTAGATTATCGTACCTATATATTTTGTGGCCGAAGGCAACAGCATGAAATATTTCCATGCCTTTGAAAACAACTACGCCTCGGCACTTGCAACGCTACCATAAACATACACCCCTGAAACTTTCCCTTCGCCTTTAACGTCTTAGCAACAAGGTTTAATTTGGATTTGTTAATGTGTAAAGTGAAGTTGGTGGTGTTTATCCAAAGAAATGGCAACTACTTATCATTTCTCGACGCGTTGGTAATAAATATCGGGTTGTCACACAGCGCCATTTGTCTTACTAAACCCTTTGTTTTGTTATTATTTGTGTACGTTTTATAGGCCGTCAATAAATAATTATAGCTTTGTTTAAGTTTCGTTTTTATTTTACAGATGCAGATGGCATCCGAGCTATTGCTGGTGAGAGCTGGATGGGGGAAGCTCAAGATAGATAGAAATGGTCTAGTCTGGTGGAGGCGTTTACCCGCACATGGGTTTTTCTTAATTGAGTGTTTAGCGACATCTATGACGCCACATAAGAACTACGAAAAAAATACGAAATCCTGCATCGCACAATCAAAGTTCTCCGCGCGATTTGAACATATAAGACAGCCCGACATCAACTATCGGGCAGTCGCCCACCAGACTATAAAACCTATCTGGTCGGAGGACCCTCCCTTTTAAAAGGAGGTTTGCGGGACTTTACTCTCTGTTCCGCATACCTCCAAACTTGTGACCCCGACGTGATCTGAATACGCAACCTTCTGATTATAAATATAATAAAAAAAAATATAGTAAAGTTATTTAAATGAAGTAATTTTATTTAATTAAAATTGTATAGTGCATGTTTCAATTAATAAATAATGAATTAGTAAAATTCTTATAATCAACTATAATCATTTGTATTGTATTGTTAATTGAAGTGTATTATTACACAAGAAATGAAATAAAAGTCTTAAGTATTTATTTATTTTTATCTTTTAAGTTGTTTTGAATAAAGATGACGATGTCGGTTGATGTAGGAGGATTGCAACGTGGCCCAGTATCCCGCAATTTGTACCCCAACATTTTAAGGTGTTTTTATAATCGTGAGGATTCATCCCGCATGCGGGTTTGTTCCGCATGCAGAAAATTTTTGAATGCAAAAAAAACGCGTCCGTGCGTATTCCACGCATTACAATAAATACTTGTATGAAATGGATTATGCGGGGTCGCGCGTGCGGGGCAATCCCGCATGCGTGATCAAAACCGCACGATATTAAAAACTCCTCTACAATGCATGTGTCTCTACATACGTGATGCGGGACATGCTAATAGACCATTTTATAACAATATCAAAAAAACTTAAGTTTTCTTTGGAAATATTTAGAATGTTATATATAATCAACATTCTAAACTAAATATTTTACATTAAATATTTATTATAAGTATAGAAAGACATGAAAAATAAAAACACTTAACTAATTAAAACTATATAATTATACACAATAACTTCTACCTAAAATATGGCGTCAAAAAACTCCTCCGCATCGCTGTCGACTGGAAGTGTGCCCAAAAGACTGGCGGCATTGCCACGTTGTATGGCAATGCTTAATCTCTGACCAAGGTAAAAGCCAGCCTTTGGGTCACGCGAAGTGTCAACAAGGCGTTTGGATAATTGTTAATTACATTAAATTAATTATTTTAGATTCAGCGTTCGTTCTATAATATTATCTATAAACAAGAAACTTCCTTCCATCTGTATTATCATCAGAAGGCAAGTTTACCTACTAAATGTTAAGAACATGTTACATACCTATATTCATGCAATAGTACATTGTTACACTAGGGGTGAAAGTTACTTATTCGTCCCGAGAAGGAGTTGGTTGTCGCTAATTCGAGGGACTAAATAAGTAACTTTAACCCCGAGTTAAGCATTGTGCTTTTCATTACGAATACAAGAAGATAGACCTAGTTTTTTTATTTTAATAGTTTGACAGCTGTTAGTTGAAAGTAAAAAGTCCCTAGGGATGAAAAGTGTGATACTCTTCAGCCCGCTCCTCAGGCAACTTCAGACCTACTTTCAAAGTATGAGTTATGAAAATAAATATATCATTCATTCATTCATGCTACGATAATTATCCGAGATTCTGCACGGCAACAGTCATGTTAGGTTAGGTTAGTTTTGTCCAAATATTATAAAATTTGAACAAATAAAATACAATCAAGTCTCATAATTCATTTCGGATGTACTTACTAAATATAATACATCCGGCACACCTTGTTGTGGAAATAATTTATTTGGCCTACAAAATTGTTGTAGTTACATTATTGTCATTTACCTACTTCAATCCATACTAATATTATAAATGGGAAAGTGTGTACGTCTGTTTGTCCGTCTTTCACGGCAAAACGGAGTGACGAAAGACGTGATTTTAGTGGAGATAATTGAAGAGATGGAGAGTGACTTAGGCTACTTTTTGTCTCTTTGTAACCACCACCTCCCGGAGAACCGTGTTACCGCGAATTTATCGCGAGCCAAGGCGCGGGAAAAAGTTATCTATGCATATTTGAAAACAGACAAAAGAAACTACCGGTATTCGTTTATAGAATGATTTCTAATAATTGTTTAATTTTGCTCTGACTGAAAAGGAACAACTAAAAAAAGGACTCCTCTCTCTCTCTCTCTCTCTTTTACCTAGCCTTGTCCCTTTATTTGGGGTCGGCTTTCCTCGTACCGCGGCGCCAGGACGCTCGGTCCTGGGTTGTCTGTACAAAGCACGTAGAAAGTGGTCTCCCTTTGCCTCTCTTTTTATTAGCTATGGCTAAACGCAATAGTCCCAACAGCACATGTCCAAACCACCATCTAAAAAAAGGACTCCGGCTTCCAAAATTATAGCTTATGTTGAAATTTTTAGTTTCTTATTTTGAAATCGGACTGAATAATGGATGAGAGGGAGGCCAAAGAAAAGATATATGAATTGTTTGAGAAGTGATATAAAAGAAAAGGGAGTTAGTGATAGCGTGACGAGTGACAAGACAGAATGGAAGAAAAACACGTGTTGTGCCGACGCCAAATAAAATGGGATACGGGCAGAAAGATGATGATGATGAAGATGAAATCGGTTGTTTTTTTTTTCTTGTTTTAATTATTATTTTTTCTACCCTAATATCTCTTACCAGCATTGTAATCCGACGTCCATGTAAACAACTACCAGTGTTCTGGGCACTTTCCCTATTAACATCGATGGGGATAAATAGTTTGATGCTCAATTAGTTATTTTTCTATCTTCTTCTTCTTCTTCTTCTTAGCGTATCGATGGCTAAACCAGTCAAATTCCCTGCCCAGCCCAGAAATCGGCCACGGCAATGCCGTCCGCTGATACTGTCATTAGGTCCCTACGTAAGCAAGTAACCGGGCACGTGGTGCAGGACGGAAGGTGAGACATCGTCTGCGGAGTGACGCCGCACAAACACTGAAGATCGGAACCATCCGAGAACCCCCACCTGTGAAAACTGGGTAACCGAACGAACGAACGCCCTGCGAACTTCTGGGGGCGCAATTTTTCTATCCGTTTGTACATAACATTATTATTTTCAGTTTTATATATACCTATTAAGTTACAATACTTATTGGTTTAGACATTTATAGTTTTAATGATATATATAGCAAGGAATGACTCTAAAAATAATATATCTTATATTTTACTATAATAATAAATTTTTCCACATCACAAGCCTGAAGAAGTGAAGATGTCAATTCGAAAATTCCGAAAATCAACTAAGTTGAACTAAGTAATCTCAGTATAGGTAACAAGTACGCGGTCGGGAAAACAAAACTTTTATCTACACTTGGTTCCAAGTTGTGACACAGATAGATTGCGTGCGGGCTATACAGCAGATAAATTATAAGATTACCTACTTTATCTATTATTCTATTAATTCCCCCTCTTGGGAGAGAACAAATAAGTTTACTTCGGTCAGTTGAGACTTTGGGACGATGGAGGTCGAAGCTTTGTAATTATTTGGGGTAATTAAAAATTTATAGGTGAACTCAGATTACGATTTATGTGAATTCTTTGTTGTGCACGAAAACTTTACACAATAGGCTTACACTGATTTGATATTTATTTGATGTATAAAGACGAGCTTAACTAATGAGTTTTCTTCCAGCAAACCTTTGAGTTAAAGAGAGCCATCACATTTGAAGCTAGGATCCATCGTACAATATAAACCTACAAAAAAGTACTTATTTGTGCCTGCTTTTGTGCAATCTTGCATTGTGTGCCCATCTTCGCCGCAGTGGCCGCATGTTGGTGTAGCAACTTTGTGCAATCTTGCACTGTGTGCCCATCTTGGCCGCAGTGGCCGCATGTTGGTGTAGCAACTTTGTGCAATCTTGCATTGTGTGCCTATCTTCGCCGCAGTGACCGCATGTTGGTGTAGCAACTTTGCACGTCTTAGCAGCGTGACCGTACTGCTAGCACTTGTAACATCTATAACATTAATTAAAAATTAGATTACCCTCTTTTTTGAGGTGGGAAATCATCTAATGACTTCTCCTGATCTAGGATGGGGTGGGACAGCGTAACAGACTTTTATTGACTAAAATCACACCTATGTCACTCCATTTGCGTTCTATGACCATAGGCCTCTTGGTAAGTCTCTTTGAGGCGTGGCTGGAAAGACCTCACGGTGTGCCCACCTTCCGCATGACGCAGGTCCTCACCGGACATAGCAAGTTCGGGAGGTTCCTGCACCGGATTCGAAAGGAAGTTACGCCCGGGAATCGCCACTTTACGGAACGCCCGGAAGACATGGTGGAGCCCACAGTAGTGGTGTGCCCCTCTTGGGCAGAGCATCGCCGTGCCCTCGTTTGGGCGATCGGCGGCGGCGATCCCTCGTGTCGGACCTTAGTACAGGCCATAGTACGAAGCGAGGAGGAGTGGCAGGCGGTGGCCTCCTTCTGCGAAGCAGTAATGCTAGCAAAAGAGGAGGCCGACCGCATCAGGCAACAGCCGCCGCCGGGATTCCGACTCCGATTTCCGGTCACCATAGGCGCGGGCTTGCGGACGGCGAGCATTGGGTAGCTTGCTGTGCTATTTGCAAAATAAATGTCATTTAATAAGTGAAAATATGGCGAGACGACCTGGCGGTCTTCCTTGAGAATTGGAATTACAAAGCGAGGTATAATCGATGGAATGTAAGCAAGGAGACTTTTGCCCAGCAGTGGAACAATAAAGGCTAGCTATAATAATAAAAACAAGCTTTAAATGAAAATCATAAATTTTCTTATCAAGCTTTTATAGCTAGGTATATCTATATAATTAATCCTCGTCAAGACGAACTATGAGAGCCATAACTCGATGGGGTTGTGTCGTTTAACTACGAAGTTCCTATAGCCACTAGCCACCTTCCAGTTCCATCATCAGATCAGCTCCTTGTCATAATAATTTTGCATTGTCATCTGATTTACACATGCTTGCAAAGTTTCAGCTCAATCGGTATTTGGAAAGTGGGTCAATTTTAATTTGCAAGATTTGATGACAGACAAACTTCGGGACAGGTGAAACTAAATAAAAGCTTGTAAAAATACTAATGATTTTGTTATGAAAATATCTTATATGAATAATTAATATTAATCCAATTACAGATGATCAATTTTGCTCTCCCCTATCTATGGTAAACCTTGCTAAATTCGATCTCGCAATTTGTCCAGTTTGCCCGGGGCCATTTTGACCCCTGTAGCGACATCTATGACGCCACATAAGAACTACGAAGAAAATACGAAATCCTGCATCGCGCAATCAAAGTTCTCCGCGCGATTTGAACATATACGACAGCCCGACAACAACTATCGGGCAGTCGCCCACCAGACTATAACACCCGGTCTGGTCGGAGGATCCTCCCTTTTCAACGGAGGTATGTGGGGCTTTACACTCTGTTCCACCTACCTCTAAACTGGTGACCCTCGACAAAGAACGTCAGCGCAGCCTTCGTGCAGCTACTACTTCGTGACGTCATCATCACTTCCTCAAGCTTTCGAGCAACGAGCCATACAACCAGCACCCTCGGCTAAGGGTATCCTGACCACGAGTATGTCTACCTGGTCATACCTGGTCATCACCTCAGCCGCATCAGCGACCTTGGCACACCGCACCTTCGGCCAGTCATATGAAGAGCCATGAAGAACCTCTCCTGGTCGACGCCAGCAATCAAGCCCTACGTCGCACAAGCACCGCTCCGACTCACTGGAGCCAGCAGCACTACTCCGACTCACTGGAGACTGCAGCATCGTCCCGACTCACTGGGACAGCACCACCCCGACTCACTGGGGCATCATCCCGACTCACTGGGACAGCACCACCCCGACCCACTGGGGCATTATCCCGACTCACTGGGATAGCAACACCCCGACTCACTGGGGCATCACCGCAGACAGTTCCGACTCACCGAGAACTATGCGGTATCGGTTCCGACTCACTGGAACCAACCTACCGCTGGCCTGGCACACATCAAGAAGCATCAAGAATCATCGATCTCCGATCTCCGGAGGGGAGTGATGTAGCGACATCTATGACGCCACATAAGAACTACGAAGAAAATACGAAATCCTGCATCGCGCAATCAAAGTTCTCCGCGCGATTTGAACATATACGACAGCCCGACAACAACTATCGGGCAGTCGCCCACCAGACTATAACACCCGGTCTGGACGGAGGATCCTCCGTTTTCAAAGGAGGTTTGCGGGACTTTACTCTCTGCTCCGCATACTCCCAAACCCCCATTGATTATGAACCCTATAGCTCAAAAAAAAAGGTTCATAATAAATGGTGAGATTTTAAGATTAAGCTATATCTGCCACCATTATGTACAAACTAATCTCATCATCATCATCTTCCTGCCCTTGTCCCGTTTGCCCGTACAAACTAATCTATTTTGTGCTAATGAATTACATTATAGAAAAAAAAATATAAAAATATGTATGACCAATAAGGTCAATTCTATTTTAAACGGGTCTATTTACAAATATATCGTACCTGTCAGTAATGGAGCATGATTATTATAAGTACCCTCATTAAATATTTTGTGTTTTTGGTTGAAATATTACTTTGAAACCTTAATTCACCATTTCCAGTATAACAATAGCTACGTACCAATTGAAAATCAACCAATAAAACATTGACTCGTTTTTATCCTCATCACCATTTGATCATTTATTATGTAACACGAGCGACAAACCGATTGAGGATTATATAAAAATAACTTACTGGTGTACAACGTAAATATAAAATGATTTTAAAATATTTCATCTTTGGTTTGCTACTTTATTTGCATTACCAAGTTAATCAGTGTAGTTCTGAAAGTGTGAGTATGTATTATTTTTTTTAACTGTTGTGTCTATCCTCCTCCTTGCGTCGTATTCCTCAATGCTGAGGGTCGTGACCTCCCTGCTTCATCACTTTAACCCTTACGATCTCTTTCCATCTGTTCCTGTCTCTGGCGATGGTTGTGTCTATAAACGGCATAAAAAATCGTGCCCGGTGGGATACTTGGTATGGTTCTGGGGATCTACTCGCTTTCTACGAAACGAAACTTTCGTAAACGAACGATATTCATTTGACGTTAAAATTGCAAACAATCCTCTGTCATAATTATTTTTTTTTTCGAAACAACCAATTAGAGAAGGTTAAGAGATTCGGTACGTCAAACAATTTTCGTTCGTACGAAATTTCGGGAACGAAAGAAACCGTGGTAGGAAACACGCGAAATTTCAATCGAAACTTCGTTTTTCGGAGAAAGCGAGTAGACCCCCAGAGGCGCACGCGCAGCCATGAGACACACAAGGTGGACGTGTTTTTAAAATTAAATAGTTTCTATAAATGTTATTTCATTGTGTTTTTATGTGAACAACCAACCTAACCAACAACTACCAACCACAACCACCACCAACCCAACCAACCAAACCACCACAACACCACCAACCATATAATACAACGTGTAACGTTAGACGTTGTATATGTAACCATTATCATTTCTCTTTATACTTTTAATAATTTCTATCACAGGTAGCTTACATCAGCACTGAGCATCCGGTGATAAGCTGGTACGACAAAAAATTCTGTAAAAACGCCACTCTCCTCAGTAAAAGGTTAAACCGACAGGATCCGAGGTACTACGTCCGGTTGTACCTGCATACACTTATACCATTGAGTAATGCCGTTACGGTAAGTTATAAAAAAAATATTTAAAACATTAATCTATGGAGGCAAATCCAGTTCCCACCAAGTTGACTTCTGTTGGAACGCTGGGTTACATCCGCGTGGCCCATGCGTTATAATAACGTAATTTACATTCAGGTAAATTACTTGCAGGTATAGAGTAAAAAAAGAATTATTTTTATGTTACAGCTGGACTTCTACTTCTACCAGTTTCTAACAAACAGATACCGACCCAGTTTTGTTGAGATGCATTTTAGATTTTGCGACATGATCGATGCTGACCCATTTTTCGGTGAAACAATGAAAAAAGCATTAGCAGGCCGTACCTGCCCTTATCCACCGGTATATTCACCTCTTTAAACTTATGTTTACATTTTACCGGTAAGAGAGTTTAGTTACCGACATTCTATTAGCGATTAGTTTTTGTACACCTTTTCGTCCACGACAACTTTTAAAATTCAATTAATGCCACTACCTTCGATCAATAATAGTACTATTATTGATCGAAGGCCACTACCTAATTTTTAAAATTACTCTCTGTCTGTGATTCATTACGAATTGATCTTATATTTTAATTGATCTTGTATACTAATTGATCTTATATTTTAATTGATCTTGTATATTAATTGATCTTATATTTTAATTGATCTTAAATTCTGACAATCGATATCGCAAATAGAGTGTCACTCACTATGTCTAGAATGTATAAGGGTTAGTTTTCCCCTGTAGCGTTAAGAGATGGTAAGTTAAAGTAGAACTACACAGAGCACACGTGTGCCACTTACGCCGATGTTGGCGCGTTGGTCTCCATACATTTTATATGGAAACTAGACTTGTAGAGCCACAAGATTCAAGCCACGCAACGCTATGTGATATCGTTCTTCGTACAAATTAGGCCTGGTCCACATCGGAATAATGTAGTTCTAGGTCAATCGTCATCATCAGCAAAACTACTATGTATGTTGTGTTCATTCACATCCACCGACCGTCAATTTCTTAAGATATTTCTATACTAATATTGTACGGGTAACGTTAAATGCGCAAAACCTCAGACACCCCAAATGAATTTTAATTCGATTGACCTAGTTATGTGAGAAAAAAAAATCATTAAAAAAAATTAAAGGTTTTATGAGCAGATTTAGTTTGTTTAAAATTCATATCTGCATTGGAATAAGATCTTTTATTATCCCGTGTATGAGAAAATTTGATTGGATTACAATTATTTTTGTTTGTTTACCAACGGGTTGGCGCACGTTTTTTTTTTTTGTCGACGGGGAAAATCATCATTGACGAAACCCGCTCTTGGGTGGAACGGGAGACAATGTCAGAGTCTTACTGACTAAAAACCCCGCGCCGTTCCTTCTAGCCTTCATACCGGGGCTCTAGTGATGGCTTGACCTATTCATAAATAGACAGGTCGAAGTATTTAATGAAGATTTTTTTGAAAAATGTTACCTATATTAAAAAGTGGTTTAATTGATTCTGCTCGTTATTCTGAACAAACTAGTTTCAGGTTTTGCGCATTTAACGATACACCTTGTACAGAGGTAAAGTTTGTTTTTTGCTTTTTTGTTTGTAGGAGGTAATCTGTGGAAGTACTGATCCGATTAGTAAAATTTGTACACTGATAGAAAGCTACTTTATTCCTAAGTGACATAGGCTTTATATACTTTATGAACGCGGGCGACGGCGCGGTCAAAAGCTAGGTCTTAATATATAAGAATACCATGTAAATTAACCATGTTTTGTTATTTTCAGGGTGAATATGATATGCAAAATCTATCAATACCATTTGTTCCGAAGAGTTTCCCTTTCGTTAAAGGACGTATCTACTGCAATGTGTCACTAGTTCATGGCAGTGTGACAAAACTTTTAGGTAGTGGCAGCATTGATATGGAAATAAAACTAACTAAAATTAAAAATTAAACCAAGAAATAGTACCGTTGTCGACAATTTGTTAAGAGGCTGCTTTTCCAGATGTCTATCGGCAACATCGAGCATGGTTTAAAAGCTTATTACTTCATCTAACGCAATCCAACGCGATGTTTGACGAAAAGCACGAAAAAAGAGAGATAACGCCTGAAAACTTTGCTAGCATTCGGAAATTCCGTGATTTACTCGAATATTTTACAAAGCTTCTTCCAGTGTATACGTGTTTTTTTTAAACCCTAAAAAAAATTTGTCGCCATTTAGAATCTTGATAAAATTTGCAATTCTTGTATTGTTATATTTTTTTTACTTTTTAAATATTTGATTATATTATGAAATGTCAAAGTTCATACAAAATAGCAGGTTTTTAGAGGTCTTGACAGAAATTTACAAATTGATTTCAATAGAAGCCTTCATAATATCCACAAGATACTGTGTTTCCAAAATATCTATTGAAAAATGTGAAATAACGTCATAATCGCGTAAGAGCGGTTGTATGAAAAACTGCAAAAATGTATGTCGAGTTGCATCCCCTTAACTCTTTAATCGTGATAATTAGAGACACAATAGAAAGACAATGGGTGGGCGAACGTCGGCGTTCGCTCGGGGTTTAATTAATTAAATCTAATTGTAAGCTTTCGAAGGGTCAAATTTCAATAATAATGTTATTTTTAGACCTAAAATATTACATTAACCCTTCAGATACCGTCAATTAGAGACACAATAGTAAGACAATAGATGCGCGGCCACCGGTGGTCGCTTGGGGATTCATGAATTAATAATAATAAGATATTCAGACAAGATTTTCTTCCATTCATCCGCATACACGTCACAACCTGATTGAGCATCCAAAAGAGCATTGAGCGCGTTGATTGCTCGTAAGATAGAAAACTGAGCTCGGCAACTGTACCTCCAGACACAACAACCTGTACCTTTTCTTTCCTGTGGGCAAAAATCATCTTATGACAACCCCCGCCCTTGGGTGGAGCGGGAGATAGTGTCTGACTAAAAACCCACCCCGTTCCTTCTAGCCTCTTCATCCCGGGGCTCGAGCTTCTTTTCAAATAACCCTGGCCCCAGTAGGCTTATTTTTTTGTCGACGGGGAAAATCATCTTTGACGAAACCCGCTCTTGGGTGGAGCGGGAGACAGTGTCAGACTCTTACTGACTAAAAACCCCGCGCCGTTCCTTCTAGCCTTCATACCGGGGCACGAGCTCCCTTTCGGACAACCCTGTCCCCAGTAGGCTTCGACCCAGCTGGGCCCCTCCTGGTGCTGACAACTCCTTGAGGCGCGCGGGAACAGTGCGCGCCGTCGACGTCTTGGGCTCGGTCCGGCTAGTTACCGGACGATCGGACAGCGAGCTACCCATGGCTCGCCGCCCGCGAGCCCGCGTCTATAGACCGAATACGGTGACCGGAAATCGGGATCGGAATCCCGGCGGCGGCGGCGATCGCCCCCACGAGGGCACGGCGATACTCCGCCCAGGCAGGGCACACCTCGACTGTGTGCTCCACCGTGTCCTCCGGGCGTTCCGCACAGTGGCGACACCCGGGCGTCTCTTCCGCTTTAATCTGAAACAAGTACCTGAACGTGCCATGTCCGGTGAGGACCTGCGTCATGCGGAAGGTAAGGACGCCGTGATGTCTTTCCAGCCACGCCTCAAAGAGGGGACTTACCGCCATAATCGTAGCGTGCCCAAACAGCCTGTACCTCCAGTTACGGCTAAAATCAAGCGAAGGAAAAAGTTGGAATACTTTGTCATGTAACTTAGGAACAACTTCGTGAAAGATCTTACACATATTAATGTTTTCGCCATTGTTTCTGATAACGTTGAAGAAATTGCCACCACAAAATAGATAGGTACAGAAGTCAATCTACATACAAAACGCGCTCGAGCAACGCACACATAGACACCGCTCACGGACATGATATCTCGGAGAGCCTCGGCCCGCTCGTCAAACAACGCTCATTAGTGTGCGTCCACGCTCCACCCAAGAGCGGGTTTTGTCATAAGATGATTTTCCCCATCGACAAAGAAAAAAAAACCGATTGTAGGTATAAAAAATGAAGTACATAGGTACATACATTCAGAAAAAAAAGTATCGGGAATGGATGATTTGTTTATGGTTCCAAATTCAAATTTTTGTTTTTTTGTAGTTGTTAGATTGGCACAACTGTTTTCCATTTTGGCGCGGAGTTTGAGTTGCATCTGTTATTTATATTAAATACAGTGCTGGTTTTAGTAATATCATATATAGTGTGTATTGCGAATTTCATAATGGACAAAAATATCGAACAAAGAGTTTGTCTTAAATTTTGCATCGCCAATGGAATTTCGTGTTCGGAGTCACTGAAAATGTTACAGAACGCTTACGGTGAATCGACTTTATCAAAAACTCGTGCTTATGAGTGGTTCAAAGCGTTCAAAAGCGGTCGAGATGTGATGGAAGATTTGCCTCGCTCTGGTAGGCCGTCAACGTCTGCAACTGAAGTTAACATCGCAAAAGTGAAGGAAATAGTGACTGAAAATCCCCATTCAACTCTGAGAGAGATAGCCGCCGAACTTTCTGTATCTCACGAGTCGATCCGTACCATTTTAACTAATCATTTTGGTATGAAACATGTTGCTGCTCGGCGAGTCCCAAAAGATCTGAATTTTCTCCAAAAACTCAATCGCATGAAAGTCGCTGAGGACATGCTAGAACGAGTCAGTTCGGACCCAACATTCATGAAACGCATTGTTACTGGTGACGAGACGTGGGTTTACGAGTTTGACATGCAAACTAGTCAACAAGCTTCGGAGTGGCGCCTTCCAACTGATCGGAAACCTAAAAAACCACGCCAAAGTCGATCAAAAGTCAAAGTCATGTTGACTGTTTTGTTTGACTATCGCGGTGTTGTGCACTCTGAATTCTTACCGGAAGGTCTAACGGTAAATAAAGATTATTATTTGAGCGTTATGTGGCGTTTAAGAGAGCAAATTCGACGAAAAAGGCCAGATTTGTGGAAAGAAAATTCTTGGATTTTGCAGCACGACAATGCGCCTTCGCACAAGGCTATCATTGTGAACGAATTTTTGACCAAACACTCAACAAATACCATCCAGCAACCACCATATTCACTAGATATGGCTCCTGCTGACTTTTTTCTTTTTCCTAAACTCAAATTACCACTTCGTGGCCCCCGTTTTCAATCGATAGAAGACATAAAGGAGAATTCGCGGCGAGAACTGAACTCAATTCAGGAAGCAGCGTTTAAAAAATGTTTTTATGAATGGATTATTCGTTGGCGCAAGTGTATCGTTTCTAAAGGGGCATACTTTGAAGGTGATAAAATAAATTTGGATGAATAACAGACATTTTGTGTATTATTGATCTTTTCCCGGTACTTTCTTGACAGAGTAGTACATGAGATTGTTTCCTGTACCTATCTATTTTGTGCCTAAACTACCTAAGAGAAGGTGAGAAAGTCTTCGTAAATACAATACCAGATTTGGGAGCAATCCCGTAACCCACAATATTCTCCTGGTCAGCGTGACTGGAAATATGGATGGAATACCGGTGGTAACAACAGTGGTACCACAGGCAGAGATGGCGTATTTTTTTTTAACCGACTTCAAAGAAAGGATTTCAATTCTCAATTCGGAAGTTTTTTTTTATATTTATTCTCGCATAATTTCGTCGCTTGCCAACAGATTTGAAAAAATATTTTTTTGTTGGAAAGTATATATAAGATATGTTATTGAGGATTTTCCAAATAAACCACAAATTGTTTCTCTGAAAATCAAAGTTTTGTTTATTTAATACGTCCTTACTATATTACAACGTTTGACTATGATCATTACACCTATAACTTACCTGAAAATCAAAGAAACGACATTTAAAGTTTACTAATATCGCCTCCTCAATTATATCCCTTTATTTTATCTTTTTACAATAGAATTTTTAACAATAAAATATGCAAAATAATCTAAACATCATCTGCCATTCAATCACACGTCACCCCGTTCCACAGAACATAAATTCCATTGACAACTTCAACGCGCGAAGCGCGGCAAATTTGAATTAATGAAATGTCATTTCATTATATATATACTTCTCAAATGGTCCCATAGTCACCAAGTTGGGATCTGATGATGGAATCTTGGCGAAATCGAGGGTACTCCTCAAATCCAATTCAGTTTTTTGGTGAAGTCGAAAATATTTTTTATAAAAAGGTTTTTTTATTATTAACTAACTATTCCTCGCGGTTTAAAGCGCATCGTTGGTTACTACTCCGCTCATGAGACGTAGCATCTTATTATACAAGCTTCCTCAATAAATGGCCTATCCGACAATGAGAGATTGTTTTATTTTGAACTTTTAATTTCAGAGATTAGGGCGTTCTCCACCTAACAAGTAAACAAACTCTTAGTACTCTTTCAGATTGGAGGCGGGCGCGGGTGCGTGTATTTCAAAACGTATGCAGACGCCATTTGCGTTCACAGTGCTCGTGCTCCTGTGAGCCGCGCGTCTTCATGAGGCGGGCGCGGCGCGGGTGGCGCGGGAGTTTCTAATGGCTCAGGGCCCTTTTCCTGTCACGCGTATTGTAGTCCGCACGCGGTTCTCGTCGGCATACGGACTGCCCGCATCCTATCATTTGATACATGTTTTTCCTAACATGCGCGCGGAACGCGGATTGGCTGCGGGCGCACAGTCCGCGTGCGCGCTATCCGGATGCGGGCGGTGATCTTCTGCTGTTTTTACTGTGAAGTGGTTTACATGTCAGCTCATAGTCCGCATATATCGCAAACAAAAATGAAAGACTGGCGACACGCACGATACTGCAGCAGCAAACGAAATCTTTGTCCTGCGTGTCGCCCGGAGCGTGCTATCACCTGGATGCGGACGAGACCCGCGTGCGGGTTAAAAAACGCATGACAGAAAAAGGGCCCTCAATCCGCCCGTATTGTTCACAGCGACTACGCTTGTGGTTCTAAACCATTTTGATTCACGTCGAAGCGTCGTCAATCGTCATGGATATCAATACGGAAGAATTTATATCTGCTATGCTGCGTTAAGTACAACACCACCAAACACATGTGCAATGACACTCGTAGCTCGTTCGCCACTGTGAATACGCAGACGCCAAGACCCGAGCGCCCACCCCCGCCCCCGCACCCGCTAGTGCAGTCTGACTAACACTTAAGCTTATTATTAGGGTCCGTTAACACAGACCGGCTCGGAGAGGAGAGCAGATTTTCATCACGTTGAAAACAAAGTTTTTTGTATTCTTTTGTAAGGTTTATTTTTGCATGAGCACTGCTTTTGTCATTAAGAATGCTTGAACGCGCTTGGTGTGAAATAATAAGAGGAGC
Source organism: Mythimna lalbum (assembly GCA_949319445.1). Taxonomy (NCBI): domain Eukaryota; kingdom Metazoa; phylum Arthropoda; class Insecta; order Lepidoptera; family Noctuidae; genus Mythimna; species Mythimna lalbum. The sequence continues at coordinate 19,320,010 of OX439362.1, read as the reverse complement.
TGATCTCTCTCTCCTACTTTTTCTCGTTCGCGCAGTCGTTCGGCTCCGATTGCATGCTCTTTATCGCTCGCGCAGCCGGTCGGCTCCGATTGGGTACTCTTTCTTGCTCGTGCAGCCGGTCGATTCCGATTGCGTGCGCGCCACCCCACGCCGATCGCCATTTTCATAGCAAAATAACTCATTCGACCGGTTGCGAGTCATCCGACCGGCTGAGAGCGCGTCCGACCGGCTCCGAGCGCATCCGACCGGCTCCGAGCGCATTCGACCGGCTACGAGCGCATCTGACTCGCTCCGAGCGCAGCCGCTTTCAGATCGCTTCCAGCCGGTCTGTGTGAAATATTTAGCGGCTCCGCTCCGATCAACTCCAAGCGTACCTATTCGATCCGGTCTGTGTGAAAAGAAAAATGCGCGCCGATGCTCTCCGAGCCGGTCTGTGTGAACAGACCCTTAGGGTAAGTATAGAAAAATAAATAAAACTACATAGCAATAAAATATATATATATTTATTTACTCTGTGTAATAACTTCGTACTTGATACATGGTTGATTTTTATCGGTATTTTTTTTTCTTGCGCAGTTTTGCCTCTATATCAAAGCTGACACGAAATAATTACCTGTGTCTAATAACATACTATATGTTACCGTGTCCTGTTTTTTTACGCAGTGTTGCTACTTTTATCTCCATATCAATGCTGCCATAACCTAATGGTATGGTCACACCACCATCAGAATATGACACGTTGCAGTTAATACGGCCTTTAGGAAACGGGAAGCCTCTCGGTACATATGGGATTGACAGATTTTTTAAATAATACTCACCCTGAAATCAAAAAATTGAGCATGAATTCTCCATTATTTTCCGATATCTACACTTATATCTACACTATAATATTACTTTACTAGCTACTTCAACTTGTGACCCACGGATGCCCCTCAAGTTGAAGGGTAAAATCTACAAGTCCGTGATGAGGCCTGTCATACTGTTTGGATCAGAATGTTGGGCTGTGAAAAAAACACTATATTTTGGGGGTTCCCCATACTTAGAACTGAAACTCGAATTTATTTTTAACTTATACGTGTGGATAGTAGTATCTATGGATAAATCTTCTTCAAAAATGATATTGAGGTTTCTAGTATATTTTTTTTTCTAAACTGAATAGTTTGCGCCAGAAACACTTCCAAAGTGGTAAAATGTCCCCCCTGTAACTTCTAAAATAATATATACACCACAAAAAAAAAATGTACATTACCATGCAAACCTCCACCGAAAATTGGTTTGAAGTCGTTTTTTTTTTAATCCACAATAATATAATAAAAAGATAGTTGGTTTTTTTTTTTTTGAGGCGTTAATTTCTAAAAACATTTAGCTATAGGACCAGTACGTCCTATAGTTAAATGTTTTTACTGACAGAAAGCTGCTTTATTTCTAAGTGAGATAGGCTATATTTTATGTACGCGGGCGATGCCGCGGGCAAAAGCTAGAACGTCATAAATCTAAAAAAAATACACTATAAAACATCGATCACAGTTACGAGCTACAAGAACTTTTATATTATGTTACTTGCTGCAACGGAACCTCTATGAGCGAGTCCGACTCGAACTTGGCCGCTTTTTTATCTTATACGCAAATTAAAGATAAAAGTATGTACAAACATAATTTTGTTTCTGTAGTTTGTATTATTACATGTATTCTATTAAATCTATTAAAATTATCTAAATTATCTATTAATTTATTAAACCCCAAGCGAACGCCGATTGTGTCTCGCCACACGGGCACATGAGTAGATAAACCGTACAGAGGCAAAGCTTCAAACAACCGCTCGAATCGGTTAGCGCTTGTAGTAGTGCATGTGACACGGGCCTCAAAAAAACGCTTGAAGCGGCCACAAAAGAAGCTAGAAGCGGTTGTGGCCGCACACGAGCCACAAAAAAACGACGCCTCAAAATGAAGCTTGAAACGGCGTTTTTATGAAGCCTGTGTGCGGGGACAGTTATTACGGTATTCGAATGGTTAAGATAATTATAAGTTGTTTGAATAGCATAATTAGTAAAATATTTGTAAGGATGTAAATAGATTAGATATCTTATCCCTACTATATTATTATCCCTACTTCCCTATCCCTACTAATATTATAAATGCGAAAGTAACTCTGTCTGCCTGTCTGTCTGTTACGCTTTCACGCAAAAACTACTGAACGGATTTAGATCAAATTTGGTAGGTAGGTAGAAGAGACACTGGAATAACACATAGGCTACCTATAAGTAATTCCACTGCTGAGCACGGGTCTCTGCCCGCGCGATATAAACTGTAATCCACGCGGGCGAAGCCGCGGGCGGAAAGCTAGTAATATTATAAATGCGAAAGTAACTCTGTCTGTCTGTTGCGCTTTCACGCAAAAACTACTGAAAGGATTTAGATCAAATTAGGTAGGTAGGTAGAAGAGACACTGGAATAACACATAGGCTACCTATAATTCCACTGCTGAGCACGGGTCTCTGCCCGCGCGATATAAACTGTAGTCCACGCGGGCGAAGCCGCGGGCGGAAAGCTAGTAGATGAATAAAGGGTACTTACTGGACAAAGAGGACATTTTATTCCTCCTAATGACGCTTGCATTGATTCACCAAAAATTGAGTCAGACTTGATCATATCGCACAAGCTAAAATGCATCTCTACGAAACTGCGACGGTATCTGTTTGTTAAAAACTGGTAGAAGTAGAAGTCCAGCTGTAACATAAAATACATATAACAGGGTAGTTTCCAGGGTCAAAATAACTACATTTTATTTGGTCCGTATTTTGGATTATAAAAAAATAATACAAATTTACAGGGTTATTTGTAAAACACTAGCAACCTCTTAGGACTATATTACTAACATCATAAACAACAACTTTTGTTCTATGTCTATTTACAAAAAAAAATACGTTTACGAAAAAACAACCTTCAAGATTTCGTTGTTCTATCTAACACATTTCAACTCGTGTGTTTTGCTGCACCTACCTACGCCTCCGGCACACAGTTCTCGTAATAATAGTAAGCAGGCTTCCAAAACATTGTCATTATACCTACCTAGCAAGCATTTGCACCATTTTCGTGTACACATCACACTAGAAAATTTATACGCCAGCATAGACTTCGTAACATTTAGAACGTTTGTAGCTGCACTGCACCCAAGCCAACCGGACTGCGGTACGACAACGCGAGCCTCCGCTGTACCTCCGCGCCTGCGCCCACGCACCTACCTCAAGCGCCGCAAGCTGATCGCTCCGCTGGCGCTCGGTCGCGCCGACAGTGCCTCTCCTTTCAGCTATAAAATAGTACTCTGTGGCCTCTCCTAACCCGGCGGCGGATGCACGCTCAAAATTACTCTCGCTAAACCGCTAGTGCTAACTAAGCTAACAGTATCTGTGCCTTTTCTAGACTTTCTACCCCTATCTATTATTTCTTGCACTTTCATCCTATTCTTCATCTTCTACGCTATCTTTCTGTGCTTACTAGAACTGTATACCTCTTATCTGTCCTGCAATAAACTCTTGAAATCTTAACCGGCGTTTCGTGATTGCTATACCTCAAGCCTTACACATTTACTCACCGACTTACCTACACGTTCAAGTTAAATATTTTTATTTTTGTATGAAAATCTGATGAACTAAAATATGATACATTTTTAAGTCATAGAACAAAAGTTGTTGTTTATGATATTCCTAACATAGTCCTAAGAGGTTGCTAGTGTTTTAAAAATAACCCTGTATAGGTACATGCATTCAAAATTCGCATAAATATCGAGTCGCGTGCGACGGGTGACCAAGGTTTCAAACTAACGTCCCAGCCAAATGACCTAGCTAGTTTCAGTCCGTGTAGACAGTAATTGTAATCCATGACTTTCAAGGCCCTGGCGTTTAAGACGCATTTTCCCAACAACCAGACGTCTTGCTCCTTATTTTTTTTACTGCATATACAGTGAGAAAAATAAGGCAATTGACAGATGTAGCCACAGCTAGGTTAATTTACTATGCTTATTTCCACAGTATTATGTTTTATGGCATTTTACTGTGGCGATCTGCAGCTGAAGTAGATCCGATTTTCATATTGCAAAAGAAAGTCTACACTGTTCTTACATAATATCTATAAATATTGCAACACCAACCACTTTTTACCGACTTCCCAAAAAGGAGGAGGTACTATGTTCGGCTGTTTGTATGTTTTTTTTTTGTATGTTTGTTTTTAAAAGAGTAACCTTGGAGTTTCTTGCCTGTTATTCTCCTTAGGAAACGACCAATTCGGAACCGTAAACTAGTTTCTAAGGCTTATGTGAAATAAAATTTTTGACTTTCACTTTGGATCACACAACACGTGAGACAATGAGAGAGGCTTTCGCTGAATTAAGTGTTCTTTAAAATATCTCCTTGAACGCGTCTGTAATATAGTATAGTAAATTAAAATTTAAAAAAATCTTTAAGTAACATGGTTTTGATTCAAAAAATCAAATAATAATAATATTCCACAACTATCACATAACGCTGTCTAGTCCCAAGCTAAGCAGAGCTTGTGTTAAGCCGTGTACGCACGTTGCGTTGCATGATACGCAACAACTTGGTTCTCACGTGTGTATCACTAACGAACATCGAACACTCTGTTCGTCAAACAGGTTTGTTGGTTTGGCAAGTAGGTTGTATGTTCTGTATGGAAGGTGTTCTTCATGAATCAATGCAAACACCAAAAAACTTTGTGTTACTTCCCGTCGGCCAGTTCCAACGACGCCTCCATGGCTATTAAGAGAGTTCACGACTGTTGTTCGCGATCTCGATTCGAACTATGTTCGCGTTCGTGTTCGCATATGCCGTCCATACGTACAAACCGTATGTTCAAGTTTTGTGTTTGTGTTCGCTATGTTTGTGTTCATACGTGCGTACACGGCTTAATGGGTACTAGACAACTGATAAACATACTTATATATATCTAAATACATACATCTATATATATAAAAGAAAGTCGTGTTTGTTACAACACATATAACTCAAGAATGGCTGTACAGAAATGGCTGAAAATTGGTGGGTAGGTAGCTTAGAGCCAGGTGACGGACATAGGATACGGTAAAGTAGGGTAGAGTAGGGTAGAGTAGGGTAGAGTAGGGTATAGTAGGGTAGAGTAGGGTAGAGTAGGGTAGAGTAGGGTAGAGTAGGGTAGAGTAGGGTAGAGTAGGGTAGAGTAGGGTAGAGTAGGGTAGAGTAGGGTAGAGTAGGGTAGAGTAGGGTAGAGTAGGGTAGAGTAGGGTAGAGTAGGGTAGAGTAGGGTAGAGTAGGGTAGAGTAGGGTAGAGTAGGGTAGAGTAGGGTAGAGTAGGGTAGAGTAGGGTAGAGTAGGGTAGAGTAGGGTAGAGTAGGGTAGAGTAGGGTAGAGTAGGGTAGAGTAGGGTAGAGTAGGGTAGAGTAGGGTAGAGTAGGGTAGAGTAGGGTAGAGTAGGGTAGAGTAGGGTAGAGTAGGGTAGAGTAGGGTAGAGTAGGGTAGAGTAGGGTAGAGTAGGGTAGAGTAGGGTAGAGTAGGGTAGAGTAGGGTAGAGTAGGGTAGAGTAGGGTAGAGTAGGGTAGAGTAGGGTAGAGTAGGGTAGAGTAGGGTAGAGTAGGGTAGAGTAGGGTAGAGTAGGGTAGAGTAGGGTAGAGTAGGGTAGAGTAGGGTAGAGTAGGGTAGAGTAGGGTAGAGTAGGGTAGAGTAGGGTAGAGTAGGGTAGAGTAGGGTAGAGTAGGGTAGAGTAGGGTAGAGTAGGGTAGCGTAGGGTAGAGTAGGGAAGAGCGGGAGCGAAGCCGCGCGGGCAAAAGCTAGTTATAGATAAATTACACACAGACACAGAAGAAATGATCATGCTCATCACATAAACATGCCCTGGGTGGAAATCGAACCCGACCTCCGGCATAGCAGTCAAGGCCACTAACCACTAGACCAACAGATCAGTCAAATATACGTACCTTAACTTTGTTGTCCAATGTAATGTGTGAATTAACGTACAGTTCCACATAGTGCTTCGGGTCTAGTCGGCTGATTCTTTTACTACGCAAAGTAAAGTTTTTAATGTATTTCGTGTCAAACCCGTACACCGCTGGACGCTCAATACTAAAGTAAGTTATCTACAACACAAATAAGTTAAACAAGTTTTTAATAAAAATATTTTTTTCATAGCAACCTTTTATAGCTCGGTATACTTATATAATTAATACTCGTCAAGACGAATCATACGAGCCCAAACTCGATGGGGTTGTGTCGTTTAACTACCAAGTTCCTATAGCCACCTTCCGGTTCCATCATCAGATCAGCTCCTTGTCATAATAATTTTGCATTGTTATCTGATTTACACGTTCATGGAAAATTTCATTTCATTCGGTAACCGGGAAGTGGGTCAAATTTAATTTACAAGATTTGATGACAGACAAACATTGGGACAGGTGAAACTAAATAAAAGTTTGTAATAAAAAGTTAGAGTTCCCTCTTTTTTGATAAATCATCCAATGACTTCTCTAACTCTAGGGTGGAGCAGAGGAGCGAGTCATACTTTTACTGACTAAAACCACACCTGTTTCCTTCAGTTACCTTTGCGCTAGCATTACTGCTACGTAGAAAGAGGCGTTAAATTGTAAAATATGATAAAAAGCACAATTGAAAAAAAATAAAGAAAAAAGTTACAACAATTGTAGTGCGTACTATTTTTCTCAGCTTTATTTTTACACATTATAGGAAAACTTACAGACTAATAACAATAAATAACTAAATTGCTAATTACAAGCTTCCATATAATGACAAAAATACCCAAAGTTTTAAGTTTATTCGACGACATGTGACATTCACCAACCTGCACTGGGCCTGCGTGGTGGATTATGGCCCATTCCCTCTCCTAGAAAGGAGGCCTGAGTCCCAGCAGTGGGAACATTAAAAGGCTGATGATGATGATGATGATGACCCAAAGTTGGTCTCACTGTTAATAATTAAGGTTAATTAAGGTTCCACTGCAATTATTATTTTTTATAATCTATAGGCTCACGTTTGACCACTATATCACCAGATGGTAAGCGATGTGCGCTTGCCTAGAAGCAATCTATTCACTCTTGACTTAAAGACCCCTAGGTTGTAGCTATAAGGAAACACAGACTCCGGCAGGGAATTCCACTCCTTAGCTGTAATGTATTCCCAAAACGCTTTGTACGTATGGGTGGGATGTCCACCATGTACCGTTTGTAAATAGGTGATTCTTGTTCAAAAAATGGCATTGCCAAGAGCATCCTAACTGCATCTGCTTTGGTGCAAAAGAGGTCAATGTCGGGTTCACACGAAATCTAGTTAAAACTGCGACTGGCTCTCAGAAAAAATACATTACGCCTAAATTAGTGTTTGCACTAGGTACATGCAGAAGTGGTCGCTGTCGCAGCTAAGGTTGCCAGATTTCCGGGGTTTCCGGGATTGTCCCGGAACTTTACCTCCTGTCCCGTGTCCAGTAATTCGATCCATTGTTTCGAATTCCGAAAACGAAAATTCATTAAAAAAATATAACAATAAATGACACGGCTAGGCGGCAGGCAGCTAATTAAAAATCTATTTAATCAGTAAACCACAAGGAGAGGCAAATTTCCGCCGGTCAACCCCCGTTTGTTAATTTCAGTAAGTGTATTGAAAAAAGTCGTTGGTGTAAACTTCCTGCACTTGTATCTGTTATTATTATTGTTATATTAGCCTAAAGACGTTCACAGCTAGACAGCCTCCGTCAAATGTACTCCAGAATCTTTCGTCTCTATTGACCTTACTCATGGAACAGAATGATGCATCACTCTGCTCCACGAGCAATGTGCCCTGCCTATTACCCTATGATCCTCCTTAAGATTTTTTTTACCGTGTAAAATAAAAACTATGATTATAAATATACTCACACTTTCAGAAATGCAATCATCATTTTGGTAAAGCCAAAAAATCACCATACTGAACATAAAATATTTTAAATTCATTTTATATTTATTGGGAGGATTTTCTACGTACTTTCGCAATCTACAAATGACAATGTTAGTATGTCGTGTTGTACTTATACAAATGATCCGATGATATTATTTTAGTTGAGAACAGACGGAAACAGCAATGTGTGCTATTTCCGGAGCTAATAGGTGCTTTTATTACTCATCATCATCTTCCTGCCCTTGTCCCGTTTTATTTAGGGTCGGCGCAACACGTTTTTTTCTTCCATTCTGTCCTGTCACTCGTCATGCTATCACTAACTCCCTTTTCTTTCATATCACTTCTCACACAATCCATCCATTTTTTCTTTGGCCTCCCTCTCCCCCTCTATCCATTCACATGTAAACTCATAACATTTCTAGCAACATGCGTTTCGTCCCTCCTTTTCACATGACCATACCAAGACAAACGATTTCCTTTCAGCTTTTCAGTCACTGGCGCCACTTTCAAACTTCCCCTTATATACTCATTTCTCACTTTATCCATTCTTGTCACACCACACACACATCCATCTTAACATTCTCATCTCTGCTACATGCAATCTTTTTTCATTGATTTGTTTTTTCATTTCATTCATTCATTCAGGTGCTTTTATTACTCAAATAACCAAAAAAAAATTCACAGAAAGCTTGCAAACTGCTTATTACAAACCTCCACAAATAGATAACAAAAAGAAAACGGAAAGAAAAATGTACATACAAATGAATTAATTGGTTACGAGACCAGATAGCTATCATTGAAGAATTTCTGAAATATGCTTGTATTCTAAAGTTCTTGAAGGTATAGTCTACACCGATTTCAAGACAATGGGCTAGTTGCCTAAAAAAATGTAATTAGTTCGTCTTTTAGATTATTCAAAAATAAGGGACACGTATTTTTTTATTTGTAAATTAAACCGAAAATGACAAAGATATAGCCCATTAAAGTTACGTGTAACGTCACGCCCTGCTGCATTTTTACAGTACTCATCTGCAGTAATGCTCACCCCGTTTGGTAAGAAGCTGTGATGAATCACACCGGCGCTAGACCACCAAACAGTGACCATCACTTTTCTAGGGGTAAGTTTTCGTTTAGGGCATTGTTTAGGTACTGAACCAGGATCCAACCAACTTGCTGAGCGCTTGCGGTTATCAAACAGAATCCATTTTTCATCGCAGGTAACAATGCGGTTCAAAATTCCTTCATTTGTGTGTCTGTTGAGCAGTGCAAGCCACGTCTCGACGCGTACTTCGCGCTGGCGATCATTGAGTTCGTGGGGCACCCATTTGTCAAGCTTTTTTACCTTGCCAATTTGACACAAATGGACCAATATTGTTTTGACGCTAACGTCGAAAGCTGCTGCCAATTCAGCCGTAGATCATCAGCTTCCACAATCGCCTTTAATTCGTCATTGTCGACCAAAGTCTTCGGACAACCGCGAGATTCATTTTTCCGGTCGAAATTTCCAGAACGGAAGCGAGTAAACCAATAAGGTGGTGCGTTGGTTTGTAGTGTTAGCTCAGTAAACGTCGTTGATGTTGCGTGTCGCTTGTGCCGCGTTGCTGCCACGACGGACCCATATTCCATAATTACTCGAATTTTTAACGTATCCATGATGACGAAAAAGATAGAAATGCGATGAAAATATAACACTAATCAATAAACAAATGACTACTTTTGGAAAAAAAAACCATGTTTTAACCCTTCAGATACCGTCAATTAGAGACACAATAGTAAGACAATAGATGCGCGGCCACCGGTGGTCGCTTGGAGATTCATGAATTAAAATAAAATTAATTTGCAATTAGAATTCTTAGCCGAACAAAATTTTTTTTTTCAAATAACAACTTTATTTAATATATACATCTTAATTATTAAATATTATAAATTAATAGGTATATACAAACTTAAAATAATAATATGTACAAACGAGTAAAATAAGGCAGAAAAACGGGAAAAACTCAAAGGGCATCAAAAAATTCGTCCACATCGATGTCAATGGGAAAAGTGCCCAGAACGCTGGCAGCATTGCCACGCTGGATGGCAATGCTAATTCGTTGACCGAAGAAAATGCCAGCCCTCTGGTCACGCGAAGAGTCGACCAAACGTTTGCTAATATCCTTAACAACTCGATGAGCGCTCGGACCCCATGGCCTTAGTGTTTCAACCCCAAACGGCTCAAATATATAACCTCCAATGAGGTTATTATATTTACGCCATTTGAGGTTTTCTGCACCTGCAGCAGCCGCTCCAGCACAGCCCGCGGTACTCAGAAGATGGGATGGCGCAAGGGTGTCGACACATATTGCATCCCACACCAAAGGCCTACCCAATTTCCAAGGCATTATAGTCATCCCATCTGGTCTCTTCCCATCGTCACGTGCCAAGCCATTGGGTTCTAAGACAGCTGGCACCCCGGCGGTGACAAGAGCTCGACGGATGATGTCATTAATACTGGCATGCCGTGCTATCCGACCAGCGCTTCTACTGCAAGATAGGCCATGGCGTCCGAGGCGATCGACTGCTTCGCCGCACTGAAATCGATGTGGAGCTCCACTAGGAGCACCCAGACGCAGGCATGTAGCGATCCGGAAGGTGGTGTCACTCAGTATAGTACCTATGTTAAGTGACGGTAAAGCCTGTAGCCAGAGACCCGACTCCTATTCACCCACAGCCAGTAGCGGCAAAACCAGGTCACGATTCAGCGAGTTTTTATTTATTAATTTTATAATTCTTCGGCACGTCTGTTCACAACGAAGTACAAAAATTGTCTTCGATACAGAACAAATAATCATGATCATCACATAAAAATTTGTCCTGCGTGGGAATTGAACCCACGACCTCCGATATAGCAGTCAGGGCCACTAACCACTAGACATACAGTCCAGTCAGATATAACGATCAGTTAGTATAATAATCGGTTGATAGAACTTTAATATAACAATTTTTTTAGTATAACATTCATTAATTCATGAATTCCCAAGCGACCACCGGTGGCCGCGCATCTATTGTCTTACTATTGTGTCTCTAATTGACGGTATCTGAAGGGTTAAATATAAAATCGTTAGATATACAACTCAAAAGATATAACACCTATTTAGTCCAACATAATAAAACCGCCTCGGGCCTCCACTCTGCTCCCGCCCTAGCTTTCTAACCGACCTAACCGAGTCGGGTTGCCTCAAATCGGGGTGTTAATCATTATTTTGTTATATTGTAACATAAAAATGACTCTCTGCACGTATTGGTTTTGACTGTTAGTGCAGAGAGTATCTGTTATAAAATAAATAGACCTAATGAATTTCTAAACGAAAAGCAACGAAATGCTTGACGACAAGCAGTCATGCAGCATGCAAGAAAGCATGGAGCGTTCAAGCAGGCATGCAGCATAGAAGAAGGCAAGCAGCATGGAAACAGTCCATTTTCATTAAATCTAATCCTTATTTATTTCAGCGTTTATTTAATTCTTTTCCTAGAAATAGACGTGATAATTTCAAACTCAGAGTCCACGCTGTACGCTGCTAAAACAACTCCTATGCGTAAGAGCATATTCTGCATGGACCCAATAATTTTTTTAGATTGTCCAAATCATACTAAATGTATCTGCTCTTAAAAGCAAATTGAAGAGGTTACTAACTAAAAGAGCATATTACAGTATAGCAGAGTTTATGATAGAGAAAATTTTTCAGCGATTTTGAGATGACAATGTTGTATATTTTAAATTGTATTTTTTATTTTTATTATTTGAAATAATTGTAATTTAAAATTGAAATTTTAACGACACTAATTCATAACTTTATTGACCAATTTACCTATATAATGACTCCTTTGACATTGAACTTATATACAAAGCTATGCTTGTTGAGGTTTAATGATCCCTAAACTAAATTTAATAAGTACCTATTTAATTTTTATGTATAATAATGACGGTTAATGTACCATTTCTTCCGAAAAATTTGTACACCACGATATTCTGCTGAATATGCTAGAACTTGTACGAGTATTTCATTATTATCTTGCATGCGATGTACTTTGTACACCATGTTTATACAAATAAAATACTTACTACCTATTTACTTACTCAATTTTGATAAATACTTTATTATATACCAAGTTTGATTTATCTAAATTACTTTTTTGTCTGTTTAAATTTTAAGACTCATCGGTTGTATGAGGGTCTACCTTTTATAGCAAAACTTTTTATGTCATAATATTATTTTGCATAACAACGGATAGCATAAACTTCATTTCGCAGAAAATAATTTCGCGTACACTCATTTGTCATACATTCAAAACTCATAATTCTATTAGTCAAAATCATCTTTTGGCATAATGATCATATCCATAAAAATTAAAAAGCAGAACTGAAGAGTATCAAGATTCTGCCAAATAGAAGGAACCGGTTACATGAGTGTATTTAAAGGACTATGCATCAAAATGTCCCCACAACTTTAATGCCCACCAAACACGCTCGGGTACACCTGACTGGTTTGCTTGTACAAGTGACCCTGGGCCTCAAATCTGCTATTAAAACAGTGTCAGAATGGTCTATCATTGACTTCATAATTATTGATTTTGACAAGTTTTGGCAATCTTATAATGGCGTCATAATGACTTTCTAATAGTCAACCACTGACACTTCATTAAAAGAAGTGGTTTAAAATGGTAATCTCGTACATAATGACAAATGAATATCTGACGTATGCGGTAATTTGCAAAACTTTTGACAGTTGTTTTGATCAGTGACATTCGAACGTTATTGCGTAGTTATTGGTTTCCATCCGGACCACAATGTTGAATTTGCAAAATGTTGAATACCAAAACGTTGAGTCCTGTGGATGCAAGAGGTGCAAGACAGGTCACGGTGGAGATATTTGGAGGAGGGCTATTTCCAGCAGTGGACGTCTTTTGGCAAATCTTATAATGAGCACCCTTCTATTTCACGGGAAAAAATATCTGGCACCCACATAGACGGCCCTGTAAAATTTAGTACATAAACCTACCGTAGTTAAGCTAGTACCTACAAAAACCTATTTTTATCAAGCGCAAGTTCGATCGTGTACCTATGGAGTATTGCTCTCATCTTTGAGACGGATCTGCCCGATACCAGCTTGATGCACTGGAGGCAATTGAAAGGCGAGTCAGAAGGATAACTGGCGATGATACAGTCGTCAAGTCGAAGCTTTTTTTTTTGTACGGTGGGCAAAAATCATCCAATGACAATCACACCTCCGCTCTTGGGTGGAGCGGGAGATAGTGTCATACTCTTACTGACTAAAAACCCACCCCGTTCCTTCTAGCCTCTTCATACCGGGCCTCGAGCTTACTTTCGGATAACCCTGGCCCCAGTAGGCTTCGACCCTGCTGGGCCCATCCTGTTGCTGACAACTCCTTGACGCGCGCGGGAACAGTGCGCGCCGTCGACGTCTTGGGCTCGGTCCGGACAATTACCGGACGGTCGGACAGCGAGCTACCCATGGCTCGTCGTCCAGTCGAGTCGAGGCTTCAAAGTGTTGAGCATCGACGCCGAGTTGCTAGCCTGTCGGTTTTCTACCGGTTGCATTTCGGGGAGTATGCGTCGGAATTGCATAACCTAATTCCGCCTAGCCCGTTCCATCATCGGACTACCAGACGTACGGCGATGCGCCACCATGGTGAACGTCCCACCTACACGCACATAACGTTTTGGGAATACATTCATTGTGCGTGCAACTAGGAAGTAGAATTGATTGCCGGAGTCTGTGTTTCCTGATAATACAACTCGGGAATCTTTAAGTCGAGAGTGATTAGGTTTCTTCTAAGTAAGCGCGTTCCATTGTCGACCGCATCGTCGCTTTCCATCTGGTGAGATGGCGGTAAAGCGCGAACCTATCAAGATTATTTGTCATCTGACAAGTCTCTCTTATTAAATATTTGTTATGATTATCATTTAATCGTTTTTTATTTATTCTTTGGTACATAGTTTTTAATTTTATACATTTCCTTCTATCATATAGAAATTGTATAGAGCTCCTAGGAAATGCATACATGTGGATTAACAAATAATTATGAAACTATTTAACACATTTCCTACATAGACTCGGAATTATATACATTTCCTAGTAATTGTATACAATTCCTAGGTTTCACACATTTCCGATAACATATATATCAAAAAGTGTTTAAAATAAAATAAAGAACCTTATCAGGTCTAAGTAAAGTTAACTCATCATCATCATCATCATATCAGCCGAAAGACGTCCACTGCTGGACATAGGCCTCCCCCAAGCGTCGCCACAACGACCGATCCTGTGCGTCACGCATCCATCGGATTCCCGCGACCCTGACCAGTTAACTAAATTCACAGAAACACATCCATTACACAAAAAGAAACAGTAAGTGTGGATCGTGCTCTCGTAGACAATTTTAGTTTTAAGATTTGGTATACCACGTAAAATAGCGACCGATCGTGGGTCCGAGTTAATTTCCAGCACTATGACAGAGGTATGTAATCTTTTAAAAATTAATCAACTATATTCCAGCGCTTATCACCACAAGAGTATTGGAGCATTGGAGAACACACACATAACTATGGGTGCGTATTTAAGAATAAATTGCCAAAATCAGACAGGAACATGGAGTATAGTTGGTTGCCATATTGTAATTAATCAACTATATTCCAGCGCTTATCACCACAAGAGTATTGGAGCATTGCAGAACACACACATAACTATGGGTGCGTATTTAAGAATAAATTGCCGAAATCAGACAGGAACATGGAGTATAGTTGGTTGCCATATTGGTGTTTTGCTTACAACAACACAGTCCATACGGAAACCAACTACACGCCTTGCCTCAGGGAGGATCCTCCGACCAGACAGGATGTTATAGTCTGGTGGGCGACTGCCCGATAGTTGATGTCGGGCTGTCGTATATTTATGTTCTAATCGCGAGGAGAACTTTGATTGCGCGATGCAGGATTTCGTATTTTCTTCGTAGTTCTTATGTGGCGTCATAGATGTCGCTACAATATTACCGAGCAATTTCAATGGCGATATCATCGATGTAGATCCTCTATACTATAAAGTATAGATACTTACAATAATTTTACTCAAAGTAAGGTAAAAAGTAAACTCTGTGTATCTGTCTATAGGAAGGGCTATTTATTGTTGTTAAGAAATCTTTCAGAGAACAAAATGGATGCAATATTTTTGGGACCCTATCCAGTTTTAAATGATTTGAATTGTAATTTAAAAAAAAAATGGAAAGGAAGACATTGTGCATAAAAACCGTACGAAAATATACAAGAATGCAGAATAAATAAGATAATTTGAATAATAAGGATATTGAAAGCAATTATTAACTTAACAATAGTGTAGCGACATCTATGACGCCACATAAGAACTACGAAGAAAATACGAAATCCTGCATCGCGCAATCAAAGTTCTCCGCGCGATTTGAATATATACGACAGCCCGACATCAACTATCAGGCAGTCGCCCACCAGACCATAACATCCTGTCTGGTCGGAGGATCCTCCCTTTTCAACGGAGGTTTGCGGGACTTTACTCTCTGTTCCACCTTCCTCAAAAATAGTATACCTTTGAAATATTTATAACGTTATGTCTTGTATTCGGCGGTATTCATGTAAATATACACTTAGTTGTAACATTAATAAAAACCATGTAGGTATATATAAAAAAATTACCTCTGCACAGGTAAAAAAAAACTATGTTTATTTAGCTGTAAGTTTTTCATAGAGCAGTGGTGGCCGAATGATAATGGTCCCGTTACGAATTATAGGTCGCGGGTTCATACCCAGCCAGGCGCATAACTTTGTGTAATTTATTTCATCACCACTGCTCTCAAAACGGTGAAGGAAAACATCGTGAAGAAACCGGCATGTCCTAGAACCAAAAATTCGAAGACATGTGACATTCACCAACCCACATTGGGCCCGCGTGGTGAATTACGGCCCATTCCCTCTCCTATGGATGAGGCCTAAGTCCCAGCAGTTGGAACATTTAAAAGGCCGATAATGATAATGAGGGTGATGAAGGTTTTTTTTTTATATATACTCATGACATATTTAATGCGGTATCTTTTTTAATTTTTTTTTTTAATGACGCCAAAGAAAAGATGGATGGATTGTGTGAGAAGTGATATGAATGAAAAGGGAGTTAGTGATAGCTTGACGAGCGACAGGACAGAGTGGAAGAAAAAAACGTGTTGCGCCGACCCCAAATAAAACGGGATAAGGGGAGGAAGATGATGATCTTTAAATAAAAGCAGTGTATGTTACCAGCAAGCACTCGTTTCACTCGTCTCCCAACACACAACTTACAGCTATGCCTAGGCACACCTCAATGCAGTTGCAAGCAATTAAGATAGCAATTACAATAAAATTAGAACGTTAACAAACCATATAATAACATTTCAACTTACAATGCGGGCCATAGTAAATATAAAAACTAGATAATAATATTTACCTACAATACTTTTTAACCGACTTCGAAAAGGAGGAGGTTCTATGTTCGGCTGAATGTATGTTTTTTTTTTTAACTCTATTAAAGAGAGAAGTTTAATTAGACTATGGCTGTTCAGAAGCATTATTTATTTGTTTACGAGTGTAATATTGTTTCTGTTTTACCTCAACTGTGTTTCGGAAAACGTGAGTGACAAAATAATCTTACAGTGTGTTTCACTTAAGACGTTCCTTCGGCGTAATGTTGGCTCCCCTGTCTGTCTACACAAAAAAGAAGGAAAAAAAGGAAAAAGTTACCTACTCTACCAAAATTGGTCCCCGAAATGCGCAACGAAATCGATTTTAAGGGTAGTTGTAGCACTTTTTGGAGAATTATGAAAGGAATGGGATTTTATTTAAAAAAAGCAGATCTAAAAGGACGTTGTTATAGAGAGGAACGGTATTGTGGCGTGGCGTTTTCGGTATTTGAAAGAATAACATTACAATCGAAATGGAGTCCAGCGCCCTATACTTTATTAAAAAATAGTTTAAAAAAAAAACAATAAAACGCAATTGTTAAAAGTAACGAAATATAAGTTAATCTCCCTAATATTAAGTAATTTAATTGCTAAAAATATTGCAACACTATTTTTCCATATTGCCAACATTACGCCAAAGGAACTTCTTAAGTGAAACGCACTGTACAATACACGATTCTAGTTTATTCATTTTCTTAAAAAAAATTAGTAAAAAAGTGTTGGTAGGCCAGTAGTAATGGCCAGACTTATGAGTTGTGAGTACAAATCCAGGCAGGCGCATAACTTTGTGTAATTTATTTCATTATCATTCGAAACGGTTTATTCCAGAAATCCCCACCGACAAATCCCCAGTAGGGATTGTAATATTTTTCCAGAAATCCCCACTAGCTAAATAAAATCATGTGAGGATTTTTGGAAAAATAAGTGTAAGAATCCCCACCAGATAGTTTTGTTTCTAAATTATTAAATAAAATTTAATTTCGGAAGTCAGTGTTTCTTGGTATTGTTTGTTTCTTATCACTGACTTCCAAAATTAAAGTTATTTTGATCGTTTTAATGTATTTTTTTTAGTGAAGTCAGTTATTTCTTTTTTTTTTTGTAAAAAGTTTTTATTTCACACTTTTTAGTTATGATACACTTTTAGCCAGAGTACCTTTTTCTCATGACAATTCCAATTAAACTAAACCCTGCTAGAATACATTGTTTTATTATGAAGTTCCTGTGTCCACCTTCCACCTTCCGGCTCCATTATCAGATGCAGACAAAGTGCATATCATGACTATTCTCATAAGCCCAAACACGGCTAGGATACATTGAATTTTTCAAATCGGTCCATAAACGACGTAGTTCTGAGGTAACAAACATTAAAAAAAAAACAACCGAATTGAGAACCACGTCGGTAAAAAAATGCTTCAATGTATTTAATAGACTTGATTTTTAATATTCAGAACGTACTATTTTAATATTTTTATTTTTGTATGAAAATCTGATGAACTAATAATGATAAATTACTAAAAGTCATAGAACAAAAGTTGTTGTTTATGATGTTAGTAACATAGTCCTGAGAGGTTGCTGGTGTTTTGCAAATAACCCTGTATAAACCTTGCTTTGTATGAAATATTCAAGATTCTAAGCATAAGATTTTAAATTAGTCAATCAGAAAAAACATTTGAATCATTATTATTATATATCTTCGATTATTATGATGTATGGAACAAACAATTTTTGGCGTTAAGTCATTCAGAACTTTAATCGTTAAAATGATTGTTTTATCTTCCAGCCCTTACAAAAGATAGAAGTGAAGCACTTTCCAATGTGAAAGGGCTTCACTTGTACTTATCATAAATATCCTCAAAATTCAATGTGGCACCCTCAAGCAGTTAAAAAATTCGATGTCAACGACACCATAATAGTTAAGTAATTTACGTTAAGTAAAATACTTTTTCATTACTCATACTCTGAAAGTAGGTCTGAAGTTACCTGAGGAGCGGGCTGAAAAGTATCACACTTTTCATCCCTAGGGAGTTTTACTTTCACCTAACAACTGTCAAATTATTTTAAAAAAAAACTAGCTCTATCTTCTTGTATTCGTAATGAAAAGCACAGTGCTTACCTCGGGGTTAAAGTTACTTATTTAGTCCCTCGAATTAGCGACAACCAACTCCTTCTCCGGACGAAATAAGTAACTTTCACCCCTAGTGTAACAATGTACTATTTCATTACTCATACTCTGAAAGTAGGTCTGAAGTTGCCTGAGGAGTGGGCTGAAAAGTATCACACTTTTCATCCCTAGGGAGTTTTACTTTCACCTAACAGCTGTCAAATTATTTAAAAAAAACTAGGTCTATCTTCTTGTATTCGTAATGAAAAGCACAGTGCTTACCTCGGGGTTAAAGTTACTTATTTAGTCCCTCGAATTAGCGACAACCAACTCCTTCTCGGGACGAAATAAGTAACTTTCACCCCTAGTGTAACAATGTACTATTTCATTACTCATACTCTGAAAGTAGGTCTGAAGTTGCCTGAGGAGTGGGCTGAAAAGTATCACACTTTTCATCCCTAGGGAGTTTTACTTTCACCTAACAGCTGTCAAATTATTTAAAAAAAAACTAGGTCTATCTTCTTGTATTCGTAATGAAAAGCACAGTGCTTACCTCGGGGTTAAAGTTACTTATTTAGTCCCTCGAATTAGCGACAACCAACTCCTTCTCGGGACGAAATAAGTAACTTTCACCCCTAGTGTAACAACGTACTATTTCATTACTCATACTCTGAAAGTAGGTCTGAAGTTGCCTGAGGAGCGGGCTGAAAAGTATCACACTTTTCATCCCTAGGGAATTTTACTTTCACCTAACAGCTGTCAAATTATTTAAAAAAAACTAGGTCTATCTTCTTGTATTCGTAATGAAAAGCACAGTGCTTACTTCGGGGTTAAAGTTACTTATTTAGTCCCTCGAATTAGCGACAACCAACTCCTTCTCGGGACGAAATAAATAACTTTCACCCCTAGTGTAACAATGTACTATTTCATTACTCATACTCTGAAAGTAGGTCTGAAGTTGCCTGAGGAGCGGGCTGAAAAGAATCATACTTTTCATCCCTAGGGAGTTTTACTTTCACCTAACAGCTGTCAAATTATTTAAAAAAAACTAGGTCTATCTTCTTGTATTCGTAATGAAAAGCACAGTGCTTACCTCGGGGTTAAAGTTACTTATTTAGTCCCTCGAATTAGCGACAACCAACTCCTTCTCGGGACGAAATAAATAACTTTCACCCCTAGTGTAACAATGTACTATTTCATTACTCATACTCTGAAAGTAGGTCTGAAGTTGCCTGAGGAGCGGGCTGAAAAGTATCACACTTGTCATCCCTAGGGAGTTTTACTTTCACCTAACATAATAAAAGTATTTTATTTAAAAACTAGGTCTATCTTCATGTATTCGTAATGAAAAGCACAGTGCTTACCTCGGGGTTAAAGTTACTTATTTAGTCCCTCGAATTCAACTTGAGGGGCATCCGTGGATCACAAGTTGTTCCCGTGACCTGTCGCCATTTCATCCATCCTGCGTTGATCCGATGTGTTACGTCCCGGTCTACCTCACCATCCCCTTGGACAAGCGACCCGAGGTACCGAAAGTCGGAACAGATCGGTATGGGCGTTCCGGCGAGAGCTAATGGCACTGGAGTGGAGAGTCCGCCGAAATCGCAAAACAAGTACTCCGTTTTGGTTCTACTCAATTTCAGGCCAACACTTTCCAGTCTGTGCCACCACACCTCCAATCTGTTCTGGACCTCTAGGTCACTCTCGGCAATCAGCACAATGTCATCGGCAAACAACATACAACATTCAGGAAGAGGCTCCCTGGTGAGCCTCTTCCTGAATGTCCGATGTCAGAGCATCCATTATCATCAGGAAGAGGAATAATGAATGAATAATAAAAAGTATAAAAACTAAATCCCGACTACGACAAAAAAAAACAATGCTAATAAAGTATGAAAAAAGATTTTCAGGATACTAAAATAAATAATAATAATAATAAAAATTATTCAAAAAATATAATAATACAGTAAACACATTTTTTCTTAATTCTATGTAAAGTTCACAAGTGTTATATGCCTGAACATCCTGTGTTTCAGGCGAGAGAAGGTAAAACATTATTAACTAACTCATCACAGTAATTTTATAACATAAAAGTAAAAATAGTCAACTAATAAGTATTTAAAAAAAAAATTTGCTTTTGCATTAAGCCTATTATACAGTACTGGTCCCAGAAACACAAAAAATTTGGCTGTAAAATCATGTTTTGTGCTATTTGTGGGACAAACTATATATTTCCGTCTCTTTTTAGTAAGTTCAGTGCTGAAGCGGAGGGCTGCGTGTTGTTTTAGTACAATGCTCATTATGAATAACTGCCGGACTGTTAGTACTTCACAAGTTTTGTAGAGCTGGTTAGTGGGAAAAAGAAAAGAGCGGCGAGTAGACGACACATTGAGAATCGCTCTTTGAGCTCTTTCGATAAGTAGCAATAAAGTTTTTCAATACACTTTTTATTTTTATTTTTATTTTATTTATTGAGGGATAACAAACAGCTACAACATAAAGCTTATACATATAAATAATATTAGAGGTAAGTGGTAATATTGCAGCCAACTGCATTATCCACAGATTAAACATTGTTCAAATACATTGGTTGCCACTAGATGGACATTATCGTGCAATACATACATATATATATATATATATATATACAGCCTTACAGTGTATAATATATATATATATATATATATATATATATATATATATATATATATATATATATATATATTATACACTGTAAGGCCTGCTTAATATAAAAATAAAATATTTGGTGGAACATTTTCATATAAATAACTGAAATCATAAGAATTAAATGTATACCAATAATATCAATGACTCAATTGCAATTAAACTTTTTTATAATACTTGTTTTAAACTTAAATTTAGAACATGCAAATATATCAATGTCAATGAAATTCAAGTTGTAAGATTCCGACATTCTATGGATCGGGCAACGTAAGCCAGAATTTGTTCGGCATGCATTTAGTGCGAACAGGGTTCCTGCACGAACTTTGCGCACGTTGACAGTTCGAGGCACTGAATAACACAGCCTACTCGTGAGATCAATGGCATCGAAGTGGTTGTGGACAATATCATACAGAACATTAGCTTCCAAGCATTTGCGTCGGTCCTCCAAGCTCACAAGCTTGTACTTGCTTAATAATTGGGAGTATGATAGAAAGGTCCTACTTCTATGACACTTATAGTGCATAGTACGGAGGAACTTGCGCTGGACTCTCTCTACTGCAGCAATGTACTTCTTGTAAAAGGGATTCCAAATGGGAACAGCATATTCCAATTGAGAACGGATTATTGTCTTATATAGGTACAGATAAGTCGAGGTACGTTTAAATTCGGTTGTTGATCTCATCACGAAACCATACATTTTGAATGCTTTGTTTACTATGGCTTCAATATGTTGGTTCAAAGACAAACTGCCATCAAAAAGCACACCAAGATCCTTAACTAAGCATATGTTATTCAACGGAGTTCTGTTTAGACTATAATCAAATTTTATAATCATCTTGTTTTTAGTAAAGTGTACATAGTTACACTTGGGTACACTGAGATGTAATTTATTTGTGGTACAGTAGTCGGTCAGCCTGTCCAGATCTTGTTGGAAAAGCAAGCAATCTTCAAGTGAATGTATAGTTCTAAAAGCCTTTAAGTCGTCAGCGTACATTAAGAACTTGGCATGCTTAAAACAGGACTTAATATCATTTATGTAAATGATGAACAAAAGTGGCCCTAAAATTGAGCCCTGTGGAACGCCTGATGTAATATCAACAGAAGCAGACTGGTGACCATTAACCTCAACCCTTTGCGATCGGTTCTTGATGTAAGACACAAACCAACGCAACAAATTTCCCCGTATTCCGTTGAAAGCAATTTTAGTGAGCAGTATTTCATGATCGACCTTGTCAAAAGCCTTCTTGAAATCCGTATAAACCGCATCCACTTGCACTCGCCCATCAATATTTTCAAACAGATAATTTGAAAATATTAATAGGTTTGATGTTGTGGACCGGCTTTTCACAAACCCATGCCGTTCAGGGATTATATTTTTATGCAACAAAGGGTAAACCTCGTTGTGAACAAGCCTTTCAAAAAGTTTTGACAAGGTCGACAGAATTGAGATAGGTCTATATTGTTCAACATCATTTCTCGACCCACCCTTATGCACCGGCGTAATGTTAGCTTGCTTCCACACCGACGGGAACACACCCTCATGAAGACATCTATTAAACATAATATAGATCGGTTCACAAATACTGTCAGCTGTAGCTATAAAGAAAGCTGCTGGAAGGCCATCAGGTCCTGGCCCCTTGGTAGGGTCCAGCCGTTTCAGCTCAGTGAGTATTTTAGATTTCTCTATGTGTGTCTCACTTGCTCATAAAGTGACTCTTATTGCACTGCACTTAGGTATATAATGGCACTTGTTACCAAACTGTGACATTTTGATTAGGTACCATTACGCACTAGTGCTATAATATGGTTCAACCTCTCCACCGCTCATTGTTCAACCTCTCCACCGCCATAATTTTATTACATTTATCGTATCAGGATTGGCGCGGCCAATTTGTTTTTCTCGTGAGGGACACCCCACAAGAAAAACAAAATGGCCGCGCATTTGAAAACAGATTTTTACTGCCACAAAAGTTTACTAGTTTTACAGTTATTTTATTTACAAGTGACTTGAAAAACGTCGTATGATACACGTGAGTAATTAGTGATTGCCGTTCTCGGCTCTCTTAAGAGTCCTATTACAAATCGTGAACGCTAGCTCAGCGCGCCCGCGCGTACCGCCTCGACGTTAATCACTAACATTACACACTTATATCATAATGTACTATTACCTGCTCCACCCCATGAGGTAATGCAGTTCAAAATTGACTGACATAGAGCAACATAAAATTGCTTAATTATTTTTGGGTCCGCAACTGTTTAAATACAAATATCAGCTTACGAACTCTATTATTTAATACGGCGCGTTTGGCGGCGCGGATAGCGGTGTAGGTACCACAAACTGGATGACGGAACATAACCTACAAATAAATTATGCAAAAACCAAAATAATGACATTCTACCCCCGCCAAAAAGCACCGTTAGACATAAATTATAGTTATAAAGACTCTAAACTTGAAACAGTTAATAAGTTCACTTTACTAGGCTTGGACATAGATTCACACGTTGACTGGAAGTCCCATGTCCAAAAATTAAGGACGAAATTATCAAGATTCTCATATGCACTCCGCGAAATTAAAAAAACTACTGACCTTAAAACAGCACTGGTCACTTATTACGCGTACGCTTATTCATGGCTCAAGTATGGTGTCATTTTATGGGGTAATAGTACCGACGCGCCCACATTATTTACCATACAGAAAAAGCTTATGAGAATTCTAGTTAACATAGATGAAACTGACAGTTGTAAGCCTCACTTTAAGAAACTGCAAGTTTTGACCTTACCTTGCCTTTATATATTTGAAATTTGTAAATTCGTACGCAAATATCCCGAATTATACACAAAAAGAGAAGATATACAAAACAGATTTACTCTAAGACATAAAAACAGGCTAAATATTCCAACTTCACGACTTAAAATGCATTCGTCAAGTACATATGTAATGTCAATAAAGATATATAATAAACTACCAGAGCATTTGAAGAATATAAATAAATATAATGTGTTTATTAATAAATTAAAGCTATTCCTAATAAACAAAGGCTACTATAACATAAATGAATATATAAATGATAAAATGGAAGTGCAATAAATTCTAAGTATTTAAATTCAGATTAATTCTATATTTACCAATTTTAATAACTGACATTGTTTATTATTTTGTAAAATTTGCATTTATTTTGATTATTATTTTTAATTTGATTATAACTTTGACATTATTTATTATTTTGTAAAATTTGAATTTATTTTGATTATTATTTTAAATTTGATTATAACATTGACATTATTTATTATTTTGATTATTTTATTTGACTAATGTTTGATTTTAATTGCTTTATTTGATAATTTTAGTTTGATTTTGATATTTTGATTAATTTCTGATGTGTTATTTGATTATTTAATTTTGATTTAAATGTTTAATTTTACCAATTTTAATTTTATTACTAATTAGACATTGATTATTATTTGGTTACATAATTATAAATTTTATTTTTTAACTATGTTGCTGTGCCCTTACAGGGTCCATAAATGTACCTTAGCTTTAAGCATATTTATTGTAACATCTTTGATCACATTATGGTATGCAAATAAATGAATATGAATATGAATAGGTGTGACGGACTCGGCGGCGAACTCATATACAAAAATTTTTAGACTATTTTGTGGCGGTAATAAATACCGAGGCGCTTATACTGAAATTTTAAATCGACCCCCTATATGGATGTCAAAACATCCCCAACATAAATATAAAAACGTTATAAAAAGGTTGTGGGAAGAAATAAAACAATGTTTTCCGGAATATGATGGTAAGTTTAATTTAAATTGATAACATAATAACGTAGTATCAGCTACCATAATTTTATTTTCTGTACACAGTAGGGATAATTTTGATAACGCCATAATTTTGAGCACGTCCCGACTACTTAAATACGTCCACCTCGACCGCTGCCGCTCGCTGCTACTGAGGGTACGTGGCGTGTAAAACGCACCGCTTGCCGCCGCCGCGCCGCCTGCCGCGCCGCTCGCCGCTAAGACCGAAGTCGTGAACGGGCCGTTACTGCTTAGTAGAAGGGGGTTGCTTGCCCGTGCCCTCTGACCGTATCTTGAATCAGGGCCGAATACAAGAGGTTACTGCCACCGACCGTCTCCACGAGGACACGGTGATGCTTTTCGAAGCGGAGCAGACTTCCAACGTATTGCTCCATTGAATCCCCAGGCGACAAAATGGTAACATCTGGGTGTTTCTTCCCGCTGAGTCCGGAACCGCAACCTTTCGAAACCACTACGAGTATGTCCGGTAAGGACCTGCATCATGTGGAAAATGAAGACACCATGGCACCTCTTTAATCACTTCTCAAAGAGGAGACTTGTTGCCGCGACCGCGCCGTGAGGCTCAATTTCACACAGACGCAATTTCAATCGGAATTACAATGTTAACAAACCATATAATAGCTTTTCAACTAACAATACAGATCGTAGTTAATATAAAAATAGATAATAATATTTACCTAAAATATTTTTTTTAACTCTATCGAAGAGTGAATTTTAACACACTATGGCTGATCAGATAAGTATTATTTATTTGTTTGCCAGTATGTTGTCCCTGTTTTGTTTCAATTGCGTTTCAGAAAAGGTGAGTGACAAATCTTATAATACACGTTTCTAGTTTATTGATTTACTTAAAGTTGTTTGGATAATAAAAACAGTTGGCCAGTGGTAATGGCACCGACTCATGAGTTGTGGGTGGTTCAAATTCAGACAGGCGTATGACTTTGTGTAATTTATTTCATTACCGCGCAAAACGGTGAAGGATAACATCGTGTCCTAGAACCAAAAAGTCGAAGACATGACGTCCACTAAGCTGCACACCGGGCCTGCCTATAGATTACGGCCTTCTCTCTCCTAGAAAGGAGGCCTGAGTCCAAGCAGTTGGAATATTTAAGGCTGATGCTAGTTGGGGTAGAACTTCTAAGGAATTCAGCTGTATTGAGTTCAGTCATATCCAGTCGACAAAGCAACCTAACCTACGAAATTGCGGTTTTATTAAACGGAATACTTTGAACTCTGATATCTTCGGATTGGTTTAAAATTATACATTTTTATTTGTTTAATTGTGTTTTATATTTTCTACTCTACTATACTCGCTTTGCCGTAAATTCAGGTTCTCAACTCCAGTTTCTAAAGACAAATAATCTCTCTCTTTGATTCGGTGCTTTTCTGGTGTGCGCCAGTGTTGACTTCGGCATTCAAGAGCCATAGTTGTTAGAAATAAACAGTAGATATAGCGAATTTTCGGCCCTATGCCTCCTTGTTCCAGGTAACATACTTTAGCGTGGAGCACCCCAGAGTCTTATACTTCAACCCCAAGTTCTTAGCTTACGCGAATTTGACGTCACTGCGATACGGTCATTCAAAAGAATATAATAATATTAGGACGTTGTTATTTTTTCAGTAGATAGCGTTCTAGATTCGCGATAACATCTTAATCTTAAACCAAAAGATAACTGGTTAGCAAAGGTTCTACTCCGACTCCGAGCTTTCACTTTTTATTTTTAATTCTGTTTCGTCTGTCATTTGATACAACAAAGAACGATCGTTGGGGGGGAAAGGGAGAGAAATTTAATTATTTCTGGAGATTGGTTCTTCTTTGGTTTATTTTGTAATAAAAGACATACGGAAAATGATATTTTGGGTATTTTGTTAAATTTGCATACGTATTTATTTATAAATTTTGATGGTTTTTGTTCATGAATATAAAAGTTATATTATTTGATTAGACACCACACAAAGTTTATACATGCGCGAATGCCATTAAATGAAAATGAAAACTGTTGTTAATGAAATCTTTTGTTTGCTTTAAAAAACCTCTAATAAAACAACTGGAGTAATTTGAAATACAATTCCAGCAAGACAACGCCATGCGTCTTTTGATTGTCTCAGCAGCCGCAACGGTAACACCAGCATAGCCAGACACACAGTAACAGCCAGCACAGAGTACTTGAAACATGAAGGTGACAGTAAGAGCCGAAACATATAACCGCGTTCCGGTACGGGGCGCCTCATAACGTGCATGCGTCCACGGACTGTTGCCTCCAAATCACATGGTGGCAAGCCAGCAAGAAGGTTCGCTGCTTCCTCATTTCGGGGGTTTGCAGCCGGATGACCATGACCTAAACCTCATCATCATCATCATCATTTCAGCCGATATACGTCCACTGCTGGACATAGACCAAGTGTTGCCACAACGAACGATCCTGTGCGTCTCGCATCCTTCAGTTTCTTGCCGTTCGGCCCCAACGGCCATCTGTTCCCATTGCCACTTAAGACCTAAACCTAAAGCTACCTAACTGCGCATGCTTTTGGCATGCATTCAGTTTTGCCGCCGGTTGCCTTCGCCATATGCCCATAACGGCGCTCCATATAGGCCGTGGACCGAACTACGACCTGCATAAAGCCTCCGGCAGGAGGCGTCTGGACCCCCTAGGTTAGGCAGGAGCCGCTTGAGGGCAGCCCCAGTCCAATACAGTTTGGGACCCAGACGTCGAAAGTGCACCTCGAAATTTCATCGGCTATCGAAGACATACTCGTATCTACACTAATATAATAAAGAGGTAAAATTTGTTTTTTTGTTTGTAGGAAGTAATCTCTGAAAGTACTGGTCCGATTGCTAAAATTTCTTCACTGATAGAAAGCTGCTTTATTCCTGAGTGACATAGGCTATATTTTGTGTACGCGGGCGAGGCCGCGGGCAAAAACGAGTACACCATATTTCGATAAATTGAGTGATATTTTGGGATTTAATTTTAAACTAATGCTTCTAACTTTGCTGTCTATGAATGTTATTTAATGGAATTTTACTCAAATAACAACAATATTTTTTGCGTTAGAGTTCGTTTCGTTTGAACTTAATGTTCGTTTATTTATTTATATATTCTTTATTGCACATCAAGAATAAAAATTTACAAAAAGAAACCATACAATAGAAAACACACAATTGGCGGCCTTATCGCACCAGGCGATTTCTTCCAGGCAACCTAGAATGGACAGAGATTGCCTGGACACAAAATGGGGTTGCACTTGGTGCAAAATATAAAAGTAAACAAAAAAGTTTAGTGTCATTACTCATTTTATCTCCATTTGTTTGTTGTCAGTTTATTAGCTATTTCTCACTATTTCTGTTCTGTTTTTTAACATTAATGTAAGTGAAACTTGGTTTAGAAAATAAAGTAGTATCTGAAATGTCCAAAACATAAGAAACAAAAAATTGATTTACTTGTTCGACGAATTTTTTAACATTGTCTTTACTTCGGTCGTTTACGGTCATGACTCATGAGTAGTAATAGCCTGTTTTATTATATTATTCGAAAAATACAACCTGTGCACAATTATGATCAGATATACAAACATTATGAGTTTTACCGATTTGAAACAGTTGATGATATTATCATAAGTGTTTAACCTGATGGACTTTTGAATGGGACAGTGTTCCTTATTTTTTAACCGACTTCGAAAAGGAGGAGGTTCTATGTTCGGCTGAATGTATGTTTTTTTTTTTTTGGTATGTATGTTCACCGATATTTCGGTCAATTGTGGACCGATTTTGAAAAATTTTTTTTTTGGTTGAAAGGTTATGCTTCCAAGTTGGTCCCATAGAAATATTGTTATGATCTGATTATGAACTTCGAAGATATGGAACAGAACTCCTCATAGAATCATAGCAGAATTGTCGTAATAAGTAAAATTGCTTTGTTAATACGTGTAGTCGATGACTGACTGAAAGAAAAGGGGGAGGAAACCGACTTTAAAAAGTACAAAATAACTTTAATTTCGGAAGTCGGTGTTAAATAACGAAGAGACAAGATTAGGTATCTATTGAAACACCGACTTCCGAAATTAAAGTTATTTTGTACTTTTTGAAGTCGGTTTAATTTTTTTTAAATTGACTTTGTTTTAAAGTTTATTTTTTCTTCTTTTTTTTAGGTAGGAGATTATCCAAAGACTTCTTCCACTCTAGGGTGGAAGCCTTACTGAGCCATAGCCGCTCACACTCGACTATTTTTATTGTGCTTCTGGGTACAATATTGACTGGTCTACACTGTTCTTACATAATATCTATCATTACTGTAAGCTGGAAATATCGTAACATAAAAACAAATAAATTATTTTTCTTTCTTCTTTCTTTCTTTCTAACATCAACCACCTTTTTTTAAAACAGTAACCATGGAGTTTCTTGCCGGTTCTTCTCCATAGGGAACGACCAATATGAATCAGTGATCTAGCTTCTTACGTTTTATAAGTGCCCATAGGCCCATGTGAAATAACAATATTTGAATTTTTTTAACATTTGTTTTAAAATTGAGTGTGTGAAATGACCACTATCATTTTTAGGGCCTGTCCCCCTAGCCAAGTTACAACCGGTTCGCTTGCGTCGAACGCTTCGAGTTAACCTTGCCACCAATTCTTTTGTTCTGACCACGTGACTGAGCGTTGAGGCGACGTCGTTCCCGTACATTTGAAGCTTTCTACTAGCATTTACTATCGCAGATTAGCAACTTGGCTATGGGTACTGTTTAATAATTTATGGCACCTACGCTTGTCAGCAAAGGCCCATGATTATAAGCTTTAATTAATTATTTAGTATGTTTTTTTTTTTTATGAACATATGACTCCTTAACTAAGTAAAATAAATACTTGTATCTCAGGAGCCAGTTCCTCCTTGGAGATGAACAAAATAGAAACTTTGGTACAATTAAAATAGCCTTATATAAAGACGTGTAACAGCATAGAGGCATAGTTATACGACGATTGTTAGTAATGATTCGGTATAATCATAAGACAGTTCTTGCAACCAATTTGATAACTTAGTCTTTAGTGTGTATTTGTTTAAAGTATAAATACTGATCAGATGGTGAATCTTATTATAAATGCGAGCGCTTAAGGTAGTGAATTGACGACCTGCGAAAGCGGTCCTGCAATGTAGGGAGTCACTGACCGGAAAAAGACGACGTCTAAGAAGGATGTTTGAGTCTAGTGGAAGCATGGAATGGCGGCGTAAGACTACACGCAAAACAAACAGTTGCCGTACGGTGAGGACTTGGGATTCTGTATAAAGCTGGGTAGTTGGGTATTCTCTTCGCTTAAAATGCATGACCTTAAAAATCGCCCTCTGTGCACGCTCTGCTTGAAGCAGAAGGCTTTTATGGGTACCACCCCATACAGGAATGCAATACGTGAGTATTGATGCACATAAACTTTGGTAAACAATGGACAAAGTTGCAGGATCAGCAGCACCAGCATGTCTCAATTCTTTGAAAAGATAAATAAGCTTCCTTGTCCTCGAGCATAAAGCCTCAATGTGCGGACGCCACGAAAGACTTACATCGATGTATACCCCCAGGTATTTGATACTTGGGACTAAAGAGAGTATCAGACAGTGACAAGAAGCATCGAGACCTGGGCAAGAGTGGACCTTTACTGCACTAGATTCAGCTGGTGTGGGAGCTGAACTGCACAACGAGAAGCGTATTAGCTTAGTTTTGTCGATGTTAAGTGTTAGCAAGTTAGCTGAGAGCCATTCAGTCACAAGGCGGAGGGAATGTTCTGTTCTCTCCTTAGCTTTGCTCCAGTCAGTATCACAAACAACAAGTGCTGTGTCGTCTGCATAGGTAAATATTTCACAGTTAGGGATGGACATTAAGCACAAGTCGTTTATGTATATTAGGAACAAGGTTGGACCCAATATACTTCCCTGCGGAACACCGAAACTGATACACTCATCTTCACTGACCAAAGAATTTTGTTTTGCTAGTTTTGCTTGCCATATAACTCGTAAACCTTTATTTCTTATTTCCTGTGTAACAACCGAGTGCATATCTCAATTGCAAATCAACTCATTAAAATAAAATTGAATCCTTTAAATCGTCGTCATTATTGGACCATTTATTACGGTCATTCGTGAATGCCAAATTGTGTAAAATAACTTACCTGCTAACAGAAATATAAAATGATTTTAAAGTATTTCATCAGTGGTTTGGTTTTTTATTTGTATTTAGTTACTAACCAGTGTAACTCTGAAAGAGTGAGTATCTATAAATAGTTTTTTTTTTTTTAATGCTAATCATTGACGTGGTTCAGAAGGCTGCCCAGCTTAAGTGGGACTGGGTTGGACATGTCTGTCGCATTCCGATCGAACGGTGGGCCAGTAAAACGCAAAATTGGTGCCTTGACATCGCACGACGGGGTCGCGGTCGCGACGACTTGAATGTCTTTCTTGGAAATTGGAAAGAAGTGGCTCAAAATCGGGTACATTGGAAGGAGTGGAGTGAGGCCTTTGCCCAGCAGTGGGACAGTATAGGCTAGATATAATAATAATCAAAAAAGAAGTGACTATATTTAGTTTACAATTGGTATATAAGTTATGACTAATGGGCATACGCGGTATGATCTTTTTTTGCGAATTGTAACAATAACAAGCAAGAACAACAACAATAACAACAAGAACAGGCAACAACAAGAATGAAAGGGAATACTCGTAGCGTACCTAACTTCATAGGCCAATTCATCAATCTGAAAAGTTCTTCTTTTCAATGCAACCAGCCCCACACACACAAAGAGACAATAAGTGCTAAAGACTCCTGGGAAGGGGCGAGGGTCGCCTCGTTCAAAGAAGCAGTCATTGTTGTAGTATAGTCGGCCTTATAGTGTTCCAACTGTTGGGACTCAGGACTCCTCTCTAGGAGAAGGAATGGGCCGTAATCCGCCACGCGGGCCCAGTGCGGGTTTGTGGATGTCACACGTCTTTGAATTTTTTAGTTCTAGGATATGCCGGTTTCCTCACGATGTTTTGTCATTGTAGTGAAGGAGTTTATTTTATTCTATTCTATTGCCTGGATCTGTGATAGACGGTTTCCAGGAGCCACAGTGTTTTTGATTTAACCAACAACAACAACAACACAACAACATCAACAATCATTTTCTTCTAACGTTGCAGGTCACTTACATAGCTACCGAGCGTCCAAGAATAATGTTTATGAACAGTAAGTTTATAAAAAACGCGTCGGTCAGCAGTAGACGATACAGCCGCGATGACCCCATGTACTACATCAATGTGTTCGTAGAACCACTGGTGCCTATAGGAAATAACGTTTCGGTAAGAATCTAGGTGAATCTGGGCTAAAACACACTGTCAATTTTTTTTTATACCCTTCTTACCCTTTTTTTTTTTTTCTGTCGACGGGGAAAATCATCATTGACGAAACCCGCTCTTGGGTGGAGCGGGAGACAGTGTCAGAGTCTTACTGACTAAAAACCCCGCGCCGTTCCTTCTAGCCTTCATACCGGGGCTCTAGTTTCCTTTCGGATAACCCCGACCCCGGTAGGCTTCGACCCAGATGGGCCCCTCCTGTTGCTGACAACTCCTTGAGGCGCGCGGGAACAGTGCGCGCCGTCGACGCCTTGGCTCGGTCCGGACAATTACCGGACGATCGGACAGCGAGCTACCCATGGCTCGCCGTCCGCGAGCCTGCGTCTACGGTGGCCGGAAATCGGGATCGGAATCCCGGCGGCGGCGGCGGGGGCGCCGTTGCCTGATGCGGTCTGCCTCCTCCTTTGCTAGCATTACTGCTTCGCAGAAGGAGGCGACCGCCTGTCACTCCTCCTCGCTCCGGACCATGGCCTGAACCAAGGCCCGGCGCGAGAGGTCTCCGCCGCCGATCGCCCCCACGAGGGCACGGCGGTGCTCCGCCCAAGCAGGGCACACCTCAACTGTGTGCTCCACCGTGTCCTCCGGGCGTTCCGCACAGTGGCGGCACCCGGGCGTCTCTTCCGCTCGAATCCGATGCAGGAACCTCCCGAACTTGCCATGTCCGGTGAGGACCTGCGTCATGCGGAAGGTAAGGACGCCGTGAGGTCTTTCCAGCCACGCCTCAAAGAGGGGACTTACCGCCATAATTGTGGCGTGCCCAGCACTGGGTTGCGATAGTCGCTGACGCCATTTCACCGTGAGATCCCGCCGGAGCTCTGTCCGCCATACCTCGACCTGTCGCGGTAGTGGACTTTCACCCCGGCGTTGCATCTCCACGCGCTTATCGTGCATGTGTGCAAGGACTGTTGCCTCCAGATCCCACGGTGGTAGGCCAGCCAGAAGGCTCGCCGCTTCGCGGGAGATCGTGCGGTAACCCCGCACCATCCGTATTGCCATGACCCTCTGGCAGGCGTTCAGTATGGACGCCGGTCGCTTTGCCAGCGACGGCGCCCACACCGGCGCCCCGTAGAGGGCCATGGACCGAACGATCCCCGCGTAGAGCCTCCGGCAGGAGGCGTCTGGACCCCCAAGGTTGGGCAGGAGCCGCTTGAGAGCAGCCCCGGCCCGGTTGAGTTTGGGAGCCAAACGTCGGAAGTGTTCTCCGAAATTCCATCGGCTGTCGAGAACGAGTCCCAGGTACTTCATCGTCGACCCGACGCCGATGCGAACTCCTCCTACCGTAAGTTGGGAGTCTGATGGTGGCGCATTCCGAGGGCCGTGGAAAAACATGGCCTCGGATTTGTGCAGCGCCACCTCGAGTCCCAACTCCTGGATCCTACCAACGACTATCGCAACCCCGCGTGTCGCTAGAGCGACCGCCGCCTGGTGCGACTCTCCCTGCGCTAGAACCAGCGTGTCGTCTGCGTAGCAGACCACGCTGACCCCGTCAGGGAGGTCGCCGCGCAGCACGTAGTCGTAGCCGATGTTCCACAAGGGTGGGCCTAGAACCGACCCCTGCGGAACACCGCACGACATCTCTCGACGTTTCCACTCTCCCTGGTGACCGGGGTAGATAATGGACCTGTCCGACAGGTAAGCCTCGACACTCGACAGAGGTATTCGGGCACCCGGTGGTACCGGAGTGCCCTCCGGATCGTACTCCAGGGCAGGGAGTTGAACGCGTTGGCAATGTCCAAGGACACTGCCACGACGCTCCTGCCCCGGGACACCGCAACCCCTGTCGTGAGA
The DNA here is from genome assembly GCA_949319445.1 of Mythimna lalbum. NCBI lineage: Eukaryota > Metazoa > Arthropoda > Insecta > Lepidoptera > Noctuidae > Mythimna > Mythimna lalbum. The sequence goes on along the minus strand of OX439362.1, from coordinate 19,285,787 downwards.
GCTCGCACGCGCATGATGGCGTCCACCGTAGAGCGCGCCCTGCGAAAGCCGAATTGTCCGTCCGACAAGTCCGGCCCCACCCGTGTTAGCCGCGCGACGAGGCGGTTTGCAATGACTCTTTCAAAGAGCTTGCCCACCTCGTCGAGCAGCACAATGGGCCGGTATGCGGACGGAGAGTCCGCAGGGCGCCCTGGCTTCGCGATAAGGACCAGTTTCCCCATCTTCCAGCGAAGTGGAAACTGGCCCCTCTCCATACATGCGCTGAAGAGCCCTCTTAGTCGAGGCCCGAGAGCCTCCATGGCCAGGACCCAGGCTTTCCCTGGCAAGCCATCGGGTCCTGGGGCGGTGTTCTTGGCACTCAGCCTTCGCACCGCCACTCTCACCTCTACCTCGGTCACCTCTGGAGCGTTGTCGTCGTCGTCGCTGTTGTGGTCCGCGTCAGACACTGCTGGCAGGGGCGGAGCCATGGGCGGGGGGGAGTGTTCCCCTCGCGCAGGGAACAGAGTGGTTACCACACCCTCCACGAGTTGGGGCCGGAGACTCTGAGTCAGCGGCGGAGCCCAGGGGCGTAGCTTGTCCCGTACCAATTTGTACGGGCGCCCCCACGGATCCGCGTTCAGAGACCCCAGCCACACGTTGCGGGCCTCGAGTTTGGCCCGCCTTATCTCCGTTCGGAGGGTGCGCTTTGCCTCTCTGTACCCCTCATACAGCTCCGCCTCTCTGACCTCCGCATCCGGCTGGCGGTTGCGGCGCCTGCAGTGTCTGTCGTACCGGCGGCGCGCGTGGTTGCACGCGTTGCGCAGTGCGCCGATCTCCGGCGACCACCAGTACACGCGGCGCTTAGCACGGCCTGGAGGGACTCGGGGCATTGCCGCGTCGCAGATTTGCGACATGGCCTCCTGGAACCACTCCGCCTCGACGTCGATGTCGACAGGCCTGTCCGGTGCTTGCACCCAGGCCTGTACCGTCGCGGCTTCCAGGAGGAGCTCCCGGTCCATCTGCTTAAGCGCCCACCGCGGACCACAAGGGCTCTGTCGGACCGGCGCGGCCGAGGTTTCGGCGGAGACGTCCAACCGGATGTACCGGTGGTCGGAGTACGTCTCCACCTCCTCCATAACGCGCCAGTCGACAACACGCGGCGACAGAGCGGGGCTGGCGAACGAGATGTCCACCACTGATGTACCCCGCATCCGCACCAACGTGGGGACAGAGCCCCGGTTCAGGACGACCAGGCCTAGCTCCAAGGCCCAGTCCTCCACCATCCTACCCCGTTGGTTCGTGCGCCGAGAACCCCAAGCCGTGTTCCAGGCGTTGAAGTCCCCGCAAACGACCACGGGGAGGGAACCAAACCCAGCGACGACGGAATTAAGCTCCATCAGGGAGAGTTGGAACACGTCGAGAGATCTGTTCGGGGGCAGGTAGACGCCTACCACGGCGATGTCCCCGAACCGTGCTGCCACGCAACCCCGCCCCCTCGTGACAGACTCGGGGGGCGGGGTACCGGCGGCGGCCGACGAAATTAACGTCACCGAGCCGTCCAAGTCCTGAACCCAGTCTCCACGGGGTTGGACAAAGTACGGCTCGGCGACGACGGCGATATTGATCGACCACTGCGCCATGCTCTGGAGCAACAGATCCTGAGCGGCGGCGCAGTGGTTGATGTTCGCCTGGAGGAGACGTAATGGCGTGGTTATTGGTATTCCATTACCGTCTCCTCCTGAGCCCTTTGCGAGGGTCCTGCCGCGGCGGGAGCGGCGGCGATGGCGGCAGCAGCCAGGGTAGTGGCTGCGGCGGTGAGGACGTCAGGGTGGATGCCCCTCCTGACCTTGCCCTTGGCCTTGGTGGGAGGGTCGCAGGACCTACCCCCAGCCCGGTGGTCGGCCGGCTTGCCGGCCGCCGCACATGCGTAGCAGTGCGGCAATGCACGGCATTCGACGGCCTTGTGTCCGGGCTGTCCGCACTGGTGGCAGCGGTCACTGCGATCCACCTCTGCGGCGCAATAGGCGCCCACGTGGTGCCCGACGTGACATCGGTAGCACCGCAGAGGTCTGGGTTCCAACATCTTGACTTGGGCTGAAACCCAGCCCACCAGCAGCCTTCGGCCCTCGTTCGTGATGGCCTTGGCCACCGACACGGGGCAGCTCACCGTGACGGCTCGCATGCCCGTGCTGTCAGCGCGGATGGTGCCCGCCCGAACCTGGTCGGTCGTGCACCCTCCCGCCCTGACGATGGCGGCCACCACTTCCTCCACCCTGACGGAGTCGTCCAGACCCATGATGCGCATGTCTATGCTCTTGGTGGGTCTGGACACTCGGGCCTCCTCGACGTCCAGGGACGCCCTGATCTTGTCGGCCAGGGCGTCGGCGAGTTCGCCGCTGTCTGCCCCAGGGACCTCCAAAATTCGGGCTCCGGTTGCGGTCCGCCTTATTCGGAAGCCCCCGGAGGCTCCGAACTCGTCGAGGTGGCCCACCACCGCCTGCTTCGCCTTGGCCATGACTATATCATAGTCGACGCCCCTCTTTTCCGCAGCTGGCTGTAGTGTGATCACTACAGCTGCGGAAGTCGGGGCGCGAAGTCTGGCAGCCATGGCCCGCTTCTTCCGCTCCTGTCGCCGCTTGCGCTTTTTGGCCGCCCTAGCCACCTTGCTCGCCTTCTCCTTGGCACCGACGACCGTCGACTCGGCGCCAGCCGAGGAGTCTTCGGGCGGAGGAGGCAGCAGGCGCGACTTAGTCGCCGCCGCGGCATGAGACCCCGCCGGTTTGGTGGCAGCCGCCACCTTGCCCTTCGGGGGGGCGGCAGGCTTCCCCTGCTGCTGCCGCTTGTTGCCCACCGGGGCCGCCCTCGCCGCTTCCGGCGCCGTGGCCTTGTGCCCGACTTGCCCCGATGGGCCTGCCCTGGGCGCAGCAGCAGTGGCTGCGGCGGCAGCGGCATATGTCACCGCTCCCTTTTGGTTGGAGGCCGCGAGCGGGGGACGCAGCACGATGCCCTCCAGGACGGAAAGCTGGCGCCGGATCTGCTCTTGGAACCTTTGCTGCTGCTCCTGCTGCTGCTCCCTGGCAGCAGCCAGCTCTTGCCGCAGCAAGGTCAGCACCTCGCTTTCCGCCTGCGTGCTCCGCCCTTCAAATGACGGTTTGGGGCAGGGGTCCTGGAGACCGGCCAAGGCCTCGAGCCGGCCAATCCTCCCTTTGAGGGTCTGCTCGTAGGGCTCGAACACGAACCCCAGAGCCCCCCCAATAGTGGCATTGGCCAACTCGATGGAGCGCTTCTTGGCCACTCTCTCCCGCTTGTTGGCCACGCTCATGATGGCGGCTGCCACGACCTCCTTAAATTTGGCCATGGCAACCTCCATTCCCTCCGGCAGCTCGGTAGGGATCTCCGGCGGCGTGAGGCTGGCCTGGCGTCCCTCGCTGGCGCTCTCGGCGGGGAGCCCTCTCCCTTTGCCCGTCTTTCGGGCGGTACCCCGCCCCGAGGTCGAGACCTTCCGGGCAGGTGCCGCCTCGTCGTCGGAGACGGAGCGCAAAAACTCCGCCTTCCTTTTGATGGAGGTGGATTCTTCCACCTCCATCACGTCAGAGTTGTGTGAAGACGCGTCATCAGAGTCCGACGCCGCGTCTTCACTCACCTCTCTGAGGCCGAAAGTACGGCCGGCCTCCACCGGCGTCGCGGATGTGCTGGGAACTGGTCCCAGGGACTCCGCGCTGCCGGCTAGTGAGCCACCCTGGCTCCTTGCGTCCATGAAGGACGGTAATAACAGGTCCTTTACGGACCTGGCGCGCTCTTTGCCCCCCCCAGAATACGAGGGGCAGCCCGAGCTCTGCTCGGGGAGGGATTCTCCGCCTGCGGGGCAGGCGGTACCCTCCTGGGGTAGTATTTCTTGAAGATGCGCGGCCATAATTTTGCTGTACTCAGCTTTGCCTTTTTGGCAATGGGGTGGGGTCCCCAATACACGTTCGCCATCGTGGTCGTGTCTGATAAACAGACACGTACCCGAGGCGAACCGAGCTCGCTGTCGAGAAGGCGCCGACAGCTGTTGGTGCCAGCGCTCCTGGACAGCGCACCCTCCGGGCGGTCCGACTGGACTCCGCCGTGTGTTCCTCTTGGTCTGGTCTCTCGCTTGAGGCCTTCCGGCATGAGTAGCTCTACCAGCATAGCCCTCAAGGTCATTGAGACACGCAAGCCCCACCACGACGACAACGTGGGAACACGGTTGGTGGGGACCCTTCTTACCCTGATAACTATTGCCGGGCAAGACGGCATAAATTATTCGTAGTGCCACGTTGCCGTACGGTTGCACGACGTATGTCACCTATTCCGCGAATGCTAATTGCACTCAACGCTCTCCTTGAATCCAGTCCTAGACTAGATCTATTCGCTGATGAATGAAAGGAGATATTGACTGAATGTCTAGCGATTTGCGAGAAGACTGCATGAGAGGTTTAGTTATAAATTTATAATATCTGTTATATTTTCTTTAATGTGTTTTTGTATTTTTGTTTGTTTGTTGTTTGTAATTTGTATCGCCTTCGCTTTTTAAAACGGCGACAATCGTGTTTGCATTTACTTTTAGTCGGCATTCAGCAAATGCGACCTCTGCCTTGTGCAAAGCTTTCGCATTCCTAGTTAATTTTGCAATATGTGTCGCCCCCGTTCTTTCTTTATCCTCTTACTCTCAGCTATCTCACTTTCCTTGCTTACTTGTTTCATAATCAAAGATCGGAATAGGTAGGGCTATTTAGGTTTGATGTTCATATGGATATTCCACGGGATTCCGGCTTTTTGTCAATACGTATTAAAAAAAATGTAAGCCAAGAAGCGCATGATATGCGACGTAAATTTTACGTCAACAGCACGCTATAAAACTTTTTGCCAAGCCCGCGACGTTGCTGCTTTGTTGAGCGGCGAACAGATATCAGCACGAATCTTGAGCGGTCGGCGTCAGAGTGGTGATCGCTTTGCGCATTGCGTACATTGGCGAACCAATCGTCGTCGTTGAACAAAAGAACCAACCAAATCCCGGGTCTCGGGGAATATCCATATTATTCTTATCTATGGCAAGTACATGAAACAGCCCTACCTATTCCGATCTCTGATCATTCTATTGTATTACAGGTAGATATATACTTCTACCAGTTCCAAGCCAACAGATACCATCGCAGTTACGTCGAGCTACATGCCAAATTTTGCGATTTCTTAGAAAGCAGCACTTTGTTTGGAGAAACATTGAAAAAGTCAATGGCAAGTCAAGCCGATCTAAAGAAATGCCCATTTCCTCCAGTAAGTTTATTTTTGTAAACTAATGCTAATCTGTATGTGTCCAGAGATCGGAATAGGTAGGGCTGTTTTATGTACTTGCCATAGTTTTGAATAATATGGATATTCCCCTAGTCCCGGGATTTGGTTTTAAAGTAGTATCTAAATTTATAAAAAAACTATTCTTGCCTTCCTATATCCAAACAACCCCGCAAATTACCGCTCGATTTCTTTGCTGACAGCTCTCTCATAAATACTTGACAAAGTTGTTAATAAACGACTACTCGCTTATCAAGAAAAAAACAAATCACTGTCGGAAAATCAGTTCGGATTTAGGGTTGGCAGGTCCACGGAGGATGGAGTAACAAACTTAGCCGATTTTATTAGGTACCCTTAACCTAGGTCAAGGACAGGCATGTACTGGCATCTTCCTGGACCTAGCCAAAGCATTTGATACAATTTCTAGGAAAATACTTATTAAAAAATAATGTCGCTTCTGGGAGTACGTGGCCCTGGACTGGTTTACCTCATATCTTAATGACAGAAAAAAATAGTGTTTGGAGATTATTCTAGTGAGCTAGCTACCGTTCATTTTGGTGTACCCCAAGGTAGCGCATTTGTTTATCTAATATATAAAATTTCCATGTCACACTGTTAGTTACCGTACTCCTCCGAAACGGCTTTACCGATTTTTACCAAATTTTATATGCGTATTAGTCTGAGAATACTAGCTACTATCTATTTTTCACACCCCTAACTGATAAGGGTTGTTCACCCTTAAATTATTAATTATTATATTATTAATAATAATTATTTATTTTTGGGCGAAAATTTTTGTTTTTATTTTTTTATAATGTGGCATTAAAAAATACATACAACCCTAAATTTTTACTTTTTTATCACCAACCCCTATTTTTTTATAGCAAAAAATAATTTATAAGGCAAAACGTTTGCTGGGTCAGCTAGTAATCTATATTAATGGATTATGTGCTATGGAAATCCCGCAAGCAAAAATATTTACTTATACAGATGACCACGGGTCAGCTCTATCGTTGGCTTCGTTTAAGTCATGGATTTATAAAGTTTTAATCAATAAAATCACAGTTCATCTAAAACATATATTTTTTTCATGAAATAACCATTCGTTAAGATGAACTGAGAGGATATTGATAATTTTAATGATTATAATTCCGTCAATAAATACCTACGTATGAGGCCCACCTATCAAATTCTAATCAACATATAAATTGACACTGATCTGCGCCTAATCATCATCATCTTTCTACCCTTATCCCGTTTTATTTGGGGTCGGTGCAACACGTTTTTTTCTTCCATTCTGTCCTGTCGCTCGTCACGCTATCACTAACTCCCTTTTCATTCATATAACTTCTCACCGATCTGCGCCTAATATACAAAAAAAAAACTTTAGAAATTTGGAATTTGGCGAGCTTTTTGATCATCCCCCTTAATAAAAAGTGATGAATGTAAGATTTATTACTTATTTAATTATATCTGTAGGGTTTTATTTTTATTTTTTAAGTTAGTTTTAATTAAATTAATTCATGAATCCCCAAGCGACCACCGGTGGCCGCGCATCTATTGTCTTACTATTGTGTCTCTAATTGACGGTATCTGAAGGGTTAAGTTTATAACTATATTTAACGTGATTTTAATAAACTTAAGTAAATTTCTATATTAAAACTTTATTATATCCCAAACACAAACTTTCCAATCCACTGTCGTATTTTGTTTATGGTACGTACCTAACACATAACTTTAAAAATAACATTTCAGGGCCCTCGAAGTTTTGCCAATTTGACCATACCGATCAAGTCTATACCGGAAAGTTTTCCCTATCGCCAAGGCCGCATCTACTGCAATACGTCGCTCACTCATAACGGTGTTACATCTAGACTGGTTGAAGCATCCATTGAGCTAGAAGTAAAGGTTGCTACTGGAAATAAATTGACGAATAAAAACTTAAACTAAAATGAATTTAGTTTTATTGGTTCCTATACCAGTGCTTTAGCTTTAAAATCATAAATACAATAACGAAGCTAAACCTAAGTAGGTATTGTATAACCTAAAATATATTCACACATTTTTCAAAATGATGTTTACTAGTTTTCAATAATCTTGTAAACGGGATGGGCTACGGCCTGCTCCATTTTCATTCGAAGAAAAGCAAGAGCTGAAAACCGATCTCGTGTCAACGTTCTTGAAAAATTACATACTAGACATCTATGTAGCCCGAAATCATCTGCCGGACAGTTGCTCACCTGACATAACATCCGTCTGGTCTGCATACCTCGAAACTTATCCAGCTCTATTATAAACTTTAGAAAGGTAAAGGTATGGTCACAGTGTAGGATAAAAAGGAAAGCTTCAAATATTTACTTTTTTCTAATGAAATTGTTGCTCGAGATTCTAAAAAACTAGGGCTGAGGCGGTTGGTTGCCCTGCCCGCCACCCATAACGTGTAAATGTCTCCCAACATTTGTCGTGCACGCAGTCAAAATACCTACCACACTCGTATATCCATAAACATGTCTCGTTCGTTCGTGTCGCTTGATTCATGCGTAAAATGTTGAAAAATTGTGGGACACTGGCCAATGTCGCACTTCATAACGCTAAGAACCGTCACAGATGGCGAGATACCATTAACAAGAAGCTAATCCAGCGGGAACTTCACGACCCTCAGTAACGAGGAATACGACTCGAGGAGGAGGAGGAGGAGGATAATGTATCTGACTGAGGCTTTGTAATCTTAGTAAGTAACTGTAGCAACTCCGATAAAATGACATCCTATTGTATTTTGGCGGGATTTCTTTGAGTGAAGTGTTGTAACTGTTTTAATTACACCCCGTCCTAGAGGCAAAACATAGCGCCCTCATTGTATTAAATAAGAACTTGTAATGTAGGTACCTACCTATGTTTTACAATGAATAAACGAATCTGATTCTGAAAATAAATCACAAATTTGTTTTCTATTGTGATGTAAAATTGATATAGTTTTGTATTTCAAGTGTCTGCGCAGCTGGCAATAAGTAAGCGGAATCATTGAAACAAGTGCGATAGAAAAATAGTTAGAATTTTATTGTAGTGTTAACTACCTCAATGAAGTTTTCTGAAAAGGTTGACTTGCTTGAAGGTTGTGGTTTGCTTTTCTTGAAGGTTGCTGAAAAATACTACAAAAAAACAACAGAATGTGTATATTCCACGGAGTTAGTATAGAAGAGGAGATGTTGTAATAAGATTTCCCTAAGTAAAAAAGCGTGACATTTTGCGGGGTGAGGGGGTGTTAGACTCCGCCCATTTTTTTATTTGCCACCTGCCGGTCAATAGCAAAACTACTTGCTCGTTCTGTTGATTTTATTTTGTAGTTACGTAACTATCTCACACTAGATGTCATTAAGTGCAGGATGCAACAGGGTCGCACTCAGAATTACCAGGTATATTTGTTTTTTAAATTAATTGTGTAAGTGTAAACCATCCGATACGTATATTTTTCATTGAAATAGTGATACTATTATTTGATGAATGACGAATAACGATCATTCGAAATTCATCAAAAACCTTTTTATTGTAACTTTTTTATTGTAACTTTTTTTTTAATTCCACTTTTATTAGGTTTTACTTTTTTAAAAGGCTTATTTTGATAGAAAGAATGATCAAGATTGATTACAAAGCTAGTTTTAAAAAAAAAAAACACGTGTTAACGTCCGAAACCATTCAATAATAGTAATTTATGTGACTAGGGGACAAAGCAGTGTCTTGAAAGTCGCGGGCTGCATGTTGAATTCCGAACGAAACGAAGGTTGCTGATTTTAATCCCGAACGTTAGTGAGGGATTTATATAATTAACTCCCGAGCATTGAGAGGGAGATTATAAAGAAACCAGAGTGAAGTGAGGAATTCAAGCCGCCCAAGACAAAGACAGCGTTATCCCCGTGTTGCATACTCTACTTTTTACACCAAATGTGAGGTAATTAAAAAACAATTTGGTCGACCAAATCATATATTAAAGAAATACAAGTATTATACTCGTATTTACAAGTTCATAAGCCGTGGGACATTCGGTAAAATAATTGGCTTCTAAATACTGCCCTGTATTTTTGCTATTTGACGATAGATGGCGACCTGTTTACAAAATTATATAAAAACTACAAAAATAATATTTTGGCGATTAAAGTACCTTTAGGAATGAATGTTGATCAAATTTCAGTACGTATGATTATTAAAATATATTAATACTGAGCTCTACGTGCCTAAATATATTTAGTTCCCATGACACAAAGTGTCGCCATCTAATGTCGAGTAGAATTATATTTGGAAATGCTGACTTTAAGAGATTGTTCTAGAAGTATTTTAATAAATTATGCCTAAAATTACTTACAAATGAAATGTGATGGCATCCATAGCATCAGAACGTCTATCCAAGTAGTTTTTACAAGATAAAATACAACACTTAATTTTTTTGTTTTTCTATCGCGAATATGATGCCAAATAAGTAGGTTTACGAAGTTGTGCACAGGACGAACGCCAACAATACACTGATTTAAGCCACGCCCACCGTGATGACGTCAGGACTCAGTTGAGAGTCACAGTGCACAGTTGTTTAGGCCGCCTCCTCTTCCATACTAACTCCGTGGTATATTCATATTCTAATAATAAACGAACAAATTAACTATTTCGAAACATGTGATCTCTATTATTGACTGAATGACTTTGTATCCATGGACCAGAAATAATCAATAAAAAAGATACATTCCACTGTTGACTGTTCTGTCAGTGTCAGTGTCATTGTTATGATAAAGATGTTTACAATAAGCCGAAATGGGTGTGTTGTGAATAATAAAGGATTTTCTTTATTTAATTTATAAATTACAACGTTGTTATAATGCGGTGGAGTGAAGCAGTGACACTAGAATTTGTTAAAATATATATAAAGCATGAGTGTCTCTGGAATCCTTCACATCCGGGATACAAACTCAGGTATCAAAGGGAACAGGCTTATTCTGATATAAGTGAGGAATTCAAAAGTTCCACAATGAAATCCTTGACTGTTCCCGAAGTAAAGATGAAGATAAAGAATCTTAGGACTACTTATGTGCAACAAGTGCACAAAATATTACAGAAATCGAGTCCAGACTCGATCTACGAACCTTCATTAGTGTGGTTCCATGAAATGGATCGCTGCTTGAAACATATACCTAGTAATCGACATTCAAGCTCATATAACACTGTAAGTATTGTGGTTTTTATCTAAAAAATCAATCCATAAGCACCATTACCTATTCAGTTTAAAGGTAAAGTGTTGATCAGTTAGGTAAAGTAAAAAAGTGAATTTTTAATAAGAAGTATGACTGCTTTCGTTAAGCACAGTCAGTCTGCTATTATTATTACATTAATTTACTAACTAACCATTATAAAAATTCTTCTAGTCTCATGAAACTCAAGATATGGATTCATCTTGCCAAATCTGGGTCGATCAAGAGTTACAGAATGCCAATCTGGATGAAACAAACCCTGACCCACTTGTCCCTCAAACAGATAATGAATATGATTCTTCAAAACTTGATGAACAGCCCTCAAAAGTCAAGATTGAAAGAAGGTCTTCCCCTGTCTACTATAAGAAAATTAAAAAGAAAAAACTTAAGCATCGGGTTGCCACTAGAAATTATTCCACCAATTCAAATTCTCAATGTACAAAGGAGGATGAATTTGATATCTATGGTAAATATATTGCTACACAACTAAGGAAGATGGACCTCCATAAAGCATTGAGGATTCAGTTGGAAATACAAAATCTTGTGAGCGAAGCAAGGATCTCAGATATAGTATCTAGTGATTAAAAAACTAAGATCCGTCACAGATGGCGAGATACCATCAATAAGAAGCTAATCCAGCGGGAACTTACAACCCTCAGTAATGAGGTATACAACTCGAAGAGGAGGATTAAAAAACTACATGAAGCACCCAGGAATCTGGAAGTATACTTACGTACTTGTATCCTTTATACTACTACTGTCCATAAACTCGTCATTATATGCACCAACATGAGGGCAAAACCCTGCCGCATTGTCAATTAAGTTTTATAGTATTGTACGCAAGCTTCACGCAGACATACCGTGGTCAAACGCGAGCCTATCAATAATAAAAAAAAAAAAAAAAAAAAAAGCATATAATGATGAATACACGTCTATGAAGCTATGCGTCTGTGGACAATAGGCTTTAGTGAAGTTGGTGACAGTAAAATCAGCGTGATTTGGCCAACTATGTAGTGGTTTGGAGCTCTTGTCAATAATGTTGTGATAAACTGTATTTTAGACCCTAACTAGATTCTAAATAGGTTTATAATAGTTTGATTACTAATATTTCTAAGTTTTATAAGTATAGTTTTATGTTTTATTTTACTAAAGTAATTTATTATTGTGCAATTTTATGAAGGGTGAAGCGCTAGGGTAGCCCATAAAATACAAAGTTACTGATATGTTTTGCATGTTGCTGTGTCATGTTCTATGTTCATTAAAATATGATTATTGATCATAACAAATATTGATGTACCAAATTAAAATCATTAGAATCATCAATCAACCCTCTCAGTTTAGCTAATTCAGCTGAATGTTTTTTTCTAAAATAGCCATTAAAAAAAAGGGATACAACCTGTATTAATGAATTGAATGATTATAATCCCGTAAATAAATACTCATTTCACTAATCATACTTTATCAACATACAGCTTGGCATTGTCCTACAAAGAATTAAAAAAAAAAAACGAAAATTAAAATTTTCTGGGCTACCTTAGAGCATCCCCCTTAAACAAACTTCCAAAGTGCAAAGTATAAACCAAAGATTTATTAAAGTATTAAGATAAGTATATGTATATCATGCTTGTTTTATTTACAATATTTCTAAAAATATGTTCTAACCAGTGCTTAACTTTAAACTGTCTGTAAACATAAGAACTGACTGTAAACATAAGAAATGTTTATTAAAAGTATATTTTTTTAATATTAATGTAATAATAATAATAATAATAAGTTTATTTGTACATAAAAACAGCAAAAAACATAGCATAGAGAAATAGGTAGGTTGTACAGATTAGTCAAAATTGTTGTCGAATTCCCGAGCTCCTAAACTAGGTACGCAGACCTGTATCTTAGGAGTCGGAGTTTTAGCGGCTTCTTTTTATACAATACAACCGTGACATTTTTTGTATACCATCTAGTTAAAACAGCAAATGTAAAGAATAAATATGTGTAGGGAATGGATGTGTATGTGTGGAAGTGCGTGTTAGTGTGGAGAATGTAGGTGTGTGAGCATTATATCATACGAGTTTCTTTATAAATTTACGAGTCAATTTCTAATATTTTTTCTGTTTCGTCATAAGTTAAAAGTAAGAGCCAATTAATTAATTTATTTTTAATTTCATGAGAATTGTATCTGTACAAAGGGATAATCTTATTTATTTTATTATACATACGGGAACTTTGGGCTAAGAATTGTCGGCTAGCAAATGCATATCGACAGGGGACTGTGTCACATATAGGAAAACCTTGTCGTCTATGTAGAAGTTTTTTATTTAAAGGAAGGCTGGAGTGTCTTCGCAGTATAGAACGAAGGATATATAGTTTCCTTACTGTGAGAACCTCAGCCTCAGCATATAATTGGTCAGTGGGGTAGTCTCTTGATTTAAAAAGCATTACTTTAAGAACCGCTCGTTGAGCACGTTCAACAGGCATCGTTGTGGTTTTATAAGTCCCGCCCCACACAGGGATACAGTACGTAATTATAGATTGACATAAGCTGAGGTACACAAGAGTCATAGTTTTAGAGTTGGCGGAGTGTCGGAGTTCTTTAAAAATGTAAATTAACCGTCTGATTCTAGTACAAAGTGCCTCAATATGCGCGTGCCAGGTCAGATTTTCGTCTATAATCACGCCTAAGTACTTAATATAGGGAACCATGCTAATAGTTAGACAGCTACAATGCAATGATCGGTGAGGGGGACATGTATGCGCTTTAATCGTATCCGATAAAGACGGCGGAGTTACAGATTGGGGGCGGCAGAACCTAATCAACTTCGTCTTCTCTACATTAAGCGTCAGTAGGTTAGTAGACAGCCATGTCATGACTAACCGTAGCGAGTATTCAGCTCTATCTCTGACCTGAGACCAGCCCCCATCATAGACCAAGAGTGCAGTGTCGTCTGCATAAGAGAAAATTTCGCAATTTGGGATGGAGAGTTTGCATAGTTCATTTATGTATATTTGGAAAAGTGTCGGCCCTAATATACTACCTTGTGGGATGCCAAAGGTGAGTTTTTCAAATGAACTGGTGACAGAATCAATGACAACACACTGGGTTCTATTACAGAGATAGTCTGTAAATAACTTTAGAGTTATTCCACGCACTCCCAGATCTTCCATCTTTGATATAAGTCGGGGGACAGAGACCGTGTCAAAAGCTTTAGTTAAGTCCAAAAAGACGCCATAGCAGTTCAGATTGTTATCCAATTTGCTTACCAGACTGTTATTAAAGTTAACTACGGCATCTTCTGTGGAGATTCCAGTCCTGAAACCATACTGGTTCCGAGCTATCAATTTGTGTTGTTCCAGAAAGCCAACCAAGCAATTGTTCAGAATTCTTTCCAGAATTTTCGAAAGTGAACTCAGAACAGAAATAGGTCTATAGTTTGAGACTCTATCTCTGCCCCCGCTTTTATATATAGGATGCACAACAGCTCTCTTGAATGCCTCAGGGAAGGTCCCAGAGTCTATGGACAGATTACAAATATGAGTAATTGCAGGGGTTAAAGTAGTACACGAATTTTTAATGACTCTAGCTGGAATGTTGTCCCACCCAACAGCACAGTCACTACGGAGGCCATGGATAATTCTACCCACTTGTTCCTCATCCACTGGAAGGATTACAAGAGAATTCGATAATAGACTAGACTGTGGGGCCTCAGCAGTGGTGACGCTGCTGGCTGTAATTTGTGTTGCCAAATTTTTGCCTATATTGACAAAGAACTCATTGACTCTGTTTACTGATGTTTTATCGTCAAGCGAGTCACTGAGAAGTTCACGAGGCGATCGATTTTTAACGCTGGTATTTGTAATGGATTTTATCACTTTCCACGTTGCCTTTGGGTTATTTTTGGCCTTTTGAAATTCTTCCCTCTCAAATGTTCTCTTTAATTTCTTTATTAGAGTATTGCAAAAATTCCTATAACGTGTATATGATATTTTAAGGATCGTATCCTCCGGTTTTTTCTTAACTTCGCTATGCATTCTATCGCGGTTTTTTATACATCGAATTAGGCCAGTGCTCATCCATGGTTTCAAAACCCTGCATTTTTTATTTGTTCTGGTAATTCGAGTATGACTAGTAATCACACGTTGTATAGTGTTAATTAAAAGACTAGTAGCTTGATTGGCGTCCGAACAAGTTAAAATGGGGCCGAAGTCGGTGGTATTCAGTTCCTCACGAATAGCCTCGTAATCGTACTGTGTAGTAATCCTTTGTCCATTAAATCCCGATTGGGAATTCAGGAGCAGGAACAAACAGATTGGCTGGTGATCAGTAACGTGGGAGTCCAGAACCAATACAGTAGAAGTCCTCTTAGATTTAAGCATTATATGATCCAGGCAGTTGTTAAGTCTGGTCGGTAATGAATGCGCAGGAAATAGTCCAAGAGAGGCAATGAGAGTTAGATAATCATTAGCGTGCCGATCGGTGGATCCTGATTTGATGTCGACATTTATATCACCTATCATAATGATGTTAGCGTGGGAATGGAGAGAAGATATGACGCTTTGCAGACTATTATAAAAGTTTTCTAGATTTTGATAGGACGGCGAGCGATAAACTGAAACTATTGCTGTTGAGCCTATACAGGATATAATACAGTTTGCGTCCTGGAAGGTGGGTTCTGTCGTCACACATTTTAAACTTTCTCTGATATAGACTACTACTCCGTCGTTTTGTTTTGTGTTATTGGTAGTAGCGAAAGAGGAATAACCATGTAAGATGGGAATGGGTCCAGAAACCTGCAACCAACACTCTGTCAAGACTAGAACATCGAAATCAATTTTAGTAGTTGAAATCATCGCAAGAAACTGATCTAAATTTTTATTAATACTTCTTATGTTAGTATGAACTATTTTTAAGTTATTATTGAGCATCGGGACTAGATCTAGGCATTTTTCAGGAGAGCATAGGAAAGATTGAGCAGTGGACATAGTATCCAACTCATTGGAAATTTGATTTAAATTAGCCATAGTTTACCGGTAATTTTGAGTACATAAAACGGAGAAGAGAGCTTGGTGTCTGATGACGGAATATCCAAAAGGGAGCCTTTTGCAATATAGCAAGCGTATTTTATAAGGAAAATGATAAAACATGGAAAGGTAGAGAGCCATTGAGCCCAGAAATTTCGTGTTTTCATAATTATAATTATTAGCAAAAGTGAAACAGTGTATATGTGTGTATAGTTATGTGTCTGTGATTGTGGTTGTAGAATAAATGTTACGTAATTATAAATAAAAATATTGTAACAATCATAACAAAAATAGAAAATAGATACAAAATGATACTGAATGCATGCACAATCGGAAACATTACAATTAGCAGAAATTAACAATAGTCATTGTTGGTTTGATACTAGTTTTGATAACATGGCAAGGCATTTCTCTGATTTAATTTCAACAGGTTTATCAGCTGGGTCCTTCCGCAGGAGAATTCTTCCGTTAGAGTACCAGCTGGAGTAATTCTGCGCCTTAGCAAACTGGCGGGTGTCGTACAGTAACTTTTTTATTGTAGGCGGTAAATGTTCGTCGACGTATACAGGTTTTTTTTCTCCAGCAATCCCAATCAGCTGTGTGTTCAGCTTGTCGTTGATAGAACGATCTTTATTGAATTTCCTGACTTTAGCAAGAAACTCATTTCTCAGATTGACACAGCCGAATTCAGCGACAATCGGTCTACATAAACCCGATTTTCCAGGTATACGATATACATCCCGAAACGTAGACGTCTGGATATTCATATCAACCGTCCTTCCCACACTAGATACAACAGCAATGAGATTTTCTGGCGTTTCGTGCTCCTGAGTCGGAATATTACGCAACTCAATAGTAGCTTGCCGTGACAAGAAGTTCATATCTTGGATCTGCTTCTGCAAACGGCCAATAACTTCAGCATTTTCAATTTTCTCCTTCTTCAATTTCGATATTTGAGAGATAAGATCCTCATACTTTTGGTTTATGAAAGACATGCTGCGGTCCATTTCAGCATTAGTTTCCTGGATCGAGAGACATTTCAGTTTTAGTTCAGCTACATCGCTGACCAACTTAGACAAAATAACGGATTGTTCGTCTTTCCATAGTTTTAGTAGCTTTTCTTGCTCGCATTTCCAATTTGATAACATGTCCAATAGCTCAGCTTTGAAATCCGACAATGTGGGGGAACATTCAGCATCGACTTCTACATTTGGAGAACTGGCAAGACGTTTTTGACGTTTAATTTTGTTCCGTTTGGTGATATTGGCAGGGTCCGATTTCATGGAAGTCGGAATTTCGGGTTCGGAAGGTGACTGACCAGTACTCGAACCAGTTTTTGGCGGTGTTCTTTGCATTTTGTTGCAGAATTCACAATAAATAATGTAGATAATTTGCAAAGTAAAAATTCATAAAATAAAAAAGCAAAAATAAAAGCAGATCGTGGGAATCGAAGACGCGACCTCTCGGCGCTTGCCGGAATACGTTAAGCCACAGTGCTATACAACCAGTGCGGGATCGAGTGAAATATGTGAATGGTTTGCTGTGCGCAGCTTTATCGAGCAGGATCGGCCTCGTTGATTTCTTTGTCTAACTAATGAGTTCAAAGTCCGAAAAGTGAACACATTTTTTAAAGTATTTCGTTCGTTATAATATTAAAAACTGCTCACACACTGTATTAGAGTTGTTATTTCACTGTTTTTTTGCATAATATTGTCACTCATTTGATTAATAACATTACTGTCTAGTTTTTTAGCTGTTACATGCACTTTCTAGTTAGTTTTGGAATTTAAAAACACGGAGGAAAAGAGGTACGTAAGTGCTCGGTGGCGCCACGGACGACACTAATGGACAACAATTCAAGCCTCGCCTCTGATAAGGACCTCCAAAATTCATTTGCCCTAAAATAAGGACCTATACATATATAATATAACGCTACTAAATAAAACAAAAACATAAGAAAAGTAGAGAGCAGCAGTAGCTGAGTGGCTAACGAGTTGTAGGTCGCGGGTTCAAACCCAACCGGGCGCATTACTTTGTGTAATTTATTTCATCATCACTGCTCTTAAAACGGTGAAGGAAAACATCCTGAAGAAACAGGCATGTCCTAGAACCAAAAATTTCAAAAATAACCCGCAACAGAGTCGTGTGGCGGATTAGGACCCATTCCCTCTCCCAAAGAGGTCTGAGTACCAGAAGTGGGAACTTTAAAAGGTTGATTATTATACTAATAGAATATTTTACGTCCATATTCCGATGACTACAAACGATATATTCGTTATTCTAAAAAAAATTCGTGCAAGAAATGGACGTAAGACAAGGCAATATGGCTATAAGACTAAAGCCTTCCTTCAGCGGTAAATAAAAAAAATGAAGATGACAGTGACATTTTAAAAAAAGTGACATCTGGCAGTTCGCTACTTCGCTGTTTTGTTGTTGATTGTTGTGCAAATTGCGAGTCGCATTATCAGAATCAGTTAATTTAACTCGAATATTTTAATCCAAACAAATAACTGAAATGAGGTGGAGCGAAAACGAAACATATCAATTCGTAAAAATATATTTAAGTCATGAACATTTGTGGAACCCAGAGCATACATCGTACAGACTCAAAACTAAAAGATTAAAGGCCTATAGAGAAATTATTGCTGAACTTAACGAAACAACGGGCATATTACTTAACGAAACTGAACTTAAGATAAAAATTAAGAATCTCAGATCGACGTACATGCAAGAAATCGCTAAGATAAAGCAGAGATCCGGACCAGATTGGTCATACAAGCCCAATATGAAATGGTTTGCTGAATGGCATAAACGCTTCGGTGGGATAAAGAAAACAATTGAAGATTCTTCTTCATTCGATGTAAGTTCTTAATTCATGAATCCCCAAGCGACCACCGGTGGCCGCGCATCTATTGTCTTACTATTGTGTCTCTAATTGACGGTATCTGAAGGGTTAAGTACTTTTAAATGCAAAAATAAATCTTCAAGGCTCTCAATCTTGGAAGTCCTATTAGACATCTTATGATCATCTACCCACTTTCCTACCGTTTTTTCGTCTATTCTATCCTGTCTTATCATCCACTATCGCTAATTATCTTTACTTTCATATTATTTCTATTACAATACTGACCTGTTGGTCTAGTGATTAGTGACCCTGACTGCTTTGCCGGAGGTTGTTGGTTCGATTCTCACCCAGGACAACTGTTTATGTGATGAGCATGATCATTTGTTCTGTGTCTGGGTGTAATTTATCTATATTATGTATATAAGTATGTTTATCAGTTGTCTAGTACTCATAACACAAGCTCTGCTTAGCTTGGGACTAGATGGTGTTGTGTGATAGTTGTGTGTGTGAAATAAATCAATTTTTTCTATGTCGTCACTTTTCCTCTTTATTCATACCATTTTATATTCATAACTGTTTTAGCAATAGGTAAGCCATTAGACTAAACAAGGTGCATATAGTTTCTCACATACATTCTGCATTTTTATAATCTTAACAAAGTGTCTTAGCCTCATTCTTATTAAGATACTAGCTTTTGCCCACACGGCAGTGGCGTGCCAGGTGCCTTTAGAGGGGGCAAGCCAAGGAATCTTAACTCATCTACCTACCCACACCACACCTAATATCCCGAAAAAATTGGCGGTATAATGCTGATTTTAACCCTTCAGATACCGTCAATTAGAAACACAATAGTAAGACAATAGATGCGCGGCCACCGGGTGTCGCTTGGGGATTCATGAATTAATAGGTACATTTTTTTACTGATAGATATTATTAAAATATATATTGGTACTTAAAAAAACGAAGAGCCACCTATTGATATTGTTGGCAACTAGCTCATAACATTCTAGTTGACTTCAGAAAAATCCTCTAGATGGCGCACAAAAGATTGTATTAATCCGTCCGTAGTATTTAATAAAATTTATCATTAAATAAAATTGTTTACGAAATGTAATATTATTGGAAAATACTCACAATTTAAACAGCTAGCTTTTAGTTCTTCTTTATCACACACATAACTCTTAACTTTCGAAAAAGAGAATCAAGTTTCTATTTTCGGTTTACCAAAACAGAATAAATGAAATAGCATTCAACAGCTATTGAGAATTCTGATACATTTTCATGGCACCAGCGAAGTTATTTGAGTCATACCTGATGTATTCCAAGCATTGTTATCGTTTGAGAAAAAATAACTGCCTATTATGTGATTTACTTTTCAGAGAAATATTCTAATTAGTAAAGTTACAAGATTATATTTATCTCTAAAACTCAAACTCTACCTAAACAATATCGATTCCGCACATAATACGCTACACACAACAAAGTTAAATGACAGAAAACAAAAAAATAACTATCAAAACAATTACGTGTTGTTAACCGATCACAGCAAATTTAAACTAATTTGTATTTTGTAGTTCGTAGTTCGTACTTTAAGCGTCATAGAGGGCGCCTCCATGCGTAAAAATGGAGGTCTCTCGTAATATTCATTCATAACTTTTCCAAAGCCCAGCTTTATTTTAATACAAAAATGTTCGATGAATCTCTCATATTTTACCCACACAGACACAAAATTTGATGTTTTTATAGCAAAAAGAGAGACAGAAAAGCAAGCCTCATATGAAGCATTCGTGGTAGAAAGAGACAGGAATACATTAGTCTTCATCTCTTTCTTTTGTTAAGTGTTAGAGTGAGATCGGAGAGATTGCGGTCAGATTGGCAACCTCGCTTATAGTATCGTATCTTATTAATGAATTTTTGAATTTCGCACTAAGTGGCAACTGAGCGTAACCGCGTAGGCGCGCGAAGTTTAAAGTTTAGATTTTTGTTTTATTTAATTGATTAGCCGTGATCTATGATTTAGGTGTGTGGTAGTGGTAGGCAAGCCGGGCTTTTTGGCTTGTATTGCTCGCACGTCCCTGCCACACGGCTTTGCTCCCGCTCTTTCCTACTATACCCTACTGTACCTTACTCTACCCTAAACTACCCTATTTTTTTTTTCCATAATAACCCTCTCTTTACAATAACAAACACAACAAAAAAAGAATTAGCGAAATCGGTCCAGCTGTGTATTTTTATATAATATACTACTCTGTCAAGAAAGTACCGGGAAAAGATCAATAATACACAAAATGTCTGTTATTCATCCAAATTTATTTTATCACCTTCAAAGTATGCTCCTTTAGAAACGATAGACTTGCGCCAACGAATAATCCATTCATCAAAAAATTTTTTAAACGCTGCTTCCTGAATTGAGTTCAGTTCTAGCCGCAAATTCTCCTTTATGTCTTCTATCGATTGAAAACGGGTGCCACGAAGTGGTAATTTGAGTTTAGGAAAAAGAAAAAAGTCAGCAGGAGCCATATCTGGTAAATATGGTGGTTGCTGGATGGTATTTGTTGAGTGTTTGGTCAAAAATTTGTTCACAATGATAGCCTTGTGTGAAGGCGCATTGTCGTGGTGCAAAATCCAAGAATTTTCTTTCCACAAATCTGGCCTTTTTCGTCGAATTTGCTCTCTTAAACGCCGCATAACGCTCAAATAATATTCTTTATAATACCTTCGGGTAAGAATTCAGAGTGCACAACAACGCGATAGTCAAAGAAAACAGTCAACATGACTTTGACTTTTGATCGACTTTAGCGTGTTTTTTTCGGTTTCGGATCAGTTGGAAGGCGCCACTCCGAAGCTTGTTGACTAGTTTGCATGTCAAACTCGTAAACCCACGTCTCGTCACCAGTAACAATGCGTTTCATGAATGTTGGGTCCGACTGACTCGTTCTAGCATGTCCTCAGCGACTTTCATGCGATTGAGTTTTTGGAGAAAATTCAGATCTTTTGGGACTAGCCGAGCAGCAACATGTTTCATACCCAAATGATTAGTTAAAATGGTACGGATCGACTCGTGAGATACAGAAAGTTCGGCGGCTATCTCTCTCATAGTTGAATGGGGATTTTTAGTCACTATTTCCTTCACTTTTGCGATGTTAACTTCAGTTGCAGACGTTGACGGCCTACCTAGAGCGAGGCAAATCTTCCATCACATCTCGACCGCTTTTGAACGCTTTGAACCACTCATAAGCACGAGTTTTTGATAAAGTCGATTCACCGTAAGCCTTCTGTAACATTTTCAGTGACTCCGAACACGAAATTCCATTGGCGATGCAAAATTTAAGACAAACTCTTTGTTCGATATTTTTGTCCATTATGAAATTCGCAATACACACTATATATGATATTACTAAAACCAGCACTGTATTTAATATAAATAACAGATGCAACTCAAACTCCGCGCCAAAATGGAAAACAGTTGTTCCAATCTAACAACTACAAAAAAAAAAACAAAAATTTGAATTTGGAACCATAAACAAATCATCCATTCCCGATACTTTTTTGACTGAATGTATAGATTTTGGGTACTAATTGACTTGTATAACTGCTGCTAATCTAGTTCCCTTTGATTCTGAAATGTGCTTGTATATTATGCATATAGGGCGATTGGTTTGTCTGTCTGTCTGCTTCCTGCAAAAACTCACTAATATGCTACTGTTTATACATCATACCTGCAAAGTTGGTAATGGAGGTTTTTGATTACCAATTTTCCATGCCATGTCTCAATAACTTTTTTTTACTATTTGCTTACAGCATCAAGATTCAATAGACGAGGCAAATCAGAAAATATGGCTCACAAACGAAGATAATATGGAAGATGATACCCTTGACCCATTTCCTGAAGATGACGAATACACTCTAATTCTTAAAACAGAACCCCGGGAAGTGCCCCACATCAATGAAAGCCGATATCAAAATAAAAAGAAAAAGAATAAACATCGAAGGCCTAGTACAGACTGCTCTGAAAGAACATTCATAGACAGCATAGACTCAAGTACAGGAAATGCCAAAGAGGATGAATTTGATATTTATGGCAAGTATATTGCATCACAACTAAGAAAGATGGATTTGCAAAAAGCTTTGAGGGTGCAACTTGAGATACAAAGCCTTGTGAGTGAAGCTAGGCTATCAGGATTGGATGGAAGTCATTAAGAATTCCATTTTTTATATATAAGTACAAAATGGATGATTTAAGTATTCAGAAAATGCCTAAACTAGTCAGTTGTGGGTCTTCAAGCAAATTCAAGAATTAAGTTAT
Organism: Mythimna lalbum; assembly: GCA_949319445.1. Lineage (NCBI taxonomy): Eukaryota > Metazoa > Arthropoda > Insecta > Lepidoptera > Noctuidae > Mythimna > Mythimna lalbum. The sequence goes on along the minus strand of OX439362.1, from coordinate 19,263,100 downwards.
TTTTATTTTGTTTTGGGAGATATATTATTATTTTTGTTTAAAAGGGAGAAAAAGTCAAGCATTGAAAAGCCTGCCAAGCGTGGCAGAATGATGAGTGGAAATAGTACTGTAAGTCTGTGTTGTCATAGGCAACCTAAGATAATGGCCAAATCACACCACGACGCAACGCTGCTATGCTGGAAAAGGCGATGTTAGCGCGGCGTCACCATATCTATTATAGAGTCATCTCTGTATCTTCCTACGGTTCGTGTTAAGGGCGTTATGATACTAGCGGTTTACGAGCGTCCTCAAAGCAGAGCGGTTTCGGAACGAATAAGTCACGGGCGCGCAACGGATAGGCCGCGCATGCACGGTGAATTTGTTGCGGACGCGCAACGAGATCCGGCAACGAGGTGCGGGTCTCCGGCGTCTTTGAAGTAGAAAAATAACAGCAGTGTCTCCTCGTCGGAATCCATTAGGTTACTAAGTGTATTGTACTTCGTTATCTTGTTACAAATCCGCGGCGAAATGTTGCAAATTTGCCACGAGACTGCGATGTCGCTTTGCAGCCGCGTCGTGTCCGCGACGCATTAACTGCGCGTTAAATCTGAGATTACTCAAAAATACTTATTGCCACTCTCCATGTTCAGATTCTCGTAAGAATTTTTCAATACCTAAACCTACTCCTAACCCTACCGGTTTTAGGCATGCAATTTACTGTTTCTCACACGAGTGCGGTAAAGTGCGCCAGGTTGCCCCGCCACAATTTATTGTATTTATCGTATCAGGTTGGTCGCAAGAAAGGCCCCACTATGAGTCGCCGGGCAGCTAGAATTACCCTTCAGAGGAAATTACAGTTTTTCCACTTGTATCAAAATGAAATATCATAAATCCAAACAATTTTCAGATTTATCTTTAGTCAACAGGTTTTTTTTGCTCTAGCTTATTTTCAAAGCAAAAAGTGCAAAATATTGTAAAAATAAACGATTTCTTACTTGTTTTTTCTGAATTTTATTTTCCCAGAATTAACAATATACTGAGGACTCGATTGTACTGATAGTCGTGGCAGCCACAGCTTTAGTCACGAATAGAGATCTGCCGTTGCCGGCAATACTGCCCGAAGTTGGAATTTTGCAGGCAATATAGCCACCAATATTCATACTTCGGGCAATATAGCCACCAATATTCATACTTCGGGCAATATTGCCATCAATATTCCCACTTCTCGGCATTATTGCCAGTAACGGCACATCTCTAGTCACGACTGCCGAGCTTCGAATTGCCACATCTTATGAGGCTCTCGCTAGGCGGCTAGATCACGAGCTCGATATAGAAAACTGTACTTCTGGAAACGGCTTGTAATGTTAGAGGTTCCTTTCTCTGGAGTCATGACCGCCGGTCGCTTGGACAATTTTGTATAATGATATACGACTAAAACTCACTTCTATATTACTTACCCCGCAGTTCCCTTTCAGACAAGCCATGGCCTAGTAGGCTTTAGCCCTGCTGGGCACCTGACGGATTCTATTGCAAGGAGGACAAAAGAAAAACAGTTGCAAGTCTGATTTTTTATTGCTGTTACAGCATCTGTTTATAATACAAACAAACATTATCACTTACATTTCACTAGTGAAAATTCAGATCGTTCCATTGTACGTTTGTTCCTATGATAACGCTCTCGCATTGATCCGGCTTCATGAAAAAATATACATCGGTATCTGTGCTGCAGACAGATTTCATTCGAAAAAAAAATAATCACATCAAGTCCTAAGTCTAAAATTAAGTACTTTTCACATTCTTTTTACGTAGTTCCAAAATTTTTAAAGGAAAGGAAGTCAAACTTCGTGGGGAGTGCACAGTCCGCTGTTTAAATTTTAAAACTAAAACGTCTAAAAATTAGGTTTACAAATAAGTTTAAAGGTCGATTCAGATAAGTCCGCGACTATACGGTACTGTAATCTCACTCGTAAACACAACAAATTGATTGTGATGTCACATTATAGTTTAAAGGTCGATTCAGATAAGTCCGCGACTATACGGTACTGTAATCTCACTCGTAAACACAACAAATTGATTGTGATGTCACATTATAGTCCCACTAGAAATAAAGTGATGACAACCTACTTTTAAGAAAATATATCACATCTTACTGATACAAAACAATGTATGCGCTACTGCGGATATTAAATACAACTGACTAGTGACGCAAGAACTGCTGAACGATACTGAATCGACCTTTATTAAGACTAGAGTGAACGATTCATGTTACAAAATCTCAAAACTAATACGGAAATGTTCACTTTACATTTTGATGTATCTGTCGTGCCCAGATTATAGAATTGATCACTCCATGATGACCAACCATTTCATGACAAATGTCAACCCACGTTTGATGACATGACAACACACGTTTGATGACATGACAACCCACGTTTGATGACATGACAACCCAGGTTTGATGACATGACAACCCACGTTTGATGACATGACAACCCACGTTTGATGACATGACAACCCACGTTTGATGACATGTCAATCCAGGTTTGATGACATGACAACCCACGTTTGATGACATGACAACCCACGTTTGATGACATGACAACCCACGTTTGATGACATATCAACCCACGTTTGATGACATGACAACCCACGTTTGATGACATGACAACCCACGTTTGATGACATGACAACCCACGTTTGATGACATGACAACCCACGTTTGATGACATGTCAATCCAGGTTTGATGACATGACAACCCACGTTTGATGACATGACAACCCACGTTTGATGACATGACAACCCACGTTTGATGACATATCAATCCACGTTTGATGACATGTCAATCCACGTTTGATGACATGTCAATCCACGTTTGATGACATGTCACTCCACGTTTGATAACTTGTCAATCCACGTTTAATGACATGTCATTCCACATATCGCAAATGTATGTGTCCTTCATAATAAAAGGTCTAAATAAAGTAGGAAGTTATTATTGCTTTTGTAAGAACAACATAAGCTTAAATATTAAAATAAGGTATATTGTAATTGCAATTAAAATGGTATACCTAGACGTTGGCATAACTGCACCATAGCTGCCTTCGAACTGCCTATCAGTTATTCTTAAGTCGTATTATTTCTATGGAATACATAATGCAGTTTTGTGTATTATATTTTACTGCACTTTTGATCTTCCGTTTGAAAATTATTATTCGCTTTTAATACAGAATGTCTGCCGTTGTGACGTAACAAAAACAAAGCTAAATCAGCACCTCTAGCAGTGGACACAACTATTTTACGATACGATCACTCGTGATTGACTATATCATGAAATAATCATGCGTTTAGATTTTCATATCGTACGCAGAGCATTCATTGGTTAGCCCATATCATGATCTCAAGGGTCAACGTCATGAAATACAACTATTTTATGAAATGGTTGAACTCATCATGAAATATTCAGTTTTAAAATCAGACCATGACATATCCAATGTGCTTTTCTTCGCTTTTTACTGTGATGTGTAGACGCTCCTTACAGCCCTTGTATACTTATTTTTGAGACATGTTTCAGAAATATTTTATTTTGACATGTTACTATATCCAAACAGCGGCTTCTCCCGCGTGAAAGTAGGTTTCTCTTTTGGACCTTTATTTCATCCCCTTAGGGGGCGAGTTTTGTAAGATCCTCTCTTAATGCTCGCCTATGTCATAAAAGGAAACCTTGTGCAAAATATCACGTTCTTAGTCCGAGTAGTTTCGGCTGTGCGTTGATATGTCAGTCAGTCAGTGTCTTCTTTTTGTATTAACAATCAATGTATTATGAAAAATCCAATATAAATGTATGTTTCTTTTATTTATATACAGGGTTATTTGTAAAACACTGGCAACCTCTTAGGAAAATGTTACTGACATCATAAATAACAACTTTTGTTCTATAACTTTTAAAGAGTCATCAGATATTCATACAAAAATAAAATTATTTAAATTGTTCTAAATATTAGGAAGTCTATGCGAAACAAACTATAGTACAATAGCGGAAGGGAGCAGGGATCGGGCGGCGGGGGCGGTTAATGCGCTTGGTTCATACAGGTGTAGGTATGTATAGCAAAATACAGAGTTGAAATGTGTTAGATAGAACAACGAAATCTTGAAGGTTTGTTTTGGTAAATGAATTGTGTTTTGTAAATAGACATAGAACAAAAGTTGTTGTTTATGATGTTAGTAACATATTCCTGAGAGGTTGCTAGTCTTTTACAAATAACCCTGTATATATGAATCCTTGTTAATAATAATCATATCTTTTTTTATGCACCTGCCATAGTCTCCCTTCTCCATCCTTGGTTGACTGGTAGAGAATGGCATTATTCAGTTTGGATGGCAATCAATGGTAAGGTAACGTCATTCTAAATCCAATATGGCCGACTCTTAGGGCCACGTTTTTTAAACGCGCCGTTGACGCGCGTTTGTAGCTATACGCACGCGAGTCAGACGCAGTCTGTACACCTTAAATAGGATTTTAAAAGTGCACGTTTCTAAAACCCGCGACAACGGCGCGTTAGTTATTGTTTATGCACATTCCTGATATGGGTAACAGTTAAAAGGTTACATGTCCAGAAAAAACATAAAAAAGAATAGTATTTTCTTATTTTGTCTCTCAAATAAGCACACAAGGCAGAGCTAAAGAGGACAGAGAAAGTTGGCACTCGGAAAAAAAAAAAACATTTCAAGAAACTAACATTGAAAAACACCGGACAATAACCGGGATTTTCTCAATCAGTATCATTTTATCCTATGCACTATACGAATCCTTCACATATCCTACATAACCTTACAATTCCATCACTTAGTACATCTTGTTGGCGGTTTTTTCACATATAAAAAATAATTGTACTATATATAAATGCAACAGAGTGAATTTTGGAAATTTGATCTAGGAAGAACGCAATTACATATCTATTGTTGGTTTTAGGGTAATATATATGGACATATAGGTTTAAGAATAATATCTCATTTTTTTTTTTTATTATAAAAGCTTTACTTCACACTAGGACTTCTATCATAGATGCGTTCACAAACGTGTTAACTCACATACTCGACTGGCCTGTTGGTCTAGTGGTTAGTGGCCCTGACTGCTATGCCGGAGGTTGTGGGTTCGATTCCCACCCAGGACAAATGTATGTGTGATGACCATGATCATTTGTTCTGTGTCTGGGTGTAATTTATCTATAATATGTATGTATTTAGAAATATATAAGTATGTTTATCAGTGGTCTAGTACTCATAACACAAGTTCTGCTTAGCTTGGGACTAGACGGCGTTGTGTGATAGTTGTGGAATATTATTATTATTATATTATTATACAAAAGACATCCAGACCCGGAACAACTAGAGATGTGTCGTTGCCGGCAATCTGGGAATATTGCTGGCAATATTGCCACCAATATTCATACCTCCGGCAATATTCCCGGTAATATTGGCGGCAACTACACATCTCTAGGAACAATTTTCTGTAGGTCATACAAATGTTTGTTCCGTGCGGGAATCGCACCAACGACACTTAGGGCAGCAGTCACTTGCTTTTATTATCATTAACTTCTCAGGCACCAGTGTAGCGAATATGATCATATCATCTAACCAAAACCTTATTACGTAAAAAAATAAGCTTAAAGTTAGCTAGTACCGAGGTGTACCGAATTCGGCATACTTGTGCCTGAGAGGTTAAACGAGAAAAACAGAACTTACAAAGATTTAAAGAACAAGTTACTAACATTATTCTATTACTAGACAGATCTTTTGCGAGACGAAACTTCAATTTTGCTATATGGTATTAGTTTAATGAGATATTTTTCCCAAAACTATTTTACAAAAGATATAACGAATAGAACTTAATACTATTGCACACAAAGACATATATTGAACAAAAGTACTATAAAGCGATATTCGAAAAAAATCGTGTTCTAACCTTTCAAACATGTCGCAAGCGTGAAAGAGTCGTAACTCAAAAAAGAAGTTATTTGAAAATTGAACTTTATTTTTTAAACATTTGTTTTCAGATTCGAATACCCTCTTTTTCAAACACACGAGTGGCATGTTACCAAAGGTAGAGATAACTGCAGCCGAAGGCGGCCGTCCATATTCCAACAAATGAAGATCAGCGGCAGTCGTCGTGTGTGTCAACTTGTCAAGCACTGACCTCTACTCTTTACCACTGGACAGGCTGTTCCACAGGTTTGACAGCTAATTTTTTGTGCCTATTTGAAGCGCCACTCGCGAGTCGCGAGCGTCTACAGAACAAATTTTGACATATAATGCAATAAGCAATAGACACAAAACTGCAAAGTGTACAACTCGGAAGTATTTTTGCATTTTGAATTAATTTCGTTTTAATTCCGTGTTATTCCTGCTTCAAGAATTATAGAACCTGTATGTACGGTCAGCATCCGTACATTGGACTCAGACCTCGTTAGTAATTATTGCAAATCGGGTAAAAATAGGTTTGCTGTATCGTCACGTAGACAAGTGCGTCAGTAGTGCGTTTGGCACCGAACTCTCGTAACATTTTAACATTTATTAACATTTTATAGAACATTTATTAGTCTTTTTAGGTAACATTTATTTAACATTTTTAGTAACATTATATTATTTTTAGTGAAGTGTTTTATTAAACATTTATAGAACATTAACATCCTTTCATTTATAACATTCAACATTATATGTAAAGGCTACTGCCCTTACACTGTAAAAAATTAAATCATGTGTATAGTATATTGAAAGCGGCGCGACATTACTTATTTTAGTACCGTAAACACTCACTATGGCCGACAGCGCCAAAATGGCGAATATGAAACGAACACAAAAGCGCCACCGCAACGGTCGCCAGTCCAGTGTGGTAAATAGTTTAAAGGTCAATGGTGTCAAGTATCGACGGCTTTCGCCGCCATCTTATCGACGGCTACAGTTACCTATGCCGTTCGTGTGTATGAGCTTTCAGGTCTCTATGAAGCTTGCGATGAATTATTCAAACATTTATGGTACCTGCACCTTTAACGGACGAACACTTTAGTTGCTGCAATTCACGAGCGCGTTACAATGTTCACAAATTAAACTGGACGCGCGCTCGTGATTCGCAATGACTTTTTTTTTCGGTACTGCGTGCAATAGTAAACTTTTTGTGTAAAATATAAATGATTATATATTTAGTTCACCATTTTTATTTAAAATACCTGTAGATCTCACTCTGTTCTTTTAAAAGATATTCAGTGAATAAATAAGTTCTCAGATTTAGTCACTTGCTACCTGATTTGATGGTGGGGGTTCTGTTGTAGACGATAGAACACGTCTAAAAGTAACCTTGAATAGGCCTCTAATGTTCAAAGGTCGGAATAGGTAGAATATATTAAATCTCGAGATTAAATCGTAATATTTATGATCCGAGATTTTGGAGAAGGTATTATTATTAGCAACTCTATGATATATTAGACTGAAAAGTCGATACACGAGCGCATCTCTATTGTCACTGCGTCTCATCGCCCAAGCACTAGCATTTATGACAATCAGACAGTGCTTTTTTACGTCGTACTTTTCTGACTTTTCATGTAGTGATTAAATGATTTTTCGAGATGAAACTTTGTTTATGTTTAGTAGTTATTTCCACAAACCTACGTATTCCGACCTCTACTAACAGTAATTCGCCAGAAAATTTTTGCTACATGATGTACAAAGAACCAAAATGCTGGCTATTGTGCACTATTCACGATAGCTTTGTAGTTTCACGCACGGTTAAGAACCAAAAATTAAGTATTAAACAAATTTTTTACCAGAAAACATCCACAAATATTTTTATTTTTACAGGTGAATTAATTATTATGCAGATCTGAAAAACATATTTTTGTAAAAGCAATGAATTTTATGAACGTCTCTTTTAATTTATAATACTGGCCGTGGTTATATCGGGTCAATTTAGAATAATTACATTTATAAATATTTGAGAAAAAAATAGCCCAATTAAGTACATTTTTATAGACAAACATAAAATTCAGAAACAAGGGAACAGTACTATCGAACCGGAACATCTGTCAAAATTACAACTGTCATGGTTCCATCACATGTCAAATGCTGTCACACGTCAAACAATTCTCAACTCTCAAATGTTCAACAAGAAGATGTGAGCGCCACGCCGATAGTTCCCGAACATACCGCCAGGCGGCGCCACACGTAAATACAGATAAATTTGGACTAAAAACGTCGAATAAAACTACAAATTTAATATACAAGGAAGAAGACTCGATCTCAGATCTTAATTTGTACAATTTATCACATAAAATTTGAAAAGAACACGTATTTATTAGACTGCAGCAGGGACTCACACAGAAGACTCTCGTGACGACACAGACCATACTTGAAGAGATCATTGTACGGCCACTTTAGTTTTTTGGAAGAAATGCCGAAAAATTTAAAGACTTTGACGTCCTGTTGAAAAATGTACCCGACTCGGCCATAAGAAACATTTTTCAATACAACGGCACTTTTATACAGTCATAAAGTTTATATGTAAATTACATTCGCTGTTTTGAACGCAGATACAGGTTAAAATATGACCGTAATTGTGCGCACAATACAGCGAACGTCTTGTCATATAGTAAAGTGTCAATTCACATGAATTGTATACTGCTGGGCGATTTCTCACATTTAAAGACCAAGATACAGTAACACGAATCTGTTAAAGTCAAATATTTCAATATTATGAAAAAATAAACGCTCTGTCTTGACATATGTACGTACACTGTTACAAAACTAACACACTTGTCTATTTTTATTTTAGATATATCCAGTTTATTTTACCGATATTTGTATGGACATTTGCAGGCGATCGCACTTGACAAAACTTATAGCTGATTTTTAATTCAATAACAAACAAAAACGGTTATTATAGTCGCCTAAATATAATCACCAAAAAATATACTGTAATTTATCAGTAAAAAAAAAATCAGAAATTTAAAATCAGTTTTCAGAATAACAACTGCCAAGTGCATCACTCGCTTTGGACTTCCAAAAAAAAAAACACTTTAAAAATTTTAACAAACACAATAAATTAACGAAAACATCTTGTCAGTTTGCATTATAATTATCAATTAAAAAACATAAAAAAAAAAAATTGAGATCAGAAACGCCCATACAAAGACCAGCACGGCTTGGGTAGGGGTCGAAGCTCTGTGTTTGGGACCTAAGGAGGAACGCGTTAGATTCTTAATACTTCTAGATTTCTCATCAAGTATTGTCTAAATTATTTCAGCTCGAAACGACGTCTTTCGTGAATTTCAATAGAATAGCCAGGTATTATGTCCTGTTGAGTTTTCAGCTCAAAACACCCATTTTGAAAGTCATGTTTCCGGTTTTTGCAGCTGCAGACAGTTCCATTTTTCACATAATCTGGCAATACTATTCACACAAATCAGCTCTGATCGAAAACTCCATTTCAAAGCACACAAAACCACAAAAATGACACAATTTTATTTGACTTTTGCGACACACCTTTTTTATTGTTCATCACACCAATCTTCATTCACTGAATGTGTATTTTGAGGAACTGAGTTAAGTTAGACAATACTTGCGTGGGCGGCGCGGGTCCCGCTCAGGCGTCTCCGCACTGGGCCAGCTGCTTGGGCGTGTACACGGTCGCGTTGGGGTCCAGCGGCGAGCCGTCCGACAGCCGCAGCTTGGACACGGCCGCGCTAGACGGCGCCACGAACTCTGTCGGCATCACTGCCAGCATTTGAGCCTTCAGTTCCTCTATTTCTTTATCTTGTCTTGATATTATACCTGGAAAATATTTTTGTTTATAATTGTTACTATAGTGTAATCTCGTTAAGAAAATAGTGACTCATCGTTATCACTCGGCTCAGCCATTCCCCTTAACCAATTGGTGTATAGTAAAATCAAAAACCGTGTTCTCATTGACCAGACTAGTTGAAGTATAAGCCCTTCAGACAGTACGGATGCATTTATATCTATTTTAAAAATGAATACATCACCTATTCATAAAAATAATATTGTAAATTCTGACGATTCTGATATTGAACCATTCTCCTACAACAAATCACGGTATGAGCTCTAAAGTGCTCCAGGTGCTGCAGGCGCGACTGTATCATAAAGTGAATGATGGAGACTCACTGTCCTGTATGTGCAGCTTGCGCTTGGCCTCGCCGAGCGCCGACAGCAGGTCGAGCTTGACGCGCGTCTCGGCCGACAGCGAGTGCTCCAGGTGCTGCAGGCGCGACTGCGTGGAGTCGAAGCTGCCGCTGGGCTTGCCGGCTGCCGCGACTGCCGCCGCCGCCGCCACGGCTGCCTGCTGCTCTTGTCGCTCTTGCCGTGCTTCTAGCGTACGCACCTAAGGAACGTGATAACAGATGTTTTGAAAACCCGCATTCGTTACAAAAAGTCTCCCGTCACACTATCACTAACTCCCTTTTCTTTCATATCACTCCTCACACAATCTATACATTTTTTCTTTGGTCTCACTCTCCCTCTTCATTCATTTACATGTTTTTTAAACTTAACAAATAAATATTTCCACGCACCTGTTCGGTGGCATGCGTGAGGTCGCGACTGAGCTGCGAGGCGCGCTCGCGAGCCCGCTGCAGGTCGCGCCGCAAGGCTGCGCTGTCCGCTTCCGCCGCCGTGCGACGCGCTCGACACGACTCGCTTTCACACTCCCCGCTATTGAAAAGAACACTCAACTTATAATCTACACCATTTTTAAATATTCAAAATCTAGTGCTGTTCTTATCTTTAAGATTTTAATAGTACATTGTTACACTAGGGGTGAAAGTTACTTATTTCGTCCCGAGAAGAAGTTGGCGGCCGATCGTAGCGAGGTCGCTAATTCGAGGGACTAAATAAGTAACTTTAACCCCGAGGTAAGCATTGTGCTTTTCATTACGAATACAAGAAGATAGACCTAGTTTTTTTTTTAATAATTTGACAGTTGTTAGGTGAAAGTAAAACTCCCTAGGGATGAAAAGTGTTGTACTTTTCAGCCCGCTCCTCAGGCAACTTCAGACCTACTTTCAGAGTATGAGTAATGAAATAATTATTTTTGATTTAAAAAAAAATTGGTGAGTAGGGTAGAATAGGGTAGGGTAGGGTAGGGTAAGATAGAGTAGGTAGAGTAGAGTGGGTAGGGTAGGGTAAGGTGGGAAGGGTAGGGTAGGGTAGGTAGGTAGGTAGGCGTAGGTAGTGTAGGGTAAGGTAGGTAGATGGCGTAGGAGGCTGTTGACGGGAGCAAAGCTTCGGGAAAAAGCTACTTATAGATAGGGCTAGTGCTGATCACATGATAGAAGAAAACTATAGTTGTGTGGGTGTACCTGGGCGGGCGCGCGAGCTGGCGCGCCGTGCGCAGCTGCTGCTCGGCGTGCGTGCGCGCGCGCCGCTCGTCGCCCAGGCGCCGCTCCAGCGCCGCGCGCTCGCCGGTACGCCACGCTGTCACTCTGAGCGCGAGAAAGGCGAGGCGTTAATACAATTAAAATCGTTGACGCTCCGCGAAATCGGCACGCACTATAGTGTATTCGCGTTAAAAAAATAGTGACTCAGCGTAGCCACGCCCCTTGAACAATTAGATTATTGTAAATTAGAAAGTGTTCACATTTACTAGTAAAAGACGAAAGTATTAAATGTTAATATTAAATATGAAAACCTCACTTATTCGTAAAAATAAAAATGTCAACTTCGATGGGTTTACTAATGTTTTAGCAAAACCCCATTGACAAATTTTTAGTGCACAACCAAAGTATTGTATAAATTTTATTTTACTAACACTCGCTTTATATTTTTTTTTGGCAAATACTTCTGTTGTGAATTAGTTGGAAAAGTTGTATAATGATGAAAATTTGTAAAAAAATATATATATATATAAATAAAGTTTAATTTAATTTTCAATCCAGTATGTATATCCCCTTTACTTCGCAATTGCACTAGTGAATCACTATTTTCTTAAGCGCATAGACTACAGTTCCACACACTGACTTGTGCTGCAGCGCGGCGTGCGCCTGCTTGAGCGTCTGATGGTCGGCGCGACGTTGCCGCTCCGCCGCGGCGGCGGCCGCCAGGGCGCGCTTCGCCTCCGCCTCAGACGCGCGCGCCGATGCCAGCTCGGCGCGCACACGTTTCAACTCTTCTCCACACTCACGGGCTTCGCGCTACAACAGAAACGTATCCATAGATAAACCTACATGTTTAACGCAAAAGCTACTTCTTGATCCAACGTCCACAGTACTTTTTGCAGCGATACAGTCGCAATGCTGTCGCAGGTTCTACCGCGTTTGTAGCAAAACACTCGCACGTCGCAAATACAACAAACGACCAAAAGCAACAATGGAGCCACGCGTTAACTCGTTTCTATATCGATGCAAAAAGTTATCATGGGCGAAGTCTGTAAACGTTGACGCACCAGTTCGCGCTCCCGCTCTTTCTCGCGCTCTTTGTCGCGTTCTCTCGTTTCTTTCTCTCGTTCCCTCTCCCTTTCTCTGTCCTTCTCTTTAACTTCTTTATTACTGCTTTCCTTAATTTTTACACAATCTTTTGTACTCTCTACTTCCTTATCTTTAACTATTTGTTCTTTTGCTGTAAGAGAAAAAAATTTGTGTAAATAACATGCTGCACATTTCATGTAAAATAGTTCAGTTATTGAAGTGAAAGGTTAGTTAGGCGCGCTGAGCACTTATTTTGCGAGTACTGACTGACGTTACGTTCGGCCACAAAATATAGATACAGAAGTCAATTTACATACTGTGCGCGCTCTCACAACGCACACATAGACACCGCTCACGGACACCATATCTCCTCGCCCTCGGCCCGTTCGTCGAACAGTTCCGGCTCTAACGCTCATTAGTGTGCGTCCACCAAGCGTAGGTATAAAAAGTGAAGTACATACATGATATTGTCTTCTGTACCTATCTATCTATATGTGGTGTGTGTGGTTCGTAACGTGCTATGTAACGTTTGTTTGGGTAAGGTCAGGGTCGAGTCGGCCGATCTTATCAGAACGATTACAGCTACAATCTATGCAAGTGAAATTGTTGTTCCACAGATTAACGATGTACTCACCATGTTCTGTACTCTTACGACTATCATTACTGTCCTTATCCTTATCTCTGTTTTTATTCTTCCTCTTTTCTTCTTTTAATGTACTAGCCTCTTTCTTTTCTCTGTCTGACTTAGAAGACTTTGTACCACCTTGAAAATAAGAACATAATATGTAATAATTAAACGTAAAATTTGAGCTTGAACATTCTTCTTCTTCTCAAATCGTTGGTAAACTCGTTAAACTATTTGGGCCCAGTAAATGGGTACGAAGATATCCGCAGGAGAACTAAAGTTGCCGACATAGCACGAAGAATTAACAAACTTAAGAGGGTCCTTCTCCACTCGCTTATCGTAAACATCGAAAATGGTTTAAAAGCTTGTTACTTCATTTAATGTTTATACTGGATTAGTTTTACACCAATTTAGAAATTGGTTTCTTTAGAAACCTAGATAATATCCACAAGATACTGTGTTTCCAAAATGTCTAATGAAAAGTGTGTAATATCGTCATAATCAGTTATGAGCGGTTGTATGAAAAACAGAGAAAATGTGAGTCGTGATGCACCACCTTAAGTGGCAATTCACATTGTTACTACTGTTAATCAATCATCACAAAGTGCAATGTTGATGATTGATTAACAGTAGTAACATAATCATAAATAAAAATGCACACATAGCACACAACTCAGATAGAGCAACAACGAGTTTGTTGGTATGTTTGCCATCGCGGCTTTTTTTAAGGCAGGCCCGTGAAGGGCGTGTTAGACTTTTACCGACTAAACCACACCTATGTTCTTTCTTTTCCCTTTCGGAATATCGATCTACGGACCCAGTAGACATTGATCCAGCTGGACCGCTACAATTTTGCTGACACCTCTTTGAGGCGCGCGTCAAGCGATCTTGGAGAGGGTTTGTTTTTAGATGTTGCACCACACTAGCAGCTAGTTTTACTACCACAGCGCGTCAATAGAAGATACCTTTACTGTGGTCGATTTTGTCGTCGTCGTCAGGCGCGGCGTGACACGCGGAGCCGTTGCTAAACGCGTGCGACCCCGAGCCGTGTGACCCCGCGGAGCCCCCCGAGCTGTGCGACGCCCCCGAGCTATGCGAGCTGGTTGAGCTCGCGTTGGAGGCTTGTGCTGACGACGCCTTCTCACGGAGTGCCGTCTGATGCTCTAAATGTTTTTCTAATTTGTCTAACTGGAAAGAATGAAAGAATATTATTATTGTTGTTGTTGATGAATTAACGCATCGATCAAACGGAGTAATTGTTGTCCTAACGGCCCGTTCACGACCTAGTCGCTGTGAGCGGTAGCTCGCGGGGCGGGGAGCGGTAAGAGCAAAAGTATGAAAATGTTTGAAGCATGCTACGAGACGCTGCTCATAGCGAATATGTACGCGCGCGCTAACCGATGCCACCCCGCTCGCCGCGCCGCTAAGACCGAAGTCGTGAACGAGCCCTAAGCCATTCGGACTCACCATCAACGATTGCATCACTAGCTTACCATCAGGTTGATTCGCAGTCAAGCTAAAGATGTCAAAATCAAAATCCAAGATGATGACCATTAACCTTTATAAATATATCCATAGGGAGTAACGGAAAGGTTTGCTTATTTTGGATATATACAAACTACTTTATGAGGAATTTCTTATTTACGTTCTTAGATATAGAAATACCTTATAAATAAAACGCTCAATATTTTATAATCTATGCGGACGCCGGCGTTAGCTTTGGTGTTTAACCGAAATGGCGTGAAATCACTGAGAAAACTATCCTTACTACTATTATAAAAGCGAAAGTGAGTTTGTTTGTTTGTTACCTCTTCACGCCTAAATGGCAAAACCAATTTTGATGAAACTTTGTACACAAATAGACCATGTCCTGGAACATAGGGTACTTTTTATCCCGGAAGTATGTTCCCTCGTAATGGAAGACGCAGAGTCGGAAGGCCTCCTACAAGGTGGACCGATGACCTGGTGAAGGTTACGGGAATCCGATGGATGCGAGACGCACAGGATTGATCATTGTGGCGACACTTGGGGGAGGCCCTATGTCCAACAGTGCACGTCTGTCGGCTGAAATGATGATGATGATGTTCTGTTGGGATAATTTTCTGCTATCACGCGGGCGAAGCCTCTGGGAGCAGCTAGTCCTGTTATATTTCTAGTTACCTTTTCACGGAGCGCTGCGTGCTCCTGCGGACAGTGTCCGTTGTGGTCCGTCGTCTTGAAGCGAGAGCGGCGGACGGAGCCGTTCATATGTTTCGTGTCCGACTGTGCCGTTTGCGTCGCGCACTCGGCGCCGCCGTTCGCGACACCGCCGGCCTCTTTGTTAGGCGGCGTTTGTGACTGTTGCTGAGACTGTGTCTGAAAATACGGTACGAAGATGATGAAAGATGGAAAATTATAGTTTAGCTCCGCTGGTGATGAAGATCAGCTGGTCAATGCATGTGTTATCATCGTCGCATCGTCATTACACATTAGATAGATAGATAGGTAAATTCTTTATTGTACACTAAAAATAAAAAAATACATAAGATACTTAAAATTAATAGGATGTCACAATGGGCGGTCTTATCGCCAAAAGCGATTTTTTACAGACAGCCTTTGGATGGATTTGACCGAGGAGGACAAAAAGATACGCAGGTAGTTTGTGGTGTACTATTTAACAAACACAATTTTTTTTTTTTGTAACTTCATAATGTCTATGAAGATTAATAAAAAAATAACAATTAAAATATCTTCATCTTTAATATCCTGGGATATTGAAGATGAAGAGATTTTTAGAGATGAGGAGATGATGGGTTAGGGGAACTGTATGCCCAGATGTGACTAAAATAAATAAAAATATATACAAACGGGATAAATAGAGACAAAACTTTGAAGGGTATTTTCTTGTTATTTTAATATTGTTTACGGGATCTATAAAGTAACTATGATACTTAAATTCAATGAATATTATAAAAGTCTGATGTATCAAGGCAAAAAATCGAATTAAAATTTAACAGGGATCTATTCATTCCTAGTTCAGGTAAATATGCGATTGATTTTTTAAAATTTAAATATTTTTTATTGTAAATGTGCTCTATATTATAATAAAATGATACTTTTTATATATTTATTTATCTCAGGACCCTGAGGTCCTGGACCTTTGGAAGGCTTACGAGGAGCCGAAACCAACTCGCAGAGGCCCTTTTAGACGCTTTTAATGGAATGTGATACCAACCGACGATTATCCCTGTATGTGCTACGCTAGTGCATCCAAAGACAACCCCCTGTTGAAGGGAAACTATTGCAAATTAAATGATTATTATTCCATTATTATTCACCCCTTTTGACGGTACTATCGATGTTTATCTAGTGAACAGTATGTAAGTACTCACCTGATCCACTTCAGGCACAGCGTCCCTCATGAGCTGGAAGTAGAACTCATTCATGGCGCGCACATGCCTCTGCTTCCTCTGCCGCATCCGGTGGGCGATGAGGGCCTTCGCCCCGAAGCCCAGCGTCACCACGGGGTAGCCCACGCAGTGTGCCGCCAGCGGCCGGCACAGCTCCCCCGCCCCGGCGCGGGAGCCTCGCCACAGGCCTTCCACGTACACTAGTAGGCAGCATATCGCTACTGTTGGTACGCAGATACCTTTGTCTGCGACTGTGCACAAAAATACATATTTACTAGTTTCTGCCTGCAGCTTCGCCCGCGTAAAAGTAGGTTTCTCTATATAAAACCTGGAACCCCCCTTTCATCCTCTTAGGAGGCGAGTATTGGAATGGTTGCTTTTTCTTTGTATTCCATAAAAAGGCACCATCAAAAAAGGCATCCCAGTGCAAAATTACAGCCTTGGGCGTTGATCAGTCAGGACTTTGCCTTTTATAAGAACAGATAATGAACGCTCACTTTTTTTGATACAAATTCAAAATCTTTACTGACAATATGTACGACTTTTTTGTATATACAGTAAAACCTAGTCATGACAGACAGTGAGTTCTGGCTTGAGCTCCAAATTTTAGATCTAGATTTCACTGTATTATATTGATTTATTAAAATTTCATGCAACACAAAGGTACAAAGGCGGACTTAATTCCTAAGGCATTCTCTTCAAGTAAACCAAAGGTGTTGAAGAGAATACATGGCAAGTACATAAAAAAAAAGCACTTATATCGCCATCCTAAGAAATCTTTGCCATACCCTTTTTGAATAACCAGGCTTTAGAATCAGTAACGTCCTCTAACTAGTTGTCTATAAGAATGTTGAAATCGGAGCTGCAAAATTCTATACGATAGCATCACGCATCCATGGTAACCCGTAATTCGGCAGTTGTAAGGTAAAAACTCACGCGGTTAATGTCAAAAACTGACAGAAAATCTACAAAACAATCGTAATCCTTATGAAATGATCCCGTAGAACATTTACAGTGTTATATAATATAGAAGTAACTTGTGTCCAAGCCAGATTCTATTTGCGGTACACACATAAAATTATATGAGCGTAAATGTAAACTTGCAACTGTTGGACTGACCACAATTTTGGCAACAAAGAAAGGAAACTAAAAGTTCCCACGGCAACGAGAAACGAGTACTCTTTCGAAAGTTTGAATAATTGTTTACTGTTATTGTTTTAATTACATTAGGATGTTAGGCATCCTAATGTAATTAATTAATTAATCATAGCGCCTTAGTTGGGGGATTCAATGTTATTGCGGGTGCGAAGCGATCCGATGCGATTCCTACGAATTCACGCGATACGTGCGCGCGAAGTCGTCGTTTTAGCCACCATTTCTATAAAACAAGTCACCGTACCGCAAGAGTTCGCACGAAAATATCAAACATGCGGCCGCATCGCTTAGCTCATTGTCGCACCGCGCCCACGTGCGGCTTATAAAGTAAGCCACCGCAATATTGTTAATTATTTGATCGTCCAAATCGCCGCATCGTTCCGTAATCGTTCAACTGACTACTTAGAATACCGAGTAAGATAGTAAGTCCATCATAATATCTTTGTGTTGCATAAAGATGAATCCTTTAACACTCTCGCATTTAATCCGCCAGGGATGCACATACACGACCATATACTCCATCTCGTCAGTCCTTCTGTCACCTAAAGAGATTGAAGAGCTAAACGAGATGCAATACCAATCGCAAACACACGACCCTGGCGAATAGGACGCGAAATTACTCGTCGAACCAATTCGACGTGGGCGGTTAAAGAGTTACAAAAAAAAAAACACGCAAATGTACTAACACTCCAAGACACGCCCTCGTGAAATAAAATTATTACCGTTCCGAACCTTGTACAGAATTTTTAGGAAATCATTTTTTCTTTCGAAATATTACAGGAAAGCAACAACCTTACAGCCACTGGACGTCTAATAACAGGCGACGCATATCTGTCAACACATATGACTTATAAATCTGATGTGGGACAGTCTCAACCAATCAGAACTCAGAACCCCGCTCCCCCGTACCTCGGCTAGTTGACATAACTTTTTTGGTGCGCTAGTTCAAGCATGAGGCGTCTAGTGGCTGTAATGTCGTTGCAGGAAAGACACAGGAGGTCTACTCGCTTTCTCCGAAAAAACGAAGTTTCGATTGAAATTTCGCGTGTTTCCTACCACGGTTCCTTTCGTTCTCAAAATTTCGCATGAACAAAAATTGTTCGACGTACCGAATCTCTAAACCTACTCTAATTAGTTATGTTTCGAAAAAAAAAAAAAATTATGACAGATGATTGTTTGCAATTTTAACGTCAAATGAATATCGTTCGTTTACGAAAGTTTCGTTTCGGAGAAAGCGAGTAGACCCCCAGAATTGTACTTACATGTATACCAGACGTACTGTACCCAAACATAGGTACTTGCAGCAAAGAAAATGTATTGTAGAGGTATGAAGAAGAAACATATCATGTCTGATGTGAGCGCAATGCAGATGAAGAATACCGAGAATGCCTGGGGACAAAAATAATTATGGTAAGCACAGCACAGTCGGCCTTATAATGTTCCCACTGCTGGGACTCAGGCCTCTTCTCTAGAAGAGGGAATGTACCGTAATCCACCACGCGGGCCCAGTGCGGGTTGGTGGATCTCACATGTCTTCGAATTTTTGGTTCTAGTACATGCCGGTTTCCTCACGATGTTTTCCTTCACCGTTTGGAGAGCAGTGGTGATGAAATAAATTACACAAAGTAATTCGCCTGGCTAGGTTTGAACCCGCGACCTATAACACGTAAGACGTAGCTGTTGCCACTCGGCCACCACTGCTCTCTAATTTAATTATAGTAATTAGAGCGACTCAGGCCTCCTCTCTAGGAAAGGGAATGAGACGTAATCCATCACGCGGGCCCAGTGCGGGTTGTGGATGTCACATATATTAGATATTTTTTGTTGTATGGCAGTTTCTTTACTATGTTAACCTTTACCATTTTGAGAGCGATGGTGATGAAAATTACACAAAGTAAAGCACCTGGGTTTTGTACCTACGACAGAACCAGTGAGCGACCATTTTCTTGAGATGGAAGATCATAAAATAAATTCTACCGCTCTGGTTTGGGCGAGAGGGAACGTCAGACTGTAGTTAAAGAAAACACGTTTATTTGGCACACAGGTACACACAATGAGATAATAATTAGGTACTATAGTACAGAAACTTAAAATACATCAACATTATGTGTCTCACGGGCCATTCAAGGCCATCATTTAGTGGGCTTCATTCTATGCAGCCCACCTCTCTCCAACAGCTTATTCAAGGAGTAAATGATTTATTTTTAAATAGGTATTTAACCCTTTGTTACAGATATCGGCACGGATCTTAAGCGCTGGCTTCAAGTTGCGCAGAAGTCAAAGGCCCATTTAGTAGTATGAAGTGAGACGCGGGGCGGGGAGTGTCAGTGATTAGCTCGCCGCGCCATCGTGTCATAGATGTCACTCGTGATTCGTTCCCTGAGCTTGCTGCATGTATCTAACAACGACGACAATTGGCTCGCTAATGCATGGAATGCGCAAAGCGATCCCCACTCTGACGCCGAGCACTCAAGATCCATACCGATACCTGTACACTGCTGGATAAAGGTCTTCTCCATTATTTTCCATTTTGTTATGTCCTTTATATTTAAAAAAAAATAAAAAAGATACTTACAAGTCCCTGGTATTTGAATGAATCATAGACTGATCTCAGCATCATCCAAAAGGGCCAGAGGAACTCAAACCTGAACTCCAGCATATAGTCGGCCATGACTACTGTCGCCCAAATCATCACAAACTTAAGGTACAGCATTGAACTGAAAATTTATAATGTTTTAATTAAATCTATAATATAAAAGAAAGTCGTGTTAGTTACACTATTTATAACTCAAGAACGGCTGACCCGATTTGGCTGAAAATTGGTGGGGAAGCAGCTTAGAACCAGGAGACAGACACTTTTTGATAAATAAAAAGTTTTTTGTTTGTAGGAGGTAATCTCTGAAAGGACTGGTCTTCTTCTTCTGCTTTTTGCCCTTATCCCGTTTTATTTGGGGTCGGCACAACACGTTTTCTTCTACCATTCTGTCCTCTGTCATCAACTCCTTTTTCTTTCATATCCCTTCTCATACAATCCATCCATCTTTTCTTTGGCCTCTCTCTTCCCTTCCTTTTCCCTGAAAGTACTGATCTGTTTGCTGAAATTATTTCACCGATAGAAAGCTGCTTTATTCCCGAGAGTTATATTTTATATACTCTGAAACCGCAGGCAAATCCTAGTATGCAATAGATTTTCAATAAAAATCACTTTTCATATGACAAGCTTTTATTGCATTATATAACACCAATAATGAAATAGAGCTCAAATACAATGGGTTTGTCTTGTTGGGCTCAGTAGTTTTGTAAGCTCACTATCTGACTCCATCATCAGACCAGCTCAACTGTACCATATTAATGCATTGTCATCCAAGTTACACCCTCTCCTTGTGTCGTATTCCTCAATGCTGAGGAATACGACGAACCTCCCTGCTTCATCACTTTATACCTTATGATGTCTTTCCATCTGTTTCTGTCTCTGGTGATGTGAAGTGCACTGTACATCGTAGAATCAAGAGCGGTGCGGATCTGATCGGACCAACGTATAGGGCTGCGCCCGCGGGGCCTTTTTCCATCCACTTTGCCGGTCACCATGAGCCTTTCGAGGTTGCCATCGTCTTTCTTTGCAATGTGACCGAAGTATTGTAGAACTTTGCGAAGGCACTCGAACAACAGTCGTGAGGAGATTTTCAGTTCTTGCAAAATGGTTACCAAGTTACACAGGTATACCAAAATCCATTTACAAAATTTGCCCTAAATAAACATACATACAAATATTGTATGTTAAATAAAAGCTTTTAGAATAATTGGCTTGAATGTTGACTAATGAAGAGTATGACTATATATTTTTTTAAAGATATGCTATAATATATTCTTTTTATATATTATTGTTCTGTATGTGTGTTAATCACCTAACTCCTTCATTTGCTTGACCAATTTGGATGAAACTTTGTATGTATATTATTTATTCTATAATAGAATATGTGTTTAGAAATATATATGTTTATCAGTTGTCTAGTACTCATTACACACCCTCTGCTTAGCTTTGGACTAGATGGTGTTGTGTGATAGTTGTGGATTATTATATTTATATTATTTTGCATAAGTCCCTGTACAGTTTGAAAATAAAACTGGACCTGATAAGTGGTGTTGCAATCAGGTTCTTTTTTCCGACCAAAACCCAGTTTCTGGGTACAAATCCAGCTTCTGGGTAAGACAATGTGTGTTGGGACATCTAGTAGTTATATTAGTATTTATTAATGTTAAAGTTCATGTATCTTTGTAGGTTTCTTTGATATACTTCCATTTAAGATTTCACAGACTCTTTTCTCTCTTTTCTACACACTATTGTCTACATTTCTTTTAATCTTTCCTTACACAGGTCTGCTAGAAGAAATCTCTTTTGAAATAAGCAGTACCTTTGTAGTAACACTTATAATGAATTTGTCTCTTTTTGTTTCTATGTAAATTTAATAAAATTATGTTTGTTTGTAATATTTTTTTTTTTACTTAATGCATAAATATGAAAGTATATTGAATACAAAATGTCATATTTAACATTTTTGTATGTCTGTGAGATATAGTAAAAGAGTATAGTTCACAATTTTTTTTAGCAAAGGAGTGTATTCTATCATATATTTTGCTAAAAATTCACTGAGTAGTTTTTTTTTTGTTTTTATCATTTTGACATTATTTATCATGTTGATATGAGAACATAATCCTAATTAGAGTAAGAATGATAATAAACAGAATAATTTTATACAAATGCCATGTTCAGAGCAACAAATGAACTGTAATTTTGCAGTAGAAAACAAAAATTATTTGAAGTAAATAAATACATCAATAATCTTTAAATTTTCATGGCAATATCCTATGTTTACCAAATCCTTGAAATGTCACTAAACTTTATGTTTGGTATACCTACAACTTGTAAATGCAAAGTAGATGAATGGAGTTTATATAGTTATGTTTACTTATGCTTGCTTTGTATATATAAAACAAAAAGATAGTCTTCATTTTATTTTAACCTGCCACTTGTTCTGCTTGAGTACTTAACACAACAGTGCTGACATGCAGTCTACACATGTTGCACATTTGCAAGCATTTTATAACAAAAAACGTGTATTACTTTTTGTATTCGCACCACCTAGAAGGCTGGCTGTGGTCGCCAGATGGTACTTTCTACCCACATACACGATTATTCCTTAATATTTATGTAAACTTTATCACAGAATTAGTTGCCGCATATTGTTGTGAACAATTTCCTGGTATATTACGAACAACATAAACAGTATCCACTCACTTTCCGTACATTCCTTCGGTGATTTTTGTGCGCTTCAAGGGGCGCCGCAACTTCCCAGTTTCGGCATTTCGCCGCTTCATATTTTTTCATCCACGGTGTAAATCACGAATACAGGCGCTCGTTACACAACACTTATATACAAGGAATCATTTAAAACAACAATAATCCTCAAAATAGTGCCTTTTGTTGTCAATCAGCCTATGTCCAAAATTTACGAGGGAGATGGATGAAATATCGGCAAGCTTTTTTTGCGTTCACTCACACACTTAATGTTGCCAGAATAGTACAGTTAATTACCCATGACAACTTCTAATACAAATTACTTTCTATTACATCAAACTAAAGAATCATACTTGACAATATTTCTTTCAACTAGTGGGTGTTAAACACTTAATAAAATAAAATATATAATTGAAGAATGATTAATCTGCATCCAGCTTCAAGCAGTGCATTGACACAGAAACAAAATTACTCTGTAATATTTTGTCTCCACAAATGTGAGTATACATGTAGGTAGATTGAGAGGAAAAGGAAGGCCAAAGAAAAAATGGATGGATTGTGCAAGGAGTGATTTGAAAGAAAAGGGAATTAGTGATAGTTTGACGGGTGATAGGATAGAATGGAAGAAAACGTGTTGCGCCGACCCCAAGTAATACGGGATAAGGGCAGGAAGAAGAAATATGCGATGATAATAATTTTGAACTTTTGAGTGTTACTAATGATTTCAAATGCAAACATAATAATTTTATTTCACACTGTGAATAGTTAAAATAGCAATATTATTTGCCTTTGTTATCTATACCAGTTTGTTATAAAATAGTTTTGGGTACGAAGTAAAAATAGTTTTTTTTTTATTTATTTTTTAACTATTACATACATATGGTATTTTAGTATTTATTTATTTTATAATTATATACATCTTAACTATTAAATATTATAAATTAATAGGTATTTATATATATTTTTTTGGTATTTTATGTTTATCATATTCATAAAATCCAGTAGTGATCCTAGTTGCAGTCCAGTTGAATCCAGGCCGACTCCACTCATTGTACATGGACCATCCATGGGCCAACACCATCTGTGAAGCCGATTGAGCCGATCAATGTCAAAGTTTACATGCTCTTTGATCAATGTTATCGTGGGTTGGAACGTGGGGACTGTCATTTCCATTTCCTGCTGGCCCTGTCAATGTCAGCTGTCAAATTGACATTACAGTTGTTGATAAATAGTGGGAAACTGAAACGAAACTGAAAATATATTTTTATTAATGCCTTGTACATTTTATAGAATCTACTATAAGTTTGGTGAAATTGTGGCAGCATTCTCAATAAAAGTCACAAAATAGGGATTCAATTTGAAGTGATTCTTTCTTTGCATTGCGGAATTAGAGGAAGGTTTCGATGTAGGCCTCTCATTGGGATATTATGTTGATTATCAAGATTTAAATGGATAAGCATGACTTCTACATCCCTAATAAATGCAGTGCGACAGTATCTAGCGTCGCACCACATGTATGTGGTCGACGACTGGCTGTCAGGGTAAGCTGTTTATTTATAATTTTATTTTAAACTCAGTAATCTACATTATACAATAGCGTATCCGTATTGTACAAAGTTTTACAGTACACAGAGTAGTAGTTTTCTGTAATAGACAAGAGTGTTTCATGAGGAAAGTTTATATGTATAGTACATGCATAGGAATAAAAAAAAGAACCTATAAATAGAAAAAAGTGTGAAGGCTGAGCACTGGTAATTATAAAAACAAAAAATTATTATAAACATTGAATATACAAAAATACGAAAATTCTGATCAAAAGGATTGTGTTCATTCTGCAAAGCAGGTTTATGCCTTATAATTTGCACCCATACAAAGCCTGGGTAGGCCTCTAGTACTTTAGTCATTTTATAATAAATTCTATATTTACATTAATAATTTACATTTAAAAAATACTTCTTCTTCTTCTTCCTGCCCTTATCCCATATTACTTGGGGTCGGTGCAACACATTTAAAAAAAATTCTTAACAAACTATAATTAGAGTAAAATAATAATAAAAACTCCTACGCTGATTACGACTAATTGAAATCAATCTAAAATATGGCATCAAAAAGCTCTTCCACATCGCTGTTGACAATGAGCTCAAAAGAGTGGTGGCAATTGGCATTGCCACACTGTATATTTGGCATGGCTGTATTTTATCTTATATTCTATATTTCAGATGTGTGGAATATCTATCAGAAGATACAGAAAACAATTACAGTGAGGCAGAAATAAAAGACTTGGCTAAAGAACAGTGGCTGCTGAATGATTTGAAGGAGATCTGCCCTGGGTCTCTGCCTGCCAACCTGAAAGGACAGGTGAAGACAGTTCTTACAGGACGGTTTGTGCTGCAGATCAATGCTGTGATTGATATAGGTAGGTTCATTGAATTTGGGAGTCTTCGCCTCACCATCAACAATTGTATCTCTGCTTACCATCAGGTGGGATCGCTGTGGACAGCATTTTGCTGAGCATTGGGCCGTTTTGTTTGGATGTGGTGCATCATTTTTTATTGTTATTTTGTCATGAAAAATGTTTAAAATAATAAATGTAAAAGTGTGCCTATAAATGTAATATGTTAGTCTTAAATTTGCGCCTATTCGGGCAAGTAAAATGTTTTTCTTTCTATAATAAATATTTTATTTATACATCAGGGCATTCAGTTGATTGAGCATCTGAGTTGTAGGCATATGTTTAATTCATGAATCCCCAAGCGACCACCGGTGGCCGCGCATCTATTGTCTTACTATTGTGTCTCTAATTGACTGTATCTGAAGGGTTAAGATAATATAGGCTAGAAGTTGTGCATCCATTATCTAATTGCTTACAAACTATGCTTTTAATCACTTTCTGTTATCAAATGCTTAAATTCAGCATTCTCTCGTTTCCAGGCGCTCCAGCTTACCAACAGTACTTGAAGCTGCAGAAAGTTAACATGGAGAATGTTGAAGCAACAACAAATTATGAAGATAAAGTGTCTAGTCACAGGTAAAGTACACTAGCTGCTGCTAGCTACTACGCCTCATCATCATCAGCTTTTTTAATGTTCTGACTTCTGGGCCTCAAGCCTCCTCTCTAAGAGAGGGAATGGGTAATTAACTACGCGGGCCCTTTGAGGGTTGGTGAATGTCATATGTCTTCGAATTTTTGGTTCTAGGACATGCCGGTTTCCTCACAATGTTTTCTTTCACCGTTTTGAGAGCAGTGGCAATGAAATAAATTACACAAAATAATGCGCTCGCCGTCGGGTTTCCGGTCCCGATTTCCGGTCAACGTAGGCGCAGGCTTGCGGACGGGCCAAGGTTCTATTTCAGAAAGGGAGGCTCAGCCCCAGTATGAAAGGCAACGATGAAATGGGGTGGGTTTTTTAGTCAGTAAAAGTCAGATGCTATCTCCCGCTCCGCCCAAGGGCGGGAGATATCATCTGGATGACATTTACCCCCCGAAAAAATAAAAAAACCTGTGAAAAGTTCTAACTATAGTAATAGAATCTAAACCAAATTATTATTTTTTCAGAATGATGAAACTGTACTTAACAGATGGTGTGCAGGAGATTGCTGCCGTAGAATACAAACCTATGAGGAACTTGAACTGTGATATAACCCCAGGATGCAAAGTTCTTTTAAAAGGTAACCTATGTTTTTAGCTACGATTGGTGGAGCCAGGGAAAGTTAAGGGCAAAAGATCCCGTGGGCGCTCTCCAACACGGTGAATGGACTATGATACTGTGGCACATATATTATACAAGGTGTAAGCGACAGCCCTTCACAAACTTTAAGAGCTTGCTCAGTAGACGAAACTGAACAACCTTCCACAAGACTTTTGCAGGAAACGAAACAAAAAGCCTCACCATATAAAATTAAAACTTGATGGAACAGTTTGAATGGAGAGGCCGACTTTTTTTATTTCGTTTCCTGAAAAAAAATCTTGTGGAGGGTGGTTTAGTTTTGTCTACTGAGTAAGCCCTTAAAGTTTGTGGAGGGCTGTCCCTTACACCCTGTATAGTCCAATCTAATCTTGTAATATTGTACTTGATCATTATTTTTCTACAGGTCCAGTGGAGTGCCGAAGAGGCCAGCTGCTTCTGACAGAAAGTTCCATAGAACTCTTGGGAGGGGAAGTTCAGGAGATAGCTGTCTCCAACTCTTTGGCAGGACAATTGTCCGCAAAGTTGGGACTACCTATGCCGCAAGGTAAGCATCTGGGTTCCTAGAGCATGTAGAAACGAGCCCAATATCGGATTTAAGCATAGGCAACATAGGCAGTAGCCTATGGGCCGCCACCACAAGGGGGCTGCCACCATACCACAAAAAAAAAAACGATAAAGGATAGAATAGAATAGAATAAACTTTATTGTACACCAAAATAGTAACAAAGGGTTAGACAATTCCATTGCAGAAAATGTTAACAGCTGATCAAATTACTATAATAAGTATTTATTGCATTTTTCAGAACCAGACCCCAACATAACAATCAGTATACCAAGAAACACAAACATACCAACAACTCACACTCAAATGCCGACACCAAACGTCCAACCTACGCCAACATTTGACCAACCCCACCAACATACAAACAATGTAGACGAACCTAACAACTTTGCCGACGACGAAATAGATATTGACCAACTAGCGGCCTTAGAAGAACAACTAATTGATAATCCAGGAAAAAGACCTCTTGTAACCGACAATACAAATCCAGAAAAGAGACTCAAGACTGCCACTACCAACGACGACGAATACCCTGATGAAAACGACCTATTTCTAGAAGAAGATGAGGATTATTTGCGGGAACTAGAATCGCAAATAGATGCAGGCGAAAACGACCCACAAAGTACAGGTCCAAAAACCGTGTCTTCGGAACCTTTTGTGTATATAAAACAGATAAAAGAACTCGGCGATAGTGAGAAAGTCGGGAAAGTCTTCAAAATTAAGGGTCAAGTGATGAGTTTGCTGTCAAAACTCTCTGTTAGTAAGGATGAGTGGAGTTTAAAATGTACTATAGTGGATGGTACGGGGACCCTGGATGTTGAGTTCACAAGTGATGTGCTCTCTAAATTAGTGGGGCATACTCCTCAAGAGATGAATGCTATCAAGAGGCAGATGGCGACAAAACCGGAGTTGAAAGAAAAAGCTATTACAGTAAGTGAATTTTATATTTTGCAGCTAGATATAGCCAGCGGTTTCGCCCGAGTGGAAGTAGTCTTTTTTTATGGACCTGCCATATTGTCTTTACCACTCTAGGTTGCATAGCATAGCATAGTCGGCCTTATAATGTTCCCACTGTTCAGACTCAGGCCTCCTCTCTAGGAGAGGGAATGGGCCGTAATCCACCACGAGGGCCCAGTGCGGGTTGGTGGATGTCACATGTCTTCGAATTTTTCGGTTCTAGGACATGCCGGTTTCCTCACGATGTTTTCCTTCACCATTTTGAGTGGTGTGTGGTAGTGGTGAGGAAATAAATTACACAAAGTAATGCGCCTGGCTGGTTTGAACCCGCTACCTACAACTCGTAAGTAAGGGTCGTTACCACTTGGCCACCACTACTCCCTCTGTCTCTAGGTTTGTAGTCTGCCTTTGTAAAATAAATGAGAAAATTATGTCAAAAGAAAATACTTTCGGGTTAGATTTGGATGCACGTGTAACACAACGCGCCGACTCGACCTTGTTCCTTACCGGGCTGCCGAATGGAGAGCTACACATTGCTCGTCGTCCGCAAGCCTGGTACCGGCCGTCCGGTATTCAACCGGACCATGCCCAGTCATCAACAGCGCGTAGTGATCCACACGCTTCTCTCGAGATGTCAGCAAATCGTTAGGGGCCCAGCAGGGCCGATGCTGCTAAGACTGCGATGATTTTCTGAAATGGAAACTTGTAGTCCTAGCACGCAAAGGGCAACTGAATGACATAGGTGTGATTTTAGCTAGTAAGTCTGACATGCCCTCTCGCTCCACGTAGAGAGAGAAAAGTATTGGATGATTTACCACCTTAAAAAAAACTATCAGTTAGAATATCTGTATACTAATAAATTTGTTTTCTTTTACAGGCCTTACTAAACGCAAAGAACAGTTTACAGGTTCTTTATTGTATTATAGAGCTGACCATACTAGAGGTGCCCAAAATAACAAATCTCATACCATTTGATGCCACGCACATTGATCAGCTAAACAGAAGAGCACAGATTAGTTGAATGTTTTATATTTTTAGGTAATAAGGTGCTGTTGTAAGTAGATGCGAAGAATGAATATATTTATATTTTGTACACTTTCTGTTTTATTTTTTTCTCTTACGGCCTGGTCTTAGCGAGTCGCTGCGAGCGGGACGGCTTCTGTAAGCGGCGCGGGGTGCTATGAACGGCGTGTCGTGGCGTAGTTCCAACATTTTCATACTTTTGATCTTACCGCTTACCGCCCCGCGCTTAGCTACCGCTCACAGCAGGGTCGTGAACGGACCGTTACAGAGGCTGGAGATCTATCATTAGGTATGTTATAAGAGGACCATAGATGTTGCATTTCAATTTTGGTCTGGTACATACAATACCAGCTTTAGCCTACGACTTCGGTCGCGTATATGTCGGTTATAGCGGTCTTTCATTGGGTTCTAGCTCATTCCGTCGGTTAGTTCAACCGCAAACGCGTAACCAAGTTTCTCTCACATTTATAATATTAGTAGGACCATCCATACATGATAACAATTACTCGGGTCGCACGTCCAAGGTGATGGTGAGGTAGACCGGGACGGAACACATCGGTTCAACGCAGGATGAACTCTACATTAAATTCACAATCGCCACGTATTTTTTCTACATCTCCTGTATAAACAAAAGTCGTGTTGCTTGCGCACCTCTCCAGTCGCGACACTCGCGACTGCTAACGACGCGGAACAGGCGACGAAACGACGTGCCTGCGCCACGCCGCTTGAGTGTACCTACATTTTCTATCGAGACGTTTTGAACCGACAAGATGTCTACGCCGCGCCTTCACCATATGCCGTTACTGTGTAATACGCGCCTAAATGAATGTTATGTGTCTGTTTTGTTCGAACTTGACACGAACGAAGTTTTTTTTTTCGGTGGGCAAAAACCATCTTATGACTACCCCCGCTCTTGGGTAGAGCGGGAGATAGTGTCAGACTCTTACTGACTAAAAATCCCACCCCGTTCCTTCTAGCCTATATACCTTTCGGATATGCCTGGCCCCAGTAATCTTCGACCCATCTGGGCCCCTCCTGTCGCTGACAACTCCTTGAGGCGCGTGGGAACAGTGCGCGCCGTCGACGTCTTGGGCTCGATCCGGACTGTTACCGGACCGTCGGATAGCTAGCTCGCCGCATGCGTCTACGGTGGCTGGAAATCGAAATCGGAATCCCGGCGGCGGTAGCGAGGGCCCCGTTGCCTGATGCAGTCGGCCTCCACCTTTGCTAGCATTACTGCTTCGCAGAAGGAGGCGACCACCTGCCACTCCTCGCTCCAGACCATGGCCTGAACGAACCTTTCGTAAGTCTGACACTGCCTTCTCACTCCTAAATTACTTGACCGATTTAGATGAAATTTTGTGTTTATATTTGAGTGAGTCTCTGAATGGTTTCAAAATACTATTGAACATATATATGGTAGGTGGCGCTGCAATCGGGTTCTCATTTAATTTTTTTGACGAAAACCCAATAGTCGTCCAATCGGGCAGAAAGTCTGATAAGATAAGATAAGATCATTTATTTGTATTAACATGTGTATATGAATACGTCTGCAGGGACTGCTAATAAGAGTATATTTTCAGTGAACAAAAATTTGTCTGCCGAAACAGCTTTCAGATATTATTGTGGGGGTCTGTCTAGGCATGTACTTATATGTTTGATGACTTGTAACGTCAGCGGTTAGCAGTAGTCGCTCGCTAACCGCCCTATGTATCAGTCGGACAATAAACGTATGATATTACTTAGTCGGTGGTTTCCTTTACTATCCCACAGAGTACCTAAATTATGAAAAGGATAAAAAAGGAAGATACAATAAAAATCAATTAGACATTTTACAACTATATTTTAATACACTTTTCGTAACTCAATTATGTGAATTAAATATTATACAAAAAAAAATATCAAATAATAACACAAGCTCTTACAGTAGAAGACTAAGATAATGTCGTCAAATGCAATCATAAACATTGTCTATAACAACTTGAACACTACTAACAAAGCTAATATTTGTGATGAAAATACTTCAAAAAAACTTTCGTGGACGTATTTAGAACTAACTTCTTCATAAGTAGAGAATAATAAGTCTGTCACTCAGTAGTAAAAAAGCAATAAACTAGTGAAAAATAATGTTTAACCATTATGTGTGTCCTATGCGCCAGGGTCGTGTATTTGCGACTGGGTACTCCCATCTCGTTTAGTTCTTCAATCTCCATAGGTGACAGAAGAGCTGACGAGATGGAGTATTTAGTCGTGGATGTGAGACGCTGGTGGAATAAAGTGGTCTTTGTTGGTATATATATCCAATGTAGGCGGTTAATAGATTAAAATCAACATAGTGATTTATGAGTTGATTTATTACGCACCTTTCTTCTTTATAATACTACAACGCGTGGATATGCTCGCAGTAGAGACGTTCATAAATACTGAATAGCTATCAACTTTGTGAGAACAGTCGCTTACCAGTGCACAACCCCATCACTTGGGCGGTGTACGACCTTCTACAAAATGAAAAAAATTTAATCGAAAAAACTTGACAGTGCTTATTGCTCGCAAAACAGATGGTCGATGAGGACGAAAGGTTCTGGAGTGACGACTACGTACCGGAAGACACAGCGTTGGAAGGCCTCCTACAAGGTGGACCGATGACCTGGTGAAGGTCGAGGAAATCCGATGGATGCGAGACACAGAACGGTCGTTATAACAACACTTGGGGGAGGCCTATGTCCAACAATGGACGTCTTTCGGCTGAAATGATGATGATGAAGAAGAAATATACTTAATTAACCTAATTTAATATTTTGTTCAAATTCTAGTACAATTTTTTCAAGTATTTCCATCTCAAACGCGAATGAAAAGTGTAACAAGTCCTTAAAACATAATTAGTTGCACACAATAAAAGCAACAACTAAATTGAGCACTCAATGTTACATAATGCTTGTTTTAAAACTTAATATGCGATTAAAATAAACATAGGTGTGCACGGAACCCGACCAGTCGTACGACAAATCGTACGACTGTCGTCACCGCGAAGGTATACCAAACCTTTTATAAAAAGTGTATGTACAACCTACGACGTAATTATATGACAGGATGATATGAATAAAATAACATTAGGTTTTACTCCCAATTTTAATCAAATGATTTAACTCATTTATTGAAATTTCAACTTCATAAAAGTGACGTTGCAGCATCAACATCTTTTTTATTTCATTAAAAGCGCGTTCTGTTGGTTTACATTACCATTTTTCTACAAAATGGCACCAAGTTAATGTAATAAATAGTGGTTAGAATATTCCAACAACGCGAGATCACACACGAGATCTAAGATTGCTAATTGTTTTGTCCCATTATATACAAATGTACCGATTAGGATGTCGATATGTAAATTTCCCTTGAACTGAATACCTTCTCATTATTTAATGGCTATTATTTCATGATATAGTCAACGAACCCACCAGCCATACTAGTCAGTACATTTAAATCGAATAAAATGATTATCGGATAACATCAAAATATGTAATCGTGAAGATAAAAGTTAAAATATACATCTTATGAGATTATTCATTATGTTGATTAATTTCATTGGAAAATAAAATCACTTTAAAACTAGAGGGGTGACATGTCCAAAAATTGACGTAATCGACAAAACATACCATAATAAATAACTTATCTACTTCGTAAAAAGCGGGTAGCGAAGGAGATGATACCGTTTTAGTTTCAATGTAAGTATACATTTCTTGACACCTCAATGGAAGACTTAGCCCATAGAACGTGTGGGCGATGTCGCTACCGACATGAGTACCTACCCAGGATACCGGTAAATCAAAAACTCCCCAGCGAAAACACGATTACAGAATACAAACATAAATTACACGAATAAATAAATGAACGAAATCGACCAATTACGTACATTTGGATGAAACATTTAATCTTAATGAGATGAGTTTAAATATTCGTTTTAACGTAACATAATTTATAAATTACATTGACTTTAGAGAACACACGTATAGCTCTGGCTAATAATGTCGCTTCGTAATTCCCGGCAATTCCTTTAGATTTGCATATACGAAGTTATTCATCTGCTGTGATTATAACTATGATAGTATACAGGTAAACGCTACGGGTTCTAACTAGATGGCGCTGATCTTAATATTTTTAGTTTATTTTGTTTTTAGTGTATTGAAGCATTTTTAAGTCAACAATATGCTTTTTGCTAAAATCGGACATTCCATTGTATTGAACTTAATTTATTTATGTCCTTAAAATTCACTCGAGCTGTGAGCATTGTTCTAAAAGTACGCGAACGCACGATCACCCAGTTTTTGCTTTCGCGCAAGATGGTCGCATCGCTTACTCGCGCGATGATTGCGTACTCGCGTTCTATTAGAACGACGCAGAATCTTTAATTAGTCCTTAAATATGGCGCTAGACTATAAAACCAAATAAACAAAAAAAAAAGTTAAGTTCAACGCCATCTAGCGAGAACATGGCTCGTAGTTTTCACCTTAATATTCGTCTGCAAGAAATAAAATCAAGAAAAAAAAATGGACTCAAATGATCCGTCATAAGGGCTTGCGACACAGTTGGTCTTCGCTATTTGTAGAACGCTGTTCAAACATAATTTATAAAGAGCACAGAGTAAGCTGTGGACAGCATTGTGACTAATAGTATTCTTCAAGTTCGTTACAAAACTAACAATATAACAAGCTTAGGATGAGTCTCTGTAGCGCTAGTTGTGAAATATGTAATAATAATAAAGTAGCTAATATTTTTCGGGTATTTCTATGTTTAGCACCCATGGTAACAAGATTATTAGTGTAACAACGTGTAAACTAAACGAACGTGCTCTAGACACCCGGACACCTCACAACGAGCGCTGACATGACATAATATTATACATAAACAATTCATTATTAAAAAATAAACTAATCACATGAGCGCGTCGGCGAGCGCACCAAACATTAAAACGAAAAAGCCAGTAAATAATAACTTTCCAAGCTATTTACAGCGCCTTTAGTAACGTAACATCATGCAACTTGCCTATACGTATCGATCCTACCAGTCTTCCACTTAAATGCCAATCCGAACTTTAGGCCGACGAGCGCCGAGCGAGACGTTTATAAGATCCTCTCGTAGAACAGAAGGTAGGCCTGTGCCCTTAGTACTTTCTCTTCGCTCACTTCGTTAACCATGCTGTCTGATACGTAGTACCACTTTCCTGAAGGCGGCTCCGCGGCTGACGCCGGGCCTTCGCCTGACTCGTAACCAGATAATTCCGACTCTGAGTCGGCGTCACCGTCCCCGCTAGCCGCAGCAGGAGGACTTATATTTCCACCCTTTGGCAAGAACCACCAACGAGGATCTCCCGCCTTCACCGGTCCTCGGACCTTCACATATGCAACGTAATGCCCGCCATGCATACCACCAGAATGCTCTACAACACCGTATAGAGAATACAGCAGTTCATTCTGTCCTTTAGTCACGTTCGGTAGCTTCCTCACTTTGTCCATCGCACAGAAGGGCGCCAAATCCAGAATAGTAGGGAAATCGACGTGCTTGGACATCTTTCTGAACATGCACCGCGGTCCAATCTGGAACCGCTTCAGATGGAGGATCAAAATAGCGGGCGGACTCGATACTAAGAACCGTTTGGTAGCGTTAGTGTATACTGTCTTTCCGTCTTTGCCGTTTCGTTTGGTGCACGTCTCGCATCCGACCTTGTTGTTGCCTGTCAGCAGTTCTAAGGCGGTGAACTGACTGAGACAGGATTGAATGCTGCACTCGTCTTCATCGCACACATAGCGCGGTGAGAGTGGACTCTGTCGTGAATACGGCAGGAAGTCTCTCTGACTGCTTTCGGCTTCAATGTTGTTCACTTTAGGCTTTGCGCGCCTTTTCGCGGGCGGGGGAGGATCCGCCGGAGCCTCCACTGTGACCGGCGAAGGTAACGCAGGCTTTTTGGTCTTAGAATCATCCAGATTATACAGTTTAAGTTTATCTAAATGATTGTTCAAGTCGTTGAAGTTCTTGCTTTCATTCAAGGATTCATAACTACTTTCTCCGCTGTGTTCCAGTACACTTCTGCAGCCTTGCACGCTGATACCCCTTGAAACGACCTCATTTGAGTATTCAGGGACAAAGGATATTCTTGACACCGGCCTTTCGAACTCCGTTTTAACCGGAGAAAGTTTGTTATGCTGCGGACTCGAGAGGTCCAGGTTGATTTCGCTAGACAAGGAACTATGACTGCCAAGTTCTTTGCCGTTAGTCGGGGAGTCAACATTGTCGACAGTCTCCGTCGAGTTATGTTTGGTGGCCTCTGGACTCGCGACGCCTGAATCCGGGTTAGAGAGGTTCTCCAGAGATATGAGGGGCTTATATTCGAGCGGTATAGCTGTTGTTGAAGTTGAGTGGTCAGCGAACTCGACCTTATCTTTATCCGTGTGTTCGGGGGTGTTGTCTGTCTTTTCCTTATCCATATCGACTGGACTGGTGCGGATGGAATCGGAGCTGATGACTTTCTCGGAGTTGTATCCTGACTCCATGTGGTAAGCGGCAAAGTTAGCGGCTGTGTGGGCAATGGCTTGTGTGCCAACAGACACCGTGTGTGTGTCGGGCTGTCTCGGCATATCCTCCAGGTTGTCTTCGACATCTGCATCAGATTGCTCAGAAGACGACTTACCATCAGTCTTGGCTGTACCATTAGCATCTCCAGACTGCTCATCTTTGGACGTAGAGTTACCTGGAAAGACAGATTTTAAATGAGCCTTCGGTTTGTTGAAGTCAATTACAATTTTTGATGAATAATGGTGACTTGATAAATAATTGCTGGCGTGACACTGAACGAGATAAAATGATGTATGAAACGATGATTAGTTTGTCTATTAGTAGTAAATCTATCCATGTATTGGCGCGAGAATCATTTTTTGTTTTCCGTTATCACACAAAGCAGTAAAGGCAATATATGTAGAAGCAGAATATATACAGTTTGCAGTTTTATCCCGTAAGTTATTAGATTAAATAGTTATTATGCCAGCCAGCCAGCAGTATGGTGTGAACAAAATGTTGGTATGGTGGTACCACCTTTGTTCTTTTTGGCGGCTTTGCGAGCAGCCATCCGCTCCTTCTTCAACTGATGTTTGGAAGGTTTCTCCTCTTGCGCATTGTAAATATTCTCTTCTGAAAATATGTTCTCTTTTCATTACATGCCTTAGTTACTACACATTGATTCGCGTTATACACTCGTTTGGGTAGTCTTGCACCAATTGTAAATAAGGGCCCCTAAGGGAGGTCGAAGTGATGAGACTGCGTAATGTATAGGAAATCGCTTGAAACTTTTAAGTTATGGCATTTGGGGCTGGATTATCAGGGATTTATGAGTCATATTGAAGTATGAGATCAAGTTCTTTATCGTACATTTTATATATTTATTAAATTTTAGATATCTC
Source organism: Mythimna lalbum (assembly GCA_949319445.1). Classification (NCBI taxonomy): domain Eukaryota; kingdom Metazoa; phylum Arthropoda; class Insecta; order Lepidoptera; family Noctuidae; genus Mythimna; species Mythimna lalbum. The sequence goes on along the minus strand of OX439362.1, from coordinate 19,226,509 downwards.
AAATTTGAATTTGCTAGAGATGTCGAGACCCTATTATAATATCAAATGGGAATGGTTTATGTTACAACAAATATGAGATATTCACGTCTACCCTCATTTTATATAGAATGATGGAGTGTTAGCGAAAATATTTAGGAACTGTTTTTTTTTTTTTTAATGGTGCAAAACGTGTTATGACAAGTGTAATGAAGCTAAGCATGCGAGAAATGTTACGACATTGAATTTTAATGGCAAGCGCAGTTTGTAACATCGATTGCATTCTGGATTTGGAAACAGAACTAAGGGTATTTATGAACGAATGAAAACACAGTTAAATAGAAGGCATTGCTTTCTTGGTTTCACAGAAAATAATTGATACTACAAAATACACGGGAAGATGAGCAAAATTAAACGTAATCTTGCTTGCAACAAGCTAGATAGTCTCTAAATCTATCAAAACTTATGCTCATATTCTGTAATAATTGTTCAAGAATGAATTTCGATTTACAATCAAAGAAACAGAGATATCACAAATTGAAATTCAGTCTTGAGTATACTAGAATACGGATATTACAATCGATTTCTGATAGGCTAATTGACAAAAAGATGCCGACAGGTTGTCAAACATTGTAGAGGATTAACTTTTGCTATTTCAGTCAGCAAAAGCTTCGGTTTATTGATCGGAACACACGACTCTGTAATACGTGGTGACGTAATCAACTTTATGTGTCCACTGCTGAGACTCAGGCCTCTACGAGAGGGAATGGGCCCTAATCCTACAAAGAATACCAGCTACGAGATATCTCGTAGATGATTTCTTCTGATGCCACATACGAGAACCTCTATGGCTGTAGATAGCCTCTAATAAAAGTATTAATTTCCTGGTGCCCAAGCACGAAATATCTCGTATTTGTCATTTAAAGTGTCAACAAAAAGATAGCCGATAGGTTGTCAAACATGCCAAGTCATTTGGTTGACTGTTGCTATATCAATCAGCAAAAGCTTCGGTCTATTGGTCGGAACGCACGATTCTGTGATATAAGGAGACGCGTAGCATAATCAGCTGTATAAGGTTCTCACTGCTGGGACTCAGACCTCTCCACGAGAGAGAATATTTTATTCTAAGCAATAAATAATACTTTCTGCTGAGAACAGCATCAAAATTGGTTACTAAATGACGCAGTAATTAGCAGACGCGGAGAGAGGACGAGGTGGGAACAAACGTTATGGGATAAGGAGATATGCGTTCGATCGGTTTAAATACCCCGCGTTCCGAATCACGATCAAAACGATGTTAACTGGCCAACAATCGTTCCGAAAGATCATAAACGCGTATAACAACGATTTGTTAACGCACTAACATCGATGTTATCGTGACTATGAGTGCGGGGTTAATGTTCGTTCATACAATAAGTCCCACGTTCTTCTCGATAGAGACCTTTGGAATGAACATTGTGTAGCTAAGGTAGGCACCAGATAACCGTGAAATAACGGCCATTGACCCTCCTACATTTGTTGACATTCTTAATTTCATAAACTTAACTTAACTTTCTTTAAATCCTTACCATAATATTATAAAAACCAAAGTGAATTTGTTTGTTTATTTGTTAAGTCTTCACGTCTAAATGGCAAAACCGATTTTAATGAAACTTGGTACACGGATAGACCATGTCCTGGAATAGGACATAGGATACTTTTTATCTCGGAAGTATGTTCCCTTGGGATAATTTTCTGCTATCACGCGGGCGAAGCCGCTGGGAGCAGCTAGTAAACACATAAAGCTGTCTTTAATCGACATGTATCGTGATCCTTTATATGATCTAGTAATGAAAAGCAGTTCATTAATTGTTTTTCAGGTATCAATACAGAGTAATATCTCTGCGTAGGTACCCGTAGGTGGAAAAGGTCAATGTAATTTATGTCACAGTTATCTAGCGCCTTCTTTTTTTATTTTATTTTTTGACAATTTAAAAGATTTATTGCTACAATTTATTTGATTTTTCCTTTTAATAGTCTTACACAAAAAGCGTTTGACAATCTATTAACAATTTTTACTAAACAACAAAAAAAAAAATACAACACAAATAAACACTCATAAAACATCAAAATAAAACATACCATTAGGCGTTTTCCTGCGCACTACAGCAGGTGGTTGCGGACGGCTGGCGGCGACAGGTAGCGACAGGTCCAGGAAGTACTCCGCCCTGTCAGACTGATGGAGGCACTCTTGACACTCCAGGGTCGAGACTAGGAAGCCGCGGAAGACCTAGAAAAGAGGTGGTGGTCGTGAGTTTATGTGTGAATCGGTGATGTTGTAGTTCTCATGCTTATGTAGACCTGGTTTTTCTGGTTTTACGTTTGTTGTTGGTATTCTCATATTTTTAAGATACATAGGTACATTCGCGAATTTGACAAAAAAAAAACACTTTAATTTTTTATAACATTTGATTTTATTTGTCGCCGACGAGATAGTGACTTTTTTTAGTCATGCACCTTCGTTGAAAAATGAGGATTCTACGACCAGACGGGTGTTGCGTCTGGTCCGGGCAACTGCCCGATAGTTGACTTCGGACTATTGTATATGTTCTAATCGTCCAGAGAACTCTAATAACGCGCTGTAGGATTTTATATTTTAATTATTATGTGATATACATGTCGCTACGATCTATCATCATCATCATTTTAGCCGAAAGACGTCCACTGTTGGACATAGGCCAGACAGTCTAAAATTTTCAGCTCCATTTTATCGAGTTCGGGCTTGTAATAATGATTTCACATTTTGCCCAGTTAGATTATTCCACTAGGAATCAATTCGTGAACAATTAAAACGGCCCAGCGGCTGTCTGAAAAACACTACTCGTAAAAATCCCACCAAAAAACCGAGACTAGGCCTTTATGGCTAGGCAAAAGAAAGAACGCAGGTGGATTTTGGTCAGTAAAAATCTGACACTTCCTTGCGCTCCACCCAATCCATGAAACAATCGTAACTTTACGACTATTAACACATGAAAAATGTCTCTCAGGGATCAAAAACTCAAAACTCGCATGCATAAACACCACAGATATTATATTTGTTTTATTGCCAGCCTGTAACTGTCTCCTTTCAAGGCCAAGGCTTTTTACACAGAAAAAATGTACCATCCAATTCTGGCTAAATCTTCTAGCTCATAAATACTGTTTCATGCGTTATCATAATATTTTCAACTCATTGTGTAGCAAAGCAAATTCTCTGCCCTTTATGAGGGCGAGTCTACATTTCTACAGATACAAATGTGAAATATATACAACACTCAATTAAATAAAACAACATAATACTCAAATATGATTGTCATGCAAATATATGACAATCATCTACCGCACATCATACCATAATCAGCCTCATAATGTTCCACTGACGCCTCCTCTCGAGGAGAGCGTTTGGGCCATAATTAGAGCAAACATAAAAAATAATCTTACAGTATGTCAAAATACACGCAAAATTATTATTGCACTAAATGGTTGTTATAGATCAAGTTTTTGTTGAGCTTATAAATTTTGTCGGTCACCTTGCTAAGTTTTGACTAAAGGCACATTCTATGACTGGCCTGTTGGTCTAGTGGGTAGCGGCCCTGACTGCTATGCTGAAGGTCGTGGGTCCGATTTCCACCCAGGACAAATGTTTATGTGATGAGCATGATCATTTGTTCTGTGTCTGGGTGTAATTTATCTATAATATGTATGTATTTAGAAATATATAAGTATGTTTATCAGTTGTCTAGTACCCATAACACAAGCTCTGCTTAGCTTGGGACTAGACGGCGTTGTGTGGTAGTTGTGGAGTTTTATTCAGTGTGGCAGCGGTCCACCTGCAGCACGTTTATCGTGCTGACAACAGGCGCCTAAATTGAAAACGTATCTGGCTGCCGTACCGTTTGTATGCCAGTGATCCGCTATTCAAAACCGAATTAAACATGTAGTGCTTGTGACTTTGCTGTCTTGTTGTCGACCATTTGCTCAGTGCGGTGCCCTCACACGCGGTGAGGCCACCGTGCGGCAAATCGCTTTATATGAAAAATACGTTCGTCCGTAAGCAGTACGACTTACGGACCGCCCGCATCCGCAAGCCAGCAGTCCGTCAAAAAGCGCCCTAGAGAGTGGAATTACCTGCCGAAATATGGGTTTCCTGATAGCTACAACCTAGAGGTCTTTAAGTCAAGATTGAATTAGTTACTTCTAGGTAAGCATGCTCTGTCGTCGACTGCATCGTCTCTTTCTATCAGGTGAGTTAGTGGTTAAACGCCAGTCTATCAATAAAAAAAGATAGGTACATACTAGCCGCCCGTCTCGGTTTTGCACGCGTACAAATTCCCAAACCAAACAAACAAACTTTCCCAGTTAAGTGGTCTTTCTTTTTAGTAAAATCGGTGCATCAAAATCTGTTACGTGATTGGTTAGGAGTTAGGGGATAAATATACAGATTGCGAAGGCGGTCCCACGGCTTCCAAGATTATATGTAACTCATATGATTTAAAACTCATACGTTCTTCTCCATAGAGATCTACGCTTTGGAACATGCAATTTAGCTTCACTTTTTTGGACTGACCGACAAATGACTATTCAAAAGTGCCAGCAAATGTTCTATTTGAAATAAATGCTTCTAAATTTGATTTGATTTCCCGGTACACGGCGGTCATCCATTTTGCGTTACTTCACGGTGCATTCATTGTTAGCTGTAATTTAAGTCTAAAATAGCAATCATGCTGCCTATAAATACGACACTAAGCTCCGACACAAAAATTTACAACTCAAAAACTCAAATTCTAACAACCATCGCTATAACTATAGGATAAAGAACGCCATTCAAGAAAAACCAAATTCCTTCAATTAAAATGTACTCCCGGACTTATTTTATACCTTAATTACCTGTTCAGGTCTAAGCATTGTGTCTGAAGCCTGTTGACCGTAGAATTTGACTTTTTGCTTGACCTCTCCGTCAACCTTTGCTGGGTCAACTTTGGAGCTCATTCCTAAACTGGTGAGTATCACTGACTGATACCGTCGGAGATCCTCGGACCTGTAAATAGAAGGGTTTTGTTAGTATAGGTTTGTAATGGCGTGGTCACGACTTCCGTTATAGCGGCGAGCAGGCCGGCATCGGTACGCGGACTCGCGGCGCTATAAGCAGCGTCTCGTGGAGTACTTTTGATTTTACTGCTCACCGCTCCGCGCTTAGCTTCCGCTCGCCGCTCCGCGCTTAGCTACCGCTCACCGGGCCGTAAAAGCTCATTTATATACAAGCAACATGCTGCCAACGGCAGATGTAACTGCAGCTGTCGACCTATAGTACAACAGACCTATATATTTGTTGAATGTTCCAACTCCAAAGATCAGCAGCAGCCGTCGTGTGTATAGTTCGAGGGCTGCCGCTCACTTGGCTGCAATTTTTTAATGCAGTCATCGACAAATCACTTGATTTGACGGCACTGTTGACGCAGTTGATCGAAGGATCGCTACAATTTTCTGCAACATTCTTCTCATCCTATCATAATTTACGCATCTTCAAAGCTAGAGTGAATAGGGTCTTAATAAACCAGTACACTTCACCACCAACGATTTCATCACTGTTTACCATAAGGTGGGATTTTTTTTTTTCGATGTGGAAAATCATCTTATGACAGAACCCGCTCTTGGGTGGAGCAGGAGATAATGTCAGACTCTTACTGACTAAAAACCCCATCCCGCTCCTTCTAGCCTTCATACCGGGGCACGAGCTCCCTTTCGGACAACCCTGTCCCCAGTAGGCTTCGACCCAGCTGGGCACCTTCTGCTGCTGACAACTCCTTGAGGCGCGCGGGAACAGTGCGCGTCGTCGACGTCTTGAGCTCGGTCCATTACCGGACGATCGGACAGCGAGCTACCTATGGCTCGCCGTCCGCGAGCCCGCGTCTACGGTGGCCGGAAATCGGGATCGGAATCCCGGCGGCGGCGGCGAGGGCGCCGTAGCCTGATGCGGTCGGCCTCCTCCTTTGCAAGCATTACTGCTTCGCAGAAGGAGGCGACCGCCTGCCATTCCTCCTCGCTCCGGACCATGGCCTCGACCAGGGCCCGGCGCGAGAGGTCTCCGCCGCCGATCGCCCCCACGAGGGCAAACAGTTGGGATCGTAGTCAAGCACTAGTTTAGTTTAAAAATATAAATCATACCTGACAGCTTCAAGTAAATGCCTGAGCAGCTCGTGGGCATCATGCTGGTCGCCGCCACCGAACTGCGGCAATTTGTTCACCAGAGCTGAGAGCAGCTTCCGAGGAGTGTACACTCCGCCTTCTCCTGAAAAGACAGACCAAATAACGTTAATTTTACTTCAATATTGACAGGGCTGGCTGTGACCGATGCCTGCCAGGGCTGCGAGATTGTTTAAAAGAAGTACCGCGGCCTTGTAACAGGAAGGGCAATTGAAGGAACACAGGTGGCTTTTAGTCAGTAAAAGTCTGGCAACACACTCTCTCCCTCCACAGAGCGGGAGAAGTTGTTCGATCATTTCTCACCCCAAAAGAAAACGGTAACTTAAAAGATATAATCAATACTTTCCCTGACTGATACTTTCATTTACTTGGAAAAGCAAAATTATTAGTCAGGCATGTTTCTTTTCCAAGGCTAAGCTAACAGAACGCCTGTGAACACTTTTCCAACAGACATATGTCACAAAATCAATAAACACTGCATTATTAAACAGCTGCACAGTGGTATTATCACTGTAACGGTTATCACTACATAGTATAAAACAAAGTCGCTTTTTCTGTCCCTATATCCCTATGTACGCTTAAATCTTTAAAACTATGCAACAGATTTTGATGCGGTTTTTTATAATACATAGAGTGATTCAAGAGGAAGGTTTATATGTATAATAACATCCATTAAATAGTGGAGAAATACTGTTACCCGAGCGAAGCCGGGGCGGGTCGCTAGTTTATTCATAAAAGACTAGTGGCCTGTCTCGGCTTCGCACGGGCAATAAATACAGCCTATGTTACTCAGGGTGAATGTAGCTTTCCAATGGTGAATTTTTGAAATCAGCATAGTAGTTTTTGAGTTTATTCATTACAAACATACACACAAAAATACAAATTTTCTCTCTTTATAATATTAAGTGTAGATAGATGGAGTGGCCGTAGGTGCATAAAAAAAATAAACGAAATATGTTATTGAGAATACATAGGTGTATTAGGTGTAAAGTTTATAATATATATAATTAAAATAAAAATACGTCGATAAATATTTAATATGTCTTTAAAATCTATAAGTAGGTACTTCCTATTCTAATATACATATAACAAGCTTTTAATGAAAATCGTTTTATTCATAGCAAGCTTTTATAGCTCGATACACCTAGATATATAAATAACACTTGTCAAGACGAACCATACGAGCCCAAACTCGATGGGGTTGTGTCGTTTAACTACCAAGTTCCTCTAGCCACCTTCCGGTTACATCATCAGATCAGCTCCATGTCATAATAATTTTGCATTGTCATCTGATTTACACATGCATGCACAATTTCAGCTCAATCGGTAACCGGGAAGTGGGTCAAATCTAATTGGCAAGATTTGATGACAGACACGGAACAGGTGAAACTAAATAAAAGCTTGTAAGATTTGTATTTTGTTTGTAAGGAATAAATCACCAGTTTAATGATACTTTATCACCGAACGACAGGGCCCACTATTTTCTATTTTCAAGCGGTCGAAGCCGCTGGCAAGTATATTTATGTGCTAGCAATATTTATGTAAAGGAAAGGAGTTTTTCAGACGACTCAGCCACAAAATATATAGGTACAGAAGTCAATCTACATGCAAAGCGCGCTCGAACAACGCACACATAGACACCGCTCACGGACACGATATCTCGGAGCGAACGTCTCGGCCCGCTCGACGAACAGTTCCAGCTCAAACGCTCATTAGTGTGCGTCCACCGAGCGTAAGTATAAAAAGTGAAGTATATACATGAGATTGTCTTCTGTACCTATTTTGTGACTCAGCTGTTTGTGTAAAAAATTATTCTGCTACTTCCGCAACGTTGCATAATCATTCGAGCTAAGAATGATGAAAATTTTCACTTTTGTATAAATAAGCAAAAACATCTTGCCCAATATCACGTTCAATTATTCCATTGTTGAGCTAGATTTGTTAGATAACGCCTTGTATATTTATTTATTTAATCTTCATGCAACACAAAGTACATAGGCGAACTTAATGCCTTAGGCATTTTCTGCCAGTCAACCTAGGGTGGTGCAGAGACATTATGGTGTATAGAGATTGATGAATAATTGTTCCGATCCCGATTTCCGGCCACCGTAGACGCGGGCTCGCGGACTGCTCCCCATGGCTCGCTGTCCGACCGTCCGGTAACTGTCCGGACCGAGCCCAAGACGTCGACGGTGCGCTCTGGTCCCGCGCGCCTCAAGGAGTTGTCAGCAACAGGATGGGCCCAGCTGGATCGAAGCCTACTGGGGCCAGGGTTATGCGAAAGGAAGCTCGAGCCTTGGTTTGAAGGCTAGAAGGAACGGGGGGATTTTTAGTCAGTAAGAGTCTGACACTATCTTCCGCTCCACCCAAGAGCAGGGGTTGTCATAAGATGATTTTTGCCCACCGTAAAAAAAAGTTGAGTAACGAAGCTAACAACACTAGGGTATTAGGGATTTTAGGCCATTAGACTTGTTCTTTTCTATACTCTGTTCAAAATTACATTAGTTTATGAAAATCTATGAATAATAATAAAAGATTATTGTCCGTTCAACCGATTTTGACTTTTATTACGTTGGTGGCATGACGAATGACGACTGCAGTAAATAGTTCGTATTGTAACCACTTTTTTTGCTTTTAATGCCATCCTTATGCTTGCGAAATAGAAGTTCAAATCGCTTGAACATACTGTAAAAAAGGTTTCTTTAAATTTCTATTGTTAACACAAATACCTATCCTTATCCTGTCAAACATCACGCTATCACTTCCTCTTTTTTCTTTCATATCTCTCGTCACACAGTCCTTACATCTTTGGACCCTCTCTATCCATTCACATGTATATTTATTACTGTTTTAGACATGCTTTTCATTTCTCTTCTTCACTCGTGATAATCTACATAATACATATAATAAAGAGGTAAAGTATGTTTTTATGTTTTTTTTTGTTTGTAGGAGGTAATCTCTGAAAGTACTGGTCCGATTGCGATAATTTTTTCACCGATAGAAAGCTGCTTTATTCTTGAGTGACATAGGTTATATTTTATGTAGACGGGCGAAGCCACTGGCAAAAGCTAGTACCTACAAAGATAAAGTTGATTGTCACACAATCCATACATCTTTGGTCGCCCTCTCCATCTATCTACATGTATACTTATTTCTCTTTTTTCATGCTTCCTTTTCAAATGTCTATACAAATATAAACGATTTCCTTTCAACTTTGCAGTCACTAGCGCCAATTTCAAACTTCAATGGAAACGAGAAAGTTATTAGAATAACTTTCTCGTAGTCACTGAAGCATATAAATATGAAGCAAAAAAAGTAATTTTTCTAGTTCTGCTCACCTAACATTAATAATAATAATTTATTTGTCTCAGATACAGTAGATCCATATTTTTGTTAATAGATACTTAAAAATTATGTTAGTAAGCTTAAAAATTAACTACACACCTTTATTTCCTGACATGCATCTGTATACACTGCCATAATATTGGGCAGTCTACTCTATCGGTCACAACACTAAGAATGCTGTTGCTACTGCCGCGGACACGACTTAGCAGCGACAAGCTTAATATACAGAACATTTGAACTACCACAGTATAGGTACCGGCACGAATCTTTAGCGGTGAACTTCACTTGCGCAGAAGTCAAATCAAATATGTGAGACACAGTAAGGGGAGTATCAGTGATTGGCTCGCCGCACCATCGTGTCATAGACGTCACTCGTGATTCGTTCCCTGCGCTTGCTGCATGTTAACAACGACGACGATTGGCTCGCCAATGTATGAAATGCGCAAAGCGATCCCCACTCTGACGCCGAGCGCTCAAGATTCGTGTCGGTACCTATATGACGTAGCATCACAACATGGCATTCGATCTTATTCCCATTTGGAACGCATAGTACATACTTTAAATTTCCGACTACAAACTTCTATAGTTGGTAATACAGCCGATCAAGGCGATAGGGCACAATTACGCAAGTACCATTATGAGCATTTATGCAATCAGTAAGGAAAACGCGTTACTCAGGGTTACGCTAAGTAAATGCGAGAATTTTAAGTTTACAATCAAGGTTTTGATGTTTTAACCCAGTTTACAAAACGGAGAACAGGAACTTCACGACACAAGGTAATTTATTTACACTAATATTATAAAATAGGAAGTACTGGTCCGATTGCTAAAATTTTTCCACCGATAGAAAGCTGCTTTATTCCCGAGTGACATAGGCTATATTTTATGTACGTGGGCCGCGGGTAAAAGCTAGTACACATATACATATATATGGAGAAACTGACCGACTGACATATAAAAACACACAGCCATAACTTCTGGGGCTAGGAGCGAAACATTTTGCGCAAGGCTTTCTTTTATGACGTAGGCGAGCACTAAGAGATTTTCCAAAAATCAGCCTCTAAAGGGAGAAAGGGGCGTCCAGTTTGAGTGGAGAATCCTGCTTTCACGCGGGCGAAGCCACTGGCTGAAGCTAGTGAGGAATAAGTCTCGAGGAGGAGGAGGGATAAACCGGGATTAAAGATTAGAGACATCAGAAACACAGAAAACAATGAAAGGAATGCTGTAGGGGGTTTTATTCAACAGGGATTTTTGACACATCTTCCATTTTTAGTCTTCCTCAACAAAGGGTGATCTACGCACTATCCCATGATAAAAAGACCACGTCTATTAGCAGTAAGCAATATGTCAGTCTAGGGCGAAGCTACAAAAAGCTAGTTACTAATATGGGACAACGTTTCTAAAAAAAACTCCGGTGGGTTTCAAAGAAAACAAATGACATTATACCGGTTTTACCTGTACCCCAAGGGAAAAACTCGTAAACAAGTATGTTATGCAATCATTTACACTACCGCGCTAAGTGCTATAAAGACCGAGAAACAATGGCTATCTTTGATTCGCAATAAATTAAAACGATTAATGTCATACGATCAGTAGCAGCACAAAATAGATAAATACAGAACACTTCACTTTTTATACCTACGCTCGGTGGACGCACAAAAATGAGCGTTTGAGCCGGGACTGTTCGACGAGTGGGCCGAGACGATACCGAGGCATCTTGACCGTGAGCGGTGTCTATGTGTGCGTTGCTCGAGCGCGCTTTGTATGTAGATTGACTTCTGTACCTATATTTTGTGGTAGCAGTCTTTTAAAACGGACGTAAAACGCTTGACTTTAATCTGATTTATGACTTACTAGCTTTTGGCAGCGACTTCGCCAGGTTGAAAGTAGGTTTCTGCATACAAATAAACCTCCGTTTCATCCGATTAGGGGGTGAATTTTGGAAAATCTTCTCCTAGTGCTAGCCTACGTCATAAAAGGAAGCCTTGCGCAAAATGTTTCGCTCCTATTTCCAGTAGTTTCGGCTGTGCGTTGATATGTCTAGTCGGTCACTTTATTCCTTTTTTTACACGTATATGAAGAACGTAGACGAACTAAATGGAGTAGTTATATATGGATTTAGCGAGTCTGCAAAGCTGTTTGAAAATTATTGAAGAAAAACGCCCGGAGAAGTACTGTCGTGGCGACTTGGGAGTGAGGATGTACGTTCCTTCACGGCTGTGACCATCTCCTCCGCTAGCATTACTGCTTCGCAGAAGGAGTCGACCGCATCCATTCAATCTCGCTCCGAATCATGACCTAAACCTTAGTCCGTCGCGAGAGGTCGCCGTCACCGATCGCCTTTACGTGGACACGGCTGTGCTCCGCCTAAGTGGGGCAAACCTCCAACGTATACTTCACCGTATCTTCAAATACAACACAATAGCAACACACACATTTCTACCGCTTGAATCCGGAACAAGAATCTCCCAAATTTATTATGTCCAGTAAGAACTTGAGTTATGCGAAACGTGAGGACGACGTGCCACCTCGCCAGCCATTGGCAAAGAGGGGTCTTACCGTCATGATTGTGGGATGCCCGAAGGAAAACGACTGCATATAATCAGTAGAAGTCTGAAACTCCCTTTAGCTCCATCCAGAGCGAGAAGAGTTATTAGATTATATCCCAACCTCAATAAAAAACAGCATCTAAGCAAGTGGCGTTCATCAGGTTCTGTCTACCCTCAAAGGATAAAGACCTGAGTACATAAATTCTAATCTATAATTCTGAAGGTTGAATGTACGGGTCAGCGTAAATTGTCAACCGCAATGCGACTTTTTACAGATTTGCCGCTTCATACGACGCGACGGCGCGTCGAGGTTTCAGATTTGAGGCCGAAGCAGCCAAAACTAATCGCTAATTAACTTAGCATAACTAAAGAGATTGAAAAGAAAATCGATAGTTAAACTAACATAATCTAGCTGGACACAGTTATTTTGTACTTCGTGATCACAACTTAACAAAACTTAAGTTAATTGAATAGACCTATTGGTGTATAATAGACCATACCCTTTGTCCTATGTTATCATAGGATGACAATAGACAAAGTGGTTGACATGTATAGACACGTGGATGGATGGAGAAGGAGATTAAGACCAAAGAGAAGATGGATGGATTTTGTGAGGCTTGACCGGTACGGAATGGAAGAAAACATGTTGCACCGACACCACATAACACGGGACAAGAGCAGGAAGATAACTTGGTCTTTGACTAACATCCAGAAGTCCAAACTTAAGGTTTGCCCAAGAGCAATAAAGGGTAGGTCGTATACTTATAATACCCCATCTCGCAGCAAAAGAGCTGACGAGATGGGTTATTTGGTCGTGAAATGATAATGAAAATATTTGTCTGATTAATTAGAAGTAATAAAGGGTTAAGAGTAAGATAACCTTGAAGAGCGACCTCTTGATAAAAAAGGACTAAAGAGAAAGAAGTCTGACCACCTTATTAGTTGTAAAAGTAGGTAAAGTTCATATGAAAAGTACTATTACTTTGAATACGTTATCTACAACCAGTAACGTTAAATGCGTAAAACCTCAGACACCCCAAATGATTTTTAATTTGATTGGCCTAATAATGTCAGAAAAAAAAACATTTAAAAAGAAATTAAAGGTTTTATCTGCAGTTTTAGTTTGTTTAAAATTCATACCAGCATTGAAATAAACAGTTATTATCCCGTGTATGAGAAAATTTGAATGGATTATCTATTTGTGTTCGTTTCCCTATTTCAGCGGGTTTGCGCACGTGATGGTTTGACCTATTCATAAATAGACAGGTCCAAGTTTTTAATGAAGATTTTTTTGAAAAATGTAACCTATATTAAAAAGTGGTTTAATTGATTCTGCTCGTTATTCTGATCAAACTAATTTCAGGTTTTGCGCATTTAACGTTACACCTTGTATATCAAATGAGCATACTTAATTCTTGTCTTTGACCATGGCGAATTTACATATGCATCAGTAAAATAACTTATAGTTACAGAATCGTTAATATAAAATCGGGGCGTCTAAAAGCCCCTGATCACAAAATTAATGCTTTGTTTAGGTTCGCGCTTAACCATCTCACTTGATGGTAAGCGACGATGTAGCCGACATTGGAGCACGCTTGCCTAAAAGTATCACATTCACTCCTGCCTGAAAGATCTCCAGGTTCTAGCTATCACAATACAACTCCGGCAGGAAATTCCACTCGTTAGCTGCGCGCACATTTAATGTATTCTTAATACGTTTTGTGCGTATGGGTGGGATGTCCGTCATCATTTTTAAATTTATATTATTTTGGTGGCTTAAATAGGTTGTATCGAACAGTCTAGATGCAGAAGGTGATGGAAAGGGTGCTGTGGTCCAGCTTGGATGAAACCTATGAAGAGTAATAAACTGCAATAAGCGTTAACTTATTAATTAACATGGGCAAACAATTGAGTAAGTGAGGGGTTAGGGGGTCGTGTGGCATGATTGAGTGAAGGTCCGCAGAATCCGATGGATGCGAGATGCAAAGGACCGGTAGTTGTAGCAATGCTTAGGGGAGGTTATGTATGTGTGTGTGTCCTATGTCCAGCAGTAGTGACCATTTTTTGGCTGAAATTATGATGATGGGCACGCAATTCTACAAGGTGGCATAATTTATATTCCTTGCATTTTTTTGCCAGTGCAGTAAATACAATAACGTCTTTATTAAATTTATTAATAAACTCTTTGAATGCTTTAAGTTCCACAGTGCGACATAAGTGTAATAATTACAGGTGATTAGCATTCAATAGGTTAATAAACTAATATTTGCAATCACTACATAGTATAAAACAAAGTCGCTTTTTCTGTTCCTATATCCCTTCCATTCCATCCCATGTACACTTAAATCTTTAAAAATTCGCAACGGATTTTGATGCTTTTTTTAATAGATAGAGTGATTCAAGAGGAAGGTTTATATGTATAATAACATCCATTAAATAGTGGAGAAATACTGTTACACGAGCGAAGCCGGGGCGGGTCGCTAGTTGACTGATAACTGTTTTGACGTGAAAATCGAAAACCCATTATGACGACAATGATAAGCACCGTCATTTGTCGTCATTAAAACAGAAACCAGTTCAAAGATTATTTTATTGCATAAGTTAAGGTTGTTGATCCAAAGCCAAAGATAACAACTATATTATTATGTAATATTTTTATTTGATTACTATTTTATCTTAGAATATGTCAATAAGTTTCAGATAATTATTGAATAGTGATAAGTTCTTAGGGCACATTAAAATGATGATTTGCTGGAGAGAGCACCAAATGTTATTGGAATTTTCCATTAGGATTTTTATTGTAACAAAAAACAAACCACAAGATACTCTACAAAATTGTACTGTGATCTATTGTATTGTATTTGTGATCTATTGTATTGCATTTGTGAACTACTTTATTGTATTTCTGAACTATTGTATTATTATTTTTTTTTCTGTACCAAACAACAAATTTTCGCGTGCCTTTTGAAAGAGGGTAAAACACTAGCAGTACTACTTTTTTAGCCCCCAAATAAATGATTTATAAAAACTAACTAGTTTTGCTAACAAATTGCACATTAAAATTGGTTAACATTTAACTTCAAATTACAATTTCAACAATAGAATGATATCTATTTTCAAAACATTAATGATAATAATATTTCTAGACTTTTACCAAGTTAATAAACTAAAATTCGTAATGGTTGTAAGAAGAGCTATTAAATCTGGTGTAAAGCAAGTTCCATAATATTTTTAAAACATGTCCAGACTGTTGGTTAGACAGTGGAAGCGTAAAATCAGGTCACTCATCTAAATATAGGTAACCTATGATGTGGGTTGGCTCCAAATTATACTTAGACATGTTGACAACATAACATAGGCATGTATTTTATATGAAGTCAAATAGGATAAATATAGCCTAGTTGCTATAATAAGTGGAATTCTCTGCTGGAGTCTGTGGTTTCTAATAGCTACAACCTAGGGGTCTTTAAATCAAGAGTGAATAGGTTACTTCTAGGCAAGCATGCTCCATTATCAACAACATCAGTGCTTTTGAAGGTGATGTAGTGGTCAAATCAGAGTCCCCCAATGAGAAGATGGTAAGACAAAATCCACCTGACCTTGGAGCCATACTGGACAAGGGTAGCAGCAGTCAGAGTACAAAGAAAGTAATTGGAGGAAGTCTATACTGAACTGAAGGACATACTCTAGTACTACAGACAGTTGGAATATCATCATCATCATCTTCCTGCCCTTGTCCCATTTTATTTGAACACAAATAGAAAAATGTAACCACTACACAATTTTATCTATTAATTAAACCCCAAGCGAACGCCGGTGTTCACTCTCTCATTGTCTTTCTATTGTATATCTAATTACAGTAATTAAAAGTTTAAAAGATTTTCTTTGGAAATAGCAGCTGATCCAATTAGAATCTATTTCACTAATCAAAGGTTTTTCATAGACAAAGAAGTTGACACAAAAAAAAATTAGAATGGAATATTGTGATGCCCAGCAGTGGACAAGATAGAGACAATAACATGTGATTCTACCCAGTAATACAGAAAACAAAATAATCATTGTTGTGTGCTGTAATCAAACAAAGCTCTTGTTTATAACAAACAGTATGACACATAGGTACTCTACTAAGGTTTAAGGACAAAGGAACTCATAAAACTATATATTTACATTTACAAATGTCTGATTCCAAATATATTTTGTATTTAGAATCCCACATTTGTAAATGTAAATAAATAATATAAATGGGAAAATTATTTGTTTATGTTTGTCTAAGTCTGGAAATATTTAATTGTTTTTTTTTCACTGGTTGAAAACTACACTTTTCAGAGTCTAATTGGAACCTTGAAAATGTATGATGGTTCTTATAGTAACAGCTACAGATTCAGAACCATTTTTTTTTTACATAAGGGATGTTTTTAAGATGATATAGCACCTACAAGAAGGTACTGACTGTACAGACAAAACAATCACAAATGTTTGGCAATGATTGCAGTCATAATAACTGCATTTGCTAACATCAACAACATGCAACCTTGATTTAATTTCATTGAAAAAATAAAACTTCCAAATCTTTGTTCTGATTTTATCTAAATTACTGGTTTTTGTATCCTTAGTCATTTTATGCGATGAATTTAATAATATATTATTTATATAACATGCAGTTTTGATGCTATAATGGATCAGAATAGCAGTAAAAATGTTAATATTGCATTCATAAATATTCTATTATAGTTTAGTTACTAAAACATTAAATTCCTATTCCACACAATGCTGATATAAGGCAATAACATTCAAGTTTATTTTATACATAGATGTCAAGGTTTCATAAAGGAAATGAGACTATAAATCAATAAGTACATACCTGCTTGCAGCTCACTCAATGTTTCTGATAATGTGCGAGTCAGGGTACCCCACTCAGCTAGCTGCCCTGTGATTGGTGGAAGCTCCACCTCCTTTCCATCATCACCGTCAGGTTTCAGTTTCAACTTCCCACCAGGCAATGTAAACCTTTCCCCAGGAGTAGCCATCTCTTGAAGAACTTGTAACAAATATGGTGTCTGCACCAAGCATTGCATGACTGAATTGAAAAAGCAAGTATTCCCTAGATTTGTGAGCCCTCTAACCCTCTGGAGACTAAAGACCGCTTTGTCCTTCCCTTTAGATAAAGGGTCAATTTTAATAAGAGTTTCTATCATTGGTATGTCAGTTTTTAAGTCCTGATTATAGGGCAGTTCTATTGGAGGGAGTGATTTGGCATTCCCACCACCAACTGCTTGCTTCTTAAGGTATTCTACACACTCATGGAGCTTTTTAGCACTAGAAGCAGTAACTTCATTGTTGCAGTTGTAGCAGTAAACATCCCATGTAGTTGTGTTGGCTGTGAGTGCATGGCAGTCAGAGCGAGGAGTTTTGAAGTGGTTCATTGCGTGTTTGTTGCGCGTCCGACCGCAGAGCTGCGTGCCACAGCGCAAACACATCCACAATGAAAGGTCCTCCTCAAAGTCGGGGTCAGAGACCTCGTTCTTGGACGATTTCTTACACTCGGAGCATTCCGTCTGGAAGCCGCCCGTTTTGAGCGCCTTTTTCAGCTGGGTCAGGTCTACGGCTTTGGCTACATGAGGACATGCGGATTTGACGTTCTCGTCGCAAGACTCCGTAGATTCGTCGCCGTTCTCACCGGGATCGCTCTGTCTCTTTTTCTTAACCATTGTCACGTCTCAATGTAACCGTCTGCAATACGTAACAAGATACATGTGGTAAGAATAACTGCACTAACACAAAAAGAATAAAATGTCAAATCTGTGTCGATAGCCATTGCACGCGTGACAACGCACATTCATCGCGTATGGCCCTCAGGAAATGTGCAAACATGCCAAAGGACTATTAATAAAATTATCGCCTACTTACAGTTACATACGACGGCCAAAAACTATGTTTAGAACGGCAAGAATAACAAAAAGATTAAGTTTTCCAAAATTTTGTCAGAAAAGTGTACCACCGTCAACCATCTTTCTTAACAATGTTACCAAAGTAACAAAAATATAGAAAAAGTAAAAAAACACCCCTTTCCACGAAATATTTAGTTACTCAATGAGTAGAACATCATGAAATCGACTAATTCGAATTTGATTAGCAGCTGTCATCAAGTCAACTAAGAATTGATCCTCACCTCTAGTTTTTGCGCCATCTAGTAGCGATTAAATAAACCAAAATTCTGAAACGTCAACATGATCGTGATGGAATCTGCTAATCAAATTGTGAATTTTCATTGATTTTTGTTAAATTTACGTCGGAATTTGTGAATATTGTGATAAAATTAAGTATTTTGAAGTGTGGCACAGCCCGCCATATGATGTAAATATGTGGTTCGTTGGTAAATTGCTCAAATAAATAAAGTGGAAGAAGTTGTTGATGGTGATCAGTTTTTAGTGTTCAAAAATTAGCAAAATGTCATTGCCTGGGAATGGAATCTTCGTGGTGCAGGGCGAGATGGCAATGCTCGTCACTGCCATGCGCCGGAGTACGCGGTGGGGCTCACACTCTTTCCCAAACGAAGAGTATGATGTCTTGATGAGAACCTTTCAGGATCTTAAGACTATCTTGAATCAAGTGGATGACTTGCGCCTGTTAGACCCGGCTACATACCTGAGCCCGTTCCTAGAAGTAATAAGAAGCAAGGAGACCACTGGTCCCGTTACTAGTCTAGCGCTCTCTGCCATACACAAGTTTTTATCGTATGGACTTATAGGTAAGTAGTTACTCACTATTTATGAACTAGTAATTCTTTTCAGTTATATACCAATTAGTAAATAACTATTAATATCTGATCAGAAACAAAGCGGAACTAAATAGTAATTTGGTTCTACTAAAGTATTGACATTGCTACTTTCTAATTTTGAAACAGTTTATGCAAGATGATGTAAACAATAATAATTTTCATGCAATTCTTTTATAGGCGATATATATTATTATTTCTTATAAGCCTAATTCAATTAGAAAAATCAAGAATCTTCCCAATAAAAGTGAGAATATTTTGTGTATTTCAAAGTGTCCAATAAGAATCAAAAAGTTGTATTTACAAAGTATTGTATAATTATTGTATACTTAATTAAGTACATATGTCCCTATGAGACTTATTAATATCTATTAGCACCTAGGTATAAAGCAACAGTAACAATTACCACGTTGGTATAACCAGATATATGAATATAAACAAATCATAAGAACATCTAACGATGGTAGGTGGCCTTCTATAGTGTCTACCTACCCTCATGGCCAAAGGTGTAAGTTTATGTATGTGTGGAAATATCAATTATTGTACAGCCCTACCAACTGAACATAATCCGAATGTTTCTGTTGAGCTGGTGCCTCGAACAGCTGGTCCCAGCTGTGGCAAACAATTGGGTGACCAGCTGTGGCAAACAATTGGGTGACCAGCTGTGGCAAACAATTGGGTGACCAGCTGTTTGAGGCAACTGCCTGACAACTCACTTCCTGTGTGGAACATCTAAATGCCATATTACAATTAACACTTGCAATACCAAGCTCCTAGGAACTTTCTTACTACTTGGACAGTGATGGATGTTTTGATGGTTTTTTCTCTTAAACTGATTACTACTGGGCTTAAAACCAGGTCTAGATTAGCAATGTTTAACAATGATTTGGGGGGGGGGGGGGGCTGATGAACTTTGTGCAATCAATTAATAGTATATTATAGTCACCCAATTGCGATGAAACAAAGCCTAAGTAATATATGAAGTAACACACAATTTTAAAGTATAAAATTTATCAATATCGATTTCGTACATTTTATGTGCAAAAGTAAAAATATTCTATAAAGTTTATTAGATGTATAAATTGTTCAGTGCCCATGCTATTCACATGAATGATTTTATCATCACAAACATTGATATAACATAGAAGTAGTAACTTTGTTTTTTTAACTCTGAATGCTAACAACACTAGAAGGCCAACAGCGAGTTTAATGTGTGTAAAATAATATTCCCAGCAGTATATAAGTCTCAGCAGTTAAAATTCAGAACATTTAAAAGACTGATGATGATGATGATGATGATGATGATGATGAAAATATTATTGAAAAAAAAAAATCCATCTTCTCTCTTATATGCATTTCTTAATAAAAGGTTTCCCGTTTAAAGCAAAGTTCCCAAGCACTGCGCTTGGTATTCAAAGCATTAACCACTGGTACTATCTATAACCTTATCAGTGGTTTGCATAATAACCATAACAAAAATTTCAATTGTTATTTAAATTCATATACACTATTGATACAGTTTTAGATTGTTATCTATATATATAAAAATGAAACCCGTTTTCCGTTGTCACGACATAGCATGAAAACGGCTTGACCGATTTGGCTGCTTTTTTTTTTGTTGTGATTGTTATTTTGAGGAAAAGGTTCTTATGGAAAAACAAATAAAAATTAGTGTAGTGTAGGGTAGAGTAGGGTAGAGTAGTGTAGAGTAGGGTAGAGTTGGGTATAGTAGGGTGGAGTAGGGAAGAGCGGGAGCGAAGCCGCGCGGGCAAAAGCTAGTTGATTATAGATGTATTCATGTATGTACTGAAGTCGACTGGTAGAGAATTTCTTGTTGCATTTAGTCTGCTTACGTACCATTACTGTGCACAAAGTTTGAACTTATAATTGAAGAAATAAGTCTTCTAATACGTCCTGCTTTTCGGAATGTTTCCCTGGAGTGTACCGACCGTCTTCAGCTTTTGGGAGTCGAAATTTCCTCAGACCTTAACTTTGGGCGGTTCATTGAGTCCAAAGCCAAAGTAGCTGCTAGAAAACTTGGCATTCTTGCAAAAGTCCGGCAGTACTTCACACCGGAACAGCTTTTAATGTTATACAAAGCGCAGATCCGTTTGTGTGTGGAGTACTGCAGCCACATATGGGCTGGTGCTGCAAAATGCCACCTGGCAGCTTTGGACTCGGTGGAAAGGCGTGCGAAAAGGCTAATTGGTGATCCAGATTTGGTTAAGTCCAACCTTCAAAGCCTTGAGCACAGGTGTAGGGTAGCCAGCCTTTTGGTGTTTTACAGGATGCTTTTTGGAGAGTGTGCGCAGGAATTGCATGACTTGATTCCGCCATCTCAATTCTACCATCTTACAACCCGACGTACAATGAGTATCCACCCATACGTTGTTGAAACCTCTACGGTCCGGACTAAGCGTTTCGCCTCGTCGTTCATACCGCGTACGTCGAAGGAATGAAACAATTTGCCTGCTGTGGTCTTCCCGTCCGATTATAATTTGGGTATCTTCAAGGCTAGAGTGAATAGGCTTTTAATAAACTAGTGCGCCTCACCATCAGAGATTGCATCACTGCTTACCATCAGGTGGGATCGCAGTCAAGCACTAGTTTATACGAATTAAAAAAAAAAAACGTCAAATAATTTTGGTACACAAAATACCCGCTTTAGTTGTGGAGTTGCGGACAACAGTCCGTTTTAATTATCATCATCTTCCTGCCCTTGTCCCGTTTTATTTGGGGTCGGCTTAACACGTTTTTTTCTTCCATTCTGTCCTGTCACTCGTCATGCTATCACTAACTCCCTTTTCTTTCATATCACTTCTCACACAATCCATCCATCTTTTCTTTGGCCTCCCTCTCCCCTTCCATCCATCCACATGTAAACTCATAACTTTTTTAGCAACATGCGTTTCGTCCCTCCTTTTCACATGACCATACCAAGACAAACGATTTCCTTTCAGCTTTTCAGTCACTGGCGCCACTTTCAAACTTCCCCTAATATACTCATTTCTCACTTTATCCATTCTTTTCACACCACACATCCATCTTAACATTCTCATCTCTGCTACATGCAATCTTTTTTCATCCTTCTTTTTCACAGCCCAACATTCTGATCCATACAGTACGACAGGCCTTATCACGGACTTGTAGATTTTACCCTTCAACTTGAGGGGCATCCGTGGGTCGCAAGTGGTTCCCGTGACCTGTCGCCATTTCATCCATCCTGCGTTGATCCGATGTGTTACGTCCCGGTCTACCTCACCATCCCCTTGGACGAGCGACCCTAGGTACCTAAAGTCGGAACAGATCGGTATGGGCGTTCCGGCGAGAGCTAAAGGCACAGGATTGGAGAGACCGCCGAAATCGCAGAACAAGTACTCGGTTTTGGTTCTGCTCAATTTCAGGCCAACACTCTCCAGTCTGTGCCACCACACCTCCAATCTGTTCTGGACCTCTAGGCCACTCTCGGCAACCAGAACAATGTCATCGGCAAACAACATACACCAGGGAGCCTCTTCCTGGATGTCCGACGTCAGAGCGTCCATTATCATCAGGAAGAGGTAAGGGCTGAGAGCCGACCCTTGATGTAAGCCGACAGCCACATTGAAGCTGTCAGTGGTGCCACCTGTGCCACCGTTTTACCTATGTCGTATCAAAATCTTAAGCCAGTGTTTTTTCTTATTAAATTCTTCCCAAATATCTTGACAAATTGTGAAATTTTCTTGTCTGAGAATGGGTCCTAGCTAGGCTGTAGTTTACCCTCTTACTGCCATTTTCTCTTTGATAATTTATATGGCAGAACAATATTCGCTGAGACAGCTTTTTTTTCGTGTCAGAGTGTTACTGACTAAAAGTTCACTTCTGTTCCTTCGTTATCTTTCGTACCGGGGCCGAATGTTCCTTTCAGAAGCAGACCCTTGGCCCCAGTAGGGTTCGACCCTGCTGGGTCCCTGAAGCGCGTTCTACACTCGCGGCGCGAAAGGCCGCGAAAGCCACGAAACGCGTGTGTAGATGGTTTCGCGCGTTCACGTTCACGCTACGCGCCGTTCCCCGTTCGTTGTCGGTTTTTTGTCCCGCGACAAGGGTTCGCGCTTGGTTCACGGCGCGGGCGTGCGAACGCGAACGCTACTACACTCGCAGTTTTTCGCAGTAGCTGAGAAGACGCCGTCGCAAGTGGTGGTGCATTATTGAGTACTTAGTAACATTCTTTTTTTAAAATGAGTACTACATGGAATAATGAACTCGAGTTAAAACTTATTGAGTGTTTTCAATCCAAACCAATACTTCGTCAATCACGTCGACATCTATTTTCTTTGAGGCCGCGAACGAGATTGCGAGGCTTTGCGAGTGTGGAGAGACACATTTAAACGCCAAGTGCACGGCGCGAATCGCGGCGTGCATTCACAGCAAGAATCGCGAGCGAGTGTAGAGCGCGCTTTAGGTTTGCTGATAACTCTGGCGCGCGTAGAACAGTACGCACCGTCGACGTTTTGAGCTCGGTCCAGACGGTTACCAGACGGTCTATGGCTGTGGTCTATGGCGAGCTATCCACTGCCCGCTGTTTGCAAACTCACGCTTAGCCGAGACAGCTAGTATTTATAATATCTAGAAACTGTTAGATCTGGCTGTCTATTGAGACTGTAATCCCGATAAAATTAGTTCTTAACCATACACTTTTAAGCACTCAAATGTCTTATGTTTTTATCCCTAAACACCATAATTGTCAAGGTATTTTTAACCTACTGCTTATGAGCCTATGGTCTTCAGTCACTTCAAGCGTTTTCTTTTAAGAAAACACTTAAAATTGTCAATTCTCTTAGGTGTCTTCAAGTCTACGAGTGAATAGGCTCTTAATAAACTAGTTCGCCTCACCATCAACGATTGCATCACTGCTTACCATTAGGTGGGATCGCAGTCAAGCACTAGTTTATATCAATTTAAAAAAAAAGAACCTGTGCATTCGCATGTGATATGAGAAGTTAAATGTATAATCAACATATCATATTCCTTTTCCGAATCTCCCCATGGCCCTTGCGGGGATCGGCCTTGCCGTGCCCCTACTGTTTGCTAACAACTCTTTGAGACGCTTGTAGAACGCCTCCGCGTCACAGTCCGCATCGACGATTAGGGGTTGGTGATTACCGGACAACTGGACGGTGAACTATCCACTGCTCGTCGTCTGCAAGCCCGCGTCTAAGGTGGATGGAGATCGCTCTGTGCTTTTGTGTTTACTTATATTAGTACCTATTCTTGAACCACTTATCTGGTTAACATAATTACTTCTCTGCCCTAATTGTACAGCTCTCTTAAGAACTGGCCCTAGCCAGTAATTGCGCCAAATAGGAATGTAACCAATTAACATTAAAAGCCTCTTATTAATACATTTTGCAAATGGAGCTACAATCAGTCTTCTTGGTCGTTTCAATCTTGAAAGAAAGAAGAAATGTTAATATCTTGCCAGAGCGGCCGTGGTTATCAGTAAGCTCCGGACGCTATCAGGGTACGCCGCACGACTTCCCGTCACTTTTGCCGGGCGCATTGCGTTCGATGGCCCGCCAACAGTCACTTTGATCTCTCGAAATTAAAAGTGGTCACAATCCAGAAACATATTTTTTATTTCGTCAATATTAAAAACTAGTTTTTGCCAGTGCCTTCATCCGCGTACATAAAATATAGCTTATGTCATTTAGGAAAAGCAGCAAAAGTTGTTTTTTTTTTCTATTTCTGCAAAGAGAAAAAAAAGCCAACAACTTTTGTTGGATTCAAGACATGCAAAACAATTTTTTTTGCACACATCTCTATGAATGGCAATCGGGTCCTATTTCTGTCTGTGGGATTTAAACTTTAGAGTAAGGCTTCTATTGTCTGGTGGTAAGAGAAAAATAAACACTAAGTTTATTTTTCTATGTTTTCAAATGCCTCCCTAAAACATCACTACATCGTGCGGTCCGGACCGGACGATTAGATTAACGGCCCGTTCACGACTTTGCCGCTGTGAGCGGTAGCTAAGCGTGGGGCGGCGAGCGGTAAGATTAAAAGTATGAAAATTTATGAAGCACGCCACGAGACGCCACGCGCCGCTCATAGCGCCCCGCGCTTGCTTACCAACACCAACCCGTTCGCCGCGCCGCTCGTAGCTAAGATAGTGATCAAAGTAAAATAAGGTTCCTCTGTGATGTCGTTTTTTAGGCTTAAGTTGTTGTTTTTTTCCAACAACAGATCCAACGCATCCCAGCGTGCCAGCGACTGTAGAAGACATAGCCGATGCCGTCACTCACGCTCGCTTCGTCGGCACCGACCACTCTTCAGATGGAGTGGTCCTCATGAAGATATTACAGGTAAGTGTTGCTAACATTGACATTTTATCAAAATATGTAGCATAGATTTTACGAATGTTCGATTCCGATACCGGAAAGTCGGAACTTCCGATTGATTTTGCACTTTCGATTTCGGTTCCGATTCATTAAATTTCGTTACATCGATGTATCGATATTTTTGTTTCGATATATTCCGCTGAAATGTTTTGATCCAATACATCGACTTATTATCAAAAACGTGTATTTTTTCAAAATTAATTTATTAGCCGAATATTTAACGGAATTAAGGCTGCAGTCTTCTAAAAATTCACCCGCGGCAAATTATTAGCGCATCTTTGTATGCTTTTTTTGAACAAAATAATGAAACAACTTGAAATATTATTATATCACATATTTAACCATAGTATGAGTAGTAGCCAGTTATTTTTTTTAAGTCAATTTGGGTGTATTATGTTTGGTAAATCAAGCGTTAAACATAGCTCTTTCGTGCCAACATCATTTCGACTTATGTTTGTGAGCTTCTTTAATGGCATAATATAACGAATTTAACGAAACTTAGCGCAACATTATCATCTTTGAAATGCATTCATGGCTAGTTCTAATTATGTTTCATTTTCTTATTTCAGAAGTCACAATTTCATCAAAATATTAAATGTTTTTTTTTTTCACAATAACTAAGCATCTTAGTAACATCATAATTAGATTATTTTGATGATAAAACTTCAATAAAGCAAATAATAAAAAAAATAAAATCTAAATCACCATAATTTATCCAAAATTATGATTTTAAAAGAGGAGTTTGCCATGCTCACTTAAATGTCTCGCTGTTGGTGGCGCGTGTATTGGGTCATTCGGTTCCCTTGAAAATGGTTGAGCTGAGTGGGGCTGATACCAACTATCGGAAAGGAAACACAGGTATGTGCTTCCTTTCCCATAGTTGGTTATAAAATTAATTTCGGTCACGTTGAGAGGGATAAGTCACGTAGTTTTGTTTCGACTTCGATTTTTTAACAGACGAGTCCCTGTTGGGCGCCAATAAGCATGTAACTTTGAAAAAAAGTAATAACTACCCAAACAAAGTAGAATGTAGTTTTCTTTTTGAACGAGATATCAGTAAATCTTCACTAAAAATGCTTTTAAGTATATTTTTTTACATGCTAGCTACAGATGTAGTATCTTCGTTCTTTTTGCAAAGTGTAATTTCAAGTTTTTCAATTTTATTCTATGTTCAAAAACTTTAATCGCGAGTTTTTCACAAAACGTGGCTATATGGGTTTACATATGATTACTTTTAAAGCAATGTATTCATTCACTAGCTATACCACGTGGTTTCACCCGCTTCTTTGGTTACTGCACCCGCTAACCGTTTTCGTGGGTCGAAGGATGATGTTATATTATCACTAAAATAAGTTTAGTTCCTGAGATTAGCGCGTTGAAACAAACTTTTCAGTTTTTTAATATGATAAAATAATTTATAAAATAAAAATGTATCGCTAAATGTGTTGCTAAGCGCAAATCTCGAGAACAGCTGAAACGATTTTGCTAATTATTTTTTTGTTGTGATCGTTATTGCTAGAAGAAGGTTGTTATGGAACAAAAAAAAAATAGAGTGGTTTAGGGTAGAGTAAAGTAAGTAGAATAGGTTAGAGCGGGCTAGAGTCAGGTAGAGTAGGTAAGAAACAAGCGATAAAGGAACTACACGCGGGCGAAGCCGCAGGGGTACAGCTAGTATTATTATAAAATTATAAAAGTTCTAAAATAATCCATTGGTTTCAGGTCCTCCGCACATTAATGCTGAGTCCAGAAGGCGCCATGTTGACGGACGAGAGCGTCTGCGAGATCATGCTCAGCTGTTTCCGCATATGTTTTGAAACAAGACTCACAGGTACGTGATTGCGTGGGCTGTGATTCGAAGTTTGTTTTGACTTCATTTTATCTTATGTTGAGGCCTGCTTAACTTACAGACTACAGTAGTATAATTTACATATATGTTTGTTTTACTAGCCAATACTGTCCCACTGCTGGGCAAAGGCCTCCCCCAAGTCCTTCCAGACATTCTTCTATCGCGCCGTCACGAGCCATATTTTGTTAAATGTGTTTATTTATTTATCACTACATAGTATAAAACAAAGTCGCTTTTTCTGTCCCTATATCCCTATGTGCGCTTAAATCTTTAAAACTACGCAACCGATTTTGATGCGGTTTTTTTTAATAGATAGAGTGATTCAAGAGGAAGGTTTATATGTATAATATTGCACCCGAGCGAAGCCGAGGCGGGTCGCTAGTTTATTTATAACTCCAACAAAGGATACACGGTAATAACATTATATCACAAATTGTACAACGGGATCTATTAGCATGTGCTTAAAAACAGCAACACAACAATTAGTATTTTAAATATAAATTAAAATTATATATTACAAATTAATTAGGTTTCGATAGTTAATAAGTTTGTTGTACGATTCTACGATTTTTTTTTAAATTTAATTGCTATTGCCCGATCCCATTTTGCTCCTTTACAACTAACTATTGCAGTTGCGAATTCCATTTGCAAATTCTTTGATTTAAAATCATTTCGTAGTGACATCCACTCCTCGATTCTCGATTTTCGCAAAAAAGCTTAGTTATACATAAAAAACTTCATATTTTCCCAATTTTTACGAGACAGAATTTCAGGACTTGCCATTCTGAAGTTCTGTCTGAAATATGTAGGAATTGCTGTTTCCTTTACCTAGTCAACTTAATTCATTAAACTCATAAACTCCAAGCGAAGCGTTTGCTCTCTCATTAGCTTTCTATTGTGCCTCTAATTACGGTATTCGTATGGTTAACCCTTCTTTATTTGTTCTCATGTAAGTATCCCTCGAGATGCTGATTTGATTGTTGTAGTTATTTGGTCAGATTCTATTATTTGTCTAGGACCTCTTATTCACGTGCCTTAATTTCCGTCAACACCTACACACATACAGGTGAGCACGATTCAAAGCAATAATGAGAAAATCAATGTAATAATTAGTGAACATAAAATAGATTTTACTGTCTATGTTGGGGTGAAAGAGCGAAACAGATGGAATCGGAAACGGCATTTTCCGAATGTACACATAGAACTGCATTTTCCGAATTGACCCGATCTTTCACGAACCCACTCCCGAACACAGCTTACACTGTCTGTACGGGTATAGCCTGTTGCGTTCTCTATCTATCATCACTGCATCCGACTGTGAGTTGAGACTGCTCATAAATCAATAGAGTACAAATACTAGGTACTAGTACAAGTACTAGGTATATTCGGTACGGGGCTGGTCCAGAAGGTCGTTGACTGGTATTTGCGCGCCGGGGGTAAAAAGTATCAGTGCCTCAGTGTACCGAGAGCTTTCGTAGGAGCTCGACACTACGTACAGTCGCGAACAGCGGTGCTTTTCTGAAAAATATTGCTATTGATTTCGGTCGGTTTTTGTCGCGTATTGAAGAGAGTTAGCTGGTTTTATTGAGAAATTCGCGTATTTGGGATTCAGGTGAGTTTTTTTTTAGTAAATAGCGTTTTGTTTTTTCGGGTTAACGCATATTGAAAAAAAAGTTATGAATTTAAATGTAGATGGATGGAGGGGGAGAGGGAGGCCTACGAAAAGATGGATGGATTGTGTGAGATGTGTGATATGAAAGCAAAGGGAGTTGATGATAGCGTGACGAGTGACAGGACAAAATGGAAGAAAAGAACGTGTTGCGCCGACCTCAAATAAAACGGGATAAGGATAGGAAGAAGTAGGGTTCCTATAACTTATCGATCATTATAGGTTAGAAGTAGCCGTGTCTATTTTTAAGTTTAGGTTTGGTTATGGTAATCTATTAAAGTGATTGAGATTTTTATTGGTTTAAACTCGTTTTAATCTGGCACTACAAAAGTACCTTTACCTTTTATTCAGTAACTTCCCTGTCAGTAATACTAATACTAATAAATATTTTTATTTAAAAAGCCATCCATATCCAAAGCGGACCTGGAATAAGTTCTGATCTGTTAGTCGTACGTATCGAACCCGCGACACGCAGCGTAACAATCACTCGTTTAACCGCCACGCCAACTTATCACTTTATAAACGATTTACCTAATACCTGTTTTTTTCTGGTAAACTATTTCTTATATTTTCTAGAAAATTTTCCTCTTATTGAACAAAGAAACTGACAGCGAAAGTAAAAAAAAATCGTTAAGTTGACTCTTGCGAAAACCTACATTTCCTTTGTTCGTATTTTTAGACGGCCAACAGGGGGCGTTGCTGGGCAATGGTAGGGCAGGAGACGGGTCTATCGATCTCCACCTACGGCTTCCGACAATCTTTGGCTATTCCGCGCAGATTCGTACGCAGCTTTTTATTAAATATTCCCATCGATTGCCCTGCTCTCATCCCGCACAACTGAATCGGTCGCCGGGCGCAACAGACGTGTTCTAGCGAACTCAATTGAAATTAATATTTCTCTTGTAGAGTTGCTACGTCGGAACGCGGAACAATGCCTCCGGGATATGACGCAGTTGATCTTCATGCGGTTGCCGCAGTTTCCACCAGAAGACAAGGCCTCTGCCAGTTTCGCCACCGTTGGCCTGTCCCTGAAGAAGAGAGAGAAGTCAAGCAAGAAGAAGAGTTTGTCTAGTGTAAACAGTAAGTACCCCCATTAATATTTTTTTTTTTTTGATATTTTCGTCGTCTTCCCAGTTTGAGAGCCTGAAATTTCAAACAAAGGTAGACTGGAAAACCACATTACAATCCCTTAGAATTGGACTCGGACCAACAGAATAGCTGCCGTTGCTCGAACGCCATGAAAAAACGGTCGATATCCAAAATGGCGCCCAACTCTCACTGCGAAACAAAATGGCGGCCGCCTCTTGTCATAGGTGAGAACAAATGAAAGCCACGGCTTTAATACCTTTTCCGTAACATTTTGAAGATGATTAATTTATTTTCCTTTTTATTCGAAATTATATAAAGACTAGCTTTCCGCCCGCGGCTTCGCCCGCGTGGACTACAGTTTATATCGCGCGGGCAGAGACCCGTGCTCAGCAGTGGAATTATAGGTAGCCTATGTGTTATTCCAGTGTCTCTTCTACCTACCTACCTACCAAATTTGATCTAAATCCGTTCAGTAGTTTTTGCGTGAAAGCGTAACAGACAGATAGACTGAGTTACTTTCGCATTTATAATATTAGTAGGGATTAGTAGGGATATGAAAACTATTTTCGTTTCCTAATTAGCAAGTTTTTTTTAACACGCTTTTATTAGCTTCACCTGTTTGCTTGTAACCATCGCCTTTGAGCTTAATTCTGCCCAACTTTAGGGGATCAGATTTTCTTTTAACTTAGCACACCCATCAAAGACCGATGACAATGCCTAAAACGAAAGATATTAATATTATTGTGAAAAAAGCGTAAGCCTTGTGCCACATTTTTCGTAAATCGAGCACCCTTGTTCTCCCACCTATGCCAAGAGGCGGCCGCCATTTTGTTTCACAGTGAGTGTCGGGCGCCATTTTGGATATCGACCGTTTTTTCATGGCGTTCGAGCACCGGCAGCTATTTTGATGGTCCGAGTCCAATTCTAGGGGATTCTAATGTAGTTTACCAGTCTACCTTTGTTTGAAATTTAAGGCGCGTTTTTAGTTTTTTTAACGTACATGGTTTGTAGGAACATTGTAACGGGATAAAAACTGAACTTATTTAACTCCGTGTTCCCAATTCCATCCAAATCTGTTCAGCTATTAGGTGTGATTTCTTAACACATACCTATGTAAATAAGAGTCTCACAATAGCTCTCTATTATGCAATATTAAATATTAAACATGAAGCTTTCTAGTTAGATATAAAAAAAATAACAGCTGCCCTCGCTCGCCTCCTCATGGCTTGGGCCGACGTAATTAAAGCGAGACAGTGAATTGTTATTACATACCTACATTTTGCTTAAAGCTTGGAAGATTGTTATTTTATTATTCTTTTTGAAGTGTGAGAGTTGTTTGTTTGATTACAATCAACATAGAGGTTTGACGGTGTTTTTTCTGGATGTGAGCTGTTATATTTTCCATAACGCGGTTGAAAAGTAGTGGGCTCAAAGTCGACCCTTGGTGAACACTTAACCTTATTTGGAACTCGTCTATTATCCCCATTGGGCTCCTTACTTGTAGAGATGTCGTAGTAAATGTCGATGATGACCCTTACATAGCTTTCTAGTATGTTTTGTCTGTGAAGAAATTGCCATATGCTGATGCGATACTCATTCGAATGCTTTTACTAAATCTATTAAGGCGAGATTGTCGATTTTTATCAGCTTGTGATTTTTTAAATAAGATTATGGTCATTACGGAATTATAAAGCGCATCGATTTTAGATCTTTTGTTTCTAAATTAACTGCGTTGGTTTTAGATACAGCTGTTATTCGTAGCAGACGGTTATTAAAAACCTTTTCTCATGTTTGTGTGTGATACAAGTTTTATGGCGCTATGATATCGCAGTATGTATACAAGGTTATTTGTAAAACACTAACAACCTTGCAGGACTGTATTATTTAACATCATTAACAACAACTTTTGTTCTATAACTTTTTACAAAACATAATTCATTTTATTTTCATAGTGATTTCGTTGTTCAATCTAACACATTTCAATCCTGTATTTTGCTATACCTACCTACGTCTGTATGACGAGACGCAAACGCATCAAGCACCTCCACTGGACAATCCCCGCTTCCCTCCATTGTACTGTCGCTTGCTTCGCATAGACCTCGTAATATTTAGAACGTTCAATTTAAATATTTTTATATGAAAATCTAATAAACATAATTATGATATTTTTTTAAACGCATAGTACAAAAGTTGTTGTTTATG
Source organism: Mythimna lalbum (assembly GCA_949319445.1). NCBI lineage: Eukaryota > Metazoa > Arthropoda > Insecta > Lepidoptera > Noctuidae > Mythimna > Mythimna lalbum. Next base: position 19,194,462 of record OX439362.1, on the reverse strand, counting down.
ATGTTAGTAACATAGTCCTCGAGAGGTTAGCAACCTCTTTGTGTGTTTTACAAATAACCGTGCCTTCCATAAAAAGTCGGTATGCGTGTTCTTTGTCGAGGGTCACCAGTTTGGAGGTAGGTGAAATAGAGAGTAAAGTCCCACATACCTCCGTTGAAATGGTAGGATCCTCCAGACAGGTGTTATGGTCTGGTGGGCGACTGCCCGATACCAACTATCGGGCTGTTGTATATATTCAAATCGCGCAGAGAGCTTTGATTGCGCGATGCAGGATTTCATATTTCCTTCGTAGCTCCTATGTGGCGTTATATACGTTAATAGATACTTAAACTTTCCCATATTTGAAAGTAGTGTGGTGATAAATCAAATTAAAAAGGTATTTGACTCAAAAAAATCAATACAGCTAGATTATCTTGATAAAATGCTCCTTTAGTATGCCCTCTTCTGTTTCATATCAATGATTTATCATTTGATGCGCCATTACGATATGCGGGTGATAGTGAAAGGCCTTGCCCGAGTTGTACAAAGATAAACAACATATATACAACATTATTTTTACTTTATGCGAAATCTGAATATAGTTTGTTCAGAATCAATAACTGAATGGATTCAAATAGTTTTTACACCATATTATATTTTTCCCCAAAAATATTTATAAAGATCACAAGTTGGATACCACCGACACTGAATACAACACAGGTCATAGCGGGTATTAGGCGTCAACAAACAGCTGGGTGCAAGTATATACAAATCATAGTTGACAAAAAATCTTGCTTTTAGAACAAACTAGCTTTCCGCCCGCGGCTTCGCCCGCGTGGACTACAGTTCATATCGCGCGGGCAGAGACCTGTGCTCAGCAGTGGAATTATAGGTAGCCTATGTGTTATTCCAGTGTCTCTTCTACCTACCTACCAAATTTGATCTAAATCCGTTCAGTCGTTTTTGCGTGAAAGCGTAACAGACAGACAGACAGACAGACAGAGTTACTTTCGCATTTATAATATTAGTAGGGATACGGTGCTAAAGTTTTAATGAAAACATTCTCGCGAACGAAGTCGCTGGAAAAGTGCTAAGGATAAATAAACTTGTAGATTTTATCGATCAGTTTATTAGACATCCCATCACTAGAGACTACCCCACCGTGTTGGTGCCGAATGAGGAATGAAATTTAATATTTGTTTCCAAGTATACTAAAGAATTGTGTTTTAGAACCTTTACGTCATAATATATTATGCTTTACTTACTTTGTTTTTAGGTTCAAATTCCTTAGAAAGAAAATCTTCAATAAGTGAACCGCCAAGCACGACCACTGCCGAGCTTGAGACGGAAAGCGATGCCAGCAAAGCTGACATTAGACATACGTAAGTTATATTTTTTACCGACTTCTAGAAAAGGAGGATGTTCTCTATTCGGATGTTTGTATTTTTTTTAATGTTTGTTCGCGCATAACTTCGTCGCTTGCCAACCGATTTGAAAAATATTTTTTTGTTAGAAAGGTTTCCCGAATGGTCCTATAGTCACCAAATTGGGATCTGATGATGGAATCTTGACGAAATCTTGACGAAATTGAGAAACTTCTCAAATTCAATTCAAATTTTTAGTGAAGTCTGTTATTATTTTTTTTTTTTTATAAAAAAGTTTTATCTATTAGTTGCATTTTATTATTTATTTCTATATCCATGGATTTTTTTTCCATGGAGATCTACGCTTTGGAATTAGCTTCGTCTTTCTGTCTGACTTTCTTTCTGATTGGCTAAAATAAGTGGTTTATCAAAGAAAGCAATTAAATAATACTATCCAAAATAATTCATATATTTGCTTTAATTGGCAGTGCAATGCAGCTTTAAAGATAGTTTAGCGTAATGGGATTAGTTTAATATTGCAGATAAATTGAAAATTTTTATGCTGTTTTACGGTCTTATGAATTACCTAAGAAAATAAACAGACTGCGTATATGTTCAAGAATTAGTTTTTTATATTTTTTACCGACTTCCCAAAAAGGAGGAGGTACTACGTTCGGCTGTTTGTATGTTTTTTTTTTTTTTTTTTTTTTTTTTTTTTTGTATGTTTGTTCGTCGAATACTCCCCCAAATGTGGACGGATTTTCAAAATTCTTTTTTTGTTCGAAAGTAGATAGTTCTGAGGTGGTCCCATTATCACCAAATTAGGATCTGATGATGGGATCTTGGAGAAATCGAGGGCAACCTTCAAATTTTATAGGCTCACTTATTGATTTTCGCATATTTTATGAAGTATCTTGTGTATTTGCGTATGGTCGTCACCATCTCAGGTAGCTGGGCTGATGATGGAAGGTACAACTCCTTAACAGTAAGAAGTTACTCGAACAGGCAAGGACTGTTTTAGTAAATTGTTTTGATGTTTGATAGGGCATTTGCCACATTTGGTCTCATGATCATCAAGTCATGACCTGATGCTGCAGTCAGGATAGTCTGCAGAGTACCTAAGTCCTCGACAACAAACAGCAGATATATCGAGTTTAGGCTCATTGAAAACGGCTCGATGTGTGGATAAACGTACTGCTAATAAAGAACACCGAAGTACATAGAGACCTGATGCTGAAGCCAGGAGCATCAGGAAAAGTACAAACCTTGAAATTACAGCACCGTAGTCGTGTTTGGGCTCATTTTAAACAGGACTAAATTTTAAGTCCATTGCAATGTTGACATAAATCTGGCCTGATGCTACGGCCGAGATTATCAGCATCTAGTCTAATGACTGATTATAAATTAATGTAATCTAACCGTGTTTGGGATTATTAGAACCGTTATGAGATGCGCTCTGACTATAAGGTATTTAAGTTTGACTGAGGGGTACTTTTTAGTGGTGGTACCATAACTAAAAAGTGTAAAATAAAAAAAACTTTTTACAAAAAAAATATAACCGACTTCAATGATAAAAAACACTGAAAAGTATCAAATAACTTTAATTTTGGAAGTCGGTGTTAAATAACGAAGAGACTAAACTATTATAGAAACACCGACTTCCAAAATTAAAGTTATTTGATACTTTTCAGTGTTTTTTATCATTGAAGTCGGTTATATTTTTTTTGTAAAAAGTTTTTTTAATATTCTTTCGATTTTAGCAATGAGGGTGTTCAGGAATATTCACACCACCAGTTGGCACCACTTTGCCGTCAGGTCTTTTCCTTTAAAAACGTATACTTAACATTGACGTTGACATTGATGTCTAAGTAATGTCATTAATATAGGCGTTTTGACAGGGGCTTGGACCTTACGCCTCAGTGCTGCCACTTGATGAACTTAATTTTAGAACACCTTCATTATTTCAACACCCAATTCTCTTCCAGTCAGGACAAAAACCTAATAAATGAAGCTGAAATAACAATCGAGCCGGTGGACTCAGTAAAGAGTCCGGTAAAGAAACATGGCCGCCATTCCTCTATGGACCTTGCTGCCAGTGGCAACACCTCCATCACACAGCTTCTGGAGAAGTGTGTCAGTGCAGATAGTGCTGATGAGAAGGTGGAACCTGATGGTGAGAAGACTGAAGATGTACAGAATCCTGAGAAGGAAGGTGGGTGTTGGTCTTTTTTACCGTTGTTAACGATTGGTGCGGTTATGTTTTAGGTGTGGAATCCTCGTCGACACTATCTCCCCTCTGCTCAAGAGCGGGGATTGTCATTGGATGATTTTGCCTACCATAAAAAAAGACACTCCTGTTCAAAACCATGCTTGGAGAAGAAAGTGTTACTGATACACGCATGCGAACTCTTCTCCAAAGGAACTTAGGATCCCTGAATTCCCTTACTGAGGTTCTGAAAAACTTGGGAGGCCAGCCCCCCTAGCCAAGTTACAGCCGTTTCTCTTGCGTCTAACGCCTCGAGATGGCCACGCCCCCAATTCTTTTGTTCTGACCACGTGACTGGGCGTTGAGATGACGTCATTCCCGTACATTTGAAGTTTTCTACTAGCATTAACAATTGCACATTATCAACTTGGCTAGGGGTACTGATGTGTTTCTGAGAGGTGGCCTGGTTAGAATAAGCCCACCAAAGGTTGGCCGCCATAGCCCAGGCATGAGCTTTTGTTTTAGTGCCATGGGCAATTCACCTTTGAATAGGTTTTTCATGAATTAGTAGCTCTACTCCATTGCATACCTAAATGTTTTATATCATTGCACACAGAAGACACTATTCCCGAACAAGACGGCATCGAAACCATTGAACCTATCATACCTGAAGCGCCGGTCGAGGACAGTGGAGATAAGCCAGGAGAATACGTGAACCATCGCGGCATCAGGTTCACTCCACAGGAAGACGCAACGAACTTGCAGCCTTATGGGCTGGTCTGCGTTAGGGAACTGTTCAGGTCAGTCTGTGTTAAGGTAGCCTTTTGAGGAGTTCAAGTTTTACAGGTAAACCGGAGCGTGTATGTTGCACAACTGTGCAGGTTTCCACACAAGCTTAACTGACAGGTATAACTGTGCAGGCAAACCTGTCAGCTACACCCTAACGTGTATGGCTACTTTTATACTCTATCCCATTCTAGAAGCTGTCAATACGAAAACCACGTCATCAGATTTTTGCTATGTGTCATTAAAAGCAAAAAATTGGTTACAATACCAATTATTTACGGCAGTCTCCATTTGTCATGCCACCAACGGACAGTAATAATAGGTTTTTATAAATGTCTAATATTATTTTGAACAGAGTATAATTTCGTGTGGTCGACCTCACATAACATAGTTATGAATGTTATGTCAAAGCCTATCAAAACAGACAAACATATCTCCCAACGTAACACCACCCCGTTTGTCTTCAGGTTCCTGATCTCTCTCTGCAACCCCTTGGACAGTCAGAACACCTCCGGAATGGTACATCTTGGTCTATCCCTGGTAGGAACAGCTCTTGAGGTGTCCGCAGATCAGCTGGCCAAGTACCCCTCACTTCTGTACCTGGTTAAAGACCCGCTGTGCAGGAATTTGTTGAGTGTAAGTATGTCATTATTAAGTCCTACAATTTTTTCGTATGTGCTTTCACAGGTTCGCAAATAAGATTTTCTTTTTTCAAATTTAATTAGAAAAAAAGGTAATATTGTTTAATAAAATATCTTGTGAATGATTCAAATTTTTTCCTGCCAAACGGTACGAAATGTATGGTACGGGTGAAAACCGCTTCGTGAGTTCTTAGCCTTAGCGTTTGTCAGAAACGATAACAGAAAAGTCTAAGCCTGTTGCTCACCTCCACATTGAAGATCATTGATGTCGGGTCACCGTCCGCCATGTGCTGCATCTGTGTATGACATCTCAGCCGCGTCCCATGAGGGGTGAAGATCTGTTATGTACATCTGCTTGCAACATTTACCGAGAAATACCTAGCAGGATTGATAATATTTTTGGGATCGAATATTGTACTATGCGTTTAAAATTAGAATAGGAAATCCAATAACCCTTGGTTGACTGGTAGAGAATGCCTAGGGGTATATTTCACCGAGACACCGTGGTGGCGCGACCAGTCCCCGCTACCATCAAAATGTATACAGCTCTATAGCGAGTTACTCGTCTGGTGTCCGTTTGGTTGCGCAACCACTTTTGTGGCGCGACCAGCTCGGACGTGTGGCGAATCTGGTGTCTGTATGGAGTCTAGTTTGGTAGCTTAGGGCTATATGTCACCAGATCACTATGGCAGCGCGACCAGTTGCGCCGCCATGGTGTCCTGGTGAAATATAGCTCTAAGGCTAATTAATACTCTTCAGTCGTGATAATTAGAGACACAATAGGATGATAATGGGTGCGCGAACGCTGGCGTTCGCTTGGGGGCCTGTCTACCTTTGTGTTGCATGAAGTTTTAATAAATAAATAACCTCGATCTGTCAAATATTGATTGAAAAGTACGGTTTGCAAAGAAATACTTATTTGCGTATTAATAGTTTTTTTTTCTTTGTATTATTAAAAGTCTTACACTCCTCGCTTCTTGGTTATGAAACAGGCCCTTAACTTTTAAGATCTATCACGCCACATAGGAACTAAAATTCGTGGAATTGAAGTTCTCCACGCGGTTAAAAGAAAACAACTGCCCGAAATCGACTATTGGGCAGTTGCCTGGAATAGACACAATACTCGTCTGGTCGGAGGATCCTTCATTTTCAACGGAGGTTTGCGGAAAATGCTGTCGCGGTCCGTATGTGGTATAGGTAAAACGGGCTGTTATCCGCAACTCCACGACTAAGGCGCGTATTTTGCGTACGGGGTCCGTATGTGTCGAAGACACTTAGACACCGCGTAATCTCAAAGTTTTTATTTTCTAAATACGCAAGTTTTTAAGATAAAGATAGTTTATTTGTCAAAACATGAGTAAGCACTACAAAAAGTGACAAAAACACAGTTGGCAAAGCATGGTGTTATATTAAAAGATAGTCCTAACATGTTTTAACTAATAGATGTACACATTTTTAAAGATATTGACTTGTTTTATGTAATTAAGCATTTTATTATACGAAAACACTATTGAAATGTTAATAAAACTAAATTTATTTTTTTACTTTTTCACAGTTGCTGAGCACAGAAAGAATATCAATATTCGCGCTCGACCTTCAAGTGTCCTTCCTACTATTCGAGGCTCTCCGCACACACCTCAAATTCCAAATGGAAGCCTTCTACAAGAAAATCATAGAAATCATATCTTCAGACACGACTAAAGCCATATACGAGCTGAAAGAAATACATCATTTAGCTTTGGAAAGTCTCTCACAAATGTTTAGGATACCTGGTCTATGTGCAGAGTTATATCTTAATTATGATTGCGATATATATTGTATGAATGTGTTTGAAGAATTAACGAAGCTATTATCAAAAAATGTCGTCTCATCAACGGCTTACAACATCCACTCTCTATCATTAGAAGCTTTGATGACAGTAGTAGAAGCAATCGAAATGGGTTGTAACCAGAATAAGGATGTCAAGACAGAGATAGAGGTACCTACGGAGGAAGAAAAGGGAGAGTTAGAGAGGGATGGAAGAGGTGGTCACGTCTCTTTGGAGCTGGGAGGGTTGGACGATGTGTCTGTAGTGAGTGACCACGTGACCCATGATATCAGTCAGTACTTCAGTTCTGGTAGGACGGGCAGGCATAAGCCGTCGTCGGATCTGCCCACGGAGGCCGAGTTGGATAATATCAAGAATATGAAAAAGGTTAGTTGGTTTATCTTTTTTTTTTTAAAGTAATGATTCTATGAACTAAATTAACTGTGTTGTGGCATTTTCTTTTTTAATAATAAACAGCCCAAAGTTCTGAGAACATCTGAAATAGTTAAGATATACTAATTTAATTTATTTTAGGCAAGTTTTTAGCATGAAATGCAAGTAAATCGAGACATAAACGTAGAAAATAGTCACTGTTGTATTTTAAAAAAAAACCTTATAGCTATAGAATTTTATGGTTTTTAAGGTCGAGAATTTCAATTCAGTCCGTAATACGGACTTTCTCAATAATATTTGTTACGCATTAATTAATATAAAAACACTATAATTACTCTGTTGCATTTGCACTACAGATTATCTCTATTCGCGTTAAGATTAGACATTTAAACAAACCTTTTTTTACAGTCTGTTCAACCGATTATGGCATCTATTTCGTAGATATAAAGATGGCATTAAAAGCAGAAAAGTTGCAATACCAACTATTTGCTAAATAGTTGGTATAGGGAAACTTTATTTAAAAAATAAAACCTTGATGCGAATGAATTTTGTGCTATCAAATTTGCCTTTAAAACGAAACTCCATACTCATTTCTGAGGCTTTTTTTTTAACAAAAATATGTAAATTAGTTTTATTTTTCACACGAACAAAACAATAAAAACTTACCTTTTCATAATATACGTGTGGATAAAACATATTTCTTCTCACAGTGGGTAACCCAAGGCACGGAGCTGTTCAATCAGAAGCCGGAGCGAGGCATCGAGTTCTTACAGGAACACGGAGTACTGGCCACTCCCTTGGATCCGCACGAAGTCGCAATGTTCTTGAGAGAAAACCCTGATCTGGATAAGAAAATGATTGGTAAGTTTTCTTGAGTCTTCTGGAGCCGTCGACGCGGTAGGCCCAGTAGGATCGCCTACGTCATAAAAAGAAATCTTGTGCAAAATTTCATGATTCTAGGCACCATAGTTCCGACTATTTGTCAGTCAGATTCTCCTATGTATAAAGATATAAATTTAGTTTATATGCATGGTGTTTAATGGCTATCAAATCTTGTTACATGTTTCTAAACAAATATTAAAAATAACAATAGCATAGGCATAGCATGTAGTTCCTTATAATGTTCCCACTGTTGGGACTCAGGCCTCCTCTCTAGGAGAGGGAATGGGCCGTAATCCATCACGCGGGCCCAGTTCGGGTTGGTAAAAAAAACTATAGTGTGACGGATTGGGGTTGGGTATGAGGACAGAATGGAAGAAAAAAACGTGCTGCGCCGACCCCATGTAATATGAGATTAGAGCAGGAAGAAGAATAGAAAACTATGTTTTTCATTCCTTTTTTGCTTGATGAAAAAATCATTAAGTAACCTCTCCCACTCTTGGTGGAGTGAGAGAGTGTTGGGCTTTTACTGACTTAAACCTACCCATGTTCCTACACTTGCCCTTTACGTTCTTAGGCCACAGTAACTCTTTGGAATAATCCCTGAACCTTAGCAGGCTTCGACTCTTGTCAATTTTGCTGATAGCTCTTTGAGGTGCGCGCGAAACAGAATGCACCATCGACCCATCATCATATCAGCCGAAAGATTTCCGATGTTGGACATAGACCTTCCCCAAGCGTCGCCACCATGACTGGTCTTGTGCGTTACGCATTTTTCGAATTCCCGCGACCCTGACCAGGTCATCGGTCCACCTTGTTAGAGGCCTTCCACCGCTGCGACTTCCGGTACGTGGTCGCCACCCCAGAATCTTTCGTGCCCATCGACCATCTGTTCTGCGTGCAATGTGCCCTGCCCATTGCCACTTACGTTTGGCGATTCTTTGAGCCACGTCGGCACCAACCCAGCTCTGGTCTAAACCTTGGAACCATTTCCAGGTGATTTCATCTGCAAGCGATCCTCACGAGGCGAGGACGAGGACGGAGGCCCGTCAGTCCTTGGCGCCTTCGCTGACAGCTTCGACTACGCCGGTTTGAGGATCGATCAGGCGCTGAGGCTTTATCTGGAGACCTTCAGATTGCCTGGTGAAGCACCGCTCATTTTCCTAGTCATGGAGCGGTTTGCAGAGAGGTGGCATGTAAGTATTTTGAAGAAATATCAGGTCAAGATACAGCTTTGCAAAGTTTCTGCATTTAAAGCTACAAATATTTTAAAAATCATTTTCTAATCAACCCTTTAAAAAGAATTTCTGGTTTAGTTTGAGAAGCAGGGACCTTATCATGATATGCCAAAAAGTGCGTTCGAGCGCGAAAGAGGGATTGAGCTATACACACTATACAGCTCCATCCCTTTAACAGTTCAGTTTAGGTCGTCAAATGGATCGCTTTAAGAGCGTGTGGTAGTTTTTATTTGATTAGATAAGTTTAAATAGGTACAGACATCGTCATTACCTGGTTACCTTACTTCCCTTTTTGAACGTATTTTTATGTAATTGATGTAGCTGTCTCTGTGCTACTTGTAATATATAAATCTAGTCTAGATTTTTTTTATCAAGACTTCAAGACTCAACCTCACTTAGAAAATCACCCTTACTGTTACTGTAATAATGTACTATTTCCCTTAGAGCACGAACGGCGAACCCTTCGCGAACACAGACGCGGCCTTCCGCCTAGCTTATGCCGTGATAATGTTGAACATGGACCAACACAACCACACGGCCAAGAAGCTCAACGTGCCCATGAACGTCGAGGACTTTGTCAAGAACCTCCGGGGGTGCAACGGATCGGGGGACTTTGACTCGAGCATGTTGGAGGCCGTCTTTCATTCTATCAAGTGAGTTAATTCTATATTGTTCCAGATCTTCGCGTTATAATGATGATCATGGACTAACACGACCACTCTGCGCTGTTCTGTGGCTGCCAATATTGATTCTGGTCTTTTTGTATTCAAAACAGCTACTACTATTTTGAATGGGATAGAACTTTTTTGTCTTGTTAGGCAATGAAGCATCTTCCTCTGCGGCACCTTCTTCTTCTGAGTAAGGTCGACCCTCAACTAGCAAATCCCTCACTACTGCTGTCAGAGACAGATCACGCCCGATTCTGGCAACCTAGACCCGTTGCCCAGAAGACCACGCCGGCTACTCCTAAAGCGTTAAGGTAGCCACATACGCTGGGGTTCACCTGACAGGTTTGCCTGCACAGTTATACCTGTCGGGTAAGTTTGTATGGAAACTTGCACAGTTGTGCAACGTACACCGCTCCGGTTTACCTGTACAACTCAGCTGTCAGGTATACCCTGGCGTGTATGGCTGGCTTTAGGCACATAGGTCTATCAACGAATATTCTTCGCTACTGACTATGATATTCCATGCCAGGAACGAAGAGATGGTAATGCCAGCGGAGCGTACTGGTGCTGTTCGCGATGCGTACCTGTGGCGAGTGCTGCAGAGACGCGGCTGCGGCGCGGGCGCGCTGTACCGCTCGGTGCCCACTCATCATCATCATCACACGAGACTCTTCACCACAGCCTGCCCTCCTACTGTGAGTACATCATACACTATCAACTATAACTTGACCCTTCCGTACCTCGGAAAGTAGGCTAAGCCGATGGTCCTGGTTTTATTTATCAAGATTTACTTTTTTTTTTACTTTTTGTCATTTTAAGCACTAAGGAATTTTCACTATATGAACATAAATTCCGTAACTTTTTAGTTAATATAGATTATTAGAATTATTGTGTATTTTTGACATTTGGGTCATTCCTTGTAACGGGTGTAACAAAAAATGATAAAAAAATAATGCACTGCCTTCCTTATAAACCAATATGAAATTACTGGTTAAAAGTGTAACCTGTTACATCCGTTACATGAAATGATGCATTTAGAATCCTCTTGACTCATGAATTAATTTTAATTATTTGAAAGCATAATTTATTTATTCAAACTTCATGCAACACAAAGGTACAAAAGCGGACTTAGTTTGCCTTAATGCCTTAGGCATTCTCTACCATTCTGCCCCCGTTAGTAAGAAGACGCATCTAACATTTTTTCCAGAGTTGAATTATATACATTGCCCAAATCAGGACAACAAGACGCATCTGCCTGTATTTTTTTATATTTTGCTAACTTTTTCCAGTGCGGTTTTAACACAAAGAAAAAGGCCCGATTTCCCGTTTCATTCATTCAAAAATTTTTTTTTATCCGTTTTCGTTTTTGTTAGATACGTCTTTTTAACTATCAGGGGCAGCATTGTTGTATAAATTCGTAATTATTGTACAACTGTTTGTCAGGACATAATGGAACTGTAATTTATTATGTTATAAACCTATGCCCACAATAAAGAGATTCTGATTCTGAAAAGTCTGACATTCCCCCTTGCTCCAAGTTACGTAACGCCCCAAAAAAGAAGGTTCTCTTTTCAGCTTTCCAGTTTCTAGCAGGCAGAAGTCGCATCATGTAAGAACTAGATGAGAGGTCACCATCCCTCGCATGATGTAACTGTGTATATCAAGTCAGCCGCGTCATGCGAGGGATGAAGATCTCTCTATCTGCTCGCATCAATCTGCGTGGTCTGCAGGTCTACACACAACCGGACAGCGAGTGGTGGCGTAAGAAACAACGGAACGTTTTTTGTAGTGTAAGCAATCGTCTAAAAAAACTTCCGTTTTGAATGGAGCAATAGGGGATAAAAGATAAAAGATAAATGATAAATTATAAATTATATTTATTTTTTGACTGGCCTGTTGGTCTAGTGGTTAGTGGCCCTGACTGCTATGCCGGAGGTCGTGGGTTCGATTCCCACCCAGGACAAATGTTTATGTGATGAGCATGATCATTTGTTCTGTGTCTGGGTGTAATTTATTAATAATATCTATGTATTTAGAAATATATAAGTATGTTTATCAGTCGTCTAGTACCCATAACACAAGCTCTGCTTAGCTTGGGACTAGACGGCGTTGTGTGATAGTTGTGGACTATTATTATTATTTTGCAAATAGGTTTTAAAAAACATTTTTACACGTCATTTTTTTTTGTCAGCTTAAACTAAATGAGGCCGGCCGAATGGCAGAATTTTACTGACTAAAAGCCACCTGTGTTCTTTCAGTTAATCTGCGTTCCCGAGTCACGGTGACTCTTTCAAACGATCCCGCAGCCAGAATATTGCTGATGTTTTGTTTTATTTTTTGGATACATAAATTATTTTATGGAGCAAATTTTTGTACGGCCTACAGATTATAATTTTTCCGGGTCAGAGAATTTTGTGTACGTGAGTCTACATGTTTGTGAATGCACCCACAATACATGAGTAATGCTATGACTAGTGTGGGGCGACTATCTTTAAGTATCTAGTTGATTATGTTATGATTATTGTAAGTTTTAATAGCTTATTATTTTAAGTTCCTACTGTAATTTTATTTATGGTGTACAATAAAGAGTATATCTATCTATCATGTGTGTGAGTCTTGTGTTTGTATCATCGTTCGTCTCACCCAACACACTTACAGCCACTAAACGTCTTATGACAGGCGACGCATGTCTGTCAACACATATGATAGATCTGATGTAGATCGCCACAGAATAATTTCTAAATAGTCTCGACCAGTTCTCTGAGCCGTAAACACATCCGCGATAGTTCGTAGAATCGAAACCACGACACGCAGCGCAGCAGCCAAATGCTCAACCATGCCGTCAACTCCAAAGGGAAGATTAAATCTCCATTCCTTTTTTTTTTACAGGTAACAGCCCTTTCAGCAGCTTTCGAGCGCTCGACTCCACCGACAGCAGAAGAGCTGGAAAGCAACAGGATCCACGACAGCGGCGCTCTACTAGCGCTGAACGGGCTCGAGCGATGCGCAGCGCTTATCGCTAGGTTGCCGCCGGACAGCATCACGCTGGACACGTTGCTGCTGACGCTGTGCAAGTTCACTGGGCTGTTGGCGCCGCAGCATGCTAACTATATCGCTATTGGTAAGTGTTCGGTGACTTACAATGGAAAGCAACAGGTTCCACGACAGCGGCGCTCTACTAGCGCTGAACGGGCTCCAGTAGAAAAATGGTTTTATGAAATAAAACACTTTCCTGTAACTCTTATCAATGTGTTCTCTTACAGGAGTGACGCTAGGCCAGTCCAGCAAGGCTCAGTTAGCGTTACGTCGCGCATGCGCAGTGGCCGCGCGACACGCCGACTGTGTGCGCGACTCGTGGCGACATCTGCTGGAGATCGTCAAGACGTTGTATATTGGACGACTATTACCCAAGGTATGTTTCTGAAGTAATCTGAGCTTTCTAGGACCGCATTTTTACTGGAAATGCGCAAAGAAATTAGTAATGAAATGAGTTTCTACTGCCTTGTACTTCTTAGGCACACATCTCGACAGAATATCGATTGGCCAAGTAGCCAGAAGATATTATAAATGCACAAGTGTTGACGTAAACACAGATGCACTCTCTGTTCCTTACTCCGATGGGATGACAATCCGACACGATCACCGGAGATAGTTCAGGCGTAAGGCCAACCAATAAGTAACATCTCAAAAATTAAAGCCATTTTTCTACTCCCCAGTGCCTTATAGAAGCCGAAGACTACCTAGCACCAAACGGCACAGTGTCCTTAATCAGAGAAGCAGCCAGAGGGTCAGAAGCTGGTCTGCTGTCCAGTATATACTCGTACATCGCGCTGGGAGAGACAGGTAACCATCGATATATAATATGTACTACGCTCTAGATTAGGCGTGCCAAACACTCACTTCTATCGACTCAGGTGTAATGTCGACTGTACAACTTGAACAGCGTGCAAAATGTCTTAAGTGCCATTTTGGTTGCTGCATGTTTTAATAGTTCTGTACCCCTAGCCAAGTTGCTTATCTGCAATAGTTAACGCTAGTAGAAAGCTTCAAATGTACGGGAATGACGTCATCTCAACGCTCAGTCACGTCAAGTCACGTGGTCAGAACAAAAGAATTGGGCGCGTGGCTAACTCGAAGCGTTCGACGCAAACGAAACGGTTGTAACTTGGCTAGGTTAGACGACATAATGCCAATGTAGCGCTGCAACGAACTTTTTTGAAAAGGCTTGTCTATCACTAGTTGCAAGTTAAGACATATATTATCAGCAAACTTTAGGAGTCCAGCAGGGCTGATGTCCGCCAGGACTGCAGGGATTTTGTGAAAAGGAGTCCTGTGGAGCCGCTCGCCAACCGCTATAGTGTGATAACGCCCTCAACATGTGTGCGTTGTCCGCAGGCATGCGCGCGCCGACGCCGCACGAGAAGACGTTGATCGACGCGGCTATGGAGTGCGTCTCCAAGTGCAACTTGCCTGGCCTGCTCATCACAGAAACTAAGTTCCTACAGCTTGACAGTTTACAGGTATCATTCGCATTTCTTTCTACCAATTTTAAGACTTTGGCCGTAGTCTTATAAGTATTGCAGGTTGTGTTAGGAGAGTGTATGTGGAACAAGGTGTAAAGTCCCGTAAATCTCCATTAAAAAAAGAGGATCTTACGACCAGCCAGGTGTTGCGTCTGGTCCGGGCAACTTTTCGATAATTATTTTCGGACGGTGGTATACAGGTTGTGTGTAAACCACTGGCAACCTCTCAGGACTATATTAAAAACATCATAGACATTAACTTTTGTTTTATTACTTTTAACATTTTCATCAGATTTTCATACAAAAATAACAATATTTAAATTGAGCGTTCTAAATGTTACGAAGTCTATGGGAAGCAAGCGATAGTACAATAGCGGAGGGGAGCGAGGCCGTGCGCGGAAGGTGTAGGCTACAGCAAAATACAGAATTGAAATGTGTTAGATAGAAGAAGGAAATTTTGAAGGTTTGTTTTTAGGAAATGTATCATGTTTTGTAAAAACTCAAAGAACAAAAGTTGTTGTTTATGATGTTAGTAATACAGTCCTGCATGATTGTTAGTGTTTTACAAATATATAGTATATACTAATCGCACGGAGAATTCTGATAACGCGATGTAGAATTTTGTCTTTTTATTTCACTGTAGCGGTATTGATGTCACTACCTATTATGTGACCAAGATGGCGGCTGGCCGACGAGCCAGTGCAGCGATGTCTGTCTCGAATCTCGATTATGCGTCATCAAGTCAATCGTCGCATCGCGCGATGCATTATGTTTCGCGCGGTTATTATTGTTTGTAATAATGTGGGTATAGTGAGCAAAATTGGTTTGCAACTACCATGGCACATTTTATATAATATTTAGGTATCTATTATAACAAAATTAACACAATTACACAATATTTATTTAAATATGGGTTATTTTTAGATTGGTCGTATGTATATATTAAGTATATTTTATTTACCATTCATCCGTGCGTCACTGCGGGGTGCCAACTGAAAATCAGCGCTGGGTGTTTGACGCCCAGCAATTGCTGAGTTGGTGGCCCTTTCGGTTCGGGCACATTTAATGCAACTGTATTGTATTTCTGTACTCTTTCTTTTTTTTTTTCCTTGTTGTTTTTATTATTTTTTTGTTGTGGTATTTTGTGTTGCTTGCTCCGAATAAATGCTATTCTATTCTATAACTACAGTGTTTTTAACCCAGTTAAATAAAGTTATAAGGCATTCTAGGCAAATAAGATTACCTAGGTTTCTTAGAGCGTTATCATTTACTTTCACGTACGCAGGAGTTGGTCCGTGCGATGGTGACGGTGGGCACTCCGCCTGACATTGACAGTCTGCAGCTGACCCCTCAGCTCGAAGACATCACCGTGTTCTTCTTAGAGCTGCTTGGGCAGACCTTGATACAGAACAGGTATGGAAGCTAGAGATTTGTTGTAAACTTTAATAGGTTATTTAAAAAACGAAGCAGGGTAGGGTAGTTGAATAATTTTTTTAGTAGGTATTTGTATTAAAATGCAAATAGAAGGAGCTCTTCAAAGCCCTTCAATGTTAAGTTAGAAATCTTTTAAATTTGGTGGAAGGGGATTTGTCAAGTAAAATGAGGATGCACAAAATGTCATATACACAAGTGATGGCATGATCGCATTGCGCCCCCAATCTTCTTACCGATACATATTTATTTATCGTATCTTTTAGGAATTAACCAATAGATACGGTATTGAGTTAAATTGTTACAGCGTAATAGATAAAAATATATTAATATATTTGAAACGCTAGTATTTGTTTCTTTTAATGACCAATTTCAATGCTTTATTAAAAAAATATGAAAATTTGATTTGTTGTGTAAAATAAAATGTACAAAAATAAATACGTTATACCCAAATGCTTTCTAATATTTTCTAAGTTATCACACGATCTCCTTTTTTCCGGCGTCACTTTCTGACAGGAATAAAAAACGGTTGCGTTGGATTTAGTACCTTACACAGTGTTCATAAAAGTGAATTTCCGTTGTAGAGACCGGCTGGTCCCGGTGTGGGAGGCGGCGGGCCCGCACGTGCGCGCCTGCGTGCTGTGGGCGGCGGCGCGCGGCCCGGCGGCGCTGCGGCGCTGCGTCACGGCGCTGCTGCGCACCGGCGCCAGGCTCATGCGCTGCGACGCCGCCGCGCCGCTCGTGCTGCAGCACCTCACGCTGCTGTTCCAGCTGCCTTATAAACTCTTCTATCAACAGGCTGATGTGGTATGTCATTTTACTGTAATAGCTAGCCACGTTATTCTCAATCACTACCCATCAAAGATAGCGAACACTAGAAAACAAAAAATAATTTAACAGAAAATTGCTTTTTGGAGGTATGTGAAACAGAGTGTAAAGTCCCACAAATCTCCATTGAAAAGGGAGGATCCTCCGATCAGACAGGTGTTATCGTCTGGTGGGCGACTGCCCGATAGTTGATGTCGGGCTGTCGTATATGTTAATATCGCGCAGAGAACTTTGATTGCGCGACGCAGGATTTCGTGTTTTCTTCGTAGTTCTTATGTGGCGTCATAGATGTCGCTACAGCTGGTAAAAGTACGCTTGGTGCATCTTACCATCAACAATTGCATCACTGCTTACCATCAAGTGAGATTGCAGTCAAGCACTAGGTTATGCCATTAAAAAAGTGTTACAAAGTATTTTCTATTATGAAATAGATTTTTGTTTAGTTTTAAGAATATGTGTGTTAAGCGTTAATTAAAAATATGTGTTTATTATTAAAATGACCATAGTTTATTTACATTAAATAGTGATGTTATCATTTCTACTGCTAAGTAAAGGCATACAGGGGTAAAACACTTTTTATTACACTGGATTTATTGAGCAACAAATTCTAACACTACCATCAAATACTGCCAAGTTGTCTATTCGTTAGGAAAAATAGGCATCTCTTTAAATCTAATATCGAACTCAATGCAAACTATAACCGACGGTACAAAACTAGACTGATAATACCCTTCACAAACTTAAAAGTTGTCGGGAAAAGTCCATACTCAAGACTAGCTAACATATTTAATAAACTACCCGAAAGTTTAAAATCCGTACCCAATGACTTAACATTCTCGAAACAGTTGAAATTTCTGTTAGTAAAAAAAGGCTACCATACCGTTGCCGAATTTAAAACTGACAAATTGTAAATAGATGAACCTTTTTAATATGACAACAAATACCAATAATGACTAATACTTTTTATATGACTATAATGAATAAATCAATTGACAATTTTATTATGTAATTTAATTTAATTTGAAGATGTAATTAAGTATTGATTAATGTTTAGCATAATTTAATAAATGTAATAATAATAAGAATCAATTGTAATGAAATGTAATAATCTTATATATAAAATTTGCAGTGCCCTTCCAGGGTGCATGTTAATAATGTGTCATGAAATTATAATGCATCCTTTATATCCAGTGTTTTACATGTCAGCAAATAAATAAATTTTGGGATATATACGAGTAAATGAGTATTTATTTTAAAAACTAAACATTATTGTCAGAATTTTCACTTTTATTTTTAAGAACAAGTATTGTATTAATTTTAAAAAGTTGCATCTGTAATGCCTGAAGTTCTTTCTTTAACTAGTTAATGTCATCACGGTTTTATAATTTACTATAATCTAATTGGTTAAGGTGCGCTGCTAAACTGAGCGACAACAATGAGTCACTATTTTCTTAACACGCATACACTATTTTCGCAGTACTATTGAAAGAAGTAAGTTACATTCAAAAAATTACTTAATAAACACAGTAGTAGAGTTCATATTTGCGTAAATGGAAATAAAATCAAGTGATAACAAGAATTTGATTTGGCTTCGTCTTCACATGCAAATAACCCGACTGAAGAAAGACTGTTGGCGACTTCGTTAAGATTGGAGGATATTTTTCATCTCCTACCTTGCCGTACCCCGACCGGATAGGAGATGAAATTTGTCCTCGCTTATTCTTCTCTTCGGCAGCGATTGAAGAAAGAAGATAAAGTGTTTAGTGGTAAACAAAAACAAAATGCATTACCGGATGCTATCAAACGCGCTCAATCGTTGCCTGCCTTCAAGAGACTTGTTAAGGAACACTACTTGTCGCTGTGATTATTGAAAGTCACCCTTATGATTGCTCATATATTTGGTATATATGTATTTATGTATGTATTATATTGCATATAATGTATGTTTCTGTGTATCTATTAATTATAATAAATATAAATTGTATTAAATTTCGATGCTTATTGTTGAACTTATGACAAGCCCATAGCATGTTCTGACAATTACTGTCTACTCTAGGTTGCCTGGATGAGATCGCGGAATGCGATAAGGCCGCCCATTTTACGTGTTTTAGATATTTTTCTTTGTAATGTTTTTTTATGTAACTACAATGAAGTAAAATGAAAAAAAAAAAAAAACAGAAACAACACAAAAAAAAAATGAGTAACGGTTTCTAGCGACATTTTTTCGACTGAGGTGTAGAGACTATTTTAATTGTTCGCAAAGTGATTGCTGGTGAATATTGTGTTGCAACACTCATGTTATTTTGTGTCTCAAGTGTCTTCGCAGCTAGACAATATGTGGAATCATTGAAACAGGCGCGATTTCGGTTAAATAGAGCTAACAATGTTATTATAGTGTAGCGACCTTTATGACGTCACATAGAAACTAAAAAAATCTTAACCGGGCATCGTATAATTAATAAGTCTCCACGCGATTCGAACATACAGGGTGTCTTTGACATCGACGTACAAACTAATACCACGGATCCAGTACATGATTCTGAACCCCCCAGGAGTGGCAATATTTCTTCGTCTTTTTCCGAATAAAAAAAAATTGTACTTTTTTAAATTTAAACTGTGTTAAATTGTTATTCTAACCAACCCAAAAAACCGACGAAAAGTTCCACCAATGAGGGGTCCAGAATCATGTACTGGCTCCATGCGATTCGTTTTTACGTGGATGTCAAAGACACCCTGTATACAACAGCCCGAAATCACTTGCCGACAGAGATCGCACCCTGTTCTGCAAACTGTCAAACTAACGGAATTTGCTTGTAACCTTTCACGGCAACATAGAATATTATGAGTAACTTTCGACTCGTCGAATAACACTTCCTTTTCTATTCACACCCCATTTTCTGCACAGATATCGTGCGGCATGTACGAGATAGTGAAGACGTCGGCACAGAACGTGCACAGCGCGCACGAGTGGGACATCGTGTTCGCTTTGTTGTGCGCGGCCGGTGCGGGGGCGTGGCCCAGTGATGCGCATCCTGCTAGTAAGTGTGTTTTATAACATCTCGTTTTACAAACTTATAAGTTAACGATAAAAAAAACGAAAATTTCAACACTCTCAAGGGAATCAAAATTTATAGTGTACTTCCCATTGACTCAGAATCCTGAAATTTGGCATAAAGCAAGGTCTTATAGCACAGGTATGGGAATAAATCTGAAAACAGTAAATTAGTTTATTTATTTATTTATTTATGTACACACAAACACTGAAAAGAACAAATAAGAAAAGAAGAGTACAAAGGATCTGCTTATCTCTAACGAAATTTCTTCCAGCAGACCTGTGACAGGACAGTTGGATAAGAAACGTAGACACAGTGTGTATGAATTAAAAAAAAAATAAACAAAATAATTAATGAAATAGACTATAATTTTCCAGATTAAATATCACAATACATACATATATAACAATAACAGTAAATAAATATACAAATGAAGATACAATAGGTAAATTTTAAAAATACATATATCTATAATAAATATCTTTACGAGATAGTAGTAGTTAGTTGTTACGTCACAAAAAAAAACTTGTTTTGCGATTCAGAAAAATCATCGAGACCCCATTCAGTAATTGAACTATTTACTTAGCTAAGTTTTTACGGAACCTTCAGTGCGCGAGTTCAACTCGCACTTGCTCAGTTTTTTGAGCAAAATAAAACTAGTTCTTTAAATATAAACTAGCATGAACCATCAATTACAAGGCTTTAAAGTTTTTAAATGATAAAGAAATTTATGCTCTTCATGTTGATGGTGTCTTCAAGCACATTTAAATATAAATCTAGTTTATTCAATCATCAGTTTAAATACTTATTTTTTTATGTTTAGGTCCAGCTGCATCGAGTCGCTCCGAAGGCTCGGAAGACGAGAGCGAGCGACGTCCCACCAGTGCTTCATCAGAAAGTGAACTGTCACATTCACCACAAACACAAGGATGGATATTGGTGAGTTTATCCTACTTTTACTACTAAATGTTATTGAATATTACTTTTTTTGGTAACAAAATTGGCACGTGCCATGAGAACCGCTATTCAAGATAAAGTATTCATCATTTATTTATTTCATTAATACCTACGGTCATCCGTCACTTACATTAATTAATTCAATTAGCGTATTCTTATAAAATTTAATATTGTTTTGGTTTGTTTTTTTTTCTATTTGATATAATGATGTGAAAAAAAAGACTATTTTATAAAGACAGTAGTTGAATTCGACTCGGTAATCAATTCTGAACATACTACTTATAGGAAGCGCGGTTATTATGTTACATGTTATATAATATTTTTAAAACGTCACTCCACATTAAAAATTAGTTATGAATTGTGGGTGTACGATAAGATTAATTAACGTGTAATAGTGTTTACTCATACTCTGAAAATAGGTCTGAACTTGTCTGAGGAGCGGGCTGAAAAGTATCACACTTTTCATCCGGAGTTTTACTTTCAACTAACAGCTGACAAATTTCTTCTTGTATTCGTAATGAAAAGCACAGTGCTTACCTCAGGGTTAAAGTTACTTATTTAGCCCCTCGAATTAGCGACCTCGCTACGATCGGCCGCCAACTCCTTCTCGGGACGAAATAACTAACTTTCACCCCTAGTGTAACAATGTACTATTTTTGAAAACCTATTTACATAGCCTGAGAAAGCTGGATGGACTAGCCGTACCACCCGTAATCTTCAACAACACGGTGATCCCGTTTGGCTCGGAGGTCAAGGATCTTGGTCTGTATGTCGATGCTTGTCTTGATTGGCGGAAGCAGATCACAAATGTCAGTCAAAAAGTCACTGGAACGTTACGGTCTCTCTATCGTTTGAAGAATATTCTCCCAGCTCACATTAAGGCAATGCTTGTACAGTCCCTAATCTTTCCCATAATCGACTATGCTGATGTGTGCTACTACGACCTGAATGCAGATCTCCTCAATAAACTTGACCGTCTTCTGAATAACTGCATTCGATTCGTTTTCAACCTACGTAAGTACGATCATGTATCTGAGCATCGTTCGTTTTTAAAATGGTTACCCATTCGTCAGCGCAGAGCGCTAAGGGCCTTAACTACCCTGTTCTCTTTTTTAGATAATCCTTCTTCCCCTTCTTATCTGATTTCAGAACTTCAATTTCTTTGCTCTGGGCACAATAAAAATCTTCGGTCTACCAATAATCGACTTCTACGATGTCCCTCACACCGTTCCGGGCTTATCCACTCCTCCTTTTTCGTTCAAGCGATATCCCTTTGGAATGCGCTGCCTCCGAATATCAGGATGGCGACTAGCCGATATTCTTTTAAAGTGAAGGCACGAGAGCATATTCGCAGGATGTTGGCAGAGTCATCATCGCACTGATTTCTTTTTTTCACTATAGCTCTGTTTATTTATATGTATGTATCTAAGTATGTATTTACATTTTATTTTTTATTTTTTTTTCTCATTTGTTTTCTCATTTATTAAGTTGCACCTGCCATGTTATGTTTCTGCACCACCCTAAGGTCGACTGGCAGATAATGCCTAAGGCATTAAGTCCGCCTTTGTACAACTTTGTGCATAAAGATTTAAATAAATAAATAAATTTACAAAATAAAGATCATTTATCGTTCTCAGACTCAAAACAACTACACACATACTACTACTAAGTCATTTGCAGCCAATTGCTCGATAACAATTGCATTTGTCCAAAGACATCAAGTCGGTCTATTTTTTATTAAATATTTCCAATATGAATGTACCTCCCTGACTCAGTTTTTTCTCTGTTTTGAAGGTCAAGAACGAGACAGAGTCCCCGGACACAGGTGACGTGGAAGGCTCGGTGTCCCTCCGCGCGCACCGCGCGTCGGCCCTGGCGCGCTGCTGCGAGGCGCTGGCCTTGGTTGTGCGAGATGTGGCGCATGTGACGCCATACAACTGTCGCGCCGCTGTACGAGCTGTCAGGCTGTTCGCGAGGGCTACGTTGCATGATGGTATGGGACGCATGTTATACATTACGTACACAGCAATAAACACAAAAGTTAGTTTAAATTCAACCTTAGGATTGGAGTGAAACCCCGTTGAGATGATAGCAATATGGCGACAGCGACTGTCACAGCCAATGCTGGGCACGTCATAATCATAGCATAGAATGATCATCATGGAAAATTATGGAAAGACATCTTCCATCTTCTGCATGGTCCTTACCGCACATTGTAAGTTTCTGCACTTAACTAGCAGAAAAAGCGCCCAGGTGTCACCATTGTGTAGACTGTCCGGAAGACTTGAGTGAAACACCGCCGTGTCATCGAAGGGACGATCGGCAGCAACTCGCTCTGGCGCCGGGCCGCACGTACAGGCCATGGTCCCCGGTAAGAAGGAGTCACAGAGGGGGTCGCCTTCAAGTACTAGCTTGCGAAGGAGGTGAAGGAAACGACCTTCGCCGGGATTCTAATCCTGATTTCCAGCCACCGTAGACGTGGGCTTGCGGGCAATGAGTAACTCGCCGTCCAGCTATCCGGTAACCGTCCGAACCGAGACCGCGTTGTCATGGACGCATAGTGTTCCATACACGCCTCAGAGAGATGTCAGAAAAACCGTAATAGCCCAGCAAGGATGCCGAAGCCTACTGATCATGGGTTTGACTGATGACTTTCGAAAGGGAAACACGGTGTCCTGGAACGCAAGGCAAAGAAGGGATATGGGGTAGGTTTTAGTCAGTAAAAGTCTGACACATGCTCCTACATCCTATAGCGGAATTTGCGGTAATTGGATAATTTCCTACCATAAAAATGCTTTTGCCGAACCCAATCTGAACGTTTTGAACCTCGGATATCAATAACTTGGAAAAATTCAACACGGATTCTAAAACCTTCCAATTCTAAAAGAGAAAAAACACATCATTTCAGCCGAAAGACGTCCACTGTTAGACATAGGCCTCCCCCAAGTGTAGCCACAACGACCGATCCTGTGCGACACATATTTTTTTATATTTATACTTACTAGTATTAAGAATCTGAAGAGTTTGTTCAAAATACTCATTCTTCAGGCAAGAAGTCCGGCAAGTCGCGGTCCGGACGCAAGTCACGGCCGAGTTCCGGCAGAAGACGCTACGATGACTCCAGCGATGAGGAAGTCGACACCCTCGACCAGTACCACATGGTCAGCATACAGGTAACCGCAACGCTTTGTTACTTAAAACCTTACAAAATTTCTCCGACTTGTGTCCACCATTCGTTGTTGACGGTACTACGGTCCGGACTAAGCGTTTCGTACCTGGTCGCCTGTTAAAATCTTCCCGTCCGATTATAATTTAGGTGTCTTCAAGTGAATAGGCTCTTAATAAACTAGTATTCTTCACCATCAACGATTGCATCAATGCTTATCATTAGATGGGATCGCAGTCCAGCACTGGCTGAAATAATTAAAAAAAAAAAAAGCAAATAACGAGTAACAACCATATTATTATACACACTTGTACAAGATTTCGCCTTTATAATACCAGTGTGATAATCCTTCATCAAAATTGTACAATATATTTGAAACTAGTTTTTAAAACGTCGTATGTTTGTCCTCAGCTACTAGACCTGATGCACACGCTACACAGCCGAACTGCACAGATATTCAAATGGTGGAGAGACGAGGCCGACCAAGGACAGAGTGAGTACTACTTGCTAACATGTCTACTCACTATACTAAGTCGCTCCCAAACCACGTAACAGATTTTGATGCGGTTTCTCGACTTGCCATAATCAAATTCAAATTCAAAATTCAAAATCATTTATTTCAAATATACCAAATGTAGGCACTTTTGAATAGTCAAATGTCGGTCAGTCCAAGAAAAGTGAACGTGGAAGAAACTCCATGGACACTCTTTTAAATCATATTATGTGTTACATATAATGTTTGTTTACATTATTTCTTGTTGCTTCTATTATGTGAGCACAGCATGTAGATAATAAAATTAAAATAAAAAATATATTAAAAGATAAAAACTGAATTAAGCTACTGGCAGCTAAGAGATGACCAGTCTCAACTGACGGCACCCGTTCACGAGCATGACGCCTGCTTCAGCCCCACTCAGCTCAACCATTTTCAAGGGAACCGAATGACCCAATACACGCGCCACCAACAGCGAGACATTTAAGTGAGCATGACAAACTCCTAACTGCCATGCTCGTAATGTCAAAAACAAAGAGAATAAAAAGTCGTAACCCAATAAAAATGCTTCATGGTACCTCACATTCACAAATAGGAAAAAAAAGTGCTTCTACATTAAACAATGCTATGGTTTTCAAAAACAAAAGTAATAAATGAATAAATAAATAAATCATGGCGATTAGTTCTTGTAAGCCTATAATTTAGGCTTATACAGGGTTAATTTGTACAAAAACAACAACCTTGCAGGATTGTATTACTAACATCATAAACAACAATTTTTGTTCTATGACTTTTCAAAATTAATCATATTTTCTTTCATCAGATTTTCATACAAAAACAAAAATAGTTAAATTAAACGTTATAAATATTACGAAGTCTATGCGAAGCAAGCGATAGTACAATAGCGGAGGGAAGTGGAGATCGGTCGGTGATATAGCAAAATACAGAGTTGAAATGTGTCAGATAGAACAGCAAAATCATGAAGGTTTGTTTTTCGTAAATGAATTATGTTTTGTAAAAAAAGTTGTTGTTTATAATGTTAGTAATACAGTCGTGCAAGGTTGTTAGTGTTTTACAAATAACCCTGTATAATAAAAACAAAAACTGCAATAGGAAAAGTTTGCAAAGATATTTATTGTACGAATATTTCCAGGTGCCGAAGATTACGACTTATGGGAGGTAGCGTGGAAACCATTGCTTCAAGGCATCGCACAATTTTGCACGGATAGACGGAAACAGGTTAGTTTTATATAGGAAAACATAATACTGAAGTTTGTTTGGTCGTTTAGAATACAGCCCCCCTAGCCATGTTACAACCGTTTCGCTAGCGTCGAACGCTTTGAGTTGACCTTGCCGCCAATTCTTTTGTTCTGACCACTTGACTGAGCGTTGAGACGACGTACATTTGAAGCTTTCTACTAGCGTTAACTATTGCAACTTGGCTAGGGGTACAGATTCTACCTTCTATTGTATTTTGACTGGCCTGTTGGTCTAGTGGTTAGTGACTCTGACTGCTATGCCAGAGGTCGTGGGTTCGATTCCCACCCAGAACAAATGTTTATGTGATGAGCATGATCATTTGTTGTGTGTCTGGGTCTAATTTATCCTACTAATATTATAAATGCGAAAGTTTGTATGTATAGATGGATGTATGGATGTTTGTTACTCTTTCACCTACCTGTGTGCTGTACTGTAACTGTGTGTGCTGTATTCATTAATAAAATTAGAATATTCAAGGATGTAACGCTACATATAAATAGATAAAAATGGGTCACCTGTGGACAAATATGACAATATCTGAGCCTAAAGTATATTTTTTAGTTGTTCACTATATGAGCGAAGGTGCGATGTAATTATATGTTTAGAAATCTTTCACATTGAATTTTTTTTTCCAAAAGCTGCAGTTTTTTTTTTTTTAAATAAACGTATTTCCTGGAAAAAGTTTCGAGAAATATTAGAGTGAATAACGAAATTGCCGAATGCCAACAGAGCGTTCAGTTGTTATCTCCCTTTTTGCGCGTTGCCTGTTTATCAAACATTGTGTTGGATGAACCAAGAAGCTTTTAAACCGAGCTCAGGTTGATGATAGACGGGTCGAAAACGGGCCTTCTTAAACAAATCAAATAAATTTTCTTTCTTCTCCATCAGGTGTCAAACAGCGCAATAGCCTACCTGCAACGGGCACTCCTAGTCCCCGGCCTCTCCGCGATGGGCGGCAACGGCTGGGAAGCGTGCTTCCAGAGCGTACTGTTCCCTCTACTGGAGCAGCTGCCCAGAAGAGCTGATGCCACGGCGCGTGCTAACACTATCATGTGCAAGGTATGCTATAGACCTCAGTACTGCTGCTCTACATCGCTGGGAGGCGTGCTTCCAGAGCGTACTGTTCCCTCTACTGGAGCAGCTGTCCAGAAGAGCTGATGCCACGGCGCGGGCTAACACTATCATGTGCAAGGTATGCTATAGACCTCAGTACTGCTGCTCTACATCGCTGGGAGGCGTGCTTCCAGAGCGTACTGTTCCCTCTACTGGAGGAGCTGCCCAGAAGAGCTGATGCCACGGCGCGGGCTAACACTATCATGTGCAAGGTATGCTATAGACCTCAGCACTGCTGCTCTACATCGCTGGGAGGCGTGCTTCCAGAGCGTACTGTTCCCTCTACTGGAGCAGCTGCCCAGAAGAGCTGATGCCACGGCGCGGGCTAACACTATCATGTGCAAGGTATGCTATAGACCTCAGCACTGCTGCTCTACATCGCTGGGAGGCGTGCTTCCAGAGCGTACTGTTCCCTCTACTGGAGCAGCTGCCCAGAAGAGCTGATGCCACGGCGCGGGCTAACACTATCATGTGCAAGGTATGCTATAGACCTCAGTACTGCTGCTCTACATCGCTGGGAGGCGTGCTTCCAGAGCGTACTGTTCCCTCTACTGGAGCAGCTGCCCAGAAGAGCTGATGCCACGGCGCGGGCTAACACTATCATGTGCAAGGTATGCTATAGACCTCAGCACTGCTGCTCTACATCGCTGGGAGGCGTGCTTCCAGAGCGTACTGTTCCCTCTACTGGAGCAGCTGCCCAGAAGAGCTGATGCCACGGCGCGGGCTAACACTATCATGTGGAAGGTATGCTGCAGACCCCCGTATTACTACTTTACAATGGCTGGAAGGCGTGCTTCTAGAGTGTAGGTACTGTTTCTTCTACTTGAGTATCAGCTCTGTATTACATCTTATTGCGCGATCAGATTTCCGAAAACTTTACGATGATTTTCGAAGAACGTGAAATCTAGGTTTAACTGTAAGTTCTTCATCTTGTATAGTTTTGTAAATTGTTGTGTTTTTTTGTGTAAGAAGACAGCCAAGAAAATAGAGCAGTCAGCAATCTAGGTGGCCGGTCACCATCCCTCGCATGATGTAACTGTGGCAGCCAGCCGCGTCATGCGAGGGGTGAGGTCCTGCGCAGCCGGTCGCACCCCGATGGCACTTCCTGATGGTTGCTGAGGGGACAACTATTAGCCGAGCATCTATTAGTACCCGGCTAAGAGTAAACCGCTCTTCAACACACTCCAACAGTCAAGACAAGCAGCTGGAGGACAACGAGGAACACATTCGAAGAGTTCAATTGTTTCGACTGGCCTGGTGTCATCATCATCATCATTTCAACGAACTATCGCAAGAACTCATGTATAATAAGAACTTGTCGTACGTTTAATACGGTGTGTCAGGATGTCGACCTTGATTTGTTCGCTACCAATATTAAAAAGGTAAAGAAAACTTTAGCCGATCGATTTTTTGTAACAAATCAAACCTTTTTTTTTTGTATTGTATGAGCTCTATTGCGTTAACCTTACGCCGCGCTGTTGTCGTCATAATTTACCTAAGTCACTTACATTAGTATATGAACGTAACGAAACGATCGTATACGAAAGTATAGAACAAGCTACGAGCTAACCTGGTTAGCTCGTAAACCTCTTATTCATCAGTCCAGTGAAGTCTTGCACCTCTGCGGCACTTCCTGCAAGTTGCTGAGGGGACCGCAATAAACCATGCACTAATTAGTAAATCGCTTATTGTAAACCTCTCTTCAACACACTCCACAGTCAAGTCCAGCATCTGCTACTCGACGAGGGACACATTTGAAAAGTTCTGTTTTTTTTTTCTCTCGACGGGGAAAATCATCATTGACGAAACCCGCTCTTGGGTGGAGCGGGAGACAGTGTCAGAGTCTTACTGACTAAAAACCCCGCGCCGTTCCTTCTAGCCTTCATACCGGGGCTCTAGTTTCCTTTCGGATAACCCCGACCCCGGTAGGCTTCGACCCAGCTGGGCCCTTCCTGTTGCTGACAACTCCTTGAGGCGCGCGGGAACAGTGCGCGCCGTCGACGCCTTGGCTCGGTCCGGACAGTTACCGGACGATCGGACAGCGAGCCACCTATAGCTCGCTGTCTACGAGCCCGCGTCTACGGTGGCTGGAAATCGGGGCTGGAACCCCGGTGGCGCCGGCGGTGAGGGCGCCGTTGCCTGATGCGGTCGGCCTCCTCCTTTGCTAGCATTACTGCTTCGCAGAAGGAGGCGACCGCCTGCCACTCCTCCTCGCTCCGGACCATGGCCTGAACCAAGGCCCGGCGCGAGTGGTCTCCGCCGCCGATCGCCCCCACGAGGGCACGGCGTTGCTCCGCCCAAGCAGGGCACACCTCAACTGTGTGCTCCACCGTGTCCTCCGGGCGTATTGCTGTCCATGTGGTGTTATGATTTCGTGTTGTATAATTCCTTTATTTCGACTTTAAATGTACAACATTAGATTTGGCATACAGGGTGTAAGGGACAGCCCTCCACAAGCTTCAAGGGCTTGCTCAGTAGACAAAACTGAACAACCTTCCACAAGATTTTTTTTCAGGAATCGAAAAAAAATCGGCTTCAATACTTAATAATTTATTGCATTCCATATGTGTGTATGATTGTATATACATATATTTAAAAAAAAGAATCAATATGGACCCTGTCGGGCACAGCAAAGCTAGGGGACTTCATACAAACTGTCCAATCAAGTTTTTAATGTTGTATCATGAGGCTATTTATTTTTTCGTTTCCTGAAAAAATTGCTAGTGGAAGGTTGTTCAGTTTCGGCTACTGAGCAAGCCCTTAAAGTTTGTGGAGGGCTGTCCCTTACACCTTGTATATGAAACCCGAAATACGTCTCTAGTATTTTTATGTAAAGAATTTTTTACCACATTTCATAAATGTATCATGAAAACTCACAAAATTGTAAGCTTGATATGTTACATGGTTGCCCGCACGAATACATGGTCACCGGGCCATCCGGGCGACTGAGGGGTTGTTTTGCTCTCACACCTAGCTGTGCACTGGCGTTTTGCCCGCTATAACCTGCCCATAACCTGTCTTGTACTTAGTGTCGGAGGTACCCAACTTCTTACCTTATTTTTTTTTTTTTTTTGGGTATAAATATAACAGTGTAAACATTTTTGGAATGGATTCAGTTACTGATTCTGAACAAACTATATTCAGGTTTCATAAATAATAAATATAATCTTTTATATATATATTTTCATTAATATGTCGTTATTAATCATGATATCTGATTTCTCGTACTTGTTTCCTTATTTTTGTTCATGAATTTGATTGTGCCTTGTGTATTTCGCATATTACGCATTATACGCAATATTTTTGTCTTGTGGATTTTTCATAAATATCAATATATTTGTCTTTTTTTTATTTTGTCCTCCATGATGTATAATAAATAAATATTTGTTTGTTCTTATCCTTTTTATCCTTGCATTATTAGTACTTTTTTGTTTCAAAGTTTAGCAAATAGTCTCTAAAGCGGTTAATATTTTAATAGTTATTCAGATATATATAAAGAAATACTACATGTTTCTATTGTGTGAAAGATTTAAGTGAACTTCTGGTAATATCCAGTAGTTTCTTTAAAAAAATGTCTTCTGTAAAATTAGCTCACTGGTTGATGAGCCACTCAGGCACTGCGCAAACGGAGACACTTTTATGTTCCAGTTACAGTACGCGTCAAATAACTTCGCCGCTCTGAAGTTAGGCTTTCCTTACAACGGCGCAGGTACTATCGAGTGGTATAGGTGCGAGCGGAACACAAGCTGGTATCGGACGTATACAAGCGACTGAGATAGAAACGTAACACTGAGGTTCGCGCATGCGCAGTGCTGTCTTTTTCGTAAAATTGACTAATGCGCAGTGAATGTAGCCAACTTCAGAGCGGCAAAGTTATTTGACGCGTACTGTACTGACACCGAACACTTTTTGATCGTCATGAGTATGTATCAAGTGGAAGCAACTGGACACAAAGAATGTTTACCTATGCGCAGGGTGTAGATGATTAAATACTGGTTCTATAGAAATCAAATATTTATCGGTAGCTTGTATCTAAGACACGTTTGCCCTGTCTTAAGCGCTATGGCGGCGTTCTGTCATTCCCTTATATTATTCCCCAATATCGTGTCATCCTACCTCCCTTACCTCTTTATTTACTCATATCACTGTTGCCCCTCCCCCAGGTGTTCCTGCAGCACCTGTCGGCCCTCTCCCCGCGGCCCACGTTCGGCGCGCTGTGGGTGCGCGTGGTGGAGGTGGCGCGCGCGCTGGTGTCGGCGTCGCCGGACGACCCGCTCACGGAAGCGGCGCTGGAGTCGCTCAAGAACATGATACTGGTCATGGACTCTGTCAGGGTGAGTTATACATGTACATTGCACTTCGCTCCTGTAGACTATCCATCAGAAGCCGTTTATATTTATAGAGTACTAGCGACCCGCCCCGGCTTCGCTCGGGTGTTTCTCCACTATTTAATGGATGTTATTATACATATAAACCTTCCTCTTGAATCACTCTATCTATTAAAAAAAACCGCATCAAAATCCGTTGCGTGGTTTTAAAGATTTAAGCGCACATAGGGATATAGGGACAGAAAAAGCGACTTTGTTTTATACTATGTAGTGATAATGTGAAAATTACACAAAGCGATGCCAAACTCAGCTCCATCCGGGAAATAATTTTCTGCGATTTTCTACTATATTAAAGGTAATGCAATTTTTTTTGCGTGTTGTCTATTGATTACCCAGTTTGGATATGACGTGCACCAGCGAGCTAGATTCGGTCTTAGTGGTCTGCTATAATTTACCAATTTATTATCCCCGCAAAATACCAGTTTTACCTCCTACTAATTACCTCCAGGTTGGGGACTGTGGCTTAAGAGTTATGGTATATACACCATGGTGGCGCAACTGGTCGCGCCACCATGGTGTCCCGGTAAAATATAGCCCTTAGAATCGTGTGAAAGTAGAATAAACATTTAAATTGTGCAATTTGTTTATAACCACTTAGTACTGAACTAATTAGGATAATTCTATGTTAAACTGGTTTATTTAGTGTAAGGATATTACGGAATTCGGCTAACCTGTCATTATCGGAGGCATGTAAAATTAATTATCACGATGGCTCAAATACAGGCTAACCACATCGTCTCACATCACGGTGTCATATTCACTGTACTTCAAATTGGATACCTACTTTTTAATGTTAGTAAACTTTTGTAAATTTTTTTGGTTTAGGTTTAGGTTTTCCATCTCGTCAGTCTTTTTTACAATTAGCTTCGGGGTGGCTTCCAATCTAACCAAATGCAGCTGCTTATCAGACCACGACCTAGTTACTGTGCAACACGATACTCCTTGCATAGACTGATGGTCAGACTTTTAGGCAACTGAGTATCAGTAACGATTGTCAAAGATCTAAAAATATTAACCGGGATCAACTACTTGACGTGCTTCTCAAGGCACGGGGAATCGGTAATGTCCTGGATAAACTTAAAAAGTACAGGTGAATTGGAAAAATCACTTGGTGCTTGCCCGCTCTCAAACCCTAGCTACTCGGCTCTATTTACGTAAATAATTACTCATGCTTAATTATGCAGAGCAGTGGTGGCCCTAACGGCCCCGACTTACGAGTTGTAGGACACGAGTTCACACCTAGTCAGGCGCAATACTTTATGTAATTTATTTCTTTACCACTGCTCTCAAAACGGTGAAGGAAAACATCATAAGGAAACCGAATCTAGAACTAAAAATTCGAAGACAAGTGATATTCTCCAAATTGCACTGGGCCCGCGTGGTAGATTACAGCCCATTCCCTCTCCTAGAGAGAAGAGACCTGAGTTCCACCAGTGGGAACATTAAAAGGCGGATTATGCTATTTATTATTATGCTTAATTTTAGATATTCAGCAACGGAGACGGCTACAATGATCTGTGGTACATCACTTGGGACAAGATCAACGAATTCCTTCCTAACTTGAAAGAAGAGTTATTCCCTCAAGGTAAGTAGTTCTTCAAGCGCATGCGCACACACAGGTGCACTCTTTTCCTTTACTCTCATAGTCCGATGGGACGGCTAACAATGTGGAGGACCATTGGTTAATTGGCTCCGTTCGTTCTTTTTGTGATTGATGTTGCAGCCAAGATTAATTAATACAACGATAGTTACTATTTAAATTAGTAAAAAAAGAACACGTTGCCCCACACACTAGTAATACTCGTCGTTGGTGCATTCTCAAACGTGTAAACTTACATACACAAGACACTGAGACCCGAAACAATTGTGTATCTCTGGGTCATATAAATATTTGTTCACTGCACCAATTAAACTCGCGACACGCAGCGCAGCAGCCAATCGATCAACCACTGTGCCAATCGTGCCGTCAAAGTATGAACGATACTGAATTGTGATATTTCTATAGCTTTTTAAGTATCAGTTTTATAGATAAAAATTTACTTACCCAATCAAACCCTTTCGGTTCGGACACGATCAGCGCAACCTGTATTGTATTTCTGTACTAGCTTTGCCCGCGCGGCTTCGCTCCCGCTCTTCCCTACTCCACCCTACTATACCCTACTCTACCCTACTCTACCCTACTCTACCCTACTCTACCCTACTCTACCCTACTCTACCCTACTCTACCCTACTCTACCCTACTCTACCCTACTCTACCCTACTCTACCCTACTCTACCCTACTCTACCCTACTCTACCCTACTCTACCCTACTCTACCCTACTCTACCCTACTCTACCCTACTCTACCCTACTCTACCCTACTCTACCCTACTCTACCCTACTCTACCCTACTCTACCCTACTCTACCCTACTCTACCCTACTCTACCCTACTCTACCCTACTCTACCCTACTCTACCCTACTCTACCCTACTCTAACCTACCCTAACCTACCCTACCCTACTCTACCCTACTCTACCCTACACTACCCTAATTTTTTTTTTCTATAAGAACCTTCTCCTCACAATAACAATCACAACAAAAAAAAAATCAGCCAAATCGGTCAAGCCGTTTTCATGCCAAGTCGTGACAACGGAAAACGGGGGTCATTTTTATATATATAGATTATTATTTTTCATTACTCATACTCTGCAAGTAGGTCTGAAGTTGTCTGAGGAGCGGGCTGAAAAGTATCACACTTTTTATCCCTAGGGAGTTTTACTTTCACCTAACAGCTATAAAATTATAAAAAAAAAAAAAACTAGTTCTGTCTTCTTGTATTCGTAATGAAAAGCACAATGCTTACCTCGGGGTTAAAGTTACTTATTTAGTCCCTCGAATTAGCGACCTCGCTACGCTCGGCCGCCAACTATTTCTCGGGACGAAATAAGTAACTTTCACCCCTAGTGTAACAATGTACTATTTCATTACTCATACTCTGAAAGTAGGTCTGAAGTTGTCTGAGGAGCGGGCTGAAAAGTATGACACTTTTCATCCCTAGGGAGTTTTACTTTCAACTAACAGCTGTCAAATTATTAAAAAAAAACTAGGTCTATCTTCTTCTATTCGTAATTAAAAGCACAGTGCTTACCTCGGGGTTAAAGTTACGTAATTTTCACCCCTAGTGTAACAATGAACTATTGTGTTGTTGCCTATAGTATTGAATTGAATAAAGTCTATTCTATTCAATTGCTAATACGATAATTACAGGCATTTTGAAGAACATAAACCTTACAAACCATTATTTGTTTCAGTAAAAGACAACGCGAAACCCGCAGCAAGCCTACCAAGCCACATGCAGCAATCCCTCCCCTCGCCACTTCCCACCCTCGTTCCTCCCGGCCCCGCCAGTACGCCAACCTTAGTACCTATCCCATCCCATACACAACAAGCACAGATACCATCACCAACCATCTTACAAGGGCAGATTCCATCGCCAACATTGGCCCATTCGCCTGTGAACATTGCGCAGACGCCGCCGTTGGTTGCCAACGCGCCAACGTTGGTGGCGCCTACGCCAATCAGTGGCATGGTGCCTATTAGGAACCCTTTGTATGACCAGGCTGGGTTGACGTCTTCGGTGCTACTACAGCCTTTGAATGAGGTTGGTTTTGTCAAAATTATTGATGAATATTTAAGTCTTGTCGAGTGATTTGGTTAAAAACGTATTTTGATGTTTAAATTACTACAATAAATGCTTTTATTTGAAATTAACAAACAATTATTGTATTTAACATCTTCATCCAACTTAAATTTTGATTTCGTGTCTTTTAACTTAAGAAAACCAATTGTTTTACGTTTGTGCTTTTAAAACCATACAGTGTAATAGTTAATGCTTTTGTCTGTTTTCAAATTCTTTTATCCAGTTACTAAGACCAGATCCTACTTATAAAACTACTAGCTGATCTGACAAACGTAGTTCTGTCATATAAATTATCAAAAAAGGGGTGGGGACAGGAGCGTCAAAAATAGCCTACGAACTTGTCAGGCCTTCAAACCTACCAAATATACACAAAAAAAAATCATAAAATTCCGTCAATCCGTTTCATAGGACGACGATAACTAACACTTCACATGAGATTTTTATTACTATTAGATTATTATTTAAATACAAATTATTTAAATATAAATACAAATTGAAAACTTTACATCAAGAAAAAAAAAAGTTAGGTCTTGTCTAAACAGTGAGATATTGACATTATGACAATACATAATCGGTAAAGCAGATTTTATCACGCATGAAGCAAACAAAAATAAACTTAAAGGTGACGAAACTATTCTTGCTGAGACTGTTCATAATGTCTTATAATAAATAACTTTTTCTTTCGACCCCATCCTTACTCAAAATTCTCTGTTCCAGATGATATCAACCCCCATCGGCATGTCGATCCAATCACAAATGCCGATGCTGTACCCTCAGAACGTTGAGCCTCAGCCGACTAGACCCGACCTCATCCGCGTGGACCAAAGACCAGACATCACCCAACCTACCATACAACCACCGACAAACCCTTACAGGAACCTGAACTTGAACCAACCGGACATTACACGGTCAGATAACACACACAACTTAATAAACATACATTATAACGAGAACATTATACTACCTGAAACTAAGAGTGAGATATATGCAGACTATCTAACAAACCCCTATAACGAAATAAAAGACGTAACTCAAAAAGAAGCCACTCTATACGAACCAGAAAATCCCAAAAAAGATGAACTACAAAACCCCCTATTAACCGTCCTAGATAAAAAATCTTATAGTGCAAATACAACACCTATGCATAGTAATAATAAAGCACAGTTTGGCTCGAGTGACAATGTGAGGCAGGAATCAGGGATTTTCAACTTTTCGAGTTACTTCGGGTCGGTGAGTGAAGCTATAGGACCGGGGTCTGAGGTCTTCGATACCCTTATGTCTACGCAAGAGGGATAGCTAGACCTGGATGTTGGAACGTGGTTGTAGATTTTAAATTTAAGAGCGTAGTTGGCACTGAACTCTACTGTTTACCACACAGGACTGGCGGCCGTCATAGTCACAAAATAGGCAGGTACAGAAGTCAATCTCATGTATGTACTTCACTTTTTATACCTACGCTAGGCGATCGCGCCGAACTGTACGAGAGTGACCGGGCGATTGATCCGACATATCGTGTTCATGAGCGGTGCCTAAGTGTGCGTTACTCGAGCGGGCTTTATATTTAGTTTGACTTCTGTTCCTATCTATTTTATGTCATAGTGCTTTTGTGCCCCTTTTGATTAATTTGTGTAATTTATTTCATCACCACTGCTCTCAAAACGGTGAAGGAAAACATCGTAAGGAAACCGGCATGTCCTAGAACCAAAAATTAGGAGACATGTGATATTCACCAACCCGCACTGGGTCCGCGTGCGTGAAGAAGCCTCAGTCCCAGCAGTGGGAATATTTAAAAGGCTGATGGTGATGAAAAAAAAATATCACAAAATTTGAACGAAATTAACTCAAAATGCAAAAATAGTTCAGAGCTGCACACTTCTTTGCCGCCATTTGCATTATCAGTCAAAATTAGTTCTCTCGACGCCCGCGAGTGGCGCTTCAAACAGGCACAATAAATTAGCTGTCAAACATAAGGAACAGCCTGTCCAGTGGTATATATTAGAGGTCAGTGGTAGTTGGACCAGAAAAATGGAAAGTTAAAGGATTTGTTGGACTGCAATCTACTATTAGATAGGTATTTAATAATGACAGTTGCAATTAATGTGAAATTATTGTTTGTTTTTAATTTAATTTCGGGAGCAATATAATTGTTCCTTGTTCGTTTTTTTATAAACTGACTGATGCTCTTGAAAATAGTGCCGTCAATTTGTGAGATTTAGAAAGTTTCTGGTCTAACTATACCTGCAGCCTAGTTAGAAAAATTACTTTTATCTTTGTTAAAAATAAAATACAGTTTTATGAAATTATATCTTATCTATCACGGGATTATGAACCCTGACACCTTATTATAAAGTCCATTTTAAATATTACGGCTACCACATTCTATCTATTGACTATGTATTCATTTGTTTTTTTTTTTAAGTTTTTATTAAAATCGAATTAAAATTGTGATTTCAAGTGATAGTAAAGTTAATATATCGGCCTAACTTAACAGCAAAATGTTTTCTTTTTTAATTTATTTTAGATTTATTGTTTTATGTGTTACATTATTTACATT
Organism: Mythimna lalbum; assembly: GCA_949319445.1. Taxonomy (NCBI): domain Eukaryota; kingdom Metazoa; phylum Arthropoda; class Insecta; order Lepidoptera; family Noctuidae; genus Mythimna; species Mythimna lalbum. The sequence goes on along the minus strand of OX439362.1, from coordinate 19,157,055 downwards.
CCAGGCCAATATATTTTTATATTTATTATATTTAAAGCTGTTTTTACTAGGTGACAAAATGTTGTGTTGGCAATAGGAATAACATCTAACTACAAATCTGCTAATTAACTTTTTAGGCATTTTTGTTTTTCATCAAATTATTCTACGCTCTGGGCAAAGCGAGAGAATTTTAGACTTTGACTAAAATCCACCTGTGTTTCTTCAGTTGCCTTGGTAACTTCTTTCGTACAAACCCGCAGCCTCGGCGGACATCAGCCCCAACTGGCCCTGTACACCTCATCGGACGGTGACCTATTGTGTTGAAACTTTTCGTGATACCACTTTTCGTAATTACTATAGTCGTGCCTTTGTACTTGTGAGAGTGGAGTGGAGAGCAGTGGTGGCCGAGTAGTCGAGTTGTAGGTTGTGGGTTCGAACTCAGCCAGGCGCATTACTTTGTGTAATTAATTTCATCACCACTGCTCTCAAAACGGTGAAGGACAACATCGTGAGGAAACCGGCATGTCCTAGAACCAAAAATTCGAAGAAGCCCACGTGGTGGATTACGGCTCTTTCCCTCTCCTAGAGAGGAGGCTTGAGTCCTAGCAGTGGGAATATTAAAAAAAAAGGCTGATGATGATGCCTTTGTATCTTTGTATTTCTCAAAATGTCTACCAACTTTTGTCGCCTAACAAATAAACAGCTTATTACATTTAGTTAATTATATCTTAAGTTGTTCTGTTCCTTCTTCCATGATCTTTATATTCATAGTTCTAGAACAGTACTCAGGACTTAAATATGTACACATCGTCCTTTTAGGAAGAGGCTTTCTTCAATTGACTCGGGTGTAATGTAGTCCATACACCTTGAACATTACACTATGTTGAACGAAACGCGTAAGTGCCACGAAATACATGGCGCTTAACATTGCAAATACCGTAATTAGAGACACAATAGAAAAACAATGAGATAGCGAACGCTTGGAGTTTAACCTTTTCGATGCCCATCTATATACTTAATACGCGATGTGTCCTCCAGCGCCACGCAACAAATTGTTTCTATGTTAAACTAACTAACAAATGTTTATATTGAATATAAAACAAACAAGATTTTAATATGTGTGAAAAAGTTAAAAATATGGCTTATAACAGGGCAATTTTCCATAAAAACAAAATAAAAGGTTCAAAGTCGTAAATTTATTTTATACTATTATTACGTCTAATCAAGTAGTGGCGCTGAGGGCACGAAAATCTCGAACTTGTATACAAGTGATTGGCGTTCAAAAGGTTAAGGAATTAACTGCCGCACTCAGAGACGTCATTTAACTTTAATGTCAATTAAAGCAAAACCTAAGGTACTTAACGTCATAAAGATATAGACTATTATTCAATGACAAAATTAGTAAATCAGAGATTAGCGTTAATGGGCGTCTCTGAGTGCGGCAGTAAGACATTTTGGTCACGAGAAAAAAGTATTCTCTAAAAGCTATTTTAGCGCCTTTTTTTTAATAGTTCTGTAAGACGACATAATGCCTATGCAGCGCTGCAGCGAACTTTTGTTATAACTTTTGACAAATTGTTTCTATGAACGTGCTTGTCTATTACTAAGTAAGTCAATGCTATAAGTCGTTGCTTATAGTAATAGAGACAACAATAAAATGAAACATTGTTTTTTTTACTTTCTAAAGTTCAAAATAGCCAGACGTGTCCACTCATAAATTGATAAAACAATTTGTAATTTAGATATATGTATGATTCCACATGCCTGTCTGTTGCTATGCTTTTCTTTCTATTCAAGCAGAGTATCAGCGCTTAGTAACTCTTCAATACTGAATTCGCATAGATTAAACATTCAAACAAACCTTTTTCATTGTCCGATCAACCGATTTTGACCTCTATTCCGTAAGCATAAGGATGGAATTAAAAGCACCGAAGTGGTAAAAATGCCAACTATTTACTGCAGCCGCCATTTTTCATGCCACCAACGCAATAAAAGTCAAAATCGCTTGAACAGACAGCAAAAAGAAGGTTTGTATAAATGTATAATGTTCACGCGAATAGAGTATAGAGGACCTAAGCATAATGCTGAGGTTTCAGCCTTTTGTTTCCGATAGTTCTGTGTATCTGGTTACTTGAATGTTTCTATTCAAGACTAGCTTTTACCTTCGTATATAAAATATCCTATGTCTCTCACGAATAAAGCTTTCTATTGGTGGAAAAATGTTAGCAATCAGATCCGTACTTTCAGAGATTACCTCCTACAAAAAAAAACTTTACCTCTTTATAGTGTGGAAGATAATTTCAGTTAATCATCACAAAGTCTAGCATCGACTGTATGACTTTGTGTATTTTTGGCTGCCTCCACGTGAAAGTGGATTTTCCAAAATTCACCCCCTAAGGGGGAAAATCCTTATTCTTTATGTTCTAGGTCCAACAGTTTGTGTTGAGCGTTGATTAGTTAATAAGCGAGTCAGAAATTTGCGCGACATATCGAGCGGGGCGTCATTGGAAAGCGGGCGCGTGGTGCTATGAGAGGCGTCTCGTGGCGTGCTTCAAACATTTTCATAGTTTAGTTCTTACCGCTCGCCGCCCCGCACCGCTCACAGTGGCAAGGTCGTCGTAGACATTTTTATACTATAGTATTAAAATAGTCCTAAAAAGTATGATCCTATTTCGCGTAGCAAATAAAGTTATATCTTGAGTCTCTTCGCACAGCATCGCGTCGCGTCTCGGTGTGAACTAACCCTAAGTTTATTTTATTCTATTGTAATGATGATGACGATGTAATCTTCTTTCTATAGCTCGATGTGACGTATTTAAGGCTAGGTACTGTTAATGTAGTTGAAATTAAAAAGCTTCAAGGTGGCTAGTGTTTCGGACTTGAGGGAACATGTACTGTAAATTGTGTAATTATCTACATTTCGTTTTGTATAGAGAGTCATATATACTAACTATTGTATCAGTGTAATATAATGTTTAACAATTTATTAATAAAAACGTGTTTAACATAACCAGATTATTATTTCTGGGTCCATTCACTATTGACAATTCACTAGATGGTAAAAGATGATGTAGGCGAAAATGAAGCACGCTTATAACTTGTTGTGCTACTTGGGTTGTTTAGAAGTAACACATTTACGCTTGAGGCCCCAGGTTGTAAAGCACTGACCCCGGCAGAGAATTCGGCTCCAAGCACAATAAAGCACGCTTGCCTAGAAGTATCCTTTCCACTCTTGATTTAGAGACCCCCATGGAGGTTGTTGCTATCAGTACCCCTTGCCAAGTTGATTATTTGCAATCGTTAACGCTAATAGAAAACTTCAAATGTACGGGAATGACGTCAACTCAACGCTCAGTCACGTGGTCAAAACAAAAGGATCGAGGGCATGGTCAACTCGAGGCGTTTGGCGCAAGCGAAACGGTTGTAACTTGGCTAGAGGGGGCTAGAAAAATTCCAGCAGAGAATTTCGCTCCACGCACATGGTAGGCTTGCCTAGAAGTAACCCTTCCACTCTTGACTTGAAAGACCCCCAGGTTGTAACTAACAGGAAGTACAGACTCCGACAGGGAATTCCACTCCACGCACAGTGCAATGATCTACAGTTGTTTCTGGTTTGGGTATCTTGTGTTTGTGAATTTACTTGTTTATGAACATGCCCACGATACAGGAGTAATTCCTAGACTGGGACGTTTTAAAAAAATAGAATCGAATAAATGTGTTTCCAAAACCGTTGTATGGGTGGTATTTTAGCCTCTTTATCCAGGTTCCTTATACTGCAGGATTTTTATAGGTTTTCATTGCTTATTATGTCATAACATAGGCCTTTTTCTGCTAGGAACCACTTGATCTAAAACACCACTCGCTTGCAATGCAGTAGATAGATATAGTCTATAGTACCATTACCATGGAGGCTCGTAAGTACCTTGGTTGCTGGTAAAAATCATAAAGATTTGATTGACTCGACCTAGGAATCGAACCCTTGATCTAAATCGCCTTTAATACATTGACTAACCTAATTTCTCAAGGATAATACAATAAAACAAACAAATGATATAAAAAACAACAGTATATTAATCAAATTTACATTATTTACACATTTGTACAAAATATAATCGAGACTACCTTCACAGAAGGCATAATCAGGCACTTTACACGCTATAACTTAAATACTGAGTCAATACACTAGCGCATGCACAAACGTCACATCACACCCTCGACACGTGTAATGGTCTCTTGTAGTAGGGGTGATGCGCCCGCAGAAGTGGGGGGGCACAGCATGGGGCTTTACGAGGGGGGCACAGGGCTCTTCGCCAGACCGCAGCAGATTTCCTCGACCATGCCCAAGCTCCGGCTGCGATACCGCATGACAGTCCCAAACAGACCGATAGCCCACTCGAACCAGCACCTTCTTCCACCTTCCCAGCGTCCAACGCTACGAGTAAAGCGAGACCGCTTCGAGACTCCCTCGATCGAGCTTCTAAAACTCGCGCTCCTGTTCCCAAAGAGGCTAGTATAAAATATAGCAGACCAGCCGCCGCTGCGCGTGCTGCCAGTCTTCCCACTCTCTTTGCTCCTCTCGAATCTAAGGCACGTCTCACCCTCATTATACCAGGACACGCTCCTATAGCCAAAGCCACGGACGTAACAAGTAAAGCGCCTCTGGGCACTCCAACCAACGCTGCTGCAGCCGCATCAGATATTCCGCAAGTTCCCGTCAGCTCATCAGCCGTTACTCTTCTTAGAGCCAAAGCAGCTGCCGTCCATGCGCCTGCCCAACCCCAGGAAACAGCGTGGAGGTACGCTGCTGCCCTTTCTAAGGCTTCAGTAGACCATTCACTGGCTGCAGTCAAATACCATGCGACACAAGCGTTCGCGAACCATGCATCTGCTGCTAATGTGAAGTAGTAAGTAAGAGAGAAGAAGGCGACGCATGTTGGTGATGCTAAGCCGTCGACAGCTAACGTGGTACCAGAGCAGGACACAATCTTAGGTCCCAACCATCCTCTTGTAACATGTGCTAAAGCGACAATCGCGTGGCAAGCTGCCATCCAGACGATCGGCCTCTCTGGGTATCTGTACCGTGAGGGTTCTGCACAGAATGTGAGCAGCGCGAACGAAGTTGACAGCAGAGAGAACCATGCTAGTGTGTTCATCCAGATTTCTGCTTTCCTCTTGTCTCCTTGGCTGTATCTTGCGTGTTGTCCACACGCCGGCCAGCACTCTCCAGTTGGCGCTCTAGTATGTGCAGGTGGACATCCATGTTCTCTTATGTCATGGTCATGGAACGGCCAGCGGGAAGCCGGTGGTGGTTCAGGTTCTGATTCGCTTGCGTTTGGGGGTCGCATGCACAGTCTCCTGTCAGCTCGAAGAGGGAAAGCAGAGCAGTCCAGGACGATTGACGGTAGCATCAGCTTCAGTTGTTCCTTGCAGTCATCAACGACGGATTCGCACAGCGCTCTGCAGGCGCTGACGGATCCCGAGACCTCCTCAGAGCAGAGCGGGGCGAAGGCCGAGCAGAGCAGGAACCGAGCGTGCACCGAACACCCGCTCGCCAGAATGCCGGTGAATGACACCATCTGGAAAAACAGAAAAGGGAATATTAGGACATGGTTTTAAAAGTTATAATTTTGACGGCAAATTCACTTGTGGATGCGTTTTTTGTTGTTTCCAAGTAGTTTAGCATACGACTCTAACATTAAACATATAATTTGCCGACCATAAAAACTTTTTCAGTCTCCAAAGTGTTGTATTGTTTAGCTGTAGTAAAATAAGCACAACGGGCTGTGTTCTGCCTGGAGGCTCGGGTTTGAAGCAAAAAGACGTCAAATGACAGGTTGGGAGACAATAGCAAGGTCGTTGGAGAGACTCGTTTTTGTTGGAACCAGAACGGATGTCACGCAATCAAATCAAAAGGCCGTAAGCTTGAAAAGAGTCGACGCCGAAAATCAAGATGACTGTAGAGTATTTTTAGATTTCGTTTGTTGATCAAGTGAAATAGCCGATAAAGTCTTATGAAATCTGTATCCGCAATTTTCAATTAACTGTTGATTACTTAAAGAAACTTTTTATTAGTTTTTCGGCACTGTTAATTATAAATGAAAGAGCAGATCTCGCAAGCTTCAAGGCGATATTAGATATCAAAGGCGCAACAATGTAGCAATTTTAAATAACTTAGTGTAACTTAACACTGGCGGCTTCTGTCCACCTCACGCGGTACTTAGGTACATAGGCTACCTATTTATTAAATTCCGTGTACCGTGTAACGGATACAAGGTGTCTTGTTCAGCTCAGCTCAAGTTTCATATTTCCTGTTAGACACAATGTAATATGGTAATGATGGGACTATTTCTAACAGGCCTTGGATAGAGGTCCTATTGCGAAAGCACGGTTTAAACCTTGTCTATTCTTGGCATCTTTTTCATCACACTACTATGATAAGGGCGAAAGTTTAGTGTGCCTTTGATACTCCTTCACGCCCAAACGGCTGATCGGATCTGGATGAAATTTGGCATATGAATAGACCACATCCTTAACTGGACTTAGATATAAGTACATATCTATACTATGACAATAATAGAAGGAAAGAAGCTTATAGTCAATGAGGTCAGCCTAGTCAATTTACAGTATAGTTTTAAAGTTTTTATCGAGTTTATATATAGAGACTCTTAACCTAGTTTAACACTGTATCAGCTATCGTAATTCTATTTTATTGTAACGAGATTATCTAGTATATACTAGCTACTGTTTTTAAATTACCTAATAATTTTAAAAGCCCATGATAAACCTACCTAATCTCTACCTTACAAAAACCTATCAACAAAATCTCAAAAATATAAACTCCCGATATTCTCAGAGACATTCGTTCACCTCGGTCGACTGCGCAGTTCCAAAGGCCTTTTTCAATGGGGGACTGTCGCATTGTAGTAGGATAATTGCCTTGGTGGCCTGCTCAGGCGCAAAAAACGTTTATTTCTCAAACCACCGGCCTTGGGACGGATTACAAGAGGCTCTCCGACACTAATTTCGTTTCGAATCATTTGAAATATCGTTTTTTGGTGAAGGCGGTTTTGATTGTGAATTAATGTGCTATGATGACCGCAAATTGGGTAGATGGGTGTGTAAAGGAAGTATACTTCCTTGATTTGATGAAATTATAGTTACTGGTCTGTGTTTTTTACGAAAATTAGACTAGGTAAATATCACCGATAGTGCTGTCGAACGATGTCAATTCAAAATGGCGTTCTGAAGCACTACCACGAGCTCTTAACGCGATCCATTTTACGACCTAAAATGAACTTTTAAAGGGACAGCTACATAGTGTGTATAGTTCTATCCCACTTTCTAAAGTAGCGGAAGTTGATCTTCTTTATTTTACATGTCCCAAATAGAGATGGAGGTATTAAGAATTTAAAGATTTGGCTGTTTTGGAGTTAAGCTGCAGTTTCTCGCGTTGGCTGGCAAGGCAATTCAATTACACTGAGATTCAACCTTTAGAGCTGTGGTGTCCCTGTGGTATGGGCACCGAATTACCTATAGGTCGTAAGTTCAAACCCAAGCAGACTTTTTACTTTCTGTAATTTCTTTCATCAACACTACTCAAAAAAAAAGAGATAAATAAAAACATTGTGAGAAAACTGGTATGTTCTAGAACATAAAATATCGAAGGCATGTGACATTCACCAACACGCACTGGGCCCGCGTGGTGGATTACGGCCCATTCCCACTCCTAGAGAGGGACCCGAGTCCCAGCAGCGGATAAGGCTGATTACGCTTGACTATTAACGACTTTCAATGCTTGCTCAGGTTTCTCGTAACATTCTTAACCTTTACTTGAACGCAGTGGCGTAAGTAGGTATACCATCTGAGGCTCGCAGCAAAATCATTGGATGGGGCCCCGGAAAATCGTCAACTTTGTAATTTTAAATCGCTTTATTATTAGTAAATCGCCAAGTTCTCTAATAAACGAGGACTTTTATATTTTGTCTCTGAATTGGGCTTCCCAGTGGCGAAGACTGGAAAAATAGCGCGGTAAATTGATATCTTTCTTATAAATGCGTTAAAAAAAAAAAATTGCTCGATCGCTGTATGTTATATTATATATATCATTTTTAGTTAAGCTCATTATTAAGCGAACTACTGTTCTTAATGAGTAATAAAACTTAAACCTAACTATTCACCCACTAAAATTTTTATATTTATCAAGGCCTCTAGCCCCACGGTGCTAGGGGCCCGTGGCATATTGCCAGCTTTACTATAGTTACGCCACTGCTGCACGTGCAATGTCATGGGACGCTATTAACATTTCAATTTCCCTCAGACTTTACCCTTTACATCTTAGCCGACCCAGACGGCGACATAAAAGTGGCTAAACGTATCTAGTCATTACTTGGGCCTGATGCGTCTTTTACAATCGAGTTAAAAGCCAATTTATCTCGATTCCGGCTATCGAGTAATGAATCGGTAATCGGAATCGATTCCACTGAGCATTTGACACGACTTGATGCCGACAGTTCTTGGTAAAATCTGTTGGGCTGCTGGTAATGTATAGTTTAGGTTTTAGGACAAGAAAGTTTCCCATGTATGCGGAATTGTTCGTAAAAGTTTCCACATCCTTGGAACTCAAAGGGCAATGAAGGAACATGTTTTAGTCAGTAAAAGACCGACGAAGCGAGAGAATTAGTTATTTGATGATTTTTCACACATCGAGGGCAACGAAAAAAACTATGTGACAAGGGCAAGAAATAAATGATATTTATTTTGTGTATTGGTTAAAAATAGCGTTTTTACAAGTTAAAAATAGTGAAGGTTCTTAGAACGGAGATTAGAGATGAATCTGAGGAAAGATCCTACCAATAGAAGGTAGCAAGATATATTTACTTTCAAAATGAAAAATTCCTGAAGTGTCTAAATGACTGGCTCGGTATGAAGGCTAGAATGAACATGGTGGGTTTTTAGTCAGTAAGAGTCTGACACTATGTTCCGCTCCGCCCAAGACCGGGGTTTGTCTTTGGATGATTTTCCCAACCACAAAAAAATTGTCTAAATGAAAAAGGCGAAAGATTGTGAGTGTGTGAGTATGTTCGTTACTTCTGTACTCCCGGGAGTATCCCTTTGGAATAATTACCTATCTACTTTGGCGCGGGCAAAGCCGCTAATAACACTATTAAATAATAATTTACGAAAACACGTCCAATCATATTGTCGCGGCACTCCAAGATAATGGGTGATTTATAAATAAATGTGGAAATAATGTTATAACACAAAGGTCATCGCACCTCGACGTTGTAATCCCTGATAAGGTAATCCTCATAACATCACACTTATTAATTCAACAGTTTCGACTTGTCCTATTTCACTCATATTTACCTTGAAATGAATGCGAAATAGTACATTTGGACACAAGTGCAGAAAGTCATTGCGACGCCGTAGGCGAGTGGGTCATGGACGCCCAGTCTGATACGATAAACAATATTAAGGCAGGGCAAACACGCGAACTTTCCCGCACTAGTGCGGAAAACAGTCCATTGCGTGCCTAAACGCAGTGGAATAAGAACGAGTTTTCGAGTAAGTGTATTGAAATCTAATTTGATTCATTTGATTGTCATAGGATGGCAGGGTACGGGTGGCGCAGTGGTTGAGCAATTAGCTGCTGCACTGCGTGTTGCGGGTTGTATTCCCACACGGACCACGGTACAGAATATATTTGTTGGAGTATAACAAAATCAAATATATCCTACTTCAACACTTTGGTATTTCTCTTTCTAACCAATAAAATATTTTGTCAACTTACTAATAGTCTTAACGCCCTCTCGCTCCACTCTAAAGCGGGAGAAGTCATTTGACGATATCCAACCTCAAAAAAAAAACTACCTATTGGTCGCTAGATAGAAATCCAGGTACCTTCCGAGCTCCATTAGTTGGAACATTATATACTATGTCTTTAGATACTATGTCTTTAGATACCATGCAGTTATTTAAAATTACCCCAGTCTAAAATCTTAATGGACTTGGTAAACAATGTGCATTTCTCAGCCATTTTTTGTGAAACCCAGCTCAGTTTGTTTTGGCATGTTTTGGTAGACAGCCCAGAAATAGCACAGCGACATTAATCCTTATAATAATAGCGAACATGTCTTTTATATATCAATCAATCTAGTAAAAAAGCTTTGTTGTTTTTTTGCTGTACTCGAAGCATATCCGCCATAACAAAATCCATCCGACACGGATTACTCTAAAGAACCAAACAGTTTGTATTACCTGCGCCCGCGCATATCCTATTAGAACGGTAGATTGCACTCAAAATGGAGTGTATTTTAGCGTTTTTTCTTCGACAAACGCTTCGTTTTAAGCCAACAATTGTGAGCAAACATGTGCTTGTTGCTTGTTTGCTTTTGGGAAAGGTTTGAGGCGGCACTTAAGAATTATATCAGTTAAGGCCATGTTGGTTTAACGTTACATTTTATTATTTTGTCGTTTAAACTTCGAAGTATTTGTCACGGATTGGTAAACTTTGAGTTTCCAATAGTATATAGTGATCTTTATGAGACAGTATTATGTTATCTTTATAAATGACTAGCTTTTACCCGCAGCTTTGCTCGCTTTCATAAAATATAAACTATGTCACTCAGGAATAAGGCACTTTCTATCAGTGAAAAAATTTTAGCAATCGGACTAGTACTACCAGAGATTACCTCCTACAAATAAAAAAACAAAATTTACCTCTTTATAATATCAGTATAGTGTAGAATGTGTCGATATACGTACCATCAAAGACACTTCCGCCTGACCACCGCTAAGTTCATTTTTGCTTGCACTCGAAATGAAAAATTTAAACGATATGGTTTGGCGCTGCGCCGCAGGATTCAAGCGATTTTAGTTATCAGACAGAAATGATCGCTATGGTACTTAAATATCTTTAAACAATAAGATACGAGTTTAATTACAATAAAATACGATATTTAAAATACATAAAACAGTGTAATTATAAGTTTTTGCTACGCATACCTGATAGCTATTTAAAATATATGGGTTCGATTAAGATTGCAGTTAAAAGCGCAGTCTTTATAATATCGATGCCGCTCTCATTATCTCTCTATAGCAATTAAGTCTCATATATTAACCATCACCCTTCGAGGCAGTCATCTGGATTATTGAAATAATCATTTCTTTTTTCTCATGATTTCATCCGCGTGGATTGCAATTGTTTTTTTTTTAATTCATTAAACCCTAATTAGCGGATAAATAGACAGACGCGGTCAGCGATTTGATTTTGTATTAAACTAGAGCCCCGCCCCAGCTTCGCTCGGGTGTTAAAAATCTTTGAATTCTTGACTTTTTTCCTACAGTAGTATGGAGTTTATATAGGTACTAGCGACCCGCTCCGGCTTCGCTCGGGTGCAATATTATACATATAAACCTTCCTCTTGAATCACTCTATCTATTAAAAAAAACCGCATCAAAGGGAAATTGGGACAGAAAAAGCGACTTTGTTTTATACTATGTAGTGTAGTGTACCTTCCTTATGAATCACTCTATCTTAAGTGTAAATTGCATGGAAATCCGTTCCGTAGTTTTTATATCTATTTTTTTTTTAGTTTATCACGTTCGTACAGACATAGAGACGTGGTGGGGAAGTTTTTTTTGCTTTTTTTAATGATCCCACCTGATGTTAAGTATTGATCCAATCGTTCAACTATATGCAAGTATTCAAGAATAAAGAAGTTTATTATTACACGGGGTTTCAAAAAACGCTCCACGAAATTATATCACAATCGGTATAACAGTTTAGCAGTAAAAGCGTAACATACAAACATTCACAAAGCTATGGCTCCTAAGTGGTGTGTAAACGTCTCCTTAATAAACATTTGCCCACATGAGTGGTATCGGATGTTTTCGGATCACATACAAGGGTTTCCATTGATATAAATACCAAGATTATTATAACAAGAGCGCTCATTCTAAACTCAACCTTATCCTGTTCACATAGAGTTACATTTTGAGTGTTTTTTCGAATTCAATTGTTTATTTTAGCTGATCCATTGAGTTATTTAGTTCTCGGAGTCGTATTATTTATTTGCTTGGGTAAACATTCGATAGTGGCGGCGGATTGAGTGATGACGTCATGGAAGGTGTAATTATTATGCTGAACAATGGGAGCGCTTTTAGAGAACTGTTATAGAAATGTTTGTATCAATGGAGCTTTGTTTTTGATGGTTTGAGCCGTCTAGGAAAGGATGTTTAGATTATGATATTTTAATCTCTTTTTCAACGAAGATTACAGCTATTGAGGTAGACGGAACTGAGTGTAAAGTCCTGCAAACCTTTATTGAAAAGAAGATTTTTCGACCAGACAAGTATGGTGTCTAGTCTAGGCAACTGCGCCAATAGTGATAGTAGATTTTGAATTAGAGGTAAGCGGAACAGTGTGTATAGTCCCGCAAACCTCCCTTGAAATGGGAGACCCCTGTTGGGATTATTGGGACACCAAAAAGAAACAGCGTTTTAAGGATTTAAATAATAACTGTTTATTATCCTTTTCTTTATATTGGAAGGTGTGTTTCAGTAATATTAGGTGAGACGTGTGCTCCTAAGCAAGGCTAAGGGAATACAGTAACTATATCCATACGAGGGATTTCAGTCAAGTGGTCTCACGGGACTCTGTCCATTAAATATAATATTTATTGGTTAGAAAGAGTAAGACCATAGTATTGAAGCAGGACGGATTTGTTTTTGTTATATTCCAACACGCCCCCCTCAAAAATAAATCCCTTTTTCTTTAATCGTAGTATAATATCGATTACATAGTACTATACCAAACAATTTTATACAATAATAAAAATACACACCTTCCTTCTTTCTGGGAATACAATATTATCATGGTCCAACATTCGTTGCGCAGGATTAGGGAAAACCCAGTAAAACCTAATCAGACCAATCAATAATTTCATTGATTATTGAAACTATGAATCTTGTTCGTCTACTTATTTTAACCAAGCTCTTAATATTAACATAATATAATAACACATCCTTATGCACATTGCATCTATTTACGACGTCACAACGAATTTCATTCTTATCTAAGTGTAACACCACGTTCGAAATTTCACAGGATACCAGCTATCTGGTTAAGTTGTAGAAACAGAAAAATATATTTTAGTAATATATTTCTCAACCTGATACTTAATGTCTATGTGTTTGTTTGTGGCTGGTAGGATAATTCACAATGCTTTTGCATTCATTAGTATTATAATTATCATAAATAAAACCAGCATTTTGCTATAGTAATGCCTATAAAGAATAATTAATATGTAATACTTGTCACCAAAGACTTTAATCACAGTATCTTTAACTGTTTTACATTAGACCGTATTCTCCATTACTAGTTTGTACTATCTTGCTTTTGTCTGCTGACACTATGTTTGCCAACAAATTATACATTGCTTAAATAATTTGAATTAGTGACCAACATTTTGTATTTATTCATCATTGCCGCTTCAGTCACAATCAACAAAGACCTATTATATTATTCTATTATATTATTATTATGCTTGAGATTTATAGTTCCTTTTAAATATTTCAAGACAAAGGGTCTTGTATCTAAGTGTAACCCTTACAAATAGTCGTTTTTGTTTACATATCGAATTGAGATGTAAACAGTAATCTAAGATTAGGCTCAATTGCATAGTTCAGTATCAAGCACGTCATAGGATTTCGACAAAAGGGTTCTTGTAATTTCCCACGAACTCAATGATTTGTAGAATACACAGGAACTCAATGAAGTGTATGGGCAAATTTATTGCCCCCAAAGCATTCCTCAAGTTAAACATTTCAAGAACTATTATTTATCTACTTATTTAAAGTAATTTTGTTTTCTGACCTATTTATTTTTGGTTCACAGAAAACATATTATAAATTATAAGTCAACGATTAAAGCTACGTTACACATTAAAACATAGTTGTTAAAATGCAATAACATAGACTTAGAATTAAAAGTACTTAAAACTAAAAAAAAACTTTGTCCTTTATCTCATAACATAAACATCACGCCTTTATGACCCAAAGGGTCAGACAGAGGTATACCTATAGTAGACCGATATTTCATCAGTTATGTTTAAGTTTATTTACTTATTTTTTAATATATTATTTATTGTACACCAATATAATAAATAATAAACCTTATAATAGTGAGCATACCTATTGCCATTAACCAGGTACTAGACTTCATGCATCATCATCTCCCAACTGTCTTGGGGCGGCTTCTAGTCTGACCAGTTGCGTCTAAATACCAGTATTTTACATGGACCGACTGTCTATCAGACCTCCACAATCCAGTAACTAGGCAACTACCAGTTTTCGTTCAAGACCCGCATTAAAATTTAAATGCACTGGTCCACTGATGAGTATTACAAACACCTTTTTGTCTAAGCTCACCGAAACATTAGGAACCAATAATATACAGAATACATACATCCATATAACGATTTCATTAATGTACAAAACATTAATTGTTGACCAGAATACCTTTATCTATATTCATATACTAAAATTTCTTCATCCAGGTTCCTAAAAATTATGCTTTTATATCCACATAATAATTATTTCAACCCAGAAATTACATTGATACATAAAGGCTTAACTTTGCTATTCTTTCAAATGATACAAAGGTTTAATTAACTTTTATCTGATTATAACCACGAGCCACTAAACTCGCTTTACAACCTATATTCAACTGCACTTATTTTCAATAAATGACTTCTTTTCGTATACAATCGATTTGATTTAATCGAATTAACATTTTTTTATCTCTTTTTAGGACTAGTTTTAGACCTAGCTAAATCAATTACTTCACTGAAAACATTCTTTTATTTTTATTTTTATGGTCTAGCACACAATAAGTAATAACATATTATCAAAAATACTGTCGCTATCGTATTCATTATACGAAACAGAAAATAAGTTTTGCATCCGACACTTCGTCTCTAACTATGTAATGTTTCTCGGTCTTAAAATAAAGATAACTTATTTCCATTGTGATATGACAATCTCGAGCTCTCCACTGTTTCTCAAACAGATTTATTTGCAATTACGCCAGGTATTGTATCATGTTTGTTTGCTTAAAAACTGATTAATTTTTATCAGATCCACACCTCTTTTCAAACGGGTGTACCAAGTCAGAGTTACCAAGTTATGCTATTTATAGCTCATAACCCATTTAGGCTCAAGTTTCACTGGCCTATTTGATAAGAACTGGGTGAGATTAAACCCATTTCACATCTCTGACTCCCACAAACATTTTTGGTTTAACACATCCCACACTATATAAGAATTAAATTTGATTCATCATCACGAAATTCCCTTTGACAACCTCTTTGTCAAATTTCGTTTTTTGACTTTTACTAACTTAGTAAACAGTTGAATCAAACAGTTTAAAATATACGGCTTTGGCTAATTATTATGCCACAACTCATCAGGTATATTATCTAACCTCAGTGCTCCCCTGAACAATCTAATTTCAGAACGATTTGTCTTATTTAGACTCGTTTTATCATCGGCATTGTTCATCATACATCGTACGAGTACGTTCGGCCATAGGTACCATTTACAGCCAGTGTATGCGGCACTGTTTAGGGATGACCAGACAATACCTACCCGAGCTCAACTCTTCCATTTAATAGGATATAATTTCCCTTTCATTATCACAAACTAAGTTAACAATTCTCAGACCAAAATGAACTTCACATTTTGCAACGTAAACCCGAAACTTAACAATAACTTTTGATTTATCCTCAAAATCACAACATAGTTTTTAACTTCAATAGACGAAAAAAAACTGTTAGGACCGTAAAACATCTGTGTGCACTTGAGATTAAACGACTTCTCGTTTGGAACTTTTTGTTTTCAATTTATCAAATAACAGACAAGTTTTTGTCATTTACAAACTTCACACCAAATTCAAAACCGTTAGGTTTAATATTATCAACTGTATAATTATCAGACAATACTTTCAATCATTTATTCTATTCTGATTTGCAATTATTTGATTCCATAATAATTCATAATTACTATTACTTTATCTAATGAATATTCGCTATTTAAAGTATTTTTAAGTACAGCTAGCCAGTTACCGCTTGATAGATTGTTCAAAGACTTACCCTGTTTTGCCGGCTTACCATCTTCATCACAAATAGGTACACACTCTGTAGTATACCTGGTACGCCCATTTTACTGGTCACTCGATAATTCTTCGCCGATTGTTTAAACGCACCAATACAGCAACCGAATCATTTCTTGGCTTCTCACGCTCAGTGAAATTTACTGCAATTTTTCCAAATGATCTGCTCCAGAATTCCAAGCAAAAGTAAATTCGTTTTGCCCATCATTTCTGATCATCACATCAAGGCCCGCCATAATAGCAAATCCAGAAGTATTTGAGTAGTTTGGTTTTGAAGTAATCAACTACACCGTTTTATTGTTGGCTCCTTTGTTTTCAATAGCGCTTTTGTAATTCTTCAAATCTCCCTTTTTTTTTTTTTTTTTTTTTGCCTGAGATAGGAATTTCTTGGGTTTTAAATTGTTCTTTATTGACTTGTGTTTTTGTCGATTCTCTCTTGAATTGTTTGAAGGTGTGACTTGTGGTCTCGTAAGTTTCAGCCTGAAGTACTTTTCTTGTTTTTCAAAGTGAACATTATGTTGTCTTCGGTCAGTATCTCCATTGCGGTGATAACGCTGCTCCGTACTCGTTTCGTTTGGTAGAGTCACAAAAAAGGCGAATCGCTTTATCGGATTCTAATTTTGCACCTGCCATAGGTTCAATGACGATGTCATTATATTCTTGAAAATATTTGGTTAGTGTGGTGTTTCTAACCAGTTTCAAATTCAGCAACTTTTTACTAAAAGACAGCTGCATCGCCATGCATTTTTCTTCACTCACTCGGTACTTGTTTCTACCGGAACTTCAACGTCGATAATGTTCAATAGGTAATACACTTAATATTTTTCGAATTCGAAATGTCCACTCGCTGTATTTATCACCATCAAATTGTTTAATGTCTCTTTTATACAATTTGATACACAAAACGTTTTTATTATTTTATTGTTCGTTTATTTTCACTTTATATTATTTGCACTTTGATTTAGCGCTCTGGGCCCATAACCTGTTGGGATTATTGGGACACCAAAAAGAAACAGCGTTTTAAGGATTTAAATAATAACTGTTTATTATCCTTTTCTTTATATTGGAAGGTGTGTTTCAGTAATATTAGGTGAGACGTGTGCTCCTAAGCAAGGCTAAGGGAATACAGTAACTATATCCATACGAGGGATTTCAGTCAAGTGGTCTCACGGGACTCTGTCCATTAAATATAATATTTATTGGTTAGAAAGAGTAAGACCATAGTATTGAAGCAGGACGGATTTGTTTTTGTTATATTCCAACAACCCCTGCTGCTTCCACTGTCTGGTCTCCATCAACCAGACAGTGGTGTCTGGTCTGGACAACTGCCCTGATATCATCAGCTATCACAGTTGACTTCGAACTGTTGTATATGTTCTAATCGAGAGGATAACTATATTCTGATGTAGAATAATTCCTAGGCTACAGTAACACAATAATTATCAGAAACTAAGGTAAAAACTTAGAAAGCCAACTATTTTAATTTCCAATCGCTCACAAAACCTTTTATTCAGAACGCGACAGTATTTCGTCGACCAACAACAAAGGAGAGGGCACGACAAAAAAATTAATTACCGACAAGTTCCGAAAATAGCCGAGTGCACCCGACTGCGCACGGCTGCGCAGGCGCATGCTTTGATGTCTTCACGGGACAGTTGCAGCACCGACCGCGTTTGATGGCGCATGCGAGCTAGGATCCTGTATAATGTGTGGAGTTACTGGAAAGGAGATATGAAGGAATTTTGTGCTACTATTTAACTCAACTTGTCTGAGAAATGAAGCGAGTGGTCCTGAAACTAAATGCTTCTAGAAAATCTGCAGTTATTTTTTTTTGTTGGTTGATTTTTTTTGGTCTATATTATTAAGAATAATTAATGAGCAATTTAGCTCTTACTTATTATTCAAAATTTTAGATTATATCTTAAAATTAGGAATAGCGTTCTTAGCGCACTTTTACATTAGTCCAAACTCGTCAAGTCTGGTATAGATAGTTTGGTGTGTTAACAGTTTAGTGAAAAAAAATTGCAAATAAAGGTAAACTGTTCATAGAGATGTACTGCAGTCAATAACTTCTGACAGAATAATGAATAATGAGTAACCTACACTATATTATAAAGAGGTAAAGTTTTTTTTTTCTGGTATTGTTTGTGGGAGGTAATCTCTGAAAGTACTGATCCGATTGTTAAATTTTTTTTACTGATAGAAAGCGGCTTTATTCCTTTATGACATAGGTTATGGCGATTTTATGTAGCTAAGTTACTATGCGGGCAAAACCGAGATTTAAGTTGTGTGGTAAATACATGTTTTCTTTCTAAGTTTTCCTTGACTCAAGAAGATTAACATGACATGTTTTCTTTCTGTCTAACTTTTCCTTGACAACAACTTATAAAATTAACATTTCAGTCTGAAACTCATATACAGGTATTAGAAGACATCAGAGGAACTGAACAACAAAAATAATAACCCGCAAAATAGACTTCAAAGTTCAAACCTTCAGAACGAAACGTTAATAATCTTAAAATAAACATATTTTTCCTCGTATTTCCTCTATTAATATAGCTAGAAGAACTATTTGTTCTGTACAAACATCTCAATAGGTATACGGGCGGTACATCAAAGGCGGTGCGCGCATGACATCACATTCACATGCCTTCGTTTGAGACTTGCGACGATTAGATCAAAGAGAGCCGAGTACGCGGTGATCCATTTGCTTTGAAGCAGGTTGGAATATAGCTGTGTCGGTTTTCATATTGTTTTTAGTTACTTATAGCAAATAATCATCATCATAATTTCAGCCGAAAGACGTCCACTGCTGGACACATTGCACGCAGAACAGATGGTCAGGGACGAAAGGTTCTGGAGTGGCGACCACGTATCGGAAGACGCAGCGTTGGAAGGCGTTCAACAAGGTGGACCGATGACCTGTTTAGTCGCGGGAATTCGATGGATGCGTGACGAAATAATGTATGATACAATGATATTGAAGTAGGAAACCGGCATGTCCTAGAACCAAAAATTCGAAGGCATTTGTGACATTCACCAAGCTCTTTTCCTCTCCTAGAGAGGAGGCCTGAGTCCCAGCAGTGGAAACACTAAAATGGATGATGATGATAAAGGAACTTGCATGTATAAAGATCTGAAATACTTTAGGTTTTTTTATGGGATCTTAAGAGTTCATTACTAAATTACAAAATGACTATGAATGATATTTCCTCTTGTATATCCTGTTGACTGTTTAGAATTGTCAATAATGATATTGTGCTGATAACACAGTAGATACCATGACAGCAGCGTGTCGAACTAAAGATTAGAAACACAAAACGTGACGAGGAAATGAGATAAGAATTATTATACAATTGTTTCAGTAAACAAATAAAGAATAAAATTATGTACAATCATCAACGGTTAAACTTGAATGAAGCAACCAAATAAGAATCGTGGAAAATAGAAGAAGAAAAGTAGTAGGAAGTAAAGAAAGAAGTGAAGTAAAAGAAAAGACGGTGGAAAACCGGCTCGTAAGTCCGTGCCCAAGCTGCACTGTTCCTGCGCGCTTCAAGGAGTTGTCAGCAACTGTAGAGGCCCAGCAGGGTCGAAGCCTACTGGGGCCAACATCGTGAGGAAACCGGCATGTCATAGAACCGAAAATTCGAAGACATGTGAAATTCACCAACCCGCACTAGGCCCGCGTGGTGAATTACGGCCCACTCCTTCTCCTAGAGAGGAGCCCGGAGTCCCAGCAGTGGGAACATTAAAAAGGCTGATGATGATGATGATGATGTCTCTAACTATAGCGCTTTATGTAAACGCGTGTACTTAGCGCCTTACTTAAGTATCTTTGAAATTTAACTTTTCTACTATACCATTACCGAGTGGTGAATACGAGCGTCCCAGCAGTGGGAACATTAAGAAGGCTGATGATGATGATGTCTCTAACTATAGCGCTTAATGTAAACGCGTGTAAGTAAAGTGTACTTACGTAGCTTTGAAATTTAACTTTTCTACTATCCCATTACCGTGTGGTGAATACGAGCGACGAGCGTGCACACTCAAAACAAAACATTGTTACAACAACTCTGATAATAGCCACCTAACAATGGTCAACTTATCAATTATTATCAATAGAATAAAGCCCCGCGTTTGTCATACACTATCAATAGTTTGTCCCTAAACAGAGCCGCCAGAAATGATTGAGTGCGGTCCCCCGGTAGCAGGGTGTTCCGATATACATATAACAGTTATTTATCTATTTATATAAAGTAATGGTTCCACTGCTATTTATCACTTCATTAGCTTTGTCGGCCCTTTGATCTGCCGGTGCGTGGATAACCCTTCTTAGGGTTGTCGCGTCATAGAATTTTGTGTTTGTAAATTCATAGATTTTTTATTTTTGCTTTTGGGTATTATGTTGACCGGTCTACAGTGTTCTTCTACTCTCATTTATTTATTTTGTAACATGGAAATGTTGTAAAATCAATGTTTTTTTTTTAAAGAGTCATTTTGTCGGCTGTTCTTCGTAGGAAAACCAGAGGGCACTAGCTTCCTACGTTTTAGAAGTGCCCAAATATGCCTATGTCAAATAAAATGATTTGAGTTTTTCATAAAAAAACTTTGACCCCACTCTAGAAATTCCCGTATAGTGGTATTGTGTGTTGTGGTAACAATCCATACTTAATATTATAAATGGGAAAGTGTGTGTGTCTGTTTGTCCGTCTTTTACGGTAAGTAAAACGGAGCGACGAATTGACGTGATTTTTTATGTGGAATCAGTTGAAGAAATGGAGAGTGACGTTAACGCGAGCTTCTGCTGATTACTTCAATTTGTTTTCCTAATTTAGCGTACAAAATTTGCATGCATATTTTCCTTACTCCCAAAATAAATGAACCCATAACAATTTACATGAGTCCTACACAGTTCATGGCAGCCCTGCTCTACAAACATCAAAGCGTTTACCGACGCGTAAACACGCGCCCGGCGAGTGACGCGGCTCCATAAAAACAACGCTACTAACGTTTATTTTGATTACGCTACCAGTACAGGCGCGCGCGCACGCGAATACAACCAGCCTTTGTGATCCATCGCTTTTATATGCCGACCGTACGCACCTAGGGTTATAAGAAAATTGTGCGTAATTTTAGAGCTTGCCGGCAATTTCTGGTATAGCAAAATTTTGTTACGTTTTAGGTTTTTTTTGTTCTGAACCATCTGCTAAATATTTTTTATTAGACGCCTTATTTCACCACTTAAGCACACAATAGACTCTTTTCCGCATTAGTGCAGGAAAGTGCGCGTGCTCTCCCACGCCACAGTTTTATTACATTTATCGTATCAGTTGACCCCCACAAGTCGACAGTCAACCCCTGTTTATTTATTTCTTCGTAGGAAAGTGTATTGAAAAAAGTCGTTTAATACACGTGCAAATTTGTCACTGCAGCCCTCGACTGCAATTGATACATGTGAAAATTTGTACCTATCATACCACCAACACCATTACACCTCAACAATCCAAGTCACGGGGCCGTGTCCACTGTTGGACAAATCACGCGGGCGGTATCAGAAGCCCTACCACAATCTCTTAATACGATCCATTTCATCACCTGAACTGGTAATGAAATGGAGCTAGTGTGTATAGCCATCCCTCGTTCTCGCTTGCACGCTTGACATTTTAACACGTCATAGTGAGGCCCCAGCTCGTGTAACCAGTTAACAGGAGCAATGGTTAGCTCGTTGTCTGATCGTCCGGTAACTGTCCGAACTCGATATCCGTGGTCCAGCCCAGCTGGGACGAAGCCTTCTGGGGCCATGGGTGATGAGAAAGAGATCCCCGGTGCCCTGGCACAATGACAAAGCAGAAACAGGAGTGCGTTTTTAATCAGAAAAGTCTGACACTGTCTCCCGCTCTGCTCAAGAGCGGGGGATGTCATTAGATGATTTTCTCACCAAAAAAATATAATAATAATAGAGTGTATAGAGCCATCCCTCTTTTTCACTCGCACGCTTGACATTTCAACACGTCATAGTAGCTTAAGTAAGTATTCAGCCAGTAGGATCAAAAGCTTCTCGAGTTTATCACCGCCACAATATTGGTCCTAATTGGTTTATTGCCTCTCCGTTTAATTGATTTCTTTAGTAAATTACATCAGTTTTTGTAGACCGGTAGCCTGAGCATAAACTTCACTGATTAATGAGTAAAGATGTGCCAATTAAACCTCTATCTCTGAGATCAATTAGTTAAAAAAATACGCCAATTAATGTTGATTCCACGCTGATTTAGGAGGAGATGGTCGACGGAATCTAGTGGCTGATTAGTTTCCCACGACAGATATACTTAGATTGAAGGATGAGGCATGAAATAGATAGGTACAGAAGACAATCTACATACAAAGCGCGCTCGAGTAACGCACACATAGGCGACCATTAGACGGTAGGTTTTGCTGTCAGTTTAGCTACAGTCAAAGCTTTGATTGACGAATAACCTACCGTCTAATGCGATGATTAACTATTTTTAGTACTGATTGACGAAAACCATCATTCATGATTGATGGAATTGATTGACGCTTGCATGACCGTGTAATGATCGCCATAGACACCGCTCACGGACACGATATCTCCACTCAATCGCCCGGTTGCACTCGCACAGTTCGGCGCAACGCGCTGACCCTAGCGCGATTGCCAAGCGTAGGCATAAAAAGTGAAGTACATACATGAGATTGACTTCTGTACTTATCTATTTTGTGGATGAGGCTTGGGACACTCTGGGACAGGTGTCTCTACGTTAATCGTAAAGTGGCTTCTGCTGCCAAAACAACGTTGTATGAAAGAAAGTTATTATGGCCATTAATAAAACGTTGAATAAATATCTCGGAATTTCATAGAACTGGCCAGATATACGAAAAAAAAAAACAAAAGCTACAGAGCTAAGAAAAGAACAAAACATTTGTCGAATTGTACCAATATTACTTACTTGGTTTATTCATTTGAGTGTAATTTACAATATCGTATTGTACCTGTCTATGATTTATTTGTATCGCACTAACCACTATTTTTCTCTACTTAACCCAAAATGTTAACTGGTAGAAAAAATTTGAGGCCACCTCTGCATTTTTGTTTCATAAAAAGTATCTACATATTTAATAAAAAAGAAAAAAAAAATAACAGAACTATCAACAGACTGGGTTTTATCGTATATATTGACCATCACCCCTTTCACAAGACAAGAAATTCACCAAAATCACATCACTTTCTATTCTTTCAACACGCCAGCCTGGCCCATAGTGTAAACGCGCCATGGTCATAGTGTAAACGCCCCGCACCACGCTAGTACAACTATTTGTTAGTCTACGATCCCGTTGTCCCACTTTCCACAGCTGAGTTACTTCATGGCGCACTTCCGGCCGCGCTGATATATGCGAGGCACAGACGCCATAGACTCGGGATTGAATCATGTGAAAGCGCCCACTGTTCCCCATCACGGATTAATTGGCGGTTTACGGCCAGACCATGAGACAGGCAGATGCAGAAGGCCATGGCACTGTTTAAATATAAAATGTAACCTAGGAGCAGAATATTTTTATGACTCCAAAAGTCTGTCAATCAGTCTACATGCCCAGACAATCCACTTAGTACCGAGGCCTAGTGGTTTGTTTGTCTGATGCCTACCGAGGCTGCAGGAATTCCGGCGCAAGCTGAAGTTGTCCCCGGTGCGTATTTTTCCTGCGCCCGTAGTAGAGGGTCGCAGCCTACTGGGGCCATAGGTTCGCGCCTGAAAAGAAAACCTGGCCATGGTATGAAAGGAAACGAACGAACAAGGAGTGGGTTTTAGTCAGTAAGAGTCTGACACGCCCTCTCGGGAGATGTCATTGGATGATTTCCCACCTAAAAAGTGTGATTTACGTTTTTGGGTCAATTTTAGTTGGCCATATCATGATGTGATTAATCCTAAGATCTAGCCACGACATACATAGTACATACTGTAGTCTGAAGAATGCGTACAAAATCGTACGTTCACAACAATAATATTTTGATTAGTTAAACTTAATCTTAAATTATCGTTAAAATGTAATTATGATCATATCTCTTGATTTTGATCAAGTCATAACTGCGATTAGTGATATCTTACAAATGTTTTCAGCTACTGTATTTAGCAGTCGAAATATTCTTAGAACTGTCACTATGGAGCCAATGAATTTATAAAAATATGATGCAAATAATTGTGTTGTCTGACTGATCAATAATAATTTATTCTTCAGAGAGAAGGTTATTCAAAGAGCAACTGAAGGAATAAGAGTTTTTTTTAAGGCGGGAAATAATCTAACAACCTCTCCCGCTCTAATTCGGAGGGGGAGGGCGAGTCCTAAAACCACACCTATGTTCCTTTTTTGCCTTGCGTTTACCTCGGGTTTCGAAAGTTAACCCATGAAGGAACAGGGTGAGTTTTAGTCAGTATAAGTCTGACACGGATTCTCTCTCTCTCCCTCCACTTACAGCGGAAGAAGTACTTCGATGATGTCCAACACTAAAAAAAGTGTGGGATACATTTTGAGTTTTCTTGTTTTTAGGTGGGAAGCCATCTTATGACTTCTACCACTCTAGAGTGGAGCGTGATAACGTATCAGACCTTTACTGACAAAAATCCACTCCTACCTATGTCTCAGGACCACAGGGATGTTACATTTACCTAGTTTAGGAGCTTGGGAATTCGACAAAAATTTTGACTAATCTGTACAACCTACCTATTTCTCTATGCTATGTTCATTGTTCTGAGCTACTTTTATGTAGGTACAAATAAACTTTATTATTATTATTTGCACAGCTGAAAAGTTTTCTAATTTCATATAGTACGGACTTAATTCGAAGAATGAATTTTCTGCGGTATCTTTCGTGGTGTACGCGCGATCGAGGGAGGCGTGCGCGCGCGCCGATTTACGAGCGACGTTCATTCTTTTTATTGTTTCGGTTTTCAACTAATCAAGGCAAGTTCGGTTGATAAACTATTGTACGCTTAATCAGTGTTTGTCTCTGATATATGGAGAGGTCACTGCCTCGAGGAATTGTTCTATCTTGTGAGTTATTTTGTTTTCGAAACTGCGCAGGAGTATCGGGAATTTAGGAATAAATAATGTGTGCTTTTAGATTGTGTTGCCAAAATATGACGAAAAAGCTTCAAAACTTTTATTAAAATTTAGGTAAATATACAAAATGATGTATTAATGACTTTTTTTAAATGAATGTATTCCAATTTTATGATATATTTTTAGTGAATAAGTTTGCTTTATTTTTAAGCAAAACATGTTCGATCTATATATTTTCAATGACACCATTTATACCATGTTTTATGCAAATAAAATATCTTTTAAAATTTTAGTCTTAACTCTATTATACAGCTGAAGGGTTTGTTTGGTGGGACACACTATTCTCAGAAACTCATCTTCTTCTTCTTCCTGCCCTTATCCCATATTACTTGGGGTAGGCGCAACGCGTTTTTTTCTTCCATTCTACCCTGTCACCTGTCACACTATCACTAACTCCCTTTTCTTTCATATCACTCCACACACCATCCATCTGTTCTTTGGCCTCCATCTCCATGTTTACGCTGAACTCTGTCTATTCTTATTACTCTATACTGGAGTTTCTATTCTCAAAAACTACTAGTTGGGCTATAAGTTAAAATCAACAAAACAAAAACACACAATATTATAGTTTATAACATTAGTTAGATGATCGTAAAGATATTAATTAATAGCATATCTAAATAATAGTTCTTACATATAAAGTCGCCATTTTACTCTGCTATTAGACGGAGCCATTAAGAAAATGGCTGCCCACTTCGATCTTGGCTCTAAGAGTATGCTAATTGACGACTTCAGAATAACTATTAAGAATTGATTACTAGTAATTAAGAGGTACTAAGATCTTTGAGTGGTTGATAGGACTGAGATTATGTATAAAGATACTCTTTTATGTACCTAGTCTTTAAATAGTGATGCTCTTGTATGTTGTCTTAGGCAAACATTCTGGAATGAAGATTATCGAAAAATAAGTGTAGGAAATCGTCAAAATCGTCTCTTAGCTGCTCACTGTAATTAGTAAAAAATAGGGTTGTAAATGAAGACATTATTTCGGAACCGAATTTGGAACCGCACGTTTTAAAATTGGTTTACTGGAATCGGAACCGAAATCGCAGGCGGAGGTAGAGGCAGAAGCGTCAAATGAATAAAACAATAACTAATCTTGAAGGTTTGTTTTTGATAAATGAATTGTTTAGTAAAAACTCATAGAACAAAATTGTTTGTGATGTTAGTAACATAGTCCTAGGAGGTTGCCAGTGTTTTAGAAATAACACCGTATACGTTCAGACTGATAATTTTATCAGCTTAAAACTCTATCAGGGTTATTCGTAGATTTGGGTCTATAACTGTTGTACTTATCGCGGTAAAGAATATATCTTACGTACCTACAGCGACGAACAGGACGGTTTCAATTTTATATGTATACAGGTTGATCAAAAATTTACAACTGCTACAGGAGGGTGCGAGTGACAGCTGTCAGATTCACACAATGTAGCTACCTTTCCTTTTCTCTCATCTTAAAGAAGAATATTTTCGTCCTGCTGTCATCCTACCCATGCTATGGAAAAAGACTTTAATGACAGCCAAATATTTTATAACCTAAATTATTGCTGTTAGTGACTTCGAAGTAGTCGCAACTTGCTCGCCAATACCCGTATTCCTACTTGTGTTGTCTTCAAAAGGTACGAGCCCGCTGCGCCCGCGCCTGTCTGTGTTCGGCTCCCCACTGAAGCGTAGCTAATTCATAATAATCGTACGCCGGTCGTGACTATCTCTGATGGTATCCATTAACCATGGTCCTTCCTTACACATATCAACCTTAAATCCAAGACACAAAGCTTAAATTTTAATGCCACCGTACACCATAAAATTCTTGCCCATCAAGTTTTATTGCGGTTACTGTGAACCTTGTCTCTTAAGATATAAAGATGGTTATCGTTCGTTTAAAGTGCAGCAAGGCTGTAGATGGCCTGATTCGTCGCGGCGGCTTCTCTGCAGAAGACAATCGTACCGTGATTGCGGTTGCTCTCTGATGCGTGTTAATTCATGAAGATATTATAGGAAATTCTGTGAGGAGTGATGACCCCATCACGCTGGTAATAATACGTTTTAGAGTTTTATGTGTTTTTTTTTTGTTCACTTGATGGAAAACGACGATGTGGTCGAAGATAGAAAGCGTTTACCTAGAAGTAACCTATTCGCTCATGACTTAAAGATCCCCAGGTTGTAGCTATCAGGAGACATCGACTCCAGCAGGGAATTTTACTCCTTCGTTGTTCAATAAATGTTCGAAACGTTTTGTGAGTAGGTATAGGTGGGATGATGTGACGATCGAAAATGTCAAATCTTTATGCTTAGAGGAAGCTGACAGTCTTACAAAGATTAATAACTTCATTATGTTGATCTGGATGACAGAACTATCATCCAGTGTGTCTTCTTAGAAAATAAATCAAACTTTCATTGTTGTTGTTGCCAATTTTAGTCGTATGTGTAAGTATCTTACGAGTTGTGGCTCGTGGGTACAAACCCAGCCAGGCGCTTTACTTTGTGTAAATTATTTCATCACCACTGCTCTCAAAATGGTAAAGGAAAACATCGTGAGGAACCACAAATTTGAGAACGTGACATCCATCAACCCGCACTGGACCCACGAGGTAGATTATTACGACTCATCCCGTTCTTAGAGAGAACTGAAGTTCTGAAGAAGCGAGCCTGATTTCTACCAGGCAGAACATTACGAGGTTGATTAGGTAGACTTAGGCAAATGCCTTCCCCATCAGGAAATCTTGTCTAATTCGTAAATTTTAATTGCCAAGAGATAAAGAGCTCTTAAATACCTGGCCATCTGCACTACACTTAAAGCAAAATAGCATGCAGTTACCAAGACTGATGAGATATTCATCAAGATTTAATTGCTTCATAATCTCTTTTCCTACTCGAAATAATTGTTTAATCAAGTTGGATTTATACAGTTTTTACACTGTTCTCAAGCTTATAAGTACCGTCGATTTCTCCATAAACATGTTTTAATAGATCACCACAGAAACGGTAGAAGAACGGGTTGTCGGTAACACATAGGTACTCGTCTGTTTACTTAAGAAAATAGCGATCTTTGAACTAGATAGGTACACGTTTTGTCTGGTTTTTGGCTGTCAGTTTATGTCACACTGTATCAAATAGGCCAGGTATGAACCAGATAGCAACAAGCCGTGGTTTGTAAGTCAGAAGTGAATAGGTTAGGTACTTCTAGGCAAGTGTGCTCCATCGTCGACCACATCATTGCTTACCATCACGTGAGATAGTGGTTAATCGCGAGCCTCTGAATAATCTATGGAATGCGATACATTATACTTTCTACATTTTTATTCATAGACTAGAATTTGATCCACAGAATTCAGACCGTTTGCCCACTTCGAAGTTAAGATTCTCGGTAAAATTCATACCGGGCATTCTGCCAGTTCTATCTTGGCAAATAAAAACGTAGCTCTTTATCACAGAACCCTAAAATTACAGATCTATTTTCCAGGTTCAATTTTACATTCGCTAGCAACAAAGTTTTAAGCCTAAACCGTTTACTTTTATTGCTCAAAGGCACCGCTTCCCACATAATATTTGCTCCATTTGAACTATGTAAATACGGCTCTATTTACATAGAAATGTCAACTCGAAAACTGTTTGCATAGCATGCTAAAATATTTAAAAGCAGCAATAAATGGCGGTCTGTATGATATATACAGTATGTAGGCATGTTTATATATGCGCACTTAGCACGTCATGAGTGCTATGAGAATTAGTTTGTCAGCACCCTGTATAATATTATGGGTAGGGTTGCCAAAAGAAAAAATAAAATGAAAAAAATCTGACAAGAAAAATTACAATTCGTAATAAGAACTAAATCAATCAAAATCAGTTTAGTAGGTTATTAACCCTTCAGATACCGTCAATTAGAGACACAATAGTAAGACAATAGATGCGCGGCCACCGGGTGTCGCTTGGGGATTCATGAATTAAAAGTAATATAATTAATCATTACTAATTCAATAACTCAGAACTATATAACAGATGAAATCAATTAAGCACTTTTAATATCAATGCCAAAGATGAAACAAAACCTAGCAAAGAAAAAATCTAATCTAAATAATGGACACAACATCTATTTGAATATCTACTGGCTATAAACCTATAAACATGAGAAGTATCTATCTACACAAGTTTATGTTTCTACTTCTGTCTGTAACTGTAGCAAGTAATTATAAGGTATCTAAGCCAACCACGCAGCACAGTTAGTTTAATTAATGTATCAGTAAACGTCAGGCTGTCTCTATTAAAGACAAACTCAGCCCTACATTTTAGTCTAGATTCAAAACCCACGTATATTTCACGACTAACCCATTACGTGACATAATTCACATGTTTATTGCATTTTTTTTTTGACAGATGACAGATTATACTGTCGTCTATGACGTTACAAAGTGACAGTTAAATTTTTTTTTTAGGTTAGGCAGATGTCACGTACTAAGCGCAGATTTTTATGTTTAAAATATTTTAGTAGATATCGTGTTGACATCTTAAGTATAAATATATGTAAATGTTTAAGATTATGTAGTGAGAATTATATTTTTACTAGCTTTTGCCCGCGCAGCTTCGCTCCCGCTCTTAATACGCTCTACTACACCCTACTCTATCCTACTCTACCCTACTCTACCTTACTCTACCCTACTCTACCCTACTCTACCCTACTCTACCCTACTCTACCCTACTCTACCCTACTCTACCCTACTCTACCCTACTCTACCCTACTCTACCCTACTCTACCCTACTCTACCCTACTCTACCCTACTCTACCCTACTCTACCCTACTCTACCCTACTATACCCTACTCTACTCTAGCAAACTTCACATAAACCATCTACTAAATAGTCCGAACAAAGCCTAAAAATTTGGTTTGGATAGGTGAGCCCGTTCTTGAGTTATAAAATAACAACGAAAAATGGCATTGATTTTTATATATATAGATTGCTTGATTCTATGTAAAACTGTGTTGTCGTGTGATAAGAAGATCTTGGCAAAATTTCGCGCCATTAAAATTCTCGAAAACATTGAATTAACCTTTAACTGGCCCAAAGGAAGGCATTGGCATAATAAATTAGGCTGTACTTAGATTATACCTGTAATATACTATACTGTATTTATACTGTATACCTATATTTTTTTTTTCATTCCAGACTTTTCTCCTACTAAACAACTAACTAAACCTAATTAAGTCAATTCTCTTTGCATAATCTATCTATCTATATATATAAAAATGACCCCCGTTTTCCGTTGTCACGACTTGGCATGAAAACGGCTTGACCGATTTGGCAGTTTTTTTTTTGTTGTGATTGTTATTGTGAGGAGAAGGTTCTTATGGAAAAAAAAAATTGGGTAGTGTAGGTTAGAGTAGGGTAGAGTAGGGTAGAGTAGGGTAGGGTAGGGTAGAGTAGGGTAGAGTAGGGTAGAGTAGGGTAGAGTAGGGTAGAGTAGGGTAGGGTAGAGTATAGAGTTGGGTATAGTAGGGTGGAGTAGGGAAGAGCGGGAGCGAAGCCGCGCGGGCAAAAGCTAGTGAATTAATAATCTAGTACCAACTATTTCCAAACGCATACCAAATGTCAGTCATTCGCGCTTTGTAAACGCACAGTAACAGTCGTAACGCACCTCGTAAACACTCCTCAGTATTTCCGAAGCGTTGCCAATGTCTAGGATGTGACGAATATATGCCTTCCGCCTCAGTGTGGACATCTCTGGCTTTTAATAGGCCATGTTGGACATAGACAAACTCCTTTGATGATTTCCTGACTCCGTGATATTGAGAAGGATTAGTGGTTCATTTTATTTGTATGACAGCAGTGGTGGCCGAGTGGTAATGGCTCCGACTTACGAGTTGTAGGTCACGGGTTCAAACCCAGCCAACCGCATTACTTTGTGTAATTCATTGCCACTGCTCTCAAAACGGTGAAGGAAAACATCGTGAGGAAACCGACATGTCGTAGAAAAATAAATTTAAAGACATGTGACATTCACCAACGCGCACTGAGCCTGCGTGGTGGATTACTGCCCATTTCCTCTCCTAGAGAGGAGGCCTGAGTCCCAGCAGTCGCACTCACTGCAGAAGTCACACTTCTGCAGTTGTAATTTTGCACATTGGCCCATCAATATAACTTCAGCAGTCTTGAAAGTTCATCCGTCTACGTTAACAACACAATAATAAAAGTTTCCTAATGAGTGCAATCAGCAGTAAAGTGCTACACGACCAAATACTTCACATTAAGCTTTTTATAGCGGCCATGAAGATAATTAGCGTATCTCTGAGAGTAAAGCTCGCTATTCACGGCAAGACCTAACAAGGAGAGATTAATCGCAAGACGCAAAGAGAATAGATGAATGTAGGCAAAGAAAATTATATGAGCTAGGTGTGAGGTACTGTAACACTGCGAGAATGTTCAAAAGAGATACTGTTTAAATTACAACCTAGAGGTTTTTATGTCAAGAGTGAATAAGTTACTTCTAGGCAAGCGTGCTTCATTCGACCACACGCCATGGGTTGTGCCAAAGTGAACCTCAGGGTCCTGAAACGAAGGCAAAGAAGGAATAGGAGTTGGTTTAGTCAGTTAAAGTCTGACACGCCTTCCTGCTCCGGCCAAGGGCGGGAGGTGTCATTGGACCTAAGAAAGAAAAAAGTAAATCATCAACCACACCATCACTGACCATAAGGTGAGATAGTGAAGAAGTGCGAGTCTATAAATATAATTTAAAAAAAGTTCTACGCTATTTTACAGCCAATTTGTTAGATACGCGGCCAACGGTTTCCTCACAAGTTCTTACGACAGAGAAACTCTCATAAAACAATTACGAAAGTGTAATTGCACCATTTATTTGATCGTTCACAAGGTGTTCGATCTCCGCAATTAGTAAGCAAATGAGGCAGAGGGGGGGCAAATGTCGGCAGCTGTGCTTTGTGTACTAGACAATTTATATGTTTATAGTTATCGGATAAAAGTCGTATAGTGAATGGTACGGCCGGATGGCGCCGGTGGTTATCAGCTGATAACGTTTAATTAGGGCAGACGGACGTCGACAAGCTTTCGAGATACATTTGCTTCTTAAATTCTTGTTTGTTTCTTAGATTTACATTACAACGTTGGCTGGTTGCTTGATTTTTTCGTTGATAGTACCTTGAGTATGAGTTTCTTATCATAAGACATATTTGGATGTTTAAACTCAGCTTAGGAGAAGCTACTGGCTGAATTATTGTGGTTTATAATATTAACTTTAGTGTCAATTACAGTGGCAACTTTAATTTAATTTAATAAAAATGAAAAAGCTAACAAAAGCTTCAAAACCTCTAAAGAAATTGTTGTAAAAATAACACCGATGACAAACTACCATCAAAAACCACCAATCGTTTCACATTTTCGCAAAAATTCCGCACAGTTATTACGACCTCAAATAAAATCAACTATGTCAACATTGCGCGCACAGACATCCTTTATTTGTTTTCAAACAACGTCTGGGAAAGCTTGCCAAATACCTTTGCCAATAATACTGGCCAACGCAGCAAACGAAAAAACTACGGAAAAGAAATAAAAAAGCTATAATTTTCCAAGATGGCCGCCAATTGTCACGAATTTGACGTTTTAAAAGCTATAGTTCATCTGGCGGACGCAGCAACGACGATAAAAAAGAACAATAAGGAAATAAATGACAATAAAACAAAAGCAATTCCCCCTAATATCGTCTATTGTTATCAAAACATAATTTATTGCCGACCAGATGTTGATAAAAACAAAGTAACTAGGCACTTAAAATATTCCACCACACGATCAACTAATTACAATAATAGACTCAACAAAATGCCATTTTGAAGCAGCCAAGCTATTAACAAATCGGTAACGTCTATATTAAAAATAATTTTGCATAATCGCGCAGTTCTTATGCAGAAACTTAAAAGCAGAGCATAAAGCTTACAAAAAAAGAGATTAAAGTTAAAATATTCAGAGATAATTTCAATCGTCATAATAAAAGATCTCACGATCTCATAAATATGTGGAGTGAGATAGTAATCTGTATTTATTGCTTTTTGCCGCGATCACCGGCAGCCATTACTGGCTAATGACTTTCTATCGCTTTCCACTCATTATTTCATTGCTGGCGGTCACTGGCATATCGGATTCTTCCGCCACAGATAATTAATATTTCCTAAGTAACCTATTGAGTAAAGATCCTGGCTGGATTTGTATAGTCTGTCTAAAAAGTCAAACGTCTGTAGATAATATTTAATCATTTAAAAAATACTTTTATTTGATACTAAATACTAATACTAATTTGTTAGGTTCTTCTATTAGTAAACTATGATCAAGATCTCTTAATCAATCTTGATTTTTGAACCAGTGTTGATTACATCAGATTTCATTTTACCCTAATAATTACCCAAGTCGTTTGACTTTTAAGACAGACTCTGGGCAAATGATTTCCCACCAAACTGAAAAGTTTGAGTTATTTCATCATAAAGACTTTTTTCATAGTTTTTGGCGGTATTTCTTCGAGTGAAGTTTAGTGGCTATTTTATTTTTAACTTTCTTGTAGATAATGTGATGTAAAATTGTTGTAGTTTTGTATTTCAATGTCTACACAATAGGACAATACGTGGAATCATTAAAACAGACACGATCTCGGTAAAATGGAGCTGAGAATTTTATCGTAGTGAGAACCTCAGCAAAGGCTGACTAGATATGTTTACTTACTGTCAAATAATAAAAAAAAGACGTTTGACACTCGGAGACTGCCGCGGTAAAGCTATTGCATAGATTATTTGTGATTGAAGTTGACAAGTTGCCATGACAACCATTTAGTGGGGGGTGTTAGGTTTTTTTCGTTACGGAATTTCTGGATTCGGTCTCCACGCTCAAGGCCCGCGATAGAGGATATGCAATAGCTTAAAAACAGAATACGTTTACCTTAGTATTGTAAAGGAAAACTAAATTATTATCGTTATGCCTTTAATACTTTCTGAACTTGACACAGAGAAAGGTTTACATGCTCTATGGCTCAAGTCGTGTGAAGCTAGAAATAAAGTGTTGTCATAGCTGTCTTAAACACCATTAATTTTAAGTAGAGTCCGTTACATTGTAATGTTCATTTAACCTTTAGAAAATATAAATTGTTTTCTGGTTGATTGCAAAACGAATTGGTTTGGTATAAACCTCCTTAAAATATGCCGCACGTAAGAACATTTACGTTTATCTTTCTTTAATGTGCTTTCATTAAAACCATTTAGTTTAAGTATATTTAAATATATATTTATAGATTAATAATTAACTTACAAAGTCCCCCTCTACCTGAAAACATAAAACTTATACCAAAAGATATAACATGTTAATTCCTGACACAAGTTCTCGTTAATTGACAACTATGGCGAATAAATTAACCGCTGTGTGCGTGTTCGAGCATTTCTAGTGTTCATTTGATAGTTAATTTATTTTTAAACACATGTAAAACTCGATGCCGCCAAACAAAAAGGTTTAAGCCATTCAACTGGTATGGCAGTTAACGTATGCGTCGTCGGTGGAAGTGTAATTGACAAGAGAACGAGCCGGCGTTGTCGTGAGGAGAGATAAACAGTTTTTAATGGTTATTTATGCGCGCGCGCCGCCCGGCGAGCATCCTCTAAAAGGCACGGGTTGAATTAAATACTCGCCAATACCGCCGACCTTTTTAACTGTTTTAATCGATTACATTGTAAGCCGCGAGCAGTGACCTGCGTTTAGCGTTCCGTCGTTGGATTCACATTCGATTCTGTGGATAATATCGATGTATCGAATCTGCTATGCACGGAGTTTCCTTGCTTAATCGCAGCAGAAATGAAGGTATCCGCAAGAGAGCCAAGGTTACCGACATAGCTCGAAGAATCGCCAAACTTAAGTGGTAGCGGGCTAAGCACATTGCTTGCAGAGTCGCTGGGACCGAAAGGTTCTGTAGTGACGACCGTGTATCGGAAGATGCAGCGATGGAAGATCGTCCTCAAGATAGAAACATTGTAGGGGTGGCCTATGTCCAACAGTGGACGTCTTTCGGCTAAAGTCATGATGCTAACTATTGAATCTGTTGCAAATTTAAGCATGTCGATACTAATATAACACTAAGTTGTGTAGGTGTATCGATATTTAACTAATGAATGGTTCCTAATGTCACCGACTGCGATTATCATCAAATTGATTGTCACATTAAAGACTCCGACCGACAGTATTAGCATAATCACTTATTTATTCTACGCGAGTAAATTAACGAATTTAAATTCAATAAAAAGATAAACTAGAACAATAATACTTGGTGTTTAAATATCAAATAATACAGAAGCTATATCGAAATTGACTTAATTTATTTTTTGTGTTAATTTAATAATATGCTTGTCAGTTCCATAGAGTTTTTATCTAAATATACAGGTATACTAAAGCTCAAAATAAAAATAAAACAAGATAAAAAATACAGCTTAGCACTTCAATGTCCAATGTTCTAAAAAATTCTTCTGCATCGACTCTATACGTAATATTTCGACAATCGACACACTTGGCGCAGTGATTGAGCGATTGGCTGCTGCACTGCGTGTCGCGTGTTCGATTCCCGCACGGATCAAATATTTGATATTTGTACTGGGTATCTTTTGTATATGAGTTTACATGGTTATGAACGCACCCACAGTACAGGAAGTCCTAGTATGGAGCAAAGTTTAGTTAAAAAAAAAAACAATATATCTATATCATATTTATCAGATAGCAATCAGCGACATCTATGATAAAATTAATCAATCACATCTATCAGTATCTGTAGATCATTACTTAAACGTTACTATGTCCATTTCATAGATACTGGGACGTAAGAGTATTGATAAAACAAGGTGTTACATGGGCACGTGTAGAGAGACATGTGTAGACATTATGTTCTTAGTAAATGGTAAAATTGTTACACTGTACAGCCCTTAATACTGTACACACCTGATACTTGGAACAATATCAGCAAAAAGGGAGGCTAGTTTTTGTATAAGATTGTTTGAAAGATAGATTCACTACGGTCATGAATTTCAAAAAGTCACTGAAGAAACACCCAAAGATAGTAAAACTCCCTCTAGCCACCTAGAACTTGAGAAAGTATTTGAAATTTTAGAAAAACAAAATCGGCAGTAGGTGAAGTAAACAAAACTGTCAATGAAGATAATGATGACGACAAATATTCAGATTTTAAGACATTCACAACACATTTGAGTGTTATTTGAGATAGGGTGACGCCTATCTCTAAATCCCTTTTCTTTGATAATGCTCTTCAGTCCTCACACGACCCAACTATCTTTTATTTGGCCTCCCTCTCCATCCATCTACATTACTCTTTTAATAACAAACGCTTCATTCTTCCTCTTCACATCACCATACAAGCCCTTTCAACTTATCAATCACTGGTGTCTAACTAAGTTCATTAATATGAATTAATAAACACACTATTAATGACACTAATCTTTTGCACTTAAATAACAAGCTTCCATTTCCTACAAGATCAAAACCCGACAAAAACTCTTAATAGCTTGTCTGATTAATACACTCATGGTATCTTGTATAATCCATGGCAATATAATAATGACTAGAGTCGGGTCGTGTCGGATGGGCTCGGCATCTATCTAATTGGGCTGCATTCCTTTTGACCCCCACTTTTCTGGCGATGACTCGACCGTTTCTGGGATACGAATAGTTTCACAAAGAACTTCGTGGAAATTTTGCACGTCCAGTCGTCATTTATGGATGAAAAGAACAGGGTACGAGTTTGGGGAGTTATTTTAACTTGAAAATTGGTGTGAGATTTTTAGAAGCATTTAGCGTCTAAAATTCCAATGAGTTCGCAATGGAAGCATAATAAAGCTAGTTCAAAGCTTTACAGCCTCTTTTTGACAGGGACTACTTTGGTTTCTTTCTTTTTAGCTGGGAACAGAAGTCTAGCAAAAAAATTAATGAGTTAAAATTTACTTATACACTCTAACATAAAGACATAAGTTTGTGACTACGTTTGTTACTTCTTCACGCGCAAACGGTTGAATGGATTTCAATAAAAATTGGCACACGGGTAGACCAGGGCCTAGGATAGCACACAGGATACTTTTATTCCGGGCATATGTTTCCTTCGAATAATTTTCTACTATCACACTGGCGAAGCCGCTGACAGTAGGTAGTATATCAAAAATTCTTTAAAATCAAAAGTAGCGAGCATTATCATAAAAAAATTCAGTGATGGAAACTTAAAATCTGTTTACATCAAAGTTAATTTTTAGTAGGAAAATTTGATAATCCCTGTTTTAACTCAGACCACCACTGCATTAGTCAAATAAAAATATCATAAAAGTTCTCCTATTTTTTGCCCTTTACATCTTCCCGCCCTTGTCCCAATTTCCTAGGGGTCGACGCAACACGTTTTTTTCTTCCATTCTAACCTGTCAGCAGTCACACTACTATCACTAACTCCCTTTTCTTTCGTATCACTCTTCACAAATTCATCTATCTTTTCTTTGGACCTCCCTCTCCTTCCATCCACATACATACTCATAACTCTTTAAGCATCATCTTTGAGTAAAATAACTTAGTATTTCTTACGTCAATTACAGATAACAAAACAAAAAACTAAGGAGTCGGCGTCAAAAGCATTGCAAGGCCTTTGATCTTAGAAGAGCCGCAAAAAAAAACTGCCTTTTTGCAAAAACAAAACAAAATATTTCAAATGTAACTCATCAATTAACGGGCAAAAACAAAACCGATTAAAAACAAGACATCGATCCGCCATCGAGTAGGTATCGTATAGAGAATCAAACGCATCCAGATCGCATCGGGTCGTTGCACCGAGCGACGCGAACGCAATAAAACGACTGCGCCCGCGCATCGTGCGGTAATCGCGCGCCTTTGATCTCGCCGCCAGCTCCCCCCTCCCCCCACTTCGCTTTGCACTTAACTACGACTTTATTACAAGTAATTTGTGATTGTTAACGGTATAATTAAAGTACAATTAAAAGACGGTACTTCGGTATTAATATGGGAATCGCTTGTCCTTTGATCGGTGGCGGTATGCGTGACGAATTCGCGGCGGCTTTTGAGATTGGCTTGATTAACAATTTTTGTGAAGGATTTTGTTATTACGTTTTTTTTTTTTATGTATAAAACGATAACAGAAAATGGTAGTTACTTTTTGATATGTAGAAGTGAATAATTTTGTATGTAAAAAGGATATAGACTTAGAGTGAGAACCACATTGATATAAAAGTGTAAAAGTATTGAAAATGCTAAAATAATATGAAATCAAATGAGGAAGTTATTCGACATTTCATAAGTGGCTTAAGAAATACTAGCTAAAGTTCTTCATACAAACTTTGGTCTCCCGATTTGGATTTTGGAAAATCCTCTCTTAGTGCTCACCTACGTCAGAAAAGAAAATCTTGTGCAAAATTCGACACTCTTAGTCCTAGTAGTTTCGGCTTCGCGCTGATAATAATATGTCAGTCAGTCAGTTTCTCTTTCTACATATATAGATTATACATAGTTCTGCTTCACTATGTAATAGTTTGAACCCAAGGCTGAGAACATCCACGAGCTCGCCACTGCTGAAGACAAGCCCCGCGGCGCTTGCGCACTTAAAACGGCAAAAACGGCCCGGAGAACTCACAAATTGCCCGCCCTAATTACCTCAGGTAGGCGGCCGCACAAAGTGCTGCCTTTTTTTACTATAAAAAGTGCTAAGTTATTCAAAAACAGGTCCGACGCAGCAATAAATATGATTGCGAGCTCCATCAGATGTATAAATTAAGATTTAAACTCGCATTTCCTAAATAACATCAACAAGAAAAAATCGATCAGGTTTTTGTAGAATTAATCAGTTGAAACTCATGCACACCTTTGTCTAATGACTTTTATATGGCAGGAAACTTATAATAGTAAGCAAATATACAAAATATTACATGGAAAACATTGAAGGAAGAAAATGGTCAATCTAGAGTCAGACTTGCATGAGCAGGGTTTCGTACAATATCAAAATCAAGCATATAAACACGTCCCTTCTATGGAGTCCCTTTAATTGTTAACATTATTTAATTTAATTATTATTTGGTCTTAAAGCGGCGGTAATAGAAATACACATTTTGTGAAAATTTGTTGCTGACAAACAGACGAATACACAGACCAACTGATAGCAGAGGCTTAGTAAAATCACCCTTTAGAACCCACAGAACCCTAAAAAGATAATTAAAGAAACATAAGATACCCATCGAAATTGGTTTGAAGGAAGCGAAGCAAATAACGAGCTCAACAATAACGAAAGAGGATTTAACATCAAGAACTTTCTTTCATCCGAGAGACACCGGGCCTTTTATGATCCGACATTATACGCGCATACCTGCGTTAATGATAGGGTGCCAGTTCAAAGAATAACGCAGGGGACTTCTCAATAACACCTTAACAGATGTACCTGGCCCGATCGCCGAATCGCCGGTAAAAAAACTCGGGTAATTTCAAAGCAACCCACAAAGATGCCGCCCGTTGTACGGAAATAGGTTATCAAGGTGTACGCAACTCATTTATCGCACGCAAAACACTTTATTGTTTTATTAGGACCGAAATATTGCATTCAAGAACTGTATTGTCAGATAAAACAAGTGTTTATAAATATTTAAATAATGTTCTTTGTTATGGAGATTTTACCAGTACAAAAGCATAAGATTGCGTTCAAAGGCTTCAAAAATAACCCTGTTTATGAAACTTTGCATTTTTAGAAAGATCTCTGGTAACCACAACCCGGTTCTGCATTTGAGAAATTAATCGCAAATACAGCATAAACTCTACAAGTTATGTTCGTATTTAGAGCCGTGTGGTTTATTAGTTTAACACAGTGTTAATAGCCAGAGGTAAAGGTGTGGGCGCCTTAAAATTGGCTCATTACCACCTTCCAGAGCTAAAAGCCGGTCTTTGTTAACCTTGGACGACTGTTAGCACGGGATTTAGAATATGTAACCACAAAAAATGTAGAGGAAACTATATTTGACGAACTGAAACGTAAAAATGTTTGCGCAGCCCATTCTGATGAGGATGTTTTATCTCCCCATCGAAATGATTTAGATTTCAAACAAACGGTGTTGTGGAATTATGTTGCCAAGACAGTACACGTAACAAATCATCGGCCCAGAAATGTGACTTTAATTGCCCAATCTAAAGGTGAACGGCCGGCGCCGGCGCGGCCACATCAGATGGAGCTCCTCGTGAATGGACCGGCCCACTTCGACTGCTCCAAGATTCTTACCAAGATATACTTGTGCTTAAGACTCACAACATTCTAGAAATACGTTACACTTCTTTATGTCGAAAGAGAACGTCATTCTGAACCTAAAGAACGAAAAAACTGAGATCATTTTGTCAAAGATAAAAAGCACGTGGGAGGAGATTCCGTGCGCGATTGTAAATGTCGCGGGTCGTGGAATTTTAGAGAAAATGGAATAAGAAACTAATAAAACGTGACCGGCTAGAAATGTTGAAACTCAAAGACCCGAGTCAACTAATTGGAGCGCAAGACCCGCTTGCTTTATTACTGTAGATACCAAAGATCAAAAGAATTTATCAATTAAGATAATGGAAAAAGTTGTAGCTCTACAAATTCCAAATATCACTCGGCTGATATCAACTTTGATCGCAATCGACATGATTATTCATAAGAGCCGATCGGCTTGGGATCGGAGATAATCGCAGCCAATTAGAATTCTAATATGGCACTTAATTAGCGTACAATTTAAAAGCGGTGAGTTGAAAGAGAGACCAGATAGACAAGATACCAATGAAAACAAATACCAGTAAGGATAGAGAAGTAGAAGGTGTTACAAACATCAGCAATCGTCTTGTACTATCGGCTTAGCAAATTTCAAATACTATAACTAAAGATATCAGATATATTGGGGTTTAAAGCGATGCCGCCGATAAGGTGGCATTAACCGATACACATCGGCACTTAAGGCAATGATAGCACCGATTGATAAGGGATATAAATAAATATAAATGGTTGCTCTTGCGTTATGCCGCTGTAAAGATATCGCTATCTGTGATAGTACACGTATGAAAGAGCCGGTAGTATGTTTATTGATTTAATGCGGCCATACTAACGTTATTAATCCTGTGTCATTTGCAATATCGCATATTTACAACTCTGAAAGCAGGATTACTGGTGAGAGGGTCCAATGGATCTGGATTATACTATACACTTCACTATATATACAGAAACTTCAATCGTTGAATTTTTTGCAGTCGATTTATGTGGTTCAACAGGTGTGTTGTGGTCGCACCGCGCGGTACGGACGGAGCCGGTTCGCGCAGCTAGAGCGGCGGCGATACAAGATCGAGCCTTTGATGTGCCGCGTGATAAGAGGCCGCTATTTGCTGCCGCTTATCGCTCACGTCTGTCGTTCGACGCCCACACTTTACGATTTATCGCGTAAACAATGGCGAAGACTTTATATGGGACAAAAATTAGATTATCAACGGACCTTTATAATTTTAAACATAAGATTTTTTTGCCTGATGTCATAATGCCAAAAGAGGCTACAATTGAGGTAGCCGCTGATGATGTTAATGTGATAAAACATCTGGTTGTTTTAAATGGTAAACAACTCCTGAGCAGAATTTAAAATAAGAATCTAAGGAGCTTTACTAAATAACAAACATAAAACAAGTTTTCGTGTGAAACTGTGAAGCAAGGGTGAAAATGGCGATCAATTGAAAAGACACCCTTCATGCAGTAGACAATGTTGTAGCGAAAGTCAACAATGGAACCCTTGGAAACATCGCACATTACATGTTCGGTATCAGTTTGACAAACCATAAAATCTATTCTGCTATCCATCGTAAATCAAGCGATAACAATGGGGTGGCCCTAATACATGATACAGAGCACCATAAACCTTGATACATGGTAACACGGCAACCCTCTACTTTGTATGACAGGAATGTTCATTCTTTCGACCTATGTTTCCTTTGCTCTTTCATCATAATTATCTTTTTGTTCCAGTGGCAATTGAAAATTTTATGATTTCAAAGAAGACGTCGTAGGAAATTGCGTTACGATTATTGCCTCTTTAACTTTATGCTTATCATTAAAGTTTAATACGAGAGCTGCTATTTCATATTCGTCATATTCTAGTTCATAAAACTAATTTGCGTGTTTTACACTTCATAAAACTTCATTGGCATTGACATTATTTTTCTTAGATTAGTTTCTATTATGTTCATGTTTATCAAAAGTTTCTCTTACCGCTTCCTCAGCCTCCTTCTGGTCCTTGTGTCCCATCAGGTTGGGCATGGCAGTCCAATTGTATCCCAAATCCTGACACAGTGGCAGCTTGATCCTCTCGCACTTGCCACCTTCGACCTCTTCCTGGTCAGCAGACACCAGCCACACAAGCAGGAGAAAGCAAAAAATCCGAGCCATTGTATATTATAATTCACAATTAATAAATACCACTAGTATATCATGTCATATTCAACTAACTCAGTCACAAAATCACTGTTGGTAAACACTGTTCAATCGTAAACATATTTTAAATTATTGAGAAA
Organism: Mythimna lalbum; assembly: GCA_949319445.1. Lineage (NCBI taxonomy): Eukaryota > Metazoa > Arthropoda > Insecta > Lepidoptera > Noctuidae > Mythimna > Mythimna lalbum. The sequence goes on along the minus strand of OX439362.1, from coordinate 19,114,191 downwards.
CAAGCGCGCGTCCTCTCTCGTCTGTAGCTTGGCGCAGACTGATTCGAAATTCGTTCGCGGCGCGGCGTTTCAATTCAAAGGCAAAGGAACGAAACCGGTCGGCCGGTGCGTTCAGTAACATGCATATGTTCCGATAAAAGGTCTGAACGCATGAACAGGGCATTAAGATGAAAAGAAAAAAACGAAAAGGGCCTAATTCGTGTACGGCTCACTGCAATCAGTGGGAGTAATTTTAGCCGTCTCTGTCTTTGGTTGGAGAGTGAGAGAGATGGTGGGAACAATGAAGAACGTATAAAATTAAGTGTATCTGCCTGCCCATGAGGTTGGATTTTATTTTACGAAATTGCTGCAATAAAAGTGTTGGTAATTGAGAGGTTCTAAAATTTTATTACAAAAGCTTCGCCGTTGCTACGTTGTGGGTACATGCTTCTGATGTAAGCTACATATTATATGTTGCCGGTGAGAGTTCACAGAGAGATGGATTAGACCAGTTCATGGTCGTACGAAGATGGTGTTAAAAGCCTTTACACAGCTGTCATTAGATGTGCCTTGTGAAGAGAAATTTTTCCAAAATACTGAACTTTTTGTACCATCGTTGTGCAAAATAATTTGATACAAATAGCAAATAATGTCTAATTACTATCTTTACATTGTATGTATTCATTATTAAGTTGACTGTACTTTTTGTACAAATTTTTTCCACTACTATACACACGATGTCTACTATTGTCTACATCTAATTTTTTTCAACTCTCCTTTCGCAGCTCGCACAGGTATGCTAGAACAAATTTCTCTACAAATAGGCATCACCTTTGGACCTGTTTTTCTGTTTACTTCATCTTGTCTGTTTAATATATGTGTCAAAATTAATTGTCAAACAAATACATCGTTATCAATTCCTTTCTTGAAGTTCCCTGAAAATAAAGACACTTTTTACACTGTGACAAATATGATCTAAGGCAAGTCCGACTTTATTGCCTTCTATAGAAAACAATTTGAATAAAAAAATGGCCTCGTAGTTTTAAGAGACGTGTATTATAGTAATTTATTCACTGACAACAGTTCATTAAATGCCACCTACAGCGATGGTCCTTCTATAGAATTTAATTTGCGAGTGCCGTGAAATTGAGTAATGGTACCAACTCATGTTTTTATTTTTTATTTAACAGTTTGTATGGTCACTTGGTATGGTCATGTAAAGAGGTGAAATATAACGCATGTTACTAAAAGAGTTATGAATAACATGTGGATGGATGGAGAGAGAGAGGGAGGCCAAAGAAAAGATGGTTGGATTGTGTGAGAAGTGATATGAATGAAAAGGGAGTTAGTGATAGCGTGATTAGTGACAGGACAGAATGGACCCCAAATAAAACGGGATAAGGGCAGGAAGATGATGATTTTTATTTAACCGTTCATGTACACACTTAACTTTTAAAAGAAAAGAAGATGGAAATTGATAAATAGTTACATAGGTGATGCTTATTTCTAAAGATATGGCTTCCCGCATATCCGCGAATGGAGAATTTATTTTATTGAAATGGTGAATTAAAACGTAGTAGAATTCGCTACTGGACTACTTTTTATTGTTTTAATTTTATTTTAGCATATATATACATAGGTATACATATTGTAAAAAGGTTTTTGGGACTATATTTTTTTTTGCGATAAAAGTTTATAAGAGTTTGGTAATCCGACTTTTATTACTGTTGTTGTTACTTTTATTACTGGCTTTTCAATTAAAAACAAGAGGTTTTTAATTAAATAGTCTTCAATTTCAAGTTCAAGATACTGAAGTGACGAATGAAAGAGATGGCGCTATCCTTTCCGCCCATGCCTTTATCTTTCAGTACCGCGGCGTCCAAGTAGAATACACAATTAGGTCCCTTCATTACATCACTCCAATAACACCTTTGATACATTACAAAACACCTAAACAAAAATCAACACTATCACAAAAGGAACAAAGTCCAAAATCCATTCACAATCCCGGTATCTTCATCGGTTATCTCGTCAAACATATCCAGATCTCTGTCAGTTAGAGAGTTCGTTTGATATTGAAAGAGTCGGACAGGTCTGGGTACGTTGGTGGGTCGGCATGAATAGTTGCATTGTGCGAGCGGGACGGCGCGAGGCGTGTCAAAGGCGCCGCCGCCGTGCGCGTACGCCGGCCGGACGCCAAGGGAATGCCTAATTAAGGACGCATGCGTGGACTCTTGGGTGAGGGCTACGGGCTGAGTGACAGCGAGGAGCGGGTTTTAAGTTCTTTTTTTGTTTTTTTTTTCAAAAACTCGCTCTTATCCCACCGCTTTAAGGCAAGCAATACACTGTTTTCCGCACTAGTGCAGTACCCCGCGTATTGTATCAGGCTGGACACGCGTCGACCCCCACGAGTCGTCGGTCAACCCCCGTTTATTAATTTCTTCGTAAGTGTATTGAAAAAAGTCGTTTGATACACGTGCAAAGTCATTGCATCCCTCAGCTCCATAACACATTCGCATACGGCTCGTGCGAATTGCCTCGGTATAAAAATGATTTTTTAAAATTCAGAACACCTTCTCTTGTGTGAAGATTTTCCACCAGACATCGTTTTCTCAGTGCTGAGGGTCGTGAATTGCTCGCCGTCTGAAAGCGATAGTGATGGATCAGTTAGATGTTCACTATTCACTATTTGTAAAACACTTAACTATCAATATAATCTGTATAAAAGGATAAAGTCCTGACTTATCATCGCCCAGTCCAAACTGTTGGACCTACAAAGCTGATATTTTCCACAGAGCTTTCTTTTATGCTGTATATGCAAAGAATAAGAAAAGCTTTTTCAAAATTCACTCTCTGTGATGAAATGGGGGCCCATAGATTGTATGGAGGTACCGTGAAAGTAGGTTGCTTCATACAAATTTTGGTCCCGCGGGCGAATTTGTTGTGAGAAGCCAGTATTCCAAGCTAGAAATTGATGACTTTCCTCACTGAAGCTATTGCATTCAAGATAGCTAAGTTTACTTGGATTTTTTTTTTTTTTGTTTTTGTTCTATAGGAATTCTATGTTTCTGTACAGAAATTGCAAGCTCTGTAAGAAGCTCATACTATTTACTTTGGTCATAAATTAATTGTATGAAAACTGAATAAATCTAATTTTTTTTTTTCATAATATCAATTTATAAACCGTACATTTAGTATGATCACAAGAAGACGCTTGAACTCTTCTTGAAATATAAAAAAAACTTTTTTTTAATATGTAACCTTAGTCTAATCCCACAAAACCACTAAATCGCTTTCACTCGCACCACAAACCACCCGCATACACTACAGAATCGTAATTAAAACGTCAGATAAGGCGGCGGTGCGCAGACGCAGCCCGACGTACCGCGATCCACGCCATTCACGCCAAATGCTAATATCGCCCAATTGTTCCACAGGAAGACGCGTAACTACTGCACGAATATTAATGTCGCTTTGATGATCAACGCCGACAGTACGATAGGTACAGTCAGCACTAAAAGTAGGTAATGCAATTTTAAAGGCCATATACCGAAAGCAAAAGTTAAATAACCTGGAATAGGGCGCGTCACTACTGCCGCATTAGCTGTATTAATGGGCCCCCGAGTTACACAGGCCCCAACGTGTTCAAAAATTTGTAACGTGTAATATATCCATAACTTCAACGTCTCTTATTGCTAAGATAATGAACACTGACTATATGTTAAAATGTTCCTCCTTTATAGCTCGCTCCGCTCGCTCTACGCTCTAACATTCTCTACATTATTATGAATTCTTGATGCAGTTTCACATGTTCTAATAAAGCTCATTTTCAATCAACATTTTTCCTATCTATATATATACATGATGTTACCACCCGCTTCTCCCCTAATTCGACACAAAAACTATTAAAAACAATTCATACAGGGCCCTATTGGGCTCATCTAAATAAAAAAACTCTTTCTTAGACCAATACCATGATTATGTAGATTATACTTAGGACTGTAGCGACATCTATGACGCCACATAAGAACTATGAAGAATATACGACATCCTGCATCGCGCAATCAAAGTTCTCCGCGCGATTTGAACATATATGACAGCCCGACAACAACGGCGTGGCTGGAAAGACCTCACGGCGTCCTTACCTTCCGCATGACGCAGGTCCTCACCGGACATGGCAAGTTCGGGAGGTTCCTGCATCGGATTCGAGCGGAAGAGACGCCCGGGTGCCGCCACTGTGCGGAACGCCCGGAGGACACGGTGGAGCACACAGTAGAGGTATGCCCTGCTTGGGCGGAGCAACGCCGTGCCCTCGTGGGGGCGATCGGCGGCGGAGACCTCTCGCGCCGAGCCTTGGTTGAGGCCATGGTCCGGAGCGAGGAGGAGTGGCAGGCGGTCGCCTCCTTCTGCGAAGCAGTGATGCTAGCAAAGGAGGAGGCCGACCGCATCAGGCAAAGGCGCCCTCGCCGCCGCCGTCGGGATTCCGATCCCGATTTCCGGCCACCGTAGACGGGGGCTCGCGGACGGCGAGCCATGGGTAGCTCGCTGTCCGATCGTCCGGTAATGGACCGAGTCCAAGACGTCGACGGCGCGCACTGTTCCCGCGCGCCTCAAGAAGTTGTCAGCAGCAGGAGGGGCCCAGCTTGGCCGAAGCCTACTGGGGACAGGGTTGTCCGAAAGGGAGCTCGTGCCCCGGTATGAAGGCTAGAAGGAACGGGATGGGGTTTTTAGTCAGTAAGAGTCTGACACTATCTCCCGCTCCGCCCAAGAGCGGGTTTTGTCATAAGATGATTTTCCCCATCGGGAAAAAAAAAAAAAAAAAAAAAAAACTATCGGGCAGTCGCCCACCAGACTATAACATCCTGTCTGGTCGGAGGATCCTCCCTTTTCAACGGAGGAATGTGGGACTTTACTCTCTGTTCCGCTTACCTCCAAAGGACTGTTAACCGTTAACGAAATCTTCAAATTCAAGTCGCAAATCTATTTTAATCAAAATTAAAAAATGTTGACAAATTAAAGCTAATTTTTGACGGGCTCAGACTGATATTACATACATTCTATAAAAATTGAGAGAGCTAACCCTCAAATGGACATTTATCCCTTTATTCAAAGTTACATGATTTCTTTACAACTTTACCTACCTACTTTTATTTTTATATTATTGTGAATACCACAATAATGAAACAAACACTGTGCTGTGGGCTTTGTTACAGTTTCAATAATTGTAACAAAGCCCACACATTGACCCAATTCCTTCGTAGAAAACGGCAAGTCTGTTTCGTAGAAAAGTGCAGAAGAACATAATCATCACCGAAAAAGGGATTTCGTAGAATTCAACGAACGGTCAATGGTTGTAAGACTATGTTGATGCCACCTAGTATCTGAGTTCGTGTGAAAGTAGAAAATGAACTCAAGGGAACACCAGGGTAAAGTATCCTATTTCATATTCCAGGAGATGGTGAACTCATGTAAGTACCGAATTTCATCCAAATCTATTCTACCGTGTGTAGTGTAAAGGAGTAACAATCGCACACATACAAACTTCAAACACAATAAGACCACTGCAATAAGACAATTGCATAACCTAATTTCGACAAGCCCGTTCCATCATCAATATACTTTATTGTAAATGCCCTATGCTATAAATAAACGATTAATTATTATTAAAAAAATACATCCATCCGGATCACCAGACGTACGGCGTTACGCCACTGGTACTTTGAGGGTGGACATTCCATCCATACGCACAAAACGTTTTAACACATTAATTGCGAATACACCTAAAGAGTGGAATACCCTTTTTTTTTTTGTTGACGGGGAAAATCATCTTTGACGAAACCCGCTCTTGGGTGGAGCGGGAGACAGTGTCAGACTCTTACTGACTAAAAACCCCGCGCCGTTCCTTCTAGCCTTCATACCGGGGCACGAGCTCCCTTTCGGACAACCCTGTCCCCAGTAGGCTTCGACCCAGCTGGGCCCCTCCTGCTGCTGACAACTCCTTGAGGCGCGCGGTAACAGTGCGCGCCGTCGACGTCTTGGACTCGGTCCATTACCGGACGATCGGACAGCGAGCTACCCATGGCTCGCCGTCCGCGAGCCCGCGTCTACGGTGGCCGGAAATCGGGATCGGAATCCCGGCGACGGTGGCGAGGGCGCCGTTGCCTGATGCGGTCGGCCTCCTCTTTGCAAGCATTACTGCTTCGCAGAAGGAGGCGACCGCCTGCCATTCCTCCTCACTCCGGACCATGGCCTCGACCAGGGCCCGGCGCGAGAGGTTTCCGCTGCGAGTGGAATACCCTGTCGGAGTCTATGTTACCTGATAGCTACAACCTGAGGATCTTTAAATCAAGAGTGAATAGATTACTTCTAGGCAGGCGCGCTCCATCGTCGACCAAATCGTCGCTTTCTATCAGGTGAGTTAGTCGTCAGGCGTAAGCCTATAAACAATAAAAAAAAAACAAGTGCTAGTCTGACTCGCGCACAGAGGGTTCTGTACAAACTTACCTAAAAAAACGGTAAATTCCCGAACGGAGTTACGAAGACTTTTCTGAATCGTAAAAAACGTTTTTTGTGACGTAACTACAAATTTTCTGATTTTTTCTATACTTGTACTATGAGATCATGCAAAATTTCAGGATTCTAGGCCAACAGGAATATGTATTTGAGTCGAATTACACTTTTTTTGCGACATAAACAGCGATTTTTTTTTGTTTAACTTAGAAGTTTGAATGTTTCACAGTTTCAAGAGACCGCAGACCTGAGTTGTTTTTGTTTTCAACTCGATACCTCCACGCGTTCCCGAGATAACGGGTCTTGACAGACAGACAGACGGACGAACAACAAAGTGATCCTATAAGGGATCCGTTTTTCCTTTTGAGGTACGGGACCCTAAAAACAACCAACTAACTGCTAATTGAATTTTAGTAAGTACTTTTGTTGATTTTCTTGAGAGCATAGAGTACTTAATTACAATACCTGCCAAGTTACAACCGTTTCTCTTGCGTCGAACGCCTCGAGTTGGCCACGACCCGATTCTTTTGTTCTGACCACGTGACTAAGCGTTGAGATGACGTCATTCCCCTACATTTAAAGTTTTCTACTAGCGATAACGATTGCAAATTATCAACTTGGCTACAGGTACTGGTTGCAGTAACAACAGTAGATGTAGGTAGATACGTCTGATATCTGCTGTTGACTGTACACTGTACAGTCGACCTCTCTTCTGACTTAAAAGGAGGTGTGAAGTTTGATGACAATGGCCAACGTGCCGTGTATTGATTAGTTATCGATAGCTCTTATATGGCAACTATTAGATTGACAGGTTCTTCGGTGAGGATGTCCTTCGCTAGCCAACTAAGATTCACGTCCTCAGGCTTAATATTAAATTACGGCCAAGGTTACCGATGTAACCCAAATGCGGTAGATGGCTCGCTGAACAACGCACTGACACTTCATAATTTTTGAGTAAATTATGAAGTGTCAAAGTTCATGCGAAATAGCAGATTTTCAGAGGTCATTACTGGATGAGTTTTACACAAATTTATAAATTGATTTCAAAAGAAACCTATACACCTAATATCTACAAGATACTGTGTTTCCAAAATATCTAATGAAAAATGTGTAAATAAAGTCACAATCGCGTAAGAGCGGTTGTATGAAAAACAGTGAAAATGTGTGTGTCGAATTGCATGCCTCTAATATAGAACCTAACAGGCTAATACTCGTAATAAGAGGTTCAAAGAAAAGACCTCAACGCGTTCACAGGTCCCTCGAAAATTCTTCTAGATTACCGACTTTTATTTATTTGGATCTGGACCTCCAACAAAGGATACGTCGGTACAAAACAAATCACAACTTGAAAAATATTTGTTAATATTTGATGATTGACATTATGATTTTTGACATTTTGATTTTGAACATTTTGATATTTGACATTTTGATCTTGGTTTTTGACATTTGAATTGTGATAATAATGATATTGGTAATTGTAATGACGTTAACTAATCTAATGATAATGGCATGATATTTGTAATAATAATGACATGATATATATAATTTAATGACAATAATTTATATTTTCCTTTTAATACAAAATATATTTTTAATTAAGTTGAATATTTAAAATGTAATTTTAGTAATTTATAAATTGATCTAAGTAATTTATTAATTGAATAAGTGTAATAATAATGATACATATTAAATAATTTAAAAAATTTACATGCCTGTTGGTAAAATGTGGCTGAGCTAAATGTAATCATGTATTACCCATATTTTCAAATTAAAATTCTATTCTATTCTATTCTATTCAACTACACACACTTTAAAGGACCCATCCTTTAAAGAGGGTGGTAGAGTTGTAGTTGTTCAACTTATTATCATCAGTCAAACATCCTGAGCTCCTCCATCCACTGCTGGACGTAGGCCTCCTGGCTTCCCCCAAATACAGCCACATCCATCGGCTCGACTCGCATTTTGGCGACCTTTATCGGTCCACTTTGTGAGAGGCCTTCCAAAGCAGTAGTAATAATAATAACCGCCGGTAGCTCGAACCCTGTTCCCGATACAGGTGGGATACTGTTTTTTATATTTTTAAATGTTTTATTTTTATTAAGCTATTGCATAGCTTCTATCGCGGGCCTTGAGCGTGGAGACCGAATCCAGAAATTCCGGAAAGAAAAAAACCTAACACCTAACACTAAATGGTTGTCATGGCAACTTGTCAACTTCAATCACAAATAATCTATGCAATAGCTTTACCGCGGCAGTCTCCGAGTGCGTCGGTAAAGCGACGTTTTTTGCGTCGTTTTTTTTTTGAAATATTTAAAACATGTAATCAATATGTATTTAAGTGAAATAAAAGAATAATAATAATATTCTACAATTCAATTCTTCTGTTGCCTTCATCTATTCTTTTGTTCTGTGTACATAAATTGTTAAATAAATAAATAAGTTTCCGCAAGTGTCCAAACAAATGTAGCAGCTGCGAACTCGTTGATGTATGACGTACTACAAGATTTGTTTTTACCACTGTGTTACCATAACTACACTGAGTGACCGACAGTGACCGTCATTACTGAGGGCAACTGACTGGAACGGAGTAGGGTGGTTCAAGGGGTTGATTGTTTGAAAGAGTCACCGCGGCTCTGGAACGCTAGCGGCAACTTAATGGACACAGGTGGGTTATTATACACCTAAAAAAAAATTGCCAATCTAAGAAACTTTAGACATTTCGGTACAGTGGACATTTTGATATAGTGGACGTTCCGATACAGTGGGCAATTTGATGTAGTGGACATTATGTGACTAAAGGCAGTAAACGTGTGACACTGAGTGTCGTGATGGCCTAGTGGTTACGGCACCCGTCTCTCATGCAATCGCGGGCTTGAAACCGGGTACTAATGTCAATTTTTCCATTCAAATATTTGTTTTTATAGCGGCAACAGACATGCATCGTCTGTAAATATTTCAACCATTTATCACGGTTCATGAGGTACAAACTTGGTGACAGACACATGAACAGTCGGAGTCATATGAAATAAGGTCCCGTTTTACCCCTTAGGCACGGAACGCCAAAAAACACCATCTAAATAAAAAAAGATTTATTTGAAACAATTATGTATTGAACTTGATTTGTGTAAGTGTACTTTTTGCATTGAGAGGAGTGGTAGCCCTGTACTTTTTCGGGGGAGTTGTAATGTAATGCATTTCCTTAAAAATACACGCACAACAGTCACGTTGCGTTGATTAAGTGAGTTTGTGGGTTGTTTTTTTTTTAAATTCTTATAAACTAGTGCTTGACTGCGATCCCACCTGGTGGTAAGCAGTGATGCAATCTCTGATGGTGAGGCGCACTAGTTTATTAAAAGCCATTCACTCTAGCCTTGAACATACGATTCGACGTAAGTGGTATAAACGACGAGGCGAAACGCTTAGTCCGGCCCGTAGAGTTAATTATATTATTTTAATTTTGATCCATGTAACAAGCTTTTAATGAAAATCATTTTTTCATAGTAAGCTTTTATAACTCGGTTTACCTATATAATTAAAACTCTTCAAGAAAAATCATACGAGCCCAAACTCGATGGGGTTGTGTCGTTTAACTACCGAGTTCCTATAGCTACTTTCCGGTTCCATCATCAGATCAGCTCCTTGCAAAATGATTATAATCATTTTCCATTGTCATCTGATTTACACAAGCATGCAAAATTTCAGCTCAATCGGTAACCAGGAGTGGGTCAAATTTAATTTACAAAGATTTGATTACAGAAAAACAGCGAGACAGGTGAAACTAAATAAAAGCTTTTAATAAATGAAAGAATAACTGGAAACATGTGTTTTAAGCTGTAACTATTTACGACTTAACAACAAGACAAGTCCTAAATAACTCTTCACTCAAAAATTACAGCAATTAAACACGTAGTAACAAAAAGTTAGATTGTGAGACATGTCTGGGACTGTTCCTCCCCATTAGCCATGGCTGGCCAAAAAGGCTATTTGCCAGGCTGGTCCTGCGCTCGGCGCAATTACCGCGGGGCTGGCGTGTCGCGGGGTCGCAGACACAATTAAGTGAATTTGCCAGGGACTACAAAAACTGAGGACGGACCTGCGGACTGGGGTGGCCATGAGACGAGTAATATCTCATGGCCAGTGGTCTTCTGGTCTAGTGGTTAGTGACCCTTACTACTATACCGGAGGTCGTAGGAACGATTCCCACCCAGGACAAATGTTTGTGTGATGAGCATGATCATTTGTTCTGTGTCTGGGTGTAATTTATCTATAATATGTATGTATTTAGAAATATATAAGTATGTTTAGCAGTTGTCTAGTACCCATAACACAAGCTCTGCTTAGCTTGGGACTAGACGGCGTTGTGTGATAGTTGTGGAATATTATTACCCACGACACAGGGAATCCTAGTGTGGGGTCCAGGGAATTTGTAATAAACTAGCATTTAAGTCTTTTGTGTATCGCATTACTGTAAAATTATTATTATATTAATATGGGGATGTTGTATGTAAGTCATGTATGCTGGTCTGATCGATTATTTTTTTTCCTTATTTTTTTGTTAAACAAGCTATGTTTAGTCATACTAACATATAAATTGAAATATTTATAAAATCATCATCATCATATCAGCTGAAAGACGTCCACTGTTGGACATAGGCCTCCCCCAAGCGTCGCCACAACGACCGGTCCTGTGCGTCATGCAACCATCGGAATCCCGCGATCCTGACCAGGTCATCGGTTCACCTTGTTGGAGGCCTTCCAACGCTGCGTTTTAAGAATATAAAATACCGAATAAAATAATATTAAATGCTAGTTAAAATTGTAAAATGTTAATTAAAATACAATTTTTTTTTATATGTAATGTCCATTAAGAACTCGTGAATTGTGTGTGAATTAGTGATAGAGCCTCTGGCCTCTCCTAAAAATCACGTTGACTGTATTATTCAACTACACTGAACAAAAACTTCCACTACTACTCGATTTTTTACAGATATATTGCCCAACTAGTTGCTAAACTTATAATCTATCTTGATTTATAAGAACTAATAATATTTAAATGTCTACAAAATTATTAATTATGTTACTGCCAGCTGGAACACTGCAGCTGCCGATGTAAAATGCCGAGTAATTATATTTTAAAATGTACTCTACAATATTAATTACAATTCTCTGATTGCTGACACAGTACTGAATAAGTGAATGTGAATAGCTTGTAATGAGGAGATAGATATTCTTTTTTATTTTGTCTGAAGAGTGCCAACAGGACCTTTTACTAAGCTTCCACTCTCTCTCCGTCTATCTGTTAGCGGGCTATATCTCATAAACCGTAAGAGGTTTCCTGATAGCTACAACCCGGAAAATTTTCCCGGAAGGTTTCTTACAAATACGCGTCTGCCTTGCATCTTAAAATGTCTCAGCTACCTCTAAATTGATGGTCAGCCTACTCGGTCGGTATAATTTGAGCGGAATGCTGGCGGCGCAGCGTTGACGTAAAAACTATGACGAACGCACGCTGGAGTGACTCCCGCGCACAAAAACTGACCACTGTGTAATACCGTACATCAAACAAGCTGAAAATTCGAGATCGTGTGTGCTGCACTGTATAATATTGTGATCAGTAGCTTTTGTTAATGTTACAGTTATCATAACTCGGTGGCGGAGCCCTCTCGCGCCGGGCCTTGGTTCAGGCCATGATCCGGAGCGAGGAGGAGTGGCAGGCGGTCGCCTCCTTCTGCGAAGTAGTAATGCTAGCAAAAGAGGAGGCCGACCGCATCAGGCAACGGCGCCCTCGCCGCCGCCGCTGGGATTCCAATCCCGATTTCCACCCACCGTAGACGCGGGCTCGCGGATGGCGAGCCATGGGTAGCTCGCTGTCCGATCGTCCGGTAACTGTCCTGGCCGAGCCAAGACGTCGACGGCGCGCACTGTTCCCGCGCGCCTAAAGGAGTTGTCAGCAACAGGAGGGGCCCAGCTGGGTCGAAGCCTACTGGGGCCGGGGTTATCGGAAAGGAAACTTGAGCCCCGGTATGAAGGCTAGAAGGAACGGCGTGGGGTTTTTAGTCAGTAAGAGTCTGACACTGTCTCCCGCTCCACCCAAGAGCGGGTTTTGGCATAAGATGATTTTCCCCATCGACAAAAAAAAAACAGTTATCATAACAGGTACTTTTGTATTGACAAGAAGTTGGTTAGTCAGAAAAACAAAACTATCAGCACGTTTCAGCTCTATGGAGAACAACAGCTCGGCTGGGCAAGCCGGGTCGAGGCTTACTGGGGCCAGAGTTATCCCAAAGGGAAGCTTGGTTCCGGTACGAAAGGCACGGAGAAACGGGGTGGGCTTTTAGTCAGTAAGAGTCTGACACTATCTCCCGCGCCGCCCTAGAGCGAGGGTTTGTCATTGGGTGACTCTTACCACCATAAAAAAAAAAGATCTATAAAGAAGGACGGCGAAGTGGCTCGCCGTCCGGCGTCCAAGTCGTCGACAGTGCGGAGTGTTCCACGACTTTCGAAAAAAGTTGTCAGTAAAACCGTAGGGTCCCAGCAGGGTCGAAGTCTATTCGACCCTGCTGGGACCCCACAACACTGGCCGTAGCGACGAAATCCAAATCGGTACATCAATTTAGGAACAATCCAATGTAACCTATTTGGATTTCGAAACTGCGGCCAGCACTGCCATCAAGACTGTTTCTGGTCCATAGCTACTGCACGGACGTATGTATGACCCTCTATTTAGTATTTGGTTTGTTTGTTCAAATATTGTACAACCACACAAAACCATAGACATTTACAATGCAGCTCTCTCCTTGTGTTTCTAGATGTACGATGTCTATCTTCATCAAAAAATCTGCGTGTAACTCAAAAGACACGGCCCTCTTTTTTTTCTTAGACGTTCAACGTTCGAACTTTCACTTCAGACAGCCTTCCCCTCCCTCCCAGGCATAGCTCTTGAAGACCAATCTCTAGAGATCCTAGCCTTAGGGGACACAAAGTAATTACAATGCACTTATAAAGACATGAGATAAAAATACAAGATCATTAGTACTTTTTTGTGAAGAAACAACATAAAATTTGTGCAACGTAGTTATAATCCTTAGCTATTATACAATTTGTAAGGGACAGCCCTCCGCAAACTTTAAGGGCTTGCTCCGTAGACGAAACTGAAAAACCTTCCACAAGATTTTTTTTCAGGAAACGAAAAAAAAATCAGCCACACCATACAAAATTATTTATTTTAATTAAACTTGATTCGATAATTTGTGGATAATTCGATAATGGCGAGGCTGATTTCTTTTTCATTTTCTGAAAAAAAATATGTGGTAGGTGGTTGAGTTTCGTCTACTGAGCAAGCCCTAAAAGTTTGCGGAGGGCTGTCCCTTACACCTTGTATATTTATGTTAAATACTCACTATAAAAGAAATTCCCTCACCGCGTCTCTTTATGTCTGTCTTCGGGATAAATTAAAACGGATTTTTATGCAGTTTTCAACGTAACACTTTTCTGCGTTACGTTTATGTTATCGAATACATTCAAGTTTCTTTTCACAAACAAGAAGTTACGGGGCGATAAAGTAATAGAATAAGAGGGGCAATAGTACCTAGGTACTCTGCCGTAGTTCTCTTGGCATAGAAGTAAATAGAGTACGCTAAATACTGCTTGCTAAAATTGATACGATACGATACGACTTTTACCACGATTGACCACTATCTCACCTTATGGTAAGCGATGATATAATAGGTATTGGAACACGCTTGCCTAAAAGTTAGCTATCACTCTTAAGTTAAATACCCACAAGTTATAGCTATCAGGAAACCAACTTCGGCAGGGAATTCCACTCCTTAGCTGTAGTACGACGTTTATTGGCAATTTTTTACAAATCTGTGAATCACAGCCTCAGATATCAATTTGAAAAGCTGTCATAAACACGCGGCGTTTCTGACCATTTTATACCGTACTCTGGCGGGCGTCCTGGCGCGCGAGTAGGTGTTAACACCGCCCCCCGCTGCGCAGGAGTCGCCCGCGCTTTATACGCCACTAGACAATGCTGTTGATGCTGTCTCCGACTTGTATTCAAGCTGTTTTCGTCTTTTTATAGCAATGTATGTGTAATTACAAGTTCTTGTTGCGTTTTTTAATGCGATCATTAATGTATTTTTATGTTTGTTGTGGCAGGATGACTCGCTGTTGTAATTAACTTTTACGTTTTTAAATTTTCGTCGTTTTAATGGCGCGCCTACATGGGCTTTGATGTTCTGTCTCTGACATTATTTATGTTTAAGCCAAAATGTGTAATGGCTTTGACATAAAACTTGCTGAAATAATGCAGCTCTAATGCTTACTAAAATCTTTAACTCTGATTTCAGAAAATAAGTTATAGACGCGTCAGAAATTAAATGCAAGTGATATAGATGTGGTTTAAGTCAGTAAAAGTCTGTCACCCTAATCCAGCTTCCACTCGGACCGAGAGCCTCAAGAAAAAAAAAAAACAAGCGGAGTCTGGTGTTTGTAATTTCATTCGAAGACTCACAGCATCTAACGAGCATTTGACAATTTGTCAGATTCCGAACAAAAGCGTTTCACCTCGTCGTTTATATCACGTAAGTCAAAGGATTATAACCATTGCGTGCTGCGGTCTTCCCGTCCGATTATAATCTCGGTGTCTTCAAGACTAGAGTGAATAGACTCGCAATAAACTAGTGCGCCTCACCATCAACGATTGCAACACTGCTTTCCATCAGGTGGGATCGCAGTCAACAAGCACTCAAGCACTAGGTACCATCAAAGACACTTCCGACTGACCACCGCTAAGTTAATTTTTACTTGCACTCGAAACGAAATTTTCAAAGAGTTTGGTTGGCACTGCGGTGTAGGATTCAAGCGATTTTTTTTTTTAAGTTTCGAGTCAGAAATTACCTCGATGGTATATAAGTTTAAAAAAAAACATTTAGCATCAATGTTCTCATTTCTGGAATAGCAGCAATTACTTAAAATAAAGCTGCTTTTCTCGATTCCAAACTTCAAGGGAGCTTACTCCATTTCCCACAAAAACCTGCTTGAATCATTATTCTAATACCAGTCAGATCATCTCTTAAAAGGATTACAGACA
This sequence comes from Mythimna lalbum, assembly GCA_949319445.1. NCBI lineage: Eukaryota > Metazoa > Arthropoda > Insecta > Lepidoptera > Noctuidae > Mythimna > Mythimna lalbum. The sequence continues at coordinate 19,098,605 of OX439362.1, read as the reverse complement.
GATCAATCATGTCATCACCTACGTTTCGAACAGGTTTGGAGCCCGTCACCGGCGTGGGACCGACCGGTACCTGCCCGCGTGCTCCCGTTCACAATGCCGCCGTGATCTCAACGTGTTTTGTAATTCTAATGGTGTCATGGCCGCCGCGGGTCCTTTGAGGGAGGGGGGCATGCCACCCGCACTTTTATGGTAATCTAGTATTGTGGTCTATTCTTCAAGGTTTTCGCTTGTGAGATGAAGTAGAACTGAAATAGTGCAGATTGCATCGTTCAGGATGCATCCTGCCATTTTACTGAAGTTTTATTTAAATATTATTAATTCCTGGCTTTTTTATGGTGGGGAAAATCATCCAACGACAACCCCCGCTCTTAGGCGGAGCGGAAGATAGTGTCAGACTCTTACTGAATAAAAATCCACCCCGTTCCTTCTAGCGTTCATTCCGGGGCTCCAGCTTTCTTTCGGATTACCCTGGCCCCAGTAGGCTTCGACCCGCCTGGGCCCCTGCTGTTGCTGACAACTCTTTGAGGCGCGCGGGAACAGTGCGCGCCGTCGACGTCTTCCTGGTTTAAAACATGCGGTAGTTTAGTTTTATTTTAAATAGATGAAAGAATTCTTCTCAGCAATCAGACCGAGCTTTTGGGTACTTATTTCAAACTAACTAACTAAATACTTATTACTTAAGTAGTAACCTGCCCCGGCATTGCACGGGTGCGAACTAAATAAAAAACTAAACTAAATAAAAAAAACTAAACATTATATGTACACACAAAACTTTTTTATTTATAGGTATTAATAATGAAAACTGCATCAAAATCCGTTGCGTTATAACGACATCACATAGGACCTAAAATTCAAAACCCTGTGTCACGGCATAAGTTCTGGAGTGGAGAAATCTAATGCCGCTGTTGGCTGTTATATACACAACAGCCCGAAATCCGAATGTTGACAGTTGCCCGGACCAGACACACCACTCTTCCGTTCTAAACTAGAAGGAATTAGCGGCTAAACAGCCAGATGACACGGAAAGGGATGGTGATAGAGATTTGTGAATATGATCATAAACTAGTTCAATTACGTGGCAGCCCTGTGAGGGAAGTGGGAGTGGTAGCGAGTGGCGCCGTGACAACGTGACGAAGTGTCACACTGCATAATGCATAGCATAGCATTGGTCGCACAGAATAAGATCCCGCCCGGGAGCCGGCTTAATACATCGTGAGCATGAGTGTCTCACGTCACGTGAACGACGCTGGTGCTCTACTCGAGCTGTTTTTTCAGAGCAGATTTTATATTATACATCTTAAGAGAAGAGCAGTAGTAGCCTCGACATACGAGCTGTAGATCGCGGGTTCGAACCCAGCCAGGCGTATTACTTTGTGTAATTTATTTCATCACCACTGCTCTCAAAACGTTGAAGGAAAACATCGTGAGGAAACCGACATGTCCTAGAACAAAAAATTCGAAGACATGCGACATTCACCAACCCGCACTGGGCCCGCGTGGTGGATGACAGCCCATTCCCTCTCCTAGAGAGAAGGCCTGACTCTCAGCAGTGGGAACATTAAAAAGGCTGATGATGATGATGATGATACATCTAAAAGACTCCGCTAACTATAGACTTTCGATTGGCCAATAGTTTGGTTGGTTGCTTAATCAGTATGAAGCTAAACTTTTTTATTGGCTGATTCTAAATCGTTTTATGTGCATTCATACGACTTCATATTGATAATGCAAGCAACCAAACTATCGGCCGATCGAAAGTCTGCAGTTAGCGGGGTTCTACATCTTCCTCATAAATCGCTCTGTTCTAAAAATCGACATAGCCCGAAAAATCGCCAAACTTATAACATTGGGCGGGGCACATTGCTTGCAGAACAGATGCCTGTTGGGATTGAGCCCCATTCGAAGACGGCGTGTAGTGTCGTACGCTTGCCTCAAAGAGATAGCAAGACTGTAAGGGCTTAACAAGGCCGAAGCCTACTGGGTCCATGGGTTGACTTCTGTAAGGCAAACCCGGAATTCTAGAAAGAAAGGCAAAAAAGCAACAGTGTGGCTAAGGAACTAACTATTTTTTTAGACTTTCGATGACAAAAAGTCAGTAGTTCCAAGTGAGGAGCTTCTAAGTTAAAAAAAAACATACATTTTTCTACGTCAGTCTTTGTCAATCAAGCTTGGCCTGCTATCACTTATTCTGTGGCCAGAAATGTGTCATTGCCGCAGACCTTACGAAATTCTCGCTGGCTTGTACAAGTGCTGCTGGCACAAGTTGACATATCCTCGACCCTTCACAATTACCTCTAGCAGTCTAGCCCTACCATAACATTTTACTACAAGACACAGTATAAAATTTTTGCTGGATTCTGGACACTTTAGAAAAATCTTACTTTTGATCACACAAAATTTAACTCTAACTTCATCCATTCAAAGTCGACTATCAAACGCAGCTTCGGCTAAGTGTTCAAGATATTGTTATGTAAAATAACTTCACATCTTTGTAAGAAACAAAAGGTGTTTGAAGCAGACAATGTATAGTTGTATAAGTGTGACATTCATCAGGGCTTTTAAAATGTTTCAACTTATACATTTTTAGTAGAAACATAAGGCTGTGTTTCCACAGGACATTGATATAGAACAGCGCATCCATTTTTCTAGCTCAGTTCAAACCCAGACTGGTACTTTAGCATAGCATAGCCAGCTTTGTGTTATTGGTTTCATCGCTCCTGCTCTTATACGGTGAAGGAATACGTCGGGAGGAAACCGACAAGTCCTAGAAACAAAACTTTGAAGTCAAGTGACATTTATCAACCAGGACCACGTAGTGGAATACAGTACACTTCGTTTCCTGGAAAGGCAGCAGGGAGTCTGGGGCCTGAGTTCCAGCAGAAGATTATGATTATGAGCGATGACTGCCAAACCCTCCAAGTGGGAGGGATTCACTACTTGAAATTTTAGCAGCGCAAATTATGTCAAATCATTTCTAATAAAATTATAGTAATTCTAGCTCCTAGAATTGCATAAACTGTGACTTGAGGGATAAATGCCTGCGAGGAATATGTCTTCCACCTACAGGGGCCCAATTCTTCTAGTTTTTATAAATTTTTCATTCCAACACGATCCCATTATCATTTAGCTAAAAATTCGTAATCTGCTAATTCATAATGATCGATTATTGATCAGTCAATACTTTCGTAATAGAGTTGTGGTAGAATGACAATATCGAGTTTATTAAAAGCAGTGACTGCACAATGACGTTCTAATGGTAGGTCACTGATCAAAGGAACTGTCAAAACTTTAGCAGACTACCGCATTCGTCAGACATTCATCATTGTCAATATGTACTAGATTACCATTCTATGCCACTTCTATCAATGAAGTGTCATTGATTGACCATTGGAAAGTAATATTAATGGCGCCATGCTATTAGTAGATTACATAACTTGTCAAAACCAACAATTATGAAATCAATGATAGACTATTTTGACACTATTTTAATAGCAGACTTGAGGTCCTGTACACGAACAGTTTCTGTGGATAAGTCACACCGTTCCATAGCTCCACTTCGCTACCTGGCACCACTCAGATTCCTCGGATATTTTTGCTATAAACGCACCCTAACACAATATAAGGTTGTGAGAAAAGAAGACCAATTAGAATGAAGATGTCAAATTGTCGATTGAATGGATGAATGGACTTTATGGGTGGCAACACTGGCAACTATATGTTAGGTGGCTAATAGTGGCTCTATAGGTCAATGACGATGTCTTTGTAGGAGTAGATCTTTATGTGAATTACTCGTAGCTTATGCGGGACGGATGGATGTTAGGTACCTACCTAGTATTACACTCTTGCTCTGGCTATGTCGGTCACCTTGACCGACATAGCCGGAAGAATCGCCAGCATATTTGCAGATGGCTGGCAGAATAAGTAGTCGATGAGGCCAAAAGGTTCTGGAGCGCCGACTGCGCATCAGAAGACGCAGCGTTGGCACAGTCTTCCACAAGTTGAGCCGACAACCTCGTAAGAGTCGTGAACATCCCATAGTTGCGAAACGCTCAAGGAACGTGTTAGCGATCACAGTGCTGTGTAAGGGTGATGTGACCGGATTGCCATCTCAGTAAGCGACGGCGTTGGAGTGCTAGGTGACGTCACGGGATCGACATGGTAGTCGCCGTGGTGACGGCGTTCAAGTACCTACTTGTGCTGCGACACCCTGAGCCCAGGACATAAACATCCGATAACCTCTGACCTCAAGAACCTTGGGAATGTTAGCGCATCTAGCATTCCCCGAAAATATAGAAACATAATTATTTTGTGTAGTTTTTAACTAACCCCCCGTTTCTATTAATATAGTCTTTAATCCTGACCAAACTCAAAGCGAAAACGCTTTGTATACTCAAGTAAAAGAGTAAGGTATGGGGAGGTCTATTTATCTACTTATGTCCAATAGTGGCTGAAATAATGATGATGCATAATAACTAGATATTTTGTAAGTGAAAACCGGCATTATAATAATTTAAACCGCTGTAGAAAACACTACAAATGTGCAGGGCACTAAAATTATATTAAAACATCAAGCTTGTGCTTAATGAAAGTAACTATAAATAAAAATAACTGAAGTGTTACATAATAAACATAACACTTCCGTTTGTAACATAACGCGTCCCCGCTAACTGCTAACCTCACACATATTAATAGACAACTCATCAAAGACACCCCTCTCCAGTTTCAATATCTCCTAAAGAACCCTTTTAAAGCTTCCGCTATTAAAACTGCTATAAACATTGAAAAACAGTGACAAAAAACACCCGTCACAGAAATACCAACTCTATCACAACCACTAAAGATAAAAAATACCTTGAAATACACTGAATATATAGCTATCAAAGTGATAATTATGACATCTAATCAAAATCTTCATCTATACCAATTACTATAAGGTCCAAATTCATATAACAAAGTTACGTGTAATAAACTTTTAACATGACAACACGAAATTAAGAGTATTAAAACAACATGTGTGAGACAATGGAGCGGCGAGCTCAAAGAGCGGCGGCGCCTTTGATGGCGGCGTTGGGCCGGGTAATTTAACTGCGGCCCGGTGGTCACACCCAGGCGGGCTTGCAGCTTGTACAACTAACTATTGTGCACCCTTTAAATGAACTAAGTAATAAACTATTGTTCAGTACTTTTGTTACGTTTAAAGCTCAAAGTTTCCTCCTATTGTCCAATAAACGGATTTCTTTTGTTAATAGAAAATAATTAGAACTGGTTGTTGAATAATCAGTTTTTAGAAGGGGTCTCGGTCTTCGTAAAAAGTTTATAGTTATGTAGATAGTGTGCAATCTTTTGTGTGCAATAACGAGCTTTCTATTTCGTTCTACAAAACTTGGAGCCAAGTCTAGCCACCAAACGAGCAGCTTTTTTATTATTATTGACTAGCGACCCGCCCCGGCTTCGCTCGGGTGCAATATTATACATATAAACCTTCCTCTTAAATCACTCTATCTATTAAAAGAAAAACCGCATCAAAATCCGTTGCGTAGTTTTAAAGATTTAAGCGCACATAGGGATATAGGGACAGAAAAAGCGACTTTGTTTTATACTATGTAGTGATAGGCTAGCGCTTGACCACTATCTCACCTGATGGTACGCGATGATGTGGTCGACGGTGGAGCATGGTTGCCTAAGAAAGGATTTCAAACAATTTGGCCCCTAAGGGTTGAAAACGAGGTTCTAAAGTTTGTATGGAGAAACTTACAATCACGTGAGCGAAGCTGCTGGCTTCTACCTGCAATTTTCGGGCAGCAGAAGCTAGTACAGAATATTGTGTACCCGAAAATTTACCCCTTTTTGTGTAAGAAATTTTTCTTTCCAATGGCCCCAAAAATGGCATCTTAAAACCACCACTAGAAGCAGTGGTGCAGCCTGTTTCGGCGCTGTGATCGCTTCCTGTCGAAGGAAAGCGGCGCGGGCGCAGGCAGCCAGGGGTGAAGCCCCCCATTGTGCTGGCACCCATCAGCACAGCCCTCTCCCACTGCACTCTATAATATATGTTTTTAACGCGATATTAAATTGTTACTTAAATTACAAAAAAAAAACTACAGAAAAGGTAAAATAGCAACCATCAGAACATTTATTTAATTATAATTTAATATCCTCATTCAGAATTAGTTTTTATTTTTTTATTTTAATTACATTGTTCTCACATAATAGTAGAGACTAGAAACATGTAACCGAGATATATGTATTACATAACATAATTGAAAAAAGTGTCCATGGAGTTTCATGCACATTCTTAAATCCTTCATAGGGATCTACGCTTTGGAATGTGCAATAAGCCTATTTTATTTAAATTATTATAATACGTTGACTATGGGACCATTTGGGAAGTAGGTGTACCCTTTCCAAAAAAAAAAAACATACATAAAAAGAATATACAAACATTCGAATTGAGAACCTCCTCCTTTTTTAGAAGTCAGTTAAAAAAGTGGCGGTAAATTCGAAATAAATGCTTTTTTAAAATCTTTATTTAGGAGCTTTACAGTAATATTAGAAAGGTGAATTTTGCATGTCTGTTAGTTACTAATTCATACTCAAATGGTTTCATGAATGCATTTTGATGACAGGCATACAAGACCATGTCCTGGTACAGCACATAGGGAAGAAAGTATCACGAGGGGATAATTTTCTACTTTCACACAATCTAATTGCGACTCCCAGGCTTCGGAAGGCGCAAAAGGATCCCCAGCCGCTGCGGACGCGTGTCTGTGGACGGTGGTAAGAATCAAGCCCAAGTAAAGTACCAAGGCGACGAGACGTTGCGTACCAGTAGTCAGTAAAACCTTAGGGACCGATGCCCGCTAGGGTCACAGGGAATTTCTGAAGCGAAACCCGTGTCTAGGAATCCTCCTCGTAGGACTCTTGTATCAGTAGGCGTTCATAGCACAGTCGGCCTTATAATGTTCCCACTACTGGGACTCAGGCCTCCTCTCTAGGAGAAGGAATGGGCCGTAATCCACCACACGAGGCCAGTGCGGGTTGGTGGATGTCCCACCACTGCTTTTAGTAGGCGTTCACAAACATGTAATCTCACGTATGCAAGACCAACTGACCTGGAAAACCTTTTTTTTTATTTATATAAACTAGTGCTTGACTGCAATCCCACCTGATGGTACGCAGTGATGCAATCGCTGATGGTGAGGCACGCTAGTTTATTAAGAACCTATTCACTCTTGCCTTGAAGACACCTGAATTATAATCGGACGGGAAGACCGCAGCCGGCAAATTGTTCCAGTCTCTCCAAAGTACGTGGTATAAACGACGAGGCGAAACGCTTGCTCCGGACCGTAGAGGTTTCAACAACATAGGGGTTCGGAGGGTTTGGGACACTCGTCGTTCGTCGGCTTGTCCGATGGTAGAAGTGAGATGGTGGAATCAAGTCATGTAATTCCTGCGCACACTCTCCAAAATGCATCCTGTAAAATACCGAAAGGCTGGCTTCGCCTGTGCTCAAGACTTTGTAGATTGGACTCAACCAGATCTGGATCACCAATTAGTCTCTTCGCACGCCTTCCCACCGAGTCCAAAGGGATTTTGCAGCACCAGCCCCTATGTGGCTGCAGTACTCCACACACGAACGGACCTGTGCTTTGTATAACTTTAAAAGCTGTCCCGGTGTGAAGTACCTTTGCAAGGACGCCAAGTTTCCTAGCAGCTACCTTGGATGTTACCTATAGGTCAAAGTGGAATGAATTAGCAACATTTAATCGCACCAATAAATATTCTAAAAATACCAGAAAGCTAGTAGATAACCTAACCAACTTATAGATAGTGTAAAATATATTCCTATTTAGTGATTCCCAGAGCGTTTCCACAACGAGTTCTATTGTAGATAAACTGCATTTTAATGATACGTTTATCGCTAATGTCGTTCTATCTTCACGCCGCATCCGGTAGGGGGCAGACAGCGTAAGAAAACTTGACCGCTTTATATACCCACGTTTGATATGAGAGTAGGGCTACCAACTGTTTTTTTGAGAAAAATAACATACTTATCACATTTTTTTAGTAAAGGAAAAAAGTATTTGAAAGAAAAAAAAAAGGAATTTGAAAGAAAAAAAAGTATTTGAAAGAAAAGAAAAAGTGTTTTTCAATTTTTTTCTAATTTGTTTGTTACTTCTCTTGATTGACGCATGTCCTTATATTTTTGTAACCTCTTTATTTGTTTTGATTCGATTTGAAACAGAACATCAGTGTTTGATAACTCGTAATTATTTAATTAGTTTTTCATTTTATGCTTCACAATAAAGATTGAAGATAGAGTATATTTGCATATGTACTTTATTTTTGTGCTAAGTATAAACTAAATATATTTACCTTACTTTGGTAATTATATATTAGATACGTTATTTTACAGTATGGTTAGGTTAGTGAACCAAAAAATAAAACTTATCCTTTTATATAAAGGGTCATATCATTGTGCATAAACAACAACTTTTGTTCTATGACTTTAAAAATTTTCATAATTTAGTTCATCAGATTTTCATAAAAAATAAAAATATTTAAATTGAACGTTCTAAATATTACGACATCTATACGAAGCAAGCGATATTACAATAGTGGAGGGTAGCTGAACATAAACCTGACCTATTTACGGGCGACCCTCACTAGTCACTAGTCAGTCGATTACCGTGATCCGTGATGCGCTCGCGTCGCGTCAAACGTGTTCTTCTAGCGAAATTCGGTAGTGCGGATCTAATTATCTTTACATGATGGTGTATCAATATTCTAATGTCGAGTACACGGAAATGGTGCAAATGCTAGGTGTGATGACAATGTTTCGAAAGCCTGTTTACTATCACTACGAAGACAGTGCATGGGAGGCGAAATGTGTTAGATAGAACAACGAAATCTTGAAGGTTTGTTTTTGGTAAGTGTATTATGTTTTGTAAAAAGTCATAGAACAAAAGTTTTTGTATGTAAAACAGTCCTGGGCCTCAAGTCTGCTATTACGTGTACAATAGTGTCAGAATGGTCTATCATTGACTTCATAATGGTTGATTTTGACAAATTTTGGTAATCTAGTAATATAATGGCATCATAATGACTTTCCAATGGTCAACCACTGATACTTCATTGAAAGAAGTGGCATAAAATGGTAATCTCGTACATAATAACAAATGAATATCTGACGTATGCGGTAATTTGCAAAAATTTTGACAGTTGTTTTGATCAGTGACCTAGCATTAGAACGTTATTGTGCAGTTATTGGTTTTAATAAGCTCGATATTGTCATTCTACCACGACTCTATTACGAGACCATTGACCGATCAATGGTCTTAGAATTTATAAAAATAACAGACTCGGGCCCCTGCAAAGTTGTTAGTGTTTTACAAATAACCCTGTATAAGTATAGACTATCAAGTGAACATAGGGACACCACAGCTAACAACCCTATACGAAGTTCTTATCTTAGCGTTAATGGCTAATTAATGAATTAACAATGAATTTTATGGCGGTTTAATGTACATGGGGAAATGTATGGTAATGTGAAATAGGGTGAATATTATTATAATTTAATAATAATTTAATAATAATAATAATAATAATATTTATTTGCCAAAAAAATTTACATCCAATTTTTTACAATTTTATGTGGTGCGGTAAGTAAATTCTTAAACAATAAGTAGCATCTGTAGCCAAACTAGGCAAGGCCTGTATTTTGGCTATCAGAGCAATTCCCCTCGAATAGCTTATTACCTTTAATAACAAAGTAGTCATAATAAATACTTAACAAAAAATAATAATAATAAACAAAAAAAAATACTTTTTTATGATAAAACATGCAGTCCCCCTTTTTGTGTGATATGAAAATGTATGGGAATGAGTGTAAGAGGGTTGTATATGAAAGTGTGAGAGTGAAAGTGTAACTTGTGAAGTGTTAGTGACATGTGAGTGTTACTTATGAGGTACTATTGTGTTATGTGAAGAAGAAGTTCAGTTTCATCATAATCAAGTTTTTGAAGATACTCAGAAATTTTTATCTTGCATTCACCTTTTGTAAGAGGGTATATGTGTAAAATTTTGTTAATTTTATTATAAATGTGTGGTCCAAGAAACTTAGTAAAGCGATTGCTAAATTTAGTGTTAAAAATAGTTGGCCGGTTACAAATTATATCTTTCCTACGTTTTTGTAAGAGCGACGGGTCATAAGCCTGTTTAGTATGTTGCAGGAGAGTAATACTTAGTATAAATAGTTGTCGGACAGTTAAAACCCCACAGAACTGGTATAATGTTTTAGTAGGAAAAAGGTATGGCTTAAAAGTACATGTCTTTAATATTGCCCGTTGGGCGATCTCAACAGGTCTCAGAACAGTTTTCAAAGAGCCTCCCCAGGAAGACACACAATACGTTAAGAGTGACTGACATAGAGCATAATATATCCGTTTCAGCAGTTCAGGATCTGAGACATGCCTTAGTTTTTTAAAAATGTATATTAGTTTCCGAAGTCTTCCGCATAAAAGTTTTATATGCTCTTTAAAGTTTAGATTACTATCTAAAGTAACTCCAAGATATTTAATAGTATGCACAAGTTCCAATTTGGGACATATGCAGTTTTCTTCGGATTGACAAACGTGTGATATGATTTTTCTATAGTTACTGATGCTATTATTGTTTCTTATGCTAAAACAGATATACTTGGTCTTGTCTACATTGAGTGTAAGAATGTGACTCTGAAGCCACTTTCCCACCATACGAAAGCCCAACTGAGCAGCACCAAGAACATCATCCCATGTATCGGCAGAGAATAATAAGGCAGTGTCATCTGCAAAAGATATTATTTCGCCCTGTGTAAGCTTTAAACTTGTGAGATCATTTAAGTAAACGAGAAATAATGTAGGTCCCAGTATGCTGCCCTGCGGGACTCCGTGAGTAACCTCTAGATAATTGCTCCTAAAACCACCCACACGGACAGATTGAGATCGCCCAGTAAGATAACTTGCAAAAAGTTTTAACTGCGTTCCTCTGATTCCCAGCCTTTCAAGCTTTTCCAGTAAGTTGGAAACAGAAATCGTATCAAACGCTTTTGCCAAGTCTAAAAATATAGCAACACACTTTTTCCGCCTATCTAAGTTTGTTGTGACATAGTCTATAAGTTTATTTACGGCTTGCTCTGTGGACTTGCCCCGCCGAAATCCGTACTGGTTTTCAGAAAGCAAATTGTTATTTTCTAAGTAATTTATTAATCTTCCATTTATTATTCGTTCCAATATTTTTGACAAGGAGGGCAAGATAGATATTGGCCGGTAGTTTTGGACACGACTTCTGTCTCCACTCTTATGGATTGGACATATTTCTGCTTTTTTTAAGGAGTCAGGGAACACTCCATTCTGCAAGCAGTCATTAAAAATTTTCGTTAAGGGTGGTACCAGAATAGTTTTATACCTTTTTAGGAATTTTGAGCTAATATTGTCCCACCCAGTGGAACTATCTGACTTTAAGTCCAGTATGAGACGTTCGACTTCCTCCTCCGATGTATCAAGGAGCGCAAAAGAGTTGACAACGCTGTTATTGTTTATTTCTGTGTTTGTGTTAAGTGTGTGCGTGTGTGTCTGTTTGATTTTATTTGCTAAAAAACTTCCTACTTCTGCAAAATAGCTATTTACTTCATTTAGAGAATTTTCCGGAGTGTTTGATAGTGTAAGTAGGTCTTTAGGAAGCTTGTTTGTTTTTGAAGTGTAAGTTATTTCCTTAACAACTTTCCATAACCTTTTATTATCATGTTTGGCAGCTATTAGTTGATTTTTTTCGTAGGCTCTTTTTACTTTTTTTAATATCGCGTTACAGAAATTTCTATATCGAGTATATGTCATTTTAACGATTTCGTTGTCAGGTGATAGTTTCAATTTTTTATGCAGGTTGTCCCTATTCTTTATACATCTCAGCAATCCCTGTGTTATCCAGGGTTTTATAATTTTAAGGCGTTTGGGGAGGGAAATTTGTTTTGAGTTTTTTACAATTGCAGTTTGAATACTATGTATAAAATAAGTCATGGATAGATTTGGATCCATTAAGTTATAAATTGGATCAACGTTTATCTTTATAAGGTCTTGTTCTAAGTTCGTGTAATCGACTCTAGTAGTATTTCTGACTGTAAACTGGGTAGTTTTTTTTAAATCTATACTCAATAATACTGGATAGTGATCTGTCACCGTTGTGTGTGGTACTACAGTAGTAACTGGATGGCTAGTTTTTATTAACGCATGATCCAAACATGTGTCACTTTTGCTACGAGTGGTTAAAGTATGAGCTGGTAATATGCCATGGGTAGCTGCCAGCGTAGGTAGCGTTCGCCGTTTAAGTTAATTTTGTGCGGACTTATGTCTATATTGATATCACCCATTACAAGAACTCGATCAAAGGTTGATAGTGACTGCAGTATTCTATCTAATGATAAAAGAAAGGGGTCAATATTTTTGTATGATGGAGAACGATATAAGGAAAGTATGGCAATACGATTTTCCAATTTGGCGAGTATACAGTTACATTCATCCATTTCTGGTTCTTCTATAGTAAGACTTAGGCTATCATCATAGTAGATCACTACACCATCATTTTGTTTTAGATTTATTTTAGTTCCAGCATGACAATATCCTGCAAGGTTTGGAATTACCGGAGCGCATGAAAGCCAACATTCCGTTAAAATAATGATATCGCATTTCAGTTTAATTTTCTCCAACAAAACTTCCAACCCAGATATGTTACAACTGATACTCCGTATGTTTTGTGTGAGTATAAGGAGGTGGTTAGAAAGCGGCGATAGGATTTTATGACACTCCTCGATATCTGCTGATTGAGATTGCGATACTAATACTTTGTCAATGTTGTCTGTTAAATTAATTATATCATTGAATGTAAAATCCGATAAAAAAAAGTATCACAAAGTGTAGCCCAGTTTAAAATTAACCCACAATAAGCTTTATATTTTACAGAAAACAACGAATGAATTTTATTTGTGTGTACCTCGCAAATATTAGCATTATATAAAATAGTTCCACACACACGACTAAAAAGTGCCGTAATTCTCCTAAACAAAAAGGCAGTGGCTGGAATAATGTGTAATATAAAAACTTGGTATGTGTAAGTGTAAATTTGTTTAGTACGTCTGGCAAAATCAGACATGTTGTAAGAGTAATATAAACAATCTGCATCGGATAAACTACAATATAAATAACAAAATTTTTGATTATTAAAAGATAAAAGACCATGCAATACTAAAACAAGAGACGGTGCACAGACATTCTTCATAGCGAAAAACAGTCACATAGTGCTTCGCAGCTTATCCAGGTCCGAAACATGACTTATTTTAATCCGGGACGAGCTTTCAGTGTTTTTGAGGTACACAATGCCGCCCGCAGTCCAACAGAAATTGTACCCGTGGCTGTTTTTAAATTGTCTTGCTAAAAAATACAGTTTCTGGGTTCGATGAGTTAGAGTTTCCGCGACGTACAGAGGCTTAATCAGGTTTGTGGGATTTAAATGGGTAGTATTCAACTTCTCTCCTTTTACCTTGGTTTTGTTGAAGCTTTTCACTGCCCTAAGTACTTTCTCTTTCAGTAGTACTGTGGTTAGGTCTACAACAACTGGGTTTGAGGCATCCTTTGAGTTCAGACGGTAAACGTCTTTTATATTATGGCAGTCAATATTGACATTTATAACCTTTCCCAGTTGCAGTATTTCGTTAACTAGGATTTCCTTAGACTCTCCATCTTGTTTAGGTATATTCCTGATCTCAAAACCAGTTCCTCTGGATTTCCGCTCAGATATTTCTAGTTTTTCTTCTAGTTCTTTAATTAAAATTTTATCCGCCTTTTTTTCCTTCTCCAAAGAGTTAATCTTTAATAGAAATTCGTCATATTTATTTGACATTACTTCCATACTTGCTTGAAGTTCCAAAAATCTTTTTTCTTGTTCTTTCGAGAAAGATAAGAACATTTCCTTTATCAGCTTCTTTATGTCAGTATCTTCTTTGATAAGCGAATACTTTCGTTTTTTCCGCTCGGCAGCATCAAGTGAGTGGAGATCAGGCTCAGACTCATAATGATTCAATGGAGAATCCAATTTATTAGAAGCAAATGATAATGTGCACCGTGTGCTCTCATTGGCAGCATTTGATGTCGTCAGTACGGCCGAGGCTGGAGGTGTTCGGTGTAACGACATGGTAGTGGTACGTTTAGTATGATGAATCCACTTTGATAACAGCCACTCGGCGAAAGAAAATTACTTATTGAAACAAACTGGTATAATGAACAACAGAAAAAAGTTACCCGCTTCTCGCTGCCGCTTATAAGTTGGGGCAAGCGGCAAAGGTGACGTAGGGCTGCGCTCACGCTGTATAGTAGTGCCGTCTCGGCTGTTGCTATCTTGTTCCGTTACGCCGTTTACTACTTCGTTTTTTATGCGCGCCTAGTACTTCACCTTATAGATTTTAATTTTAATTGCGATTTATTATTAAATAATTCTAAATAATTTAAAAAATAACTTGTACAGATCACGTCTGTTTGCTTTCGCGGTCCGAGGGAAAAAAGGGTTAATTATAATTAAGTTATGGCTAATTATGCTATTATGGCGGCATGCTTTATTTTAGTCGCGTGGAAAGAACTGGCTTTTCCGTACTTGTGTGTTAATTGTTCATATTATAATCTCAAGTAAGATCTAAATTATGAGTAAGATCCGTTGTCTTGAGATCTTAATGTCGTGAAGGGCTCGTATACCTACACACATAATATCATTAATATTCTAATTTAACCCTTCAGATACCGTCAATTAGAGACAAAATAGTAAGACAATAGATGCGCGGCCACCGGTGGTCGCTTGGGGATTCATGAATTAATATCATTGCATCATATTAATCTTATAAAAGTCTACAACCAAACGTCCATATAGCCTAGGGTATTATCTACAGCGTTTTTTAGTATAACTAGCTGCTCCCAGCGGCTTTGCCCGCGTGATAGCAGGAAATTTTCCCAGGGAACATACTTCCGGGATAAAAAGTATCCTATGACCTTTTCCAGGACATGGTCTATCCGTGTAACAAGTTTCATTAATTCATGAATCCCCAAGCGACCACCGGTGGCCGCGCATCTATTGTCTTACTATTGTGTCTCTAATTGACGGTATCTGAAGGGTTAAAATCGGTTTTGCCATTTAGGCGTGAAGACGTAACAAACAAACTCACTTTCGCTTTTATAATATTAGTAAGGATAACACATAGGTACGTAGCGACCAAAGGTTAAGATAATTTGTGATAAGCAGTGGTGTCAATACCACTATAAAAAAAAAACTTTTAAAGTCTACGTATCCTTTCGATTGTCAAATGAACACCAGTCATGGTTCACTCTAGAAAAGGCCTCTGCTTTTATTGAACCAAATAGATTAACTATTTGGTTCAATCCTTCACAATTTTAATATGTCCTTGAAAACTGTTAAAAGTAGTCGAAACGGTGTTGATATGGAACTTTGAGTTCATTGACACTAACTAAAATTTCATTTTCATAGGTAATAGACCTATTATAATTATAATCATCATCATCATCATATCAGCCGAAAGACGTCCACTGTTGGACATAGGCCTCCCCCAAGCGTCGCCACAACGACCGGTCCTGTGCGTCACGTCACGATTCCCGCGACCCTGACCAGGTCGTCGGTCCACCTTGTTGGAGGCCTTCCAACGCGATGGAAGGGAAGGAGGGCGATGGAAAGGGCTAGGAGATTCCTTGCGTGATCGCATCAGAAATGAAGATATCCGCAGGAGAACCAAGGTTACCGACGTAGCTCGAAGAGTCGCCAAACTTAAGTGGCAATGGGCAGGGCACATTGCACGCAGAACTAAAATTCACAATTAATTAATTCAACACCAAGAGCTCTATTTTCTCTCATAATTCTTACTCAAACAAATATGTTCAGCAAATCAGTTATCGTTAACTCTATTTAATTTAGAACAATACATAATAACGAACTATTCAATTCCAACAATAACCTTTTAAGTAGAAAGAACTCATTTCTCATTCCACAGCTCATTGAGTCTTGAAAAGTATTTTGCTCAAAACTTCTTTTGTTCACTGAGTTCACTAATGGCTCTCCGAAACTCCATCTACTGATTGCATTGTCGGCTAACATAAAATAACATTATTTAAAAACTATTGTTGCTAATTTGTTTCCGGATACCGACCACCTTTGTGGGTTGTTTAGCGAACAAAGGGAATTAGTCATCGCGAACCGAAACCTCTATATTAAAAAAAAAAACGTTTATGTATTCAAAAAACTTCGAATCTTTAAACATATTCGGTCATATCATCCACAATGAAAGCTCTTAAAAAAAAAACTTACTACAACTACTACTTACATACTTCATCATCATCATTTCAGCCGAAAGACGTCCACTGTTGGACACAGGCCTCCCCCAAGTTCCGCCACAATGAACGGTCCTGTGCGGCTCGCATCCATCGGATTCTCGCAATCCTTACCAGATCATCGGCCCACCTTGTATGAGGCCTTCCTCTACGTCTTCCGGTTCGTGGTTGCCATTCCAGAACCTTTCGGCCCCAACGGCCATCTGTTCTGCGAGCAATGCTAACTACTTACTTAAATTTTATTCTATTCTCTTTGGAACGTTTAGTGTAGGTGTGGGCAAAGTACATCCTGTTTGTGATAGGAACATTTGCATCTGTCACTGAAATGTTCCGGAACAGTGGTATCATCAGGAACATCGGCTCAAAAGATACAAACGAAACATTTGGTACTTCGGCGCAAATGAATCATGATCTGTTACGTCTCGTCATAGTCACACAAAGAGTGTTTGACGCCAAGTTCGTTCCATCACCGGTACCTACCTACATCGGCCCTCTAGAGTTCTAGACGTACGGTATTGCTCCACAGATACTCATGGTGGACATCCGACGCATACGCATAAAACGCTTTGGGAACACATTTATAGTGCGTACAGCTAAGGAGTGGAATCTGTCGGTCCATCGGCTACCACATCATCATTTACCATGGTGAGATAATGATCAAACGCTGTCAATAATAATGATAAAAAACAGACAGTTTGACATTCCCATCATACAGTCACTTTAACTTAACTATTTAAAATGGCTCTTAGGATCCAACGGTTTATGGGGACATCTCGAGCATAGCTCATGCAGTTTTTCCAACACTAATAACTTAAAGGCACGTAAGCTTAGGGAGTGAAGCTCACCGACATAGCCCCACGGACATCTAATTTGTAGATATAGGTACCCAACTTGAGATATTTGCAATCCATCGTGTAATTTTAAAGGCATTCCTGGGCAGCGCGGCTCCTCAAAGCAGTTAATGGCTGTCTAAAGCTCCTCACAATTAATCCCTCCCCTCCCCCTCTTTCTTCCGTCTTCATCGTTGGATGCGCGGGGGCCGCTTGGCAGAAAACAAAAGTCTCACTCTGCGAACAATGTTCAAACCATCAAAGTCGGTGACTCTCTCTTCTTTAGTCGTGGACTAATTTGACAGAGTGGTCGTGGACTAATTTGACAGAGTGGTCGTTGTCTTGTCTCGGTCGAGTCCTACCTACGCCACCGCTTATCTCGTAGTTTTATTTTTTATTTTTGGTGTACAATAAAGAATTTATCTATCTATCTACGAGGTCATGCAGCTCTGGGCTCACGGACGGCGAGCCATGGGTAGCCCGCTGTCCGGTAACTGTCCGGACCGTGCCCAAGACGTTGACGGCGCGCACTGTTCCCGCGCGCCTCAAGAAGTTGTCTGCAACAGGAGGGTCCCAGCTGGGTCGAAGCCTACTGGGGCCAGGGTTATCCGAAAAGAAGCTCGTGCCCCGGTATGAAGAGGCTAGAAGGAACGGGGTGGGTTTTTAGTCAATAAGAGTCTGAGTCACTATCTCCAGCTCCACCCAAGAGCGGGGGTTGTCATAAGATGATTTTTGCCCAACGAAAAAAAAAAAAAATGGCATGCAGCTCTGTGTTTGGTGGAGTCAGTACAGTACCTAGTAATTATATACATACATATATTTGCTCTCAGGCTCTACCACGAGCTCTTAACGAGATCCATTTTACTACCTAAACTGAACCGTTAAATTGATGGAGCTATACAGACTGTATCGGTTCATCCTTCTTTCTCGTACGCAAGTCTGAAATATTAACACGCCGTGATAGGGCCCTTAAGTTTCTTTAAAACTTATCCTATAACCTATAGAACTTACCAATGAAAATTCTATGTTCAGGATACCCTCATTAGTATTTTATAGTATACGACAAAACTAAACAAATGACAGCTTTAACTCTTTTAAAATTAAGTCCAAATTCGCATGGGTTTTCAAAACTAATTCACTATTTATAAAATAAATACCTATTAGTACTCATTCACTTCGTCATCAACAATTGTATCACAGCTTTCAGGTGTGATCGCAGTCAAGACTGGTTTATCATTAAATATAAAAAAAAATTTAGCAACTAAGGCTCATCGACACGATATACAAGGTGTAACATTAAATGCGCAAAACTTGAAATTAGTTTGATCAGAATAACGAGCAGAATCAATTAAACCACTTTTTAATATAGGTTACATTTAAAAAAAAATTTTCATTAAAAATGTCGCCCTTTCTATTTATGAATAGGGCAAGCCATCACGTGCGCAAACCCGCCCAAATAGGTAAACAAACACAAATAGTTGTAATCCAATCAAATTTACTCATACACAGAATAATAAAAGTTTTTATTTCAATTCAGATATGAATTTTAAACAAACTAAAACTGCTCATAAAACCTTCAACTTTTTTTTATGTTTTTTTTTTCTCACATAATTAGTTCAATCGAATTAAAAATCGTTTACACTCCAAACGATTTTGCTGATGAGGCTTTGCGCATTTAACGTTACACGTTGTATATAAAATAATACATATCACAACATTCACAACCATCTCACAGTGATTCAAGTGTCATAAGGAATGGACCTTCTACCCTCCCCTTCATCATCAGAATCGTGCGTGACAAATTGCAGCGCCCGCGCATCCGAGAAAAACATCGCTTAACGATAGCTTAATTGCGCGTAATTGTGACTCGCTGGTACCCGGCCACCAGTCTATGTAGACACAGCACTGTGGAACCGTAAACTATATTACTATGATGTGGCTCTTCCTTTGGGTAAGGAAAATATCAAAACTCGACAGCTTTGAGTAGAGCCAGTGTCTGTTTTTACTGACTTTTTTTTATATCCTAGGACCAAAAAATTCGACGATGTGACATCCGCCAATCTGCACTGGACACGCCACGTGGTTAATAGCGGTCCATTAGACGGTCCACTCAGAGAAGAGGCCTGATTCCCAGCAGTGGGAATATTATATGATTATGACTCATCAACATCATCGTTTGAGTTGAATGACATCCACTGTTAGTAACAGACCACCCCAAGCGTCGCCATAATGCCCGGTTTTGTGCGTCTTGCATCCGTCGGATTCCCGCGACCCTCACCAGGTCATCGGTCCACCTTGTGATAGGCCTTCTAACGCTACGACTTCTGGTACTTACGTGGTCGGTACCTATCTGTTCTGCGAGCAATGTGCCCTGCCTACCGATTCTTCAGGCTAATAATCGGTAAAAATTTACCCACATAACCCTGATTATGACTAACGATAGCTATCCCCGATAAACAGCAGGACTCTATCTATCCATAGTCTGTGTTTTACAATCAAAGATAGGTGTTTCCGTTAGGTCGATAATAATATCCGCAGATGACGTTACTAGAGCCAGCTCCGCCTCTCGGAGAGCAACTTCAAACTTATATTGAAATGTAGGTAAGGACGAATTGTATGAGCAGTCCTATCTCTAGCAGGCTATCCGACCTCCCGACGATAGATTGACAACTTTGGTAGGAAAATGCTATTCGTCTGTAGATTATAGGAAAGCAGAGACAAAAGTATAGATTTCTTTATCTTTAGTAGCTGCATCTGTAGATAGATAGCTTATTGAAAACAGGCGTATGTGTAATGTAACAGGGCCCGACCTAGGGGGGGAAGGGTGGTTGGCAAGCCGGTCTTTTGGCCAGGGCGACAAAAGATGAGGGGCGGCAAAATTCTCAAGCTGCCAACAAAACATATGTTTTGTTGGCAGCTTGAGAATTTTATGTGCTACCTTCTAACCTACTTTAGGTTGGATAGTAGAAATATTCATGACTTCTATGGTTTTGTTTAGGCAAAGGGTGGCGAAAACTATTTTTACCCGGAGCAGCTAATTAGCTAGATCGAGCCCTGAATGTAAGCCAAAGTATATCACAGCTCTCCACAAAATGGTCGCAGCCATACGAGAGAGAATGTACCCGCAGTCACAGGCGCTCGCAATAGTTTTTGTTTTGTTTTAAACGATATTAAAAGTGGTCTTAATGAATGGATGACGTTTTTTGTTGTGGCCGGTAAGAGGTTGAGATAAATGTCATTAATCACGGAGATATCGGCGTCCATGTGGTCTCTGAGTGGCGTTGAATAGTTAGATGCTCTGCCAAGACTCTAATAGTTATTGAGACTATTTATGAGATTTTCTTAAAAATGAGTTGAAATTAGACATTGGAAAGTTGATGGAAGGACCACCCAAGACCTTTTGTGAATGTATTTTTAGGGTTCCGTGCCTCAAAAGGAAAAAACAGAACCCTTATAGGATCACTTTGTTGTCTGTCTGTCTGTCAAGACCCTTTATCTAGGGAACACGTGGAAGTATCGAATTGATATCAAAACCTTATCTCAAGTCTGCGGCCCCTTGAAGCTGAGAAAAAATAACCTTTTTTGGCGATTTGGAAAAATCTTCGTAACTCAATTCTGGAATCGAACTGTTTTCCTAGGAAAGTTTGTACGGAACCTCAGTGCGCTAGTCCGACTCGCAAATGCCCGGTTTTTTTTAAATATATAAACTAGTGCTTGACTGTGATCCCGCTTAATGGTCGGCAGTGATACAATCGTTGATGGTGAGACGCACTAGTTTATCAAGAGCCTATTCAGTCTAGACTTTAAGACACCTAAATTATAATCGGACGGGATGACCGCAGCAGTAAAATTTGTTGCCACGAGTCCCTATCTTCAGGGGTCTGGTGTAACCGTTATTAACCCTTGATCGGACTGCCGAAACTCCACTACTTTTGACTATCAAACTTTAATTTTTATAAGTCTTGTCTCCTACTTCTGTATGGATGATGAAAAGAAATCTTAGCTTTTCTGAGTCGGACCACTAGAATTTTTGATTTTGAAGAAGCGGCCTTATTTGGTTTTGCCATTATAGCAGCTGTTCCGATTTAAATCCCAATTATTTTCGTCTTTCATTCCGAATTTTCACGTATAGGACCTGACAACATATGACACTCCCTCTTGCTCCACCCAGGGTGGTAGAAGATAACAAGAATAAGATTATAAAAAATGTTATAATGCGGAGTCTCAAAGTGTTTGTACGTTTATAAACGCACAAAACAGACATTCTACCCCACCCCAACAGCAAAAATTTTAAGAAGCAGGAAAATAATAAAATCTTATTATTAAAATACCAAAAATCCCAAACAACCTACTCATCTAATGAGTTTTGGCATCCATTAGGTCAAAAACATAAAAAAAAACATCTCGACCATCGACCACAGCAATTTATAACGACCATAGCTACTACATTCCTGAGATAGAGCTACTGTCGGACGACCGCGTCATAAAACTAAGATTTTGAAGACCTATTCATTTCTTGATGAAAACGTTCAATAACCCAAATACTTCAAGCCTCCATCAATTTATTATAATTTACTTATCTAATTCACTTCGAGCTTGAGAGCTTTCTACATTATGTTCAGAAACTCTTGATCTACAAATTAGTCACAAACCATTTTCATATCTTTTTTAAATGCTTGTAAATTATAAAGGTTTCGATAAGAAATAGTTCCATTTTAATAGATACTCTTGAATTAAATCTAATATCGTGTTTCGAATCATATTTGATAGGTAAAGCCGAGGGCCGATTGAGAGCGGGAAATGTGGGAAAGTTAAAATATAAAAAAAAACATCTAATTTCTACGTCCATATTATATGTTAGTGACGGAAGCTTAAAACTACGCTAGTGTAATATTCAAACGCATTAAATCAATCAATAAGTTTAAATAAAAAATTAAATTAAATGAAAAAAATCTTATATTTGTATCTTATCTTTGTGTAATATAATCCTTTATTTATAAAAATCGCGTATTTACAATCATCATTTCAGTCGAAAGACGTTTACTGTTGGACAGAGGCCTTCCTCGAGTGTGGCCACAACGACCGATCTTGTGCGTCTCGCATCCATCGGATTCCTCGACCCTCACTAGGCTGTCGGTCTACCTTTCGACCCCATCGACCATCTGTTCTACGAGCAATGTGGCCCTGCCCACACTACCGCTCAGTGGCGAAGCGTGAAATATTGAGAGAGGTAAGCCGGAGCAAAAAAAAAAATGCTTGCCTAGCCTACTCCGAGCGCGGGCACGCAGTCTTGAGTCCTTACCGAAAATCTGTGATTGGCATCCTGGCTTCAGTCTTGTATAGGCAGATGTATCTTCAGTCCACTTTTACTATACGTGTAAGCACTGAGATATTGAAACAGTGTCTTGCAAGTAGGGTTGCCAGGTCCTGGAACTGAAAAGCCGGACAATCTATCCTATTTAGCCGGACGTTTGGTCAAAAAGGCCGACATTTTTTTTAAGTCTAATAAAATTCATGAAATCTTTTTAAATTCTAATGAAAAAACCATAAGATTAAGTGATATTATTGTTATACTATTACATGTCCACTTTGCTTGTGCTAGCGATACAAGGTAAGGCAAAACTCTAATGACAATTCTAAACAAAATGGACTTTAAAAAGCCTAACAAAAGCCAAAAATGCTCAAATTTGGCCGGACACGCCACTTAAAAGCCTGACTATGTCCGGCTTTATCCGGATGCCTGGCAACGCTACTTGCAAGCATAATAGAAGTGGCTTTGATAAAAGCCGTTTGTGGTGAAATGATGATATGATGTAAATTAAACAAAACTTAATCGACTAAGTACTAATAATACTACTTATACTCTAAAGCTATTCGTCTATTCTTTCTTACAAAGTGCGCTAAGACATTATCATAAAAGCCGGGAAGATTCTTAATTTTTAGTAAAGAACGTTTTTCTATAGAAATAATTGCTAGGTCAGATAATCGTTCTTGTTTTTGAATTTACGCATGTTGATATTTATTGTAAAGGGATATATGAAAATGTTTAAAAAAACCAGCTCTGAGAAGAACTTTTGCGTAGGTGTAGTTTTAAGAACGAAAACTAAAAAAAATCGCACGAAAATTATTAGACTTCGCGCACGACCTTACTCATAGATCTAAACTCACCTCCCGCACGCGAACCCAAGAGCCCCGCCTTGGTGACGCTTGGGCCGTCCAGCATAAATCGTAATATTTTAATTTCGCCATAACTTCAAAACCAAACGTCCAATTTTAATCATTCAAAGACCAAATATTATCTACATAAACTGTACTTAGTGATAAAATAATTTATTTTGATAAGGGTCAATAGCATGAGTAAAATAAATGCGTTCAAATGTAATCCAAAAAAAAATCAAGATGATTAGATAAAAAAATGGTTGTTGTGCCTCACTCGACATAGATAGGTATACTGTTACGCGGACTTTTTTGTAGATATTTATAAGATCTACAATTAATTACAACATTTTATGGTCCTATCTTTTAGAGTTTAGGCAGCGTACGCAAAATAAGTAACTTTTCTGATTGATTTTTTACACCTTGTGTCCGAGAAACCCAAATATCTTACAGAACCCTATTTTTTTCCAAAATAAAATTTAGCCTACGTTACTCGTGGATAATGTAGCTTTCGAATGATGAAAGAATTTTTAAAAACAGTCAAGTAGTTTTTAAGCCTATTCAATGCAACTCTATCAAATAACTTGAAAAAAAAACCGGCTTGCCGAAGCGCTTTAAGCCGGCAAGTTTATTGACCTTTATGTGACGTCATGACGTATATCTTGTATAGAAATTTAAACGCTAAAAAGCCGATTGCGCCTGCGGCTTATCTTAAAGCAACATGTTGTTGAAAAGCAAATTTTGTTGATTTAATGTCCATAGTGTATACTTAGTGTAGGCGTTTTGTAATGTTTCTTTGTAGTTTTATAATTACTGATTGTGCCATTTCTCAATTACGGTAGAGAGTGGTTGTGTTCTAAACTTCTGAAGGGAAGCCGGTGGGAATCGAGTTGTATGGAACCTTCGTCACTGCTACCGCTTAACCTCATTTGCAATAAAATGTTTTAAATATTATAAAGAAGAATACAATTTCTTATATGCTTGATTCTGTGCTTCAGGCTAGGAAGACAAAAAGGAAAAAGATTGGATGCAGTTTTATGTAATGGTACTTAGATTTTTTTTTCGGTGTGAAAAATCCTCCAAATGACATCCCTTCCCTCCCTCCCTTAGGCGAAGCGAAGGATAGTGTCAGACTGTTTACTGGCTAAAAAACCCACCCCGTTCCTTCGTTGCCTTTCATACTGGGCCCGAGCCCCCTTTCGGAAACATACCCTTGACCCCAGTTGGCTTCGACTCCACTGGGCCTCTACGGTTGCTGACGACTCCTTGAGGCGCGCGAGAACAGTAAGCGCCGTCGACGACTTGGGCTCGATCCGGACGGTTACTGGAAGGTCGTACAGCGAGCTATCCAATGTTCGTCGTCCGCTTTGTAATGGCAGTTGATGTTCTCCTTATAAAATATGTTTTACTTCACCTGAAAATTCAGCAACCAAATAAAGTCATCTCCGTACTCCATCCATACCCTATCAACCACAAATCACCATAAAACCGCAGTTCATATCGTGCTCCAGTCTCCTTATAATTCGGAGCGCGTCCTCTATTCCTTGGCTTTAGTATCAATTAAGTGTATGCGGCGTGGGTCGCGCGGTAATGGCGGCCACAGATAAAACTGGTAATTAACGAATCAATTTGATTATATCCGGCCCCTTTGTGTTGGCCGTGTAGTCTGGGAGTCAGGGTAAAGGACGAAAAAATTATGTGTGAGATAGAATAGAATAGAATAGAATAAACTTTATTGTACACCAAAAAGTAACACAGCAGCAGCAGATTTCTTAAAAAATATTTAATAATTATAAAAAGACGCTTGACTACTGAAGGAAGGCCGTCGCCTTCCATCGTCATGTAGTCGATGATGCAGAGCACATCCCTAGAAGTAACCTATTCACTTTTGACACAAAGACCCATAGGTTTTAGCTAACAGGAAACACAGATTCCAGCAAAAATTTCCACGTAAGCACCTCAAATTTTCTAATTCATTTTTATTTTTCTATATAAAATGCTAAAACACTAAACAATTAGTGATAAGAATTACATGGTAAGCACGATTCATAATTACCCGTAGGTATAGTCTGTCTAAAAAGTCAAACAACTTGAGAATATTGTATAATATTTAATTAATATATTGTTGGATACTTTTACCATTGCCCAGAAAAACGGACTGGCAACAAAGAAAAAAAAAAAAAACGACCGCAGACAACGGGACGCGCCATCTTTTTGGTTTGGATTCGGTTGCGTGCGGAAGCGCGGGAAAACGCTACCCGCCAGCTGTTCGGTGCGATCTAGTATCATGTATTTTCATTACTTTCTTGTTGATTTATTGATGACTCTGTTCCTCTGATCGTAATATTGCTAAATTGATTAATATTCTTATAAAACTCATGTCAATAGTATTCAGGTTAATAAATGTTTATGTTTTTTTTATGTAATTTTACTTCTGTGTTAATATCAGAAGTGGGATTACAAACCAACCCCAATTTGAGCCGACTGACTAGCATAAATTTCATAACAGAGGAACTTCGTCGTCACCCACGTGCGTGAATTTTTGTCCGTTTTGTTGTTGTTTAGTGAACATAGAACTTGTTTTGACGTGTGAATATGCGAAGGGCGACCATGGTCATGCAAGCATCAATCAATTCCATCAATCATGAATGATAATTTTTGTCAATCAGTATTAGAAAAACGTTAATCATCGCATTAGGCGATAGGTATTTTGTTAATGAAAACTTTGACTGTGGCAAAACTGACAGCAAGACCTACCATGTAATGTTCGTCTAACATGCATAGTTAGCGGAGTAGATCACGTACCAGATCGCACCGACGGCATTCATAGGTCGCGAGCTTTGATGTCGCGAGATAGCCCAATAAAACTTCGAAATAAGTCGCGTAACCCTCGCGAACGGATTTCCTTTAGTGTACAATCGAATGGGACGCCACCGCTTACGTCATACATTAGCCAAACACCGCGGTCTAGCTGTACAGAATCGCGAACGCTAGACACAATCTTATCTTGACTGGAAATGATCGAAAATAAAATCACGTCTAGGTACTCCCATTTCGCAACCGAAATCAACTGCGCTGTACGCGGCTCAAGCTACAGTAGACGCGATCCACTCCGTAAACCCAGGACGTTCTCATTTTTTTGTTTCAAACTTTGTCTCGTCCATAGAAAGTCTCGTCTATCCATGACGTGGACTCTTGGTGCGATGAAGTAGATCGCGCCCTATTAGCCAATCGTTAGGAATGCTTGTTACGCGTAGCCGGATGTTTAAAGGGCGACGCGAAAACGTGGTTGAATGAATGGGCTACCTCTGATAAATCGTGGAGTAGTTTAAACGTGAGTTTAAATCACTTTGCCCTCGAAATAAAATTATGCGACGATACTTTTTGAGATGAATACGACATCTAACAGTTTCATGTCACTGTACACTGCTCCGCTTGCGCATCGTCAAAGGCATTAGTGAAGAGTTGATGACACAATTTGTGGTCCGTGAAGTAGACGATGCACAAGTGCAGGCGGCGGCGGCATATATCACAGAACAGAAAATATAGGTAGAAGTGCCCCTAACGTGGCTAAGCACGGGAACCAGTGTCGCCAAACTCACACATTTGCGTATCAAATTGTACATTACACACATAAAAAACAGTAATATGATTGACTACGAAGCTACGAATTACAAACTTAACTTTTACAAATCATATTCTTATTGCTTTCATAAATTAGGTCTCATTACAACGTAAGAAAGTTGTTATTATTTGACATGACACAAACAATAAAGAAGTTTTAACCAATTTACGAGTTCGGCTACTCAACGCTAGATGGCGCTGTAATCAATTTATTCTATTCAGAACGCTAGTACCTTTGAAATAGATGCCATATTCACCTGCACATGTAATAGGCGAATCTCGCCTGCTGTTGACAAACGCGCGACATCTAATAGGCACTTCCTCTACTTTTCTTTATTCCGTGGCATATATTATACTGAACTCTTTTCAGAAAATCCGGTATCCATATATGAGAAACCAGAGTAATTTATGGATACCTCAACTAAATCTATTACTGGTCCGCCTACCCTCCATCACGAAAACGCGATGCAGGGCATGCAGACTCGAATAAGCGTAAGATCTGTTTTAACTGTAAGGTCACATGAATCACGATTGCTCAAAAAAAAAAATCAATGGCGTTCGAGCCAGTGTCCAAATTACACCCCAACGCTCCAACCCGCATGTTTTGTAAAAAGTTAGGGCATACTAAGGACTTGTTTTGCTAAAGAAAGATCGGTTGGACCACAGGGTCAGCAGAACAAGCGTAAATTATTGTCAGGATCTTGCGAAAAAAAAAAAAAAAAAACAACGGCTTAACCACCACCGTAGTACATACCGGTCTGTCTTAATAGACGCGCTTAATGTGGGAGACATTATATCGTCAGACGTAATAAAACATTTAGCCGAATAATCAGTCAAGGTTAGGTTAGGCCGAGCCCTCAAAAGATTCAGGCATTAATAGACTCGCCCTCCCCAGAAAATGTCAAACAAGTTAGACAGTTCCTGGGACTGGCTGGGCACTTTAGGAAGTACATTATGGGCTATGCCACGAAAACATTCCTAATCTCACAATTAACCAAAAAGCTGTTCAGTTCAAGTGGGGTTCTGAACAGAAAAAAAAAGCGTCAGGAAATTACTTCAATCTTGACTAATGAGCCGGTGTTAGCTATTTTTGACCCGAGTCTACCCACAGAGGTGCATACTATTGCGAGTAGCATCGGTAATGGAGCAATTTTTTTGCAAACGCACCCGAAAGGTAACAAAAGAGTTGTGGCTTACTTCAGCCGGACTACTCAAGGCGCAGAGAGTAGATACCACTCTTATGAGTTAGAGACGTTGGAGGTCGTGAGAGCGTTGCAGAATTTTCGACAATATCTAATTGAACTCCAGTTTAAATTAATTACAGACTGCAATACTCTCAACCCTACCAAGCGTAAAATGGATCTACTGCCAAAAGTTGCCCGCTGGTGTATGTACCTTCAAGATTTCACCTTTGATATGGAGTACCGAAAAGAGGAATTGATGTCACACGACGATTATTTAAGCAGGAACCCTCCTCGTAAAATGCTTCATATCACTCAACATCGCAATTGGGGTCAGATAGCACAAGCTTCAGGTGAGGAGACACGGGAACTTCCCCAAAAACTTAGAGAAGGCAATCTAGACCCTAATCGCTATGTTGAGTAAAACGACCTGCTGTACTATAGGTAGGTACACCCCAAAAAGCGAGCAACCCCGATTTCTTTGCTTTGTTCCCCGAAGTCACAGACTTAGTCTGCTACGAGTATTCCATGTCGAGCATAATCACATTGGCTATGACAAGACCTTAGATCTAATCCTTAAGTACTTTTGGTTTCCAGGCCTCTGGCAATTCGTTAAAAAGTACCTCAAACATTGTTTGATCTGTATTTCCAAAAAAAATGTGTGCATAGGGCTCCACAACAAAATATAACTTCATCGGAAAAACCCGATCAACCTTTCTGTGTTTTACATACAAACGTCCAAAGTCCACTTCCTGAGTCAAACGGCTTTAAGTCTGTTCTCTTTGTCGTGGATGCGTTCACTTAGTACATGCTCCTTTACCCCATTCATAGGCAGGACGTCGAAGAACTTCTAAGAGTGTTCACAACCGCAGTTTCACTTTTTAGTCCACCAAAAATTACTCCATAGATGCACCAATCAAACGGCCAGCTCGAGAGGTACGACCGAACTATTGTGTACCTTCTTCGAATCAAGACCAATCACAAAGGGCCAGCCTGGTCTGAAACACTGGAGGCCACTAGCTGACCCTCAACGTGACCAAGCAGAAGACAACTCAGGCATCGCCGTTAAATCTTCTGGTGGGCACCAATTCGGCGACCTCCGTCATCAGGTCACTGGTCCAAGACGTCGCTTTGGAAGGTGTACACTGTACAGCCGAACCGTGAAGCACAAAGAAAGCTACGCCGAGCCCGCGCAACTAACTTATTGAGACGATACCGGTCTCACCAGGACAATTATGTAAATCGAAACCGACAAACACCAATAGTTTATAAGTGAATGATTTGGTTTTCGTAATTAAGTTTTCACAGGCAACAGGAAAGATGGACCATGGGATGCCGAGGGCCGTAACGGTTCATACGCACGCTGCCAAGTGGACGATAGCTGCGCTTATTGACCGGCTCCTATGGAAAGACGACGCGAGTTGCTGCTCAGTACATGGTGCTCCTGAATGGGAGTGGTGTCCTGAGACCTGCGCTGCGTTCTTTGGGCATGAGTACTCATGTACTGTAAGGAATCTACATTGCTATAGAAGGTGATGCAGATCTTATGGTGAGACAGTAGACGGACTGCGAGACGTCTACGTCAGGTAAACTGCGAGGTACCTGACCGGTCTCATAAAGTGTGGCCTTGCCACCCACGTATAACGGAGGTCGTTCCCGTATAACGTGTGTTTTGTCGTGTAGAGGACGGACTGCGAGACGTTCCTTTCGGTGATTTGGTAATCGCCCTACACGATGGGTCATGTAGAGGACGGACTGCGAGACGCTCCTCTTGGCGATAAACGCCCTACATGACAGCGATTTGTATGATGTATGACTGGTCGGTGCCAGGAGTCATGAAATTTTAGTGAGACGAATGGAACTCTATGGAGTACTAAGATAACGTCTTGGTACTTCATAGACTACTTAGCTAGTTAATTCATGTTTCTGATGAATGAAAGAAAAAGGCCACATTAGATGAAATGAGTGTAAGCTGAAGAATAGGCAAATGTGTGTGCTCTCCGTGAGATGTTAACCTTTCTTGTTGGTTTCACAGCAGATGACTTGACTGAAGACACTACTTCTGTCCAATAAGGTACGGAGCCAGTCGCTGGGCTTTCCCGTACAACTAATGACTCATGGAGCAGCAATGCAGAGCTTGCCGGACTTCTCTGATGCCGTCGAGGACGACGCCAGATCAGGATGGTCGTGTTGGATACTTTTACCATTGCCCAGAAAAACGGACTGGCAACAAAGAAAAAAAAAAAAAACGACCGCAGACAACGGGACGCGCCATCTTTTTGGTTTGGATTCGGTTGCGTGCGGAAGCGCGGGAAAACGCTACCCGCCAGCTGTTCGGTGCGATCTGGTATCATGTATTTTCATTACTTTCTTGTTGATTTATTGATGACTCTGTTCCTCTGATCGTAATATTGCTAAATTGATTAATATTCTTATAAAACTCATGTCAATAGTATTCAGGTTAATAAATGTTTATGTTTTTTTTATGTAATTTTACTTCTGTGTTAATAATATAATTATTTAGTACTTTTTATAAGATTCTTCTATTAGTAAACAATGATCAAGATCTCTTGATCAACCTTGATTTATGAACCAGTGTTGACTACATCAGATTTCATTTTGCCCTAATATTTACCCAAGTCGTTTGACTTTTTACACAGACACAGACTACCTATACATAATCATAGTTTAATCAAATATGTCGGGTATATCCGATAAACACTCTCAAGTTTATTCCACCAGGGTCACACATCCACGACCAAATACTCCATCTTGTCAGCTCTTCTGTCACCTATGGGGATTGAAGAGCAAGGTGGAGTACCCAGTCGCAAACACACGACCCTGGCGAATATAACACGAAAACACTCGTCAAACCAATCCAAAGAAGCGGTTAAAAGGATAATTCACAAAAATGCTCTCGACTAGCAACACGTAACAATGCTAAAACAAAAACGTTAATACATTTAATTGTTTCCTAAGAAGTGCATCGAAGTAATTACGAGCCTGAAGACGCGAAAATGAGCTCGTGATACTTAATTGATGTAATTAGAACTGGATAATTAGAACGACGAAACATTTAAAATTAACTTTTTTATTTCAGTAATTGAACTTAACAAGAGACAGAAGAACTTACTGTTTTTAAGCTTGGACGTGCAAGTCTCTCTAACTTTTTCCCTTCAAAGATAAGCTAATGTTATGTCGGTGTTAAAATTACGGTGCGGAAATGTTCAAGTCTAAATATGGGAGGAAATTGTTGAGTTTAAATATCGTTTTGAGTGACAGTTTGAAAAAAAATGTGTTTTCTGTGGTTGACACTTATATGTCACACGCATGATAATATAATTAATTGAGCTGTTGTACTACAATCGCTATAGGATGGTGCGGGTGACAGCTGTCAGATGCATACAATGTAGCTAGCAAGTTCTTATATTCTATCCCAAGGTTGTCTGGAAGATATCGCTGTCAGCGATAAGACCGCCAATGTGCCCATAGATTTAAGTTTCTGTGACATTGTTATTATTTTGGTGTACAATAAAGTTTGTTCTATTCTATTCTATCCTTTTCTCTTATGTTATTACGCATATTTCCATCCTGCTGTCATCCTACCCATGCTATGTAAAAGAGACCTTAAAAATGTATCCTCACTGAGCTGCCATCTCAACGTGACGCTGGCAGAATAGTCACAATCGGATGAATTGCCATAAAAAAAAATACCTATGTTTTATTTAAAAAAAAAACTTGTACCACATTAGAAATTATTCCTTTATCGTGGTTGCTTTAAAAAACAATTAAACTAAATACATAAGACATCCAGACCCGTTATAACTATCTGAAGGCCATACGCACGAGACGCAACACGACAATATAAATCCTTACTTTAATATTATAAAAGCGAAAGTGAGTTTGCTTGTTTGTTTATTACGTCTTCACGCCTAAATGGCTAAACCGATTTTGATGAAACTTGGTACACGGATAGACCATGTCTTGGAATAGGACAAAGGATACTTATTATCCCGGAAGTATGTTCTCTTGGGATATTTTTCTGCTATCACGCGGGCGAAGCCGCTGGGAGCAGCTAGTGGTATATAAACCAATTTTCGTTCTTAGTCATAAGTGAAATCGACTTTTGCTTTCTGAGTTGACAGTAAACTCCTTAGATTATTTAGATAATGTTAATTAAATAGTTATTGCTGGCGAGAAAAAAAATTCCAAAATTTTTGTGTCCTTAATTTCTTTTTCTATTTGCAAGACATTTTTGATATAGCTTAATTATTATAAGTAGTAAAAAATTAATCCTATAAACTTTATAATCGAGACATATTAATGAGAAACACATAATTAGCCAATAATTTAACGATATGGTTATAGCATAACCGCATATCTCCTTTTTTGCTATGTTTTTTGCTGCATCTGCAACTCTAATGTCAATTTGCGATATGAATACAAATTAATTTAATAATGTCCTAGGAAATATCGATAGCTATAGGTATATAATAAAACACGTTTGGATGTATGTAAGTCAATTAAATGCTCGTACATTCTTAAACAAGCCATTTGGTACTAAAACGGCTCAAAGAATTTGAAGACTTCATATTTGGATCTCAAACAAATAGTTTTTCTAGATACATAATGATGTCATATGGCCTTAAATAATGGAGTCATTAAATACCAGCACGTATTGCAAACAAAACCATTAACTCACAAAACTAATATCCCAAATAGCAGAAACCAGTCGTAGTTGAAGAGATAAATATTATATACAGCTTGATTTTTTCATCCACACCAACATTTTGTAATGCGGTCGTGCTGCTAATGAAATAATTCACCATTATTTTTAACTAACAAGTGAATCGGGCATTTGTAAGTGAACTACAAGACCAATATTTCATTTATATCAGCACCAGATCCGTCCCTATCATCATCATCATCATCATCATATCAGCCGAAAGACGTCCACTGCTGGACATAGGCCTCCCCCGAGCGTCGCCACAACGACCGGTCCTGTGCGTCACGCATCCATCGGATTCTCGCAACCCCGACCAGGTCGCCGGTCACCTTGTTGGAGGCCTTCCAACGCTGCGTCTTCCGGTACGAGGTCGCCACTCCAGAACCTTATCGTCCCTATCGGTCCATCCAAAATGCCAGAAGTTTTATTCTATTCTATTCATGAGTGTGCCACATCAAGTAACTTCTGCTGATTTGGATGGAGGGTCAGGGAGTGTCAGACTAATGCTGAGTAAATTCCCAACGATGTTCTTTTAGTAGCCTTTGATGTTTTACAGTCACGGTAACTCTTTAATCGCCTAATGCCTGGAAAAATTGAGTGGTGTATGTAAGGGCATAAAAAAATTAACTAATCCCCGCCATTCACGCTAGGGTTTACCTGAAAGGTTTGCCTGTACAGTTGAGATTTACAGGTAAACCAGAGCGTGTACATTGCACAACTGTGCAGGTTTCCACAATAAAAAACTTACACACAGGTATACAGGCAAACCTTTCAAGTATATTGTATGTTGTAGAATAAAAGGATGTTAATGTTCTATACTATAAATATTTTTAGTAAAATTCTCTAATAAGTTAAATTTCAATGTTACTTAAAATTTTTAAACAAAATCAGCTTAAAATAGCTCAAAAATGTTAATAATATCGATGCCAAAGGTACATATTATGCAATTGTGTACGTGACGATACTGTAAACCTACTTTTACCCGATTTGCAATAATTGCTGACTAGACCTAAGTCCAATGTACGGATGCTGACCGTACAGTCACAAAAAATATAGCTACAGAAGCCAATTTACATACAAAGCGCGCTCGAGCCACGCACACATAGACACTTCTCACGGACACCATATCTCGGAGCGTCTCGGCCCGCTTGTCGAACAGTTCCATCTCAAACGCTCATCAGTGTGCGTTCACCGTGCGTAGGTATAAAAAGTGAATTACATAGAGGAAGAGAGATAGTGTCAGACTCTTACTGACTAAAAACCCACCCTGTTCCTACTAGCCTTCATACTGGGGCTCGAGTTCCTTTCGGATAACCCTAGCCCCAGTAGGCTTCGACCCAGTTGGGCCCCTCCTGTTGCTGACAACTCCTTGAGGCGCGCGGGAACAGTGCGCACCGTCGACGTCTTGGGCTCGGTCCGGACAGTTAACGGATGGTCGGACAGCAAGCTACCCATGGCTCGCCGTCCGCGAGCCCGCGTCTACGGTGGCCGGAAATTGGGATCGAAATCCCGGCGGCGGCGGAAGTGTCTACATGAGATTGTCTTCTGTGCCTATCTATTTTGTGGTACAGTATCAAAAACAACGACCTGTATTTTCGATGAGTGTTGACTTAGTAACTCGGTCTCTTGGACTACAAACACTTGGACTAAACTTTTTACGGCCGAAAGAGCAATAAAATTTAAATCCGAGCTTCGACATATCTTAGCTTTAATGCTTATTGACATTTTGTACGTTTTTGTAACAAATTCCAATTTTCATTCACTTTGCTTCGATAAGATTAATGCCTTGCTAATAATTAATTAATGCTGATATAAATATATTTAATGTTTATTTAGATTGCGGATTTGTGTTTGATGCGTCTTTTGTTTATTTTTAGGGTTTTTACATTTAATTTTAAAGAGGGATTTATGTAAAACCATAAAATTTTGTCAAAAGATTCCGACTGTAGTTGTTATTTGCCATTTTAGTAAAATGGTCACCGAAGTCATGAGTTCAGAGGCCCTACCACGAGCTCTTAACGCGGTCCATTTTACTACCTAAACTGAATTGTTAACGAGATGGACTGTTAGAGGTGTATAGCTCTAATCCTCTTTCTCGTTCGCTCGCCTTTTTTTTTTCGGTGGGCAAAAATCATCTTATGACAACCCCCGCTCTTATTTATTTATTTTTATTTTACAATTCATGTACACACTGAACTTATAAAAGAAAACAAGACAGAAACAGAAAAATAGGTACATAGGTGATGCTTATTTGTAAAGAAATCTCTTCCAGCATACCCGCGAGAGGAGAATTGGAAAAAAAGATATGTAGACACCATGTGCAAAAGTGAAAGGAATAAAGAAACAAAAAAAAGCTCTTGGGTGGAGCGGGAGATAGTGTCAGACTCTTACTGACTAAAAACTCCACCCCATTCCTTCTAGCCTTCATACCGGGGCTTGAGTTCCTTTCGGATAACCCTGGCCCCAGTAGGCTTCGACCCAGCTGGGCCCCTCCTGTAGCTGACAACTCCTTGAAGCGCGCGGGTACAGTGCGCGCCGTCGACGTCTGGGCTCGGTCCGGACAGTTACGGTCGAACGGCGAGCTACCCATGGCTCGCCGTTCGCTCGCCCGCTCGTTCGCTCGCCTGACATTTTGGCACGTCACGGTAAGGCCCTTTATTTTCCGATATTTTTTATCCGACAGATAACTTTTATTTGAGGAAAAGTTGTGGGATTGAAAAGTTACGGGGATGGTAGAAAGAAACACCTTTTTTATCAGCTTTTTAAAATTCTGTATTGATACCAACTTTCACAACGTTCGCCTGTTTTTTCATCATGCCAAAAAGTATATTTAGTTTTTATTTTTAATCTATGCCGCTAGCCTTCATTCGGACATACATAACACATAAATATGTAGGGAATATTGAAAAGATCTGATGATTGAAAAATCGGCATCCTATCTTGCGTTTCACCAAATGATAAACGAAGATATCAAATTTTTTCAGGAAAAAAAATCGTAAGTGAAAGTTCTAGTGTCATTTAGACTATACCTTTATCCGAAACTTTTATATCGATTTCTTTTTTATTTCGGAGGTTCATAATATACCTGGAAAACACTATACCCAAAAATAATCCAGTTCCTTTACGCGCACAATATTAAATATGTTAATGTATCCTTATCCTCCGCCATAGTGTTACACACACCGCACTCTATGATCAGGCGCACAATCGTGTGCATTAGCGCCGTACCACCCCTCCACCTCCCGCCACCCCCCTCAAACGCCCCCGGCGCCGCGCATGCGCCGCACAAATTACTTTTTATTATAATAATACTCACGTGACTGTACCATCTAACGTGATGCAGGAATGGAGAGAAGGTTTACTTCAGCAGTAATTAATAACAGACTTCACACTATCTACATATAGGTATAGGATAGGTATAGGTATCACGGGCTGTTGTCCGCAACTCCACGACTAAGGGCCAGATCACATAAACACGATACGACGTCGTGTCGTACCACGATACGGCGTCGTTTCACGATGCGACGTCGCGTCGTTGGAAACTACGACGAGCATCGTAAAAAACTACGTCGCGACATCGTAACGTGCCACGATACGCGGCACGACGCCGTCGATACAATGCAGGGTGAATTGTCGCAGTTAATTTCGAGAAATGGTACGCAATAATAATAATGGTGGCATAGTACGGGACGCTGCTCGACTAGCGTTCTTAAATGATCGACCTCAATAGCGTTAGCGTCCGTAATCTTTGAATTTTGAATAACAACTGTGGCACTGACACAGGAACGCATCGTGAGTTTCTACGACGCGACGTCGTGCCGTGTAACGTGGCACGTTACGATGTCGCGACGTAGTTTTTTACGATGCTCGTCGTACATTCCCACGACGCGACGTCGTATCGTGTTTATGTGTCCCGGCCCTAAGGCGCGTATTTTGCGTACGGGTGGGACAGATGAGTCATTCGATCCACCCCAGCTCCTCAAGAAGGCCGGCAGCGCCTTGGTGTCGCTGACCGTTTCACGAAGGTTACCTGGGTTACCGAAATACTTTGCCCTGTATCCTGCGACCACAGGGCAGCTTAGAAGCAGGTGAGCTGCTGTCTCGTCCTCCTCCATGCAGGCTCTGCAGAGTGGGACAGCCCTCCGCAAACTTTAAGGGCTTGCTTAGTGAACGAAACTGAACAACCTTCCATAAGATTTTTTTTCAGGAAACGAAAAAATAAATCAGCCTCGCCATACAAAATTATAAACTTGATCGGACAGTTTGTCTGGAGAGGACGGTTTTTATGTTACATTTCCTGAAAAAAAAATTGTGGGAGTTTGTTCAGTTTCGCTTACTGAGCAAGCCCTTAAAGTTTGCGGAGGACTCACTGTCCCTTACACCTTGTATACAGGTGAAAGATTGTCGAGTGTGTGAGTAGGGTTGTTACTTCATCACGCTCGAACGGCTGAACGGATTTGGATGAAACTTAGCAAACGGATAGACCAAGTCCTGGAACAGCACATAGGACTACAAAGGATAGTTTTTATTTTGGGAGTATGTTCCCAGTTGTATGTTTATCAGTTGTCTAGTACTCATAGAACCAGCTCTGCTTAGTTTGGGACTAGATGGCGTTGTTTGAAAGTTGTGGAATAGTCTTTAACTAGATTACTTTTGCAGCGGCCAGTCCAGAGGCAGTGTTGATATTTCACTGCACTGGGCACGGCATCTGGAAATATTAAAAATGATATACAATGTGTAACGTTAAATGCGCAAAACCTCAGACATCCCAAATGATTTTGAATTCAATTGACCTAATTATGTGAGAAAAAAAAACCTACAAAACTAATTAAAGGTTTTATGTGCATTTTTAGTTTGTTGAAAATGCACTGAAATAAGAAGTTTTACAATCCTGTGTATGAGAAAATTCGGTAGGACTACAACTATTTGTGTTTGTTTACCTATTTGGGCGGGTTTGCACACGTGATGGCTTGACCTATACATAAATAGACAGGTCGACGTTATTAATGAAGATTTTTTTGAAAAATGTAACCTATATTAAAAAGTGGTTTAATTGATCCTGCTCGTCATCCTGATCAAAGTTATTTCAGGTTTTGCGCGTTTAACGTTACATGTTGTATAGGAAAGTGGGCCTTCTGATTAATTTCAATCGCTGCATCCATTCTCTAGTGGTTATTAATACGCAAGTTGCTATCATTCTCTTTTTTCTCTACAGTTTTTGAGGTAATTACTATTGTCTGGGAGTTTTTTGAGTTCATTATCATTATGTGGGTTGGAATATAATACAGACGAATGGATACTGACATTGTGGTGTCGGACTTTTCTTTCGAGTTTCGGTCGGAACTACTATCCAGTATCCCTAGCCAAGTTGCTAATCTGCAATAGTTAATGCTAGTAGAAAGCTTTTTAAATGTACGGGAACGACGTCGTCTCAACGCTCAGTCACGTGGTCAGAACAAAAGAATTGGCGGCAAGGTCAACTCGAAGCGTTCGACGCAAGCGAAACGGTTGTAACTTGGCTAGGGGTTAGGGCTTGGGGGTGTTTTAAAAATTCATTTTTCAATCAAAGCCCCATTCCAAAGAAAAATAAAATATTGCATCTGTCAAAATCATGTCTAATCTACCAATAATTAGGTACACGACTTAGCGCTTGCAAAACACAATAAATACACCCAGCAATCATTTATGTTCAGTAATTGTTATTAGCAACACTTTCACTGTTAATTATGTAAAAGTTAATTATTTTCATTAAACAAACATAATTGTTTTCAAACGTAATGAACGTCACTATTCATAAAACTTTTAATGTTGTTATGTAACTTATTATTTTTATGTCGTGTTATTTTGTAATTTAGTTGTTGTATAATATTAGCTGTTGTATTTTTAATTAGATATTCTTTATTGCGTTTTGTAGGTAGCTAGATAATTAATAGGTAAATAGATAATTCGTTTGACTCTAAAAAAAAACATACAAACATCTGAACATAGTACCTCCTTTTTGTGAAGTCGGTAATAAAAACAGCGAAGCTAAATATCTTTACACAAACAATTAAGTATATTTTCTCTTTCAACAGTTTACAAGGAATAATCTCTCATCATCATCATCATCATTAGCCTTTTTAATGTTTTAATGATTTGCTTGGACTCAGGCCTTCTCTCTAGGAGAGGGAATGGCCCGTAATCCATCATGCGGGCCTATGCGGGCCCAGTCGGTGGATGTCACATGTCTTCGAATTTTTGGTTCTAGGACATGCCGGTTTCCTCACGATGTTTTCCTTCACCGTTTTGAGAGCAGTGTGGTGATGAAATAAATTACACAAAGTAATGCGCCTGGCAGGGTTTGAACCCGCGACCTACTCGTAACTCGTAAGTCGGAGCCATTGCACTCAAAGCCAATTGCCGATTAAGTATAAAAGTACAACAGTTTATCAATGCAAGCAGAGACAGGTGTTCAAGTATTTGTTATAAACAAGGCACTTTCAAAATAGCCGTCCGACTGAATTGCCTAACGTTCTAGATCTAACTACGATAGCCCTATCTAATCTGCATCGGAAATCTTAACAGAATAAAATTATAACTAGGACAGATTAATTGAATGTCTGTGAGAGTTTTATAGATTGACTAAGTGAACCGACCAACGCTATCTATACAACCATATAAATTATTTTATCAAAGAATAAAAATGAGGTGCAGGGTATTTTTTATCCTCCTACGACTTAGTCTCAGACCTAACAAATATACATGAAAAATTTTATATAAATCGGTCAAGACATTTTTGAGGACTTCAATGACAAACACTGTGACACGAGATCTTCATACAGGGTTATTTGTAAAACACTGGTCACCTCTCAGGACTATGTTACGAACATCATAAACAACAACTTTTTTTGTTCTACGACTTTTAAAAATTCATCATACATTAAAATAGACTTAGTTATATTGAATGTTACAAATGTTACGAAGTCAATGCGAAGCAAGCGGTAGTACAATAGCGGAGTGGAGCGGGGACCGTGCGCGGGAAGCGTAGGTGGGTACAGCAAAATACAGAGTTGAAATGTGTTAGATACTCGTAGAACAACGAAATCTTAAGGGTTTGTTTTTTATGTAATGTTTTGTAAAAAGTCATAGAACTAAAGTTGTTGTCTATGATGTAAGTAATATAGTCCCGCAAGATTGTTAGTGTTTTACAAATAACCGGGATATTAGAAAAGAAGATATTATACATATACTACCACTATAGATATTATGACTTTTTTCAGAAATCCAATTATACTCCCGCTCTAGAGTGCATCAGAGGGCGAGTCAGTCTGTTACAGACTATATCCCCAGATATTCTGTGTCCTTCAGTCCTTTGCGGTCTAGGACCACGAGTTTCCTTTTCAAAAATTTCTTGTGTCTGGTGAGCAGATAATAAG
Source organism: Mythimna lalbum (assembly GCA_949319445.1). Classification (NCBI taxonomy): domain Eukaryota; kingdom Metazoa; phylum Arthropoda; class Insecta; order Lepidoptera; family Noctuidae; genus Mythimna; species Mythimna lalbum. Next base: position 19,058,264 of record OX439362.1, on the reverse strand, counting down.
AAAACTATACCTACTAATTTAAATTTTATGTCACAGCTAACTGACCCAGCGAATTTCATACCGCCTAACAGTCAATGAATATAGTATATCTTTCGATATAGTCAACCGATGGCGATGAAACAAAGCCTAAGTAATATTTATCAAAATACACACAATTTTAATGTATAAAAGTTATCTACATCGATTTCGTTCATTTTACATGATGCGCGCACAACTAAAAATTTCCAAAGATTTATTGTATGTATAGATAGCTACTAAATATCATTTTTATCAACTAATAGCCGCTGGAGAGAGGTGGTGGCCGAATGGTAATGGCCCCGACTTACGAGTTGTAGGTCGCGGGTTCGATCCCAGCCAGGCGCATTACTTTGTTTAAATTTATTTCATCACCACTGCTCTCAAAACAGTGAAGGAAAACATCGTGAGGAAACCAGCATGTCCTAGTCCCAAAAGTTCGAAGACATGTGACATTCAACCAACCCGCACTGGGCGTGCGTGGTGGATTACGGCCCATTCCTTCTCCCAGAGAGAAGGCCTGAGTCCCAGCAGTGGAAATATAAAATAGGTTGATGATGAGCCGTTGAACTTGTCTATTTGTCAAGTAGGCACGGCACAGATAATCAGAAAAAAAATTGAATGATAGAGTCGGTACGTTGAAAGCATATAACATAATTGACAAATCCTTTTTTCCATAAGCGCAAGCACACAGCACAATCAATGAATTATCTCCACATAGAGCTTTATTCTCCCAACTTTTTTTTCTTTTTTTTCTGTTACTGCCCGCAAGCGATTTGCTTTCTGTCCGCGGTGAAGTGTGTCCAATCAATTTAGTTACAACTTCGCGGTCCGCGTTCGATTCCCCGGCAACTGACTATTATGTTGCTATGATGTTGAGCTTTTTTGATTTAACTGCAGATGTGGTAATAAAGTGATTTCTTTTAAAGTTTTTAAAGAAAAATGCACTTGAGTTTTTATAGTCTACTAATATTATCCACCAAACAGTTAAGTACTGGGCCCGCATGCTGGATTACCCACGGCCTATTCCCTCTACTAGAGAAGAGGTCTGAATCCCAGAAGTAGGAACATTAAACATGTAGATTTATCAAAACCAAATCACGAATTGCAACAACGTATAAAATGTAAATATAAAATACAATACGGCCTTGTACAAAGCTCATGTTCCTAATTCAAAAGTTCCATAAAAGCACAGAGAATAAAATCTTCTTTAAATATAAAGCTATCTACACAACATTATTTATCTCTGCCAAATCGATTCCCCACCGATTAGCCGCCGACATCTTAAAATATTATTGGGACGACGCAAACTTTTAGCTTCATAAACGCTTTTATGATGCCGTCGAGGACGACGCCAGATCAGGATGGTCGTGTTGGATACTTTTACCATTGCCCAGAAAAACGGACTGGCAACAAAGAAAAAAAAAAAAAACGACCGCAGACAACGGGACGCGCCATCTTTTTGGTTTGGATTCGGTTGCGTGCGGAAGCGCGGGAAAACGCTACCCGCCAGCTGTTCGGTGCGATCTGGTATCATGTATTTTCATTACTTTCTTGTTGATTTATTGATGACTCTGTTCCTCTGATCGTAATATTGCTAAATTGATTAATATTCTTATAAAACTCATGTCAATAGTATTCAGGTTAATAAATGTTTATGTTTTTTTTATGTAATTTTACTTCTGTGTTAATAATATAATTATTTAGTACTTTTTATAAGATTCTTCTATTAGTAAACAATGATCAAGATCTCTTGATCAACCTTGATTTATGAACCAGTGTTGACTACATCAGATTTCATTTTGCCCTAATATTTACCCAAGTCGTTTGACTTTTTACACAGACACAGACTACCTATACATAATCATAGTTTAATCAAATATGTCGGGTATATCCGATAAACACTCTCAAGTTTATTCCACCAGGGTCACACATCCACGACCAAATACTCCATCTTGTCAGCTCTTCTGTCACCTATGGGGATTGAAGAGCAAGGTGGAGTACCCAGTCGCAAACACACGACCCTGGCGAATATAACACGAAAACACTCGTCAAACCAATCCAAAGAAGCGGTTAAAAGGATAATTCACAAAAATGCTCTCGACTAGCAACACGTAACAATGCTAAAACAAAAACGTTAATACATTTAATTGTTTCCTAAGAAGTGCATCGAAGTAATTACGAGCCTGAAGACGCGAAAATGAGCTCGTGATACTTAATTGATGTAATTAGAACTGGATAATTAGAACGACGAAACATTTAAAATTAACTTTTTTATTTCAGTAATTGAACTTAACAAGAGACAGAAGAACTTACTGTTTTTAAGCTTGGACGTGCAAGTCTCTCTAACTTTTTCCCTTCAAAGATAAGCTAATGTTATGTCGGTGTTAAAATTACGGTGCGGAAATGTTCAAGTCTAAATATGGGAGGAAATTGTTGAGTTTAAATATCGTTTTGAGTGACAGTTTGAAAAAAAATGTGTTTTCTGTGGTTGACACTTATATGTCACACGCATGATAATATAATTAATTGAGCTGTTGTACTACAATCGCTATAGGATGGTGCGGGTGACAGCTGTCAGATGCATACAATGTAGCTAGCAAGTTCTTATATTCTATCCCAAGGTTGTCTGGAAGATATCGCTGTCAGCGATAAGACCGCCAATGTGCCCATAGATTTAAGTTTCTGTGACATTGTTATTATTTTGGTGTACAATAAAGTTTGTTCTATTCTATTCTATCCTTTTCTCTTATGTTATTACGCATATTTCCATCCTGCTGTCATCCTACCCATGCTATGTAAAAGAGACCTTAAAAATGTATCCTCACTGAGCTGCCATCTCAACGTGACGCTGGCAGAATAGTCACAATCGGATGAATTGCCATAAAAAAAAATACCTATGTTTTATTTAAAAAAAAAACTTGTACCACATTAGAAATTATTCCTTTATCGTGGTTGCTTTAAAAAACAATTAAACTAAATACATAAGACATCCAGACCCGTTATAACTATCTGAAGGCCATACGCACGAGACGCAACACGACAATATAAATCCTTACTTTAATATTATAAAAGCGAAAGTGAGTTTGCTTGTTTGTTTATTACGTCTTCACGCCTAAATGGCTAAACCGATTTTGATGAAACTTGGTACACGGATAGACCATGTCCTGGAATAGGACAAAGGATACTTATTATCCCGGAAGTATGTTCTCTTGGGATAATTTTCTGCTATCACGCGGGCGAAGCCGCTGGGAGCAGCTAGTGGTATATAAACCAATTTTCGTTCTTAGTCATAAGTGAAATCGTCTTTTGCTTTCTGAGTTGATAGTAAACTCCTTAGATTATTTAGATAATGTTAATTAAATAGTTATTGCTGGCGAGAAAAAAAATTCCAAAATTTTTGTGTCCTTAATTTCTATTTCTATTTGCAAGACATTTTTGATATAGCTTAATTATTATAAGTAGTAAAAAATTAATCCTATAAACTTTATAATCGAGACATATTAATGAGAAACACATAATTAGCCAATAATTTAACGATATGGTTATAGCATAACCGCATATCTCCTTTTTTGCTATGTTTTTTGCTGCATCTGCAACTCAAATGTCAATTTGCGATATGAATACAAATTAATTTAATAATTTCCTAGGAAATATCGATAGCTATATATAATAAAACACGTTTGGATGTATGTAAGTCAATTAAATGCTCGTACATTCTTAAACAAGCCATTTGGTACTAAAACGGCTCAAAGAATTTCTTCTTTCTTCATATTTGGATCTCAAACAAATAACTAGTAGTTTTTCTAGATACATAATGATGTCATATGGCCTTAAATAATGGAGTCATTAAATACCAGCACGTATTGCAAACAAAACCATTAACTCACAAAACTAATATCCCAAATAGCAGAAACCAGTCGTAGTTGAAGAGATAAATATTATATACAGCTTGATTTTTTCATCCACACCAACATTTTGTAATGCGGTCGTGATGCTAATGAAATAATTCACCATTATTTTTAACTAACAAGTGAATCGGGCATTTGTAAGTGAACTACAAGACCAATATTTCATTTATATCAGCACCAGATCCGTCCCTATCGGTCCATCCAAAATGCCAGAAGTTCTATTCTATTCTATTCATGAGTGTGCCACATCAAATAACTTCTGCTGATTTGGATGGAGGGTCAGGGAGTGTCAGCCTAATGCTGAGTAAAATCCCAACGATGTTCTTTTAGTAGCCTTTGATGTTTTACAGTCACGGTAACTCTTTAATCGCCTAATGCCTGGAAAAATTGAGTGGTGTATGTAAGGGCATAAAAAAATTAACTAATCCCCGCCATTCACGCTAGGGTTTACCTGAAAGGTTTGCCTGTACAGTTGAGATTTACAGGTAAACCAGAGCGTGTAGGTACATTGCACAACTGTGCAGGTTTCCAAAATAAAAAACTTACACACAGGTATACAGGCAAACCTTTCAAGTATATTGTATGTTGTAGAATAAAAGGATGTTAATGTTATATACTATAAATATTTTTAGTAAAATTCTCTATTAAGTTAAATTTCAATGTTACTTAAATTTTTTAAACAAAATCAGCTTAAAATAGCTCAAAAATGTTAATAATATCGATGCCAAAGGTACATATTATGCAATTGTGTACGTGACGATACTGTAAACCTACTTTTACCCGATTTGCAATAATTGCTGACTAGACCTAAGTCCAATGTACGGATGCTGACCGTACAGTCACAAAAAATATAGCTACAGAAGCCAATTTACATACAAAGCGCGCTCGAGCCACGCACACATAGACACTTCTCACGGACACCATATCTCGGAGCGTCTCGGCCCGCTCGTCGAACAGTTCCATCTCAAACGCTCATCAGTGTGCGTCCACCGTGCGTAGGTATAAAAAGTGAAGTACATAGAGGAAGAGAGATAGTGTCCGACTCTTACTGACTAAAAACCCACCCTGTTCCTACTAGCCTTCATACCGGGGCTCGAGTTCCTTTCGGATAACCCAAGCCCCAGTAGGCTTCGACCCAGCTGGGCCCCTCCTGTTGCTGACAACTCCTTGAGGCGCGCGGGAACAGTGCGCACCGTCGACGTCTTGGGCTCGGTCCGGACAGTTACCGGATGGTCGGACAGCAAGCTACCCATGGCTCGCCGTCGACAGATCGGTATGGGCGTTCCGGCGAGAGCTAAAGGCACAGGATTGGAGAGACCGCCGAAATCGCAGAACAAGTACTCGGTTTTGGTTCTGCTCAATTTCAGGCCAACACTCTCCAGTCTGTGCCACCACACCTCCAATCTGTTCTGGACCTCTAGGTCACTCTCGGCAACCAGAACAATGTCATCGGCAAACAACATACACCAGGGAGCCTCTTCCTGGATGTCCGACGTCAGAGCGTCCATTATCATCAGGAAGAGGTAAGGGCCTATTTTGTGGTACAGTATCAAAAACAACGACCTGTATTTTCGATGAGTGTTGACTTAGTAACTCGGTCTCTTGGACTACAAACACTTGGACTAAACTTTTTACGGCCGAAAGAGCAATAAAATTTAAATCCGAGCTTCGACATATCTTAGCTTTAATGCTTATTGACATTTTGTACGTTTTTGTAACAAATTCCAATTTTCATTCACTTTGCTTCGATAAGATTAATGCCTTGCAAATAATTAATTAATGCTGATATAAATATATTTAATGTTTATTTAGATTGCGGATTTGTGTTTGATGCGTCTTTTGTTTATTTTTAGGGTTTTTACATTTAATTTTAAAGAGGGATTTATGTAAAACCATAAAATTTTGTCAAAAGATTCCGACTGTAGTTGTTATTTGCCATTTTAATAAAATGGTCATCGAAGTCATGAGTTCAGAGGCCCTACCACGAGCTCTTAACGCGGTCCATTTTACTACCTAAACTGAATTGTTAACGAGATGGACTGTTATGGGTGTATAGCTCTATTCCTCTTTCTCGTTCGCTAGCCTTTTTTTTTCGGTGGGCAAAAATCATCTTATGACAACCCCCGCTCTTATTTATTTATTTTTATTTTACAATTCTGTACACACTGAACTTATAAAAGAAAACAAGACAGAAACAGAAAAATAGGTACATAGGTGATGCTTATTTGTAAAGAAATCTCTTCCAGCATACCCGCGAGGGGAGAATTGGAAAAAAAGAGATGTAGACACCATGTGTAAAAGTGAAAGGAATAAAGAAACAAAAAAAAAAGCTCTTGGGTGGAGCGGGAGATAGTGTCAGACTCTTACTGACTAAAAACTCCACCCCATTCCTTCTAGCCTTCATACCGGGGCTTGAGTTCCTTTCGGATAACCCTGGCCCCAGTAGGCTTCGACCCACCTGGGCCCCTCCTGTAGCTGACAACTCCTTGAAGCGCGCGGGTACAGTGCGCGCCGTCGACGTCTGGGCTCGGTCCGGACAGTTACGGTCGAACGGCGAGCTACCCATGGCTCGCCGTCCGCGAGCCCGCTCGTTCGCTCGCCTGACATTTTGGCACGTCACGGTAAGGCCCTTTATTTTCCGATATTTTTTATCCGACAGATAACTTTTATTTGAGGAAAAGTTGTGGGATTGAAAAGTTACGGGGATGGTAGAAAGAAACACCTTTTTTATCAGCTTTTTAAAATTCTGTATTGATACCAACTTTCACAACGTTCGCCTGTTTTTTCATCATGCCAAAAAGTATATTTAGTTTTTATTTTTAATCTATGCCGCTAGCCTTCATTCGGACATACATAACACATAAATATGTAGGGAATATTGAAAAGATCTGATGATTGAAAAATCGGCATCCTATCTTGCGTTTCACCAAATGATAAACGAAGATATCAAATTTTTTCAGGAAAAAAAATCGTAAGTGAAAGTTCTAGTGTCATTTAGACTATACCTTTATCCGAAACTTTTATATCGATTTCTTTTTTATTTCGGAGGTTCATAATATACCTGGAAAACACTATACCCAAAAATAATCCAGTTCCTTTACGCGCACAATATTAAATATGTAAATGTATCCTTATCCTCCGCCATAGTGTTACACACACCGCACTCTATGATCAGGCGCACAATCGTGTGCATTAGCGCCGTACCACCCCTCCACCTCCCGCCACCCCCCTCAAACGCCCCCGGCGCCGCGCATGCGCCGCACAAATTACTTTTTATTATAATAATACTCACGTGACTGTACCATCTAACGTGATGCAGGAATGGAGAGAAGGTTTACTTCGGCAGTAAGACTTCACACTATGTACATCAGGGATGTTACGGAGCTTCGACTCCGGTTCCGTTAAGTCGGAACTTCCGATTATTATTACACCTTCGGTTCCGACTTCGACTCCGACACTTTTAAATCGGAGGTTTTAATCGGAGGTCGAAGCATAACATAGCGGCGACGGCGGCCTGTGGCGACTGTTATGAACAGGTTCATAGATTTAATATAATGTGTGTTCTTGTTTATTTGGAAATAATATGCTAATTTTTTTTCATTGTTTGTGTTTTATTTTATAATTTAAAAAAAATTTATAAAAGAATGTTTTATTTGTCCGTAAATAAAAATTCTTTCTCATGCCACCACTTCTGACCCTGCCTCCGACTCCGACTTCGGTTCCGATAAAACTACCTCCGTTACATCCCTGATCTACATATAGGTATAGGATAGGTATAGGTATCACGGGCTGTTGTCCGCAACTCCACGACTAAGGGCCGGGTCACATAAACACGATACGACGTCGTGTCGTACCACGATACGCGTCGTGGGAAACTACGACGAGCATCGTAAAAAACTACGTCGCGACATCGTAACGTGCCACGATACGCGGCACGACGCCGTCGATACAATGCAGGGTGAATTGTCGCAGTTAATTTCGAGAAATGGTACGCAATAATAATATTGGTGGCATAGTACGGGACGCTGCTCGACTAGCGTTATTAAATGATCGACCACAATAGCGTTAGCGTCCGTAATCTTTGAATTTTGAATAACAACTGTGGCACTGACACAGGAACGCATCGTGAGTTTCTACGACGCGACGTCGTGCCGTGTAACGTGGCACTTTACGGTGTCGCGACGTTGTTATTTACGATGCTCGTCGTACATTCCCACGACGCGACGTCGTATCGTGTTTATGTGTCCCGGCCCTAAGGCGCGTATTTTGCGTACGGGTGGGACAGATGAGTCATTCGATCCACCCCAGCTCCTCAAGAAGGCCAGCAGCGCCTTGGTGTCGCTGACCATTTCACGAAGGTTACCTGGGTTACCGAAATACTTTGCTCTGTATCCTGCGACCACAGGGCAGCTTAGAAGCAGGTGAGCTGCTGTCTCGTCCTCCTCCATGCAGGCTCTGCAGAGTGGACTGTCCGTAACCACTATCTGCATAACACAAGGTGTAAGGGACAGCCCTCCGCAAACTTTAAGGGCTTGCTTAGTGAACGAAACTAAACAACCTTCCATAAGATTTTTTTTCAGGAAACGAAAAAATAAATCAGCCTCGCCATACAAAATTATAAACTTGATCGGACAGTTTGTATGGAGAGGACGGTTTTTTTGTTACATTTCCTGAAAAAAAAATTGTGGGAGTTTGTTCAGTTTCGTCTACTGAGCAAGCCCTTAAAGTTTGCGGAGGACTCACTGTCTCTTACACCTTGTATACAGGTGAAAGATTGTCGAGTGTGTGAGTAGGGTTGTTACTTCATCACGCTCGAACGGCTCAACGGATTTGGATGAAACTTGGCAAACGGATAGACCAAGTCCTGGAACAGCACATAGGACTACAAAGGATAGTTTTTATTTTGGGAGTATGTTCCCAGTTGTATGTTTATCAGTTGTGTAGTACTCATAGAACAAGCTCTGCTTAGTTTGGGACTAGATGGCGTTGTTTGAAAGTTGTGGAATAGTCTTTAACTAGATTACTTTTGCAGCGGCCAGTCCAGTGGCAGTGTAGATATTTCACTGCACTGGGCACGGCATCTTGTTCCAGATGATATACAATGTGTAACGTTAAATGCGCAAAACCTCAGACATCCCAAATGATTTTGAATTGAAATTAATGACCTTATTATGTGAGAAAAAAAACATAAAAAAAAAATAATTAAAGGTTTTATGTGCATTTTTAGTTTGTTTAAAATTAATATCTGCATTGAACTTTTACAATCCCGTGTATGAGAAAATTTGGTTAGACTACAACTATTTGTGTTTGTTTACCGATTTGGGCGGGTTTGCGCACGTGATGGCTTGACCTATACATAAATAGACAGGTCGACGTTTTTAATGAAGTTTTTTTTGAAAAATGTAATCTATATTAAAAAGTGGTTTAATTGAGCCTGCTCGTCATCCTGATCAAAGTTATTTCAGGTTTTGCGCGTTTAACGTTACATGTTGTATCGGTAAGTGGGCCTTCTGATTAATTTCAATCGCTGCATCCATTCTCTAGTGGTTATTAATACGCAAGTTGCTATCATTCTCTTTTTTCTCTACAGTTTTTGAGGTAATTACTATTGTCTGGGAGTTTTTTGAGTTCATTATCATTATGTGGGTTGGAATATAATACAGACGAATGGATACTGACATTGTGGTGTCGGCCTATTCTCTCGAGTTTCGTTCGGAACTACTATCCAGTACCAATAGCCAGGTTGCTAATCTGCAATAGTTAACGCTAGTAGAAAGCATCAAATGTACGGGAATGACGTTATCTCAACGCTCAGTCACGTGGTCAAAACAAAAGAATTGGCGGCAAGGTCAACTCGAAGCGTTCGACGCAAGTGTAACAGTTGTAACTTGGCTAAGGGGGAGGGGCAGGGTCTTACAGCTCTACTATAAAACTCAAAATGCATATTTTCAGCATCAATATTCAGTGTTGTATTTTTTTAACCCAAAGGTTGACTGGTAGAGAATGCCTTGTTGCATTAAGTCCGCCATTACTGTACATGAAGTTTAAATAAATAATATTCTAGGATCGTAGGTATTATTTTTTTTACAAATTATAAACACCAAACTTTTGTGACTGCTCTCAAAACGGTGGAGGAAAACATCGTGAGGAAGCCGGCATGTCCTAGAACCAAAAATTCGACCAACCCGCACTGGGCCCGCGTGGTAGATTACTGCCCATTCCCTCTCCTAGAGGCATGAGCCCCAGCAGTGGGAACACTATAAGGCCGACTATGTTATGCTATGCTATGCACTTTTTAAAAATTCATTTCTTAATACAAAATGATAATAAAAAGCATTACCAGACGCTCCATTCTGAAGTAAAAAAATTGCATCTGTCAAAATCATATCTAATCTACCAATAATTAGGTACACGACTTAGCGCTTGCAAAACACAATAAATACACCCAGCAATCATTTATGTTCAGTAATTATTGTTATTAGCAACACTTTCACTGTTAATTATGTAAAAGTTAATTATTTTCATTAAACAAACATAATTGTTTTCAAACGTAATGAACGTCACTATAGGTACATAAAACTTTTAATGTTGTTATGTAACTTATTATTTTTATGTCGTGTTATTTTGTAATTTAGTTGTTGTATAATATTAGCTGTTGTATTTTTAATTAGATATTCTTTATTGCGTTTTGTAGGTAGCTAGATAATTAATAGGTAAATAGATAATTCGTTTGACTCTAAAAAAAAACATACAAACATCTGAACATAGTACCTCCTCCTTTTTGTGAAGTCGGTAATAAAAACAGCGAAGCTAAATATCTTTACACAAACAATTAAGTATATTTTCTCTTTCAACAGTTTACAAGGAATAATCTCTCATCATCATCATCATCATTAGCCTTTTTAATGTTTTAATGATTTGCTTGGACTCAGGCCTTCTCTCTAGGAGAGGGAATGGCCCGTAATCCATCATGCGGGCCCATGCGGGCCCAGTCGGTGGATGTCACATGTCTTCGAATTTTGGTTCTAGGACATGCCGATTTCCTTACGATGTTTTCCTTCACCGTTTTGAGAGCAGTAGTAAGGAAATAAATTACACAAAGTAATGCGCCGGGCAGGGTTTGAACCCGCGACCTACTCGTAACTCGTAAGTCGGAGCCATTGCACTCAAAGCCAATTGCCGATTAAGTATAAAAGTACAACAGTTTATCAATGCAAGCAGAGACAGGTGTTCAAGTATTTAAAATAAACAAGACACTTTCAAAATAGCCGTCCGACTGAATTGCCTAACGTTCTAGATCTAACTACGATAGCCCTATCTAATCTGCATCGGTAATCTTAACAGAATAAAATTATAACTAGGACAGATTAATTGAATGTCTGTGAGAGTTTTATAGATTGACAAAGTGAACCGACCAACGCTATCTATACAACCATTATAAATTATTTTATCAAAGAATAAAAATGAGGTGCAGGGTATTTTTTATCCTCCTACGACTTAGTCTCAGACCTAACAAATATACATGAAAAATTTCATATAAATCGGTCAAGACATTTTTGAGGACTTCAATGACAAACACTGTGACACGAGATTTTCATACAGGGTTATTTGTAAAACACTGGTCACCTCTCAGGACTATGTTACGAACATCATAAACAACAACTTTTGTTCTACGACTTTTAAAAATTCATCATACATTAAAATAAACTTATTTATATTGAATGTTATAAATGTTACGAAGTCAATGCGAAGCAAGCGGTAGTACAATAGCGGAGTGGAGTGGGGCCGTGCGAGGGAGGCGTAGGTGGGTACAGCAAAATACAGAGTTGAAATGTGTTAGATACTCGTAGAACAACGAAATCTTAAGGGTTTGTTTTTTATGTAATGTTTTGTAAAAAGTCATAGAACTAAAGTTGTTGTCTATGATGTAAGTAATATAATCCCGCAAGATTTACAAATAACCGGGATATTAGAAAAGAAGATATTATACATATACTACCACTATTAATAGATATTATGACTTTTTCCAGAAATCCAATTATACTCCCGCTCTAGAGAGCATCAGAGGGCGAGTCAGACTGTTACAGACTATATCCCCAGATATTCTGTGTCCTTCAGTCCTTTGCGGTCTAGGACCACGAGTTTCCTTTTCAAAAATTTCTTGTGTCTGGTGGGCAGATAATAAGAAAACTATACCTACTAATTTAAATTTTATGTCACAGCTAACTGACCCAGCGAATTTCGTACCGCCTAACAGTCAATGAATATAGTATATCTTTCGATATAGTCAACCGATGGCGATGAAACAAAGCCTAACTAATATTTATCAAAATACACACAATTTTAATGTATAAAAGTTATCTACATTATTTTCATTCATCTTACATGATGCGCGCACATCTAAAAACTGCTGCAGATTTATTGAATGTTTAGATAGCCACTAAAAATATTTTTTATCAATTAATAGCCGCTAGAGAGCAGTGGTGGCCGAATGGTAATGGCCCCGACTTACGAGTTGTAGGTCGCGGGTTCGAACCCAGCCAGGCGCATTACTTTGTTTAAATTTATTTCATCACCACTGCTCTCAAAACAGTGAAGGAAAACATCGTGAGGAAACCAGCATGTCCTAGTCCCAAAAGTTCGAAGACATGTGACATTCACTAACCCGCACTGGGCCCGCGTGGTAGATTACGGCCTCTCCTAGAGAGGCCTGAGTCCCAGCAGTGGGAACATTAAAAAGGTTGATGATGAGCCGTTGAACTTGTCTATTTGTCAAGTAGGCACGGCACAGATAATCAGAAAAAAAAATTGAATGATAGAGTCGGTACGTTGAAAGCATATAACATAATTGACAAATCTTTTTTTCCATAAGCGCAAGCACACAGCACAATCAATGAATTATCTCCACATAGAGCTTTATTCTCCCAACTTTTTTTTTCTTTTTTTTCTGTTACTGGCCGCAAGCGATTTGCTTTCTGTCCGCGGTGAAGTGTGTCCAATCAATTTAGTTACAACTTCGCGGTCCGCGTTCGATTCCCCGGCAACTGACTATTATGTTGCTATGATGTTGAGCTTTTTTGATTTAACTGCAGATGTGGTAATAAAGAGATTTCTTTTAAAGTTTTTAAAGAAAAATGCACTTGATTTTTATAGTCTATCTATCTACTAATTTTATCCACCAAACAGAACTGGGCCCGCATGCTGGATTACCTACGGCCTATTCCGTTTACTAGAAAGGAGGACTGAGTCCCAGAGGTGGGAACATTAAAAGGCTATTTATGGAGATCTCTTTCGAATAACAGTTGGTTTTTTTATATGGTTATTTTATATATTTAAATGGAGACTTTACTCATATCAAACATGTAGATTACAAAGCTCATGTTCCAAATTCAAATGTTCCATAAAAGCACAGAGAATAAAATCTTCTTTAAATATAAAGCTATCTACACAACATTATTTATCTCTGCCAAATCGATTCCCCACCGATTAGCCGCCGACATCTTAAAATATTATTGGGACGACGCAAACTTTTAGCTTCATAAACGCTTTTAAATGAGTAATCAAACCTTTTTCTGGGTCAGTATTTAACGTTAATTAAAAAGCCGACTGCATACGATAAGGGCCACATCAAGAGACCAGACAAAAGTAATGCAGTCTCGGTTTAATTGCTACCTATACGTGATAAAGTATTTGTTAAAATTTCGTTTTTATTACCTCTGTTGGACATTTAAAATGTTTACGATTGTACGATTCAATCTTTATTTTTAGTGTTATCTTCAAAATGACGGACGGAAATGTATTTTTTAGACTAGTCATAATTATGTATCTGTGGTACTAAATATAATTATAATGATGTAACAACTATAGTTTTTTTTTGTGATACCAGGTCAAAAAAACAAGATTACATCGTAATTGAATTACTGTGATTAGTAAAAAATATAAAAATAGATCGAAATTTGATTTATGTTTAGTTAATTAATTCAAAGTGTTGTGCCGCGGGCACGCCGCCATAACTTTTAAATTATGGAGTAAAATGTTCTACAAAACGACAGAACGGGTTTTCTAATGTATCATATTATACATAAATTGTGGTTTAGACGTAGTCTTAATTAGTTTTTTTGTAAAAAGCAATCGTATAGTGAAGGTGTGAACTAAAACGTTGATGGCTATGTTTGTGATGATGTTACAAGACTACTTTTAGTACCAACATACCTTGTTTTTGGACAGAGAATCTTCCATCTTCTCCCACTTTAGGGCGAAGCGAGAGGACGTGTCAACTTGTACTACTTAAGCCACATCTTTTTTTTATTACATATAAAATCACCACGTAAATCATCCAATGACATCGGGCTCATGGGCGGAGCGGGAGATAGTGTCAGACTTTTACTGACTAAAAACCCTCTCCTGTTCCTTCGTTGCCTTTCGAACCGGGGCTTGAGCTATCTTTTGAATAAACCCTGGCCCCATATAAACAAGTGCTTAACTAGGATGCCACCTGATGGTAAGCAGTGATGCAATCGTTGATGGTGAGGCGCACTAGTTTATTAAGAGCCTATTCACTCTAGCCTTGAAGACACCCAAATTATAATCGGATAGGAAGACCACAAATTGTCAGGCAGGGAGTGTCAGGCTATTGACTGACTAAAGTCCATCTGTATTCTTCAGTTGCCCTTTGTATTCTAGGATCATGGTTTTCCATTCCAGAAATTCCCCGTAGCCCGCCCTTCGGCCCTGCTGAGCCTCTACATATTTCTTTGAGGCGCTCGTAGAACGCGCTGTTGCTGTTGACGACTCCGGCGCGTTTGTGACCTGATGGGTGGACGACGAGCTAGGTATTGGTACCTGTAAGAGATAACATGAGATAATATACGGGTGGAAGGGATAAATGATAAATGATAAATGATAAATGATAAATGATAAATGATATTTATTTTTGCAAATAGGTTTAAAAAAACAATTTTACACGTCAATTTTTTTTTGTCTGTTTAAGCTAGATGAGGCCGGTGTTTCCTAGCTGACTACCCTGAGAAGAAACACCGAAACAAACTCAGGGGTCAAAGTCTCTTTTAAAGTCCATACAATAAATATGTAATGGTCAAATCACATGAGAACCATGCCGATTAATCTGAGATGGTCTTTTGAAGAAAGAACCATACAGATTTGAGTGGACCCGTCCAATCAGTGTAAGCATTTGTCAGTACTCGCAAAGCTCAACTCAGGACTACTAAGGAGCTCAACGACTTGACGAACAATACCAATGAAAGGACATTTGGGTAGGCCGCAGAAAATACTCAAATTGCCAGACAAACGATAACGAGAAATAAAAAAGTAACCAACATAGTCCTCACATTCACAATAATAAAAAGAAAGTTAAGTTAATTTTTACAATGTAAAAATACTTACAAAGTAAATATTTATGTCAAAAATTAATAATAATAAACATTATTTAATGTAACATGTCAAATTGTAAAATAAAATAATTTACAATGTCAAATTGTAAAATAAAATAATATTACAATGTCAAATTGTAAAAACTAAACATTAATGTCAAAATGAATAAAAAAATGAATGAATAATAAACACAATTTAAAACAAAAACAGTTATGTTATAAGAATTAGAGGGTACTGGAGCAGGTCAGTCCCAAGCCTTTTCGTCATCAACATAGTCCTTTACAGTGTAAAAAGCTTTTTGGAAAAGTTTTCGCTTTACAAATGATTTGAATTTATTAAGGCTGAGTTGTTGAATATGACTAGGCAGTTTATTATAGAAGCGTATACATTGACATCTAAATGAGCCCCCTATTTTTTTGAGCCTGGTTGCTGGAACTACAAATTTATGTTTATTTCTAGTATTAAAATTATGAATATCACTGTATTTTTTAAACATGTTTTTATTTTTATGTGCATACAAAATGTTCTCGTAAATATACTGAGAAGGTACAGTCATTATATTGATATCCTTAAATTTATCTCTAAGGGAGTACCTGGGACTTAGTTTATAAATTGAACGAACAGCCCTTTTCTGCAAAACGAAAATTGTCTGGATATCAGTGGCATTACCCCACAGTAGAATACCGTACGACATGACACTATGGAAATAGCTAAAGTAAACTAAAAAAGATAGCCCTCTACAAGGTTGTTCAGTTTCGTCTACTAAGCAAGCCCTTAAAATTTGTCTCTTACACCCTGCATACATAATAGATAAACTTTCAAAGATGCTCCTACCGTTTGTTAGTTATTGCTGGCAGGGAATGCCAGCCAGAGTTACGGGGTTCTGCAGCCCTGGAAGGCAAAGGGCAACTGAAGGGCACGGATGGATTTCAGTCAATCAGTAGATAACAGTCTGACACTCCCTCTCGATACTTGGTTTTTATCTAAAGTTTCTACATATTGTTGCACTGTGTGTACTCGTATCTGTGTGTGCAAAAGAAAATGTTTATCTTTCTTTCTTTTCCTTTTCTTTCGTATATCAGAAAATCTTCTTTAACATAGTCAAGAAAAGGTAGATTTTTTGTAGTCACCCGCTTTCACAAATCATCTTCTACCAATCATCTTTCACACAGTCCAAGTTATTTCTCTGGTCTAAAGTACGTATCTTACAATATATAAAGAATATTAATAACTAATAATTATCTTCACCTATTGTCCGTCACAAAGCATCTAATATTAAAAGACTTAATTAAATACCGTCAACGCGCGTAGGGTTGAACGTTTCATCATTGGAGCACCAGCCGTACGGCGATGCACCACCGGTACATGGTGGACATCCCACGCTACGCAAGCGTTTTGTGAACACATTCATTGTGCGCACAGCTAAGGAGTGGAATTCCCTGCCAGAGTCTGTGTATCTTGGATAGCTACAACCTGGGAATCTTTAAATCAAGAGTATGGTCACTTCTATGCAAACGTGCTCCATCGTCGAACACTTCGTCGCTTTCCATTAGGTGAGATAGTGGTCAAATGAGAGCCTATCAATAATTATCATTTCATCATCAATATCACAACGACTACTGCTTCCAAATCTCACTGTGATAGGTGGCCAAGGAGGTACAGGAAACAGTGCAATATCTCCCCATCATCTGGATGCCCATGCCTCTTTGCGTTCAGCTTGCAAACCTGTCGCTGCGGTAGTGGAGTGGTTGTCCTTTCCAGCTTTAAATATGCTTTGTATTATACCAGTGACTTTGATTTTCACTGACAATCGTATCACCAAGTGGACTGACGCCACTTTGTGGAAGTCCTTTCTTTCGAAATCTGGCCTCTCCATACTTAGTTCCTATGCGGACCGTGGTGCGTGATTGTGGAAACCTTATCTAATGCATTTGTAGTAATTGTATTTAATTAATGTGTTGGAATTAAGTCTAAACTCTGTAATGTCCTGAGAATCTGAATAAAACACCTCAAAAACTATCATTTTAAAAATAGCCTTCACCCTTTTTACCCAAAAGTACGGCTACACTGTCTGTTCAGTCTGGTGTCAGTTTTAGGAGCTGACAACCCTAATCGCCGCTCACAAAACCCGCCATCTTGAATAGAGGTGCTCATAAAAGGAGTCGAGTAATTAGATGATTTTTAAAACAAAACTAAGCTATGTCGAATGTATTAAAAGCGTCCGACTAAGCTTTCAATATGATGTCTAATGAATGCCGCGGGCTTTTTTATTTTTGTTTGATTCTTTAGATTTAGAGGAGGTGGATAAGAAATTATTTTATGTTGATGTTTTACATAGATTCCTTTTGGAGACATTGATTTTGATTTTAACTCTCAGATTACTTCCTATTAAGAATGTCATTTTTTTTATTATGTTTTTGTTTTTTTTTTTTGTGCTCTTGTGTACAGTATTGGTCTACTGTTCTTACATAATATCTATAAATATTGTAACATCAACCACTTTTTTTAAAACGAAAGTAACCATGGAGTTTCTTCTCCATAGGAAACGACCAATTTGGAACCGTGCACAAGCTTCTGACGTTTTATAAGTGCCCATGTAGGCCTATGTGAAATAAAATTGACTTGACTTTGAATAAGTTTAAAAGCTTGCTAATAAACTCTCTGAAAAAACTAGGTACACTTTATGCTAACACAACATTGATATACAAAAAACCCTTGCTTCTTGGGTTTTTATAATTCAATGTAACACAATTTAAGTTTCGAAAGTTTTTTTTTTACCAAAACTCGTACTTTTCTCGCTACTTTTTCCTTTTTTTTGGGTTGCGAATCATCAAATTTAACTTTATATGTATAGTTTTTATTTAACTATAAAATCATTTTTATGTTTATTCAAGTACCTACCTAAGTAGACTTAAGATATTATCACGAGGATTCAATTTTATGACTGACACAGCAATCCTTTTAGGTTTAATTGATTTTAACTTAACCCAGTTTGAGTTTATCAATGTTTAACATCTAAATACATACTAGATAACACAGTCCACAGATGCATTTGTGCAGTTTTTTATTGCAAATATTGATAAGCTTATCAAATCGAAATCTGATTCTATTATCAGTTTATAATCACACAACTTTTTATTTTATAATTATGTACATCTTAACTATTAAATATTATAAGTTAATAGGTATATACAAACTTAAAATAATAATATGTACAAACGAGTAAAAAAGGCACAAAAACGGGGAAAAGTCAAAGGGCATCAAAAAATTCGTCCACATCGATGTCAATGGGAAAAGTGCCCAGAACGCTGGCAGCATTGCCACGCTGGATGGCAATGCTGATTCTGCTGGCACCCCGGCGGTGACAAGAGCTCGACGGATGATGTCATTAATACTGGCATGCCGTGCAATCCGACCAGCGCTTCTACTGCAAGATAGGCCATGGTGTCCGAGGCGATCGACTGCTTCGCCGCACTGACATCGATGTGGAGCTCCACTAGGAGCACCCAGACGCAGGCATGTAGCGATCCGGAAGGTGGTGTCACTCAGCATAGTACCTATGTTAGGTGACGGTAAAGCCTGTAGCCAAAGACCCGACTCCCATTCACCCACAGCCAGTAGGCGAGCGCGCTCAGCAGTATTGGTGGACGTGTTAATGAGATTATTCCGTACCAATCTGCAGAGCGGCTCATCCCACTGTCTCTGGGAAGATGGAATTTCGGGCAACGCGTCGTCCGGGCAAGCAATTTTCCAGGCGCTCACGGCATCGGCCAAGCACGGCACCTCACAGCTAACCAGTGATGGAGTCAAAATTCTTTTGGTCAACTGTTGTGTGCTGTGGACCGAAGACAAGAACGCCGGTAGGCTTATACTAGAAATTTTGCGGATGCCGATCCCACCAAAGCGAATGGGTAGCGTGGCTTGTAACCACGCTCGGTCATCCAGGGCCACATTTAAAATGGAAGTCAGAGTATACCGAATAGTCTGATCAATTTTGTCCAAGAGATGTGGCTGCTTCCATAAAGGGGAAGAGCGGAGAAAATACATAAAATTTGGTGCAAAACAACAATACCGTAGGAGGGTGAATGCCGAATGTAGGTTAATTTTGGAAAGTCTCTCCGAAATGTTATTAAAACGTTCAATTTTGTCGTCAATGAATAAAGAAAAACTGTCTTCCAAAATTGGAGAACCTAGGAGGTGCAGTGTGCTTTTATCTAAAATTTTGATTTCAGGAGCTATTGAATAAAATTTCTGTAGAGTCGATTGTCTGTCTGTACTGTCAGGAACAAAAATTTCGCATTAAGAATGATTAAGTTCTAGGCCGATAGATTTAAATTGCTCTTTCAGGAAGGTTTATAATTGAATTAGAAAGTACTTTGATGGCCGTTCATTGGTAAAAATATTATAATATTTGCTTTAAGGGTTTATAATCACATCATTTTTAAATTCGGTTGATAATAACCAAAGTCACAAATTATTTTTAGTTAAAAAACCAAAGACGCTGTATTTTATTTATAATTAAATTTTCTTTTTAATATTTTTTACTTTACTAAACAATATAATGCTACCTATTTAGATATATATATATGTATATATATCTATATAGGTAGCATATCCTCTAAAAGCTATTTTAGCGCTGCATGTTTATTAGTTTTTTAGACGACATATTGCCAATGTAGAGCTGCTGCGAACTTTTGTTTTGACTTTTCAGTATTTTGACAAATATTTTCCATGAAAGGGCTACTGAAAGGGCTACATTGATAGACAAGCCAATGCTTGTCTATCAATAGAATATAAGTCGATGGCGGCAGGTCATTTCCAGTCAAACTTCTTATCCAGTCTTCGTTTAATCTTATAAATTCGTGGTCAAGGCAGAGTGACGTCGGCATATTTTTTCTTATCGATAAAAAACATCTCTCGGTGGGTTTAATATCGATATCGGGTTAAATAATTTGAGCTTCGAAGCCGTTTTTGCTGTGCATGGCTGAGAACCTAATCGATGTTCCAAGCACAAAGAATGGGTTTATTGTTAAACTAGGAAGTAGAAAGGAACTTTTTATTAGATGTAGGTACTAGTATGACTTTGTAATTTTTGGACCACACTACCTTCTGTCGGCGGCTCCGTCTGCGTGAATATCGATTATATATTGTCCCAAGGGTACTTACATTCTCTCGGAATACAAAGGTATTTTTATATTATATTCTATTCTTGGACATGGTCTACTCATGTGCCAAATTTCATTAAAATCCTTTCAGATGTTGTATATACCATCAAAGACACTTCCGCCTGACCACCACTAAGTTCATTTTTGCTTGTACTCGAAACGAAAATTTCAAAGGGTTTGCTATGGCGCCGCGCCGCAGGATTCAACCGAAAATTATTTATCAGGCCGAAATGACCGCAATGATACAGTAAACAATGAAGATAAGTAAGTAATCAGGGTCATCCATCGTTGATTGTACACACACAGTCATAAAAATTTCACCTTTACAATACATAGGTATATGTAAGTATGCTAAAAATCTCTTTATCCTCATCATCATTTCACACGAAAGACGTCCACTATTGAACATAGTCCTCCCCATGTCGGCATAGAGACCGGTTCTCTGCGCCTCACATCCATCTGATTCCCGCGACCCTCACCAGGTCATCGGTCCACCTTGTGGGAGGTCTTCCATCGCTACATCTTCCGGTACGTGGTCACCACTTTAGAACCTTTCGACCCAGGGACCTGTTTTGCAAACAATGTGCGCTGCCCACTGCCACTTAAGTTTGGCGATATCTATATACTTACGTATAATTAAATATGTAAATCCCAACGCTTTGATTTCTGGGGAGATAAAAATAGATTAGCGTAATTATAAGATCATATAGACTAGAAGCAATTATCTATAGTAATATATATATTTTTTCTTTATTGCCGATAGGTTCGCGCTTGACCGCTATCTCACCTGATGGAAAGGACAATGCGGTCAACGATGGAGCGCGCTTACTTAGAAGTAACCTAGTCACCCTTGACTTAAAGATTCCCGGGTTGTAGCTATTAGGAAACACAGATTCCGGCAAGGAATTCTACTCCTTAGCTGTATGCACAATTAGTTAATGTGTTCCCAAAAAGTTTCGTGAAATACTATAAAGGTGAAGAGTTTGAGAGTATCTACGCCCAAAATGCAACTTTTCTTAGTAAAAATTTCACCAAGTGCAGTCTAGAACTTCGACTAGAGTTACATAATAAACAGAAGCCCTAACACGGCCATTCGAAGCGTGAACATTACAAGCCGGCCTAATATCGTAACCCGCGCTGGAAAGCGGCGCAGGCGCACACAGTAATCAAATAACTCACAAAAAACATCGAAATCATCAATGTGAGGTGCGGAGAGGCGGGGCTGAGGGTGGCCATGATTTTAATTTATTGGAAGGACTGGGCAGGACTCTTTGAGCATGAGTCATGAGCTAGTAAAGCGACGTCTCTGCATAAAATTGTGTTGTCACCGTTTTGTTATTATTTGTATCAAAAAGTAACGAGTTCCTTCTATCTGGTATAATAATTTTTAATCGAATATTTTTAACGCATAAAAGTTATTTAATATAACTTTCAAAAATTCTTTGGCCAAAGAATTAAAAGTCCGAATTCAAGAACTTTAACCCTTCAGATACCGTCAATTAGAGACACAATAGTAAGACAATAGATGCGCGGCCACCGGTGGTCGCTTGGGGATTCATGAATTAAAGATAGCAAAGTCTTTTTTGGCTTAGTTATAACTCAGCTGATTTACAAAATAATGTTATGACATAAAAAAATCTGCTATAACGGTAGACCCAAAACTAATTTTAGTATTAAAAAATTTCAATTACTTAACCAGAAGCTACAGTTAGAAGGGACCGGAGTGGGTTTGTAGTCAATCTAAGTCCGACACTATCTCTCGCTCCGCCCAAGAGTGGCGGATGTCATTGGCCGATCTTCCAACCTAAAAAAAATAAATAATCATAGATTGCTAAAAATTAGTCTCAGTAATCCTGAATGTCTCCGCAAACCGTCGCATCATGGCGACTCCAGTGCGGGGCGGGCTGCGTGCTGTTCCAGCCGACTTCTCGGAACTAGGAGGCCAATGTAAAAAATATAGAAATACATTCTTATTCCTTTCGTGATAGGTGTAAAGTTAATTTACACTTTTTATTGTATCGTGTAATCAAAACTCTCCAATATTTTTTTTTTGTTATTTCGCAACTCTATTTATTATTTTTTATTGTGATGCACACCTATAAAATAATTCATTATGATAATAATAATAGCCTTTATTAACAATCTAATACACTTTTATGTTTACAAAATGTAAAAAATATTATCCGACATCGGTTTCAGAAGATTGTTTTGCTTTAGCATAGGCCTCCCCCATATTCTTCCACAGTTCCCGATCATGAGTTCTCCTTTTTCACACTGGCCCCTTCATTTTGATACCTCTACCTAAATGGGCATTTAACCTCTGTGTGGTCGCTACTTTACTACTTTCGCACCTCGGCATCCATGAATTTATTTCTGACGCCTACGAAAAATTCCTATTTTAGCATGAATTTGTTTTCGGGATGATGACGAGATGGAACTAAACCCTCTATGCGTGACTTGAGGAATATTTTTGCCCACCTGTGGGATAACACAGTCAGACAGTAAAACAGTTACCCCATGGCCCGTTTTGAGGAACTAAGTATTGTAAAGTACCTATATAAAATAATCAAATAGTTTGGCTTAGATGTAAAAACCTCTGTCGATAGAAAACCTCTCCTACCGTAACAAAAGCTTCCCTAATAACAGACCAACACAATAGCATCACATCAAAAAATGGTAACTCAACAAAAAAACCTTCACACATTTTATAAAATCAAAAACTGGCTGAATCGAAACGCACCGTCCGAGACATCAACTCGAAAAAAAAATAAAAATACAAAATGGCCGCTCGCTTTGTGGCGGGCCGACATTACCGAGTCCATTACGATCGTCGTAATTACGAGTCATTAGAGGTGGCCCGCTCGCCGCTCCCGACCAGAGACTATTACGACCAACAAGATATTGCCTTTTAATATCTCTGTATTGCCATCCTTGTGGTGCATTTGATTGTTTGACGAAATAAAAAAGTTGTTGGATGTGAAGATGAATTTATTGTTGTGGCGGAAATTATGCAAATTGTATTTTTTATTTTTACTATTCTAGAATTATTAGAGTATAGCAGTGGTGGCTGAGTGGTAATAGCCCCGACTTAAGAGTTGTAGGTCGCGGGTTCAAACCCCGCCAGACAATTACGTTGTGTAATTTATTTCGTTACCACTGCTCTCATCGTCAGGAAACCGGCATGTCCTAGGACTAAAAATTCGATGATATTGTGAAATTCACCAACCCGCTCTAGGCCCTCGTGATGGATTACGGCCCATTTCCTCTCCTAGAGAGAAGGTTTGAGTTCCAGCAGTTGACAATAAAAAAACCGGTAGGTATGTCCTAGAACCAAAACTTCGAAGAATTATGACATTTAACAAACCGCACTGGGCCCATTCCCTCTCCTGTCTGAGATGGCCTGAGTCCCAGCAGTGGGAACATTAAAGGGCTGATTATGCTATTCTAGAATATTATTTTTTAACAGATAAGACTAATTTATGACCTATAAACAATCCCGCAGAAATAGGGGTTTGCGAGATTGTTTGACAGATTCACCATACCCCTGGAAAGAAAAGGGCAACTGAAGGAACATAGATGGGTTTAAGTCAATAAAAATCTGACAATTCTCACTCCACCCAGAGCGGGAGAAGTTATTTGATGATTTTCCAATCCAAAAAAAAAACTAAACGGACCGATTTTTTTACAAAGTGTATAGCGCTTCACCATCAACGATTGCATCACTGCTTACCATCAGATGAGATAGCGGTCAGCACAACTTTTAAAGAAATAGAATTCATCTAATGACGTTTCCCACTCTATAACAGAGCGCGAGAGCGTGTCAGACTATGACTGAATAATTTAAAATCGCACACAGACCTATGTTCCATCTTTGCTCCTAATTTAACTCAATGTAACTTAGCCTCAGTGAGCGCATTGAAATAATTCACGAAGATGCAAATTAACAAGAAATACACACACAAGACCAAACCTTTTGAAGTTTCAAATAATTTAATAAACAGCGCCGGAAATTTCCGAGTGAATTTTATTGCCCAATCTTTTGATTTCACCGATAGTACCGTCATTCGATTTTCATTTCTGAGCGCTCATAAAGATTAATCCGTGGATAATCCTTAATTTTTCCATGAAAACATTCGCGTTCTTCACTATAAATAATATAAAACTACTCTCAAAACGGTGAAGGAAAACATCGTGAGGAAACCGGCATGTCCTAGAAACAAAAATTCGAAGACATGTGACATTCACCAACCCGCACTGGGCCCGTGTGGTAGATTAAGGCCCATTTCTTCACCTAGAGAGGAGGCTGGAGTCCCAGTAATTAACAATAAAAAAAACCGGTATAACCTAAAACCAAAACTTCGAAATGTGACATTAAACAAACCGCACTGGGCCCGCGCGGTGGATTACGGCCAATGGGCCACACGGCTCATTCCCTCTCCTAGAGAGGAGGCCTGATTCCCAGCAGTGGGATCATTAAAAAGGCTGATTATACTATGCTACTTTTAAATAACAAGAATTATTTTAATAGCATCTACAGGTTTAATAAGTCAGCGCTATGTTGCTCTGACATTTAAACGACCCAATAATTGCCCTGGAAATGGTTCAATACAAAAACAGAAGGGTCCACCCATACAAAAAGTAATAATTCCATACAAAAATATCCCACGCAAGCCAAGATACCTTTTATTGTTATTATGTGTCATCAAAATAAGCAAAACTTTGGCGTCACTAAAAAAATAATTAGCTTCGCGTCTCTGGCTTGCCGACTGAGGAGTTTTACATGTCACGAGACGATTGCGATCCGATAAAGTAAATTTTAAGGTAGAACTACACTAACACACATGTGTGCCACGTACCGATCTTTTTTTTTTGTTTTCGAGGGGAAACCTTCAAAAGGCGCCCGGACTTTGGGAAAAAGTCTGGGGAGTGTGGAATTTTTACCTCACTAAAACCACCCCAGTGATCACCATCAGCACATAGAAGGGGCGCCGTTACCCCTTAAAAGACCATTCCGGAACCCCCTCTGTGCAACGCCTGTTAGGGCCTATCCCTCAGGGCCACGTACCGATCTGGGCGCGCCAGCATCAATCCATTTTATATGGAAACTATACTTGTAGAGCTACACTAGATCCACGCCACGCGACGTCATTCTATGTACAAAACAGGCGTGGTCCACGTGTGTGTCGGTCTAATGTAGTTCTAGCTTGACTCTCTCTAAACATTGGTTAGCCACTCGTTAGAAATGTCAAGTTGGCTAAACAACACTACTACTGTATGATTCCTGTGTTCTGTGAGTAACACTATTGCGTTGCTTGGTTACATAAAGAGAATGTAATTATGTATCATGCCTCCGCCGTAATTAAAGGAGCTGGGAGTAAATGGTCCAGGCGTCGAATCCTTATTTTTTGAGGTGAGAATTCATCAGACAATATGACGCGCTCTGGATCAAGCTACAGGATATGTCAGACTTAATATTATATCTTCAGTATATTATATAATATTATGAAGAGGTAAAGTTTGTTTTTATGTTTTTTTTGTTTCATCATCATCATTTCAGCTGATACACGTCCACGGCTGGACATAGGCTTCCCCCAAGCGTCGCCACAACGAACGTTCCTGTGCGTCTCGCATCCATCGGTTTCCCGCAACCTTCACCAGGTCATCAGTCCACCTTGTTGGAGGTTTTTTTTTTGTTTATACGATGTAATCTCTGGAAGTACAAAATTTTATTTTTTATTCGATAGAAATCTGCTATATTCCTGAGTGACATAGGCTATATATTTCACGGGCAAAGCTACAGACAAAAGCTAATATTTTCCATCATTTTACGTGTCGCAGTCGTCACGTGACGAAAAAACAAGCCTTGATTATAGGTGTAATTTGGTCGGAGGACGCAAGTTTTTGTGTCACGAACATTGTCATTCCGCCGGGATTTCCGACAACATAGATAAACGCTACGTTTTTGTACATAGATGACATTTTTGAGTATCCTTAATGATGGGTTGAAACTTTTGAAATTGGGCCCTAAGCACCGAAATATGTGCGGTCAATGGAACAGTCGAAAAAGGTTAATGTTCTAGATATTTTTATAGTTAAATTCGGGCTTTATTAGGTAAAGAATATAAAACTAAAGCGATGAGTCATAAATGCAAATACTTTTACACGTCAATTTATTCTTTAATTTAAACTAGATGATGTTGTCCTAGCTGTTGCCGGTGTTTCCTAGCTGACTATCCTGAGAAGAAACACCGAAACAAACTCAGGGGTCAAAGTCTTTTTTAAAGTCCAACAAACATGTAATGGTAATTTTTATTGTAAATACATATTTATATACCACATAGAATTAAATAATTTTGATCATTTATCACATTATGAATTTGCAATCACTTGGTACAATGCCAAGGGTCGAATGAACTATTGGCTACTGCGCTGCATGTCGCGGGTTCGATTCTCACGCGGAACAAATATTTATATGGCATATAGACAATTGTTCCGGGTCTGGATTTTATGTACGCGAGTTTTACATGTTTATAAACCCACAATACGGGAGTAAATTCCTAGAGTAGGGCAACATGTAAAAAAATTTAGAATAGAATAGAATAAAGTTTATTGTACACCAAAACAGTAACAAAACTTTTAAAATAACTTACATCTATTATGGGTACAATGGCGGTCTTATCGCTAACAGCGATATCTACCAGACAACCTTAGGATAAATTGCAAGAACTTAAAATAAAAACCTTTTTATAAAAAAAAAAAAATAACCAACTTCAGTAAAAAAATTAATTGAATTTGAGGTGTTCCCTCGATTTCGCGGGACAATTTTATTTGGGAAGTATACCCTTTCCAAAAAAAAAAGAATTATTCAAATCGGTTGGCAAGCGACGAAGTTATGCGCGAACAAACATTAAAAAAATACAAACATCCGAATTGAGAACCTCCTCTTTTTTTAGAAGTCGGTTAAAAGGGGGTAGTCTGCGGTGTATTGCAAATTAAATTACTGCAAGTACTGTATGTATGTACTATAAGTTACTGTAGGTATCTAACTATACATAAATGGAAACATAATCTCATTTAACCCTTCAGATACCGTCAATTAGAGACACAATAGTAAGACAATAGATACGCGGCCACCGGTGGTCGCTTGGGGATTCATGAATTAATGTAACTTATTAATATAGAATAATAGTAGCTATAACATCGGTCATCTACAACTTGCGGAACAGGTTTCCGTTCATCGGAGCATGACTTAGCCGTAATCGAATCAGTGGTATACCACAGTGCTGTCGTCTCGAGATAAAATGCAAGATAGCATCAGTACAGATCAGGGATGTTGTGGGTTTGAAATTACGGATCTGTATACGAATACCGATATCAAGAATATTTATTTATCGTTTACTAGCTGCTCCCAGCGGCTTCGCCCGCGTGATAGCAGAACATTATCCCAAGGTAACATACTTCCGAGATAAAAAGTCCTATGTCCTAATCCAGGACATGGTCTATCCGTGTACCAAGTTTCATCAAAATCGGTTTTGACATTTAGCCGTGAAGACGTAACAAACAAACTCAATTTCGCTATTATAATATTAGTAAGGATTAGTAAGGATCTACCCAGGCCAGGCGTATATAAGCCCAGCAGGGATGAAGCCTACTGTGGCCAAAGGTAGGGAGGCTCGCCACCGATATGAAAGACAACGATGGGTTTTTTAGTCAGTAAAAGTCTGACACTATCTCCCGCTCCGCCCAAGAGCGGAGGATATCTTTGGATGATTGTCCCACCTAAAAAAATACAAACTTTGGCCCCCATTTCTCCTGTTAGATCCTCTCTTGGTTCTCGTCTCCGTCATAAAAGGAAACTTGTGCATTTCACGTTCCTAGTCCCAGCAGTTTCGACTGTGCGTTGTCAATATGTCAGTCAGTCAGTTTCTCCTTATATTACTATAGGTAGCTACTTAAGTCTTCGCCTGTGTCCGAAACTTTTGTATCGGTTCCGGTTTCAGATTTTTTTGTTTCGGGTATCCGTTAATTTCGGTTTCGGTTATGAAGCTGCATCATAACATCCCTAGTGCAGATTAGGCACACGGAAACGAAAGTTTCCTGATGGCCATCAGTTTATCTTGCAACTTTATATTAATCTCTTAATTTATTGATTTCATGGTTTACGATCTTGCTTGCAATGGCTTCAAGCGTTTTTTTTTTTGGCATCATCGTCACGAGCCACAAAAACAGGCCACCTGAAAAAAAAGCTCGATGCGGCGTTTTTTTGAGACCCGTGTGTATAGGGACACTAACACTCGTCAGACCAATTCGGAAAAAGCGGATAGAGGATTTGTCAAAATCAAAAGAATACTGACAATATAAAGTATAATATTAGTGCGTTTCACTTAAGAAGTTTCTTCGCCGTAATGTTGGCAATACGGAAAAACATAGTTGCTATATTTTTAGCAATGAAATTACTTAATATTAGGGAGATAAACTGATATTTCGTTACTTTGGTTTTCTTTTCTTTTGGAAAGTGTAAAAACTATTTTTGAATAAAGTATACAGCGCTGAGCTCCATTTCGATTGTCCTGCAATTCTTTCAAATACCGAAAACGCCGCGCCATTAACAACTTCCTTTAGGACCTGTTTTTATTTAAAATAAAATCCCACTGCCCTCATAATTCTCTATAAAGTGATGCAACTACCGTTAAAATAAATTTTAATTTCACATTTCGTGCAAAAATTTTGGTAGAGTAGGCAACTCTTTTCTTTTTTCCCTTCTTTTTTCCGTAGACAGTCAGGGGAGCCAACATTACGGCGAAGGAACTTCATAAGTGAAGCAAACTGTAGAAGTGTCAAGTATCAGCTCTTCATACAATTATATTGCTGTCAAAAAAAACAGTAATCCTTTTTTCTTCCATCAAACAATAATGAACCTTGCAAGTCTTCCTTCCTTCACACAACCAATTTATAATTCCTTCGAACAAATCAACTGCCACTGTTCGTATCCTCTCCTTATAAAAAACATATTCACCAATAAAATGAAATTAAACTACAATAAATTAAATAAAACTTTGCAACTCACAAGTCATGAAGACGTTGCGGTGTCCCGAAGCCTTGCCCATGCGCAGGCGGCTCTCTTTGAAGACACGACCGCTAGGGCTGCCCCAAGCGATAAACACGTACCTACATATTTTAATTACAACTTAATTATCTCAACTCCAATCATTTTATGCACATATTTATACTTCCCGTTAACTTTTAATGAGTCAAATATTTTTATTAAACTGTTCATTATGTTAGTAAAATTGCTGGTTTTACGTTGTTTCAATAAAATTAATTACCACGCTGTATTCGTGAATTTAATTCGGTTATTTTACGACCGCTTTGCTTGTGTTAAAGTTTATTATTAGTTTTGGTTGTAAATATTAATGTTTATTGTTTTATGAGAAATGTAATGTTAGCTTTCTTTTTTATTAATGCTGCGATCAGATAGAAATATAAAAATGTAGATAAGAGTTGAAAGTTGAGTAATTGTATTTATGTTTTCCAAACTTTCTTCTCATGTGCCGTCTCTAACCAGTCCTCGCGGTACGCGTCCAAATCATCCCACCACCTCTTTCTAGATCGGCCTCGACGGCGCTTTCCTTCAGTAGGAGGCCTTTGTGCAGTAGTGGGACAGTAACAAATAAAATTTGCTTTGTCTATTAATAATGTTAGCAGCTCCTTCAATGAAACTCACTTTATTCGAACTTATTCTCTTTATTTGTTCTGACTTACTTCTTCACAAGTCGACAATTGAATGCCCGCTCGAGCTGGCGTGCTACCCAGGAAAAGAAAAAATGGGGGAGGGATGTAGCACGCCACCTCGCCGGATATGCTAAACTATTTATTGAAATAATTACATATTAAAATAGAAGGAAAACAATTCTAAAACGAAAAATATTAATCTCTAAGAAATCTATTTTAATGCTATATAAAATACCAGAAATAATTAATGCGTGACTTTAACCGTAAGAACAATATTTAATAAATCAGCTCGGTTGTAAACATATCAAAACTAGCGCCATCTAGTGGAATAAGACGACAGTCACTTCAAATGTCAAAATGACTGTCGTCACATCCCAATACACAGATAACCGACTTAAATATTTTATTTATTTATTTATTTATTTATTTAACGGCTTTTCAACAATGAGTACGCTAATACATTGCAACTTGTACATTGGTAAGTTAGGACTAAGCGCCTCATCACTTACAGAAAAGCACAGCATGCACTACATTACGCGCAGAAAATAACAATATTAACATATTAGATTTGTAACAGTAATACACAAAAAAAAGGGTTGCTTACAATAATTTTCATATTAAAATATAATATATAAAACTAAATACACAATAAATTACAATTTGATTATAATAATTAATTTAAATTGAATAAAAATTTGATTACTATTAGATTACAATTAGTTTAAAATGACTAAGATTCAAATTTATAACAATAAATTATATTAAATTTGATTATAATTACTTAAATTAAATTAAATTAGATTAAGTTGAGTTATATTGCATTCGATTATACATACTAAAATTAAAAAAAAAATGATTATAATAAGTTAGATTTCATTATTAAGTATTTAAGATTAAACAAAGTCAACTAACCTATTTAAATAATTGAATTCCAACATTCGGCCATCCGTAAAAATTATGCGTCCTCGCGTAAATACAGGAGTGGTTATTAATTACCTATCGACATTAAAATAAGTAGCAAAATTACAATCCTTTATGAGCAATACTAGTAGGTACATCGTACATCGTAGGTTATTAAAATAACAAAATTGCAATTGCATATGGGTAACAAGTATATCATACTACTGCAAGTTACTTATTTACTAAATCCGTTAACAACGTAATGATATTAGAGATAACGAAATTGCAATTGCATATAGACAAAACTAGTATTTCATACGACTAAAAGTTACTAAATCCTTGGTTTGTGGTACGGGTCACTACTACCGAAAGACCGCCTATGTGGCAAATACAAAATACAATAGTGGTACAAGTCGCTACTACCTTGAAACCATCTATGTGGCAAATATATATAAGAAAATACATTAGTGGTACAAGTCGCTACTACCTTGAAACCGCCAATATTTGTTCAATTTACTAGTGGTACAAGTCGCTACTACCTTGAAACCACTAGGGCGATACAAGTCGCTACTACCTTGAAATCGCCACGAAATATATATGCATTAGTAGAAGTTGTCAACATCTACCCTGAACGATTTGCTTTAAGATAAACTGCTAAAATACATTCATAAATGTTTCATCTCACAACTTTACCAACAATATCGGGTTACACTTGAATCAATCATCCTCTTCGTTGCCCGAGGATGAACTCGAATCGTTTCTGTTGTAATGGGCCCAAGCTTTCATTTTATCTACAGCAATGACAGTAGAATATTTCCTATTACCCTTTTGGGTGATCGGGGTGTCTTCAATTTTATACCTGTCGTTACCTAAAATCTCTACTACCTTGTATGGACCGCGGTATTTTGGGACTAGTTTTTTACTCTGCCCTGTGGCCGCGATTTCACGCTGAACGCTGACTAAATCACCTATACGAAACTCTACAGGCTTAGCAGCTCTTTTGTCATAATACATTTTCTGCTTCTCTTGATAAGAGGCGATATATTCATTTGTGTCTTCTCGAATTTGTTTAATCTTATCCTCGGAATATGGTTCACCATTATCAATAGAAGCTTTAACCCTACCTTCCGTCATCCCCGTTAAGCTAGTACCAAAAAGAACTTGAGCTGGTGTTTTACCTATACCTTTATTGAATGTGTTATTTAGACCCAACTGAACTTCGGGAACTTGAACATCCCATTTTTTCTCGTCCAAACCCACACATTTTGCTGTCAGAGCCTCAAGTAAAGTGCGGTTATACCGCTCAACTTGACCGTTAGCGCGCGGGGTTGCTACTGCATTTAATACGTGCTTAACGCCTAGCTTTTCTAGAAACCTGGTAAAATTACTACTCGTGAAACAAGACCCGCGGTCAGATATTATTCTTTTCGGGAGTCCAAATATACTAAAATAGTCTTTCATTTTCTCGACTACAATTGTTGACTTGGTACTGCGAACCGGTCTTAAAACAATGAATTTAGTGTATGCGTCAACAATTACTAGTAAGTGTGTGTTCCCCTTTGAACTTTTAACAAAAGGGCCAACGTGATCAATATGAATGGTAACGAATGGTTTTTCATCCTTCGGTATAGGATGTAATGGTGCTCTTCTCTTTGCTGAAGATTTTGAGTAAGAACATTCAAGGCACGACGCCACGTATTTTTTCACAAAACGCCTCATTTTAGCAAACCAGTAACTTTCTTTGACCTTACTTAAAGTCTTCTCAAACGCAAAATGGCCCAAGTCATCATGGGACTGTTTTAGTATTTGCCACCGCACACCCTTAGGAACTACCCACCTATCACCGTTAGCAGTTTTCCGATATAATTTACTATTACGCACTGTATAATTATTTTTGATCTCGACAACGTCGTCAGCTTGGGGGTCATTTAGAATCGAGATTTTTCTTTGAATCTCTGAATCAGCTAATTGAACGGTACCTAACCAGTCTGATTCACCAATTGCCATAACAAAACAGTCCCTATCATTATCATTAGATTGGTCATTGTTTGGTGATGGATTCCGGCTCAAAGCGTCTACGTGAGCCATTGAGGCACCAGGCCTATATTCGACATGAAAACTAAACTCTTGCATAGCAATCCACCATCTCGCAACGCGCGGTATTAAATCACGTTTGAGGAACGTTGCCCTTAACGAATTGCAGTCAGTTATGACTTTAAATTCTATGCCAATAAGATAAACTCGGAACCGTTGAAGTGATGCAATAACAGCGAGAGTTTCAAGTTCATATGCCGTCATATGCTGTTCCTCGGATGTGGTCTGGCGGCTAAAATATGCAATCGGTTTCAATAAATTTTGGTTGTCTCGCTGCATAAGCATTCCGGCAATACCTATTTTACACGCGTCGGTATGCAACTCGGTTAACGCATTTGGGTTATATAACGCTAAGATCGGCTTTTTCGTTAGTTCATTTTTTAGATCACAAAAAGCTTTATTCTGTTCCGGACCCCAAACCCAAATAGCGGCTTTTTTTAGAAGGGTGGTAAGTGGTTTGGCTATCATAGCAAAATTTTTAACAAACCTTCGAAAGAAACTGCATAAACCTATAAATTGCCTTACCGTGTGCTGGTTAATAGGCTGAGGAAAATCCTTAAGCGATTCAATTTTCCGCGTTCCTGGTCTAATACCCTCTGCACTTATTTCAAACCCTAAGTAATCTACTGTTCTCTTAAAAAAACAACACTTGGACAGTTTTAAAGTTAATTTGGCTTGTTTGATTAACCCTAATACTTTTTCTAAGCGTTCAAAACCCTCGTCAAGCGTAACTGATGGCACAATAATGTCATCCATATAAGCGGATGCAATTTTTCTAGTGTTTACGTGTTGTTCTCCGTGCTTTGGACCACCCGTGTTATTATTTAGAACCAAATGTATAGTACGCATAAAGGTAGATGGTGCATTTACTAGCCCGAAGGGCATTCTGTTAAACTCGTATTGACCTTCGGGTGTGACAAACGAAGTTTTGTAGCGATCGGCTTCAGAGATTGAGATCTGATAGTAACCGGAAGCGAGGTCAAGAGTAGTATAAAAATTGTATCCCGCAAGGTCATCAAGTTGGTCGTCTATTCTGGGCAACGGGTAATTATCTTTTATGGTTTTACGGTTTAACGCTCGAAAGTCAATGCATAGTCGCATTTCACCGGTCTTTTTTTTCACGAGGACTATGGGACTTGCATAGCACGAAGTTGATGGTCGGATAATATTGCATTCTAATAACTCCTGTATCATTTCTCGTACTTTAGTTCGTTCACTAATCGGAAGTCTATAGGGTCTGTATACCACCGGTTCATCGTCTTTTAAGTTTATTGACATTTCTGTAAAGTCGGTTTTTCCTAATTCATTTAGACTGAATGCAAAACATTCTCTATATTTATTTAATAATTCAACTAGTTGCCCAAGTTTATCTTTACTGAGATTCGTATCACTTATGATATCCTTTTCATTTATCAATCGCAAAGGTTCGTTAAATTGTATTGTAGCCACATCAGTAGTAAGGTTTGTGTGATTTTCTTTTGCTGTTAAGCCCCTAGCTATTAAAACATCCTTTTTTAATAGAAAAGGTTGACCGAGTTTACTTTTTATTAACACGACTCCCTTTCCAACTACAAACGTAAACAGACCTTGAACCAGACAATGTTCGCGACCTAATTGATAACGGTTATTTCCTGGGATGTAAACATCCCCATTAAAAAACGGTTCAGTGTAAACGTATACAGGGGTCAATCCATCTACTATGGTGTCTACCGAGCAGAACAGTTTTAACTTATTGGAAACAGTTTCGCGTTTGCTAGAAAAACGTAAGTTAGCACTATCCTTTTCTACAATTATATGAGGTTGTTCGGTATACGTTTGCCCTACAATAAATGGTATCCGCATTACTTCATTCGGTACGACCAGAACTTCGACTGTCGCATCTACCCCATCGATCGCAACAGTTGTGGTACACTTTCCTAAGGGTCTAACTACGGCTTCCCCAAAGCCTTTGAGCAAGGGCAATTGCTGACTTGGAACCCAATCAATGGACACATTTTTAGCACAATCTAAGCTTATCATAGAAGCAGCGCTGCCAAAATCAGTTAATGGGATGTTTATTCACAAGACCCCGTTTATAATATTTAGTAGAATCGCTATCTGAACTTACAATATTCATTACTGGTTTTAAAGGTTTGCTCTTTATTGACGTGGGTGATATGGGCTGATTGCATTTTTCAACGGTACGTTAATGTGTTTTTATGAGGTAGTTGAAAATATTAATTCATGAATCCCCAAGCGACACCCGGTGGCCGCGCATCTATTGTCTTACTATTGTGTCTCTAATTGACGGTATCTGAAGGGTTAAAAGCAACCGTTATGCAAGAGAAATCATTAGGTTCTAATTAATTCACTAAACTCCATACAAACGCCGGTTTGCTCTCTCATTGTCTTTCTATAGTAACAAGACAAGGAGAAAAAAAAAAAAAAAAAAAAAAAAATAGCATGCTGGTAGCTTTTGCGTGGTAGGTACAGCGGAAATCAGGACACAATTACTTACACTTTCAGTACATGGCTGTTATGTCGCAAACAATTTACATAAATTATACAGTTATTAAAACAAAATCAAAAGAAACACTGGAATTATAAGAAAATAAACTTACGTGGGTGGGCTTGAAATATATCGGCTGATAAAATCAACCGACGGGTTCCACTTCTGAGATGTTAGCAGCTCCTTCAATGAAACTCACTTTATTCGAACTTATTCTCTTTATTTGTTCTGACTTACTTCTTCACAAGTCGACAATTGAATGCCCGCTCGAGCTGGCGTGCTACCCAGGAAAAGAAAAAATGGGGGAGGGATGTAGCACGCCACCTCGCCGGATATGCTAAACTATTTATTGAAATAATTACATATTAAAATAGAAGGAAAACAATTCTAAAACGAAAAATATTAATCTCTAAGAAATCTATTTTAATGCTATATAAAATACCAGAAATAATTAATGCGTGACTTTAACCGTAAGAACAATATTTAATAAATCAGCTCGGTTGTAAACATATCAAAACTAGCGCCATCTAGTGGAATAAGACGACAGTCACTTCAAATGTCAAAATGACTGTCGTCACATCCCAATACACAGATAACCGACTTAAATATTACATAAACAAAGTCAACTAACCTATTTAAATAATTGAATTCCAACAATAAGTAGGTACTCTTTTCTCTTCTCGCCTTCCCCAGAACTAGGGTGATGATTCAGAAAACAGACCGTTTATTTCAAATAGACAAATTACAGACACTTTTAAATAGAAGCTTTTATGACTTAATAGTTTTTAGTATTCCTTGCGATCGATCGACTAGGTAAAAATTCTCAGTCCAAAAACTAAACTATTTTAATGAACATCACGACAACCCTACACAATAATTTACAGTGTAGCCAACCTTAATACAAAGTCAGTCGTCCAAGACGATCGATGTGACAACCCTGAGCTGCATGGAAACAAAAAGTCCCATCCGTGACAGGGCTGATGCACTTCCTATACTTGAGGTACGCTGAGTTACCGTTGGGTACATTGGTAATCAAGCCATGATACGTGACTTTAAGGCCCTTGCTCCCGTTTAGTGCCATAAAACAGTGACTTTCAGAAGCATGCGCCTCGGTAACGGCTGGGTTACTTGATTTAAAAAATATCAACAACAACTACACATGATTTTTTCGTATGATTATACTAAAAAAAAAGTAATTTTAGCATCATGATATTTTTTCGCCTTTTTTTCATCCGTAGAAATATGTTTACACAAAAAAAAAATGTTGTTAATTATTCCTTAGAATGTAACACGGAGTAAAATACTTACTCCGTTTTTGGTGGAATGTACATATAATATTTATATGTAAGCATAGGGAAAACAAGCGAAAAAAAATTTAGACAATAGTACTAATCGCACGAAAAAAATATATATATTAAAAATGTTGTACGTGAATCTATATATAATAAACATATAGGTATAAAAATAATAATAATATAATAATAAAGTATTTTTTTAATCTATCAACTTAGCCGTTACCAAGAAGTAGGCTTCAGAAAGTCACTGTTCTAGGGCGCTGCTCGGGCGCTGGGCGCCTTAAGTGGAACTTGTCTTCTTAGATCGTGACAAGGGACATTCGTGTGATATAGGATGGGAAATCTGTATTAAATAGGGGATCAGTTCTATTCATCTTTTCATTCAACATTAGTTAGTTTTTTTTTGTTGTATGATGTAAGTGGATGAGTGGGCTTGGATAGTTTATGTTAAAGAGAATAGGCTTTTTGGATCCGGAGCTGTATCAAGTTGTCATGCATATTAGTAAGAAGTCATCAATGTCAATCCATTGGAAGTCCATACAAAAGGTCCATTGACCTTTCTAAAAAAAAATTACATAAAAAAAACAAATATAACCAAAGTAATATAAAAAAATAACACATAAAAAACAAATTATTAAAAATCTTTGCCTACCTTAGCACTAAAGAAGAAAAAGAAAAAAATAAAAATAAAACTGTCATAATAATATTTTTAAATGTATTATAAAAAAAATTGTAATATATGTTTGTACCCAAACAAATAAAGAGGGAGATAATAGGGAAAATAAAGGCGTCTTCAAATTTTTTTTTTAATAATTACCTAAATATAAGTACTCTTTTATTCGTATATTACGAAACCGATTACGTGCAATTTACACAAAGGCAATAGAGTAGGTATCCTGGTGACAATTTCCCACTTTCACACAGGCAAAGCCGCTGCAGGACCTAGTAGCTGATAAGATATCTATAAAACAAATACCTATAACCACAATTAATTCCCGATAGCTCTACCAAATAGCTAGACATGTACAACGTGCAGGTGCGCCCGCGTCAAAAGCCCGCCGACGACCGATGCAATCTGATGTCACGAAGGGAAATGCAAATGTTGCCACTTTAATAAAATATGTCCACCATTTTAATGTGTTGTCGGTTTTCAAGAAAATGAGGCGTGTGAAAATGTGCACTGATGTTTTAATTAGTAGATAGATAAATCTATACTAATATTATAAAGAGGTAAAATTTGTAAGTTTGTAAGTTTGTAAGTTTGTAAGTTTGTAAGTTTGTATGTAGGGGGTAATCTCTGGAACTAATAATCCAATTCAAAATTTTTTTTTACTGGCAGAAAGCTACATTATTCCTGAGTGCTATAGGCTATAAATTGTTTCTATAGCATGTATATTAACCGAGCCATCACAACTTTTGACTAGCAAGTCGGAAAAAAATACCTCATAAAATAGAATTATTTGCGTGCGCTGCCAAAACAGTTGCTTAAAATTAAAAACAATGTATGGCTACCTGGTTCGTCTTAATTATTTCTACAAAAAAGTCCGCGGTACCATATCTCTATCTTTTATATTTCATCTTTTATACTTCTTTTATTGCATTAAAAATATATTTTTTCGGCATACTTACGTTTGGTTGATTATTTGAGCAACAAAATATTAATTCTTATGACAATAAATTATTTCAGTATCACAAGAACATTATACAGATAAGATGTGCCATTTACAGCATAGCAATTGGTCATACAGTTTCGAAGATAATATAAAATTACTAAAACGCAAAATGCCCCTAGCGTAACTTTCATTGTGCAGACGTTTTACCTATTTTTTTTTTATGGTGGGCAAAAATCATCTTATGACAACCCCCGCCCTTGGGTGGAGCGAGAGATAGTGTCAGACTCTTACTGACTAAAAACCCACCCCGTTCCTTCTAGCCTTCAAACCAGGGCACGAGTTCCCTTTCGGATAACCCTGGACCCGGTAGGCTTCGATCCAGCTGGGCCTCTGCTGTTGCTGACAACTTCTTGAGGCGCGCGGGAACAGTGCGCGCCGTCGACGTCTTGGGCTCGGTCCATTACCGGACGATCGGACAGCAAGCTACCCATGGCTCGCCGTCCGCGAGCCCGCGTCTACGGTGGCCGGAAATCGGGACCGGAATCCCGGCGGCGGCGGCGGGGGCGCCGTTGCCTGATGCGGTCTGCCTCCGCCTTTGCTAGCATTACTGCTTCGCAGAAGGAGGCGACCACCTGCCATTCCTCCTCGCTAAGGACCATGGCCTCAACCAGAGCCCGCCGCGAGAGGTGTCCGCCGCCGATCACCCCCACGAGGGCACGGCGATGCTCTGCCCAGGCAGGGCACACCTCGACTGTGTGCTCCACCGTGTCCTCCGGGCGTTCCGCACAGTGGCGACACTCGGGCGTCTCTTCCGCTTTAATTCGGTGCAGGAACCTCCCGAACTTGCCATGTTCGGTGAGGACCTGTGTCATGCGGAAGGTAAGGACGCCGTGAGGTCTTTCCAGCCACGCCTCAAAGAGGGGACTTACCGCCATAATTGTGGCGTGCCCAACGTTTCACCTATTTGCCCATAGATGGCGTTCTGCAATTACGTAATTTTTCTGAATCGCGGTGTTAAGACTTTCTGTGGATTGATGACCCTCTCGAATTATTATGCTCACGTTGTCGTTAGTTGGAGTTCTTCTGTCAGTTGCTTATTGGTTTCGGTGGTTTCGTTCGTATGGTTGTTGTTGTTGATAGATACCTCATAATCGAAAATATCGTAATTTCGTTGTACGTTTTTGTATGTTCGTAGTTTCGTACTTCGTTCTATCGTAATAATCGATACGAGTTATTCGATATTACGATTGTTTTGTTTTGTAAAGGCGGACGGTGTTCGAGTCGCTCTCCTTTTGTTCATAATTGTTTTCAAGTCTGTGCGTAGTTTGTTGAGAGCATGTCTAAAAGGAAATCTCAACTGTCCCGGCAGACATCACAGACAAGAGCCGCTCGAGTACGCCGTACGGAAGAATCTGCCCCTGAAAATGAGCAGCGCCTCTCGAGAAATAGAGAATATATTTCGCAAGCACGCGCTAGAGAATCTAGCTCCGAGCGCTCACAGCGCCTCGCTAGCCAAAATGTGAGGACATCGCGGGCCCGTGCTCGAGGAACTAGCGCTGAACGTGCGCACCGTCTATCTGAGTTAAGGCAGCATGTCTCTGAGACAAGGGATAGGGAGACTAGCGCTAAACGCTCGCGGCGGCTTGGTAGGCAAAATGTCATAACATCGCAGGCCCGTGCTCGGGAATCTAGCGCTGAACGTGCGCAGCGTCCATCTCATTTAAGGCAGCATGTCTCTGAGACAAGGGATAGGGAGACTAGCGCTGAGCGCTCGCAGCGGCTCGCTAGGCAAAATGCCATAACATCACAGGCCCGTGCTCAGGAATCTAGCGCTGAACGTGCGCATCGTCTAATCGAGTGTAATCTTATTTTAAAACAAGAAATTTTCCGCGGACGAAGTCGCGGGCAGAAGCTAGTTTAGAATATAAAGATAAGAAATAAATAAAGAAAGAAAAAAATAAATATTTGGTGACAGTCACCTGGATCACACAAAATAAATATAATAAAATGTTATAGTCATTAAAAAAAAATAGTACAACGTTTTAGTATTACATTCAACGAAACCTCGTTGATTGTAATTGCTGACTGCTTATTGATGTGAAAAACCGTGAAAATCTGAAAAAGCAACGATGTAACAGATACCTAGTATCAGGTAATTAGCAAATATACAAACAAATTTTCAGAAATCAGAAACGTTTATTTAAAAAAAAAACATTTACAGGAACTTTTGAATTGTTAAAAAGTCGATAAGTCAAAAAAGTGAAGTTAAATTGAGCACTGTCTTCGTTGTAACACTTTAAAAAACTTTCATGATAGATGTTAATTACAAAATAATTTAAAGTAAATTACAACACCATTTTACATCAAGAAAAAATATATTTAACAGTAGCGAATTTTGCACAAAATACATTTTCAAACCATAAACAATTTTTACAAGAAAAAAAAACAACAACCACTTTATAATACCATTACAACAAAAAGCTCAAAAAGCGCAAGAAAATCCGCGTCATGCACTGCAGCGTTGCGCGGCGCATAATTAAATAGCGATAAATGTCAGAGCGATAGCGTGGCAATTTATCGGCGTCCGGCGACTCCCGCGCAGCCCGACAGCCCGACCGCCGAACGCGGGTAGGGTTGCCAGGTATACAGATAAAGCTACACACAGTACCGTAACTGGGGCGGTGCTAGCAGTGCCCAGGCACAAAACCACAAAATATATAGGTACAGAAGTCAATCTACATACAAAGCGCGCTCGAGCAACGCACAACGCACACATAGACACCGCTCACGGACACGATGTCTCGGTAGCGTCTCGGATCACTCGTCGAACAGTCCCGGCTCAAACGCTCATTAGTGTGCGTCCACCGAGCGTAGGTATAAAAAGTGAAGTACATACATGAGATTGTCTTCTGCACGTAACTATTTTCTGACAGAACATTGACTAATTTAGGAGTCTTTGACGACAGTGTGTATCAGAAGGAGATTACTGTTTCCCATTACCCCTCACTCCGTACTATGGTCTCAACTAGGTCAGGATGCTCAGGTCACCACTGTCGATCGCCTCCACGAGGACACAACGAGGCTCCGCCCAAGTGGAGTAAACTTCCACCAAATGCTTCACCGTAGTGTGAGCACCGATGGTGACACCGGGTCACCGGACTGTTAATTCCCGCTAGATCCGCGCAGTGAGGACGTGGATCAGGCGGATTTTTACCCAACTCGAACTTTTTTTAGGGGCGCACTTTTAGAAACCTTTTTGAAACCATGAAGCCATTTATACGCCCGGTGCCAGACGTATAAAAAGCTAATAACGGAACTGGCTACACTTAAGCATCTCTACTTAGCTTATACTATAATAAACTGTCACGTAAGATTTGAAAATGTATCTCGGGTTGCGCACTCAAATGAGTTGCTAAAATCGGACCAATCATTATGTACTGTAAAAAGCTGTTATAGAACAAAAGTTGTTGTTTATGACGTTAGTACAAGGTTGTAAGTGTTTTATAAATAACCCTGGATAGTGTTTTCGGTATACATAGTTCTCTATACTTGGTCAATTCCGAGCCCGTCGGTCAACCCTACTCGCTTGCAGGCCGGCCGACGGACGACGAGCGCGACCCACGTCCGCCGCGGTATTTACTTTGATGCGATATTTATGTACTGCCCGTAGAGTCCGTATGAAAGTATATTTTATTATAAAGCTCTTTAGTTTTGTGCACATTCAATTATTTCATTTCTTCTGTTTGAAAGCCGCCGCTGAGTAAATGCGACCCCCCGAAGTTACTAGTTTGACCTGTAGCATAGCATAGTCGGCCTTATAATGTTCCCACTGCTGGGACTCAAGTCTCCTCTCTAGAAGAGGGAATAGGCCATAATCCACCACGTGGGCCCAATGCAGGTTGGTGGATGTCACATGTCTTCAAATTTTTGATTGTAGGACATGCCGGTTTCCTCAAGATGTTTTCCTTCACCGACGGCAAAGATATATTGTAAAACGGTCCTTTTGTACAGAATAGTGGCTCACTGCGAGAACAACTAGTAAACACAGGGACGTGGTCGTGTTAGGTTGTGTCAGTAATTGTTTCAGGTCACGAATCCACGAGCAGATGGTCACGAGTTCATGACACTTCCTCGAGGATGCTGGGAGGGACGAGGAACTTGCTGTGGGAGTAATTAATCTTTATGAGTTCGCTGTCAGTAAATCGATTTTCGATATCTTTTGACATAATGATCGTGACATTGGTTTTCCATTACATTAGAGGTGGAAAATCATAAATAACTTCTCCTGCTCTGGGTGGAGCGAGAGGGACTGTTAGATTTTTACTGACTTGAACCTACTCGTGTTCTTTCAGTTGCCCTTCGCGTGACTCTTTCGAAACATCCTGTAGGTCCAGTAACAGAAAAAGCGACATTTTGTCGAAGATAGCATTCCCAAAAATATTTGAATTAACCACACTATTTTTCACAATGATTTCTCCCGCTCTAGGGCGGAGCAGAAGGGCGTGTCAGACTTACCGACTAAAACCCACTCCTATGGTCCTTCTTAGTCTTGCATTTTAGGACCTTGGGTTTCTCTTGCAGGAGCTAACCCTTGGCTCCAGTAGGCTCCGGCCCAGCTGGGCCCCTACGGGCTTGCTGACATCTCTTTGAGGCGCGCGTGAATACTACACGCT
Source organism: Mythimna lalbum (assembly GCA_949319445.1). NCBI lineage: Eukaryota > Metazoa > Arthropoda > Insecta > Lepidoptera > Noctuidae > Mythimna > Mythimna lalbum. The sequence goes on along the minus strand of OX439362.1, from coordinate 19,014,987 downwards.
GTTGACGACTCGAGCTTGGTCTGGACGGTTAGCGGACAGCCAGACGGCGAGCTACCAATTGCTCGTCTTTCGCAAGCCCACGCCTACGGTGACTGGAAATCCACCTCAAATCAATAAATCCCACACCTTAGTTGTTAGGTCTTACTCGTGGTTCGTTCTTCTTTTAACTATCAAATAGAAAGAAAAATAATGATACAAAAGACGTGCTGACGCCGACGTGCGAACTGAGGAAGAATAGGACGTTCAGACCACTGAGTTTCAATCTTATAAAATCGGGACCACCGCACCAGACAAACATTTTCCAATCACAATAAAAGCCTTATAATAAAATAATGAAAGCAAAACAGAATGTTTCTTCGATCAGTACGAGTAAGACCCCATGTCGAGTGCAATTTATTGCACTGGCAACACTACAGCGGTATTGCCCGCAGCAGAGTAATTATTAGTGTCCGACCGAATGTTCGGTTTCGGCAAAAAAACGAGTTTCGGTTTTGGTGGCAAACCTGCCGAAACTACGACCGAAACCGAACCTACATTCGGTAGTTCTCGCGCTATGATCGGTCATGTTCAGCGCGCTAAATTCCATCCAAATGAATAAGCAGTGAAGATATTTTGCTGTGTTCACGTGTTTAATCATGTCGTGACTAAGCCACCACACACACAGGCTAAAAGACCAAACTCCCAAATTAAAATCGAGTGCAGTAAAATATTTATGTTTTTTATATTTTTCCCTCAAAACATGTTTTTTTAGCGGAGCGGGAGATAGTGTCAGACTCTAACTGACTAAACCCCACCTCGTTCTTTCTAGCCTTCATACCGGTCCGAGCTACTCTTTCGAAACTAACCCTGGCCCCAGTAGGCTTCGACCCAGCTGGGCCCCTTCTGTTGCTGACAACTCCTTGAGGCACGCGGGGACAGTGCGCGCCGTCGGCGACTGGGCTCGGTCCCAGTTACCGGACGGTCTGACTCTACGCGTCTGCGGTGGCCGAAAATCAGGATCGGATCCTGTCAGGAAGTTACGGTTTCGGCCGAAACTGAGACTGTTGCCGAAATTCGGTTTCAGAATCGGTTTCGGTTGTAAAACCAGTTTCTGGACACTAGTAATTATACACCGTTTTCGATTGGTGTTTCGTAACAAAACAGTTAATGTTGAAGGAGTAATAACTTCGCGTCGAAGATGTTGGAGCCATATTGTCTTATATGGCATTTCTAACTGAGCTTCTCTTTAATGGTCGGTAAATTACGTTTTGTTTTCTGCTCTATCTCAGGTAATGAAGTAATTCTTGTGAAGAAATTATTAAGTAAGAAATTACGAGTACTATTCTAGAGTTTTAGACCTCCCGGGACTTAGCATTACAATATCAACCGGTTTTGCTCCGCACTTTGCACTAGTCGATTGATCTATGGGTTGTGTAAGGAATGAGTTTTTTTTATGACATAAACCAGTAAAACGCAGGATTGGTGCCCGGACACAGCAACGCGGGGCCTAGGCAAACCACGAAGGAGATGGCGGGCCGACCTGGATGGCTTCCTTAAGAATTGAAATGAGAAGGCGAGGAACCGAGATCGTTGGAAGGAGTGGAGGGAGGCCTTTGCCCAGCTGTGGGACAATATGGGCTAATTATAATAGTATAATAATATAAACCATTGCTTGACTGCGATCCCACCTAATGGTAAGCGATGCAGTCGTTGATGGGTTAGCGCACTAGTTTAGTGCAATCCAACGCGATGTTTGACGAAAAGGCAACGCGAAAAAAGATAGATAACGCCTGAAAACTCTGTTAGTATTCGGTAATTCCGTGAAAACTTGTTCCAGGTATGAATTTCTTTTAAACGCTTAAAAGTACCTATTTAAAAAAAAATATCGTCATTTAAAATCTTAATAAAATTTGCAAGGCTTCTATTGTTAACTGGGTGTCTAACGCCCAGCAAATGCTGAGGTGGTCACCCTTTCGGTGCTGGCACGCTCGGCGCACACAGTACTTTTATTTTTGTTTACTTTGTGTATATAACCGTTGTGCTGTTTCTGTTCTGTACCGAATAAAAGTATTTCTATTCTATTCTATTCTATTCCAAAATTTTAGTACGTCTATTCTTTTACCTGTAAAAACAATAAATAAATTTGAATTTGAATTTGAATTTGAATTTGAATTTGAATTTGAATTTGAATTTGAATTTGGATTTGAATTTGAATTTGAATTTTATGTAACCAGACATGTGATTGATGTGAAAAGCGAAAATCAACCATGATTCCTTAGCCATTATTAACCAGGAAATGCTTATAATAGCAATGAGAGTTAAAGACTGAGAGAAGGTATTTGAAAGGTGTGTCGATGCAATTACAGTAACAGTAATTATGTAGTTATGTGCAAATCGATTATGTCGTAATACGGTTAGAACATTAATTAAAACGACTAAATGAACGTTAAATGATACTGTATACAGGACTAACTTTTGCCTGCGGCTTCGCCCGCTTAAATAAAATATAGCCAGTTATGTCATTCAGAAATAAACCAGCTTTCTATTGGTGAACAATTTTTAGCAATCGGACCAAAAACTTCTCCTAAATTGTAATGTAAGAAATTGTAATTGTAATCTCCTACAAATAATAATTTGTAATTTTTTCATATTATTATTAATATATTTAATTGGAATTACCACATGCAAATTTTAAATTTCCAATTCGCGATTTAATAATTATATTAAAGGTCAAAATAAATTGTTTGGAACGATTTATTATTTTTCTAATATTAATTATTTAAACTTAAAGAAATTTATTCGCGGCAATGGCTAAGTAATGCGCTCTAGGGTTTATAGTAAGGTTTATAGTAGTAGTAAGTATATGAATATTAATACACTCCCTGAGTGCTAACTACACGCGGAACCTCCGTTCGATTTGAGAGACCCTTGTCGTCTCCTTGTTAGGATAATTTCCTACTTATGCACGGGCAAAACCGCTGACTGAAGCTAGTGTAAAATAAAGCAGCTCACCATAAAGCAGACATAACGGTGAGCCAGTGAGATATTGTACGCGAGAGTGGGTAATTATCCTAATGTAGGTACGTACGGTCAAGTGCGGCGCGGTGCGGATCGAGACGATCTGTCTAGTACCTACTTGGAGTAGGGCTGTACAGTTCCTTCTATGAATAAAGAAAGTCTTAGAAAGGAAAAATGAGATGTTAGGGTCTGTGTTTCCTGATGGTTGCAACCCGGGAATCTTTACGTCAAGTGAAAATAGGTTAGTTCTAGGAAAGCGCGCTCCATCGTCGACTGCATCGTCGCCCATCAGGTGCAAAGCTACCAACAATTAAAAAAATGTGCTACGCTGTCCAGTTCCGATTAAGCTCTTGCTGGATCCACGGACTGCATTGCGTAGTTTTCAAAAGAATAGATAGCTCGCTGTCTGACCGTCCGATAAAGGCCACACCCAGGTCAGTGAAACCGTAAAGGTCCAACGGGGCCTGTCCGCAAGGGCCCAAAAACTCGTGGACCTGGAACGCAAAGACCAACGAGAGACCTGTGTGCGTGTGCCAAAGAAACTATTTTTATATCTTTCAAAGATTAACTGAAAGATACAGGTGGCTTTTAGTCCGTAATAGTCTGACACGACCTCTCGCTCCACCCTAGAGCAAATGAAGGCATTGGATGACTTCCCAGTTCCCAGCTCAAAAAAGAAAAACCGAAAGACAACACAAAACAATCTCCATTTTCTAAAACCGGCCGTCCCTACCACCAACAGTTAGGTTAATCATCCTAAAGTATTGCCTGGTCCGTCGGACAGCAGTACTGTACGTGTAGTGGCCTATAGGCTATAGGTGCTGTGTAGCGGGCCATGGGCTACGTGCCAGACAGAGGCTCGATAGCCCATAGCCGACGAGGTCAACGCAACACCGCTGGGAACTTTCTGATAGCAAGCAACAAGATATATACAAGATGTGTGAAAGGAGATGGGTCCTTATTTATAAATAAATGATAAATAATATTTATTTTGCAAATAGGTTTAAAAACACTTATACTAGTTGAGGCCGGTGTTTCCTAGCTGACTACCCTGAGAAGAAACACCGAAACAAACTCAGGGGTCACAGTCTTCTTTAAAGTCCATACAGTATGTAATGGTCAAATCAAATGAGACCCATGCAGATTAGTTTGAGATGGTCTTTTGAAGAAAGAACCTTACAGAGTGGACCTGCCCAGTCAGTGCAAGCATTTGTCAGTATTCTCAACGCTTAACTCATGACTACTCCGAGCTCAACGACTTGACGAACAATACCAAGGAAAGAACATTTGGGTAGGCCGCAGAAAATACTCAAATTGCCAGACGTACGTTTACAAGAGAAAAAAGCAATCAACATAGTCCTATATAGAGAGTCAGTCATACATAGAGATGATAATAATCATTTATTGACCAAATAGCTTCTTCCAGTTACTCAGGGTGAATGTACCTTTCCAATAGTGAAAGAATTTTTGCACAGTAGTTTTTGAGTTATTCATTCCAAACATACACACAAAAATACAAAATTTCCCTCTTTAAAATATTATATTAGTGTAGATAAAAGAAAATCGTGTTAGTTACACTATTTATAACTCAAAAACGGCTGAACCGATTTAGCTGAAAATTGGTGGGGAGATAGCTTAGTACCAGGTGACGGACCTTTGAGAAAGAGGTGAAGTTTTTTGTTTGTAGGAGGTAATGTCTGAAATTACAGGTTCGATTACTCCGATAGAAAGCTGCTGAGTGACATAGGCTATATTTTATGTACGCGGGTGAAACCGCGGGCAAAACTAGTATTAAATAAAAGGTTAATTAGAAAAGGATGTAAAAACTAGGCTAACACAAATATCATAGATTAAGCAAAAGTTATATTCGCTGAGGACAGGATTCGAACCTGCGCGGGCAGTGCCCATTGGATTTCGAGTCCAACTCCTTAACCACTCGGACACCTCAGCTACATGATACATCGGCTGAAAGTTAGAATCCCTAACAGCTGAATAGACTGAATACTTAGAAGGTAAGTAGAGAAAGATAAACATTTTATTTGGTAGGACACTGACACATTGTTTCACGGCTGTGCCAAAAGTATCCAATTAAGCAAAAAACCAGACAACTACGCAGTATTTGTCTGACATCCCCCACTCAAAGTGTGGAAGGAGAGGGCGTTTCAGACTTCCACTGACCACATGTGGCCTTCAATTGCTCTCTTGCGTTCTAATATGAAGCCAGCTACATACTGGGAACTTAAGAGTGAGTAGATTGTTTCTAGGCAAGCGTGCCCCATCGTTAACCAAATAATCATAACGTACCATCAGGTGAAGTAGGTGGTAGATATCTAAACAAGTGCGAGTCAAACGAAAACTTCAAAGATTTAGCGCCGCTGCGCCGCAGGTTCAAGCGAAATTTTTTTTAAGTGGTCAGGCAGAAATTATTGCGATGGTATGTGTGCCTAAGTAGAAATGAATCAATATACTGCTCCCCAAGCCAAGTTACAACTGTTTCGTTTCGATTCTCTTGTGTCGAACGCCTCGGATTGGCCACTCCTCCGATTCCTTTATTCTGACCATATGCCTGAGCATTAAGATGACGTCAGAACAAAGGAATTGGAGGCGTGGCACAAGAGAATCAAATCGAAACTGTTGTAATTGTAACTTGGCTAGGGGGGGCTGATATGATTCATTCATCAATATGTTGGTACGTCAAGAAAACCGACAACTGATAACCCACCGACATTCCCTATCTCCTTCACAAGCGAAATTCTCACAACTGTCACGTTTAATTGATTTATGTCAAGAGTAAGACACAACAATTGTCTGGTCGCATCTATTGGGCGGGCCGCCATAACGCTTGATTGCGTAATTATAGGCCGGCAGACGGCGCGCCAGACGACAATTGACATTTGGACCTCATTTGGACCTAGGCAGATGACATGGATAGGTTACCAGCCTCTCAATTGGTCACAGAGATGGGAATTTTGATGATTGGTGTGGGAGATTAGTTATATTAGACCACACAAAGAACTTCCGTAAGGATCCATATAATTGCATTCCATTTCCATTTGTATTTTTTTTTACGAGTTTACAAAGTTAAAAAAAAATGGAAATAAGAGAAAAGAAAATGGAAATAACGCTTACCAACGCCCTTTTTTTTGAGGTGGGAAATCATCTCATGACTTCTCCCGGCATGTCAGACTTTTACTGACTAAAACCACACCTGTATCCTTTGCCTTCTAGAACCACAGGTTTCCTTTGCAAAAATTCCACGTGGTCCTAGCGGGCATCGGGCCTGCTGGCCTTACGAATTTGTTGACATCTCTTTGAGGGGCGCTTGGAATACTACGCGTGGTTGAGGACACAAGTTCGATCTTTACCGGACGGGCGGACGACGATCTACCCTTTGCTCGTCGTCCACAAGCCCGTGCTTACGGTGACCGGAAATCACCCTGTGACTACCGAAAGCCTTTGGTTACCAACTCAAGATAAGAGTCGTGTGTATGTGTATAGCATTTTGGGATCACATTTATTATGCGTACAGCTAAGGAGTGGAATTCCCTGCCGGAGTCTGTAATTCGTGATAGCTATAATGGCCCCCTAAGGGTCTTAAGTCAAGAGTGATTCGGTTACTTCTAGGCAAGCGTGCTCCATCTTCGGCCACATCATCGCTACCATCAGGTGTGATGGTGGTCAAACGCAAGCCTATCAATATTAAAAATCAAAACCATTTTCCTGTTGATTTTCCTGCAATGTTATGTTACTGCTGAATACAAAATGATCTAGTTTTCTTCCATCTTAATTTTGATCTCTCTTGGCGCCCCAGTTCCTTACCCGTTACCTCCGCTAGCCCTCAGAGCCGTGTCCAGCCAACGATTACATCATCAAAATAATCTTTTGTGTGGTTCGGAGAAGCCAGCCATGATGGCCATCACATCAGTGAGCCCTATCTAATTGGCGGTGTTTGATGTCTCATTTCCTGCCCTGCGAAGATAACTCTAGCTCCATCCCTCTCTCTCCTTCACTAGGAGATATATCTGTCCCTCTCAGGTAAATATAACGGCGGCCACACAAGATTAGGAGCAGTGATTGGGCGAATTCCGTTTGAGTTTCCTAAGACTGCGTAAATGTGAAAAAATATTTGATGAGTCATTTTTCGGTTTTCTACACAGGCCTACATTTGTATAAATAAAATTGAAGTGTCTGTTTGTAATATCAAAATAACATTTTTTTTACTAAATATCCATTTAGTAGTAGTAGTAGTAGTTTATGAAACTTGTTTATTCGATACCTAAAACAAAATAAAAAGTTAGTTTTTTGTTACGCTTTCACGCCTCAACCGCTGGACGTATTGGTATGAAACTTGTCACACGGGTAGGCCATGTCCTGGAAAGACACTACGTGATTTTCGATTCCTACGCGACTCAATAAATATATTTTTTTCATAAATTTTTACTTCAAAATTTTATCGAAAAGGAAAATTAAAGAAATTCTTCAGGTTTTTCAAACCAGCTAGGTAAGAGAGCTAAAACTCAAAATCCACACAACTTCCCACCAGCAATTTGTATGAAACAATAACTTTGTACAGAACGACATCTTGCTACAAAGTTATATGTTGTGCCCCGGCGCGGTTCGTGGAACAATAATAATAATCGACGCAAGTACACTGAATGGGAAATAAATTACACACGACGCCAGTAAGGATGGGACGTTGTCCAGACAATAAACTCGCTTGTCGATGGAAAACTAATATTTTTGAAATTTTTATTTCTCTATGGTAAAGCAGAGCAGGCACTGTAGGCACTATAAATATTGCTTCTTTTCTAAATACATACACAGACCTACTACCATTTTCATTTTGCTAATTTGGTATGTGCATTGCGGAATTTTTCGAAAGAGTTACCGCGGCCTTAGAACGCATGAAAGCAACTATAGGAACATAGTTGGGTTTAAATCAGCAACACAGCTGACACTCCCTCTCGCACCTTTTTTTTTTTTTTTTCTCGACGGGGAAAATCATCTTTGACGAAACCCGCTCTTGGGTGGAGCGGGAGACAGTGTCAGACTCTTACTGACTAAAAACCCCGCGCCGTTCCTTCTAGCCTTCATACCGGGGCACGAGCTCCCTTTCGGACAACCCTGTCCCCAGTAGGCTTCGACCCAGCTGGGCCCCTCCTGCTGCTGACAACTCCTTGAGGCGCGCGGGAACAGTGCGCGCCGTCGACGTCTTGGACTCGGTCCATTACCGGACCACCGGACAGCGAGCTACCCATAGCTCGCCGTCCGCGAGCCTGCGTCTACGGTGGCCGGAAATCGGGATCGGAATCCCGGCGACGGCGGCGAGGGCGCCGTTGCCTGATGCGGTCGGCCTCCTCCTTTGCAAGCATTACTGCTTCGCAGAAGGAGGCGACCGCCTGCCATTCCTCCTCGCTCCGGACCATGGCCTCAACCAGGGCCCGGCGTGAGAGGTCTCCGCCGCCGATCGCCCCCACGAGGGCACGGCGATGCTCCGCCCAGGCAGGGCACACCTCGACGGTGTGCTCCACCGTGTCCTCCGGGCGTTGCGCACAGTGGCGACACCCGGGCGTCTCTTCCGCCTGAATCCGATGCAGGAACCTCCCGAACTTGCCATGTCCGGTGAGGACCTGCGTCATGCGGAAGGTAAGGACGCCGTGAGGTCTTTCCAGCCACGCCTCAAAGAGGGGACTTACCGCCATAATCGTGGCGTGCCCAGCACTGGGTTGCGATAGCCGTTGACGCCATTTCACCATGAGATCCCGCCGGAGCTCTGTCCGCCATGCCTTGACATGTTGCGGCAGTGGACTTTCACCCCGGCGTTGCATCTCCACGCGCATGTCGTGCATGTGTGCAAGGACTGTTGCCTCCAGATCCCACGGTGGTAGGCCAGCCAGAAGGCTCGCCGCTTCGCGGGAGATCGTGCGGTAACCCCGCACCATCCGTATTGCCATGACCCTCTGGCAGGCGTTCAGTATGGACGCCGGGCGCTTTGCCAGCGACGGCGCCCACACCGGCGCCCCGTAGAGGGCCATGGACCGAACGATCCCCGCGTAGAGCCTCCGGCAGGAGGCGTCTGGACCCCCAAGATTGGGCAGGAGCCGCTTGAGAGCAGCCCCAGCCCGGAGAAGCTTGGGAGCCAGACGTCGGAAATGTTCTACGAAATTCCACCGGCTGTCGAGGACGAGTCCCAGATACTTCATCGTCGACCCGACGCCGATGCGAACTCCTCCTACCGTAAGCTGGGAGTCCGATGGTGGCGCGTTCCGAGGGCCGTGGAAACACATTGCCTCGGATTTATGCAGCGCCACCTCGAGTCCCAACTCCTGGATCCTACCAACGGCTATCGCAACCCCGCGTGTCGCTAGAGCGACCGCCGCCTGGTGCGACTCTCCCTGCGCTAGGATCAGCGTGTCGTCTGCGTAGCAAACCACGCTGACCCCGTCAGGGAAGTCGCCGCGCAGCACGTAATCGTAGCCGATGTTCCACAAGGGTGGGCCTAGAACCGACCCCTGCGGAACACCGCACGACATCTCTCGACGATTCCAGTCTCCCTGGTGACCGGGGTAGACAATGTACCTGTCTGACAGGTACGCCTCGACCACTAGACAGAGGTATTCGGGCACCCGGTGGTACCGGAGTGCCCTCCGGATCGTACTCCAGGGCAGGGAGTTAAAGGCGTTGGCAATGTCCAAGGACACTGCCACGACACACCTACCCTGGGACACCGCTTCCCCTGTCATGAGGGCTCGCACGCGCATGATGGCGTCTATAGTAGAGCGCGCCCTGCGAAAGCCGAACTGTCCGTCCGACAAGTCCGGCCCCCCCTCTCGCACCTCGAGAGGAATTATTGTTGTTTTCTAACAGCAAAAAAATGGATTGCGGGCCAACCTGGCACTTAGATCAAAACAAGGATAGGAAATTCAAAATAGAAAAATACAATGAATCTGAATTACGCCCACATCAATAAAACCATGAGGTCGTCCAATAAGTACATTTTATTGATTGATAACTTAATTTTATGCTAACTAGGCTACTTCCAAAAATATTACTTCTAACCACTAAAGAAGTTTAACATTTTGAAGCCAAGTATGCACCAGTGCGTGTTGCCAGAGATGATACATGGTTCCGAAACGGTAGCTTACAATGGACCTCATCAAAAGGCAAAATAGATTCGGGTGTCTGGGAAGCATAATGTTTTTACCTAACTCAAAAGTCGCAGCTTTATATTTCTGTGTGTAATGTTTATTTGTGTGAAAATAAATCTAATGTCTATTCGTCAGTAATAGTAAATAACAAAACAAAATATTCCAAAACAAAATGTTCCCACACAAAACTATCGATACCGTCCCTTTCCCACCCCTACCACCGCCCGGAGCGATGCGCGTACGCATCGAACATCGCAATTTCGCCGTGCGCGCGCCGCTCACTTATTAAATCCTTCCGCCCCGCCCTAATGCCCCCTATTACAGGTAATATAATAAAACGGGCGAGCCCGGCTCTTGTCATTATAGCGACATTAATGTATTTTATTTATTTTATTGTACACCTATGTTTGATGTGGAATGAATAATGTATTTTGTGCTGTATATATGTTGTGGGTATGGGAATTTCATGTACAGATTTAGGAGCTAACTTTACTTTAAGAGGTACCTAAAGCTTTGACTAGGGCTGCCAGCTATAGGTACTCTAATAAATGGAGTATACCTATTGTACTCTGTTTTGTGAAATACTCTAATACATATTATGCACGAACTTAACGAAGTAGGTACGCTTAAATACCATACCCTACGGTTAAAACCAGACCCTATTACTAAGACTCCACTGTTCATCTGTCTGTCTATCTATCACCAGGTCATGAACCGTGATAGCTAGACAGTTGAAGTTTTTAAAAATGATGTTATTAATTCTGTTGCCGCTGTAACAACAAATAGTAGAAACAGAATTAAATATCACATTCAACAAACGTGACTTTTTTTGCTCTTTTTATACGGAACCCTTCGTGAGCGAGTCCGACTCACAATTGGCCAGTTTTTTTTTTAACTCTTGTTTTAAACTAAACTGAATTAAATCCTGTCAGTTCAGTAGATATTTTACTACAAGGATTATTGTCTTGTCAGCCAAAAAAATCCAAGTACCTAGGTACTAAACCAGGGTATCCTACTACAAAACTCATTGAGTAAACAGTAAATTTTTTCATTGTGCAATTAAAACTACAGACTGGGGAGTGCGCAGGCGCAGGCGGCACTCGTCAATAGCTCGGCGTTGATTGCGGCATTATCCGCCATGACCATTAATTGTGCAGGCGGTGAAGCACTAAGAGCACATTAATAGCCTTAATAATGATTGTTACTTGAGCTTAGTACTTACGTGAATAGCGGTTCCTCCATAAACGGGGGTCAGAAGTTAGCTATAAAGCCAATGATATTTAAATAAACAGATTTGCTATGAGCGCGCACTCGTGAAGACTCGGAAGGATACACAGTCGAGGTGTGCCCTGCCGCGGAGCATCGCCGTGCCCTCGTGGGGGCGTGAGGCGGCGGAGACCTCTCGCGCCGGGCTTTGGTCGAGGCCATGGTCCGGAGCGTGGAGGAATGGCAGGCGGTCGCCTCCTTTTGCAAAGCAGTAATTCTGGCCGACCGCATCAGGCAACGGCGCCCTCGCCGCCGCCACCGGGATTCCGATCCCGATTTCCGGCCACCGTAGACGCGGGCTCGCGGACGGCGAGCCAGGGATAGCTCGCTGTCCGACCGTCCGGTAACTGTCCGGACCGAGCCCAAGACGTTGATGGCGCGCACTATTCCCGCGCGCCTCAAGGAGTTGTCAGCAACAGGAGGGGCCCAGCTGGGTCAAAGCCTACTGGGGCCAGGGTTATCGGAAAGGAAACTGGAGCCCCGGTATGAAGAGGCTAGAAGGAACGGGGTGGGTTTTTAGTCAGTAAGAGTCTGACACTATCTCCCGCTCCACCCAAGAGCGGGGGTTGTCATAAGATGATTTTTGCCCACCGTAAAAAAAAAAGACTCGAAAGGATCCTAATTGGGATCCTTGCCTTCAGGTGTCACGAATCGGATCTAGTCATACACTGCGCGCTGCCACGAAATTAAATAAAAATTGCCTTCGTGTGTGTTTGGAAAGTGTACCAATTATGATACCAAAGTTAATAAAACACAGGGGATATTGGTAGCGCCATCTCTTTTTAATGTCGTAAATCAAGGATATGTTTTTTGAGATTTCGCGGGCGATCGATATCCTATCCTATATATCATTCCTTCATTCATTCCTTTTCCTATTTCGTACGCCTTCAACACGGGTCGACAGAACGAACCGAAACTTCTACGTGAACGGTCCCCGTGTCTCAACCGCCGGCTCCAAACCTCATGTCTGGAGACTGATGCATCTAACTCGTTAGATTGCCGAGGACCTTATAAACGCGTCTATTGCCCGCCTCTCGGATACAAAAACAATTGTGCAAACTGTGTAAAGTGTGGAGTGTGATTGAGGCCGTCGCCATCTTGGAGCAGAAGATCACCAGCTCGCCGGTCTTCGCGCCACGTGGGCTAACTTCGAGTCACAGGTAAGGCGTACGATCCTCACAATCCCATATTACAGATCGCCCGATTGCATCCGAGAATATTTTCCCGCCTTTTAGCGCAACAATTGCCAGCCGCCTTCAAATACAGTCCACTATTGAAAATAGGCACGAAATTATAAGGTTTCTCAAACCCGCTATACCATTTTTTTGGTCATTCGAACCGGGTATATTTCTAAAATATATCCTTTTACCATAATTTCTTACGTAGGAATCTACGTAAAATTCCTACTTGGGTCGTGGCACCTAGCCGCCTACCCACATAATCAAGTTGTAAATGTAAACCCAATACGTGGTTCCATCAACACCGCTATAGCAGGTACACATAACGTATCTACTATAATTCATTCTTATTTAAAACTAACTTGTCGTATTGTAAATTTCCATATTTCAAGCGCCTTCTAGTTTAACCGCCCTTATAGGAATCACCTACCTCCAATTATAAATCGTGAATAAGTTACGTTCCGAATACCGCGGAGTAGACATTCATTCTATAAGAGAAAAATAAAATAAAATAGGTGTACTACTTGTAGGTACCTACGCAGTATAAAATATCATAACTTTACCGAATACGTTTCGACGATTGCGGGCTATAAGTTGCATATTTATACCTACTTATTTGTCTTAGACAATATTCGTACTTAAAAATAAAACTAGTGTGAATAGTGATGCTATTGGCGTATTGTACTTCAATCTAAATATTTGGTTTAGTGGGTGCTACGAAAAAACTTATTTCGTCATTACCTACGCAGCTGTTAATGCGAATACCGTTACCGCAGTACAGTCACACACAGTAGTATTACTTTTCTACATACAGTTGTCCGTTTAAGTTTTATATACATAAAAATAATTATTTTTGTTTGTGTGGTTATTTGTAACTACATTACATAAACATGTCGCGTGATGCGAAAGCAATCACTTCTTCGGAAGATCAACAGTTGATGATTTTAGAAGCTAAGCGTAATATACTTTTCGAGCGTATGCAGTCAATTTATGATCGCTCTAAAGTCGCTAACACTTCCGAGGCTGAGAGGGAAGGCTTTCTCAACTCTTGTGTAACAATAGATGATATTCGAACGGACTTTCATAAATTATTGGATGTTTATAATGCAAGGTTACTGGCTGTATGTCCCAATGCAAAGCCTAGCTATCAAGCCTACGCCTCACTCGAGGATATGTATTGTTCCGTTAAACGTGTGATGTCACAGTTTGAAGATAAGCCGTCCGGGAAGCACAATGTGGTTGATTCTGCAGCATGCAGACCAAGGTTGCCGCCAATCGAACTCATGTCATTCGACGGTGATATACGAAACTGGCCATTATTTTATGCAAGTTTTAAATCTACCGTTCATGACAATATGTCGTTGTCGGATGCAGACAGATTGTACTATTTAATAGGTAAGCTGTCGCCGAAGGCTCAGTCTGTGTTCGCGGGCGTCACACCCTGCGCTGAGAATTATAAAGTCATATTCCAGTCGCTCCTTGATAGGTATCAGGATATTCGTGCCCTCGCATCTACCTATTTGGATCAAGCTTTAAATCTTAAACTGTCCGGTCCCGCGTCTGTTTCGAATTACCAGCTATTCGTGGACAACTTCGTTACCGCAATTAATTCCCTTAAAAATCTTAAGTTAGTTGACCTTCTGGATTTTATTTTATTGCACCTCGCAATAAAAAAGTTTGACACTGAAACTATTCGCGCTTTCGAGATGACAGAACGTAATCATAAGATGCCCACTCTAGATAGTTTTGTCACCTTCGTCAAAGATCAGTGTCGGATATTCCGTAATACCCAACCATCCTCTTCTAACAATAATAAGTCTAATAATTCAGACAATTCACATAAGTCGAGTAAATCGCGTAGTTTTAATAATAAGATTTCCGCTCCTAATTCGCAATCATATGTAGCTTGCTCTGAGTCAAATAATTCAAAGAAGTGTCTGTGCGAATCAAACCTACATGAACACTTATATAAATGTCCCGCCTTTGATAATTTGACTCCGACGGCTCGTTTTAAATATGTGAAAGACAACAATGGGTGTGTTAATTGTTTGAGTATTAGACATAAGACAGTTAGCTGTTCTTCTAAATCAAAGTGTCGCACATGTAATCAACGTCATCACACATTGTTGCATTTTAATAAAAACGAGCGATTGTCATCTGCTGTGATGTCACATCCAGAGTCGGTTCCGACGCAGACTATTACGTCACAATCCGAGGTATCGTTGTGTACGACATCTGTCGCCTGCGCTGCTCAGTCGCGTTCGATTGACGCTCGGTGCGTTTCGGCGTCGCCGTCGGCGAAAGATAGCACGCAATGTACGGCGTACACAACCGTTCTGCTCGCTACTGCACAAGTAGTGATGTACGATGCGGATGATAAGCCGCACATAATACGTTGCTTACTAGATAGCGCTTCACAGAGTAATTTTATTACTTCTGAATGTTTTAAGCGTCTAAGACTTTGGAAAAACTTTCATACTTCTAACTTAATAGTTAGAGGAATCGGTGGGTCGGAAAAACCAGTTAAGGGTTCCGTAGATATTAAATTATATTCTCGTTTTAATAGTGATATTAATTTTAACGTTTCATCGTTTATTGTTGAACGTATAACGGAGGCACTGCCGACCGCTCTCGTCGATGTCTCTAAACTTACACATCTCAAAACATTACCGCTCGCAGATTCGAAGTTTGCGGAGCCGAGCGGTATCGATGTTTTGATTGGTGCTTCTATATTCCCGCGCTTGCTATTGCCTAACATAGTGCATAGCGAGCAACATAATATACCGCCCGCTATTGAAACTGTGTTGGGGTATGTGGTTATGGGTTCCGTACCTACAGCACATACTTCACACTGTTCGAGTACAACATCATGTTGTTCTGTTCTTGAAGAACCCAGTTTAGATTCGCTTCTCAAGCGATTCTGGGAGCTTGAACTAATCTCCGCCTCGCCCTCGCAGAGCCGTCAGGATCTCGAGTGCGAAGAACATTTTCGCGCTACCACTGTTCGCGATGAGAGTGGTAGATATGTTGTGTCATTGCCATTTTGCGACGACCCGTATTCGCTAGGCGACTCGTACGCCGCCGCACTTAGGCGTTTTCATTGTTTAGAGCGCAAGCTTGATGCATCCTTAGGGTTGCGCGGCGCTTACAATGACGTCATACGAGACTACATAAATAAAGGATATTTGAGTCCAATTGTAAAGGATGACAATGTTGCTAATCTGTCGTATTATATTCCGCATCACGGTGTCGTTCGCGAAGATAAGACTTCCACTAAACTTCGCGTGGTTTTAGACGCTAGTAGCCAAACTACATCGGGTCAGTCGATTAACGACATTCTACATGCGGGCCCCAATTTACAGGGTGATTTATTTAATATCATAATTCGTTTTCGTCTCTTTCAAATAGCCCTGTCTGCTGATTGCCGCCAAATGTTTCTCAATATCGGCGTTCGCGAATCAGATCGTAGATTTCAACGCATCTTTTACAGATTTAGCAAACATGAACCTATAACGGTTTATCAATTTAATCGTGTTTGCTTCGGATTTAAGTCAAGTCCATATCACGCTTTACGTGTAGTCCGCCAGTTAGTCGCTGATGAAGGCGATAACTTCCCCGCAGCAGCTGCTGCTGCTTCTTCCGCATTATATATGGATGACATCGCCTGTAGTGTCATGTCCATACCGCAAGCAATTTCGCTTTGTGATGAGCTTATTCAGCTCTTCAAGCGAGGCCAATTCGATCTTGTCAAGTGGACAAGTAACTCGAAGGAGGTTCTCGCACACATACCTGATACTCATAAGGCTTCTCCTGATATCGAGTATGAGAAGTCTGTACCGCATAAAGTCCTGGGATTACGCTGGGACAAGTCCTGTGACAATTTCCGCTTTGACGTCGTCACACCAGATGACAAGTGCACTAAGCGAACCATGCTTTCCATAGTGGCTCGGCTATGGGACTTAATGGGGTTTGTCGCCCCCACTATTCTGTATGCCAAGCTTTTAATTAAGGAGCTTTGGCTGTCAAAGTGTGACTGGGACGACATACCACCTGACCATATAGTCACCGCTTGGAAACAGTTTTGCGCTGAGCTTTCTGCGCTTAATGAAATTATTATACCGCGTCATCTGGGGTTGATCGATGGATGCACCATGAATTTAGTAGGTTTCGCTGATGCCAGCGAGCGTGCTTACGGCGGAGTCGTATACATGCAAATAAGAATTGGTTCTAACTACTCCGTGCAGTTAGTTAGTGCGAAGTCTAAGGTCTCACCTGTGAAAACCATTTCGGTGGCTAGACTGGAGTTGTGCGCGGCGCTACTGTTGTCTCAGTTACTTCGAAAAGTACAAGACACAGTATCGCCCCACTACCGCATCAATAAGATATACGCATTTACTGACTCTAAAGTAGTGCTCGCCTGGATAAATTCCTCACCGCACCGCTGGCAAACTTTCGTTGCCAATCGGGTTACTAAGCTAACAGAGCTTATACCCGCTGATTGTTTCAACCACGTCGCTGGTACTGAGAACCCCGCTGATTGTCTGTCTCGTGGTGTTACGCCAGCTAAACTCTTGCATCATCCATTGTGGTATAATGGACCCTCATGGATTTCTCATGATCCATCTGAGTGGCCCATATATAATTTTGACCACAATGCACTGCATGAAGGCGTACCCGAACAGAAATCAGTCGCTCATGCCGTGGTTTCCGATGTTACGGAATCACCAATTTACGCGCTAGCACTACGTGTGTCGTCATGGTCTAAATTGCTGCGTGCGATTGTTTACGTCTATAAATTTTTAAGACAACTGCCTAGTGCACATACTGTATCAAGCTCTGATCTCAAATATGCAGAAATTAAATTGCTGCGAGCTGTACAGGATGTTCATTTCCGTAACGATATTCTAAATTTAAAAAACAATAAGCCATGTACGCCTGCCCTACAGAAGCTTAAGCCGTTTCTCGATGAGCACGGCATCATACGTGTTGGTGGTCGTCTCACAAATTCTGACGAACCCTACGAATATAAACACCCCTGTATACTACCGCGTCATGACCATATTGTCGATCTACTTGTTGATTTTAGTCACAAGAAACATCTTCATGCTGGTCCAGAGTTGCTTATGTCCTTACTCAGGCATAATTATTGGATTTTAGCTGCTCGTCGAATAATTCGCCACAGAATCCACAAGTGTAACACTTGCTTTAAATTCCGCCCGCGTCCTGTTCATCCACTTATGGCTGATCTACCTAGCCAGCGTGTAAACCAAGTCGACAAGGCGTTCACTCACACCGGTTGTGACTATGCAGGCCCACTGCAGTACACACCATTTCGTGGTCGAGGTGTCAAAAGTCGCAAGGCTTGGCTCTGCATTTTTACGTGTTTGACAACGCGCGCCACGCACATTGAAGTGGCAACAGATTTAAGCACAGTAACTTTCCTTGCAGCCTTAAAACGCTTTCTTTCGCGACGCGGTCCTATTAAATGCTTATACACCGATAACGGTACTTGTTTCGTAGGTGCAAGTTCTTATTTGCGCGACCTTCATAAATTTCTTAAAGATTTTCGTCCTCATCTCGAGGAAGAGCTTTCCTTAAATCATATAGATTGGAAGTTTATTCCACCTGCTTCTCCACATTTTGGTGGATGTTGGGAGAGTATGGTTAAGGTGGTTAAAACTCACCTTTTCAAAGTTATAGGTCAACAAATCCTCTCCTATGAGGAACTTATAACTGTCCTTAGCCAAGTTGAGGCTATAGTTAATTCGCGGCCACTCACCGCTATGAGTAGTGACCCTGCTGAACCATCAGCGCTGACCCCTGCGCATTTCTTGCACACGGCGCCATTGTTGTCTCTACCCGCTCCTGAAGCAGACACGCTCAGCTTGCTTCAGAGACATACTCTGCTAGACAAGCTTGTGCAGTCGTTCTGGCAGCGCTGGCGTTCAGAATACTTACATCAACTTCAGGCTAGATCCAAATGGAATAGTCCTGCACCTCCTATACAAGAGGGTACTCTTGTAGTTATCATTACTGATAACTCTCCGCCTCTTTCATGGCCGTTAGGCATTATTGAAAAATTGCATAACTCTAAAGACGGTACAACCCGTGTTGTTACTGTGAAGACCGCGAAGGGTAGCTACGTGCGCCCTGTTGTACGTCTGTGTCCGTTACCGACTCAATAAGGCCTGGCTTGATGGTTAGGTCTCTTAGTTTTAGTTAGTTTCCGACGCAACATAATTGCTTCTCTTAAAATTTAACTGTATAGGTATGTAACTTATAGTATTATGCAACTCGCAGCTATTATTACTCTTAATTTTAATATTAAATTTTTCGCATCTTAGTCTGTATTACTGAATAGGTATTTGGTAGTGCACCTCATAGAGCTAAGTTTAACTTTCATTAAAGGTGACCCTTTAAGGCCGGGGAAATGGTAGCGCCATCTCTTTTTAATGTCGTAAATCAAGGATATGTTTTTTGAGATTTCGCGGGCGATCGATATCCTATCCTATATATCATTCCTTCATTCATTCCTTTTCCTATTTCGTACGCCTTCAACACGGGTCGACAGAACGAACCGAAACTTCTACGTGAACGGTCCCCGTGTCTCAACCGCCGGCTCCAAACCTCATGTCTGGAGACTGATGCATCTAACTCGTTAGATTGCCGAGGACCTTATAAACGCGTCTATTGCCCGCCTCTCGGATACAAAAACAATTGTGCAAACTGTGTAAAGTGTGGAGTGTGATTGAGGCCGTCGCCATCTTGGAGCAGAAGATCACCAGCTCGCCGGTCTTCGCGCCACGTGGGCTAACTTCGAGTCACAGGTAAGGCGTACGATCCTCACAATCCCATATTACAGATCGCCCGATTGCATCCGAGAATATTTTCCCGCCTTTTAGCGCAACAATTGCCAGCCGCCTTCAAATACAGTCCACTATTGAAAATAGGCACGAAATTATAAGGTTTCTCAAACCCGCTATACCAGATATCATACCACAAGTGCTGCTTCTGCTGCGTAGAACACAGTTTTTGGTTGATTTGTGAGTGTATAACATGTCTGTTTATTAAAATGTCATTGTATAAGACCCACGGAGTATTACTCCGTGATAAGACCCTAAATCCCGTATAACATAGCATAGTCGGCCTTATAATTTTCCTGGAACTCAGGCCTGCTCTCTAGGAGAGGGAATGAGCCGTAATCCACCACTCGGGCTCAGTGCGGGTTGGTGGATGTCACATGTCGAATTTTTGGTTCTAGGACATGCCGGTTTCCTCACAATGTTTTCCTTCACCGTTTTGAGAGCAGTGGTGATGAAATAAATTACACAAAGTACTGCGCCTGGCTGGGTTTGAACTCGCGAACTACAGCTCGCAAATCGCGGCCGTTACCAATTGGCCACTACTGCTCCCTAAATCCCAAACAGTGCTATAAAACAGTGACTATCCTCGGTAACGGCTAGGTAGGTAAATACTAAAAAAAAAAAACTTGACCAATGTACAACATTATCAATATTTATGATATTTTCATAACACTAGCCAAGAATTTTTTTAACAACATTAAATTTTGCTTGTTTTTCCTACTCCTTTCAAACGGCTTTGATCTTTAGAAATAGGTTTACATATAAAAAAAATCTGGTTAAGTGTTCTTCAGAATGTACATAGCATAATGTAAATCAATCAATATTTCGCAAAGAAAATGGATTTAAAGGTCAGCTGCCGCCCTAGCCAAGTTACAATCGTTTTGCTTGCGTCGAACGCTTCGAGTTGACCTTGCCGCCAATCCTTAGTTCTGACCACGTGACTGAGCGTTGAGATGACGTCATTCCCGTACATTTGAGGCTTTCTACTAGCATTAACCCTTCAGATACCGTCAATTAGAAACACAATAGTAAGACAATAGATGCGCGGCCACCGGTGGTCGCTTGGGGATTCATGAATTAAATATTGGAGATTGGCAACTTAGCTAGGGGTAGGTACTGGGCTGTATCCGAGCGGAGCTGGCCGGAGACCTTACGAATACTGTAATTAGCATAGATATAAGGTTATTTATATTTCTATGGTAATTAGAGACACAATAGATAAACAATGAGACGGACGCCCGCATTCGTTTGGGGTTTAATGAATTAAAAGCAGCATGTTTTTTCTGGCTGACTGACTTCTTACCAATTCTAAAGTGCTTTTTTTTTACGGTGGGCAAAAATCATCTAATGACATCCCCCGCTCTTGGGTGGAGCGGGAGATAGTGTCAGACTCTTACTGACTAAAAACCCACCCCGTTCCTTCTAGCCTCTTCATACCGGGGCTCAAGTTTCCTTTCGGAAAACCCTGGCCCCAGTAGGCTTCGACCCAGCTGGGCCCCTCCTGTTGCCGACAACTCCTTGAGGATTCGAAAGTGTCTGTAAACAGTTAACCTTTCAAATATCTTAATTAAAGACAGAATAGAAAGACAAGGAGAGAGCGGACGCCGTACGCTTGGGGTTTAATGAATTTTGAAAATTGCTTTGAATCTTCGAATATCAATATTGCATACCCACTAGGTAATAGGTACGCAAAAATGCATACACTTACAAAGAAAACGCGCTATTCCTGTATATATGTCGCAGAGAAATGAGGATATCAGGGATTTCGCGAAATCCCTAGGGATATCACGAAATCCCGGTAGATGTCGAATATTCTTGTTTATTACGTCTTCTTACTAAAAGTATTTAGTGATATGACAAAACACCAATCTATCGTCAGCAATATGTCGTTTCACTAAACTAAATCTAGTAAAATCATAAAATGTCAGAAAAGCGGATATTGCCGAATAAAAATCGTGCTATGCATTTCGCTCGCTTACTCAATATATAAACTCGTACCCATGAAAATCATATTTCTCCTGAACAAAGTCAATTCAAAACGCTAAGTTTCTTTCACAAAGCTTAGTAACAGCAATATTATTGGCCACGGTACGCCGATGTCTCTCACAAGTCAGGGTCGGCGCAGGCGCATCGAATTTTATGTGGCTGCATGAAGACATCGTTGCGGAGTTAGGGCTATGCTTACGACGCTTTTATGAGCGCGGCTTGCCTTTGTGGTTAGGGTGGTGGTTTAGTGAAGGTTGTGAGCGTTTTGTTGTAGGATATTGTTGGGTAAGTACCTGTCTGATCTGGCGTTTTTTTATTTCACCAGTCTCAATTAGATTAACAACTGAACTTTTTATATTGACTTACTGCTGGGCAAAGGCCTGCCACAAATTCTTCCAGGCTAACTATTCTTTCGTCTGAAATGATAATGTTGAAACTTTCAGATGCTCCTACCGGTAGTTGGCGAGAACCTGACGATGGGACCAAAAAATCGGTTTGTCTAAAAATCTCGCCGTTTGTCAGGTAAGTGAGAGTCGTGTCGGAATGAAAATACAGTCACCTCTGGTAAAATATATAATTATGTCATAATTCGTAAAAAGTACAAATAATAATAATATCATATTCCACGACTTTCACATAACGCCATCTAGTCAGAGTTTGTGGTGTGAGTAAGTACTAGACAGCTGATAAGCATACTTAATAATACATATATTATGGATAAATTACACCCAAGCACAGGACAAATGATCGTGCTCATCAAACCAACATTTGTATTGGGTGGGGACCGGAACCACGACCTCCGGCATAGCAATCAGGGCCACTAACCACTAGACGAACAGGTCCGTTAAAATAAAACCAGAACGCTCAGTCTACCCGCTCCGCTCATCAGCATGCCTCCGGCCGAGCGCCGCAAGCGCATCACAAAGATGAGATATTGCAATTCCGGACACGCGCGCGACTCTACCTCCACTATTCATCGTCGACAGTTTATAATCGACTCCTCTCATGTATTTTATTTGCAACAAAAGGTTTTGTACTATAGAACATTGTATTTAATAATGCCTATATTGACTTTTTGAGCGTTGTAGAAACGTGCGTGTAAAAATTCATGGCTTTGTTTTTTTTTTTTGTTGTTGTGGGAAATCATCTAATGACTACGCGTTATACTGAAGCGGGAGAGAGCGTGTCAGACTTTTACTGACTAAAATGCAGCTGTGTCAATCACTACACAGTATAAAACAAAGTCGCTTTTTCTGTCCCTATATCCTATGTACGCTTAAATCTTTAAAAGTCCGCAACAGATTTTGATGCGGTTTTTTTTAATAGATAGAGTGATTCAAGAGGAAGGTTTATAGGTATGTATAATAACATCCATTAAATAGTGGAGAAATACTGCTACCCGAGCGAAGCCGGGGCGGGTCGCTAGTATGTATAATGTAATAAATTTAATGACAATAGAAATACGTAGATACTTTGACTGACCCTGTTGTGTTAGTCTAGTGTTGAGTGACCCTGACTTCTATGCCGGTTTCCCCCCAAGACAAATCTTTGTGTAATGAGCACAATTCTTTGTTCTGTGTCTGGGTGTTAAACTTTTACTCGGGCGAAACCGCGGGTAAAAGCTAGTCTAGTATATGTCGAGATACGAGAGAGTAGTATTTTTTTTAGATAAGCGAATAGTGTTCCAGTTAATAGCCCACTACTTTTTTCCCATCGATTTCACAATTGTTTCATCTTCACCATGAAGTTATCACAATTGTCTCCATTTAGGAAACCTTTCTTGATTTCGTATAAATATAAAAAACTTTTAAAAAAGAACATTCAATCCCCACGCACACGGCCCACGTGGGGACACTGAGAAGGATAGGGCCTCTCCTAGGGAGGAGACCCAAGTCCCAGCAGAAGGAACATTCTAACTCTGATTGTAAGTAAGTACACTGGACCATAGCCTCTTTCTCTATCCAAAACTCTGAGCCTTACCTTGCCCACAAACAAGACATGATAATGAAAAGGTCGGAAAATAAAACAAAGCACTAATAAATACAACTTCATTCAAGATATAAATAACAAAACCACTATTTATAGCAAGTTACAGTACATAATATACACAATATTATACATTCGTTTAGACTAATCACATGGTTGTATCACGTTGTTTTCGTAAATACAGTATTAAATACATACGATACATAACTATTGTATAACTTCGAATTTAAAGTTCATTAATACGGGGTCAAATTAAATTGGGTAGCGAAACTTTGTAGTGTTATGATTTGTTAGATATGATTAGATATCTAATATATTATAAAAATATCGTATCAAATTGTGTTATCAACTTCTACTACCATGCGGGCGAAGCCGATGGCAGTAGCTAGTACATATACAGGGTTATTTGTAAAACACTAGCAACCTCTTAGGTGCTAGTTAAGAACTTCATAAACAAATGTTGTTCTATGACTTTTTACAAAACACAACATTTACCAAAAACCAACCTTCCAGATTTCGTTGTTCTATCTAACACATTTCAACTCTGTATTTTACTGCACCTACCTACGCCTCCGGCACACTGTTCTCGTAGTAATAATAAGCAGGCTTCCGAAACATTCTCATCACACCTACCTAGCAAGTATTCGCACCACTTTCGTGTACTCATCACACTAGAAAATTGTTACGCCAGTATAGATTTTGTAACATTTAGAACGTACAATTTAAATATTTTTATTTTTGTATGAAAATTTTATGAACTAAAATATGATATTTTTTTAAAGTAATAGAACAAAAGTTGTTGTTTATGATGTTACTACCATAGTACTGAGAGGTTTCCAGTATTTTACAAATAACCCTGTCTATATACAGTTTTCATTTGTGTAGTTTGCTATAAAACAACTGCTATGACTAGAGATGTGCCGTTGCCGGCAATATTGCCCAAAGTGAGAATTCCGCTGGCAATATTACAACCTGTACTCATACATCGTGCAATATTGCCGTCAATACTGCCACCAATATTCTTACTTTTCGACAATATTACCGGCAACGGCACATCTCTAGCTATGACGTACATTACATACTAGTTTAGATTTTAAATTCCCATTTAGATATTGATTCAGAACACACCTTGAGGGTTCCGCTAATTAATTTAATAAGAACCTGTATAATTTAGAATAATTTAAACAATCTTCGAAAAAAACCTCAAAACATTGCCCTTACGAATACGCGAAATATATTTCCTATTTATTTAATAAATAAGTACGAAGTAACTTTAATAATTTACCAATATAGGAAGGATATTTCTCTCATCTCACTATGTTATTTCAATTTCCTTGTTTTGCCTTCAAACGATACATTATTATAATATTATAGTGCAGTTTCTCAATATACTGGGTGTAAGGGACAGTCCTCCACAAACTTTAAAGGCTTGCTCCGTACAGAAAACTGAACAATCTTTCACAAGATTTTTTTTTTCAGGAAATAAAAAAACTCCCGTCCTCTCCATACAAACTGTTCAATTAAGTTTTTAATTTTATATGGTGAAGCTGATTTTTTTTCCGTTTCCTGTTGTCTTGGGATTCAGTTTGGTCTACTGAGCTAGCCCTTAAAGTTTGTGGAGGGCTGTCCCTTACACCCTGTATAAACGCGTTGTTCCAATGCTAGGCCAAAAGATTTTCACGGAAAGTCTAGCCAATAATTCTAAGTAGCGCGCACGCAGTCGTCCAAGACTCAAGCTAGAACTACATTAGACTGACGCACATGTGAACCACGCCTGTTCCCCTAGCCAAGTTACAACCGTTTCGCTTGCGTCGAATTCTTTTGTTCTAATCACATGTCTGAGCGTTGAGATTGTAGCGACTTCTATGACGCCACATAAGAACTATGAAGAAAATACGAAATCCTGCATCACGCAATCAAAGTTCTTCGCGCGATTTGAACATATACGACAGCCCAACATCAACTATCGGGCAGTCGCCCACCAGACTATAACACCTGTCTGGTCGGAGGATCCTCCCTTTTCAACGGAGGTTTGCGGGACTTTCTCTGTTCCGCATACCCTCCAAAAGATGACGTCATTCCCGTAAATTTGAAGTTTTCTACTGGCGTTGACGATTGCAGCTTAGCAACTTGGCTAGGGGTACTGATTTGTACGTAGAACGACGTCATGTGGCGAGGATCAAGAGTAGCTCTACAAGTCTAGTTTCCATATAAAATGTATGGAGACCGACGCGCCCAGATCGGCGTGTGTAGCACACGTGTGCGCAGTGTTGCCCTTACCAGACCCTATTACATTATTGGAGGGTAGACTATGATAATACATTGTGACCATTCAAAATGGCGGTATATAAAACACAACCGGTAATTTATTTTATAAAACTAATATACATTGTAAATACATAATAGATTTTTCAATACACTCGCTCAGAAAGTGACTCAATAATGCATTGCACTGAGGTATATAAAGGCACTTGTTACTAAACTGTGACATTTTGATTACCATTACGCTATAATGTGGTTGAAACCTTTCTGTCCAACCTCTCCCCGCCATCATGTTATGCCATGTATCGCATCAGGGTGGGCGCAGGACGTCCCACACGAAGAAGAGAAAAAAAATTGGGCGCGCATATGAAAACAGATTTTTACCGCCACAAAAGTTACCTACTAGTTTTACAATTATTTTCTTCACAAGTGTACTGAAAAACGTCGTATGATACACGTAAGAAATTAATGATTACCGTTCCCTCTCTTAAGTCCCTCGCCATGGCTCGGGTCTAAATACCGCCTCAACGGTAATCACTAAGACAGGGTTGTCCGAAAGGGAGCTCGTGCCCTGGTATGAAGGCTAGAAGGAACGGCGCGGGGTTTTTAGTCAGTAAGAGTCTGACACTGTCCTCCCGCTCCACCCAAGAGCGGGTTTCGTCAAAGATGATTTTCCCCGTCGACAAAAAAATAAAAAAAATAAAAAACGGTAATCACTAACATTACATACTTATATCATAATGTAATGTACTTATTTCCCTATTCATAATTTTCGCTGTTCATAATAGTCATGGACACAAGACAATGTTCCAGATTTTCTTTCCTAACCTATTACAGTGAAATCTGTGGGTATGAAACTAAGCCGTCACGCTCGGCTATGTAACGCTAGTTCGGATAAAACCGGCTTGAGTCGGCCAACCTGACTCGAACGATCATGATTTTGTATTCATTGGGTATCAAATGAAACTAAGCCGTCACACTCGGCTATGTAACGCACGTTCGTGTAAGATCGCCTTGAGTCAGCCAACCGGAACAATTACGATTATTTATTTGATACAGTTCTCATATCTGTCATATGGACACAGCATTTTTTTCTACAATACAAAACATAGCTAATCGTGTCTATGACATAATTATTATTTATATTATATTAACACAGTGCTGTTGGGGTCATTTTGACGTGAAGAAACTCTTTCCCCACTATACAGAGGCTGTTCCCTTGTTATTTATACAGAGTGATTACTAATCAGCTATACGAGGCAATCCCTAGTCAACTATACTGTATAGCTCTCTACAAACAGTATCGTATCCTACACATGCAAGTTGTTCCCTATGCTCACAGGATATTCCTATACATACAGGGATGTTCCCTATACATACAGGTGCTCCCTATACATACAAGGATGTTTCCTATACCTACAGGGGGTTCCCAAATGAAATTTGAGATTGAGAATATTCAGTTGATTCTCCTGACCGAATTATAAACTATTCGGCCTAGTCATCAAATCAAGCTAGTTTAATTTGTAAAAAAAGGCGCCAGGGGAAACAACTAATTATTCTCAATCTCAAGATTCACCCTCCCTTCCTAGACATACAGGTGTTCCCTACCTATACAGGCTATTCCCTATGCATACAGTCTCTTCCCTATACATACAGCGGGTTCCCTATTAATACAGGCTCTTCAATATACATACAGAATGTTCCCTATTCATATAGGCTCTTCCCTATACATGCAGCGTGTTCCCTATTATTACAGGCTCTTCCCTATACATACAGGCTCTTCCCAGACAAAATGTTCCCTATTCATGCAGGACGTTCCCAACATATACAGGCAATTCCCTACACATACAGGCTGTTCCCTATACATAAAGGTGTTCCCTACACATACAGGCTGTTCCCTATACATAAAGGTGTTCCCTACACATACAGGGTGTTCCATATACATACAGGGTGTTCCCCATAAATACAGGGCTGTTTTATATAGACACAGGCTGCTACTAAGAGGGCATCATGCCCTGACTTCTCTTCCACTGCGCGCCGGACCGTCGGTTGTGGTTGGCTCGTGCAGATTTCGTCTTCTCTTTCTTGTCTCTGTTGTGGAGGACTTCTTTCTCTTGACCCTGACCTTTGGGTTTCCCTGTCACATCCATGTTCCTGGAAATTGGATATATTTATTTATTTACTTAATATGCAGCCATAATATTATAATAACTCCACTGTGGGAGCGTGCCAGCTCCGGGTCCGTCGACCAACCGTCGGCCATTGTCTGTGTGTGGGAGGATCTTTTCTCTCTCTTTCTCTCTCTCTCTATCTCTTATATTTTGACGTAAGAGTCAAGGGGACAGCAGCGGTCCTCCCACAGACGACAGACATTTCGACGGACCTGGAGCGGGTATGTTCCACAGTTGAGGTAATAATAATAATACATACATAATCACTTATACATCTCTACTAGCTCTTCAATAATATTGAATTGAGTATTGAGAATTGAGATTAAAAAATTGAAAATTGAGAATATCACCTAGGTTGCGGCGCGGGTCTACTCTGGCCGCCTCTCCCTCTCCGCGCTTGGTAGCTAGCTTCCCTCCTCGCTCGCATCTCTTCAGGGTTCACACAGAAGTCCATCTTGGTTCGACTGTTGCTGGGAACAACTTCTTCTTGCTCTGGTTCGCCGTCAGATTCCTCCTGGAATACAATAAGTGATTGAATACACATTTTTTTTATTAATGTTTTTGGGTTGGATACCAAGTCTCTTAAGCCATATCTTTGTATGATTACAGTTCATTTGTTCAAAATTAGAATACA
This sequence comes from Mythimna lalbum, assembly GCA_949319445.1. Taxonomy (NCBI): domain Eukaryota; kingdom Metazoa; phylum Arthropoda; class Insecta; order Lepidoptera; family Noctuidae; genus Mythimna; species Mythimna lalbum. Next base: position 18,986,496 of record OX439362.1, on the reverse strand, counting down.
GACGTAACACATTTTTCCGCGATTCGTTGTTTAATCTATACAAATAAATAAACTATCTATTTCTTAAACTAACGTAAGCTACTTTTATTATCACGCGAAAATTGAACCTATTCCTAGGGGTTGGACCCTTCATAATCCCCTGCATCATATTTCCGAATCAAGCTTCCATCCTCGGAATCAAGATAATCCCATCTTGATTCTGAGGGGGGAATCTTGATACGGGGGGGGGGGGCGACATCTCCCTCCGATCTTATACAGGCAAATGACATATTGGCTCTCGTCTTATTTACTGTGCATATCATACCTCTGTTTCTCTCTTCTCGTTTGTCCTAAGCGCTCGCGGAGTGACGAAAGGCCGCCGCACATCTTCTGTGACGTCGGCAGTCGGTGTGACGCCGTCAGAGTCGTAGGTGTCGTCGTACTCGTCTGAGTACATGTCCACTTCGTCGCATACCAAACTGAAAAAACAAATGACAGTTTTGAATAAAATGCAACATTTTCATTTTACAGACGGATTGGTGAATCGGATCCTCACGCCCCAGCCGCAGCAGGGCCCCGGCCCTGACCCTGACTTCCAGCCACCGTAGGCGAGGGCTCAAGAATGTAGAGCAATGGCTCCGTCCGGCCGTCCGGCCGTCCGGTAACTGCTCGGATTGAGCCCAAGTCGTCAACAGCGCTTAGTGTTCCACGCGGGCCTCAAACAAATGTCAGCAAAACCGTAGCCAATAACATCTATTATTTACCACACTGGACTGGCGGCCGCCAATTTGCTTTTGTGCCCGTTTGATATTCGCCATTTTGGCGCCATTGTGCCCGTTTGATATTCGTTATTTTGGCGCCATTGTGCCCGTTTGATATTCGCCATTTTGGCGCCATTGTGCCCGTTTGATATTCGTTATTTTGGCGCCATTGTGCCCGTTTGATATTCGCCATTTTGGCGCCATTGTGCCCGTTTGATATTCGTTATTTTGGCGGCATTGTGCCCGTTTGATATTCGCCATTTTGGCGCCATTGTGCCCGTTTGATATTCGTTATTTTGGCGACATTGTGCCCGTTTGATATTCGCCATTTTGGCGCCATTGTGCCCGTTTGATATTCGTTATTTTGGCGCCATTGTGCCTGTTTGATATTCGCCATTTAAGCGCCATTGTGCCCGTTTGATATTCGTTATTTTGGCGACATTGTGCCCGTTTGATATTCGCCATTTTGGCGCCATTGTGCCCGTTTGATATTCGTTATTTTGGCGCCATTGTGCCCGTTTGATATTCGCCATTTTGGCGCCATTGTGCCCGTTTGATATTCGTTATTTTGGCGCCATTGTGCCCGTTTGATATTCGCCATTTTGGCGCCATTGTGCCCGTTTGATATTCGTTATTTTGGCGCCATTGTGCCCGTTTGATATTCGCCATTTTGGCGCCATTGTGCCCGTTTGATATTCGTTATTTTGGCGCCATTGTGCCCGTTTGATATTCGCCATTTTGGCGCCATTGTGCCCGTTTGATATTCGTTATTTTGGCGCCATTGTGGCCGTTTGATATTCGTTATTTTGGCGACATTGTGCCCGTTTGATATTCGCCATTTTGGCGACATTGTGCCCGTTTGATATTCGCCATTTTGGCGCCATTGTGCCCGTTTGATATTCGTTATTTTGGCGCCATTGTGCCCGTTTGATATTCGTTATTTTGGCGCCATTGTGCCCGTTTGATATTCGCCATTTTGGCGCCATTGTGCCCGTTTGATATTCGTTATTTTGGCGCCATTGTGCCCGTTTGATATTCGTTATTTTGGCGACATTGTGCCCGTTTGATATTCGCCATTTTGGCGACATTGTGCCCGTTTGATATTCGCCATTTTGGCGCCATTGTGCCCGTTTGATATTCGCCATTATGGCACTGTCGGCCGTAGCGACTGTTAGCGAGTGTCTACGGTAATAAAACTAATAATGTCGCGCCACTTACAACACATAACTTCATTTTTCATAGGTTTTATATGAATTGTGAAGCAGAAATAAGACAGAATTCGAATGAAATTAATTCAAAATGTAACAATACTTTAGAGTATTGTACACTTCTCTGCAGCAGTATAAGTCAAAATTTGTTCTCTGGACACTCGCAAGTGGCGCTTCAAATAGGCACAATTGACAATGTCCAGGAACATCACTTGGGACAAGTTTTCTACATTTACGCGAGCTAAACGGCTGATAGAAGCTAATCTTTAAATATTTACCAAATCAATACTCACTTATATTTACTATAGATATCCACTCTCTTCTTAACCTCAGTCTTATCGTCGAGCATGTCCTGCAGGTTCCTGTACTTGTCGCGCCGCTTGCCGACGTGAATGCGGCTCACGTCGACGTCGTCGCGCGTCATGATGTCGAACTGGTCGCCGTCGAACACGTTCAGCCGCGCTATGCCCGTCTCCAGGAACTTCGAGTCTAGCGGGTCTTCTGGGATTATGGGGAGGGATTGATCTATTGCTGAAATTATAGAGAAATTGGTTTGTTTGAAAAAAAATTGCCTCGTCCTCTCCTTCGTTCGTGCCCAAATCGGAAATGTGCCTTTTACTGGCAAAATTAAGACACAAATTTAAGATTTGGTGCTTGTTTGAGCCGATCTAGTTAGTTTATAAGTTTGACGGCGATGTAAACTATACAACGCAAGTTTAGTTTGGCAAGTAGAGTTACCGATTGGGGCACGTATAGCTTTTTTGGTTTACTCTACGCATAATCAGCCACATAAAGTTCCCACTGCTGGGACTCAGACCTCTTCTCTAGAAGATTGCGCCGTAATCCACCACGTGGGCACAGTGCGGATGCAGGAGATATCACATTATTATTGTACAAACTCTTTGATGTGTCAATTGATAGACGAAAATGATGTTCTGCCAGTTGGGGATAAAATGTCAAATGAATCCTTACTAATATTATAAAAGCGAAAGTGAGTTTGTTTGTTTGTTACGTCTTCACGCCTAAATGGCAAAACCGATTTTTATGAAACTTGGTACACGGATAGACCATGTCCTGGAATAGGACATAGGATACTTTTCTCCCGGAAGTATGTTTCCTTGGGATTATTTTCTACTACCACGCGGGCGAAGCCGCTGGGAGCAGCTAGTTAAAATATATTATTGGACTTTCGAATTACTAGGAATTAACTCCATCTAACACAGTAACTACACAAGAGAAGGTACCTGCAACACTCATGTCTTACATTTTTGACATGCCAGTTTTCTCCCAGTATTTGCTGTCCCAGTTTAGGCTGCCTGTCCACAGGACCGGAGCGGAGAAACGGAATAATATTAACCTAATGATTTTGGGCAATTCTATCCGTTTCTCCGCTCCGCAGTCTAACTCCGCTTCTGTTGACAGGCAGCCTTAGAGGGCAGTGGTGATGAAATAAATTACACAAAATAGCCACCTGTCTGGGTTTGAACCTACGAGGTACTCCTCTTCACTTCCTTCCAAAAGACTTAAATCTGTTTTGGTGCGCTATACAAAAAAAGTACTATAAAAGCTTATTGAAAACAGAAAAATAGTCAAACTTACCTCTTAAAGACTGATCCAAATTATCTTCTAAAATACTATTAATAACTCTTTCAGAATTAAATCCATAATGTTTCAAACATTTCAATATGAACCCATCTCCTAAATGTGGCAGAATATCCTTAACTTCGGAAATCAACGACTCTTCCCGAACGGCGTCGGGTATTTCCGTGTCCGTCGGAGTGAGGGTCTTGTCTAAGTCGCCATTGGTCAGGACTTCTGGTGAGGACACGTGGGTGGAGCCCAGCTCCGGGATTGGTTCGTCTAAATTAGAGTATATTGCTTGAAGTATGAAGTCAGTCTTTACTGTGTCTCTGGATTCATGTTCAGGATTTATTTGTAATTAGTATTATATCTTTTTTTCAGTCATTTTTAACAACAGAAACATTTTTCTAGAAAATAACTTTTTACCGCTTAAAATTAAATATTGTTTATTTCTGCATGTTTTAGTGAAATCTAAGCAGATATTTACGTGCAACTGCTTCAAAATAAATTGTGGCTGATAAACAAAAAGTGTGGGAAGGCCCGAAAAAGGCCAACAGTTCTGCTTTGAAGAAGATGACCAATAAAAGGATACATGTCAGGGTAGGCTTGCCGAAGCATCTCCAGGTCATCGTGGACTGGATAGCAAGAGTGGTAGTCTTTGATGAGCAGCTTCTCTGAGAGGCCGTCCATCATCACAGCTAGGTAGTCTTCCACGAGGTTTGCTATACTGCCTCTGAAGAAAGACAATGACGTACATTTATAAAATAATAATAATAGTTGTGTTGTAATGGTTTAAATAATTTAAATAGGTATTGAGATTTATTTTAACGTTTCTAACTTATTTATTTATACTGTGTACACGTCTCTCATTTAATTCTTTAAGAAAAAAAGGGCTTGTCTTCGAATTTTTTTTTTTGTGTTGTCTTTTTTAACCCAAAGGTTAACTGGTAGAGAATGCCTTGTTGCATTAAGTCCGCCTATGTACCACTACTGTACATGGCAGTTTCCTTCACCTTTTTAAGAGCAGTGGTGATGAAATAAATTACACAAAGTAATGTAGTTGGCTGGGTTCGGACCTTCGTCTCGTAAGCCAGGGCCCCGATACTTGGCCACCAGTGCTCGTCACTTCTGCTACTAAATGTGATCAAACATAATGCAGTCAAGGAATAACAAAATTTTTAAAGTCTCACATAATAAACAATATAACATACTCACTCCCCACTAAAGATGGCACTCTTGTAAGCGGCAAGAATCTCTCTAAAAATATCGATAAGTTCAGCTCTAGCGGTATCGATGTGCCCCTCTATCTCTGTGTACGACACACTCGTCTGGTTTCCCGTCTCCTCCAGTTTCTCATATAAGAGCGGGATGCCGTATTCGTAGAGTTGAACTATACTGAAACAAAACTGTTAGGTGAGATTTCAAATACATATAAGAGTATTTTTGTCATAGAATAATGCGCTTTTTTTTTAGTGATGTAGAGTACATTTTTTTTTTGTTATTGTTAGGTTTGCGTTTGACCACAATCTCACCTAAATAGGTAAACACTTAGGCTGCAGGTATCATCGCGAATTTGATTTACATCACTAAAAATAAAGTACCGTATTCAATGAAAAAACTTTTTGGAACAAATCTGCTACCTTGGGAGGAGTCTCGGGTTGCAGAGTTGTTCCAAAAAGTCACCAAGAATTGCTCCAAAGAACACGGGTAGGAATAAAATCAGAGATGTTATGGAACTCCATAATTATAACCGAAACTATCGGATACCCGAAACAAGAATACATCTGTAGATAACCTGTAGATAAAAGAATACTCAAATATCGGTCAGTCCAAAAAATGAAGCTAAATTGCAAGTTCTAAAGCGTAGATCTCTATGGAGAAGAACGTGCAAGAAACTCCATGGATACTCGTTTAAATCATATTATGTGTTACATATAATGTTTGTTATTTGTTCCCACTTACCTAATAACAAAATTCGTTTTCCTAAATATAGCAACACTTTTGGGATATACTTCTATAAATAGCCTCATGGTCATACTGGTATCCAGCAGGTGTATGACGAGGTCCCTCAGCATATCGAAGGACAGTTTGTCGGGAGCTTTCGAGCTGGATGGACGTCTGATCTCGCTGAACCCTTTGAACGTCTCCGGGAGGTTCGGGGGCTCGTCGCTGTCGTAATCTTTGTTTACTTGTAGGATTATGTATTTGAAGGCCTGTGGATAATTGAAGGTTAAGGGTAATTTAGACACAATTACGGCCCGTTCACGCCCTTGGCGATGAGAGCGGTAGCTTAATGCGGGGCGGCGAGCGGTAAGATCTAAAGTGTGAAAATATTTGAAGCACGCCACGAGACGCCGCTCATAGCGCCACGCCTCCGATTACCGATACCGCCCCGCTCGCCGCGCTCGAGCCGCTAAGACCGGGTCGTAGTTCAGCTACACAGGTGGCAACACCGAATTGCATATTCATTAATTACAATTATATTACATTTTCTTATCCACCTCTCCAATGATGGTTTTATATGGCAGAAAAGTATGAAAGCACAGGAAAATGCGATTCGGTGTGGCCAGATGTAACTCAAACAAAAATATTAACCGTCACAAATGACGCAAGTGGGAAAAAAACCGGGCAAGTGCGAATCGGACTCTCGCACAGGGTTCCGTACAATCTTACCTATGAAAACGGTTCGATTCCGAGTTCGAATCGAGTTAGAGAGAAAAACGTTTTTTTTTTGTAACATAACTACAAATTTGCAGTTTTCAGATTTTTTTTTACTATACTTGTGCTATGAGACCTTGCTTGATGGCAAATTTCAGCAAAGTCAACGGTAAGTACCCTATAAATGTTGATTCCCTTGAGAGTGACAAAATACCATTGCGGTCATTTCTGCCTGAGTGATCAGGCAAAAAAAAATTCGCTAGAATCCTGCGGTTTGGCGCTTTGGACCCCTGAACCCTTTGAAGTTTTCGTTCCGAGTGCAAGCAAAAATGAACTTAGCGATGATCAAGCGGAAGTGTCTCTGATGGTACAATAAAGAATTAAGAAAGATTACACTACATACCTCTTTAACAAATGCAACAGCGGCCACAGCATCGCCCTCATACCTGGGCTGCAGCCCGAACACGCACTCCAACACCCTGGCCACATGCCTACCATTGTCCACGCCGTACGTCAGACACAGGTCCCATATGATCGGTATCGTGAATATGAACTTGTTGTAGATTAGCTCCGCCATGTATTCTTTACTCATCCATTGTGTCTGGAACAGAATGATAATAATCAGAAGGCAATCAATGTAAACAAACTGTTCATAAGACGCTCAAATGCAAGCTCATTAATTTTTTTTTTTTCAGTACATGTAGTAAACTGGACCATCTACCCAAATTTTGAATACTGGCAAGTATACATTTTGGAAAATTAATCTACACTAGCTAGCAGCTAGAGGCCGGAAATCAGGATCGAATCAGAATCACGGCGGGGCGGCAAAAGCGCCGTTGCCTGATGCGGTAGCATTACTACTTTGCAGCCTCGTCCTTTGCTAGCATTACTACTTTGCAGAAGGAGGCGACCGCCTGCCACTGATCCTCGCTCTGGACCATGGCCTGAATCAAGGCCCGGCGCGAGAGGTCTCCGCCACTGATCGCCCCCACAAGGGCACGGCGGCCATATGGAGCTGAGGGTAGAGGAATCGAAGATTATTACGATTAGAAGATTATAATTCCATACCTTACTCTCCTTATTAGTAACCAGTCTACTGAAGACGATGAGCACAGCTTTCCGTATGTCCTCATACAGCTTCTGAACCTCCCTGCTCTCGTGGGGGGAAATGTAGGGGGGCGTAGCTTCCTGTAGGAACGACACCAGGGAGTCCATGCACAGGGGGTGGTAGAGGATTGTACTCCAAAACCTAGAAAGAAGCAGATTTGACCTAACAATAATGTCTGTCTGGTTGAGTGGTGGCCCAAAGGGTTCACCGCGACTTTGGGACTCTAATGGCAACTGAAGGGTAGATTTTAGTCATTTATTACTTTGTCTTATTTATTTTATTTAAAGCTATTGGCACACCACACCGTTGCCGACTTCTGTTAGTCATTATTGTTACCGGCCCGCGCTGAAAACCAACGCTGTGGCGTGTGGACACAGCATTTTGTCCGTTGCGTCCGTTGTCCGGCGTTGCGTACTAACTACCTACAGGTCATTGGACTCGCTCAGCTGACGTTTTCTTAAAGAAATTAATTTCGTACATGCGTAAATTAATAAGAGTTTAAAAAAAAAGGCTTTTAAATTTTATCGTTACAAATCGATAGTGTTCCATGTACCGGATCGACCCTCCACGGGATTAAGACGATCAAAATAGCGGTGTATATTAAAAGTAAAGTTCAGTTTAGGTCGTAAAATGGATCGCGTTAAGAGCTCGTGGTAGACCTAATTTTATTGCTTACCTATAATGTTCTAAAGTTAGCAGCCACTTGACGTCTTCCAGGTAGGCTTCCATCTTGACCTTCCATGTGTCGACCGCCCCCAGGACTATGGTGCTGCCAGATGGGGGGCGTTCGTATATCGTCAGCTCTCGCTTCTCCACCCAATATGGGTCCTGTAACAATCAATTTATCCTTGTTTATTTTTGTGCGATATTTTTGTACTAAGTACATATATTTTTGTACTAAGTACATATATTTTTGTACTAAGTACATATATTTTTGTACTATATTTTTCCCTGTAAAAAATTGTTACACATTATTTTTTTAGGGTTCCTTACCCAAATGGTAAAAACGGGACCCTATTACTAAGACATCGCTGTCTGTCTGTCTGTCTGTCTGTAACCAGGCTATATGTCAAGAACCGCGATAGCTAGCCAGTTGAAATTTTCACAAATTATGTTTTTGTGAAAATTTCAACTGACTTGTTTGTGTTGCTATAGCAGCAACAATAACAAATACTAAAAACCAAAATAAAAATAAAAACTTTAATATAACCGACTTCAATGATAAAAAACACTGAAAAGTATCAAATAACTTTAATTTTGGAAGTCGGTGTTTCTATAATAGTTTAGTCTCTTCGTTATTTAACACCGTTTTCCAAAATTAAAGTTATTTGATACTTTTCAGTGTTTTTTATCATTGAAGTCGGTTATATTTTTTTTGTAAAAAGTTTTTTTTATTTTACACTTTTTAGTTATGGTACCACCACTAAAAAGTACCCCTCAGTCAAACTTAAATTCCTTATAGTCAGAGCGCATCTCATAACGGTTCTAATAATCCCAAACACGGTTAGATTACATTAATTTACCTTTCGGCTTCATCATCAGATCTGTTCGATATATCCTCTCCCCCTCTTCTTTCAAACAGTCATTAGACTAGATGCTGATAATCCCGGCTGTAGCATCAGGCCAGATTTATGTCAACATTGCAATGAACTTAAAATTTAGTCCTGTTTAAAATGAGCCCAAACACGACTATGGTGCTGTAATTTCAAGGTTTGTACTTTTCCTGATGCTCCTGGCTTCAGCATCAGGTCTCTATGTACTTCGGTGTTCTTTATTAGCAGTACGTTTATCCACACATCGAGCCGTTTTCAATGAGCCTAAACTCGATATATCTGCTGTTTGTTATCGAGGACTTACTCGTACTCTGCAGACTATCCTGACTGCAGCATCAGGTCATGACTTGATGATCATGAGACCAAATGTGGCAAATGCCCTATCAAACATCAAAACAATTTACTAAAACAGTCCTTGCCTGTTCGAGTAACTTCTTACTGTTAAGGAGTTGTACCTTCCATCATCAGCCCAGCTACCTGAGATGGTGACGACTATACGCAAATACACAAGATACTTCATAAAATATGCGAAAATCAATAAGTGAGCCTATAAAATTTGAAGGTTGCCCTCGATTTCTCCAAGATCCCATCATCAGATCCTAATTTGGTGATAATGGGACCACCTCAGAACTATCTACTTTCGAACAAAAAAAGAATTTTGAAAATCCGTCCACATTTGGGGGAGTATTCGACGAACAAACATACAAAAAAAAAAGAAAAAAAAACATACAAACAGCCGAACGTAGTACCTCCTCCTTTTTGGAAAGTCGGTAATGAATAAGATAAAGAGGGCGTCCCATACAACAAACGCGTTTTTTTGCCGTTTTTTCTACGGACGGTACGGAACTTTGCGTGCGCGAGTCCGACTTGCACTTGCCCAGTTTTTTATTTTTTCAAAAACAGTTTGCAATCCTAGGTTGAGCGCTCTTAATTACTCATTTCCTGCAGACATTTGTTCTAACAATAACTACAAAAAAAAACACTGTAATTCCATTTGAATAAGCGGGAACTTCCTCAAACAGATGTAATGCAATTTAATTGTTCTGGGGGATTACAAATAACTATGCATATGATTTACAAATAAGTGCATCCGGCTCAGTCATAAAGTCGCGGAGTTCCCCTAACAAATCAAAATACTAAGCGTTCCAAATGAGAATAGGATCGATTGCAAGTTGTGACGTCACGATTCACTGTTGTGACGTCACGATTCACTGTCAAAATTGAGGAACTCAGAGATGAGTAAAATTGAAGAACTGGATTCAGATTAAACTTTTTTCGTTCACAGTTCGTAAATAAATTAAATTTTTCGTAAAATAGTTTAAGTTTAAAAATTTATTTCCTCGATTTGTCAGTAAATTGTGACGTCACAACATGCAATCGATCCTATTCTCACCTGGAACGCATTGTAGGTATACTTAGTCATAATCATCATCATCAGCCTTTTTAATGTTCCCACTGCTGGGACTCAGGCCTCCTCTCTAGGAGAGTGAATGGACCGTTAACCACCACGCGGGCCCAGTGCGGCCTTGTGAATGTCACATGTCTCTGAATTTTTGGTTCCAGGACATGCCGGTTTCCTCACGATGTTTTCCATCACCGTTTTGAGAGCAGTGATGATGAAATAAATCACACAAAGTAATGCGCCTGGCTGAGTTCGAACCCGCGACTTACAACTCGTAAGTCGGGGCCGTTACCATTCGGCCACCACTGCTCTAGGTATACTTAGTAGATACCTCAATTGTATGCATTGTTAATGACTGCATATATATGTGCATGTAATTGCATCCTGCTTCATGATAAGATCAGGGAGTTCCCCCTATAAAAAACAAATGCACTTCATAGGTACCTAAACTTTTATGCATTGATAATGACTTCATAAAGGTATGCAAGCAAATGCATTCAGGGAGTTCCCATAGACTGTATTTTTAAACATGTTAATAAACAGTGTTGTCTGATAACCCATAAATATGAGTTATAGATAATAAATATTTTATTAACTAAAATTAATAAAATATTAATTATTTATTATTCTTTATTCTTAACTAGCCTTTACCCGTGACTTTGCTCCCGCTCTACCCTACTATACTTTACTCTACCCTGCACTACCCTACACTACCCTAATTTCCTTTTTTTCATTTTCATAAGAACCCTCTCCTCACAATAACAAACACAACAAAAGAAGAATTAGCAAAATTGGTTCAGCTGTTCTCGAGATTTGCGCTTAGCAACCCATTTAGCAATTCATGTTTATATTATAGATAGATATGATGCTGTCAGCTTGTTTTACTCTATTGAATTGTTTTTTGTGAACAAACTACCTATTCAATGAGGTACGGCAAACTGAGAGTAATCCCTACTAATATTATAAATGCAAAAGTAACTCTGTCTATCTGTCTGTCTTGTTACGCTTTCACGCAAAAACTACTGAACGGATTTAGATCAAATTTGGTAGGTAGGTAGAAGAGACACTGGAATAACACATAGGCGCATTTTAATTACTTTTGGTTAATTCATTAAACCCCAAGCGGACGCCGGCATTCACTCTGTCATTGTCTTTCTATTGTATCTCTAATTACAGTATTCTAAAAGTAATGGTCAGCAACTCAGTTGTATCTGTGTTCAAAACTCCATTACTAGGCTAGAAAGTACTTCATTAGTTTATCAATAGTACTCTGTGATGTTGTCAAGGCCATAATCAATTAAACCATATTTACAATCTGTTCTCTATGTAAGTACAGATTTTTTAAACTTGCAAGTTTTATGAAAGTTGTAAGTGCATATAGGGTGCAAGGGATATATATCGGCATAATACTGCATATGCCTTGAATAACCGGGCGATCCCCGACTAACCAAATAGATGCACATATTTCACAACATTGTGCTTCACATTGAAACATGCACTTACCAACGCCTTGATCTGCTGCACAACGCCCGCATTCGTCACAGACAGTGTTAACTTCTCCACAGGCAAATTCTCAGGGTTCTGTAAAAGCATTTTAATTTATAAATAAAGATTGCTCGTCTCACTCTAACACAAGTTTATGAACTAAAAAAAACTTACGGAAAATTCAACATATTTATTTGACATTTCTTTTCTATAAAAGTTCAAAATTATTGTTGATGATTCGGCAGTATTTTCAGCTGATTTGTCGACGAAAAGTGGTTTCGAGAAATAAAATATTGCGGATATCGTGTGGTGAAAATATCGAAACCATGAAATCGTCGACGAGTCCAATTTTTGACTTTTCTTCTTTGAACAGTGCTGCCAACAGTTAATCTAGCTTTCCACCAGATTCGAAACCAGCAGAAAAACACTACGAAACAAAAAGAAATATCATTGGATGAGGTGCTACAATATATGAAAACTAGCTTTTTCCCCCAGCTTCACTCACGTTAAATTCCTAAAAAAGTAGTTTATGTCACTCTCCATCTCTTCAACTATTTCCACTTAAAAAATCACGTCAATTCGTCACAAACAGACACACACTTTCCCATTTATAATATTAAGTATAGATTATCGTTGAAAAATTTATCTACCGTCAAACCAGCCACATTATTCTTATTTTTTTGGTATATTTCTTTGACTCACTGCTGAAAAAATAAATGCTCCACTCCTTCCATCTTTCATGGGCCCGCGTTTTTCCTTTTAGTTCTAATCAGTCCGTTTCGCCATCTCCTTCATGGGCTCAATCTCTCGTACAGTTTCAAAACAAACCTATTACCTGTATGGTGGTTCTCGGGTGGAGCGGGAGCGGGATGGCGTGTCAGACTTTTACTAACTAAGATCACACCTATATTCTTTCAGTTGCCTTTTGCGATCTAGGACCACAAAATGCCACGAATATCCTTTTCAGAAGCTTTCCCATGGCCCTAGCTGATCCTTGATTATAAGATATTTTTATCTTATTAGATAAAGCATTAAAAAAAATAAAGGCTCCTAAGTATGTCACAGTATTTTGTATGTATAAATATTTGTTACTCTTCCACGCAAAAACTAATGAAATAATTTTAATGAAACTTTTTAATAATCTTTAATAATCTTTAACACATAAGCTCAAAATATCTATATAAATTATATTTACGTACTAATCTTACGCAAATAAAGTCGCGTGCACCAGCTATTATGTAATTAATAAACTAACATGAAGTTTTTTTTATCTAGACCTTACTGTCCCATTGCTGGGCTAAGGCTTCCCCCAAGTCCTTTCAAACTTTCTTCTGCAAATTATGAAAAAAAAAATTTTTGAACCCTAAAAAATGCCGCAAACCACTAAAAATAATATTCCACCACTGTACTTATGTAAGGTCGAAACCACCAATTTTAGTGGAGAATCCACTAAGTGGCAACACTGCATTGATGGCATTTTAATACCAAAACTGACGTTGACAGCTTTAGGATCGTTCAGAAATATGTCATAAGTACTTTTTAATATATTTATTGTAAACCATAAAATAATTAATTCTAGATATAAACTTAAATTAATTAAAACTAACTTAAAAAATTAAAATAAAACCCTAGAGAACTAAAAAAAAAAAAATGGCAATTTAATTGCCATTCAGCGTGGCAATGCCGCCAGCCTTTTGGGTACATTACCAGTCGACAGCGATGCGGAGGAATTTTTCGACGCCTTACATTAACATAAGTACTTAAACTAAAAATACTTTTTTTTTAATTATCGTGATATAATCCTGTTGCGTTCTACTAAACTAGTATTTAAAAGAAAAAATAATTATCAGGAAACAATCATCACATGGAAAGATTTTTTAATTGGTTTTTAAATAACCTACCTTGTTTCCAATAAAAAGGGGAAAAGAACACACTTTCGAAAAAAGACTAAAGAGTCAAGACTTTCTCACCTGTTGACTGGATACCAGTCAAAAAGATCTACCTATACCTAGGCGCTAAGTAAATCCCAGTCAGTGCGTACGCGGCCTAATTTTGGTAAGCGGGTTAATTCATCGCATTGTGTTGGTAACCCTAATTTAAATGTCAATGTCACTGTCACTATAAGATAACGTTTGTCGCGTAGTTTTGAATTTCTTGTAAACAAATACCATATTTTAGCTTCTAGCCATGAACAAATCGGCTTCTGATTCCAAAATAAAGAAAACACTGCTTAGAAATTATGAACTTAAAGTTAAACCATCGACACGAAGATCAGTTGTACATGATGTCGCTTCGTCTTCAAATTCGGTTTCTAAAAAATCAACGCGTGTCTCGCAGAAAGAAAATGAATTAAATGAGCCAACTTTGTGTTCGAGCGGAGTAATCGCTACTTATTTATCTGACTTGAAGAAACTTAATCCGCCTCCACTTTCATCAGAGGATTTAAATGTAGACAGAGGACAACTATGTGCAAAAGTACGTTAAAAGAGTCAATATGGGATACTAGCTTCTACCTGCGGTTTCGCCCAAAACAAATTGCTGTCTCAGTAACAAAGAATTTTTTTTAAAGAGGAGTTCTGCTGGTGAAGAATTTTTTTAATTAGTCCAATTGTTTGAGTTTATTCATTACAAACATACAAATTTTACTAAATACAAATAAAATAATATTAGTATAGAATTAGGTGAGCAAGTTTTTGGTAGTATGGAGACAATCTATTAATTCACTAGCTGCTACCAGCGGCTTCGCCCGCGTGATAGCAGAAAATTATCCCAAGCGAACATACTTCCGGGATAAAAAGTATCCTATGTCCTATTCCAGGACATGGTCTATCCGTGTACCAAGTTTCATCAAAATCGGTTTTGGCATTTAACCCTTCAGATACCGTCAATTAGAGACACAATAGTAAGACAATAGATGCGCGCCACCGGTGGTCGCTTGGGGATTCATGAATTAAGCGTGAAGATGTAACAAACAAATACACTTTCACTTTTATAATATTAGTAAGGATTAACTCTTCAGATACCGTCAATTAGGGACACAATAGAAAGACAATGACAGAGCAAACACCGGCGTTCACTCTCTCATTGTTTTTCTATCGTGTCTCTAATTACGGTATTCTAAAGTTTAATAGTTTCACTCTTGCCTTTCATCATCATCATCATCATTTCAGCCGACAGACGTCCATTGTTGGACTTAGGCCTCCCCCAAGTGTCGCCACAATGATCAATCCTGTGCGTCCCACATCCATCGGATTCCCGCAACCTTCACCAGGTCATCGGTCCACCTTGTAGGAGGACTCTTGTCTTTATTCTCTAGCAAGTCATAAAATATGTTTCATAAAAACAGTAATTTTATCTTTTCCTTATTTTACAGATGACCAAAAAACTCAATTTCCAGTTCAATGACAGAATATACAATAACCTCATTGAGTTAAACGCAAGTGTGGAGAACCTAAAAAGTAAAAAAGATAGAAGATCATCAAGCACTGCACTGCTAAAGAAAGATCTTGAACCAAACATTGAAGACTTCTATGAAGATGAAAAGGAAATTGATTCTCCACCGAGCATTCCAATTTCAAAACCTAAGTTTAGAACAATAAAAAAAGTTGATGATGGCCGTTTACACAAATTAGTTGCAGCTTTTGAGGATTTATGACTTTTAATTGTTTATATATATCATCAAATTATTTTGTTATTGTGTTAATTTTTGACTATTATAATATTTTGGCTTATTAAAACATGTATTTCATTAAATAAAAATACCCACTTAATTATTTTTTTCTCAATGAAGACTTATCTGAACTGTAAATGATAACAATATTATAGGTATTTAAATAAGATAGATCTTTAGAACAAAAGATGTTGCCAATATTCCATTATTTACCAAAGAATATATCAAATTATCGATTAACGTATTTTAAAAAGTTAAAGAAAAAAGAATACGAAATGGCAGTGATATGAAATACTGCTTTTCATAATCGATTTGTTTGATTTTCTACAATAAGTTGGCTACCCAGTGAAGTCTTCTGCACGGGGAATACGCCCGCCCACGTTTTTGCTTTTAAAATCTAAATATATTTCAAATCCATTTCGAGGGATTTACCCCGCAATAAATCACCATCCATAAGAAATACTGCATGGTGAAAAAATATTTACCGCATTGGCAATACATACTGATATAGTAAATAATATAAAGAGTAGGTTCTGATAATGACTTTATTCTTGATCAGTGCTTCCGAACGCAAACACGCGCCGGCTCGCTCGCTCTGAAAGAAAGAGATGTTGATACATCCATCTCTTCTTTCACCCGCATTTTGCCAATAATTTCGTTTCATTCAGTCAACTTCCGACGTCAAATCAAAACGGTTGTGCGCCAAGTTCTCAGTGGGAATTAACTCAATAAAATATTTTTGCTCTTTTAAATTAGAAATAAAAAGAAGTAGCCATGGCCGAAACTGAAATAATATCTAGTAGTGAAAATAATGACCAATTTTTCGAGGGTGTTGAAAAGCTCATCGAAATTTGGTTTACACCGGCGAAAAATGCGGATTTAAGAAAAATCACTCGGTGAGTATTATTTTGACTGATGTTCGTGTCCTACCTGTACATTACTGGTAAATAATTACGTAATTAGTCGCTAAGTATTTAGGTTACCGGCAGAAGTTGTATTTCTATAACCTAAACATTGAAAATCTTGAGAAGTAAACTCGAAGAATTGCGGTCATTCTTTTGTCGTGAAATTAGAAGTTTTTTGGTAATTCATAACTGGAATATTATTTGAATTTGTGTTTGTTGTGTGTGTTTGTAGTTTGTTGTTATGGAAAGTTCTGGAATCAGCTGTTCCGATTTATCGGCTATTGGGTGCCGGCCGGCTCGTCCGGCAGCCGTGGTTGGCTTGTGCGGTCTTGGGTCGGGCCCGTCAGGCGCGCGTGTTTTGAAACCATTGGAACATTGTGTATCAATAGACTCAGGTCAAGCAAAAAAAAAGTATTTTTAGTTGATCTGAGGGTCAGTGGGTAGCCTTAGGGGCGAGCCATAGACAACAAGACTAGTCTTAGGACTTAGTAGATTCCCTTTCAGGACCTCTTTATTTGTCTTCTAACCTAGTTTTATTATAGTGCATAATGTAACTTAGGTACTTGTATATAAGGTTTTCACAAAAGGCGTTGTATCTCCCCACAAATGAAAATGTTTTATTTATTCTCTCCTAGATAGGAGGCCTGAGTCCCAACAGTGGGAACATTATAAGGCCGACTATGCTATGCTAACAACTGTATTAACCGTACCATATAATTTTAAAAAACATTGTCATGTTAGCATAAAATCTTGCTAGATTTCCAGTATTGTTTAGAAAGTTTACAACACAATTTTATTCTATTCTTTTATGTATTAAAAATTGGTTTGTAAGGCTTATCCTATAAAATATAATTCACACAACGGTTCTAGTTATTTAAAATGCTACTGGCAGTAGAGTAAATAATCCTTGCAATTCACCAGTTATCTAAACTTGAGCTCCATCAAGGTAGATGGGAGACCAACAACCAGACCTACTTAAAAAATTGAGTCTTGTGTACCATTGACTCTCTTGTCTTCAATTAAAATTGAGTCTTTTGTACCATATGACTCTGTTGCTATCCATAAAGATTGCGTCTTTTAAGACTTTCTTACTATCAATCAAAATCCAATCAAAAACCATAGTAAAAACTGATTCTTGCATACCATAGGACTCTCTTGCCACAATAGGGTGTAAAATCATTACAATATAAAAATTTTGTTGCAGCCAACAATGGGAGAATGTGCTCAAGATAGTGCGTTGTGAAATCATCTCTTTCACCCAGAGCGAGCAAGTCGACGCCTATGTACTGAGGTAAGTGGTTTATTACATTTAGATTTAATATTAACTATTACATTTATTAAATGAAAAAGTAAAACCACAAGAAAAACGAAGCAGTCAAAATATGTAAGTACTAATAAGAAATCTAAGCCATGCTTATTAATTTATGACAAAAAGAATTAGAGACGGAGAGAGAGTACCTACATCATTTTTTTTTCAAATCCTACAGTCATAAAAGGATAAAGAAAATAATAAAAAATACGTGTAAACAAAAATGTAATAAAACCAATATAAAAAAACTTTATAGCCACTTATATTTTTGAAACATCATGTGATTTGTAATACATAAAACAACCAAGAACTACCTACTATAAAACTATTATTATACCTAAGAATTAGTTACCTACCTACCTAAATCTGAGAAGGTATGTAATAATCAAAGTCGCACCAAATGTGACCAATTGTATGACATAATTTTTGACTGTACAGTGTACAGTCAGGGAACATAAAAGTTCGTCACATGTGCGTAGTAAAACGACAAGGTATTTTTGTTAGTTTTAACTTTACTAAAGTGTTATGGAGCCGAGTGCTGCAATGACTTGCAAAGTCATCGTGTATCAATCGAACGACTTTTCTCAATACGCTTACAAAGCAATTAATAAACGGGGGTTGACCGGTGCTTCATGGGAGTCGACGCGCGCCTAGCCTGTTACGATAAAATATGTAATAAAAATATGGCGTGGGAGAGCACGCGCATTTTTCTGCACTAGTACGGAAAACAGTCTATTGCGTGCTTAAAAGCGGTGAGCTAAGAGCGGGTTTTCAAGTAGGTGTATTGAAAAATAAATATCACAATAAGCCTTAGGTAGATAAAAAGCGTCTACCAATTCAGTTTACATGTTGTAACTTCACTAATACCTAAAACTAAAGTAAAACGCAGCATATAAAATATGTTTATGTTACGGAAAATAATTATTACAGTAGAGGTATTTATTACTCATACTCCGGCGCACCGGGTCACTGTCACCGATACCTTATCGTAATCGATCATAATTACATAATAGTTATCATATTTCGTTCGGTTAGCGTTAAAGATTAACCTGAAACCTTAGTTTAGTAATTTTTCCGTGTAATAAATAACTTGTCCAAGCTGCAATATTTATGTCGGCATTTTAAAAGTACCAGGGAAAAATAACAGGAAAGAGTATTACAGTAAATAATACCAGGGACGTTCTTTTACGAACCTTTATCGGTTTCTATACTGACAATCGCTTGTTGGGTGTCCCCTTGAAAAATAATGCAAAATATAGTACCTTTTTACGCTTGAATTTTTTCGTCTTTTAGTAAAATAGATGTAACTATTTATTTAAAGGCTTTATGTATGTAAATATTATTTTTTTGCGCTATAGGGCCAACGAAATGGAAACGGATCGATGATTGTCTATAAAAAAACTTAACTCTCTTCAAAGTACTCCATTTTTCGAAACTAGTATCTTGTAGTTATTCTAAACTAGATGAAATTGCCAATTCACAATTTGTGATACTTATTAAATGATTACATTTTAATATATTCTACTTTTAACCCTCCAAAATCGATTTGTATAGTATGTTCCCGCCCGACATACGTTGACATTTGTATCAACCCTACTTGTATAAATAACTGCCAAATTATTGGCCCCTGTTCCTTGTACGGGAGTTCCAAAAAATACAATCCTTCCTTTTCGGCATCACCATAATTGGCTAAGAATAGCATAGCAGCATAACACTGTCAACGGTGCCGCAGTTTTTGTAACAGTTCTAACCTTGACCTTGGAGACACCGGTTTATTTTGCAAGCAGTGGAGCATTCTTTATTTGGTAATAAATCTAGTCCGTTTGTCCAGTTGGTGGCATCGTTGTAAGCTGTCTTTGTTGTAGACTGACTTGAATTGAATAGGGGCTCTTTTTGACTGTCGCTAAGTCTAAAATGTTGATCAAATTGGCCCTACTAAACTTGTATTATTCAGGTCATAATATTCGATCGTGTAGCTTTAACGTATGAATACGATGTTATAATCACTTTGTTATACAATCGGGATGACTCATAATATAATCTGTATCTAATTTATTTCACATACTATATCCAATAATTGCAATAAGTTGTCTAGTTAATAGCTACATATTATGTTTATTTACCAACTCAAGGAATGTTTTATGTACGTGTTTGTACTCCTACACGTGGCTTCGAATGGAATTACCGACTGACGGTTGATATCGATTTGCGTGGCTTACTCTGTATGAGAAAGTGATAAAGGCAATTTTCACTCGCAGCAAGTTAGACGCCAGGTAAAATACATTCAGTAATTCAAGCATTTTATGGACACATATGACAATCATACCGTAAGAGTTACGCACTTGAGACTTGGACACGCTATGTTAAAATGAAAGTAATTTTTTCTTTGAATTGGGAAATTATCAAATTACTTTTTCCGCTCTTGGTGAAGCGACAGGGAGAGATCAGACTTTTACTGGCTAAATTCCCCACCTGATACCTTCAGTCGCCCTATGCGTTCCAGAGTCGCGGTAAATCTTCAGCCCATCAACTACGCAAAGGCGGTTTTCAAAGCCATAATTAATTTACCAAAATTGCGGCAGAAGCCATAACATTTTGCGTAGGGAGGGATGATGATGTGGGCGCGTGCTTTGTGTCCTATAAATCAATAAATACCGCCGTAGTTAGAGCTCTAAGAACTTTATACTATGTAGTCCTTCGTTCCAAAGATTGGGAATGAGGATTCCCCTTTGGCATGTTTAGATGGCACCTTTAATTCATGAATCCCCAAGCGACCACCGGTGGCCGCGCATCTATTGTCTTACTATTGTGTCTCTAATTGACGGTATCTGAAGGGTTAAGTATTCTCCTACTTAAAGGTGCCAAAGGTATGAATGCTCACTTTTAAAGATAAAAAACGAATAATATCAGAACCTAACTTACCCCAGCAGGCTATTTTTAGTCCATCTAGACATTTGCTTGCTGGTATTTTATCGATTTTATTCGCTTCGCCAGCCAGAACGTTGTTAGCGCTGAAAATAAGCACCTGACGCTAAGAAATATTTCCATTTGTAAAATAGAAAAATACATTCTTGCTTGGTAATGTTTTGTTCTAGTAACTTTATTAGTAATGGTAAGGTCTAATAATTATGTATCTGTAAATATCGTATATTACATAATAAATCAAATGTTGCGGAAAATTGATATTATCGGTAATTAGTCATGAAATTCGATAGTTGTAACATAGTTTAATTAGGCGTCGTATTCCGTTTTGTGACCCAATTGTAGGCCACTGCAATTGCATTGTATCATTATAGGCCTGTACCTAAACACATTTCTGTGTTACATAGGTCTAATTATTAAACTAGAATATTATTATATAACTTTATTGCACACCTTAATCTTAATAGAGACAAATATTTACAAATATAAGTGTACAATAGGAGGTTTTATTGCACAGGGCAATTTAAACTTAAAAAAAAAAACTTTGTTACATATTAAGTCCATCGAAAAGTTGTCTGGTAGTAATTGCCCTGTGGCTAGTTAGCCATTAGTGTTCCACTGCTAGGCAAGGGCCTACCCAAGTCTTTCCAAAATTTCTTCTCTTGCGCTGTCTCTAAAACAAAGTTTTATGTAACTTATAATATACGAGTAGTTCAAAAGAGTGTCCATGGAGTTTCTTGCACGTTCTTCTCCATAGAGATCCACGCTTTGAAACGTGCAATTTAGCTTCTCTTTTTTGACTGACCGACATTTTGACAATTCAAATGCCTGTAATTAGTCTATTTGGAACATATTTGGAATAAACGTTTCTGATTTTCGTACAAGATTTTAGAGAACCGAATGTTATCTTCATTGATCATCCAGCTTTGGCAAGTTGTCTGTTAAAATTAATATCATTTTGTATACTGAATTTACCTGTAGGAAAACTGTAACGTATTTTTTGCAAGAATCATCTGAATATGACGCGTACTGCAAATACAAATGCATTATTGCCTGTCAGTGTATCTGTTCATTTCTTGTGATTTATGGTTGAATCGACCCCTAGGACACCTGCTCGGGCCGTGACCTTGGGCATTAGAGGGTTAACGTCAACTGGTTGTTAGGGCTGCATGCAAAGGGTTAATATATGTATCGTTATTATGACGTGGATTAATAAAGTTGCGACTAAATGGTTATTGTACGTATGTTTAATATAAGTAGTTTGTCAATTGGAATATAGTGAATTGGGTTAATTTATATAGATCTGGTTACGCGGAGAATTATTGCGGTAATATAAGTCGCATAGATTTCCTTGCAAACGTTGATTTATGATCATTTGATCATCATTACCTCGGATTACACTTACTAAGTATGATATTTGGTGACACATGTGTAGCTAATAATGTGTATTAAAATTTTTGATCATGATTATAAAAAAAAAATGATGATTACATGTTCAACTAGTATCTCAGGAACTACTAGTTCGAATTGAAACATTCATTTAGTGGTAGATAGCCCAGATATCGAGGAAGACTATAAGCTATATAACATCACGCTACGACTTACAGGAGTGGAGTAGTAACCAAAAACGCGTTTACTTTCCGCGTCTATCTGTTTATCCTCTCACTCATAAACCACGCAACTGATTTTGATGGATATTACCTATAATTATATATATATGTATCTATGTAGGTAAGTATATAATTTGCCATTTGTCATTAGTGACATGTAGTAAAAACAATGCCACTTTTCGTTGTAATTTTATAACTCGAGAACGGCCTCACTTATCCAAACCAAATGTTTAGGCTTTGTTCGGACTATTTAGTACATGGTTTATGTGAAGTTTGGTAGGGTAGATTAGTGTAGAGTAGGATAGGGTAGGGTATAGTAGGGTGGAGTAGGGAAGAGCGAGAGCGACGCCGCGCGGGCAAAAGCTAGTGGTTTATAAAAATAAGAGAGACACTTTTCAGTGACTTACGAGTGATTTTCTCTATTGTAGTCTATAACCTATAACCATTGCTGCCAAATTGTGATTATAATATAATATTACACAACTATTACACAACGTCATCTAATCCCAAGCTAAGCAGAGCTTGTGTTATGGGTACTAGACAACTGATAAACATACTTATATATTTCTAAATACATACATAATATAGACAAAACACACCCAGACACAGAACAAATGACCTTGCTCATCACACAAGACATTTGTCCTGGGTGGGAATCGAACCCACGACCTCCGGCATAGCAGTCAGGGTCACTAACCACTAGACCAACAGGCTAGTCATGTTTATAGATTAGCTGGAGTAGGTACCTACACAGTTACACACACATTCAATCCTGTTTCTATGTTTTTGGTTTTTATATTCGGCAAAATAAACACGTAACAAAATTATGCAAACGTTCGATTAAGGAAAATGAAAAAACCTTCAAGGATATTAAAAAAAGCTAAAAATAATTATTTGCAACTTTATTTTTAGCCGTGCGGTTGTTGATGTATAGATCCGTAATATTATTGTCAAGACAACTGTCTTCATTCATACCGTGATATTATTATGACGTATTTTATTGCTTGTATTAAAACAGCTGCGCTGATCTGATATACTTTTACTGTCAAGGTTGGCATAATGACAGTAAATCTACACTAATATAATAAAGAGGTAAAGTTTGTTTGTAGGAGGTAGGCAATCTCTGAAAGCACTGGACCGATTGCTAAAATTTTTTCACCGATAGAAAGCTGCTTTATTCCTGAGTGACATAGGCTATATTTTTTCACCGATAGAAAGCTGCTTTATTCCTGAGTGACATAGGCTATATTTTTTCACCGATAGAAAGCTGCTTTATTCCTGAGTGACATAGGCTATATTTTTTCATCGATAGAAAGCTGCTTTATTCCTGAGTGACATAGGCTATATTTTTTCATCGATAGAAAGCTGCTTTATTCCTGAGTGACATAGGCTATATTTTCTATACGCAGGCGAAGCTGCGAAAAAAAATAAAACTTGAGTTTAATTTTAAAATATATTTTGACGAGTGAAGAGTAAGGTCGAGTAATTAAACGGCTAAGCGAAAGTACTTTAAGAATAATTTTACTAACACTGCCTAACCTTTTCATTCGTTTAGTGTACATTGCTTACGACGAATTTTCGAACGTTTCGACAGTGTTAAACGTCTATCTACACTAATATTATAAAGAGAGTAAATTTGTATTTTTGTGTGTATGTTTGTAATGATTCTGACAGCCACAAGCTGTCGCGCGGTTCAGCTGGTTTTTGCGGCAACTTTGATCTTTTTTTTGTGGCTGCTTCTGGCGTTTTTTTGTGGCGACGTTTTTTTGAGGCCCGTGTGCTTCTAGTTCTAGTTTAATCCTCTAATCATTTAGCACTCAGAAAAGTATCCACTACGGATGGGGTAAAAAAAGAAATCGCGGAATACTACTCAATAACGGTTGTGTACCATTTGTATCAATATTTTGCTACTTATCTCAGCTATTTTACTCTGACACACATTACACCAGACCCCCCCCCCTTACTTAGTCATAACTACCTACTATTGTAATATTCGACATTGTTATCCAGTACTAGAGTTCGTTAGCTTCGAAATACGACGTATGTATTTACAGCGTCACCAACTGGTAAAATCCCTTTACAGTACGCCCGACGGATCTTGGCGAGCCTGAACATATAGGCGCATTTCTCTCTCTCACGACACGCAATCAAAAGTTATGAGTTTACATGTGGATGGATGGAGGGCGAGAAAAGATGGATGGATTGTGTGAGAAGTGATATGAAAGAAAAGGGAGTAAGTGATAGCGTGACGAGTGACAGGACAGAATAGAAGGAAAAACGTGTTGCGCCGACCACAAATAAAACGGGACAAGGGTAGAAAGAAGAAGATGACGTCACGCAAGCCTATGTTCAGGTTCGCCAAGATCCATCGGGCGTACTATACTAAGATACTGTGTGAGATGCCCTATTGCTGTGGCTGTCTGTACCTTTCAAGGTTCGAATAAAAAAAAATTAGGTTGAGTATTTTTTATTATTCGTATTGGGATGAAATAGTGGTCAATCGCGAGCAACGTTTGCTCACTATCACACCTGGTGGTAAGCGATGATGTGGCCGACGATAGAGCACTCTTGCCTAGAAGTAATTTATTCACTTTCGACCTGGGTTATAGCTATCAGGAGCTTTATTTTTCTTTGCTAGCCTGTTCTGTGTCCCACTGCTGGGCAAAGGCCTTCCCTTTCTCCTTCCAAACTTCTCTGTCTAGAAAGATCTCTGGCCAAATTGGCCCCACGAACATAATCTAAAAAAAAAAGAAACGCCCGCCTGTCATCACTTCCTTGTGTTCTTCAAAGCTTTTATGAGATGGGAAGTCTTTAAAGAACTTCTTTCCGCTCTAAGTGTAGCAAGAGGGAACGTCAGACTTACTGACTAAAACCCACTCGTCTCTCTTCAATTGTTCTTTGTCTTCCAAAGCCTTTCAATGCTCTTGGACTTACATATTTTCTGATATAATTTTCTACTCTCTATAAGCGCCCCCTTCATAGCTCTTGGACTCGCATATATTCTGATTTTCTTATATAATTTTCCTTATTAGTGACGACGTTGTCGCCATGGTGACGGTACGGCACGTGCCGATCTTATGTTCAATATTTAGTTGTACTTTTAACCCAACGTCACCCAGTATCATGGCCGGGTCATGTTATCTCACTACTTTTAGGAGGGTTATCGCTGAGACACATAGCAGTGTCAATGATAATGATTTGTAATTACTTGAGAGGCCTCTTGATAGCACTGGCCACTCGCAAGTTCTTTGGTGATTAATCTTGTCTTTGTCTTGACTTTGAATTTGAATTTCGAAGCTTCTAGTCACAAAATAGATAGGTACACAAGTCAATCTACATACAAAGCGCGCTTGAGCAACGCACACATAGACACCGCTAACGGAGTGCCTCAGCCTCAGCCCACTCGTCGAATAGTTCCGGCTCAAACTCTCTTTAGTGTGCGTCTACTGAGCGTAGGTTTTAAAAGTGAAGTACATACATGAGATTATCTTCTGTACCTATCTATTTTGTGTTCTAGTGCTGTGACTTATCGTAGTAGGTACCATTTGAAGCTGGGTATAGACTACTGTAACGTAACATGTAATGTAACAGATTTCTCTAGTGTGGACGCTGAGATCAGTGGTGGCCGAGTGGTAACAGCCCCGACTTACGAGTCGAGGATTCAAATCCAACCAGGCGCATTACTTTGCGTAATTTATTTCGTTACTATTGCTCTCAAAATGGTGAAGGAATATATCGTGAGGAAATCGGCATGTCTTGGAATCAACAATTCGAAGACATGTGACATCCACCAACCCGCATTGGGCTCGCGTGGTGTATTACGGCCCATTCTCTCTATTAGAGAGGAGGCCTGAGTCCCAGCAGTGGGAACATTATAAGGCCGACTATGCTATGAACGCCTACTAATTCATGAATCTCCAAGCGACCACCGGTGGCCGCGCATCTATTGTCTTACTATTGTGTTTCTAATTGACGGTATCTGAAGGGCTAATAAAGGAGTCCTAGGAGGAGGATTCCTAGACAGGGTTTTCTTTTCAGAAATTCCCTGTGACCCTAGCGGGCATCGGTCCCTAAGGTTTTACAGACTACTGGTACGGTACAGTACCCGCGCGAATAAAGCATTTCAACTATGTACAATAAGTAGGTACATGTTTGTCCACACTTTGAAATACTCCTTTCATGTTACGTTGCATGTTACGTTACAACAGTCTGTACACAGCTTTAACGAAATGTCATTTCTATAATTAAAATTGTATGAATAATACTCCCCCATACATTTTACCTCAAGGTTACTACGACGTTTTCGATTGCCAAAGATTATGTGCAATTGAAATAATAAATTGTAGATGAACAGCGGGATAGGCGTCACCAGTTGTTTTCTTCACTATTTTGTGTTTTATAAAAACCACATCACGAGTCTCATATTATTAGATATGATCTTAGTTGAAGTTTTTAAAAATATAACGCAAATCAAGGGACTTTGACAAATATCATTGTATTCACAAGCTCTGCCTAGCTTGGGACTGAACAGCGTTGTGTGATAGTTGTGGAATAAATTTAAATATTTAATTGGTCTGAGCCCCTCATCAGCAGTTGACTGGAATCTCTAGTCGGCTACTGTTACTGTATTCCTTTAGCCTTGCTTGCTTGCCTTACTAAGAGCACACGTCTCAAGTAATATTACTGGAACACACCTTCCTTAAAGAAAAAAGAAGAAAAGGATAATAAACAGTTATTATTGAAATCCTTAAAACGATGTTTTTCTTTGGTGACCTATTATCCCTAGCAACAACCTCATTAATATGACAAGTATGTACTTATGCAGTTTTGTATGCATCAAGGCTACTAGTTGCACATGATTGATTTGTGCACTTATTGACACAAGACCGTGCTCATTGAAATCTATTGAACCGTTATGCGTCCATTAAATATTCTCGCTTGACAGACACTTGACATATCAATTGAACGTAGATGACGCGTCAAGGCGTCAATTTACTTGACGACACTTAAAACTGCAACTATAATGATTGTAGAGGTCAAAATACTCTTGTTACATCACTGATTAAAGTTCAACTTCGTGTACATGACTTTAGGACAAATGATAACGATTCCATTAGATGATTGCTTGCTTCAACGTCTCCGTGATTTCCTCTTATTAGAAGCTGAAAACGTCTTTAGTCCTCGAAGTAATTGAAATCTCTTTACTATAGAAATTCTCATCTGACATTACTAAAAGAGAACTCGAGTCTACATTGCCTATACATACATTTAAGGATAAGACGTCTTGTGGAGATGGCATTCTATGGTGGTAACGTTAATTGCGATTAGTCCCCGTTCTTGCATTTCTAGATATAAATTTTCATTCAGCGCCAACCTTCCCCAAACCAACCATCTTCACGCTACAACACAATAATGAAGCGAAGCTAAACATCTATAACAACAGCTTCATTATGCTCATATTTCGGCAATATTACGTATACCAACGTCATCGTATGATGCGTGAGTCGGTCTGACGCAGCTAGGCGTCAAGCCAACTATTTGCGTCCGATAGTGAAAGCCACATCGGGCAAACATTAACTCTTATATCGTCTACCGTGCATGCATTTTGTCTAATGTCTTCAGTTGTGACGGACATGATGTAGTGATGTGAATTACGTTCCGGGTTTTAAGATTGTTTAACGTTTCCTAAAGCATCTTCGGTTATTCCGCCTGTTACGATAATGTAGCGAATTGATTTAGAATTGTCGTGACTGATGATACTTATATAAAATGAATAAGATTCATATCGTGTAGATCGAACGTGTGCAATCAATCTACACAATCTGAGTCCTTCGAGCCGGATCCTATGGACCATTTAAGGCTAGGTTTAGTGAATTGCTGACAATTATTGACTGAACAGAAATGATGTTTTTTGAAGACGATATACGTCTTCAAAAAACATAATTCCTGTTCCTAATATAAAATAAAATGGTTCCTTTAATTAGAAGCACCAGTAGCAGGTTTTGTTTTTAATATTTGACCTATAAAATCTATAAATCAAATCAATATTCATATACGTTTCCGAGATTTGACACTGAAACTCCACCAATGGTTTTCAATTAACTATTGTTTAGAGCAATCATATACGCTATTGTGAAGATGTACGTGACCTACATCAACGGTATCTTATTATCAATGCAGATGTAGAATAGGCGAAAAAACAAAATTAAGATCTTAACCCTCATTAGAAACATTGTATTGTTTAGAAACTTAAATGGAATTGGTTCTCGGTTTCTGTCAAATTCTATTTCGACAATTTCCGTTGGTTTTTTTTTATTAGACATGGAATGTTAGGTTTTCTGTACTTATATTCGTCATTAACACCCGTTCTATAAAATTCACTGCAGAACTTAAGTCCTCCTCGATTATTTTAACGCCTATCTTCGCCTATTTTGTGACATTTTAATATCTAGATGTTGTTTTTTTTACATCAAGAAGTTATTTTTAAAAGTCTTCTCTTTATAGCAAGAAGCTCGCGGTTAGAATACAATTACAAACATTATATAACACTATCTAACAAAGAAACTATGATCACATTAGTGTTATACTAATCAAGCACGTATTATCTTTATGACAACAATAGTACCTACTGTAATGAGTACACTATGAGTTTGCTAGTAAACAATGCTAATTGTTAATCGCTCCTTGCAGCACGTGTCATGTGTATGCCATATATTTAGATTAGCTAGCGTACTATGTTATTATGCATTTATAAAACAGGGCAACGCATGGTCAGGTTTTTGCATAATTCAAGAAATATTCATTTAACCCCCTGCCTGTGCCAAATTAATTCTATTATTTTGTAGTTAGCTCATGCCTAATGTGATAATGTGGTTTCTATATGTATACATGTACTTCATATTCATTATTATACATATAACAAAAAAACAATAAAAGTAAGACAGCCGATCTATAATGGCGAGCTTTACACACAATTGGGTTCCATTACAGCCAATCTTACATAAATGAGAGAGTATCTCGTTATTCTCTTTGATCTCGTTACTCTTTAAGTAGTTATGAGTTGTTATATTCTTCACAGCATCGCTATTGAACTTATTCAATCCATGCTTATTATCAATGCAAGAGTAACTCTGTCTATCTGTTTGTTATCCCTACGGATTACGATGGAACTTGACCAATGATAGAAATAGGATATACAATATTCTGGGTGAATGTTTCCTTAGGATATATTCTCCCAAATTTTCATACAGGCAAAGCCGCTTGCAGAAGCTACTATAATATGACGAAGTACAGAAATAATACTAAGATATAAATTAGTATCTATATTTATAAATTTCCACTGTTGTCTACAGATTTGTCATGTCAAGAGATATACATCGTATGAACTATCCCCTCAGATATGCCTTGCCAATACCACTGCGATCACGTTTGGCAGTCTGCTTGGTAATCCCAGAATATGATATAGCAGGCAATAGCTATAATTAATGTTTGCTGCAACTATGCTTTCGTTGACAACTTCAAAATACTTTTTTTTTTCAAAACTTGCAATATTACAACTAGTAGTGCGCTAGCTTCTGACGTTTTTTAACTACCCGTGTAAGCCTATGTGAAATAAAAATGATTGTGCGTTTGAGTTGAATATTTACCAAATATCCCCCAAACAAATCTACAAAATTATTATCATTAGGGAATGGGGAAATATAAAAGTAAGTTATGATACAAGTATCGAATATAAAAGTATTGATAACGAAATCGATTCGTAATTTATTGTAATTTACCGGAAACTAATAACGAAAGAACAAATTAAACACAAAACGAATAATGAAACGTTAAAAAGAAATAATATTATATCACGTCACACAGAAATTAAGTGTGCTCTACTCACGCGACTCGACGGATATCGTTAAAATTGGCTTTATTTCAAAAGTCATCAGCACACTAGCATAGTACCTACGTAGATCAAAATCAGAGAAACTCAACTATTTCTTTTACTCTCCCACACATCAGGGATGAAATTTCAGTTCTTGATACGGATATAAGAATAATACTATACCGGATTCCGATAAGATTACGGATATGAAATTATTTTGGATTATCCGCTAGTTTTGGATAGTTTTGATTACGGATATTAGAATTGTTTTTTTTTTTTATTCTTTTATAAATTTAGGGACTTTTGGTCACAGTAAGACCACGCCAGCCCCATCGTTACCTAATACAAGTAAAGCTACCTCGACTCTTATTTACTACTAGGGCTCTAAAACCTTACTGACTAATTTATAAACAGCGACAGCTGCGTTAGAGAGGGGTTCGGACAGTATAAACTGAATAAACCCAATATTAATCAAATTAATTCTGAAAGCATTCATCAACACCTCTCTAGCAGCTCGTGTCCTGACGCATTCCACCAATAAGTGGTGGACATCCTCCACCCTGCCGCATTCTGCATAATTTAGGCTATCACTTATTCTCATTAGATGCCGAAACTTGTTGAGTGGAACGTGTCCAGACCGCAGTCTTATTAGAATTGTAAAGTTAAGATCAATTAGCTTTTCTTTCTTGTCTAGATTAACATTTGTTTTGCTGGGTATGTTTTTCATACCAAAACCGGTCGTCACCCTTCATTTAGAGTCCGCATTTCTACGAAACTCTTCTCTCTTATTTCATAAAGGTTTCAGTGTAAGAATGGGACTGCGGTGCGATATAAATAAAGAAGTTGCAACTCGGATTATATATTTTAGGCTTATATGTTTAAATGATTGCTATTATTTAATCATGATAACTATCTCTGCACTACATCTCTACACCACATCGGTTACGGATATTTTTTTATTTCGTATATCCGATAGTTTCACTTACGAGGGTTAGCTCCGAAAGGTAGCTTAGCCCCCGGGACGAAAGGCAACAAAGGAATTGGAGTGGGTTTGTAGTCAGTAAAAGTCTGACAGTATCTCCCGCTCCGCCCAAGAGCGGGGGATGTCATTAGATGATTTTCCCATCGAAAAAAAAAACAAGGAGCTCAATAACATCCCCGTAACACACACACACATGTACTAGGAGTTTTCCGGTTCTAAGTAACACCCCTGATCCGGTCGTTATTTTGGTGAAATCGGTTGACGTAATATATCTGGAGGGACATTATGTTTTGCGTCATTCTGACGAGTAAACAAATATCCGTTTGAGCTTTTGCCCAAAATATTACCTAATTAACTTATTATTATAACGTCGAGGAAATCTTTGATAGTATAGATAATTTTTGTTTGTGTAATCAATTTTCTTTGTAAACATGCCAATCAAAATATTTTTCTTTCGATAGAAGTAAAATTAGATATAAATAGACCATTCAAAATACAAAATACACAAATACGGCCGTATAGTTAAAAGCTTAGCTTTTTAGTGGCAAAAGCAATTGAAGAGTCAACACTACAAACTTCAAACAAAAAAATTTAAGCGAAAAACAGAAGATTTATTATAATTCACATTTCAAAGCAAATTTCGTTTAAAAAGTAAGCGCAAAACTAAAATCCTTCAGTTGCGAATTCAAAGGCTTTCCTGTTTATTTCTCTGACATGAAAACATTTTTCTTTGATAACACGAGCGAGAGCGAGCTTCCTATGGAAACTCACTGTAGTTTGTATACCAACAGTCGGAAAGTTCCATGGATGCCTGTAAACACCGCATGTGATGGGGTAATCCTCGCACTGAACACGTAATATTGGCCAAATGTTGGCTGTTTGACTTGATTGGCATCCAACGTTTGATCTGTTGAAAGAATTATTGCGTCTGCGTCATCGTTTACTACTAGATTTACATAGCTGTCCCAATTTACAAACATTCGCTCCATTTAACCAACTTCTTGTAATCTATATAAATTTATGTCTCCGGAAGTATGTGAGATTCCGAAAAGAATCTCCGTGTGAATCAATGTTAGTCCTTGACTGTCTGGCTTATCATGTCAGGCAAGTGATTGATGCCTTGAGTGCACTCACATGTTATCAGTCATCATTTATTACAGTGCCTTGTTTCTAAGCGAAACTTGGAACTAGGTGTAATAGACAAACATCAAAGGGCATGCGCAAGTCGATACCAATTTGAGTGACATTAGAGCTAACGATTGTACTTGAGTGGCTTGCACATCGTAGTGAATCCGTGGGCCTGTCAACGATATATTTCATACATAATTTAAAACAAAGTCTCCTACCGCACAAAACTACTGAAATGATTGTCATTTTCACCATTAGGAGTGATTCCTGAGGAAGGTTTTAGTTTAAAAATACATGCATATCTAACTAGTGCCTGATAGCGATCCCACCTGATGGTAAACAGTGATGCAGTCGTTGATGGTGAAGCCATTAAGAGCATTATATATATATATATATACTTTTCGAAGATATTTATGGGAAGCCCGCAGCATATAAATTGCAACGAGGCGAAATGCTTAATTCAGACCCTAGAAGTGTCAATACTTGCCGTACGTCATTTTCCGATGGTAGAAAGGTGATGTCGCAATCAAGTCATGTAATTCCTGCACACTCTCCAAAATGCATCTTGTAAAATACCGAAAGGCTGCTTATCCTGCGTCTGTGCTCCAGGCTGGTGATGGGCTGTTGTTGTTCTTCAGGCAAAAGCTCTCAAAACCTCTTTATTCAGTCCAAAACTACTAGCTGCGATATATAGAGTGCTATAGTATAGAAAGCTGAGAACTGCAAAGATTTTTAACACCCGAAACTGGGGCGGGTCGCTTGTAGTAAATACATATAATATAATAATTTATAACAACGTAACTAACAACGCTCGCGTTTGTTAGGAAAACTCCTTTAAATAGAAGTCAGACATTCAGAATTACATTTCTAATTACAGCGTGTGTTTACATTTTCTTGATCAATGTATTAATTGGTTTGTCCGGAACTTTCTCTGGTTTGTTTCTAAATAAACTGCAGTGCTCTTGTTTTGTATCCAATAGTTGTACAGCTGGCATCCTATCAGAATATATTTAGATTGGGTTCGTTAACCAAAACATTATCAAGCCCAATATTTTTGTCATAAAATTGTAATCTACTTACCGAAATTCCTACAACTCTTCTCAAATAAGATTGTTGTCTGTTAATAATATAAATCTTACTGCATAATCATTTATATTTAGCGGAAAAAACAGCTATTTATTATTGTAAAGGAAAAAATGGCCTTGTTCTATTAGTAGATGGAAACAAAATCACGATTTCAGTGTTTGTACTCATAGAACTATGTAGTTACAGTGTTTATTGCTGCGGCGATCGTTAATTCAATAGCGTAGTTGTGGCTTCCACCTCTTATAAAATATGAACTGAAGTTAGAGACATTTAAAAACATTCCTTTGTAACTTCCAAAATTTTTGCATTTTGAAATTTATCTTGTAAATCAAAAATTGTGTTCACTATAACGATCACTATGTTATTGTTAAAAGAGAAAGGATTTGTTGTTTTATATTTAGCAGATCCTAAAGATCAAGGTGGTGAAATACAGGATTCCATGACCACTTCCCTTCAAATGACAGTCTATACTTTTTTTTTGCTCACCAGATCTTGAGACTGTTTGCATGCTCATTCTGACTTAACATGTGTATAAGTATATTTTACAAAGAATATGTATAAAAGCTATAGTGACTATAACAGAACTAAATATAAAGCTATAAGCTACCTATGGTTAAATCTGGGTCACGCTTACGACGTGTTTCAATATGAAAACATTTCGCCTAGACTGTATCATTCTTCAGTCTGATATTTGACACGTGTATAGTACATAAACACAGCAACCTGAAATTCGTACGATTCTAGAATTCAGAAACTATTTTTAGATGTGGATTTATAGATTTCTACACTACTCCTGGTGTTTGATCTACTACCTTTTTAGAGTTCCGTACTTTAAAAAGAAAAAACCGGAACCCTTATAGGATCACTTTTTTGTCCATCCGTCCGTCTGTTTGTCTGTCAAGACCGTTTATCTCGAGACCGCGTAGAGGTATCGAGTTTAAATTATATATAACGATATACTCAGGTCTGCGCTCCCTTCAAGGTGTGAAAAAAACAAACTTCTAAGGAAAAGAATTTTAAAAAAATCTGCAATTGTGCGAGTCCGATTCGCACTTGCCCAGTTTTTTTATTAAGACATCTGAATCACGAAAGGCTTCCGGAAACTTTCGATAGAAACGAGTAAGATTTACGAGTTCGTTAAAGCTAGCCAAGTTTCGGGCAACATCTCGTAAATGCTCAGACGTCCTTGAGGATGCCCCTTACCCAGCGGTTTGTTTACCTCGCCCGGTAAAAACGTAACTGCGAATCGAGTAGGCGTGTGTCAGTTATTTTGAGACGTTTGTCTATTACGTTAAGGGACTGTGGGAATTGTTTTTGCAAACAAAGTTTTATTTATCGGTTTGATGAGTCATCGTAATAAATTCTACAGTTTATTTACCAGAAAATGTCTATCGTAATTCGGTTTCTTCATCTCATCAACTTTTTCCCCTACCGACGAAGTGGTTCGTTTTTTATCCAGATCACCTTTCTCAGTTCCAAAAGAAGGTACCGCTGACTCCTAACTTATTCAATTCTTCAAAACTAGAACAAAGACTTTGTTATCGACTTAGGTATGTGTCACTGCCCTATAGCTTGGTACCCTCACTACCCTCCAGTTACCAACAAGCCTCCCTCTTGAGGTGGGGTGTAGGGAGTTGGGCGAGGGTAAGGTCAAGGTAGTCGCTGGCACGCCTGCGCATTGCACTCCAAGATGCTGATGCAGCAATCCGTGAAAGCATGCATAGCGCCCTCTTGTATAATGCCCTATCATCGAAAACGAACGCTGTAGCACCTCTTGTAGAGGTTGCCTGTCTGAATACTGATGCTTTTCAGCTTTGCATTTCGTCAGATCATGGTATTTTGGACTGGTCAGGAATATTTTTGTCCATCTCCATTCTCAATCCTGTTTGTATTTTGGTTTAGTTTTGCTTGCTGATATTACATTTCTTGCTCAAAGTCACAATCCTCATTACTTTGGCCTACACAAGATAAATACTATGAATGTTTCCCGATGATATCATGAATATGGTTCATTGGCCAAAACTGGGTAACAAAAACATTGCGATATCGGCAAAAAACTGTCTTGATTGAATGCTGAGAAGCATTACTAATAAATGTTAGTATTAGGTTCCGGTAGGGGCTAGTTTCCAATGATTCTTCAAGGTCGATTGTCTAGCTGTCAGATGAATTACGTTTAGTTACGTAACTTTGGTTTTGGCTCTAGCAGTTTTTCGCCTGTCTTTGTCTCATGTAGAATATTTTTAGATTTTGGCAATTCTTTAGTCGCATTTTTTATTTTTGAAGTATTTTTGGAGGATTAGATTGTTCTTGTGAAATAAAGACTTTAGGTTAGCCGAACATTTTGGTAACAATTGGCACTAAATAAGTACTAAAAGTTTTGCAGTGTTGAAATGTTTTCCAACAATGTTTTCAGCCAACTGTGTTGCGACACCTGCAGCCATGATACTCTGTACGAACATTTAATAACGCTTGACATACAATCGTTTTACCTCGTGTTTCAGGGCCAAACTTACGAATTTTGTTAAAGTCAAGGCTCTATAGACCTATAGGATTGTCGTTATTAAAAACTAATGAACAAAAGAGTCGACCTATAAATATTTTTAATATGAAACAAAATTTAATTTGGAGTTATTTCAATATTTTTATCTTGAAGCAAACTATAGTAGAAGTGCTAGAGAAATTTTATGTGAGCACTAAAATCTTTAGGTGTCCCACCTGTTGGGTTGTAACTCCCAGACTACTAAACCATTCTGTGCTTCCTCTTACCGGATTAAATGTGAAATGCTACGGTTATCTAGCAAAACGTACTACACTACAGGTCTTACCAAATTCACACAAATCTAAATATATGAAAGTGAATCCCTATTTCCCCTGGTTATCATGCGTGTACTGCTGGACTAATTTCACTAATTGTTTTTTGAAAAAGAAGTTTTCTTTATTTTTTGTTTTTTTTTTTTTTAATATTTATAAGTAACTGAAACGAAAAATTTTGTGTATCATAAAGCATTAGAATAAAAACACTTTTTTTTTAAAGTATACTAATGTCAATTCGATATTCATAGATAAGACAGTACATACAACGTCTGTCGAGTCAGCTAGCGTAAGATAAATTAGTCTACTATGACATGTCTATCTTCCCATCGTTAAGACTGACAGCAACTTCACCTAAGTTGACTATATCTACCTATTCATATTGATATGGTTATAGAAACTAATATTAGTTTGTCCGGCATTACTGGGCTTCGTCTAAATAAATAGGGTTTATGGGCGATTGCCAATTTCTGTTTACTTTGCCGGTGTGTCAAAGCTCTATAATCCCTGGAGTATTTTTGGCCATCTTTCCATATTAATATTGACGCCGTATATTGCGTAGGTCGATTTTGGCAAAAAAAGTAATTCAGTGGAATTACAGCTGTCACCAATCAATTCATTTTGCTTTTTTCACATTCGTCACATTGTATCCTTATTTGGAGACTATAGAGAGCATAATCAGCCTTTTAATGTTCCCACTGCTGGGACTCAGGCCTCCTCTCTAGGAGAGGGAATGGGCCGTAATCCACCACAAGGGCCCAGTGCGGGTTGGTAGATGTCTCATGTATTCGAATTTTTAGTTCTAAGACATGCCGGTTTCCTCACGATGTTTTCCTTCACCGTTTTTGAGAGCAGTGGTGATAAAATGAAATAAATTAGACAAAGTAATACGCCTGACTACGTTTAAACTAACAACTCGTAAGTCATTACCACTCGGCCACCACTACTCTCGAAGACTGGAAGACTAGCTATCAGAGAATTCGCCCACGTGAAAACAAGTTTCTCTATACTTTTAGACCCTGTTTCATTCTTTTAGCGGGTGAATTTAAATTTAAAAATCTTTCTTATTCTTTGCAAACATTATAAATGGAACGTTTATGCAAAATTTCAGCGTCCAAGATTGTGAGTGATTCAAAATTTTGCCTTTTTCATATACAGATGTCAAAGCCAAGATGAGATTTAAGGTAGAACTACTCTGCGCACACATGTGCAACATACGCCTGGGCTTGTCGGTCTCCATACATTTTATATGGCAACTAGACTTGTAGAGGTCACTAGATCCACGCCACGCGACGTCATTCTACGTACAAAACAGGTGTGGTCCATGTGTGGATTGGCTTAATGTAGTTCTAGCTGTAAATTCGGAAAGCCTAGCTAAGATATACTGTAATGTATACAAGGTGTAAGTACGTAAAAAAAATCAGCCTAATCATACAAAATTATAAACTTGATTGGACAGTTTGTATGGAGAGGCCGATATTTTTTTTCGTTTCCTAAAAAAAAATTATGTAATGCTTTTCAGTTTCGTCTACTGAGCAAGCCCTTAAAGTTCGCGGAAGGCTGTCCCTTACACCTTGTATCTTAGCAAATTTAAAAAATATGGAGAACATTTTTTAAATAATTCCGTTTCTTTCATAACATTTTCCTCGCCTCTGCAATAGGACTTTCTTATCGGATTTGTCATGAACACGTGCTGGTTTTCATCTATTTTGTAGTTTCTATAAATAATTTTGGTCAATCGCTCAACGAAGCACGTTTGTTTCGCTCGTGCAACACCTAATTTGATTTTACTGTTTACGTGAAAATGAAAACTAAATTGTTTCTTCTACTTACCTCACTACTAGATTTTATGGCTGTAGCCGACTTGTGTTTAGTTTTTATTGATGACTTTATAGCAGAAATGTTGTGGAGCTCCGAAACTGTAAACTAAACTATCGGATATCCGAAAAAAAAAAAACCGTAACCGTTATAAGAGTTTCGGATAAAGGCGGGATAATAATAGCCTTATTCTGAATTATTCACTTTCAAATCTTTTTAATTCAGTGTGCCTGCTGGCAAAGGCCTCCTCCAGCTACTTCCATTAAGTACTCTATTACGAGCGAAAAACTCGATGATTGTCGAACAGCCAGGGTTCTACTAAAATACATAATACAAATGACCATTTACGACAGGTTTTTGTTAGTGGTGCCCGGTCAAACAATTGATAAATAATTTACTCTTAACTAGAAATAAAAGTCAAATCTTGCTATTTTGTATTTTACTTTAATAATTTTTTTCATTTCTAATATCCGTAACCAAAACTATCCGAAAATAGCAGATAATCCGGAATAATTTTATTCCATCTGCCATTGTACCCATAAATTTAAGTTTCTGTGAAATTGTTACTATTTTGGTGTACAACAAAAATTAATTCTAATTTCATATCCGCCGTAACCGTATCTGGAACCAGTATAATATTTATTATTCCTATATCCGTATCGAGATCTGAAATTTCATATCCATATTAGGGATAATTTATGGTTTTCTCTCATATTTCATGAAATAATTACAGCACACCGAAGAAAACATTTCAATTTTCAGTAACTCTTGCACAATTTACTTAGGCAGTAAGCAGTAACAACATTGAATTAAAAATAAAGTAGCAATCGGCGGAAATAGCTTAACAGCTCTATAGAATAATTTTTCTTTCACTAAACTTCAAAGGTAACTTCAGGTAACTGACCTAAATTTTCTTTGCATAAAAAAAACCATAGCAACCATGCTAAAGTGAGCCATGTGTTTTATGGTTTCTTTTCTAACTTTGACGTCAAACAATTTTATCAACACGGTACTTATTTCTTACTAGTTTTTGCCCGCAGCGTCGGCTGCTTACATTAAACATAGCCTGTGTCACTCAGGAATACAGCAGCTTTCTATCGATGAAAAAATTTTTGCAAACGGACCAGTACTTTTAGAGATTACCTTCTACAAACAAAAAAACAAACTTTACATCTTTATAATATTAGTGTAGATGTTAGCAGTAACGCGATATATCTGTCCAAAATGTCAGCTCCAGTCAAAATCAATATAGGCATCCAAATTATGACGTTATCAAACTGTATTCCTTGATGTAGGTGGGTAGTTACTCCCCCAACCCTCTCGGGGAATTGCGCAGCATTTTCATCTCGTACAGGTATGTCGAAGTCTACTTAGTATCTATGTTTTACAAGTATATGAGCACCGGTAAAAATAGAGATGCAGCACATGAATAATTACTAATTGACGCTCAAATGATTCTGTAGCAATCTATGAATCAGAAATGTATGTATTTTCTCTCAAATTCTGTAACATTTTTTATTTACGACGCGACATAATTCACACCCCACAAGAACCATCTATTTGTGTATTTTCATCATTTAATTAATTGGATCGTTAGGTGGCAATGCATCTTCGAAATCCATGTAATAAAACGATTAACACCTGTACTAAATCATTTCTAATTATCTCAAGAGTGTCTTCATTAGATGTCATCATAACATCATTAAATTTAGTGCTACTACTTTTCTCCTTCGTATTGCATCGTACTTGAGTTTTTCTATACGTTGTAAAACATCCCTAAATGTCTCGAGTAACTACGCAACATGTTTTATTAAAGCTTAGTCTAGTGAGAAACTACGTGAAATAACCTGAAAGCTTTGCATATCAGTCCATATTTGGCGGGAGTGGTCCTTACGTCGTCATCGTCAACCGTATCGACTCCAAATCAATGATAGATGACCTAGTTTTGACATATTACGTTGTACACACCCTTATTCATCTCAAAGGAAAAAAAAACGTTTCATTTTCCGCGGGACGCGTCAGTCCCTTCATTTCTGTCCGTTATGAAAATGACCTAATTTCGC
This sequence comes from Mythimna lalbum, assembly GCA_949319445.1. Classification (NCBI taxonomy): domain Eukaryota; kingdom Metazoa; phylum Arthropoda; class Insecta; order Lepidoptera; family Noctuidae; genus Mythimna; species Mythimna lalbum. The sequence goes on along the minus strand of OX439362.1, from coordinate 18,946,587 downwards.
CTGTTGATGTCTCTCTCCCCCTCTTGCTCCAGGTAACTGCGCAGTATTTCAATCTCGAACAAGTTTCTAGAATTCGCGGTGCATATAATTGATGTAGTGGTGTTCCTCCGGTCCAGGTATCGATCGGGGCCTGCGCGGTCCCGCTGCAAGCAACAGGCGGTGACGCAGTTCCGACCCGGCCATGTGTTAGTGTTTATTTATGTATACTAACTTGGAACATCGAAACTTTCAAGCTTGGCAGTTAATCATTCTGTCGTTTTGATGTATGGAGTGTTTTGGGGTATGCTGCGATATTTGGAGATGCGTATCTCTCCTGTCTGACAGATTTGTATAAAATTTTTAGAAATACACTAGTTTTTTATTGAGTTGATCAAAGGTTTGTCTAAAACCAATCAGAACATTTGACTTCTGGCGTCAGATGAACTTTAGAAATATTGATATTTCGACGCTTCTATCGTCTAAAATTGTATGTAGATTACTTTATCTATATACGTTGATTTCAGAGTCAATTCGTCGGGTTCAATAACACGCAATTTATTGTCTTCTCGCGAACTTTTGACCTACTTGTGATATAAGACTTATCGTTCAACTGCGGCAATAGAGACGTGTGCTCAAAGATTCTTACGAAATCACGCTGTAACAGGATGTTTAACAAAATATTTTAAATTAAAATTAAACATATCCAAGAGAAACTTTATTAAACATTGATAAAATTAATGAAAAAGCGATTGAAGCGTGTAGTTTGAAGATTATAAATAAGAAGGTATTTGTATACAAATTGGTCACATTTCGGCAAATTGGGCCAAGTTCCGACAAGGTCGCAAGTAGTGACTAATGCAGCATGCTAAGCGGCGCCACTGTTTACTATTGGTCGGTCTTTATAATAAAATGCTATGGAGTAAAAGTGTTACATAAGCGTTACCTACTTAAAATTAGAAATTCTCGTGGAGTTACAACTTCTTTGTATACAATTTTTTATTTCACACGTAAATTTTTTTTCGGCCCGTTTTTCATAGCTGACTACCCTGTGAAGAAACACCGAAACAAATTCAGAGGTTACAGTCTCTTTTAAAGTTCATACAGTAAATATGTGATGGTCAAATCATATGAGAACCATGCAGATTCAGTCTCAAATAGTCTTTTGAGGAAAGAACCACACAGATTTGAGTGGACCTGTCCAGTCAATGCAAGCATTTGTCAGTATACAGTTAAAAAACGGCGCCGAAAAATTTCAAATGATCCAGAACGATTCTGGAGCCCCCAGTGTTGGAACTGGTACTGGATCCGTGGTACTTACATGTGATTTAGAAGCAGTGCTACCCATGGACACTATAATTGGTCACATAACAGCCAACTAGCCATATTAGTACAGTTTATTTCAAACATTTAACACTAACACTCCGTATTTAGCCGGTAAAGCATATTAGCGTGACCAACACTATTAGCCAAGCTAGCATGTTTGCTCTGGGCGACGATAAACAGCGAATGCTTAGCTTTTGGGTCGGCCATATTGTGATGACATTACTCCCTAGGGCACGCAGTACTTTACTCTGCTTTTGGCTTGAAGTTTTTCAGGTCTTTTACATTAGTTTTTATTATGATTGGTGGCTTGGTGTTAAAAAGTTTATATTTGTTTTTTTTATGTGTAGTTTAATTTTTGCATTTAAATTGTAATTGTCTTCTCTCTCTCTCTCTCTCTCTCTTGTATATTTTAATTTCCATCCCTAACCTTTATTCTCTTCTTTTCTTTTTCGCTTCCATTAAATTGTGTAACACATAATATAATTATACTGTATTTATTTATATATGTACCGATATATTATTAATGTTATTTTATAATTTTGTTGATTAGGTAATATTGCTTGCAGTACACCGCAGCCTACCCTCTTTTTTAGTTAAGTTCTTATATTCCATCCCAAGGTTGTCTGGAAGATTTCGCTGTCAGCGATAAGACCGCCATTGTACCCATAGATTCAAGTTTCTGTGAAATTGTTACTATTTTGGTATACAATAAAGTTTATTCTATTCTATTCTATTTTGAGGTAAGATTCAGCGGTCCTCCCACAGACAGACATTGTTCGACGGACCCGGAGCGAGTACGACTCCACAGTTAAGTTAGATAATCTTTCAATTTCTAGTCATATTATCTTCCACACAATTATTCCGTCATTTCTTCTATTTATCTTCTTGAATCCTTTAATTCTTTGTTAAGTTTCTTCTTCACGGATTCACGGCCAGAAATTTTCTTTCTTCTTTTCGAGTTAATGCCTTGTATATTTCTGTTTGATGCACGCGGGTCGAAGCCTACTGAGGCCATGGGTTCGCTTCTGATGGGTCCTGAAATGCAAGGCAACGAAGAAACATAGGAGTGAGTTTTAGTCAGTAAAAGTCTAACACGCCGAGAAGTCCTGATAGCTACAACACGGGAATCTTTAAGTTGAGAGTGAATAGGTTTCTTCTAGGTAAGCGCGTTCCATCGTCGACCGCACCGTCGCTTTCCATCAGTTGAGATAGCGGTCAAGCGCAAACCTATCAACAATAAAAAAAGTCATTGTATAATTCACCACCTAAAAAAAACTTTGGTTCACCTTAATGGTTTACGAAGCAATGCTTTTTACAATTAACTGATCTACCACAAGTAACTTGAATAACGCAATCTTGAAAACACAAGACGGGATTACCAGATTAGTAGATAGTGAACTACATAGACAAAGTGACGTTAACTCCTTATACATTATCTGATATCTCGGAGATAACGCTGATATGTATAGACTTGAGAAATGTGTGTATGAGATTTCGTGATAAACCTTTATTGTTTGTAAACAAACTACACCTGATTTCGATCAGTAACTTCTTTTGAAATGTTTGAACCAATTGCTTTTGAAATACAACTTTTTTTTTATTTGTAGTATTTGTGTGTTTTATTGTTTCTTTGTAAACACACTTTTTTTGAGCTTTTTTTTATATTGGGCAAAAATCATCCAATGACAACCCCCGCTCTTGGGTGGAGCGGGAGATAGTAGCAGACTCTTACTGACTAAAAACCCACCCCGTTCCTTATAGCTTTCATACCGGGGCTCGAGACCCCTTTCGGATTACCATAATGGATAATCATCATTATCCAGTAACTTCTGCTGCTCTAGGGTGGAGCGATAACGCGTTTCAGCCTCTTTTTTCTTTGTCGTTATCAATCTTGACAGAGTGGTCGTGGTCATCACTTCAGGTGTTGCGTGTCAGCCTATTTCTGACTAAAATCCACCTATTTCCTTCAGTTACCCTTTGCGTTCCAGGACCACGGTATCCTTTTCAGATATTCCCTGTGACCCTTATACATCAGTCCCTGCTGAACGCCTACGGTTTTGCTGACATTTCTTTGAGGTGCGCGTGTGTTCCACACGTTCTTACGCGCCATGTACGACTCGGGCTCGGTCCTTACCGGGCAGCCTGGCGGCGATCTACCCATTGCTCGTCGTCATCAAGCCTGCGCCTGCATGGCCGGAGATCGCCCTGCAACTCCCGACGCCAGAGCGTCTCTTGTCACATCTATCTTGTTATATCTATATTGTCTATCAGACTAACCAGTGTGTGTACCATTAAAGACACTTCCGCCTGACCAACTCAAAGTTAATTTTTGCTTACCTACACTCGAAAGGAAAACTTCAAAGGTGGTTTGGTGCCACCCCGCAGGATTTAAGCGAATTTTTTTTTAAGTGATCATGCAGAAATGACTGCGACGATGGTAACTGCATTGCGGGAAAAAAAATCAATTCAATTTTTATTTTTTTTGTTTTCGTTTTTTTTTTGTATGTTTTTGTATTTGGAATTTAATCGTCTCTTGTACCAAACATTGATTAACCAACATAAATTGTAGGTACTTACCTATTATAGCTAAAGACGATGATGTCATTTTTATTATTACTTGCACCTTGTTATTACCTACTAACAGTTTTTATGCTTACTTTAAATATTTGACTATTATATCTATGAGTTCCTGCGAAGATTCGAGATTGTTCAGTTTTTATGTGACCATACATTTTGTTACGCTTCCGTAACGTATAACCTCAGGTAGAGATGTGCTGTTACCGGCAATATTGCCGAGAAGTGGGAGTATTGGTGGCAATATTGCCCGAAAAATGAAAATTGGTGGCAATATTGACCGGAGTATGAACATTGGTGGCAATATTGCCCGAAGTATGAAAATTGGTGGCAAATATTGCCCGAAGTATGAAAGTTGGTGGCAATATTGCCAGTAAAATTCCTACTTCGGGCAATAATGCCGTTAGCGGAATATCTCATCATATCTCTAACCTCAGGGATTGTGATTTTTCTGGGTTATATAATTATTAATCTTGATATAATCAGTCTTATAATGTTCCCACTGCTGGAACTCAGGCCTGCTTTCTACGAGAGGGGGCTGTAACCGTAAATCACCATGCTACCCCAGTGCGGGTTTGTAGATGTGATGTTTTCGATTTTTTTTTTTGTTCTAGGTGAAATTATTTGATGATATCCCATAATTGTACAAAAAAAAACTACATCGAGGTATATCACAAATCTAAAAAAAAATGTCCAAGTAAACATTGTGTCCTAAAACTTTTACGATTTTTTATTTTTACGCGGGCAAAGCCTTTAACAGAACCTAGTTTATAATAATAAGTATAGGATAAATATGTAGATAAGGGATACATACGTACAAAGACACTTCCGCCTGACCACCACTGAGTTCATTTTTAAATATATACTCAAAACGAAATCTTCAAAGGGTTTGGCTTGTCGCCGCGCCGCAGGACTCAAGCGATTTTTTTTTTAAATGATCAGACAGAAATGTATGTAGTTATGTACATTAGCTTCTTGGCGGATCCTAAATTTTTCATCAACATCAATTGTCGGATACACCTAAGCAAGCAAAATGTAAGCACATAATATTTTCCCAGAATAAAAATGAGCATAATAAATACCTGTAATATTGTGCAGCAAGAAACTGACAAATATTGTCATAAAATTATGCAGGATAATAAAAGAAAATTGACATGCAATGTATTAACTGCTTAAAATAAGTCATCAATACTGCTATGTTTTTGCAGTATTTATAGTATTTAAGTAATAATATACTTTATTGTACACCAAAATAGTAACAATTTCACAGAAACTAATACAAAACAAGTTTTTAATGAAAATATTTTTTTCATAGCAAGCTTTAATAGCTCGGTATACCTATATAATTAATACTCGTCAAGACGTATCATAGCAGCCCAAACTCGATGGGTTTGTATCGTTTAACTACCAAGTTCCCACCTTCCGGTTCCATCATCAGATCAGCTTCTTGTCATAATAATTTTCGTCTGATTTACACGTATCCAAAATTTCAGCTCAATCGGTAACCAGGAAGTGGATCAAATTTAAATTACCTACAAGATTTATTTGATGACAGACAAACATCGGGACAGGTGAAACTAAATAAAAGCTTGTAAAATACAATACAAATTATATTAAATTAGATTGTTTGGTCCGATTGCCAAGTCAATCGATACCATCTTCTGTTTCTGTATCGCCCTAAAGTTGACTAGTAGAAAATGCCTAAGGCATTAAGTCCGCCTTTGTACAGTGCTTACTTGTGCACAAAATTTTAATAAATAAATCTGGGTCATAAAGTTTCCTTAGGACTGAATAAATTAACCGACTTGGTATCACATTAATCTCAAAACTTTTTACGGTAGATGTTATGTTTTTGATGGCATTTAGTATCCCAATATGGTTTACCAAATGCCTGACTGGAAGCCGTTCCAGAGAACAACTCGCAATTTTGGCAGGTTTGAAAACTGGGTTTTGGTCGTCCTAAAATGGTTCGTAATTATAAAGAAAACCGGCTACTGAAGAACTGTTACTTACTTGTCTGTCCAACTTACACACATAACGTATAAATAAATTATTTCGGTGTTCATTTATACGTTTTCTTAATTGAAATCGGTATTCAGTAATGAAATAGATTTTGTGTACCTATAATAATAATTATTTGAAAATTTATAGCTTGACGTAATAATCTTGATACTTGCTTCAAGTTTTTTTTTTTTAATAGTTTGATTGATACGTAACGAATTAAATTGTTTCTACATTACAAATTAGTTAGTGTTTATATATAAGAAAAAAAAAAACTGAAAGATAGAAAAAAAAAACGAAAACTAAAAAGCATTGCAGTGTGGTCGATGTTTTACATTGAACCAATAACAATTGCAGCTATAAAAATAGCCTGCCACCGGCATCGTCTATTAGTGCCGGACTCAACGAGATAAACGCTCAGTTACCATAACACGTGCTTATGCCGCGCACTTTTCTTATTTAGCCTGATTGATCAATCGAGTTGACTCGGTAATCATGGAATGGGAGCAGTATTTTTTTTAACTTTATACACTAGTAAGAAACATTTTATAAAGGCAGAATAAACACCTTAGGCATTTTCTTTCAGTCGGCCGTATATTAATTGACCCTACTGTTTTCAAACTTGGTTTCTTTTAGATTCTGATGTATTCTGATGACTTAACGTTCGTAGACCAATTTTAGACTACATCTGTCTGGCGACACTGCTGAAATGAAATGCATGTGCAGCCAGTAAGGTTCACACATTATTATTGTTTTTCCTTATTGAATGTAACTATTTAATATTTCTTTTTTTTTTACCCAACTGCAAGAAGCGTTATATATTATTTATTTTGTTCGTGTGTGACTGTCGCTAAATAATTATTCTTCTTGCTTTTTTCTTACTGATTTTACGTTATACACTCTATCAGGAAAGATATACTGTAACTGTTTGATGATTAACGAAAGCTTCACTGAATATTAGTTATTAAATATTTCAAAGGCATGTAACGATTAGAGACACAATAGAAAGACAATGAGAGAGCGAACGCCGGCGTTCGCTTGGGGTTTAATGAATTAAGTAACATTTTTTACACATAGCTACAGTTTTTCATTATTGTAAACCAAATAAGGCTTTAAAAGTAATATACCACAACGAAAACATCTTGATCGTATCAATTTTTATAATTAGGGGAATAAATCTTTATTTCTAAGTACAATGCTACAGTCGTGCTACAGAGCAACGCATCGATTCGATTCAGTCTCGTCAGTCGTCGTCATAGTGACGAACTAGGTGGGTAGTTACCATCCCCGCGCTCTCCATCACAATATTGACCGGTTTACCTGTTAATACAGGCACACCTACCTATCACAAACACAGTGTATTTATATCTCCAGTAGCTATCTCCTATACTTACATGTATGTGATCAGAATATCGTATTACAATATAAAACCTATACCTACCTACATTTTATTGGCACTGCTATATCTGTAAGATATAGGCGTTTATGTTTGAAGGTAGATAATGATCGGTTATCAAGTCACCGCCCACTCAATTTGTGTTTCGGATAGAGGAGTGTTGATACGTATTTACTAACTTAAGGGCCTGTTGTAGTCACTGAGCATTTTGTATGAACTCTGCCCGGGTCTATGCCGATTTCGCGGCACCGGTTTTATAAAAAAAAAATCAATGACAATTCAAGATTTCTGTTTTTGCGAGGCCCTTTAACCCTTCAGATACCGTCAATTAGAGACACAATAGTAAGACAATAGATGCGCGGCCACCGGTGGTCGCTTGGGGATTCATGAATTAAAAAAAAAACTTGAAAATATTTCCATGCCGTAATTTCGTAGACATACACGTTTGAAATCGCAAGTTAGGGTTTGATTCGCGACTTGTTTTTATCGAGTCAACTAATTTATGTTTTGATTTTTACCCGGGGATTGGTCATATTATAGGCAATTTTAATAAAATATTTTCATCGTTTTCTCTTTTATATTTATGGATTTCCAGAAGTTTAAAAAAGTTCAAAATGAGTAGAACCTAGTCTAAGATTTTTGAAAATAAGACGACTGTGTTTACCCTTGACTCCATCGTTACCAAATACGGAAGGCATCATAACAAACCCATATTTGTAGGCATTATTTTAATACATGCAGTAAGCTACTGCTTGTATTATAATAATGACGGCATAACGCATAATATCTAAGTCTACATAGATAACTGGCTCTTACGAAGTCCACACTTTCGTAATGATATGCAATTGGCGTCGTCAATTTTTCTTGCATTAATTTACAACATACGAACAGTGGTAGTCTGGTAATAACGGCCCTGAAGTATGAGTTGTAGGTGGCGGGTTCAAACCCAGCCAGGCGCTGTATGTTTTTTTAAATCACCACTGCTCTCAAAACGGTGAAAGAAAACATTGTGAGGAAACCGCATGTCCTAGAACCAAAAATTCGAAGACGTGTGGAATTCACCAAACCGCACTGAATTCGTGTAGCAGCTCTTCGTAGAGAGAAGGCCTTAGCCCCAGTAGTTCAACTCAAACCCAGCCAGGCGCATTACTTAGTGTAATTTATTTCATCACCACTGCTCTCAAAACGATTAAAGAAAACATCGTGAGGAAACCGCATGTCCTAGAAACAGAAATTCGAAGATATGAGACATTCATCCATCCGCGTAGTGGATTACGGCCCATTCTCTCTCCTAGAGAGGAGGCCTGAGTCCCATTAGCTCTACATTAGATTCTAAGTTACAAGTACGAGTACACTTGCAAAAGATTAGAAAGTGTACTGACACGAAAACATTATCAAAGTACAATATTCACAGAACTAAAAATAATTACAAAGTCGATAAACTATTTACTAGAGCACACAAAGAGAACGTGTTTAATACTAATCGTGTTTACTATATTACATAAGGGTTATCGAGCTACTATACACTGGCATTGATTGTGCACGTACAGCCACTGAATAGGCTGAAACAGTAGGTCCAACAAGGGTTATGTTCGGCTATTAATGCAACAAGTAAATTGTTCCCGCTCGACATTGTGGTTAGCAGATGGTTTTCACATTCAGGCTTATAGTTTTATACACAACGAAATTGCCCTAAATTGTTTCGAGAAAAGGATGTTACGACTGTGCCACTTTTTTGCTCGCCTTGGGCTCCCACGACCCCCACCAAGGCTCTGCACTTGAAGGCACTACCGTGCCCCTTAATTCTTAATGTTATTGGTTGTTTAGTTCAAAATATTGTACATAAATAAACACAAGTGAATAAGTAAAAGTACCTAATTGTACATGTCACAAATCTAAAATTGAATACATGCTCGAGAGTGCTCAGCCACACTGGCAGCGCGGTTTGGTTGCGAGTAAGCGCGCGTGTTGCTTGGCTACACTGGCAGCGTGGTGCGGGGAGCGAGTAGGGTTCAGAGACAGGGTTGCTGCTCACCGCCCGCGCACTACTTGTATGAACGAGCTATGGCAAGATTTTCCCGTGTGCATTCCGCGTGCCCACTATAGACACCCAAATGATGTTCTTATGATTGAGATTGCTGAGCCTCACTCTTCCAGTCTGGCCGAACAGAGGTATTAAGTACAGCTGTAAACAGCAAATGGAACGGTAAAGTATGCCGTTGCGTTGAGAAAAAAATAAACGCAATACAGTAACAAATTGATTGCTTCCGTCGTAATCGCAAGAACACGTCATTAAATTGTAAGTGCATCTTCTGTGTTCTCATCTGTGATGCGTTTGTGACCCGTCTCTGCTATGTAGATAACGTGGTACTAGATTACATTGTATGCTCGTGTCGATAAGTGTTTGACCGTAAGATGACGGATACATTGAGCTGCTTAATTAGTTTTGACAGTGCGGATAATCAAGTATTTGACTCAATTTGTTCCATATTATTCAAGTTCAAAACCTTTCAAGTTTTTTGGAAAGTGAAACTGTCAAATAACATTAAGGGTGCACATACTGAAATGTGACGTCACTGCCGAACGTACCGTAAAGTGGGATAAAAAGAGAGAGCGAGATATTCCCACCACGCCTCATCCTTCCAGATAGGAAGATTGAAGATAAACTTTTAGTGTTATATGTAGTTAAGGTTTAACCCAGCCAAGCACATTACTTTGTGTATTTCACCACTACTGCTCTCGAAACGGTGAAGGAAAACATCGTGAGGAACTTCAACCTTATAATATTCCCACTGCTGTGACTCAGGCCTAGGAGAGGGAAAGGGTCGTAATCCACCACGTGGGTCCAGTGCGGGTTGGTGGATGTCACATGTCTTCGAATTTCCCTGCAAAACGTTCACCGAGTTATAATAAAGTTATTAAGTAACTATTCGTCGTCGTCGCCTTTAAGCTTGTAACATATGCACGCATTATTAGCGTGTAGAATAATGTAGCAACAATTAAGATAGGCAACTAGGCTAAGTTCGTAGGTACGTGCGCAATCATAATTTCACCGTTAGGTAAGTACTGAACTGAAAATTATTTACTCATGCCTACAGTTACGTAATAAAATTCAATTTGTCTGGAATGGAGACGTGTTTCTCGATATGTTGTACTAATTGATAATTATATTTTATACAACACTAGCTTTTCTCGCGGTGTCACCCGCGTAAAACATGTCACATAAAATATGTCGTTCAGGAATAAAGCAGCTTGCTATCGGTGAAATAATTTCAGCCAATCAGACCAGTACTTTCAGAGATACCCAAACTTTAACTCTTAATAATATTAGTGTAGATGGACATTTACTTTATATACTTTCCGTTTAAAAAGAGCTTTTAAAGTTTTTTATACACTAGAAAGACATACTATGCGAAGGCGATCTTAATTCTTAAGGTCAACGGATAGAAAATCAGTTGACCTTAGGGTAAATCCAAATCCTTTCAGCCGTTTTAGCGTGAAGGAGTAAAAATTGTACAAACAGACATACACATACGATGTCACACACAAACATTCTATTAAATATATAGTATTTGTGTTACGACTAGACTATTCAATTCCATCACACTTAAAAAGATTAATAAAAAGGTATAACAAAATAGCACAAATAAAAAGTAGACAAGTGCGAGTCGGACTCGCGCACCAAGGTTTCCATACCGTCTGTAGAAAAAAGGCAAAGAAATTGCGTGAAGTATGGGAGCCCCCTTAAATATTTATTTTATTTTGATTTTATTATTTGTTGTTATAGCGGCAACACAAATACATAATTTGTGAAAATTTCAACTGTCTAGCTATCGCGCTTCTTGATATACAGCCTGGTGACAGAAAGATGGACAGAAAGCGAAGTCTTAGTAATAGGGTCCCGTTTTTACCCTTTGGGTTCAGAACTCTAAAAAAGAGACAAAGTTGAGGATGCGATATCACAAATAAGCGACAGCGTGGACGATCACATGAGTGTAGGGCAATTATAGTTATTGACCCAAGATATGCCATCTGTAGTATAGTAGTTTAACCCTTCAGATACCGTCAATTAGAGACACAATAGTAAGACAATAGATGCGCGGCCACCGGTGGTCGCTTGGGGATTCATGAATTAAAAAATTATTTTATCTCTTGCCCTTATCATGTTTTAATAAGGAAATATATTAGCTTTTGTCCACGACTTTGACCGCGTGAAAGTTTATTTATTAATATTTAATTAAAAAAGTAGTAGGTACATGCCCAGTCATAAAAATAAACAGATAACAATAATGTTCGTAATTGTTATACTATTTGAGTAAATAATTGGATTATTTCAATAAGCTTTCTCTGTACCAAAAATCAAAATCGTTCAAACGTGTAAGCGTAACCGACAGACAGAGTTACGTCCACAGTGACATCCACTATTGGTCATAGGCCTCCCCCAAGAATCGCCATCACCACAACGACCAGCCCTGTGCGGCTCACATCCATCAGATTCCCGTGACTCTCACCAGGTCATCGGTCCACTTTGTGGGTCTTCCAACGCTGCAACATATTATTTTTTGTTGGGTAGCAACAATACCTTTATCAAAAGTCCGATAATGTCACAATGTTGACATATTAGTGTCAATGTGTCACTATTTTTAACACCAACTATCAAAATGGCGCGGCCGGCGTACACTTAAATAAACTTATGAAATATTTTAGTGTTTTAGGTTTTTAAGTTACTAGCTGGTGCTGGCCCCGCGGTTTTACCTACGTCTTTGGTTACTGCTTCGCTTCTCTGGGTCGTAGCGTGATGTTATATAGCCTATATTATTCGTCGTGAGCTTGGCTGTTCCACATAGAAAGTTTGGTTTCAATCAGACTGGTAGTTCCTGAGGTTAGCGCGCTTAAACAAACAAAAAGCCTTTCAATTTATTGGATACTAGCTTTTGCCAGCGGCTTCGCCCGCGTACATAAAATATAGCCTATGTCACTCAGGAATAAAGCAGCTTTCTATCGGTGAAAAAATTTTAGCAATCGGGCCAGTACTTCCAGAGATTACCCCCTACATACAAACTTACAAACTTACAAATTTTACCTCTTTATAATATTAGTAAAGATTTAGAAGATTTTACTGAATTATTTTTTATATTTCTTTACAAGCTCTTGTAAAACATTACATTACAGCTAGTTTAAAAAGAATTTACTTCTGCCCAAAATTATTAAGTACGTACTTAAAACTACTTATTCAGATCAAGATATTATTATAACTAGTCTATACTGTCCCACTGCTGGGCAAAGGCCTCCCTGCATTCCTTCCAATGTTCCCGGCTTTGAGCCATTTCTTGCCAATTCCCAAGGAAGACATTTAAATCGTCCCGCCATCACTTTCTTGGTATGCCGCGACACCGTGCGATTTCAGAACACCAACTGTGTGTTTTACTGGCTCACCTAGCGTTGAAAAAAGCAAGAAAAACGCTAGGCCCACCCCACCATTCGAAAGGCATGCGACAGTTACGAGTATGTCCAGCCCAGTCCCACTTAGGGGCTGCGCTCACTTGAGACAAGACGTCTTAGACAAGACTATTTTGTCTACGACACGGGGCGTTAGGGCTGTTCATAAAATATCGATATTATCGCAGTAGTCAAACAGCTGAACATAGAAACATGTATTTTTAGCAGGCAGCATTCTGAGCCACGTCAATGATTTAAGTTATCTATACAAATATATCTATCCAGTACAAATTGACAAAAGAGTAGCGATTAACTATGTATATTAACCTTAACTATTTACTTATCTCATATATAGGCTGATGTAATAATAGAGATAAGTAACGACTTATCTGAAAAAAATAATCCATCAGGGTTGTTAAATAATTGTATTTAGACATAAATCATTTATTTCCAATACTTACTTATTGTATAGAAAATATATATATTATATAAAAAAAAAACTTAAAACAATTCGATTATATTATAAAAAAAAAACCACATACATTAAAATTACAATACATTAATAATTTATGAACGACGGAATAAAAAGCTCAATAATTCTAAGGACAAAACATTTTAAGTATTTATGAAAACATATACAGAAAGAGCTTAAAATTAATAGGATTGAACAATAAGCTTTTTAGCTATTGCTAAAAGCGTTTTTTTACAGACAAGCTTTGGATGCATTTGACAAAAAATGCCAGAGGCTTCACCTGCGTGGAAGTAAAGAAATATGTAGCAAAATATGACACTAAATTCAGCATTTTAATGGTGAAAACATTTTTAAAATAGGTCCAAACAATACAAATCTTTCCTTAGAATAGGAAAACTTAATTTTTATTTTATACATTGAAGGAGGCAGCCCTAATCCGGTTGGAACTGGTAATCCCAGATAAATTTCTGTGTTAATTGTCCGGTGTTCTAAATCCTACATAGACAATAGTAATAGCATACATAATTAAGACGTGTGATTTGAGAACTAAAACAGACAACAGTGTTAATAGCTATGCTATTAGATTTTTTAATATTAATATGTGTCGTAGTTGGAGTACTCAAAGGGATTTTTAAATATAATAATGGCAATCCAATTTAAAACTATAATTATGAATTAAAAGGTTCTTTCTGCCAGCGACGTCGGCTGCATGAAAGTAAAAAAAAATCCTAAAACTTACTACCCGTGATAAAACGTATCTTGAAAGAGTAACAAACATACATGTAAACTTTTATTATTAACGGTATGCGGTATACTATGTTTACTATTATTCTTGCCATGTAAGACAGAACTTCTAAGAACCAGCTAACATTCTGGCTTCTTTCCTATGAATGGCCTCAGTGCCATCAATTCACCAATAAATTCTTCAGGACTGCAGAGATTCTTAAAAAAAATCTTTTAATTCTAATTAGCAACAAATATAGACAAATGAAATCACAAAAACACAATGCCATTAAAAAAAAACTGTACCTACTTATAAAAAAACTAACGAAAAATATATAAAAAAAAATGAAAACGATCACAAATATTTATTTAATCTTCATACAATAAAAAGTAAAATAACGGATGTAATGCCTACACAATTTATGATTACTTAGTTATAATTTTTTTACTATAAGTGTACATATTAATAAAACAAATATTAATTACAATATTTTGTACCAGTATAACCTATATACTATCTATTATATTTACCAGTATAATATTATATTTACCAGCTATATTTAAAAATTCGTTGAAAAGCACTAAGTTTGATCTTTTTTACATATGGAAATATGTAGGTAGTTACGTTTTGAACTTCTACCTTTTACCAACTAACCACCCCATTTTCTCTTTCACAGCGAAAGCAGCATGTTCGTCTCCCGGCGCCGCTGGATCCTCAAGACCTGCGGCACGACCACGCCTCTCCGCTGCGTGCGCGCCGTGCTGGGGCTGGCGCGCGACGTGGCCGGCCACGCGCGCGTGCACAACGTCTTCTACTCGCGTAGGGAGTTCGCGCGCCCAGCGGCACAGCTGCAGCCACATGACAACTTTGATTCAGAAGTAAGTGGTCCAGCTTAAAATATGAATTATCTTAATTCTTAACATTATAGGAGTTTCGTTCAGCTATGAAAATAGTTGCATGGCCAACGCATAGAAAATTGTTTTGAGAATCCTTGTAGGAGCAGGTATTAGTGAATGAACAGAAAAGTACTGCCTTTTTAACCGACTTCTAAAAAAGGAGGAGGTTCTCAATTCGGACTTTTTTAAATGTTTGTCGCGCATAACTTTGTAGCTTGCCAACCAATTTCAAAAATTATTTTTTTGTTGGAAAGGCCATACTTCCCAAACGGTTCCATAGTCACCAAGCTGGAATCTGATGATGGAATCTTGGCGAAATCGAGGGAACTCCTCAAATTCAATTTTGAATTTTTTATTGAAGTCGGTTATTTTTTTATTTTTAAAACCTAAAGTTTAGTGTTATGATAACGTAAATCATCTTTTAGATGATTTACGAATTAATAATACTATTGAATGACTCTCATGGAACTATTCAATAGGGCTCAGTAGTCATATTTTTTACGGTCACTAATCAAATTTTAATGAACATAGAACTTGACACTCACCTGCAAAGTGCAGAAAACTCTTAATAAACTAGTGCGCCTCACCATCAACGATTGCATCACTGCTTACCATCAGGTGGGATCGCAGTCAAGCACTAGTTTATAAAAGTACGTTTAAAATTCGCACCAAACCCACTTAGATACTTTCAGAGTATCTACGTGTATCTGTCCTAACATTGAATGTCGCAGGTTACCCTGGACCATCCCTTTTAACCTCATGTGACTCATTATTTACATGAACTACACCATAAAGAGACACAGCTAAGTCTAAACCGAGCCCACAGCTACGAAAATTTCCCGCTCCAATGAGCCGCCCAAACGATCAGTTAGCGAACGATAAACCTGGCTACACGGACCGATGGAGGTGCCTTTAGATTATTTTAAGCAGTATTTAAAGCTTACTTATTAATTAGGTTGAAATTCATTCAAGCGGCTGATCGGGGTGTCAGTAAATTGATAGTGAATTTTTATTTATGTTGTGGATAGGCTCGCATTTGACCATTATCTCATCTGATGGAAAGTGATGATGTGGCCGACGATGGAGCACGCTTGTCTAGAAGCAATCTATTCACTCTTGAGTTAAAGACCCCTAGGTTACTACTATCAGGAAACACTATTTTTATTCTTGATAGGTTCGCCATTAGACCACTATTTCACCTGATGGAAAGTGGTGATGTGGCCGACGATGGAGCACGCTTGTCTCGAAGCAACCTATTCACTCTTAACTGAAAGACCCCTAAGTTATAGCTATAAGGAAACACAGGCTTCGGCAGGAAATCCCACTCCTTAGCTGTACGCATAATGAATGTGCTCCCAAAACGCTTTGTACGTATGGGTGGGATTTGGGAAGTCCACAATGTACCCGATCTAGATATTTAGTCGCTCCGGGCAAAGATAATTTTCGCCGCCGTTTACGTACACAAAATCGTATAGGTCATGAGTCTTAAGTCTTAAATATTTTCACTATCCACCCTGAACTAGGTTAGAAGATAGCACATACAATTCTCAACGTGACAACCTGGGTATAGATGGCTAGGTTGGAAAATTGGAATAAGTCTATTTTGCCGCTCTGGTCAAATGCCCGGCTTTCCCAAAGATCGGGCCCTTCATGTACCGATGGAGCAATGCTGTACGGTCTGATGATGGAACGGACTTGACGGAGTGAAATTTTTTGATATCGTCGTCAGTCCATCTAGCTGGAACCGAAATGGGAAAGATTTAGGTGTAGGTATTAATTTAAAATGTTGCAATATTTCTTTCGATCCAGAATTTCAGACGTCGCTCTGATGAGTCACTTGTTTCAATGTATGACAATGTTATGAAATTGACATGAATGAACTTGTAGATACGAGGCGATACGCTGACAAACATTACCACTGTTGCTTTTCCTAGTAATCATGTTAATAAAACTACAATGTGTATTCCTATCCTTTCTCAGTACTGATATACTGATGAGGTAGTTACTGACATTGTTTAGTTTTTATTTTGTTACTAAAATATCATCACAATGTTTAGGGTGCTATTCCATAAGAGATGTGCTATGCTACGTTGCTATGGATGCGTTTGATATCCACCAATCATATTCATTGGTGCTCACAGCTTAGCACTGGAGGAAACGGATTCAACTAAGATGTTTTTCTTTATATGGAAGGATGTATGCTATGGATGGTCGCGAGTGGTGTAGCTTTGTGCAGAGTATCAGTAGGTATATCGCATACCTCGAGCTGCGCGTCTTCCTCGGGCAGCTACTTTCCGGCGGCGCATCTTCATAGCACATCTTAATCGCAGCTCTACATAGCTTAGTATCAGTGGATACGGTCACATAGTTTTACAGCTTAGCTATTACATCCTCGCAGCACATCTGCATAGCACATCCCTTCTGAAAAACAGTCGTAAAGTTACAAAAAGGATATGACTGTGCTCGGAGTTTTCTTACGTGATTGAATCAAGAAAGTTCCACAGAGAACTAAGTATTCCAGCATAACCTGTAGCATCGCCAAACTTGAGTTGCAGTGGGCAGAGCACATTGCTCGTAGAACAGACGGTCTATTGGGCGGAAAGGTTCTGGAGTGGCGACCATGCAGTGTTGACATGGCCTCCCTCAAGGGCCGAAGGACCTGGTGAGGTTTGCGAAAATCCAATGGATACGAGGCGCACAGGAGCTATCATTATGACGACATTTAGGGAGACTCTATGTCCGGCAAACACTACGGCAAACACGGTCTTTCGGCTACTACTAAATACAACAAAATACTGCAAAATGTCGTATCGCGTTCCGGAAATCCCGATACTGTTCAGATGGTTTTAATTAAGAAACTATTTGTTCAACTAGTTTTTATGAATAGAAGTATTTGGGTAAAATAACAACATACATATACATACAGGGTTATTTGTAAAACACTAGCAACCTCTTAGGACTATGCAACAACTTTTGTTCTATGACTTAAAAAATTTCATATTTTAGTTCATCAGAGTTTTCATACAAAAATAAAAATATTTAAATTGAACGTTCTGAATTTTACGAAGTCGATGCTGGCGTATCAATTGTCTAGTGTGATGAGTACACAAAAATGGTGCGAATGCTTGCTAGGTAGGTGTGATGACAATGTTTCAGAAGCCTGCTTCCTATTATTACGAGAACAGTGCGTGGGAGGCGTAAGTAGAAGTAGATACGGCAAAATACAGAGTTGTAATATGTTAGATAGAACAATGAAATTTTGAAAGTTTGTTTTTGGTAAATGTATTAGGTTTTCTAAGAAGTCATAGAACAAAAGTGTTTGTTTATGATGTTAGTAACATAGTCCTTCAAGAGGTTGCTAGTGTTTTACAAATAACCCTGTATAGTACGACAGTTTCTCTTCGTATGTTTAGCAACTGTAGATATAAATATGCAACTAAATGTCCCTACGGAGAGGGAGGAGGAGGCCAAAGAAAAGATGGATGGCTTGTGTAAGGTGTGATATGAAAGAAAAAGGAGTCACAGAAATCTTTGTGGTACCAACATTCTCGTTCTGTTTTGTTGTTGATAGGCTCGCCCTTGACCACTATCTCACGATAGAAAGCGATGATGTGGTTGACGATAAGAGTGTTTGCCTAGGTGTAAGTTATTCTCTACTTCTTTTTCTTCTCGTGTCGATTCGACTCAAATTTTGTCCGACAAATATTTATCCACCTGGACAGCTCTGTCGGTGGTTTCGTTTAAGTCATGATTCTCTACTTACTTATTCACTTAAAGACTCTCAGGTTGTAGTTTAACAGTTGCGATGATGAACATGGGATTTTGGAAACTCAGGAGCTTCAATTTTGAAAAATAAATACAATAGACCAGCTTACAACTGTTTTAAGGAAATTCCTCAACCACAATCTGTTGAGAACCACAAAACAAAGCACCTCAAACTTGGGTTATCCTCGAAGTGACACAATTTCCGCGAAATGATAAATCATAAATTTTAGTTCTGAGAAAAAATGAAAAACAACAACACTCGTCATCGAGTAAGATTCTTCAAATAAAAAAAGACGTCACACTACCCGCATTTTCGTACGCCTAGTGTCTAGCAAGTTTAGTAAAGGTACACACTAGGGTAGGGTATAGGGAATACTAGACAGGTTTGCCTGTACAGTTGAGTTTTGGACACAGGTAAACCGAAGCATGTATGCTGCACAACTGTGCAGGTTTCCACACAAGCTTACCTGACAGGTATAACTGTACAAGCAAAGCTGTCAGGTATACCCTGCCTTTACAAGTTTACATGTGATAAGTAACTTCGTTCTAAAACGCAAATCCTAGAAGGTTTATAAATGAAAGTCTAAATAACGAAATTTTGGCATGGCAAGCTCTTGATGAGATTACGTGTCCGCGCAGCGCAGTGATTTTAAATCTGAAACTATAAAATGAAACTGTAGCGACATCTATGGCGCTACATAAGCACTACAAAAATACGAAATCCTGCATCGCGCAATCAAAGTTTTCCGCGCGATTTAAATTTAAACGACAGCCCAAAATCATCTATAGTTGTACATCAAACCATAACACCTGTCTGATTGGAGGATCCTCTCTTTTTAACGGAGTTATGTGGGACTATTGAAGGTAGAGCCAGATCAGAAACGTACTCCATAATTAAGTATGATCAACCGAAACATCACATCTGAAAGCTAAACCGCGGTCCTATAACGCAAAAAGCAACTTATAGAAGGTGTTCTTGGTCAGTATAAGCTTAACACTCTCGCACCACCTCAGAGCGGGAGAAATCATTAAGTGAGACAAAAACACCAATTAACATTTTTTAAAGGCCCTTGTCTGTGCCGATGACCGTAAGTTTAAATGGGGGTGTTTCAAATATCGTGCGGTTTAGGTCACGCATGCGGGTTTGCCCCGCATGCAAAAAATTTCAAAGGCGTATTCCACCCATTACAATAAATCTATAATTTAAAAATGAATGTGTTGCTAAGCACAAATCTCTAATACAGCTGAACCGATTTCGCTAATTTTTTTTTGTGTGGAGAAGGTTCTTATGGAAAAATAAAATAAAATTAGGGTAGTATAGGGGTAGAGTAAGAGAAGGGTAGAATAGGGTATAGTAGGGTGGAGTAGGGTAGAGCGGGAGCGAAGCCGCGGGCAAAACCTAGTACTTGTATGAATAGACATTGGCTGATCCAGAAGCTACATTTAACAAGATATTGTCTACCCGTGTCTGTGACGTCACTCAAAGGTTACAGATTACGAATGAACCTATTGAATCATTAGCTCTTATCACTTATCAGCATAGTACTACAGTGCGGTCAATATCACGTACGATTTGAAGTAATTGGTCGTTACTCATTAACGTCATCAGACCATGGATTACCTACGTGGTTTTGTTATGGCGGTGTTTCAATTGCGAAATATTGTACATTTAGGTGCCCCAATTCGAAAAATCCCTAAGTCCTAGTTAGGGATTTTTTGCACTACTAATACAGGTAGATTTGCCGTTTTTTCTCTATCGATACGTCCAACCCCCCCCCCCCCTCTCTGTTCCCCTCTCTGTTGGGATATCATAACAAAAAAATTGTTGGACGTATCGATAGAGAAAAAACGGCAAATCTAACTGTATTAGTAGTGCAAAAAATCCCTAACTGGGACTTAGGGATTTTTCGAATTGGGGCACCCATTTGCTATGTACATTTTGAGGAACATTTAACCAACATAATTCTAAAGATCAAAGCCGTTTGAAAGGAGTAGGTAAAACTACGAAATTATTCTGTTTTTTGTAGTAAATAAATTTAATAAAATCTACACTAATATAACCGGAATATTAACCAAGACGAATTTTTATACAGTAAAAAGCGAGTCCAAAAAAGTTAATATACGTAGAAAATTTAAGCCTATTAAAAATTGGCATCCAAAAAGATGGCATAATCAGTCTTATTATATTCCCACTACTAGGGCTCAGTCCTACTCTATAGGCGAGGACGTGGGCCGCGTAATCTACCGCGCGGGCCCAGTGCATGTTAGCTTAGTCGGCCTTATAATGTTCTCACTGTTGGGACTCAGGCCTCCTCCCTAGGAGAGGGAATGGGCCGTAATCCACCACGCGGGCCCAGTGCGGGTTGGGGAATGCCTTGGAATTTTTAGTTCTAGGACATTCCGATGTTTCTTTCACTTTATTTTGAGAGCAGTGGTGATGAAAAAAATTACTAAAAGTAAAGCGCCTTTCTTGGTTTGAACCCATGACGTACAACTCGGTAGGCAATTGATAACAACTCGGCATTATCAGTGGGCAACCACTGCTTAAAATTCTACTACCTAGTCAATTTGATGAGGAAATTAGAATACTATTGCCTATGGAAATTACGTCGGCTACTAGTGAAGTTGGAATGCTCAGAAACTTAACAATAATAGGACTTTACTTAAGGAAGAATAGAGTGTATTTACGTTAATGTTCTAGACTGAAGAAAACAGAAGTAACGGCCCTGATTTTCGGATAGGCAGGTGGATACAATTCCACACAGGCGCATTTTGTGGGAATCATGGGTAGGAATGGTCGGAAGAGTTACCGAATGCCTAGAACACATCTGTACCCCTAGCCAAGTTGCTAATCTGCAATAGTTAACGCTAGTAGAAAGCTTCAAATGTACGGGAATGATGTCATCTTAACGCTCAGTCACGTGGTCAGAACAAATGAATTGGCAGCAAGGGCAACTTGAAGCGTTCGACGCAAGCGAAACGGTTGTAACTTGGCTAGGGGGGCTGGTAACTGAAGGAAAAGGGTGGATATAGCTAGTGTGTATTAGTAATTATCTTACACTCCCTGTCGCTCTACACAGGGCGACCCAGTTATTTGAGGATCACTCACAAAAAAAAGCCAGCGCATCAAAACTGTATAGGAAAACATCGTGGTAAAACCGCCATACCCTAGATTCTAGAATAAAATAATACGGATAACGGAAGACATGTGACATCTATCCACCCGCGTGGTGGTTTACGGCCCATTCACTCTCCTAGAGACGACGCCTGATTCCCAGCAGTGGGAACAATATAAGGCTAATTAAGTAATCTATGTACGTTATGCCCTAGACGCCCTTTATGACCTTGTAAACGGTCTAGCGGCAGGAAAATTTCTAGCTACCTAGAAATGATTCATCATGTTGGTTATTTCATTGACCAAGAGGAAAATAAAGTCTTAACAATATTATCACTACCTACTAAATAGACACTTAGCTGTTACCCGCCCGGCTCCGCAAAACACCTTTACAAACCTTCAAACATTTTTTATTCATTTAACTTCTCCCACTCTGGGTGGACCAAGACGGCGCTTCAGATATTTACCAGTCGACAACCCTATAAATACTTATGTTTCTTCAATTGCTCCTTACTTTGTAGGACCACGGGTTTCCTTTTCAGAAAGTATCCTTGAATTTAACGGGCATCGACTCTGCTAGGCTCTCAGGTTTTCCTGACATCTCGGGCCAGGGTAATCCGAAAAGGAGCTCGAGCCCCGGTATGAAGGTTAGAAGGAACAGGGTGGGTTTTTTTTAGTCAGTAAGAGTCTGACACTATCTCCCGCTTCCCCAGGAGCGGTGGTTGTAATTGGGTGATTTTTCTCCACCATAACAAAAAGGCGCGCGTATAACACTAAGCGCCACCCGTCGATGACTGATCAATTATTATCGGACGGCCCGACGCCACGGCGAGCTACACATTGCTCGTCATCCCGCATCACATTGATCGTCGCCTACAGTGGCCGGAGATCATTTTGTACTGTTCAAAGATAAACCATTCAATCTCTTGACCTTTGTTTAATTATCCCCTAAAAATGATACCACTGTTATCTAACATTTTCACTGATAATAACTGAACTTTACTGTCACTGACAGTTAAAATCCTAGGTCGGAATGACGCACATAAATGTGGTTATCATGAGTTATAGACCTCCCTGTAATAACTCGGCCATGGAGGTAAATCTTCTGAGTTCTGGCTTGAAAAACATGAGTTCCGTTTAAATTGTTGACTATAACTTTTTATTGTAGGCGGGAATATCATCCAATGATATCTCTTCGCCTTTGGGTGGAGTGGGAGATAGTGTCAGACTCTTACTAACTAAAAACCCAACCCGTTCCTTCTAGCCTCTTCATACCGGGGCTTGAGTACCTTTCAGATAATCCTGGTCCCAGTAGACTTCGACCCAGCTGGGCTCCTACTGTTGCTGACAACTCCTTGAGGCACGCAGGAATAGTGCGCGCCGGTAACGTCTTGGGCTTGGTCCGGACAGTTACCGGATGGTCGGACAGCGAGCTAGCGATGGCTCGCCGTCCGCAGAAGAATTACTCACCTGGTGTCACGCCACCAAATTGGTTGCGCGACCAGGTCGAACGTGTGGCGCGAACAGCTCGGACGAGTGGCGGTTGTGGTGCCTGTATGGTGTTTAGTTTTCGTAGCTTAGGGCTATATTTCACCGGCATATTACAACGCGGCGACGCAACTGGTCGCGCCACTATGGTGTCCCGGTGAAATATAGTCCTTAAAGTCAAGAGTGAATAGGTTACTTCTAGGCAAGAGTGCTTCATCGTCGACCATAGTGATTAAACGCGATCCTATCCTTACTTAATATTATAATAGCGAAAGTGAGTTTGTTTCTTTGTTTGTTACGTCTTCACGCCTAAATCGCAAAACAGATTTTGATGAAACTTGGTACACGGATGGACCATATCTTAGAATAGGACATAGGATACTTTTTTATCCCGGAAGAATGTTCTCTTGGGATAAATTTCTGCAATCACGCGGGCGAAGCCGCTGGGAGCAGCTAGTCAAGAATAAAAAAAAAACCCTGTGTCATTACGGTTATTCTCCTCAAATTTTATCCAGACGCTACTAGCCACCTTGTGAAGATTTGCGCTACATAGTAAGGAACACTTTGTAGATAACTCATCAAACACACGTCAAGATCCATTTCCGCACTAGTATTGTCCAACACTGTGTCGTTGTTATGTGAGCACAGTTAACAGGAAGCGCTCAGTTCCACATGCTTACGTTACCGACTCGTGCTTGTCACTCGTCTCAAGTTGCTACTTAATGTGGATTTTATTGCAACTGTTCTAGATAGCTGTGATATTTGGCACCTTCATCATTTCAGCCGATAGACATCCACTGTTGGACATAGGCATCCATCGGCACCTTACCTAAATACAAATTTGTTCTTTCGAATTCATAAACGACTAGCTTATACCCGCGGCTTCGCGTTTATTAATATACTTTAATTTCTCTTCCTCTTTTCTTCCCTCTTTCTCCCCCTTTACTCACGTTTTTTTTTTTAAATTGGCCTATGTCCGTCTACAGGGTCCCAACTATCACCAAAATTCATCAAAATCGGTTTTGCCATTTAGGCGTGAAGACGTAACAAACAAACAGACAAACTCACTTTCGCTTTAATAATATTAGTAAGGATCCTTGACTGGTAAGACGGATCTTGGTTTACTGTTTTTTCAGTTGTTACAACTAAGTGCTCATCTGATATCGATACCTATGATGCTCAGGTGAGATAGTGATCAAGCGAGCCTATTAATAATTAAAAAAAAACCTTATTTGGGTAAACTGCAGCGTTACATTGGCTTTTTTTAGTGCAAAAGGTCTTGTTTATCGCGTTCAAAATGTTCAAGACGACCACTGTTGGACACAGGCTTCCCCAAGTGTCAATCTAAACCAAAGTTTATAACACTGGTGAATAGGAAATTCACCCCGTTTTACCTATATATTACTGTCCCACTGCTGGGCAAAGGCCTCCCCCAAGTCCTTCCAAAATTTCTTCTCCTGCGCTGTCTCTAACCAGTCCTCGTGGTAGGCCAAATCATCCCGCCACCTCTTTCTAGGCCGGCCTCGACGGCGCCTTCCCTCAGTAGGAACCCACTGTGTAGGAACCCACCTGTTTATTATGGACTTCAATTTATGGTAATTCTTTTTCTCAACAAAAAATCTTGTTTGTTCCAGGTAAAACTTCTGGACTCATTCTTCGGTGACGGTCGCGCATACATCATGGGCCCGGAGAAGGACTGCTGGTACCTCTATACACTGCTGCCACTCGAAGGTAACCATCATCATTCGTTACCATTTTATTTTGTAGTCCTCAAAACCTCAAAAACGGTTGTTGAATGTTAAGTCATTTCTGCTTGGAAATTCATACGATGTAGTGACCACAAATCCAGTATCTATTGTTGATTTTTAATTTTAAAAATCTACAATATTTTATTTGCCGGAATGGCCAAAAAGTATTTACAATTTTTTTTATGTGTAAAAAGCATGCGCCACTTCCGAGCAAAAGGGCCGAACGCTCAGCATAATGCCGAGTCCACAGCGTTAAAAGCGGCGAGTCCACGGCGCTGGTTATCAGCGTGGGCCGTAACAAAATTGACAAAGACGTCGGCACACGGTGCTGTGTGCCAACAAATTTAAATAAGTGAAATAGAATAAATAAAATTGTTATAGGGAAAAAGAAAAATATGCAAAATAAATAAAAAATCAATAACGAATATGTAGTTTTACAGGTTTATTTAGATAAACAAACCTGTAAAACTACAGGCAACTACTTGCATTGCTCGATATGTAGTAATAATAAACTTGCCGAATATCCACTCTCTATTGTTGATTTTGAATTACAAGATACTCTTATCTCTTTTTGAACCAAAGAGAATAAAGTCATTGTTTTGAACATATATTATAAAGAGGTAAAGTTTGTCTTTTTGTTTGTAGGAGGTAATCTCAGAAAGTACTCGTCCGATTGGTACATTTTTTTCAGCGACAGAAAGCTGCTTTATTCCTGAGTGACATAAGCTATATTTTATACTAGCTTTCTGCCCGCGGCTTCGCCCGCGTGTACTACAGTTTATATCGCGCGGGCAGAGACCCGTGCTCAGCAGTGGAATTATAGGTAGCCTATGTTTTATTCCAGTGTCTCTTCTACCTACCTACCAAATTTGATCTAAATCCGTTCAGTAGTTTTTGCGTGAAAGCGTAACAGACAGACAGAGTTACTTTCGCATTTATAATATTAATATAGTAGGGATACGCCGGTGAAGCCACGAGCAAAAGCTAGTAATAAATAAGTTTGCAATTTGACTGTCTCATTAGATAATCATTTACTAATCAATATTGTCATCTTCAGGTCCGCGCACCGCCACATTCGTATTGGTACTGCTAGACATTTCTGTATCGTATGTACCCGGTATTCAGATAATGTTATAATGTACGTTTACACACTAAATATTCAATATAAATATTATGCGTGATTTGTGACTAACGATTAGCATTCGTGGGTAAAAACTGTTTTTGTAATTTGTTATAATTATTATTGTCACACGATTTTCATTTTCATAATTATGTTTCATAACATCATTTAACGTTTGTAACTAAACAAGCATAACGAAGCATAAATTATGCTGGTTTAGTTACAAATTTAACTAAAATACTGCGGGATGTCAATAACCTTGAATTTTTAAACATAAATCTTATTTTCAGTACCTAGGTATTATCCAAACGTAAAAACATTATTGAAAAAACAATTATTTTAATGTCAAAACGTGTCGTTTATTTTTATAACTTAATGCAAACAGTTAAAAGCGAAAAGAACAAATACATTGCTGGGGTTGGCATCGATAGGAGGGAGGGTAGGGGGGGGGGGATTGTCCACCTCATAACCCCAGTAAGGTCTAGTGTCACCTTAGGATAAACTAACTATTTTAAATTCTATGATGTATTCCTGTAACTCCACAAAAATCAGGTATTTCAAGGGCCAGGGCCCTGAAAAAAAGCACTTGATACGCCAAAGAGAGCACCTCTTTTCTTGTACCAATCCATCATAAAATGAAGATCTTCTAAATAACCGACTCACCAAAAACCTTTACTCAACAGGTACAGTAGATGCCCTAGAGAAGGAGCACACTGACGCCAACGAAGGCGTCGGTCTGTCAGAACCTGACCAGACCATCGAGATCCTGATGTCCGACTTGGAGCCCGCTGTCATGGACATCTTCACCAGGCAGTACTCTGCAGACGCGGCGGCGGCTACACGGGTAAGCTTTTGAAAACAATAAAAAAAGTCTGATCTTGGGATTGCTTAAAAGAGGCCCTGTAACGTAAAAGGTGACTGAAAGAACACTGGTGGGTTTTAAATAGCATTGAACAGTGTCGTATGTGTGTGTATCGAATTCGAAATAATTATACCAAATATCGTGTTTTTACGGGTGGGAAATTATAAAATAACTTTTCTCGCTCTGGATGACCGAAGCGAGTGTCAGTTTTAATGATTAAAACTCACCTGTGTTCCTTTAGGGACCCTTTGCTTTCTAGGGTCACGGCAACTCTATCGAACATACCCCCATCCCTGATTGTGAGCTTCAAATTGCAATTTTGGTAGAACTTCACGTACGGCCGAACTGAGAGCGTCAGTACTAAGTCAGTCTCCATACATTTTATATGGCAACAAGACTTGTAGAGCTACACTAGATCCACGTCACGCGACATCGTTCTACGTACAAAGCAGGCGCGATCCACGTGTGCGTCGCTCTAATGTAGTTCTAGCTTTAACATAGAAGATACCAAATTAAAAATATTGTCAATCTAACGCATTTTGTTATTATTTACAGGAGTCGGGCATAGACAAGATAATCCCAGGAATGGTCATAGACGATTTCCTGTTTGATCCATGCGGATACTCTATGAACGGAGTTGCTAAAGATGTAAGTATTGTTTTCCTAATAAGATTTATTTATTTATTTCTAAAAATGTTGTTGTTCACCGATTTCACGTATATGGAAATACTAGCTTTTGCCCGCGGCTTCACCCGCGTACATAATCCCAGGATAAAAAGTATCCTATGTGTTATTCTGGGATATGGTCTATTCGTGTACCAAGTTTCATCGAGATCTGTTCAGTAGTTTTTGCGTGAAAGAGTAACAAACATCCATACATACAAACTTTCGCATTTGTAATATTAGTAAGTTAATTGCTTAATTAAATCATTTTTACTTTAATAAATATTTAAACATAATAATTTAAATATTAATCTTACTGGTATTGTATCGACTATTGGTACTATATCACCTCTACTTATAATTAAATACATAATAATATTAATTATAAATATCAAATCATAATAAGTAAATGTTTTTTAACGCTGCTAAAGGGGGATAAGGATCTGCCATCCGTAAGTGGTCGCATCTTACATAAACTATAATTATTTACATGCATCATACCGCTCATTCAGTGCAACAATGACGTAATTACATTTTTAGAAATTTTACAGGAGATGCAGTCAAAGATTAATAATAATGGTTATGGCATTTTAGCGAAACTTATTACAATTCTAATTGTTGGTCAGTGGGTCGTCCTATAAATAAAATCAAAGTAAATGATGTTTTGCCCGATGAAAATAGTTTTTCCGCACATTATAACATTATAAAACTTGTTTTGAAAAAAGTGTAATTACGCCGTTGTTGCACTGAATGAGCGATACCTTTTAATGATTACATAAGTAATATGACGTCTGTACACCGTAATTAAAAGTCAATTAAATGCAAAGTTATTACCTGAGAACATTTTAATTGGTGCATATTTAGAATTATATTTCCGTCGTCAATATAGCAAATACTAGTAGTGATCGTCCTACTTACTATCATGTCATTAACCAAGCCGTAATGGGTACTTCTAAAAAAAAAAAAAACAATCCAAACCTTCAAACTGAATCGTATATAGGCTTAGCTAGAGATGCGCCGTTGCCGGCAATATTGCCGAGAAGTGGGAATATTGTTGGGAATATTGCCCGAGTTATGAATATCGGTGGCAATATTGCCAGCAATATTCCCAGATTGCCGGCAACGGCACATCTCTAGGTTTAGCGCTACATTTACGAACTATCCACCGATTTCTGATTTAAGCAATTGAAGTATTTCACAAACTTAACTTTAGCCTGAAGAGCTGTTAAAACTTAGCATTATAGTAGGGTATGAGATACTCAAATAATTTATTTTATCTTCATGCAACACAAAGTACCTACAATGCCTTAGACATTTACTCAAAATACACACAGTCAGAATTAGATGGATTTTGAGGCAATGATTTGATTAAGTTCAATAAAGTGGACGCAATAAGGTTTAAGTTAGCTGGTACGAGGTGTACCGTTTTCGGTACACTGAGGCCTGAGAGGTTAAAACGCCATGTTGCGGAGAGGGAGGCCAAAGAAAAGATGGATGGGTTGTGTGAGAAGTGATATGAAAAAAAAAGGGAGTTAGTGATAGCGTGACGAGTGACAGGACAGAATGGAAGAAAATAACGTTTTGTGCCGACTCCAAATAAAACGAGACAAGAAGAGCAAGATGATGATGACGGAATATGGCCTCCAATCTTAACTTATCTTAACATATGTACATCTTTACACAGATCAGAAAAATGCAAAAAAAAAAAAACCTAAGAAAATATAATATTTCCGGGATACCTTTAAGCATGCCTCTTAACCACATAATAATACCACTTCCCATCAAAATAAATAATCACCATTTATCATGTTCACAGGGCTGCTACATGACCATCCACATAACTCCGGAGCGCGCGTGCTCGTACGTGTCGTTCGAGTCCAACGTGCCGGTGTCCAGCTACGACGAGCTCATCGCGCGCGTGCTGCAGGCCTTCCGACCCTCCAAGTTCGTGCTCACAGTCTTCGCTACACCGGTAAGCATCTAATCATCATCATCATCATTAGCCTTTCTAATGCTCATCATCATCAGGCCTCCTCTCTACCGGGCTGGGGGCAGGTCCTGCGACCCCCCCGCCAAGGCCAAGGGCAAGGCCCGCAGGTCCATCCCCGCCGATGTCCTCGCCGCCGCAGCCGCCTCCTTGGCCGCCGCCGCACCCGCCGCCGTGGCAGTGCCCCCTAGGGGGGCTCGGGAGGAGACCGTAATGGAGTGTCAATAACGGCCCCATTGCGTCTCCTCCAGGCGAATATCAACCACTGCGCGGGGACGCAGTGGTTGATATACATATAGGCGTCTACCTGTCCCCGAGCAGATCTCTCGACAAACTCCGTCTCCCTAATGGAGCTAAATTCTGTCGTCGCTGGGTTCGGTTCCCTCCCCGTGGTCATTTGCGGGGACTTCAACGCCTGGAACATGGCTTGGGGTTCCCAGAGGGGTCGGATGGTGGAGGACTGGGCTTTAGAGCTGGGCCTGGTCGTCCTGAACCGGGGTTCTGTCCCCACGTTGGTGCGGATGCGGGGTGAATCGGTGATGGACATTTCGATCGCCAGCCTCGCTCTGTCGCCGCGTGTCGTCGACTGGCGCGCTATGGAGGAGGTGGAGACGTACTCCGACCACCGGTACATCCGGTTTGACGTCTCTGCCGAAACCTCGGCCGCGCCGGTCCGACAGAGCCCTTGCGGTCCGCGGTGGGCGCTTAAGCAAATGGACCGGGAGCTCCTCCTGGAAGCCGCGACGGTACAGGCCTGGATGCAAGCACCGGACAGGCCTGTCGACATCGACGTCGATACGGAGTGGTTCCGGGAGGCCATGTCGCAAATTTGCGATGCGGCAATGCCCCGTGTCCGTCCAGGACGTGCTAAGCGCCAGGTGTACTGGTGGTCCCCGGAGATCGGTGCACTGCGCAACGCGTGCTATCACGCGCGACGCTGGTATGCCAGGAACTGCAGGCGCGGCATCCGCCCGCCGGATGCGGCGCCTGCAGTGCAGCGCCAGAGAGGCGGAGCTGTATGAGGGATACAGAGAGGCAAAACGCACCCTCCGAGCGGAGATATACCGGGCAAAACTCGAGGCCCGCAACGTGTGGCTGGGGTCTCTGAACGCGGACCCGTGGGGGCGCCCGTACAAATTGGTACGGGACAAGCTTCGCCCCTGGGCTCCCCCGCTGACTCAGAGTCTCCGGCCCTAACTCGTGGAGGATGTGGTTAGCACTGTGTTCCCTGCGCGAGGGGAACAGAGTGCTAACCACACCCTCCTCAGTCCCCCCCCGCCCATGGCTCCGCCTCTGCCAGCGGTGTCTGACGACGACGACAATGCTCCAGAAGTGACCGAGGTAGAGTTGAGAGTGGCGGTGCGAAGGCTGAGTGCTAAAAACACCGCCCCAGGACCCTACGGCTTGCCAGGGAAAGCCTGGGTCCTGGCCATGGAGGCATGCATGGAGAGGGGCCAGTTCCCACTTCGTTGGAAGATGGGGAAACTGGTCCTCATCGCGAAGCCAGGGCGCCCTGCGGACTCTCCGTCCGCGTACCGGCCTATTGTGCTGCTCGATGAGGTGGGCAAGCTCTTTAAAAGAGTAATTGCGCCTCGTTGCGCGCCTAGCACGGGTGGGGCCGGACCTTTCGAACGGACAGTTCGGCTTTCGCAGGGCGCGCTCTACGGTGGACGCCATCATGCGCGTGCGAGCCCTCACGACTGGGGATGCAGTGTCCCAGGGTAGGTATGTCGTGGCAGTGTCCTTGGACGTTGCCAACGCCTTCAACTCCCTGCCCTGGAGTACGATCCGGAGGGCACTCCGGTACCACCGGGTGCCCGAATACCTCTGTCGAGTGGTCGAGGCTTACCTCTCGGAGAGGTACATTGTGTACCCTGGTCACCAGGGAGACTGGAAACGTCGGGAGATGTCGTGCGGTTTTACGGTCGGTACTAAGGCCACCCTTGTGGAACATCGGATACGATTACGTTCTGCGCGGCGACTTCCCTGACGGGGTCAGCGTGGTTTGCTACGCAGACGACACGCTGATTCTAGCGCAGGGAAGGTCGCACCGGGTGGCGGTCGCTCTAGCGACACGGGGGTTGCGATAGTTGTTGGTAGGATCCAGGAGTTGGGACTCGAGGTGGCGCTGCACAAATCCGAGGCAATGTGCTTCAACGGCCCTCGAAACGGGCCGCCAGAGGGTCATGGCAATACGGATGGTGCGGGGTTACCGCACGATCTCCCGCGAAGCGGCGAGCCTTCTGGCTGGCCTACCACCGTGGGGTCTGGAGACAACAGTCCTTGCACACATGCGCGTGGAGATGCAATGCCGGGGTGAAAGTCCACTGCCACAACATGTCAAGGCATGGCGGACAGAGCTCCGGCGGGATCACATGGTGAAATGGTGTCAGCGACTATCGCAACCCAGTGCTGAGCACACCACGATTATGGCGGTAAGTCCCCTCTTTGAGGCGTGGCCGGAAAGACCCCACGACGTCCTTACCTTCCGCATGACGCAGGTCCTCATCGGACATGGCACGTTCGGGAGGTACCTGTTTCAGATTAAGTCGGAAAAGACGCCCGGGTGTCGCCACTGTGCGGAACGCCCGGAGGACACGGTGGAGCACGCAGTCGAAGTATGCCCTGCCTGGGCGGAGCATCGCCGTGCCCTCGTGGGGGCGATCGGCGGCGGAGACCTCTCGCGCCGGGCCTTGGTCGAAGCCATGGTCCGGAGCGAGGAGGAATGGCAGGCGGTCGCCTCCTTGTGCAAAGCAGTAATGCTAGCAAACGAGGAGGCAGACCGCATCAGGCAACGGCGCCCTCGCCGCCGCCGACGGGATTCCGATCCCGATTTCCGGCCACCGTAGACGCGGGCTCGCGGACGACGAGCCATGGGTCCTCCTCTGTCCGATCTTCCGGTAACTGCCCGGACCGAGCCCAAGACGTCGACCGCGCGCCTTAAGGAGTTGTCAGCAACAGGAGCCCAGCTGGGTCGAAGCCTACTGGGGCCAGGGTTATCTGAAAAGAAGAGCGAGGGTTGTCATAAGATGATTTTAGCCCACCGTAAAAAAAGGCCTCTAGGAGAGAGAATGGGCCGTAATCCACCACGCGGGTCCAGTGCGGGTTGGTGGATATCACAATTCTTCGAATTTTTGGTTCTAAGACATGCCGGTTTCCTCACGATGTTTTCCTTCACCGTTTTGAGAGTAGTGGTGATGAAATAAATTACATAAAGCAAAGCATTCAATACCAAATTGTATTAAAGAAACAACCATCAACCGCAGTAGTAGGAAGTCTTATAAGCAGCTAAAGAAATAAAGGGGTTTTGACGTTGTCATCACCAAACTATTACTGATTGGTACCTACATTGTGTATACTGATACCCTGTGCCTCGAAAGGCACGTAAAGCCGTTGGTCTCGGTTGTCATTCGTAGATCTTTGACAGTCGTTACAGGTAGTCAGACGCCAGAAAGTCTGATCATCAGTCTATCTAAGGAGTATTGTGTTGCCCAGTTTCTGGGTTGTAGAGGTCTAACAAGCTCCTCCATGTAAAACACGGGTGTTCAGCTGCATCCAGTTAAGCAGGAAGCTGACACGCCCAGCTAGTTGGGAAAAAGCTAGTGAGATGATGACCTAATGTAGAGTCTGTGGTTGGGTCCTTATTGGAATCAATAATTAGTGATCCTAAGCCAAGACTTGTCTATATGATTGCTAATTGTGTTTGTTGCATCGACAGGACTCTCCGGGAGCGTCAGCGGCTCGCCAGCTGAAGAAGTTCCCAGCGCTGGGCGCGTACTCCCC
This sequence comes from Mythimna lalbum, assembly GCA_949319445.1. Lineage (NCBI taxonomy): Eukaryota > Metazoa > Arthropoda > Insecta > Lepidoptera > Noctuidae > Mythimna > Mythimna lalbum. The sequence continues at coordinate 18,913,252 of OX439362.1, read as the reverse complement.
GCTGGAGACTCAGTACTGCCGCTTCTCGGGCTACGAGCTGCAGTACGCACTGTACGCCAAGTTCCCGAGCTGAGGAGCCGCCCCGCCCCGCGCGGCCCCGCCCCGCCCCGCCGGGCCCCGCCCCGTGCGCCCCCGCCGCGCGCTAGCCGAGCTGCTGGGGGCCCCCGCCGGGGCCCCGGCGCCGCCGCGGGCCCCCGGCCTGCTGGCGCGCGCGGCCCGCCTGCTGTGCTGCGAGACCGCGCCGCCCGCCTGATGACTGACTGTTCCATTCCATTAAGTGATATTATCATACTTTAAACGTTACCTTAGTGTCACCGTGTCTACGGCTCCCGATATTTGTGTGGCGTCAATCCTTACGTAGCGGTGTATGCGGCGGCGTGCGGCCACGGGCTTCCACGTGCGGCCACGTGCGGCCATGTGCGGCCATGTGCGGCCACGGGCTTCCACGTGCGGCCACGTGCGGCCATGTGCGGCCACGGGCGACCATCGTGTGGTCACGTGCGACCACGAGCGGGCCCGTGCGGGGCGCGATCAGCCGCGAACTAAACGCGGGGCGTACACGCCAATCTGAGATTTAACAAATCAAATAAAAAGATTTCGACTTATGTATTGGACTTTTATTTACCAAAACCACTAGGTACCCTCATGAAACAAATACAGTATGGTCGTAGCCGCAAAGTATAAATTTAAAAAAAGGATCCAAGTCGGCCGAATAAAGGCAATATTCAAATGCATTGACACAGTACAGGCACAGCCTTACACAAGTCCCCCTAAGGGTGTTACCACACCAATCGATCGATCGTCGATCGATGCCATCGGTCGACGTTGATCGATTAACCCCAGCTATATTCAATCAATTTCTTTCGATATGTATTCACACGAGGACGCATTCTACCGTCGGTCGACAATAGATCGTGTCCGTTTCGTCCGCGCGGCCATGACAATAAACAAATAGAAAAACTACGTCAAGATTATGTAAAAATTTGTAAAAGTTGATTCCCAAAACCATATATTTATTAAGGTTATGGTTGAATGTGGCCGCGCCATTGAAACGCGGAGAACCGCGCGGCCACGGAGATCTTTAAAACTTAGCGTTGCAGAGACCTGAAATTTAATTAAGTAACAGATTGAATTTGTAAAAATATAGAAAAAATCCTAGGTTTATATTTTAGAAGCTATGAAGCAAAAACACCATGGCCGCGCCATCGAAACGCCGACAAAAGTCTTATCGTTGATATCTCGCTAAAAAAGCATCGCAGAGGTTTGAAATTTTTTGTAATACATAGATTGGAATTTGTCAAAACTTTACAAAGTACAACAAAAAATCCTAGGTTTATATTTCAGAAGCTGTGCCGACTATATATTTGTCAAGGTTTCGATGGCGCCGCCATGGGGTTTTTGCTTTGACAAGTTTTGACAAATTCAAATCTATTTACAAAAAATTTCAGACCTCTACGATGCTTTTTCAGCGAGATATGAGCGATTTTATCACCGTTTCGATGGTGCGGCCATAAGATTTAATTTTACAGGCACAGCTTCTGAAATACAAACCTAGAATTTTTGTTGTATTTTACAAGTTTTGATAAATTCAAATCTATGTTTTACAAAAAGTTTTAGACCTCTACGATGCTTTTTTAGCGAGATATGAGCGATTTTATCACAGTTTCGATGGCGCGGCCATAAGATTTAAGTTTACAGGCACAGCTTCTGAAATACAAACCTAGGATTTTTTTTTGCATTTTTAGAAGTTTTCACAAATTTCAAAAAAATTTCAGACCTTTGCGATGCTTTTTCAGCGAGATATCAACGATAATAAATTTGTCAGCGTTTCGATGGCGCGGCCACGGTGTTTTTGCTTCACAACTTCTAAAATATAAACCTAGGTATATTCTATATTTTTTTTAAATTTTTACAAATTCAATCCATTGTTTACCTAAATTTCAGGTCTCTGCAACACTTAGTTTTAAACACGGAATAAAGAAAAGTGTTTTAAAGATCTCCGTGGCCGCGCGTTTCAATGGCGCGGCCATATTCAAACCCTTATAACTTCTTAACCATAACTTTGACAAATTTATGGTTTTGGGAATCTACTTTTATAAATTTTTACATAATCTTGGCGTAGTTTTTTTTTTGTTTATCGTCATGGCCGCGCGGTCGTAACGTACACAATAGATCGATTGGTCTGGTAAAAACCGTCGATCGAATTAGACTAATCCATTCTACCATCGAACGACGGCATCGATCGACTGGTGTGGTAACACCCTAATATATAGGCCTGTGTCTTGTAAAGATTAAACATTATTTGCCAACGAAAATTGTTTGATAATGTACGCAAGCGAGAATCAGGCGTGGTATTGATAAACAAATGCACGTATCTGCACTGATGAGTAGAGTGGAACGGTCTAGAAAGATTCCATGTTAAATAATTGAGAATGTCGACCATATTATCTCTCAAAACTATACTAGTTTTTTTTATGCTATAAATTAGTACATGATTATGTTTCCACCTGATGGTACCGGTTTCTAAGAATTAGGAATCAATTCTGCTCGATATAACGAGCAAGTGTTTCCTTTAGTGCCCTTTTATATCCAATTAATCTTATGAACGTGAAAGTTTGCTAGTTATGGATGGATGTTTGTTACTTTCTCAGAAAAACTATTGAACAGATTTTGATGAAACTATACAGTAATATTGTGGGGTGCATTAGGGAGACACTTGGGTACTCCGGTATAAATAGACGCTAACTTACCTACGTCGTGTGATCGAGGCTTATCTGGCGGCCAGTGGCGTCATCATATACCCCAGTCACCAGGGAGAGTGGAAACGGTGATAGATGTCGTGCGGTGGCGGTGTTCCGCAAAGATCGGTACTGAGCCCGCCCTTGTAGAACATCAGTTGCAACCACGTGCTGCGAGGTGAACTTCCCAGCGGCGTTGGCGTAGTCTGTTCGTTTGCTACACGATGCACATTGGGACCCGTCCATACAACGTGTGGTGTTCAAGTACACACACGACACTTAATATATTTATTACGGTGTCCGAAACGCGGTCTGACACGTCTGGTCGCTCGGTGGCTAGCTCACAACTGAGGGTCGACTACCCCACCAGCCAGCGGCCCATCTACTCACTATACGTGACGTGCATACTTTACACCACACAACGTAATGCTCAAAACTCGATTTTCAAAATGAGGGTATTTCAAAAAATAAACTAGCAGGGTAGACTCAAGAATGTGTTACATTATTTCTGCTAATAGGTACTAAATCTGTACCTGCTATCTACTGTCCAGTGCATCAGCTCAAAGTTTACTTTATACCCACATCATTGATTATCCGATACCGTTCGTGAGTTTGTAGAGAATATTAAAACATTTATTTCTTTTTGCGCCTCGTGGACACTTCGCGTGACCCAAAGGCTGGCTTTTACTTCGGTCAAAGGATAAGCATTGCCATTCAGCGTGGCAATGCCGCCAGCCTTTTGGGTACATTACCAGTCGACAGCGATGCGGAGGAATTTTTCGACGCCTTACTTTAAATTGCCATTTTTATTTTATTTTTTTATTTTCGTTCTCTAGGGTTTTATTTTTTAAGTTAGTTTTAATTAATTTTAGTTTATATCTAGAAATAATTATTTTATTGTTTGAAATAAATTGCATCTGTTTTGCGCAAAATTCTATTGTTAATCTCTTCAGTTCATTGCCTGCTAATCAACACGTCGTAGATATTGTAAACAATATTTCAAAAATAGAACTGCGCAAAAAGGAAAAAATAAAAATTTTATTGGTGGGGAAAATCATCCAATGACAACCCCCGCTCTTGGGCGGAGCGGGAGATTAGTGTCAGACTCTTACTGACTAAAAACACACCCCGTTTTCCTTCGTGCTTTCATACTGGAGCTCGAGCTACCTTTCGGACTAACCCTGGCCCCAGTAGGCTTCGACCCAGTTGGGTCCCTGCTGCTGCTAACAGCTCCTTGAGGCGCACGGGAACAGTGCGCGCCGTCGACGACTTGGGCTCAGTCCGGACAATTACCGGACGGTCGGACAGCGAGCTACACATTGCTCGTCGTCCACAAGCCCGCGCCTACGGTGGCCGGAAATCGGGATCGGAATGCCGGCGGTGGCTGGGGCGCTGCGAGCGCCTCCGTTGCCAGATGCGGTCGGCCTCCTCCTTTGCTAGCATTACTGCTTCGCAAAAGGAGGCGACCGCCTGCCACTCCTCCTCGCTCCGGACCATGGCACAGCGATGCTCCGCCCAAGCTAAAATATTTTTTTTTGATTCAGTACTTATAAAACCATACCATCACATATATAGTATATAGTAATTAATCCAAAAGTACTGATCATTAAGATTCATAAAAAACAATATTAGAATAAACATACCTTGCTTAGTTGCAGTTTACTTGCAGAAATAAATGTTTTAATATTCTCTAAAAACTCACGAACGTTTTCGGATAACTAATGATGTGGGTATAAAGTAAACTTCGAGCTGATGCACTGGACAGCAGATAGCAGTTACTGATTTAGTATTTGTAGAAATAATGTAAAACATTCCTAAGTCTACCCTTACATAGTTTAGTTTTTGAAATACCCTCATTTTGAAAATCGAGTTTTGAGCATTACGTTGTTTGGATGGGTCCCAGTATGCGATGACCCTGGCGCAGGGGAAATACACCAGGGGCCCCGAGTCTGCTATTTTTATAAATTCTGGTCTTGTAATAGAGTGGTGGTAGAATGACAGTATCGAGCTTATTAAACCCAATAACTGCACAATAACGTTCTAATGGTAGGTCACTGATCAAAACAACTGTCAAAAGTTTTGCAAATTACCGCATACGTCAGATATTTTTTTTTTTTTTAATTAGGATTGTCAACATTACATGCACTGGGCATTTACAGGATCATTTCTTATAACTAACCAAGTGCTGCAACACATACTTACACTTGATATTCATTATGAAGTCAATGATAGACCATTAGATAGGCTTAAAATGGTAATCTCGTACATAATGACAAATGAATTTCTGGTGTATGCGATAGTCTGCTAAAATTTTGACAGTTCCTTTGATCAGTGACCTTAGAACGTCATTATGCAGTCACTGCTTTTAATAAGCTCGATATTATCATTTTACCACAACTCTATTACGAGACCATTGACCGATCAATGATCGATCATTATGAATTAGCAGATTACGAACTTTTAGCAAAATGACAATGGGATCGTGTTGGAATGACGACTTTATAAAAATAGCAGACCTAGACCCCTGGCGGCGGTCGAACTAGCTACACGTGGGGTTGCAACAGTCGTCATTGTAGGATTTCTCAAAAGTTGATGATGTTAAATTGGCCCTGTAAGACACGACAATAAAAAACAAGTATAAATAAAAAAAAATATTTTATTATTCAAGCACAGTTTCACTGCAAAACCTCCACCATTTAAATATAATTGACATATCAGTCTTATATTAAAATAATATTATCATAGCGACTTATACAAGGTGTAAAATATATATAAACTAGTATCTTTAATAGATTTGCATTGTTACAAGCGCCAATAAAGAGTCTGGCATTCAATTTGTGTGGGTGATGGGGTCAATGACTTATCAATCAACTTAGATCAACTGAGCAATTGATAGAAATGCATTGTTTACTTTAATATGGGTGCATCATGGATTTTTAACGTCGTAACTGTATATTTTTTAATGATATAAAGTAGTGCTTGACTGCGATCCCATCTGATGGTAAGCAGTGATGCAATCGTTGATGGTGAGGTGCACTAGTTTATTAGGAGCTTATTCGTTCTACCGATGACTTGGTGAGCGTCGCGGGAATCCGATGTATGTGATACGCACAGACCGGTCGTTGTGGCGACGCTTGGAGGAGACCTATGTCCAACAGTGGACGTGTTTCGGCTGAAACGATTCTGATGAATACGCTCCCGCTTTGAAGACACCCAAATTATAATAGGACAGGCAGACCATTATGATTTTTATTATTTCATATTAATAAAATTTCTTTTTGATATCACTGGACTTACTTTAGTTATCTTGACTTTAATTCGACGCATCAATAATATCATTTTCCTTTAAAAACCGGGGGATACTTTAAACTGTATTTTATACTGTTTCTTCTCTGTGCAATGTTTCTATGGACTCTGATTGTCCGAAATAAAAATGTATTATTACTATTTAACACCTTGTACTAAATAAGCAATTCCTATAAAAATAAGTATTAATTAAATTACATACGTTACATAATGACCTATTAAAGACATCACAGAACGATAAATATTAAAAAATAAAAATTACAAAATAAAATAATAATAATTAGTAACTCTTGTGTAGAAACATTCATTACCTCAACAATTTAGCGTTTTTTAACCTATGTCGGATATATCCGACAAAAACTTTCGCGTTTATTCCACAAAGGTCGCACATCCACGACCAAATATTCCATCTCGTCAGCTCTTCTGTCACCTATGGGGATTGAAGAGCTAAACGAGATAGAGTACCCAGTCGCGAACACACGACCCTGGCGAACACGAAAACACTTGTCGGAAAAATCCGACGCAAGCTGTTAGAGTAATTTTTTTTAGCCACAAATATGACTTGTTTCTGTTACCATCACCCTCTTAAAACCTTACAAAACTCAAGTGACTGTATACAATAATCATAAAGGCGATAATCTATATGTATATGTGTGTGTGTGTACGCTTGTTACTTCTCTTCGTCTGAACGGATTTGAATAAAAATCTGGGACCAGGTACTATGGGTAGGCCATGCTCTATAATAACATAAGATAGGATACCCGAGTAAAGTCGGTTGTAGGAGTTATGACATTAAACACATCAACATAAAAACATCACGTTATGACATCAAGCTGTCGTTGCGCGATCAGATCAAGGACTTGATACAGAAGACAAGTACTACTCCTCGGTATGGCTCGCATTGTGAGGAGGTACCCCCTGTCTTCGGTCCTGTGGACTATTATTTACTATATTGCTTTTTATTACTGTTAGGCTCGCGTTGGACCACCATCTCATCTGATGGTAAACGGTGATGTGGTTGACGATAGTAGCACGCTAGTCTAGAAGTAACCTATTCACTTTTGACTTAAAGATCTCTAGTTTTAGCTATCAGGAAACCACTCCATACACGCAAATTAAGAGTTTTCATAAAATGCATTGTGTAGATGTATTTTATATGTGTATTGAAATAAATAAAAGGAATAATATAACATTTGAAATCACAACTTACTTAACATTATATAAATGCGTTACTTTAAATGAACTATGGGCTTAATTGGACAGAATGGTTTCATTTTTAGAACAGAAGCAAATTATACTTATTCTATTATGACTTAATTATATCATAGTCTACTGCATGACTTTGCATGGCGGCGCAGCCCCTCCCAGGGCTTCGCCCAGGTGCGCGGCGACGGCGGCACAGAGCGCCTCCTGGCGCGGCGCCGCCACCACCTGGAGCCCGAGCGGCAACTTGTCGCTGTTGAGGCCGAGAGGGACCTGCAAATGTAGAAAGCGGTTACAGTAAAATACAGATTTTGACAAGAAAACGGTACGTTTTGATGCTAGTGGACAAACTTTAAGCAGTTAGTTAGGTAGTTAGCCCATTTATGTCACACATTTTATTGACATTTTTTTTTTTGTAAGTCTTCGGAAAGCTCGGCATTTTTGTTATTTTTTTTTCCCCTTACTATTTTTATTATTATTATTTTTCCATAATTAGTTTTTTATTATTAATTTTGCTTCTTAATTATTTTTTATTACCGTTTTTTATTTTTTCCCGTAATTATTTTTAGGTATTGTTTTTCTGTAATAATTTTTATTTTTTTTTTTTCTTCTGTAAATTACTATCTTTGAAGCACAGTTTACATGTATCGGATCACTGTAATCGGGGATACCTCAACCCCTGTCATACAGGCTGTCCTAGTTCAGGGGTTGAGACCACATTGATGTAATGTTTTTAAAAATTTGGAAATAAACTTCTTATTATTATTATTATTATTATGTCCCACTGCTGGGCGAAGGCCTCCCTCTCCCTTTTCCACACACGTCTGTTTTCGGCCATTGCGGGGCAGTCCTTCCGGTATTTATCAATCTCATCTCTCCACCTTCGCCTTGGTCTGCCGTGATGTGGCCTTACGTTCAATGGGACCCAATAAATGGCTCTTTAAGCCCACAGTTCATCCGACATGCGGCAAACATGTCCGGCCCAATCCCTCTTTAGAGTGGCAGCTTTTCGGTAACATCTTCGATCTTAGTTTTAGCGCGCAGCTCTGTGTTCCTTACGCGGTCAGTAATTCGAACACCCAGGATACTGCGCTCCATGGCTCGTTGACAAACCTCGAGCCTGGACCTCTGCTGAAGCGTCAAAGACCAGGTTTGCGCTCCGTACGTAAGTATAGGGAGAATGCACATGTCCATAATTTTCCGTTTCAGAAACAGCGGGAGATCTCCTTTGAGAAGATCTTTCATTGACCAAAGCAGTGCCGACTGAAATAAGCGTTGTCCTACTCTAGAAATGACACCAGCCCCCCCCCCCCCAGCCAAATTACAACCATTTCACTTGCGTCGGACGCCTAGAGTTGGCCACGCCCTGATTCTGATTTCTTCTTATGACGTGACTAAGCGTTAAGATGACGTCATTCCCGTACATTTGAAGTTTTCTACTAGCGTTAACGATTGTAAATTATGCGTTAAGATGACGTCATTCCCGTACATTTGAGGTTTCTACTAGCGTTATAGATTGTAGATTATGCGTTAAGATGACGTCATTCCCGTACATTTGAAGTTTTCTTCTAGCGTTAACGATTGTGGATTATGCGTTAAGACGACGTCATTCCCGTACATTTGAAGTTTTCTACTAGCGTTAACGATTGTAGATTATGCGTTAAGATGACGTCATTCCCGTACATTTGAAGTTTTCTACTAGCGTTAACGATTGTAGATTATGCGTTAAGATGACGTCATTCCCGTACATTTGAAGTTTTCTACTAGCGTTAACGATTGTAGATTATGCGTTAAGATGACGTCATTCCCGTACATTTGAAGTTTTCTACTAGCGTTAACGATTATAGATTATCAATTTGACGAAGAGAACTGTATCGTGGGAGCATTCACAAACATGTAAACTCACATACAAGACACCCAGACCCGGAACAACTATCTATAGACCATACAAATATTTTTTCCGTGCGGGAATCGAACCCGTGTCACTCAGTGCAGCAGCTAATTGCTCAACCACTGCACCAACCATATCGTCTATTAAGATTATAGAGTGTGCATTATTCCAGTTAATGTTGTATCGTTACTTGTGCGGCAGGGAACTGTAGCGCGTTGAAGATGGCCCAGTAGGCGAAGTTGAAGGGCCGCACGATGGGCGAGTAGTGGTACGGCGCCACGGTAGGGCTGCTCGGGAACAGCAGCACTCCGTCCTCGCCCAGCAGTTTCTGTGCACGGAGAGGTTCATCATTATAATACTAGCTAGCTGTTTTGTACATATGTAATGAAGTGACATTTCATTAATTCAAACTTGCCGCGCTTCGCGCGTTGAGGTTGTCAATGGAATTTATGTTCTGTGGAACGGGGTGACGTGTGATTGAATGGCAGATGATGTTTGGATTGTTTTGCATATTTTATTGTTAAAAATTCTATTGTAAAGAGATGAAATAAAGGGATGTGGTTGAGGAGGCGATATTAGTAAACTTTAAATGTCGTTTCTTTGATTTTCAAGTAAGTTATAGGTGTAATGATCATAGTTAAACGTTGTAATATGGTGAGGACGTATTAAATGAGCGAAACTTTGATTTTCAGAGAAACAATTTGTGGTTTATTTGGAAAATCGTCAATAACATATGTATCTTATACATATATTACAAAAAAAAAAAAACGATAATAAACAAATTAACTTCATACGAAGATATGGCTAAAAGGACTTAGTATCCAAGCGAAAAACACGAATAAAAAAATAAAACTTTCGGTTATTTGGAATACATAATTATCTTCAATATTGAAGTCATCTCACAGAGGCGTTCATCACCATCATCATTGCCACAGTGATCGGAGCTATGCGTCTCGCATTCATCGAGTTTCTGCAATCCTTGCTCTATCTTCTGCTCGTCGCGCCAACTCTAGTATATGGTCACCATTCCAGAACCTTCCAATCCCATCGACCGTCTGTTCTGCGAGCAATGTGCCCTACCAACTGCCACATAAATTAGACAGTTCTCATCTAGCTGTGGACGTCTCTCGGCTGAAATGATGATGACGATGATGAGGGACCAACATTATGGAATACTTACAATGAGATCATCCTTAAGTTCGGTGGTGAGTTTCTCCGCCCACTCTTTGTTGACAGGAGGCATGACCTGGTCATCTGCGAGCTTCAAGATCGCGGGCAAAGTGTACTCAGACATGCCTACCAACTGGAAATTAAAATACGAGATTATTAAAAAAAAAATTAAGGTAGAAGCTATAGGCACGAACGTAGACGTAACATAGAAATCTTGTTAGATGATACTATATTCAATATTTTTGTTATACAGGCTTATTTGTAAAACACTAACAACCTTGCAAGATTGTATTACTAACATCATAAACAACAAGTCTTGTTTTAGGACTTTTTTACAAAACATAATTCACTTAACAAAAACAAACTTTCAAGATTTTGTTGTAAGACAAACACAAGCGCATCAAGCACCCCCAGCCGCCCGATCCCTACTCCCTCCTCCGTTATTGTACTATCGCTTGTTTCGCATAGACTTCGTAATAATTAGAATGTTGAATTTGAATATTTTTATTTTTGTATGAAAATCTTGTAAACTAAAATATAAAAAAAAATTAAAAGTCATAGAACAAAAGTTGATGTATATCACGGAGTTAGTATAGAAGAGGAGGCGGCCTAAACAACTGTGCACTGTGACTCTCAACTGAGTCCTAACGTCATCACGGTGGGCGTGGCTTAAATCAGTGTATTTTGGCGTTCGTCCTGAGCACAACTTCGCTTATTTGGCATCATATTCGCGATAGAAAACCAAAAAAATTAAGTGGTGTATTTTATCTTGTAAAAATTACTCAGATAGACGTTCTGATGCTATGGATGCCATCACATTCCATTTGTAAGTTATTTTATATGCATAATTTATTAAAATACTTCTAGAAAAATCTTAACGTCAGCATTTCCAAATATAATTCTACTCGACATTAGATGGCGACACTTTATGTCATGGGAACTAAATATATTTAGGTACGTAGAGCTCAGTATTAATATATTTTAATAATCATACGTACTGAAATTTGATCATCATTCATTCCTAAAAGTCCTTTAATCGCCATAATATTATTTTTGTAGTATTTATATAATTTTATAAACAAGTCGCCATCTATCGTCAAATAGCAAAAATACAGGGCAGAAATTAGAAGCCAATTATTTTACCGAATATCCCCAGGCTACAGAACTTGTAAATATAATACTTATATTTCTCTAATATATGATTTGGTCGATCAAATTGTTTTTAATTACCTCACATTTGGTGTAAAAAGTAGAGTATGCAACACAGGGATAAAGCTGTCTTTGTCTTGGGCGGCTTGAATTTCTCACTTCACTCTGGTTTCTTTATAATCTCCCACTCAATGCTCGGGAGCTTATTATATAAAACCTTCACTGACGTTCGGGATTAAAATAGCAACCTTCGTTTCGTTCGGAATTCAACATGCCGCCCGCGACTTAAAGACACTGCTTTACCCCTAGTCACATAATCTACTATTATTGAATGGTATCGGACGTAAACACATGTTTTTTTTTTAAAAAAAAAAGAATAGCTTTGTAATGAATCTTGATAATTCTTGCTATCAAAATAAGCCTTTAAAAAAGTAAAACCTAATAAAAATGGAATAAAAAAAATGTTACAATAAAAAGGATTTTGATGATTTTGGAATGATCTTCATTCGTCATTCATCTAATAATAGTATCACTATTTCAATGAAAAATATACGTATCGCATGGTTTGCACAATTAATTTAAAAAACAGAAATCCCTCGTAATTCTGAGTTCGACCCTGTTGCATCCTGCACTTAATGACATCTAGTGTGAGATAGTTACGTAACCACAAAATAAAATCAACAGAACGACCAAGTAGTTTGGCTATTGACCGGCAGATGGCAAATAAAAAAATGGGCGGAGTCTAACACCCCTTCACCCCGCAAAATGTCACGCTTTTTTTCTTAGGGAAATGTTATTACAACATCTCCTCTTCTATACTAACTCCGTGATGTATATGATGTTAGTAACATAGTCGTGAGAGGTTGCTAATGTTTTACAAAAAACTCAGTTTTTTTTTTGTGATTGGTATAATTAACTAAGTTAAGAAAAAAATAGTAGTATCTGCGAAAATTTAAGAATCTATTTTATTGAACTTAAGTAGTTAAATTATTGTCTCTTAAGTATAGTTCTATAATTAAGTACTAGGTATAGTTATACTACATGAACAGTCAGAACAGATTTATTTCAAACTAGCGACCCGCCCGGGCTTCGCTCGGGTGTTTCTCCTCTATTTAATGGATGTTATTATACATATAAACCTTCCTTTTGAATCACTCTATCTATTAAAAAGCCGCATCAAAATCCGTTGCGTAGTTTTAAAGTTTTAAGCGTACATAGGGATTTAGGGACAGAAAAAGTGACTTTGTTTTATACTATGTAGTGATTAACCATTTACAGGCACTTTCGAATTGTTATGAAGTCAGGTATTCAGAAATAGTACATTTTGATACAAGAGCAGAAAGTTTATCACTGCAGCCCTCGGCTTCATAACACACTCGCCTACGGCTTGGTCAAATACCGCTTTGGTCGTAATGACAAATTTTCACGTGTTTCAAACGAGTTTTTTCAATACACTCACTGAAATGAATAAACGGGGCTGAGTGGTGACGCGCGGGACACGACGCGCGCGGCTGATGCGAGACATGGCATACAATTATGACGAGGGAGAGTACAAGCACTTTTATGCACTAATGAGGGAAATAGCCTATTGCGTGCCTGTAATTGGTGCAATAAGAGTGGAATTTCGAGTGAGTGTACTGAAAATTATATTGTATAGTCATATTGAAGGCACGGATGGCGCAGTGGCCGCTGCACTACGTGTCACAGGTTCGATTCTTGCACGAAACAAATATTTGTATGGCTTACAGATAATTATTCCGAGCCTGGGCGTCTTATATATGTGTGAGATTATATGTTTATGAATTCGTCCACGATACATAAGTTACTGAGAACCGTCATGCAAATGCCGGCACCGCTTTTTGACGTTACGGTGTCAGTTACCACTCTCTAGGAAACCACACCATTATGTTTATATAGACAACGATCTAGTGACGTCATTCACCGCTGTAAAAACGGCCGCCTTTTTCGTCCGTAACATTACGGCCGCTATATGACGGCACCGCTTTCCTAGGAAACCAAAGCTTTAGCATCACTTTTTCTTACCTTCTTAGGGAACTCCTTATAGAAGTACGCGGTGCTGTTGTTGTTGGTGAGCAGCTTGGCGAAGCAGTCCTCCTCGTGCGTCATCCAGTACCTCCACAGCACGAACATGTGGTTGAACCCTCTGTGGTAGTAGGGCTTCGGCACGCTGGCCGTACTCGCCGTGTCGGCCGTCAGCTTCGTTATGGCTCTGAAATGTTCAGAGTGTTTTTGTTAGGAATTTCAGAAACAAAGATTTTCCTGCAATTTTGCCGCTGTAGATACCTCCGTTGTGAAAAGACTTGTGCGTTTCCTCCGCCTGTATCCGATGCAGGAACCTCCTAAACATACATACCAAGTGAGAACCAGCGTTTGAGATGTGCCGTTGCTGGCAAAATTGCCGTGAAGTGGATATATTGGTTGCCATATTGCCGGCAACGGCACATCTCTATCCAGCGTCATGCGGAAGGTGAGGACGCCGTAAAGCGTCTCCACAGCCACTCTTTAAAGAACAGATTTAGCGCCCTGATTATTGCAGGCCTAACGATAGACGGGTTGAGAAGGCCAATCTTATTGTGAAAAAGATACCTAATTAAATTGAACACACCATACCTGTTCATAGCAGCGCGCATGTCAGCGGCGATGGGGCTGACGCGCAAGTCTTGAGCTGTGTCCACGTAGTAGTACTTCAATTGCTAAAACACACAAACAATCACACCTATATTTTTTTTTAATTTTTATTATTGATAGGCTCGCGTTTGACCACCATCTCACCTGATGGTAAGCGATGATGTGGTCGACGATGGAGCACGCTTGCCTATCCACATTTATTTTGTAACCGACTTCCAAAAAATAGAGGAGGTTCTCAAAGCGTCTGATTTTTTTTATAGAACTATACAGAGGGCAAAAACAAAAAAAAAGAGTTAAGATAGGTCGATAGATCACAATATTTTACTATTTTATGATTTAACTACTTTTCCAACTAAAATGAGATATCTTAGGGGGATTATTTGAAAGAGTTGCCGTGGCTAGAGTTAGCAGGTGAAATAATCAATCCGGAGAAAAGGTCTAATTTACATTGAAAAACGTTAATTGTCGTTAACTTAGAAGTTTGATCTTTTTACAGCTTCAAGGAACTTCAGACCTGAGTATATGGTTTAAAATACAACTCGTTACCTTCATGCATTCCTAAGATAAAGGATCTTGACAGGACAACAAAGTGATACTATAAGGGTTTCGATTTTTTCTTTTTAAGTACGGAACCCTAAAAATTAAAAACAAAGTTTTATAACACTTACTTTAACATCAACAACTTTATCCAGGTTCAACTCCGGAGCCTTGTCAGCGGTGACGACGAGCTTGGTGAGCGGGATCAGGTCGGAGCAGTGGCGGCTCACGAAGCCTATGGACGCCATGGACTTCTCCTTGCCCGTGCGGAGGGCTGAGCCTGGTGACAATAGGTGGTTGAGATTCCTTGTCATAAATTGGAGTGAAGGAATGGAATACCTTCTCGTAGACTGTTTCCTGATAGCTACAACTATTAACAATTTTGTTAACAATTTTTTCGCCGTTGTTCTTTAATAATATAATCCTGAGAAATGTAAAAGTCTCTTTTATGTTATTGATAGGGTCTCGTTTGACCTCTATCTCACCTGATGGTAAGCGATGATGTGGTCGACGATGGAGCACGCTAACCTAGAAAGAAGTAACCTATTCACTCTTGACATTACGTTCCTCAGGCTATTAGGAAACACTGACTCGGACATCTTTGAACAAAACTTACCCTTCAGGCTGGTGTATCCAGAGGTGGGGTTGAGAGCGTAAAGTCCGCAGAAGAACGCAGGCATACGAGTTGAACCGCCGATATCAGAACCTGAAAACAGAAACACAAATAAAAATTATATTATTTTTTATAGTTTGACTGGCCTGTTGGTCTAGTGGTCAGTGACCTTGACTGCTATGCCGGAGGTTATGGGTTCGATTCCCATCCAAGACAAGTGTATGTGTTAGGAAATATATAAGTACTAGCTTTTGCCCGCGGCTTCACCCGCGTACATAATCCCAGGATAAAAAGTATCCTATGTGTTATTCTGGGATATGGTCTACGCTTTTTATTTAAATCTAAGTACCAATGAAAAAACTACACGCATTTTTATTGAACACTTCCTATTCAATCCAAAAAGTATTTTGTTTATATAAAAACGTAAGTATATTTACAATCACAAAAATAAATGGAAACAAACTAGGCAAATGTAATTAGAATGCTGGAGGCGGGCAGCCCTATCGCATGTTTTCATACCGCGCGGTTGTAGGCATTTATTTCAAAGATACGGCCGAGTTACAATACTGGATGGTACTATTACCGTGCTATTAGTTAATACAAGGAGTTTGCGATGAGCTGGTGTCTGTTGTACTTACATAGAGAAATAGGAACAGCGATAGACGCTTGCAACGCTGCCTCTCCGCCGCTGGAGCCGCCAGCAGTGCGGCCTGTGTGGTGCGGGTTGCACGTCTGTCCAAACACGTAGTTGCGACTCTCCATCCTGAAATAATAGTACATTATGATATAAGTGTGTAATGTTAGTGATTACCGTTGAGGCGATATTTAGACCCGAGCCACGGCGAGGGTCTTAAGAGAGCCGAGAATGGTAATCATTAATTACTCACGTGTATCATATGACGTTTTTCAATACACTTGTGAATAAAATAACTGTAAACCTAGTAAACTTTTGTGGCGGTAAAATAGTACATTGTTACACTAGGGGTGAAAGTTACTTATTTCGTCCCGAGAAGGAGTTGGGTTGCTAATTCGAGGGACTAAATAAGAACTTTAACCCCGAGGTAAGCATTGTGCTTTTCATTACGAATACAAGAAGATAGACCTAGTTTATTTTTTAAATAATTTTACAGCTGTTAGTTGAAAATAAAACTCCCTAGGGATGAAAAGTGTGATACTTTTCAGCCCGCTCCTCAGGCAACTTCAAACCTACTTTCGGAGTATGAGTAATGAAAAAACTGTTTTCATATGCGCGCCCAATTTGTTTTCTTTTGTTCGTGTGGGACAACCTGCGCCCACCCTGACACGATAAATGTCATAACATGATGGCGGGGAGAGGTTGAACAATAAGGTTTTAACCACATTATAGCACTAAGGCGTAATGGTAATCAAAATATCACAGTTTGGTAACAAGTGCCATTATATACCTAAGTGCAGTGCAATAAGAATCACTTTATGAGCAAGTGTATTGAAAATTAAATTATTTCAAATCCATAATGCATTATACTATACAACATTATTTTTATGCGAAACCCTAAACACGTGTCTAGTATTTTTATGTAAAGAATCTATGTACAAAATTTCATAACTAAACCATGAAAGATCACAAAGTTATAAGCTTGTTATGTTACTTGGTTGTACGCCCAAATACATGGTCACCGGGCTGTTTGTAACATGAAAATAACATTTACATTATTACATGATTTATATGGTTCGACACCTACAACAAAATGGTTTTAAAAATCTTTGTCTATCCGCTTGTCTGTCACCGGGCTGTATCTCATAAATCGTAAGAGGTATAGAGTTGAAATTTTCACAGAATATGTATTTGCTATTGCATAAATTTACAAAGCGCGTGTTCACGCGCACGGTCTCCGCCGCGGAAACCGGATTATTACCTTCGCAGTATCGCTAATTCAACTTTAACGGAGTGCATGTAGTCGTGCCCATGGAGAACTTAATACATATATTATTACGTAGCAAAACAGGCGCGTGGCTCGTGAGTCGGGACGGTTGCCAGTTTCTGACCTTTTTAATATCGTGCGGATTTCATACCGTATGCTTCGCATACAGAAAATTTCAAAATGCAATGCGTCCCGCGTGCGTATTCCCCGCATTACAATAAATACTTATATGAAATGGACATTTAAGGGGGTTACGCGTGCGGTGCAATCCCGCATGCGTGATCAAAACCACACGATATTTAAAAACAACCTTATAACAAAAGCTCTCACCACTTGTTAACCTCCGGCACGTTGGTGACGGCCACGGGGATGGCGCCCGCCTCCCTCAGCAGCCGCACGCACTCGGCGTCCTCGTGCGCGCGCACGTGCCGCCGGCACTGCAGGCCCAGCGTGTGCCGCATGCCCGACACGGCGTGGCTCTCCTTGGCGGTGAACGGGACACCTGTGCATGATACGAGGATATTGTAAGAAATAGTTACCAGTCATGACTTTTTAGGGTACTGAACCTTAAAAGGAAAATAGAAATGAGTATATTATAGGGGGAAGTTTGAAAGTGGCGCCAGTGACTGAAAAGTTGAAAAGAAATCGTTTGTCTTGGTATGGTCATGTCAAGAAGAGAGATGAAACGCATGTTGCTAAAAGAGTTATGAATTTTCATGTGGATGGATGGAGAGGGAGAGGGAGGCCAAAGGAAAGATGGATGGATTGTGTGAGAAGTGATATGAATGAAAGGGAGTTAGTGATAGCGTGACGAGTGACAGGACAGAATGGAAGAAAAAAACGTGTTGCGCCGACTCCAAATAAAACGGGACAAGGGCAGGAAGATGATGATGACGGAACCCTTATAAGATTACTTTATTGTCCGTCTACGTCTGTTTATTTGTCTGTCTGTCTTTATCTCGGGAACGCGAGGAGGTATCGAGTTGAAATTAAAACCACGTACTCAGGTCTGCGGTTCTTTGAAGCCGTGTAAAAATCAAACTTCTGAAAACTGTTTTGAAGTTACGTCACAAAAAAGAAACCTTTTTTTGCGACACGGAAAAATCTTCGCAACTTAATCAGTTTTACAACTAAAACGAATCTAACGACACCTCTCGAGCTAAAATGCAACAACCGTTTAGGCTTTAGGGCGTGCCAAAAAATATACATAAATACACTCGAAAAACATAACCCTCCCTCAGGCGCAGTCATGTAAAAAATCTGCCGGAGGCGTATTTCGTCCACCTTGTCACGCAAATTTTGCATAATAGTATGTATTTATTATAATACTAATAAGCTTAAAAGAAATTGAGAAATGTAAGAATTGAAGAAACGATATTTACATAATTTTTCGACAGGTCAAGCAAAGTCGGTCAAAAGTAGAACTTTATATTAGGTATAATAGTTTATACCGAAACTGAATTCGAAAGCGAAGTTTTATATATCTATACTAGATTTTCTGCGCGACTTCGCTCCCGTCCCGTCTGACTATTATATTCTACTCTACCCAACTTTACCCTACCCTCCCCTACACCACCATACTATATCTATAATACTGCGCGCATGGGTTAAAAAAAGTAGCAGCCATGGACTTCAAGTGGCTGTCGCGCGCTTCAGCATCCTTTATAGCCACCTCTAGTTTCTTGTGGCGGTATTTTGTGGCTGTGGCATGTGACCGTTTAGCGACGACGTGAGGCCTTCTAAGTCTCAAGTCAATACTCTACTGTCGAATATAAAGAACCCCAAATTATAGAAGGCGCCAGCTAACCGTAGAATTAATGTATTTTTGAAAAAACTTAGAAAGTTTTTACTGAGTAAATGTTATTACTCGATAAGCGAATACCTAAGTGATAAACTTATAAAGTCATAACTTAAGTACGCCTTCGACTTTACATTGAATTTAATTGTACTGATTCATATTATTATTACAACTCCTAATAGACATATAAATAATAACATAATATACTTGATTAAATAAAAAATTGATTTAATAATAATGAGGATATAAATAATACCTGACTTAATTTACCTATTTGTATATACGGACATAATAATAATAAACTGCATGTATAATTTAATTTAAATAAAAATGCCATTTATAATAATGACGAAAACTACAACAAAATATATATATATATATATATATAAAATAATTCACAATTTCTCATACATATGACATAATAGTAATACAAATAAATAATTGATAAACACAATTAATAATAATGACGATATAATAATACCTGGCTTAATTTAGATACCTATTTTAATACACGGACATAATAATAATAAGATGCATGTATAATTTAATTTATAATAATGACGATAAGAACAGAAAATTATAATAATTACTTGACATAATTCACCTATTCACATACACTGACATAATAGTAATACACATAAATAATTGACAAACACAATAATATAGACGATAAAAATAAAACCAGACAATTAGGTACTTTTTTACTTACACATGACAAAAGAATTATACACATTCGTTAATTTAAATAATAATATAATGATAATGACGATAATAAATTAAATAAAAATATTTGACAAAATTCACGCAATCTTATACACAGACATAATAATATACATAGTGTGGCGTTAAAAAAAAGAAAATCACCACTTGTACACGTATAATTTTGCATTTTAATTCATGAATCCCCAAGCGACACCCGGTGGCCGCGCATCTATTGTCTTACTATTGTGTCTCTAATTGACGGTATCTGAAGGGTTAAAAAAAAACAACATAGAAAAAATTATAAAAGGAAATAAAAAAATTCGGCGACTTTATATATATAAAAATAGGGTTTAAGTAAGGTGGCGAGATGGATATATATAAAAAAATAAAAATTTATAATTTGGAAGTTGTGCCTATAGGTGCGGGATTGCAATCACGGGACCTCAGGCGCGGACTCGTAAACTATCAAAGAAATCAGTTCATTCCGCAACCTTTTTACACGAATTGCTGTGATTATACATATAAAACAGATAGCGTAAAAAAAAAACTACTCAAATATTACTTGCTACTGCTATAGAATAAGGAAAAAAAGGAATCATGAAAACTTCACGTGGAGTGACGTCACGATGTCCACCGGGGTTTTCTATTGTATCGTCATGCGCTAGTTGGCGCACGCATTTATGAATTGCAGTGGGCTGTACTGTCCACTTCTGTGAATTTCTATGTCTATATCCAGAAAGCTCCAAGAATACTCCAAGGATGTTCCAAGAATACTCGAAGAACCGATTGACAAATAATCGGTTCTTTATATTGACTAACACTTATCGGTTTTTTTTATTCACTACCGAGTTTCACCAAACATTTCGCAGTTAGATCATTACTTATAATCACATTTCCTTTTTAATTCGTGTTCATCAAGCACTTTTTCTCAGAAAATTTCGTCGCCGAATGACAAATAAAATTTTTCCTTGTCAAACCTCCAAATTTTCCTATTCTAAGTTCAAATCAAAAAAAATAATATTAGAAAAAGGTAAACTAACGCGAACGAAAAAGTTTTTATTTAGCTAAACGAATTAAGCAACATGATAATGCTGCAATACCCCCTTTCTAAGAAAAAAAGGACGAAAGTACGAGTGAGAAAAAAGATAAACTGGAACAGACAAAGACAACAGCAGGAATCATTTCTGAATCATACGATATCGAAGTGCAATAGATACTGAATAAACACGGAGGCCTCCACATCTAAACGTTATCCACGCTAACTCACGACATCTCAATTACGAAAATGGAGAATATGAAAGAAAATAACGAACTCATAAATCAAAATGTATATTGTCCAATTTGAGTCAAACACTAACCTACCACATCCTAACAACTATGAAGAACAATTAGGGAACTATATATCTAAGTAAAGCTAGCCTAACTTAACATAAGACTAAACTATTACCTAGCAACAACAAGAAAAAAATCCGGGGATTATACATCTAATTAAAGCTAGCCTAACTTAACATAAGACTAAACTATTACCTAACAACATTAAGAATTTACGTCAACACGTAAAGTCCAACCTTAGTTAAAGAAACGAAAAAAATTGGACAAAAAAAACAAACAACTAAGTTTGAAATAGTTAACTTAAGTCAATTAAGTCAAAGAAAAAATTCAAATTGATTGTTAAATGACAAATCATTTGTGTTAAACAAAAGAAATAAAACAACCTAATTACGCAGGCAACCTAAGAACGCAGGTTGATATAACATAAAAATAAATAAATGTCATTATTAACGGATAATTTAAAAAGTTTTTAACTTAATTAAAAAACTTATGCAAAGAAATATGCCATAAACCAAAGAGGAAAAGGTGTTACAAATCAAATGTTAATGATAAAATGGAATAAAGAGAATTTAATCCAATTTATTTTAAGATATCTTTGATATGATATTGTCCGGAGTGGACTGAATCACAATCCTGTAGCAAATAGGTGGTCCTAGAAATTACTCTTATCACGCGGCACTTAATAAAACGTGGAGCAAGCTTCCCAGAGAAAAAATCATTTCCAGAAGACTTGGAAAAGTTCCTTCTCCATACAGTATCGCCAACATTCAGAGTGATAGCTGATCGATTAGAATTATATGCGCGAGAGTTACGGAGGAAAGCTAAAGAAAGATTATCAGCAACCTTTGCATAAACTTCGTTGAGAGAAGATAGGTTTGAAGCATGTCGAGCCCGACTGTCTGCCAAATTAGAGCTTCGAGTCTGACTATATACACGACCGCTATCCATAAGGACCTCTCTACCAAACATAAGAAAGTTAGGCGTAAAGCCAGTAGCTAGATTAACACAAGAATTGAGGTAAAGCTTAACTTTAGGTAACATTTTAGCCCAACTTCTTTGGTTCTCACCAACCAAAATACCTAAACACGTAATAACACTTTGGTTGTATCGCTCAACCGTATTTGCTTGGGGTGTATAATATGGCGTAAAAGTAGGTGATTGAATATGGAAAGATCTGAGAAAATTAAGGAATTGATTACTACGAAAAACTGTAGCGTTGTCGCAAAGAATAGTACGCGGAACCCCAAAATTAAAGAAAATCTCAGACTCTAACGCTTTTATAACAGAAAGAGCGTCAATCTTTTTCAGAGAAACTAGCCATACATACTTCGAAAATACATCTACCATAGAAAGGATATATTTATAACCATAATAAGCACAGGGCAATGTACCAATTATATCGATAGAAATCATCTGTAAGGGCAAGGAAACTTCTTTAGGGTAACACATCTGACCGCGAGGTTGCGTGTTCGAAATTTTATAGGCTTTACAAACCTCGCATTGACTTAACGTCGAAGTGACGTCACGGAACATATTTGGCCAGTAGAACAACTCCCTAAGTTTTAGATACGTTTTAGTAACACCGGGATGTATCGAAGGAAAACTATTGTGAATTTCCCAAATAGCGTCTGGAACCTTTTCAGCTGGTAACACCACATGCCATGGTTCAGAAGATAAAGGATTAGAAACAGGCATGCGTCTCATAAGGATACCATTGTTTATAGCGTATGCTGGGAACATTTGTGGCGAGTCTCGAGCACCTATATATACCTTCTTATACCAACGGTCATTAGTATGTTCAGGACCCTGGTCAAACGACACAGGATTTGCATGGATCCTGGATAAAACATCGGGGACTTTATGTTGCAAACCTTTACGATGCACACGAACCTCATTAACAGAAGAAACTTGAGGGGGAGAGTGCTGAACAGAAGGGATAAACATATTACCATCAATATTTTTATCAAAAGCCTGACTAAAAATAGACGTCAAACCGAATTTATTCCAAAATTCGATACCTAAAATAACAGAAGATGACATCGAACTTGCCACTAAAAACTGATGAATAAAAGTTTTACCATTAAATTTAACTGGAAGATATACAGAACCAAGAATATCAATCGGTGAATTATTAGCCGATATAACACGGGGACAAGCTTTTTTTGATGTCAAAGAAATACCAAGTTGCTGAATAAAATTATCGCTTATAAGTGACATCTGAGCACCAGAGTCAAGTAATGCTTTAACGACTCTACCGCATAATAATACTTCTATAAACGGTCGGTTATCAAATGAATCTGAAGTAAACACTGGGGATACTGTACGGGAAGAAGCGTATCGCCAGTGGTTTTTACATTTTTTTGGATTACATTTCGGACATTCTCTTGTAATAAATCCAGGAGTACGACACTTAAAACAAATTATGCCTGAGATCTCTGGACAAGAGCGATAAGAATGACCAACTTTATTACACTTTAAACAAAGCTTAGACTGACTACAACTAGGACAAAACCGAGGCTTACTAGTTTTTGGTCGATGGGAAGTTTTGTTCGGCCTGGGTTTTGACGAGTTAAAAGCCTGAGAAGTCGACTGGTCGGCAACACAATCGAGACTGGCTACCGCCTTTGGAGGTTCTAGAAAGGACTCGAAATGAGTAACGACTTCGATTAAATTATTGATGTCATGAAATCTTTGGATGGACAAGCAAGGAGTGTATTTTGGCAACATATTGTGAGTAATGATTTGCAACAATTCCGGCTCTTCAATGGGCTTATACAGTTTTGCATTTAAATAAGACACTTCGATAATAAATTCTCTAATCAATTGTTCCGGTCTCTGCTTAAGGTTACGGATCTCCTGGCTGGTCTTAAATTCATAATCTGTCGTACCAAACGTATTAAAAAAGGCTTCTTTGATCTCAAAGAAGGAAAGACCCGGGCGACGGATCGATCTAAAATATCGAAGTGCGACACCTGACAAGACTTCATGGAATCGCTTGACTAAATATCCCTCAGACAAATTGTCGGCCTCCCTGCATTCTTCTATACTCGTGAAAAATTCCCGAACGCAGGTCTTTCCATCGAAACTAATCTTCCACTTAGTAAGAGAGAACTGCCTGGTAAATTGTAGGCATTCATCAGATCTTACTGGTGAAGGAACGACACTTTGTGAAGAAGCGCGAGAAGCTCTTGGCGGAATAGGAGGAGGTTGTGGTCGCGAAATGATGGGACTATCACGACATGGTGTCTCACCAATAGGGAACCCCTCTTCTGACATGATGTAACTAATATAGACCTAATAACGAATGAAAGAACAGACTAAAGTCAATTAAATCCTAGCGAAAAAATAGGCACGGCATGAACAACTGGACAAAAATAATCCAGCAACCAGCAGTCAGCAAACGCCAAGCTAGAAAGCAAAAATATCGGCTAAATAACCGTTCATACTAAGCTTACCTTGAAAACCGAAGCCTATACATTCACACGTCACCATATATACCCTACGGGTTCTAACTACCGCTAGCTAAGGATATGGAATAAAAATCAGGAAACCTATCGTTATATTTGCTGCGATAAGTGGATAAAATAAAAGGCAGTTATGTGTTTTATAGTTCACAAAATTATTTTTCATTAAAAATCATTACATTTCATGAAAAAATAATATGTCATGGAAAAAAAAACAGCTTCAAACATCTGTACTGGTGGTATAAATCCTATAATACCCTTCTTGAATGGAAGAATCCACGTCCTGAAACCAATAAGCTTAAGAATCATTAGCTCCCAGAGGGAGTGACCATTCTCAATAAGGCAAAAAAAAATTCTTTATGTAGAATCGTTTAAATTTTAAATGTTATTAAGTAAAAACACTTACTTCTGTTAGCCGGAGAGCCATTTTTGTGGCGTTAAAAAAAAGAAAATCACCATTTGTACACGTATAATTTTGCATTTTAAAAAAAAACAACATAGAAAAAATTATAAAAGGAAATAAAAAAATTCGGCGACTTTATATATATAAAAATAGGGTTTAAGTAAGGTGGCGAGATGGATATATATAAAAAAATAAAAATTTATAATTTGGAAGTTGTGCCTATAGGTGCCGGATTGCAATCACGGGACCTCAGGCGCGGACTCGTAAACTATCAAAGAAATCAGTTCATTCCGCAACCTTTTTACACGAATTGCTGTGATTATACATATAAAACAGATAGCGTAAAAAAAAACTACTCAAATATTACTTGCTACTGCTATAGAATAAGGAAAAAAAGGAATCATGAAAACTTCACGTGGAGTGACGTCACGATGTCCACCGGGGTTTTCTATTGTATCGTCATGCGCTATGCATTTATGAATTGCAGTGGGCTGTACTGTCCACTTCTGTGAATTTCTATGTCTATATCCAGAAAGCTCCAAGAATACTCCAAGGATGTTCCAAGAATACTCGAAGAACCGATTGACAAATAATCGGTTCTTTATTTATATTGACTAACACTTATCGGTTTTTTTTATTCACTACCGAGTTTCACCAAACATTTCGCAGTTAGATCATTACTTATAATCACATTTCCTTTTTAATTCGTGTTCATCAAGCACTTTTTCTCAGAAAATTTCGTCGCCGAATGACAAATAAAATTTTTCCTTGTCAAACCTCCAAATTTTCCTATTCTAAGTTCAAATCAAAAAAAATAATATTAGAAAAAGGTAAACTAACGCGAACGAAAAAGTTTTTATTTAGCTAAACGAATTAAGCAACATGATAATGCTGCAATAGGTACATCACCTAATTTAAATAATTTAATATTAAAGACGACACCAAATAAGCATAAAATACATGATATATTTTACTCATACACAGATATAGTATTATAATATTATACATACATAATAATAAACCTAATTAAATGGAGCAAATTAGTTCTACAATCATTATATATTCAACTCCGTAAATTGCTAATTAGCCCTCTTCCTCTCTCCTACTTTTTGCTGTGCCCGACAGGGTCCATATTGATCTATAAATTTTTAAAACCATCTATGTAAACATATGGATTGCAATAAAGAATTGAGTATTGAGTATTGAGTATTGAGAATAAAGTACATTGAACTTTTCCTAATATCTCAGCGTAGATACCCGAAAAACAAAAAAGAATTGCTTTTCTTTACTACATCATGTAAAGGATCACGACTAATGTCGATTCAAGACAGCTTTATGTCTTTATGGCTTTATTTTTAAATTAAGAATGTTAACAAATGAAGGAGGGTCAATGACCGGTATTCCACGGTTATCTGACGCCAAAGACATTAAACTATACTACCAATAGACAGGACATAGCGAACAAAATTGTAATCCGAGACTTGTTACTAAAGTAGTAACAAGTCGCTATCACCTGACTGTCAAGTCGCGTTTGTGTCTGCTTTACGCACCAAAAGAAAATATTTTTTGGAGAAATATGCCGAGTTGCTCATTGCACCATTATAAATCGTATTATGGCAAAACGACTGGACCTAACTCCAGTTTATTTTCGTAAATATTTTTCGTCTTCACTGAAGCATAGGATGACAGTTTTTCTAAGACATTTCTTCTGATGGCCGCTCTATTGTATCTGTTTAATCTCTTTGTCTGACGCCTACCTTAACAACAGTAAGCCACCAAATTAACATCATCTAGACTTAATTGGATTGTTAAGAAACCGAGAGATTAATTATAAATAAATATAAGTAATCATAACACAACAACGGTAACTAATTACCTTAAGAGATGCTGAAACACAGTAGTAATTAGAAGTTAAATTACATAATCCTACTTTCTATATCACGGCCGCTTGTCATTGAGAACAAACTCGCTTTCGAAGGGAAATATTCCATAATGATGTGTGCATAACGCATGTTAGGAGATTGAAAGTAAATAAGACAAACTTGTTATTTTAACAAGAGGAAGTTATTAGTGAACGCGGCTTTTTTAGGGCTGGTTGCGTCATATTCATTCGCGGTTATATAACTGTATTATTTTGAGATTTTGAAGTAAAAGTGTAGTCAAAGTTAATTATGATGTAGTCTGTCTAAAAAGTCAAACGACTTGGGAAATTATTAAGGTAAAATGAAATCTGATGTTGTCTGATCTCTTAATCAAGATCTTGATCATCCTTACTAATATTATAAAAGCGAAAGTGATTTTGTTTGTTTGTTTGTTACGCCTAAGTGGCAGAACCGATTTTGATGAAACTTGGTACACGGATAGACCATGTCCTGGAATAGGACATAGGATAATTTTTATCCCGGAAGTATGTTCCCTTGGGATAATTTTCTGCTATCACGCGGGCGAAGCTGCTGGGAGTAGCCAGTTGTTTAATAAAAAATATATCTTATAAAAAGTATTGAATATAAATATTTTTTAAATGATTATTAGGTTAAAATTAAATCTGATGTATTCAACACTGGTTGAATAATCTAGTTTGATTAAGAGATCTTGATCATTGTTTACTAATAGAATCTTAAAAAAAGTATTGAATATACTTAAGTATTTTTTTAAATGATTTAATATTATTAGGGGAATTTTTAACAATAAAAAATGCAAAAGATTTTCGTTTGTAATATACCTACCTATTTCAGTATCTTTAATGATATTCTTATTGCAAAAGTTATAAGTTAAGGTATAATGTACCTTGTGCAACCCCATTTTGTGTCCAGACAATCTCTTTCCATACCAGGTTGCCTGGGAGAGATCACGGAATGCGATAAGGCCGCCAATTGTATGTTTTAAGTATAAGGCACAAATGTGTAATTTGTTATCTTAGTGTACAATAAAGTATATATAAATATAAATAAATAAATACATTTGCAAATACATAGTAGTGTCATAAGTAAGTATAAAGTAATGACGTAAATCTGGAATCGTAAGAGAAATCTGTTTCTAAATATTCTATTCCACTTAATGATTCATCATCACTAGCCATATTACGATCAACATCTGTTGTAGAACTACCATCATCTCAAGAAACAAGTGAATGACAAGTAAAATTCGTGTTGCCAACAACACAACAAGACGAACGATGTTGCGCCACCGGGACATGGTAGCCATTCCACCCATACGCACAAAGCTTGGAACATATTTATTGTGCGTACAGCCAAGAAGTGGAATTCCCTGCCGGAGTCTGTGTTTCCTGATAGCTACAACTTAGGGGTCTTTAAGTCAAGAGTGAATAGGTTACTTCTAGGCAAGCGTGTTCCATCGTCGACCACATCGTCGCTTACCATCAGGTGAGATGGTGGTCAAACGCAAGCCTATCAATAATAAAAAAATAAAAATAATAAAAAGAGATTTATTATTTCGTTCAAAGTTCCCAAGTCGGCTATTTTTTTTGTTGGGCAAAAATCATCCAATAATAACTCCGCTCTTGGGTGGAGCGGGAGATAGTGTCAGACTCTGACTGACTAAAAACCCACCCCTTTCCTTCTAGCCTTCATACTGGGGCTCGAGATTCTTTTCAGATAACCCTGGCCCCAGTAGGCTTCGACCCAGCTGGGCCCCTGCTGTTGCTGAAAACTCCTTGAGGCGCGCGGGAACAGTGCGTCCCAAGTCGTTTGACTTTTTAGACAGACTATAACAGTACTAGCAAAACGGGTGAAGCCGGCAAAACGGCTTCACCCGCGTAAAAACTATTATAATTATTTATTGCATAAATATCAACGGAACATAATCCCAGGATAAACAGTATCCTATGTGGTATTCTGGGATATGGTCTACTCGTGTACCAAGTTTCGTCGAGATCCGTTCAGTAGTTTTTGCGTGAAAGAGTAACAAACATCCATACATACAAACTTCCGCATTTATAATATTAGTAACAGTATTATTTTGAGATTTTGAAGTAAACGTGTAATCTAAGTTAATTATGATGAACCAACAATTGTGGCTAAGTGCCGTTACCCGTTACGTCACATAAAACAGCATCAATTCAGACCATTTTTAACTGACTTCAAAAAAGGAGGTTATCAATTGCGTTGTATTTTTTTTATGTTTGTTATCTCAGAACTCCATCGTTTATGGACCGATGCTTTAAACGTCGTTTGATACACATGGAAAATTGTCATAGTAGCTCTCGGCTCCATCGAGTCCCGGTATGAAGAGGCTAGAAGGCGGGGTGGGTTTTTAGTCAGTAAGAGTCTGAAACTATCTCCCGCTCCACCCAAGAGCGGGGTTTGTCAGAAGAAGATTTTTGCCCAACGTAAAAAAAAAACAAAGCCCTCGACTTCATAACACCCACGCTCACGGCTCTGGCGAATTCCGCCTCAGTCGCAACGTCAAGCTTTCGCCACTCGTGTCCAAAATAAACTCGTACCATTCCAGAATCTGGGCTTACGTCTTCTTAAGTTGTAAATATAATGTAGTTACGGCTTTAATACTTCAATTAATGATATGTCATTGGTTGGACAAGGTGAAAGCTTTTTCTTATCTCCCTGCGGGGCTCACGTCTGAGGTATTAAGTAACTATGTCAACATTATACTATCATCTGTTAGCGAGTGAATAATAAATAGCTGTCGGCCTTACCATGATGTGTTAAAATGTCAGGCGTGCAAGCGAGAAAGAGAGATGGAGCTATACACTCTTTATAGCTGTATCCAATTTACAGTTCAGTTTAGGTACTCAAATGAAGGCCCTTTTCGATCCCGCTGTCGTGGCCCATTTCTTTAGACCTTTTATTATCATAGAAATCCTACATTAATGATATAGCCAAAAGAGGATCAAATATTCCCGCACACGGGCCACAAAAAAAGCTGCTTCTATCTTCTTTTGTAACCCGTGTCCGGCGGTGCCGCCAGAAAAAAAGCTAGAAGCCGATTCTAGATTCTTCGGCCACAAGCTGTCGTGCGTTTAGCTTTTTTTGTGGCCCAAGTGCGGGAACACTAACATATCATCAAACGTTAACGATAAAACGATCTAGCCAGTTTTAGTTGGCCATATCATAAAGTGATCAGTTCTAAGATCAGGTGGGTTACCATGAAGTTTAAAGTAAGATTGTTTCATTCTTATTTCAGTGTGGGTAAGATATCGCGCTAGATAACCTGTGTAGCTCTGTCTGTTACTCACACTGGAATAAGAATGAAACACCCTTACTTAAAGCAGTGGTGGCCGAGTGGTAACGGCCCCGACATACGAGTTGTAGGTCGCGGGTGCAAACCCAGCCAGGCACATTACTTTGTGTAATTTATTTCATCACCACTGCTCTCAAAACGGTGAAGGAAAACATCGTGAGGAAACCGGCATGTCCTAGAACTAAAAATTCGAAGACATATGAGATTCACCAACCCGCACTGCGCCCATTCCCTCTTCTAGTGAAGAGGCCTGAGTCCCAGCAGTGGGCACATTAAAAAGGCTGATGATGACTTTGAACATCATGGCAACCCAGCTAGCCACGAACCGTTCAACGTCAACATAAACATGGTTTAAAAGCTTTTTACTTTCATCGATCGAAGCAACGCGAAAAAAAGACAGATAACGTCTGAACGCTCCTATATGTCGAAACAAGTCCAATAGTATTAATAATCACTCACCCAAGAATGGTTTCTTCTGGAAGTATTCATCAGGAAGGCCGCTTTCGATCAGCTTGTCGACCTCACGCGCGTCTTTCAAAGCGCCTTCGTATCTCTCGTCGGTCACTGCATTTATTATGGGATTAACCTGAAACCAATGTTACGTTGTAATACTTTGACAGCAGCGTTGGACTGCTGCGAGTCACGGTTTCGTTTCTCGCACGGCACAATTATTTTTTATGGTCCGCTGGTTAGCTTTCCGCACGCGGCTTCGCCCGCGTGGACTACAGTTTATATCGCGCGGGCAGAGACCCGTGCTCAGCAGTGGAATTATAGGTAGCCTATGTGTAATTCCAGTGTCTCTTCTACCTACCTACCAAATTTGATCTAAATCCGTTCAGTAGTTTTTGCGTGAAAGCGTAATAAGACAGACAGACGAAGCGCGGCCATCAACGCGCTATTTATAGGCGCGGCGCTGCAACAACTACGTCCCTGCATTTTAAATTTGTAATATCTTCGGAAATATTCACTTAAATTACATGCTGTAAAAAGCATATTGATCTATAATAAATGCACAATTTATTTAAAGTACTTAATTGGATAAGGATTAATGCTGTATTGTTTCATACAGCATTAATCTTTATAGGTGATAGGTGTTCCAGGTCTGGGTTTCTTGTGTATGCGAGAAGGCGTAGCGTGGAATAATTTAGATGTGGGCGAAAGCACATCAGCGAGCCTTTGCCATAGCAACAGATCCCCAGCAACACAGTGTTCGACTATCGTGACTTACTATCTGATGAAATAGTGGTCAAACGTGAGCCTATCAATTATAAAATATTATAAAACCCTCGTTCCGCGAGGCTACGAAGGGCACGGAGCCGTGGGCGAGGGCCCACTTCGACGGATAATTTTCTACCAACACGCCTTCGAACCCGCTGGCAGATGCTAGTGATAGTGATAGAAATGTACTATACATTTTGATACAAGTGGAGAAATTTTGTCATTGAGACTGAGGCGGAATTCACCCGAGCCGTAGGCGAAAGAATTATGGGGCCGAGTGCTGCAGTGATAAATTTCCACGTGTATCAAACGACGTTTTTCAAAACATTTATGAAGATATAAATAAACGGGGATTGACGCGACACGATAAATGTAATAAATTGTGGCGGGGGCGAGCTCACGCTTTTTCCGCACTAGTGCGAAAAACAATTGCGTGGCTAAAAGCTGTAGGAATAAGTGCAGGTTTTCGAGGAAGTGTATTGAAAAATAAATATCATTCACTTACTTGTTGAATCCTTTCAATGCAGGCCTTAACCAAGTCTTCAGACTTCAACTCCTTATTCCTGATCTTCTTGGCCAAGGAGACCGCACTCTCTGTCAAGATGGCATGTCTCTTCTCCAAGTCCGGTATGGGCTTCCGCTTGCTCTCCCAGAAGTACCCGTAGACCAGGTCGATGAACAGGTCCAGGTAGGTGCGGAAGACCAGGAATACGTGCTTAATCATGTTGGACACCATGCCAAAGAATATCTTTTTGGGTTTGTTTTTGTGGTGCTGTAGGAATGAAATATATCTACTTTATTTCTTTGGCAGTTGAAGTTTAGTTTAAATAGGAAAGGGAATCAAATATACATAAAAAATTTAAAGAATGGTTTTTTTTTTCGTTGGGTAAATATCATCCAAATGACATCCCTCGCCCTTGGGCGGAGCAGGAGATAGTGTCAGACCCTTACAGCCTAAAAAACCCACCACGTTCCTTCATACCAGGGCCCAGCCTCCCTTTCGGAGCTAGACCCCGGCCAGCTGGGCCCCTGCTGTTGCTGACAACTCCTTGATAAAGAATGGTATATTATGTATAAACCTTGCTAAAAGTGCTTGAGTGCAAACTCACCTGATGGTAAGCAGTGATGCAATCGTTAATGGTGAATCGCACTAGTTTACGAGTATTAAGAGCCTATTCTAATCAATTGGTTGACTTCTTATAGGGAAACCAGAGGCCTGAAATGCAAGGCAGAGACGGGACACAGGTGTGGTTTTAGTCACTCCGCCCTAGAGCGGGAGAAGTCATCGGATGATGTCCCACTTTAATTCATGAATCCCCAAGCGACCACCGGTGGCTGCGCATCTATTGTCTTACTATTGTGTTTCTAATTGACGGTATCTGAAGGGTTAAACAAATGCATTTAGAGTGCATCTGGTGCATTGTTAATTTTACAATGCAATAACACATTAATACCTAATATTAAAATAAGTTTATCCTTAGAGTCGTCATGCCTTTGTATAAAGTCAAAAAGATAAGTTATCAATCTGGCTATAATAAACAATTTAATGTACATTTTACTGCATGTAAAAATATCAGACCATAGTAAAAAAAAAAACTAAAACCAGAATTCATTTAACTTTTATATAATTTTTCTATAAAAAAAAGTGAACACAATAAGTATCACTTCTTTTATATATTTATTAAAATAAGTATGTAAGTTATTAGAATTATAATAACTACGATGTAGGTTGTTATTTACGAGATTCTTTTTTTAAAATATAATTATAAATAGATAAGTTAATTTTAAGACTGCTCTCGAATCACCAAAAGGATAACAGTATTTTATTTGCACTAATATAATTTATTGACATTACCTTTCCTTTACTGATTAGCACTAAACACAGCACTTGCAGATTTATTTATTTAATTCATCACTACTAATCTTGGAAATAATACTACCATTTTTCTATAAACAGAATAATTAAAAAGACATTAATCTTCAAGTCATCATAGACAATTATTTTTATAATAAAATAAAACAGTACAAAAAAAATAAGTTACCTACCTTTTACAATAATGATAAAACTATGACACACCAATCTCCCTTCACAACAGAATTATTACTGATCATTTACCACAGATAATAATTATTCACATATGCATTCAATGACTTTTATGCTTACACAGGCTGCCTTGAAATGAAATGCTTCTAGCCATTTGCCCTGAACAAAATAACTAACAAAAGTATGGAGCTGCAAGCTAGTATGTGACCTTACCACTGAAACAGGTTGGTAGGAGCAAAGATCATTGCCCTATGCAAGTGCAAGGACAAAAGTTAGCCTAGGGTATGCAACTTTTTTTTTTAAGCATAGAGATTTCCTAAATCTATTTTTTTTTAATTTTACAAAAAAGAATTTATTCTCACCTCGATATCTGCTGTTTTGTCGCTTTTTGTAATGCTCATCGCACTTTTAACACTGCTTAAACATTTGATTACGTTAATTGTATACTATGTATTACTGCGTTAATTTTCGACACACTGAGCTCTATGCTGGTAAATTCAGATCAAATTTCATATTCTGTTGACGCTAGCGTAGTGTACACGGCACGGAATCGGCGGAATGATGTGAAAGGGGGCTAGATACTTAGGCTAGATATGACTTTCTATTATAACGCGAAACTTATTGAAGATATTTCTTGAGAACTTGAAATTACGATCTTGTTTTTTTAAGTTTGAAACAGCAACAGCTACTCTTTTGGATACCAATCATTCGAATTACTCTTGGAATATTAGATTTTAAAATTATGTGGACTTTTCTTCTAATTTTAATTGATAATTAAATAAAAAATTAGAAATTGGGACCTGTTTTGAATGAATTGTTGACATGACATTTTTTTTCTGTCATTGTCAAAATGACGTTTTGGTCATGACAGCAAATTACTGTTTACGCAGAATGAAAAGCAATAAAAAAAAGTTTAATCGTTTTATCAAAAAATAGGTAGGTAGGTCATAAAACTTGCTTAGTGTTTCCGTAATTAATTCATGAATCCCCAAGCGACCACCGGTGGCCGCGCATCTATTGTCTTACTATTGTGTCTCTAATTGACGGTATCTGAAGGGTTAATTTATTGATACTGTTATTTTATTCTAGAGCGTCTATTGAAATTAACTTAGCTACGTTTTGTGCATGGCACAGCGTAATCTTTTTTTTACTAGCACTTAACTCCAGAATCTTAATTACTTATTCGCTGGGAAAGTAAAATAAATTAATTCTAATCTGGTTTATGCTGCAAATTGTTGTGCTTATCCCACATCTACGCAGAATATTGTTCCGCACTGGACGGTTTTATGAGGTCATTTACCTATGTATGTTACATTCAACTTTCTAATATCTAAAACGCGGATAGATCATCTCGTCTAGTTTTTTGTGAAAAAATAATTTTAAAACACAAGATTACGTCAGTATTTCTGACGGGGTGGGCAGCCAATAATATACCATATCGTATCAGATATAAAAGATAGTTTATTTATCATCAGTACATAGTAGAAGGTTCAGTTGCTTTTTTGGGCGTTCAGCATGGATTTGACTATGGTTTGCTGGTACTTAAAACATTCCTTCTTCAGGAGGAAGGAATTCTCGACCAATATGACAGTGGTCGAACCGTGAAGATTACAGATACGAGAGCGTGAAAGGATCAGGCATATCATGATACCATAATATGCATGGTGTCGGTGTATTTCAGGGTTCTGTTTTGGGCTCTTTGGTTTGTTAGTGTTACTGTAGGTATAGGTCCCATATCTTCATCTTTGCAACATTTACGGTATCAGTGATTATTTTCGCACATGTAGGTACAATATCTCTAAGCTCCTGCGAGGATGCGACAGTCGCGAGAATACAGAACAGAGCAAAAAGGGCTTACAAACATCAAATACTGGATGAAAACGTTGAGGTGAAAGTCTGCGAACAGCCTACAGAAGTACGGACAACGACTGTGTTAAGCACCTGGGAATGCGCATTGACCGAAGGCTGACCAGGCGAGACAACATTGGAAGCAAGAGTGACGCACTCAGAAAGAAGAATAAATCTCGAATAATCCTGTTCCTTCTTTGCCATTGCTCCAGGGCCCCGGGGATCTCTTTCGCATCACCCATGGCCCCAGTAGACTACGACCCTGCTGGGTCTCTAGGGTTGCTGACAACTTGAGGCGCGCGAATATATCTGTTTATCTATATATCAGTCAACCGTAGAGTATGCATTTCTCTTGTGCATACAATAGCTATCGGGGGCAGCAGGCATTGACAAGACGGCAGAAATAGTAAACTGTCACTGAACCAGTGCCCTAATAGGACATTATGATAGAAGTGTGTAATGTTAGTGATTACCGTCGAGGCGGTATTTAGACCCGAGCTATGGCGAGGGTCTTAAGGGAACCGAGAGCGGTAATCATTAATTACTCACGTGTATCATACGACGTTTTACAATACACTTGTGAAGAAAATAACTCTAAAAATAGTAAACTTTTGTGGCGGTAAAATGGTTTCTTTCCACGTGAGGGACGACGCGCGCTCTACCTGATACGATACATGTAAGTACTTAATAAAATTATGGCGGGGGAGAGGTTGAACAAAAACGTTTTAACCACATTATAGCACTTGTGCGTAATGGTAATCAAAATGTCACAGTTTGGTAACAAGTGCCATTATATACCTAAGTGCAATAAGAATCACTTTATTAGCAAATATATCAATGGAGCAAGTGTATTGAAAATAACTTTTTATACGCCCGGTGCTGGTTTCTGAAACTTCTCTTCTTGGGCGGAGGGCCCCACACATATCGTGTCCTCGTGGAAGTGTTCAACGGTGGTGAATTGAGCATCCGGACCTAGTTTAGGCCATGGTACGGAACGGGATTGGGAAACGGTAACACCCTTCTGATAAAATGAATGATACGAAACTTGGTCTTGGTTTGATCATTTCTGTGCCTCATCAAGGACTGCGCCCTGTACCCGGGCAAAAACCCACTCGTGTTTCGTCAGTCGCCCTCTGCGACAGATGAGCCCAGATTGACCAAAACTATATCGTGTATTTAGAGTGAATTTATTGTGAAATAAACAAACTTGACAGGAGGAAAAAACTCTAAACCTTGTAAAATGGAATAAATATACAAAATTGTCACGTACTAGGAATTATTTATTATGTTCACAAACATGTAAACACCCAACCTCAGAACAACTCAGTAGGCCATACAAATACATATAATGTTGCTGTCAGAATTCGATCTCGCAAAACTCATGCGCGCTGTAATAGCAGCAGCCACGGATCGTGGATACGTATCTACGTCGTATCGTACGTGGTACGTAGATTGCGGGTTTTGTAGGAAGTAACTTAGGCTACTGTAATTTTAGAAAAAAAAGAGTTCCACGCAAAAAAAAGTAAACTTCGTGTAATTGTGATTAAGGTGGTGCATCATGACTCACATTTTCACTGTTTTTCATACAACCGCCCATAACTGATTATGACCTTATTACACATTTTTCATTAGATATTTTGGAAACACAGTATCTTGTGGATATTATCTAGGTTTCTAAAGAAACCAATTTCTAAATTTGTGTAAAACTAATCGAGTAAAAACCTCTGAAAATGTTCTATTTTGTATGAACTTTGACACTTCATAATTTGCCTAAAAATTTAAAAAGTCAAAAAAGTAATCCTCTAGAGACCTTGCAAATTTTATTAAGATTCTAAATGACGACAATTTTTTCCAAAAACTTTTAAGGGTTTAAAAAAAACAGCTATTTCCTGGAGCAAGTTTTGTGAAATTTTCGAGTAAATCTCGGAATTACCGAATACTGACGGACTTTTCAGGCGTTATCTCTCTTTTTTTGCGTTGCCTTTTCGTCAAACATTGCGTTGGATTGCATTCACCCTTCAGATACCGTCAATTAGAGACACAATAGTAAGACAATAGATGCGCGGCCACCGGTGGTCGCTTGGGGATTCATGAATTAAATGAAGTAAAAAGCTTTTAAACCATTTTCGATGTTTACGATAGTCGAGTGGAGAAGGACCCTCTTAATTGCATCGCGAGCTATTATTTAATAAAATTTTCAATACACTTGCTCTTAAAGTGACTATTATTGTATTGCACTTAGGTAGGCACTTGTTACCAAACTGTAACATTTTAATTACTATTACGCACTAGTGCTATAATGTGGTTAAAACCTTATTGTTCAACCTCTCCACCGCGATAATTTTATTACATTTTATCGTATCAGGATGGGCGCAGGTCGTCCCCCACGTCCCCCAGGACAAATGTTTGTGTGATGAGCTTAATCATTTGTTCTGTGTCTGGGTGTAATTTATCTAAAATATGTATGTATTTAGAAATATATATGTATGTTTATCAGTTGTCTAGTACCCATAACACAAGCTCTGCTTAGCTTGGGACTAGACGGCGCTGTGTGATAGTTGTGGAAAAAAAAAAAATGAGCGCGCATATGAAAACAGATTTTTACCGCCATAAAAGTTTACTAGTTTTACAGTTATTTTCTTCACAAGTACATTGAAAAACGTCATATGGTACTTACGTTCCCGGCTCTCTTAACCCCTTGTACCTATGCCGGAGCGCAGATCTACGCACGCGGGACACAATGGCTTTTTCATTGCGTCTCTAATTACACTTACCTATATCATAGTAGGTACTATTAAAACAGTAAAAGATGAAATAATATCCTGTGCAAGAGCATATCAAAAGCGTCTCCAACATCATCTAACTAAGCCATAGATATCCGATCTAAAATTACCTACTATCGGCTCAGAGGTCTTTTCATGACTTGTTAAATTATCAGTCGTGCGAGCGAGAAAGAGGGATGGAGCTATGCGCCTTTTCAGCTTAGGTCCTGAAATGGATGGCCTCTCATTGATCAAGATGCACTGGACATGCAGTAGGTGGTAGAGCCTACACATTTAGAGCACAGGTAATATACGTACACGTACATGCATAGGGTTCACGCAGAGTTCATCTTCAAGCCCTAGACCCCACAGCCTACGAGAAATTCCTACAAAACTGGTTTCCCTCACACACTAAAGTCTTCAGTTTTACTATACTATCCCATGAATCCAATGTATTTACTTATATAAAGAGTGCGCAAATTCGCAAGAGGGACAAACCTGTTTGCTTATAGGTAGGTCATTATAAAGTCAATCCCAAAATTGTCTAAGTGAACACTTATTTGAAAGCCAGGAACCGTAACCACTACCTACTGTGAAGAATGGAGGGAGGACTTTGTCCAGCTGTGGGATAATAATATCTACATGTGGGATAATATACTTATGTATATTTGACATTTTAATGATGGTGACATTATTCACTTACTTGTATTTGCCGAATTTTCTGTTTAGCACTTTTTCAGCACGCCAAAGTTTACTTTAAAAAAAAAATTACGAACACAATTTAAATTAAATTTATTTTAGGCTCGAGCGTAGCGTGTTAAACAATGGTAACACACTGATAAGTGATAAATGACCAAGCTCTATCGACTATTTGTACCATAATATTATGAATCGTCTCACTCTCACAATTACAATACAACTGGATCACCGGCCGGCTTGAGTCCAAGGTATGATGACGCGCGCGCCGGACAAAGGTCAATGAATGTTAAACCAATGCAACATGTTCTACCAAAAAATTATAATGTAATCAAGACAGCGGCTCACATAATATTTTATTTAGTAGTATTCGAAACACGCGGCTGTATGCACGCGCGCAAACGTCTGTGATACTGTTTTTAAAAAGTTGTGTTCAATTTGGAGGGAATTGGAACTGACAGTCTACATTTGCGCGGGAACCCATATCTTTGGACTCAAGCGTTCGTATTTTTTTATTTTTTTTATGGATACTTACTCAATACTGAAGAGTTACTTTTATATAAGTATCAATGCTTACAACAGATATCTATGCTTACAACATTACTTTTTGTATTCTATTTCAATAAAACTGGTTACGGATATTTTTGTGATTCTTATTGAAATATTTAGATACCTTTTGTAACATAATAAACATATTAATTCGATTCGTTATACCTACCATAGGGTCATCTAGAGTCACATTATCAAACACGATTCCAGAGCGATCAACAATAATACCAGTTTGTGATGATACTAGTCACATTGAGACATACATATAAATAAAAACATATTTATATCAGTAGATAGTAGGTACATTCAGTAGGTACCTGTTTTATTCACTAGAGCGTTGTGTAACCATGTCTTCAAGGCCTACGTTCATGGTCTAGGAAATTAGCCTTAGTCATCAGATAGGTATTACCTATTACGTGCAATAGGTAATTACTACTATAAAAACAACATCAAGCTTAGGTAACCCTACTTAAGTATAGATGCGCTTACATAACAGTCTACTTGGATTTTCTGTTCTGTGGATGCGCTGATGCGTTTCATCGCGCTATACAAATAAACTAGTGCGCCTAACCTAACCATCAGAGATTGCATCACTGCTTACCATCAGGTGGGATAGAACTAGTATTCAACAATAAAAAAAAAATAGTTTATGATAATAAAATAATAAATGAGAGATCTAGGTACCTTACCTACTAGTACTAAATCTTAAATATTTAAGATGACACACAAGAATAAATTTATATCTTGCATGCTACTGTATGTATACAATGTTACTTTAGACGAATAAAGAATATCTTATCTTATCTTAAATATTATCGTTCGGAGCAATACAGCCGAACAGCGAAGCACTTTTGCTTTCGTGCATTTTTATAAAACTAACGAGTAATTATTAAAGTCAGTACGAATTCGGTCGTCGATCGCGTAACTCAAACCATACCAAAACCATTCAAGCCATCATTTAGATTAAATTAGTTTAATTTCTTACTTATAAGTATATTTAGTTATCTGAACCATAAAACCATAACCAAACTAAAGTCGTATCCTTTAAATCGAACCAAAATCAACCCGTACCATCAAATAAATCAAAACCACTAAAACATCAACCAATCCAGAAAGCTGGTATTGCGCAGACAGATACCAAATTTCTACAATTATTTAAGAAATTAAAAAACTTGGTAAATCTTAAACATTTAAGATTTAGTAGATCTCTTACCTAATATTTTCCCGCGGCTTCGCCCATGTAAATAAAAATTTGGTTGGATATAGCCTGTGTCACTCGGGGATAAAGTTGCTTTCTATAGATGAAAAAAATTTAGCAATCGGACCAGTATAATATTAGGTAGTATCAATGATATAAGTAATCAAAACAGCGGTTATTCTTAGGTATACTTAAGCATTTTATCACTCGTAAAGGTTTTGTAATAATAAGTTACCATAACAACTTGGGAACCCGGTAAAAACCACAGACAGCAATATTCGTTTTTTTTTACCGATATGGTTTAAAATAACTAGTTTGACGTTTGGGAAATGCCATGTTTTTAAACACTTCTACACTGACGTGGTAGTGAATAAAGTTAATTTGGGATAATAAAATCACCTTTATTTTTAGGGTGCTGTACCTCAACCATCCTATATGGGTTTCATTGTTATCTGCCTGTTTTTAAGACTCTTTCTCAGTAACCGAAAATTCTAAGTCAGTAAAGCTTGCAAGCAATTTGAATTATTATCAAATTTTCAACTCGGCAATCCCTTAAAAAACAAATCTCACAATAAAGAAAATGATCTTTTCTTTTTTGAAGTCGGAACTCTAAAAACCGGCCAAGTGCAACACTAACACCAAAAAAAAGTGAGAGCCGAGTCTTATTGTTCTTTAAAAAAAAACAATTTATTTGAAACAAACACAGCTCATTGTGTGCAAATTAAAAGTTTTTGGCGCAATTTTTTCGGGTTAAGATCAGTATCCTAACTAATATTATAAAAGGGAAAGTGAGTTTGTTTGTTAGTTTGTTACGTCTTCACGCCTAAATGGCTAAACCGATTTTGATGAATTTTGGTACAGAGATAATTGGGACCCTGGAGACGAACATAGGCAAATTTTTTTTTAAAGTGAATAAAGGGGAAAAAGAGTAAAGTATATTAATAAACGTGGACGAAGCCGCGGGTAAAAGCTAGTTGTTGTTATAATTATTCGCAAATGTAGGTATTCCTAGTGCATATTGTCATGTAAATTTAGTGTATTTTTATCTCAAAGTAGCCTTTGCCCGCGCGGCTTCGCTCCCGCTCTTCCCTACTCCACCCTACTATACCCAACTCTACCCTACTCTACCCTACTCTACCCTACTCTACCCTACTCTACCCTACTCTACCCTACTCTACCCTACTCTACCCTACTCTACCCTACTCTACCCTACTCTACCCTACTCTACCCTACTCTACCCTACTCTACCCTACTCTACCCTACTCTACCCTACTCTACCCTACTCTACCCTACTCTACCCTACTCTACCCTACTCTACCCTACTCTACCCTACTCTACCCTACTCTACCCTACTCTACCCTACTCTACCCTACTCTACCCTACTCTACCCTACTCTACCCTACTCTACCCTACTCTACCCTACTCTACCCTACTCTACCCTACTCTACCCTACTCTACCCTACTCTACCCTACTCTACCCTACTCTACCCTACTCTACCCTACTCTACCCTACTCTACCCTACTCTACCCTACTCTACCCTACTCTACCCTACTCTACCCTACTCTACCCTACTCTACCCTACTCTACCCTACTCTACCCTACTCTACCCTACTCTACCCTACTCTACCCTACTCTACCCTACTCTACCCTACTCTACCCTACTCTACCCTACTCTACCCTACTCTACCCTACTCTACTCTACCCTACACTACCCCAATTTTATTTTTTTTCTATAAGAACCTTATCCTCACAATAACAATCAAAACAAAAAAAAAATCAGCCAAATCGGTCAAGCCGTTTTCATGCTATGTCGTTACAACGGAAAATGGGTTTAATTTTTATATCTAGAGATGTCTTCAGAACTGGATAATGTTTGTACAATGCGTTCCAAATGAGAATAGGATCGATTGCATGTTGTGACGTCACAACTTACTGTCAAATTGAAGAAAGTATTTTTTAAACTTTAACTATTTTACGAAAGTACTGTATGGTGTCGGACGTAAAGATCACCACACCACCCCAGACCATCCCATATCTTCCCGTGGGTGTCGTAAGAGGCGACTAAGGGATATTTAGAGACTGTGCATACTATAGCACCTTAGGTCATCCCGTGGTGGCGGGTTAACCACCAACAAAAGCATTCCCAAGGAGGGTTGGTGTCAGGCTGGCGGCCAACCTTAAAATACTACGCCAAATCCCCCAGCAACATGTTTGGTTATAATAGATTGCGCGATAGGACTAGGGCGTACCCCACAGGCGACGCGCAGGGGCAGCACCCGGCCTCTGTGGGAAATGGACTAGGGTTGTTGCACCATCCCGGGCGGGTGCAACGTAAGAAGCAAGCTCGGGAAATGAGATTGAGGTATGCAAGCTGGAATGTAGGGACTATGACTGGAATGGCGAGAGAGTTAGCTTATGTATTAAAAAGGAGACGGATAAATATAGCATGCTTGCAAGAGACTAAATGGAGAGGAACAAAAGTGAGAGAAATTGGTGAGGGATACAAGTTCTACTACTGTGGAAGTGATGGAAAAAGAAATGGTGTTGGAATAGTGTTAGACAGTAAGTTGAAAGAAAGCGTGATGGAAGTACAAAGGATTAGTGATAGAATTATAGTTGTGAAAGTTATGTTAGAGAATGTGATGTTGAATGTAGTTAGTGTGTATGCACCACAAGTAGGATGTGATGAAACGGTGAAAGAGAAGTTTTGGGAGGATTTTGATAGAGCTTTAATGAATATTCTTGTGCATGAAGAATTGATAATTGGAGATGATTTTAATGGACATGTGGGAAGAATGAAAGGTGTTTATGAAAGAGTACATGGAGGATGGGGTTTCGGTAGTCAGAACAGTGAAGGAGAGACGCTGCTGCAATCCACTACTGCATTTGACCTTGCAGTAGCCAATACGTGGTTCCAAAAAAGAGACGAACACATGATCACATACAAAAGTGGCAATCATAAGACCCAAATAGACTACTTTCTAGTACGGCGCAATAACTTAAAGCACGTCAAAAACTGCAAAGTACTACCAGGAGAAGACCTAGTCTCACAACACAGACTCCTGGTTATAACATCAGTCGTCAAAATACCGTCTCACAAAA
The DNA here is from genome assembly GCA_949319445.1 of Mythimna lalbum. NCBI lineage: Eukaryota > Metazoa > Arthropoda > Insecta > Lepidoptera > Noctuidae > Mythimna > Mythimna lalbum. Next base: position 18,869,761 of record OX439362.1, on the reverse strand, counting down.
ACAAAGAGCGCCCTCCCCCTAAAATAAAATGGCATATGTTAGAGAGGAATGATTGTGCGAATAAGTTCAGGGAGCGAGTGGTAGACAGAATGATAGAGATGGGTGACATGAATGATCGAACTATAAATGAAAGCTGGAATGAGATAGCTGGGTGTATCAGGCATGCAGCGAAAGATATTTTGGGAGAAACGAGAGGAAAGGGCATAATAGATAGGGATACATGAAGGTGGTCAACAGAAGTTCAAAATGTATTGAAAGACAAGAAGCGAAAATTCAAGGAATGGCAGCGTGTAGAGCCTGAAAACGCTAGTTTAAAAGCTGAAAAAAAGAGGGAGTATGACATTTTTAAGAAGGAAGCGAAGAAAGCCGTTGCAATAGCGAAATCAAAAGCCCAGGATAAATTATATGACACACTGGACAGTCTTGCAGGGCAAAAAGAACTATACCGGCTTACTGGAATAAGAGAAAGAAAGACTAGAGATGTTTGCCAGGTAAAATGTATAAGAGATGAAACTGGAATGGTTATATCGGATGATGAGAAAATCAAAAAGAGGTTGAAGGACTATTTTGAAAAACTGATGAATGAGGAAAATAATTGGAGTAGTATGTTAGAGAATAAACCAGTGAATGTGGGATTAGTGAGAATGGTTAGTATGGATGAAGTTAGGATAGCAGTAAATGGAATGAAGAATGGTAAAGCCATTGGTCCAGACGGAATACCAGTTGAAGTGTGGAAGTTATTGCGAGTGGATGGATGGATGTGGTTAGCTTTATTCTTCAATAAGTTGTTGCAGGAAGAAGCCATACCTGATGAGTGGTGTAACAGTTCCTTGGTGCCCATTTTTAAAAACAAAGGTGATCTGCTTGAGTGCAACAATTATAGAGGAATAAAGCGAATGTCACATACTATGAAAGCTTGGGAGAAAGTTATTGAAAGGCGTCTGAGAGAAGAGAGTGAAATTTCACAGAACCGATTCGGTTTTCTGCCGGGTCGGGGTACAGCGGATGCCATTTTTGCTATACGCCAGCTGTGCGAAAAATACAGAGGTGCACATAAAAACTTGCACATGGTATTCGTTGACCTCGAAAAGACATACGAACGGGTACCTTGTGAGGTTCTGTGGTGGGCCCTTAAGGAGAAAGGTGTGCCTGGGAAGTATGTGCAGTTGATCCGAGCTATGTACAGTCGATGCAGTACCCAAGTCCGGTCTACAGTGGGCACTACTGACAGCTTCAATGTGGCTGTCGGCTTACACCAAGGGTCGGCCCTCAGCCCTTACCTCTTCCTGATGATAATGGATGCTCTGACGTCGGACATTCAGGAAGAGGCTCCCTGGTGTATGTTGTTTGCCGATGACATTGTGCTGGTTGCCGAGAGTGGCCTAGAGGTCCAGAATAGATTGGAGGTATGGTGGTGTGGTGCCTGAAATTGAGCAGAACCAAAACGGAGTACTTGTTCTGCGATTTCGGCGGTCTCTCCACTCCAGTGCCTTTAGCTCTCGCCGGAACGCCCATACCGATCTGTTCCGACTTTCGGTACCTCGGGTCGCTTGTCCAAGGGGATGGTGGGGTAACACATCGGATCAACGCAGGATGGATGAAATGGCGACAGGTCACGGGAACAACTTGTGACCTACGGATGCCCCTCAAGTTGAAGGGTAAAATCTACAAGTCCGTGATAAGGCCTGTTGTATTGTATGGATCAGAATGTTGGGCTGTGAAAAAGACGGATGAAAAAAGATTGCATGTAGCGGAGATGAGAATGTTAAGATGGATGTGTGGTGTGACGAGAATGGATAAAGTGAGAAATGAGTATATTAGGGGAAGTTTGAAAGTGGCGCCGGTGACTGAAAAGTTAAAAGGGAATCGTTTGTCTTGGTATGGTCATGTAAAAAGGAGAGATGAAACGCATATTGCTAAAAGAGTTATGAATTTACATGTGGATGGATGGAGAGGGAGAGGGAGGCCAAAGAAAAGATGGATGGATTGTGTGAGAAGTGATATGAATGAAAAGGGAGTTAGTGATAGCGTGACGAGCGACAGGACAGAATGGAAGAAAAAAACGTGTTGCGCCGACCCCAAATAAAACGGGATAAGAGCAGGAAGATGATGAACTATTTTACGAAAAATGTAATTTATTTACGAGTTGTGAACGAAAAATGTTTAATCTGAATCCAGTTCTTCAATTTTACTCATCTCTGAGTTTCTCAATTTGGTCAAAATTTCTTCGTTTTGACAGTAAATCCTGACGTCACAACATGCTATCGATTCTATTCTCATCTGGAACGCATAGTACCTACCTACTACCTAGGTATATGGAATCATAGAAACAGGCGCTATCTCGGTAAAATGGAGTCGAGAATTTTATTATAATATTTATTGACTACCACAACATAGCTTGCCGAGAAGCTTACTACTCGTGCTCTTTCTATTAATGAAAATCCCATCAAAATCTGTCGCGTAGTTTAGGAATTAGCGGACTTTGATTTTATTTTGTACTTAGAGATAACAAAATACAGGGTGTAAGGAAAAGGTCTCCGTAAACTTTAAGGGCTTGCTCAATAGACGAAACTGGACAACCTTCCGCAAGATTTTTTGTACGGAAACGAAAAAAGAAAAATCGGCCACTCCATACAAAATTATAAACTTGATTGGACAGGTCGATTGGTTACATGGAGAGGTCGATGTTTTTCTCGATGTGGAAGGTTGTTTAGTATCGTCTACTCAGCAAGTCCTTAAAGTTTGTGGAAGGCTGTCGCTTAGACCCTGTATAGAAGCCTAACTAAGCCTGAGGCCCTACTACGAGCTCTTAACGCGATCCATTTGACGACCTGAACTGAACTTTTAAAGGGATTCCTATAATACCTATACCTATATTCCACCACTAACACACAACGCCGTCTAGTCCCAAGCTAAGCAGAGCTTGTGTTATGGGTACTAGACAACTGATAAACATACTTATATATTTCTAAATACATACATATTATAGATAAATTACACCCAGACACAGAAAAAATGATCATGCTCATCACACAAACATTTGTCCTGGGTGGGAATCGAACCCACGACCTCCGGTATAGCAGTCAGGGCCACTAACCACTACACCAACAGGCCAGTCAATGAAGCTATACAGGGTGTATAGCTCTATCCCTCTCTCTCGCTCGCACAACTGACATTTTGACACGTCAAGTAAGGCCCCTGACCTTGATTCGTGGAGATTTTTATAAACATTGTTGATAACTTCAAAGGTTATTAAATAAAGTTATTTATAACTTAGGTACGCAAAAACATAAGATTATTTAAAGTTACGTAAGATTCATGTTTGTTAACATTGAATTTAATACCAAAGGCGTGTAACTGTTCAGCTCTGGTTCAGGCCATGGTCCGAAGCGAGGGGATTAATGCGAGCGAAGGAGATTGTCGCCGCTGCCACAGGACAGGCTCCGGGCGTCAGGACAGGAGTCACAGGGCGATTCCCGGCCAAGGCTGGTGCAGGCTTATGGACGACGAACAATGCGTAGATCACCGTCCGGCCGTCCAGTATAGACCATCAGGTCCGAGTGTTTCACGGCACGTAGTGTTTCTCGTGCATCTCAAAAATATGACAAAATATAGGGGCCCATTAGGGCCAATGCTTGCTAGAACTACGGGAACCTTGTAAATTGCAGGTGGATTTTAGTTAGTGACACGCTTTCGTTATATCCTAAATAAGCGTGTGAAATCAACTGATGAATAAACACCTCATAAAAAACGCGTTCACTAACTTTAAAGGCGTAGGGTAGCCAGCCTTTCGGTGTTTTACAGGATGCTTTTTGGAGAGTGTGCGCAGGAATTGCATGACTTGATTCCGCCATCTCAATTCTACCATCGGACAACCCGACGTACGGCGAGTATCCACCCATACGTTGTTGAAACCTCTACGGTCCGGACTAAGCGTTTCGCCTCGTCGTTTATACCGCGTACGTCGAAGGAATGGAACAATCTGCCTGCTGTGGTCTTCCCGTCCGATTATAATTTGGGTATCTTCAAGGCTAGAGTGAATAGGCTTTTAATAAACTAGTGCGCCTCACCATCAGAGATTGCATCACTGCTTACCATCAGGTGGGATCGCAGTCAAGCACTAGTTTATACGAATTAAAAAAAAAAAAAAAAAAAAATTTAGAAATTTTTCATGTACCTAACTCGCAAACAACAACACGCAGTTTTTCTGAATCGCTCCATAATTGTATTATGCAAGCTGGGAACTTTCGCAATGAGCTCAATTATTACCTAAGTCGGTCGTCGAACCGCCTACCTTGCGTCTTGAGTCTTGCGTAAATACATACGTACGTACTGTCACGCGTCGAGCCGCATTTGACTATAACCACTTATTACACGACTTTCTTTACCTAATATTATGACTTTTTCCACTTTTTTTTTGGGTGGTTGTCTTAAAATTACTTCTCCCGCTCTACTTGGAGTGAGAGGCAGTGTCAGAATTCCTTTCTTATATCTATGGTCAGAATTGTTTATTTATTTATTACAGCTTTGAAGACTTATCACTACGTCATAGTATAAAAACAAAGTCGCTTTTTCTGTCCCTATATCCCTATGTACGCTTAAATCTTTAAAACTACGCAACGGATTTTGATGCGGATTTTTTAGTAGATAGAGTGATTCAAGAGGAAGGTTTATATATATAATATTGCACCCGAGCGAAGCCGGGGCGGGTCGCTAGTAACTTATAATAATAAAAAAATTAGTAAAAAGAAAAACGAACAGACGCCAGCAAGGCAATTACAAGTCCTCACGTATAGTGTCAGTCTTAGAATTGAGAAGTGAGCATATATTATATAGCCAACAAAGTCAATTGTAAAGGTAAAACGAGTAGTTAACTGAAACTCTTTAGGTAACTGAGCAATAATAAAAACATTTCAGAAAAAGAAAAAACAATTAGAAAGTTACTTGAAAAACCTGGAGGCTTAAGTCGTCTTCTGGCTGACGTCAGTCGCACTAGTTGTATATGGATCTAAGTCATTTTTACTGACCAAAACCCACTCGTGTTTCATCAGTCGCCCTCTGCGTTAGATGAGCCCAGATTGACCAAAACTATATCGCCTCCTTAGAGTGAATTTAACATCATCGGTCTTCCCCACAGAGTACTTTGTAACTTACTGAAACCCGTCCGATTATAATTTAGGTGTATTCAAGACAAGGGTGAATAGGCTCTTAATAAACTAGCGCGCCTCACCATCAACGATTGCATCACTGCTTACCATCAGGTAGAATCGCAGTCAAGCACTAGTTTATATCAATTAAAAAAAAACTTAATTGCGAAATAAACTAACCTGACAGGAGGAAAAAACTAAACCCTGTAAAATGTAATATAAAAAATTGCCACACACTAGGAAATTTATTATTTAATTCATGAATCCCCAAGCGACCACCGGTGGCCGCGCATCTATTGTCTTACTATTGTGTCTCTAATTGACGGTATCTGAAGGGTTAATGTGTTTAAAGACGTGTAAACACCCAACCCCAGAACAATATTCATGTTTATTTGTATGACCTGTTGCCATACAAATAAATATTTGTTGCGGTCAGGATTCGATCTCGCAAAACGCATGACAAATGTGTCAAAATCTGTGCTGGAATGGCAACAGCCATGTGCAATCCCTCAACCGCAGCGCCAAACGCCGACCGCACCATCAATGGTATTTGCCACACCTTATCTTAGTTTGCAATTTTGGATACGTTTTCAGATTAGGAGGCATGGCAGTGCGGCACCAAGGCAAGCAAAAAAGTGGCACGGCTGTAACATCCTCTTCTCGAAACAGTTCAGGCCATTTTCGATTCCCTATAACTTCCTTGTGTATAAAACTATAAGACTGAATTTGCAATAAACAAGCAGGCTTTGTATAAACACTGTATATTTAAAATTCATTCAATTTGAATCAGTTGTTTAAGAATTTTGATTGGCCTGTTGGTCTAGTGGTTAGTGACCCTGACTACTATGCCGGATGTCACCCAGGACAAATGTTTGTGTGATGAGCATAATCATTTGTTCTGTGTCTGGGTGTAATTTATCTATAATATGTATATTTAGAAATGGATAAGTTAATTATCAGTTGTCTAGTATCTATAACAAAAGCTCTGCTTAGCTTGGGACTAGACGGCGTTGTGTGACAGTTGTGGAATATTGTTATTATTTATTATTAAGTTATAACTGGTCAAAGTTTCTTAATTTGGTCACTCAGTGATCGCCTAGATTGACTTGGCAATCGGATTAAACATTTATTACTTGTTATATACATGCGTTTGCCAAGTCAATCTAGGTCATCAAGGTCCCTTAAGTACGGACTGAATAAATGAATCGACTTGGTATTAGATGGATCTCACAACTTTTTACGGCAGAACTGAGTTGCAAGCCTTGGTTTTTTTAAAAAAATAATGTTTTTGATGGCTACATTTTACGAACTAATTCTTGCCAGCTTTTCGTAAGGGTTTTTGTGATGACGTTCCAATTCCAATGGATCGTGGGCTCGCAGCGTGACAGGCGGGTGCATAAACCACTGGGGAGTGATGGTTTCTGTACACTAATATTATAAAGATGGAAAATTTATATTTGTGTGTATGTTTGTAATGAATAAACTCAAAAACTACTGCGCCCATTTCAAAAATTCTTTCACTGTTGGAAAGCTGCATTCACCCTGAGTAACATAGGCCATATTTATTGCCCGTGCGAAGCCGGGACGGGCCGCTAGTTTCTTATGTATAAGGTTGTGGGCTCGAAACCAAGCAAGTTACAATGTGTATTTTTCTATTCATATGTTCTTTTTCTACACATACATACAGAAACAAATCACATTTACTTACACAAACTTTTTACACATAGGTACATGGTATATGTATGGTTATGGTATATTGTCTTAGAACGAGAAAAATGAATTTATGTTCGTTTTACTAGTAGGTTACTACATCGACAAGGACATAGGTCAAAGTCATGTGTAAATCAGTATGCTAGGCAAAGGCATCTATGCATTGCCTACCTAACAATTTTGTCCGTCTTTAAGTCAAGAGTAATAGGTTATTTCTAGGCATTTATAGGCATTTCTAGCTTTTCTGGCCCCTTCTTTTCTTTTCTTTTTCTTTCTTTTCTTTCTTTCTTTTCTTTCTTTTCTTGCTTTTGTTTCTAATAAAAATCAGATGATGAAAAATTGTAACTCTTAATTTTAATCCAACAGGAAGAAGACACCAATATAAGTGAAGATGGGGAAATTTTGTAAAATAGTATTTATTTATATACGCCTGATGTTTGACTACGCGGTCGACGGTATCTTCTCTCTGTTCTGGAACTGCCACAATAAAGTAATACCGGCTCTGGACTTGAAGAAGCATGCTGTGCTCACGGAGAGTGCGACCGCGCTTGCCAAGAAGATAAGACAGAAGGAGTTGAAGTCAGAAGATCTGGTCAAAGCTGTTATTGAGAGGATTAAGGAGGTAAGAACTTCAGTTGATTTTAGTTACTTTTTTTATCATGTTCGCGGGGCAAATTTTCCCAGAGATTGCTCTAGCTAGAGTCTAGAGCAATCTCTGGGCAAGTTTGCTAGAGTCTAGACAAAGGAGTTTTGAAGGAGAAAAGGGCGGCGTTTGCCCAGCAGTGGGACACAAAATAGGCTAGTAACGGGTAAGGTGTAATATTTAACCAGTATGCAGTGTCCAGTTATGACAGTATTCACCACATAGCAACTAAAGTACAAAAATCGCAATATTAGGGCTATATTTCACCGGGACACCATCGTACAGCCAATGCATTGGCTGTACGAACAGTCGCCGATACCAACAAAATGTATACAGCTCTATAGTGAGTTACTCATCTGGTGTCCGTTTGGTTGCGCAACCAATTTGGCGGCGCGACCAGCTCTTGCTTGCGCACTTAAGGTCCATTTTGATACTGTCTCAGTGTGGTGTAGCGATCCTGGTGTCTGTATGGTGCATAGTTTAGTAGTTTAAGGACACCATGGTGGCGCATTGCAATTGCATGGTTGTCCTGGTGAAATATGCCTTGCGACATATAGATACAACCATACAACATCAACTATCGGGCAGACGCAACGCACATGCAACGCATCAGCCAATCGCGCATACCTTGCACTACTTCTAACATAGTTAGAAGTATGATATAAGATTGTGAATGTTTTCAGGTAAACCCAATTATAAATGCGATAGCCGCTGATCGATATGATGCTGCGCTGGCTGAGGCGAAAGAAGTAGACGCCCTCATCGCAAATGGTCTTTCGGAAGAAGAGTTTAACAAGAAACCATTGTTGGGTACGTAGCCTCTTAACTCTTAACTAGGGAATGCAAATCTCGCGAGATTTGGGCTCAAGCGAGAGTTCGCGAGTTTATGAATAACAATATCGCGAGATCTCGCCCATTTCGAGATCTCGCGAGATTGGCAGTTTTGTGTTTTTTTTTGTAAATAATCACAATGTTAAAATCAATTAGGAAAAAAAAGTATTATAAGATAACGCGGGCTTGCGGCTGGCTAGCAGTGGGTAGTTGGCTGTCCTACCGTCCGGTAACTGTCTGGACCGAGCCAAAGTCGTCGATGGCGCGCACTGGGTTGAAACCTACTGGGGCCAGGGTTAGTTCCGAAATGTAGCTCAGCCCCGGTTTGAAAGGCACGAAGGAACGGGGTAGGTTTTTTAGTCAGTAATAGTCTGGCACTATCTCCCGCTCCGCCCAAGGGCGTAAAAAAAGTATTATAAGATAAACATTTATTTTCACGAATTTTTCCAATAGATTATTTTGCATCAAACGTTGTTTGACGTCTATAATTTTTTAACGTGCGTGTCAGTCCGCGCTTCGAATAGGACGTTTTTATGTTCGAGTACAATCTCGTTAAACAAAAAAAGGCCGAGATCTCGGGAGAACGAGATTGCATTCCCTACTCTTAACTTGGGCCCCTCACACTGCAAAACATTTTGCAAAATTTGGAATGGACCGTAATCTATCACACGGGCCCAGTGCGTGTTGGTATATGTCACATGTCTTCGATTTTTTGGTTCTAAAACTTAAAAATTCACAACAAGCCGGTTTTCTCACGAAGTTTTCCTTCACCATTTTGAGAGCAGTGGTGATAAAATAAATTACGCAAAGTAATGCGTCTGACTCGGTTTGACCCTCGACCTACAATTCGTAAGTCTGTTACCGGTCACCACTGCTCTTGCACTATCTCTTGTGTAATTGGCTAATCTCTGTTAAGACTGACCACTGCACCGTGATCGAAATTTGACCGGGAGGATTTTTTTATCAGCTCATCTTCGTTTCCCACAGGTGTCCCATTCACAACAAAGGAGAGCCAGGCCGTGAAAGGCATGCCCCTCACGATGGGGCTGAAATGTCGCAGCAACGAGGTGGCGGAGGAAGACAGCGAGGCCGTCAAGAGGCTGAAGGATGCTGGAGCCATTGTCGTGGCTTCCACTAACCTGCCTGAGCTGCTGGTTTGGTGAGTCTTGGAACTATTTAAGTAGGCTTCAATTGTTACTTGGCCTCGGTATACAAATTATACATTACTATTTTTTATTTAGTGCAAAAATATGGGGCTCTATTCGTAGGTACTTACCATCGTAGACACTTCCGCCTGACCACCGTCAAGTTAATTTTTGCTTGCACTCGAAACGAACACTTCAAAAGTTTGGTTTGACCCCGTGCCGCAAGATTCAAACGAAAATATTTTTAAGTGATCAGGCAGAAATGACCGCGATGGTACCAGTTACTGATCATAGTCGTTTTGTGAATAGTAAAACAAAAACGAAGTCCCAAAATTAGCCGTGGTTGGAATTCGGGCTCGGGCTCCCGCTGGCTGGGGGGGTGAGGAACTCCGTTCTCTCTCGCGTGTAGCCGCCTCCCTTAACTTCATCATAGACAAGTTTTCAATCCAAAATTGAAATCTGAAAATATCACTTCATTGGCTCAACCTCAACAACTAAGTAGGTACAATTCGATCTGCCAACTAAGTCTTTTCAACTCTTAACTTCCTGCTGAGAAAAAAATCTAAATATAAAACTGTGATGTTCCATGTTCGTAGGCAAGAAACCCGCAACCCGGTGTACGGCATGACCAACAACCCTCACCACACCGGCAGGACTCCCGGCGGCTCCAGTGGAGCTGAGGCCGCCTTGACAGCCTCCTGTGCTACTGTCGTCAGCTTGTGTAAGTTACAAATACACTTGATTACCCTGGTATTTTTCAGGGTTCTGTACCTCGGTCGGCGATTTCAGCAAAAACTTAAAAAAAAAATCATGGGCTTTCATAATGTACATGTGATGTAGTTTATACATTAAAAATGTCCAAAAAGTATAGGTAGATATTTATAGAAGAAGCCTTGCACATATTTTAATGAAGATTCTGGATGATGAATTTTCGAAAAAAATTAAAAATATGTAGGTATGTTGTACCTATTTCGTGTAAAAAGTTTTATGAAATTTTCAAGTGAAATTACTGAATGCCTTAAAAATACGTAGGTACTTCCTATTTCCTGAAAAAAAATTGTGAAATTACTGAAAGCCAGTAGAGTGTTCAGGTGTTATCTCTTTTTTTCGCGTTACCTCTTTATTAATTTTTAACTGGCTACGTCGAGTACAGTACGCGTCAAATAACTTTGCCGCTCTGAAGTTGGCTACATTCACTGCGCATTAGTCAATTTTACTAAAAAGACAGCACTGCGCATGCGCGAACCTCAGTGTTACGTTTCTATCTCAGTCGCTCGTATACGTCCGATACCAGCTTGTGTTCCGCTCGCACCTATACCACTCGATAGTACCTGCGCCGTTGTAAGGAAAGCCTAACTTCAGAGCGGCAAAGTTATTTGACGCGTACTGTATATCCGACAAACACTCTTGCATTTATTCCGCCGGATCGCACATCCACGACCAAATATTATATCTCATCAGCTCTTCTTTCACCTATGGGTACTGAAGAGCTAAACAAAATGGAGTACCCAGTCGCAAACGTACGACCCTGGCGAAGAGGACACGAAAAAACTCGTCGGACCAATCCGACGCATAAGCAGCTGAAGGGTAAACTGTGCTCAGGTTGTCGATGGATAGGTCGGGAAGGTTCCTCATAACTCAAAATCCTATCGTATGCCTTGGTTTATGTTTGAAGCCAGGGTTTTGTATCCACTACTCACCAATGGATTACTGTTTCAGGTTCTGATCTCGGCGGCTCCACTCGTATGCCCGCGTTCTACTGCGGCATGTTTGGTCATCATCCTACTCCTGGAACTACGAATCTCAGAGGTGGGTATAATTAAAAACCACTTCTTTCAGTCAACCTACAAGATATTATTATGTGCGATGCTTCTGGCAGCGTTTCGGCTGCGAGAACAGGTTTCTCCAAACTAACTTTAAAACTCCTTGAGGCGCGCGGGAACAGTGCGCGCCGTCGACGTCTTGGGCTCGGTCCGGACAGTTACCGGACGATCGGACAGCGAGCTACCCATGGCTCGCCGTCCGCGAGCCCGCGTCTACGGTGGCCGGAAATCGGGATCGGAATCCCGGCGGCGGCGGCGAGGGCGCCGTTGCCTGATGCGGTCTGCCTCCTCCTTTGCTAGCATTACTGCTTTGCAGAAGGAGGCGACTGCCTGCCATTCCTACTCGCTCCGGACCATGGCCTCAACCAGAGCCCGGCGCAAGAGGTCTCCGCCGCCGATCGCCCCCACGAGGGCACGGTGATGCTCCGCCCAGGCAGGGCACACCTCGACTGTGTGCTCCACCGTGTCTTCCGGGCGTTCCGCACAGTGGTGACACCCGGGCGTCTCTTCCGCTTTAATTCGGTGCAGGAACCTCCCGAACTTGCCATGTCCGGTGAGGACCTGCGTCGTGCGGATGGTAAGGACGCCGTGAGGTCTTTCCAGCCACGTCTCAAAGGGGTCAAAGTCTCTTTTAAAGTCCATACAGTAAAGAACATGTAATGGTCAAATCATATGAGAACCAGGCAGTTTAGTGTCTCAGATGGTCTTTTGAGGAATGAACCACACAGATTTGAGTGGACCATGATTCCTTTGTTCTGTGAGTGGACCTGTCCAGTCAGTGGAAGCATTTGTCAGTATTCGTGTATTTTGTTCTATTACATAAAAATACACGTGTTTCGGTTTTTGCACATACTAAAACTAATGTTGTATTTTGTGCTAAAATAACATTAAGGTGAACGGAATAATTTGTGCATATATATTTGTTTTGCAATGTTTTTTATCAGTCCAGTTTAACTTATTGGTAACATTTGCGTGTGTTTTTCCTCTTTAAACTACCTAGCTTATTCCCGGCTAACACAGTCAGAAATACGTAGAGATAAAATAAGGAAAACCACTCGGGGTCAGCCTCCAGTCGAATCGAATATCCTTACTAATCCTTACTAATATTATAAAAGCGAAAGTGAGTTTGTTTGTTTGTTACGTCTTCACGCCTAAATGGCAAAAGCGATTCCGATGAAACTTTATACACGGATAGACCATGTCCTGGAATAGGACAGGATACTTTTTATTCTGGAAGTATGTTCCCTTAGGATAATTTTCTGCTATCACGCGGGTGAAGCCGCTGGGAGCAGCTAGTAGTTGAATAAAGGTCGAAACCTACTGGGGACAGGGTTGTCCGAAAGGGAGCTCGTGCCCCAGTATGAAGGCTAGAAGGAACGGGATGGGGTTTTTAGTCAGTAAGAGTCTGACACTATCTCCCGCTCAAGCCAAAAGCTGGTTTTGTCATAAAATGATTTTCCCCATCGAAAAAAAAAGCAGGGTTGAAGCCTACTGGGGTTATAGGTTGACTTCCGAAAGGGAAACCCGTGGTCCTGGAACGAAAAGGGTAAAGAAGGAAAATAGATGTGGTTTTAGTCAGTTCAAGTCTGACACGCCCTCGCGCTATACCCTCCTAGAATCATTGGATGATTTCCCAACTCAAATGAAAGCCAGCGATTGCTCATCAAACTTATATTTGCAATTGATTGATCCCTGACACAAACCTTTCATGGGAAGACACCATGAAAGGTTTGTAAAATTAAAACCCTTTCTCCAGGCATATGCCTCCGAAGCGCTGAAGACCAAGGATCCATGTTATCACTGGGCTTCATCACCAAACACGTCGAGGATCTGGCGCCACTCACCAAGATCGTGGCGGGAGACAAGGCACCTCAACTCAAGTTAGACAGAGATATTGACTTTAAGGTACGTGTATCAATATTTTTCCCGTGTGCAGAACGAGGTCTAATGGACCTCGTGTCACGTGTGTGTCTTCCTTGCGGTACGGCTAAAAACATATTCTTCTCTATTCTGCGAAGCCATAACTTCGATTTAGTGTACTTTTGGAAAGAGAAGAATATACATAGGTACAATTTCTCTGGCAACTATTACAGCCAAAGTTCTGGACTGTCTACTTGACGCACATATGGCCAGCCGCGTTGAATTGCATGATGCTCAATTTGGCTTTAGGCCTGGACTATCGATAGAGGCTGCCATTTTGTGTCTCAAGCGGACAGTCCAGTATTACACAGATAGAGGGACTCCGATCAATGCTTGCTTCCTCGATTTGTCGAGGGCATTTGACTTTGTGTCCTACGACATTTTGTGGGAAAAGCTGCGTCGAGAAGCTGAAGTTGATGATTCTGTAACTTCTTTGCTCAGGTTCTGGTATCAAAACCAGACTAACTATGTCAGGTGGGCCGGAGTGTTGTCAGGGGAGTATAACTTGAAGTGCGGGGTGAGGCAAGGGGGGATAACTTCACCTCGCCTCTTTAATTTATATATATATCAGCTGATCGTTGAACTCAGCAACACTAATGTAGGTTGTCATATAGATGGGACGTGTGTTAATAATATCAGTTACGCAGACGACATGGTGTTGTTGAGTCCATCGATCGGTGCTCTCAGGCGCCTTCTGCAGATATGTGAGGACTATGCGGTGGCTCAGGGACTCAGGTATAATGCTAAAAAGAGTGAGTTACTCGTTTTTAAAGCATGTGGCAAGTGTTACTCCAACGTGCCAGAGGTAACTATCAGTGACACACCTCTAAAAAGAGTCACACAATTCAAGTACCTGGGTCACTGGGTCACTGATGACTTAAGTGATGACTTGGACATTGAGAGGGAACGCAGGGCGTTGGCTGTCCGATGCAATATGCTGATCCGAAGATTTGCACGGTGTAGCAAGCAAGTTAAAAAAAAAAACTTTTTACAAAAAAAATATAACCGACTTCAATGATAAAAAACACTGAAAAGTATCAAATAACTTTAATTTTGGAAGTCGGTGTTTCTATAATAGTTTAGTCTCTTCGTTATTTAACACCGACTTCCAAAATTAAAGTTATTTGATACTTTTCAGTGTTTTTTATCATTGAAGTCGGTTATATTTTTTTTGTAAAAAGTTTTTTTTATTTTACACTTTTTAGTTATGGTACCACCACTAAAAAGTACCCCTCAGTCAAACTTAAATACCTTATAGTCAGAGCGCATCTCATAACGGTTCTAATAATCCCAAACACGGTAAGATTACATTAATTTACCTTTCGGCTTCATCATCAGATCAGTTCGATATATCCTCTCCCCCTCTTCTTTCAAACAGTCATTAGACTAGATGCTGGAGAGGGAAAGGATATATCGAACTGCTCTGATGATGAAGCCGAAAGGTAAATTAATGTAATCTTACCGTGTTTGGGATTATTAGAACCGTTATGAGATGCGCTCCTCGCCTCCCGAAAGGTAAATCTTTCAATCAGTCACTAGACTAGATACTGATAATCCCGGCTGTAGCATCAGGCCAGATTTATGTCAACATTGCAATGAACTTAAAATTTAGTCCTGTTTAAAATGAGCCCAAACACGACTAAGGTGCTGTAATTTCAAGGTTTGTACTTTTCCTGATGCTCCTGGGTTCAGCATCAGGTCTCTATGTACTTCGGTGTTCTTTATTAGCAGTACGTTTATCCACACATCGAGCCGTTTTCAATGAGCCTAAGCTCGATATATCTGCTGTTTGTTGTCGAGGACTTAGGTACTCTGCAGACTATCCTGACTGCAGCATCAGGTCATGACTTGATGATCATGAGACCAAATGTGGCAAATGCCCTATCAAACATCAAAACAATTTACTAAAACAGTCCTTGCCTGTTCGAGTAACTTCTTACTGTTAAGGAGTTGTACCTTCCATCATCAGCCCAGCTACCTGAGATGGTGACGACCATACGCAAATACACAAGATACTTCATAAAATATGCGAAAATCAATAAGTGAGCCTATAAAATTTGAAGGTTGCCCTCGATTTCTCCAAGATCCCATCATCAGATCCTAATTTGGTGATAATGGGACCACCTCAGAACTATCTACTTTCGAACAAAAAAAGAATTTTGAAAATCCGTCCACATTTGGGGGAGTATTCGACGAACAAACATACAAAAAAAAAAAAAACATACAAACAGCCGAACGTAGTACCTCCTCCTTTTTGGGAAGTCGGTAATAACGCTTTTCAAAGCTTACTGCCAGTCATTCTACACGTGCAGTCTGTGGGTTAGGTATACGCAAAAGACATACAATGCCCTGCGTGTACAGTATAACAACGCGTTTAGGATGCTGGCAGGATTGCCGCGGTTTTGTAGCGCGTCAACGATGTTTGCTGAGGCGAGGATTGACGGCTTTCATGCTATCATCCGAAAACGGTCTGCCTCGATCCTGAAGCGGGTGCGTGCCAGCTCCCACGGTATCCTGAGCGTGTTGTGCGGTAGGTGGGATTGCCCAATGCTGCGTCACTGGATCGGACTTCATACATCAACGAGTATGTACTATATACTCCGTGGATAGTGTGGGGTTCGATTCCAAACAATTAATATTTTATTAAAAATAAATGTAAAGGACAATAACATTAATTTTTAAGTTTTTACTAACAATTTTATATGGATTTATTGTGGTCTGAAATAAATATTATTATTATTATTTTCATCTGTTTATATAATCTCAGGACCCTGAGGTCCTGGGCCTTTGAGAGGCGTACAAGGGGCCGAAGCCAACTCGCAGAGGCCCTTTTGGTTACTATAATGGAACGTGATACCAACCGACGATTATCCCTGTGCGCGCTATACTAGTGCACCCAAGGACAACCCTCGGTTTGAAAAACTATTGCGACATAATATGAAAAACAAAATAATAGGGCTATGATTTTTGGAATCTTAAATGGACTGGTAATATGGAGCTATGTTAAGACTATGGCCCCTGCCTGAACAATGTCATTAATATCCATCGATAAAAGGCAGGGGGTGACTTGCACACTCAATAAATGGGCCCCCTTAAACGGCCGCTAGCACGAAGTGACGTAGCAACAAGAGGGCAACATATCCTGAGGCGCTTGAGGAGTGGAGAGGCATACCACGGCTATCGGGACAATCCCGGAAGTACGGTCAAGATCCCTACCAGCACCTTACTGGATTATGCATCCATCTCCCGAGCATGTTTGCTCTTGCGACTCTCCACTCAAGCCAGCCAATAAAGGCAAGAGAGAGGTGGGAGCTCTGTTTCTCGTCAGTGTTCACTACGACTGGCCAATAAAGGCAAGCCGGAGATGAAGAAAAGGAATTCTCCCGGGAGATCGGGTCCGTGGGGTCGCTAATACCCAACAGTTCGCCACAAAACTGCCCTGCGGATTGTATCTCTCTTAGTCTGGCCCCTCACCCTAGGTATGTCACGGTAAAGGAAATTCTACCGATACAGACCTAGGGCATGTTGGAGCACACAAGCCCCACCACGACGTCAACGTAGAGATACGACGATGGGGTTATTATTATTATTATTATAACTAAGATCCCTTATTAAAGTTGAATGCAATTGTATATCTAATCGTACGGGGTCACTTTGACCTCGTACTGCACTGAAGAAATAAAATTGTGTGTTTTCTTTTAATTTAAAAGCTAAAAAGCTTTTAGCATCTTAAATGGTGGGTCTAATAAGCCCGCTTAATGATATTTTTCAAACGAGGTCTTAAACGCCCCGTACCGCAGGAATGAAAATAATACAAAACTGAGTGCCGCTGTTAACGTGTTAAAAGATGAAGTATTTGAACCCAACAGTATTTGACATCCACCCGCACTGGGCCCGCGTGGTGGATTACGGCCCACTCCTTCTCTTAGAAAGGAGGCCTGAGTCCCAGCAGTGGGAACAATTATTACAAGGCAGAACTGCGATTTTCTGCAGGTTCACACTCGTAAGTATAAACTTCATATTTATATACCGTGTTTCAGGATATCAAATTTTACTACATGGAGACCGCGCAAGACATGAGTGTGAGCTCCGTGAGGTCTTGTCTCAGAGCAGCTATGAAGAGGTAGGATATATGTTTGTATCCAGTGCCGTGCAACTAGCTTTCTATACGCCCGGTGTGAACTTTCAGAACTGCGCCCCTAGAAAAAAGTACAAAAAAACCAAAATGACTAGACATATAGCTTTTGCGTTCCTCCAGGGACTACATCTCTGTGCACCGCCCGCCCTATTGACGGCACTGATTCTATCCCATTCGTTCTGACTTTAAAACAACTGATATTTAAACATTCAGACCAACAAATTACTGGGCAATTGCCGGACCAGACGTATCATCTGTCTGGTCGGAGGATCCGGATCTTCTCTTTTCAATAGAGGTTTGCGTGACTTTACACAATGCCCGCATGCCCCTAAACCCTCAAGTTTTATCAATCCACTATTTCTTCCACCAGCGTCATAACCAGAATCAGCCAAGAGATCTCGTCGACAGAGAACGCCCCTGAGCCGTACTACCACCAGGGTTTCAGCCACATGTACAGCATCTGGAAGCACTGGATGACCAAGGAGCCAGAACACCTTCCCAGCCTCTGTACCGATAACAAGGGAGATGCTAATGGACTTATTGAACTTCTCAAGAAAGTAGGTTTTCTAAAGAATATTATACTATTCAAAATAGCATTAGACATTTATGAAAACCTTCTATTACTGTCCGTTCAACCGATTTTGACTTTTATTACGTTGGTGGCATGGCAAATGGCAGCTTCAGTAAATAGTTGGTATTGTAACCACTTTTTTGCTTTTAATGCCGTCCTTATGGCTACGAAATAGAAGTTAGAAGCCGTTGAACAGTCAGAAAAAAACGTTTCTTTATGTATCTAATTTTATCACGAATAGGATATTGGATGTTTAAAACTAGCAGCCAAATAAATATCCTTGCGTGATCGCGTCAGGAAAAAGGATATACAACGTGTAACGTTAAATGCGCAAAATCTCAGACACCCCAAATGATTTTTAATTTAATTGACCTAAAACAGTGAGAAAAAAGTCACAAAAAAAATGTAAGGTTTTATATGCAGTTTTAGTTTGTTTAAAATTAATATCTGCATTGAAATAAAAACTTTTATTATCCCGTGTATGAGAAAATTTGATTGGACTACAACCATTTGTGTTTGTTTACCTATTTCGGCGGGTTTGCGCACGTGATAGCTTGACTTATTCATAAATAGACAGGGCGACATTTTTAATGAATATTTTTTTGAAAAATGTAAAGTGGTTTAATTGATTCAACTCGTTATTCTGGTCAAACTATTTTCAGGTTACACGTTGAATTTGATGAGAAGCAAGGCTACCGACATAATCCAAAGAATCGCCAAATTTAAGTAGCAGGTAGCAGGGCATATTGCTCGCTAAGATAACAGATGGTCAATGGGGACGACAAGTTCTGCGTTAGCACGGTGGTCTGATGACCTGGTGAGGGTCACGGGAGAGACGCATCGAAGGAGTGTCCTATCATCCTATGTCTTTGACTCCATCTCAAGTTTTCTTCTCCCACAGATGGTGTGTTTGAGTAAGCTCTGTCTGTTCACCATCGTACGTCTGATCGAGGAGCAGTATCTGCCGAAGGTCGACGCCGAGTGGGCCGAGAAGATCTCCAAAGAGCTGAAAGAAGACTTATTTGTGAGTTGTACATTGTACTTATTTATCATTTAGGTAGCTGACTAACTATTATGATGATATTGCGGAAATGAGGAAAATACCTGAATGAGGAAGGGACGCTTATTGCAACTTATTTTAACCTGTAAAAGTCTAACACTCCCTTTCCCTCCACACAGAGCAGGAGAAGTAATTTGATGATTTCCCACGTAAAAAAAGAGCCCTCAGTTTTTTTTTGCTTCAAGGCTTTTGGTCAACTATGCCATTGGTTTTAAAACGTCTTGTTCGAATATGTTGCTGTGTCGTTGTTGCTGTGTTGTTATTGTTGTGTTAATTTAAGGTGTACAATAAAGTTTATTATATTCTATGTTTCAGACTAAGCTCGGCGATAACGGCGTGCTGCTGATGCCGAGCGGGCCTCAGCCGGCTCCGTACCACTACTCGTGCTTCATGCGTCCCTACAACTTCGCCTACTGGGCCATCGTCAACGCTCTCAAATGTCCTGCTACTCAGGTAAACAAACAAAGAAACAGAACCCGCTACCTCATGCATAACAGTTGGGTCATCACGACACCCACTGGCTCACAATCACAACCAATTTCCTAAATTTACCGGCAGTTTCTTTATGTGAAGATATCTTACTAATAAGACACTGTAGTATGTGGGACGAGAAGATACCACGCAGCTTCCCAAACGCTGCCCAGCCGAGTCGGATTGACCTCTTTCTCGCAGTAAGACCAATACAACTGGACAGTCTGTCCCAGGTAAACGTAGTCGCAGTGTCTCAAGACGAAAGTCTCTGACCTGTGATGACATATGGTTCCGAAACGTGGTTGCTCACAATGGGCCTCATCAGAAGGCTTATAGTCACCCAAAGGGCCAAGGTTACCAAAGAGCAGGGCAGGGTACATTGCTTGCAGAACACATGGTCGAAGAGGACGAAAAGGTTTTGGTGAGTGGCGACCACGTACCGGGACACTTAGCGTTGGTATAAGGTGGACCGATGACCTGGTGACTGGTGAGGCTCACGAGAATTCGATGGATGCGAGACGTACAGGACTTACAGGAGCGGTCGTTACGGTGACACTTGGGGACGTCTTTCGTTTGAAATGATGATGATGATCTTACTAACTCTTCTTACTTTTTCGTATCCTTAGGTTCCTCTCGGCGTGAACGCGCAAGGTCTTCCCCTGGGCATCCAAGTGGTAGCAGCTCCCTACAATGACGCACTCTGCCTGGCCGTCGCCAAGTACCTCAGCAAAGAGTTTGGAGGCTCCGTCAAAGCTTGCAAATATAAATAAATTGTTAGATTTAAGATAAAAAGTAGAATAATCATGTTTTTTTGTATTTATGGATGTGTGGTGGATATTATTTTTGTACTTACTTAAATTTTTTTTATAAAATATTTTTAATTTTTGGTTTTTAGTTTTTTTTGCTGATGCTACTTTTTACCTATTTTTTAAATTTATTTTTTACATCTTTATAGAGTATCATTCGAGTTCAATGTTCATAGGTTGAATCCATTAATTTACAAATAATCCTGCACAGAATAAAGTTCCAACTACCGTCTATAAAAAATAAAAGATGCACAATTACGTAGCAGAATATTACATGCGTGGGTAAAACGTTAAATTATTAATATCTTATAACGCTTTGCAATCAAATAAAATCAAACACTCGAGTCGACCAACAACAAAGTCAAAGATTTTATATTTTAACTTTTGAACAAAGTTGATTTCCTCTCCCTCATTTAAGTTACAGTCACGTTCATTATAAACTAACGTCGTACGAATGTAAAGTATATCATAAGATCATAAAAATAATAAGTTGTTGTTGAAAATAGCATTTAGAATGAGTAGTTTTATATTTTTATAAAATGAAACAGCATTTACTAATTTAATTACTTACTTTTATCAGAACTCAGACGAAAATAAATTCAATTCAATTCAGCGAACGCATCGATAATATGACCTTGTTTTGACATTGATTTGACACTTCTGACAATAGTTTTGTACAAATAACTTTGCGCGATCTTTCTGACCTTAAAAACTGCGATAATTTACGTTATTTAATTAGAACGTAGTGTCGCGACAGCTCGGGTGGTCGTCTAGAACATTACTTAATTCATAAAAAATGCCTAGTGTAGTAACTGTGGACACTAACCCTTTCGAAGGGCAGAAGCCGGGAACAAGTGGTTTGCGTAAAAAAGTTAAGGTTTTCATCCAAGAAAATTACACAGAGAACTTTGTGCAGAGTATTCTGGATGCGGTTAAAGACTCCTTGCCTGGTTCCACGCTGGTTGTCGGTGGCGATGGCAGATACCTCGTGAAAGAGGTTGTCGATAAAATTATTAAGATATCAGCTGCGAATGGGGTAAGTTTGTATTTAAATGATTTTTTACTATATTAATTACTACTTTTTCACATAAAAAAAATTATCAAAGAGAACTTAAAAAATACTTTCATATTATTTTTAAAAAAGTTGCGACTCTATAATATAATCTACCTGCTTTTGTTATTTTCAAGTGTAGGTAACCTAGAAACAAAAATGTTTTTAAGTACTTATGTTAACATTATAATTTTATTGGTTGAATGGTTGAAAGTAAATAAATCATGACTAAACCATATAACCCTTTTTATAACCGACTAGCTTTTGCCCGCAGCTTCGCCCGCGTAGGTAGATAAAATATAGCTTACTAGCTTTTGCCAGCGGCTTCGCCCGCGTACATAAAATATAGCCTATGTCACTCAGGAATAAAGCAGCTTTCTATCGGTGAAAAAATTTTAGCAATCGGACCAGTACTTCCAGAGATTACCCCCTACATACAAACTTACAAACATACAAACTTACAAATTTTACCTCTTTATAATATTAGTATAGATAACCATCTGCATATATACACGCTTTTGAGTAATCAAGCAGAAAGGTATGATGCAGCAAGGTGAAATTACTTCAAGTTGATGATCATTGCTGTAATTAGCGTTTTTTTCAGAAGGCCCCGGGCTCTAGACTTCTTGATTTTTATGTGACGTCAGTATTTTGAAGTTTGTTGTAGAATTCCGAATCACTTAGCACAACAACCTAGGGTGAGCCCAGTCCATACTGACCAGTAGATTCCTATAGTTTTAATAACACTGATCTCAATTCTTCATTATTTATTTAAAGCTTTACCACAAGCATAGCATAGTCTACCTTTATAATGTTCCCACTGCTGGGGTCAGGCCTCCTTTCTGAAGGAAGAATGCACAGGCCCAGTGCAGGTAGGTGGATGTCACATCTTCCCATTTTAGGTCAACACAACAAGACTTCTTCGTATTTAAATAAGATAGAGCCCAATCTGTTATCATTCATCTTACTCTGTTTAAATCATGAGATGTAGTCCAATTACTGGCTTATTAGAATTATTTTGAACTAGCAATCCACTCCTACTTTGCATCGGTGTTTGGAATCTTTAGAATCCTGTACTTTTCTTTACTCTGCCGCGCTAGCGATATTGGCATAAAAGGAATATCCTTTTATTCCGTCATTTAAAACTATTCTAATATATATACAATTTTATTGAGTGAAGAAGCCCTTTTATAGGCTTTATTTGGGCTACACGTTTCAACTATCACAATATAACTTAAAAAAAGAAGTCTAGAAAAACAAAAACTTTGCACGACAATTACTCAAAACACGAAAAACATACTTACTGCTCTTATCGCTAGTGCGGCAGTACTATAATATGCATGTATTATACACTTAAACCTTCCTCATGAATCAATCTATCAATTGGTGAAAACTGTGTGAAAATCTGTGGAGAAGATTTTGAGTTTTTTGGGTTCTTACGAATAGACAGATGCGGAAGGGTTCTTTGATTTATAATATTAGCTTTTGCCTGTAGTTTTGCCAGCGTACATGTCTATCTGAGTATGGTTTCCGCACATGGTCCTAAGCGGACCATTGTATGTTTGCCCGCGTACATAAAATAAAGCCTATGTCACTGAGGAATAAAGCAGCTTTATATTGCTGAAAAAAGTTTTGTCACCGAACCCTATATTTCCAGAGATTATCTCCTACAAACAAAATACCTCTTTTTAATATTAGTGTACCTGGACATGAAGAATGACATCACAAATATACATTATCAATAATGGCCTAGCAATAATATTTCAATCAGTAATCTTATAATGATGAGAAGCTGTTTTCCAAGATCAGATAAAGTTGTACCTTGTGTACTGATGATAAATGTGACATTGCATTGCACATACACTGATTGTAATCTCTTGAGTCAGTCACTGTTAGGAAAATAAGAACGCGAATTTCGACTCTATTGTTAATTGCGGAAAGTACCATTTTCCTTATCCACCTACAGATACCTACAGATTACATACCTACTAAATAGTAGGTACAACGAGTTCTTATGACGGAATGTTCCAGATCTTGCCAGGCTAGGTAGGTACTTTGGTTCTAGAGCTTTCGAACAGCAATGCGTTTTAATTATTCGTTGCCACTCTTCATTTTGTCGGAGATATGACGTGTTGAAGTTTAACGGCGTAACAATATTTATGAATGATAATGCAGATGTGCTGACTGCTGTGCAATAGTCACTGCCAGGGTTATTCGAAAGTAAGCTCGAACCCGGTATGAAGGCTAGAAGGAACGGAGTGGGTTTTTGGTCAGTAAGAGTCTGTCACTATCTCCCGCTCCGCCCAAGAACGGGGGTTGTCATAAGATGATTTTTGCCTACCATAAAAAAGGGCAATTTGGGATACCTATATCATAGTTTGTTTCTTATCTAATCAAACTGCATCTAAGCATGGATATTGAACATTTCTATATTATTTCATTCAGAGTAATAAGAACATATTGTTTGCTGTCTTATCTTGATTAATGTTCTGAATCAAATGGAAGTTAATACGCTATTATAATTTTATTATATGTCTCTGATATAAATATTATCTAGTATTGTGTAACTACTATCTTGAAGACGGTAGCGAACTAGCGATCTTTATATACGGCACAGTTGTCGCAGAGTTAAGTGATTAGCTCCAGCGGTGCTATTCTCTTAGAAAACAGCCATGGGCGCAGCGCTGGCTGCAGCGACGAGTCGAGAGCGCTGTATATTAATATAATATATTCCACAACTATCACACAGCGCCGTCTAGTCCCAAGCTAAGCAGAGCTTGTGTTATGGGATAAGACAACTGATAAACATGCTCATCACACAAACATTTGTCCTGGGTGGGAATCGCACCCACGACCTTCGGCATAGCAGTCAGGGCCACTAACTACTAGACCAACAGGCCATATTGAATTAGCAACCCAATGTATAGGTAAACTGGATTGTTAATCCAATGTAACTTATTTGGATTTAGTCGCTGCGGCCAGCGCTGCGCTCAGGGCTGTTTTCTAAGAGAATAGCACCGCCTAGTACAGCGGTGTCACGCAAGGGTTTGAGTTCTGCAGGGTACAAATAATTGTAGGCTTACAGCTTACGTGAGCTCGGCACTTTTCCGCACTAGTGTGGAACACAGTAAATTGCGTGCCTAAAAGCGATATGGATAAAGTGGGTATTCGAGTCAGTGTATTAAAAAATATATTACACTACGTTACTAAGTGTCCCGCACACAGGCCTCACAAAAACGCCGCCACAAAAAAAAGCTAGATCCGGCTTTTTAGCACTTAGGTTCTTCCATTGATTAACGAAAAAACCGGTCCTTCAATGTCTGACTTGCAATTTTTATGATGACTTGCTTTAAATAATATCCGATTCTCAAATATCACTCCTAATTGAATGCTTCTAGCACACACACATACAAAATATTTATTCTTATGGTTTTAGCATTGATATACAAAAAACCCAAGATACACACTCAGCGTCTCAAAAACGTCCACATAAAAAGGGCGCAACTTTCGACAACGTGCGCTCTTTTCAAATAGTCTCGCGTCGCCCGCGTCACTGCATGCTTGTTAAAAATGGCGAAGTGCTCGTTACGAAATTGTAAAAATATTACGTCAAAAACGTTAAAAAAGGATGCAATATCGTATTTTCGGTAAGTAAAAGTGTTTATTGAATTGTTTTTGTTTTTTTTTTATGACTTAATATACAGTGTAATATGTGATTTTGATTTAATTTGTCCCAAAATTTCACTCATCAGTCCAATTATAACACGGCAAATTTCAATGGCCGCATTGTCAGTGTACGCACCATACTTATCAGCCTACTATAATTTTATTCGCATAATACAAATCAGCCCTGTTCTTAGTTGTGGAGTCGATTTTTTTTGTTGTGTTTATTTTTTTTTTTTTATTAATAATTTTGTACTTATTACTAATAAAGTTTTAAACATTATATATATATACTATCTTCTAATATATAAAATACTCATGTCACAGAGTTTGTTGCCAAACTTCTCCTAAACGGCTTGACCAATTCTCGTGAAATTTTGTGTGTATATTCAGTAGATGTGAGAAAAGGACGTAAACTATTTTTTACCCTCCTACCCCTACCATTTTTTCAGAAACGACTCGACCGATTTTTACGAAATTTTGTGTTATATTCCGTAGGTCCGAAAATAGGACGTAGACTATTTTTAGGTTACTTGTTGGACTTATTTAACATAAATGAGCATGCCAGTTGAGAGTTTGTAATGCTTACTCAAATTACTCACTGGTGGAGGCGCGTGTGTCATTCAGTTCTCTTTAAAATGGTTGAGCCAAGTGGTACTGATATACGAGTCATGTACGTGAACGGGTGCTGTCAGTTGAGACTAGTCATCTCCTAGCTGCCAATGGCTTATTTTAATTTATATATTTAGAATTTGTTTTTTTTTTTACTTTATTTACTAACACTAAAGTTTAAGATATTGTTACTAACACAATATAAGTTTTATTCGAATTAAAGATTTATTATTATTATATTTAACATCTACATTACCATGTTTCTGACGAAATTTTTTTTTTCATGTAAATGTTTTTTCATTTACATGAAAAAAAAAATTATGCAAATCAGATCATAAATGACGGAGTTCTCAGGTAACAAACAAAAATACAACCAATTTTGAACCTTCCCCTTTTTATGAAGTCGGTTCAAAGTAATTGTATTTTTTAAGTTTTAATTAAGAGAAATCCCTAGTAGATGATGTTGATGATGATCCCTGACAATTTTGCTACCTAATCACCTTCAACTAAATATCTACTCAGTTTCACCTTTGAACCAAATATTTAAATAAATAATGTTACCAATAAATATTTGTTTCATTGATTTATACACATATCCTACCCAAAACATATTTACGCTCAGATAAATGTGTTTAGAACACAATCTAACAATCTAATTAAATTTAATTCAGTATCGTTTAAAAATAAAAACTATAAGTATTCGTCTCCACTCCATGATTTGTTCTGCCGGCAAACTTCGCTGGTAAAATTTTATTGCTTTTTGTATACTGCTTTCTAAAAAGAACTTTAATTCATGAATCCCCAAGCGACCACCGGTGGCCGCGCATCTATTGTCTTACTATTGTGTCTCTAATTGACGGTATCTGAAGGGTTAAGTAATTCTAGTAAGGTTGAATTTGCAAGAATTATGTTTATGTTATGATTATACCTACTTATGTCGAATTGTTGAGCGTTTGGTGACAGTTTCGAGTCGTACTTTTGTTCGAGACTGTGCTTCTTGGGTTTTTATAATTCAATGGGTTTTAGACATTATTTGAGAAAATTCAATATTTATGCTTTTTTTATGGTGGGAAAATCATCTAATGACAACCCCCGCTCTTGGGCGGAGCGGGAGATAGTGTCAGACTCTTACTGACTAAAAACCCACCCCGGCCCCAGTAGGCCCCATCTGGGTCGAAGCCTACTGAGGCCTAGCTGGAACCCTGCTGTTGCTGACAACTCCTTGAGGCGCGCGAGAACAGTGCGCGCCGTTACCGTCTTGGACTCGGTCTGGACGGTTACCGGACGGTCGGTCAGCGAGCTGCTCATTGCTCGCTATCCGCAAGCCCGCGCCTGCGGTGGCCGAAAATCGGTATTGGAATCCCGGCGGTGGCTGGGGCGCTGTTAGCGCCCTTGCCTGATGCGGTCGGCCTCCTACTTTGCTAGCATTGCTGCTTCGCAGAAGGAGGCGACCGTCTGCCACTCCTCCGCGCTCCGGACCATGTCCTGAACCAAACCCCGGCGCGAGAGGTCTACGCCGCCGATCGCCCCCACGAGAGCATGGCGATGCTCAATATTTATGCTTCCGGTAAGAATATAAATTAAATCAATGGTGTAGAACAAAATATGACAAATTAGTAGCAGTAGAAATAGTGAATAGTTTCAGAAAGATTGTTAACAAAACAAGGTGCATGAATGATACCACTAGAATACAAAGGGCAACTGAAGGACACAGGTGTGGTTTTAGTCAGTAAAGCTAAAACTACACTGCGCACGATACGTGTGCGCCACACACGCCGATCTGGGGCCCAAGTCTGCTATTTTTATAAAGTCGTCATTCCAATACGATCCCATTGTCATTTTGCTAAAAATTCGCAATCTGCTAATTCATAATGATCGATCATTGATCGGTCAATACTTTCGTAATAGAGTTGTGGTAGAATGACAATATCGAGCTTATTTAAACCAGTGACTGCATAATGACGTTCTAATGGTAGGTCACTGATCAAAGGTACGGTCAAAATTTTAGCAGACTACCGCATAGGTCAGATATTCATTTATTTGTCATTATGTACGAGAGTACTAGACCGTCGATTTGTGCATTTGTGCTCTTCGATATCTGAGTGCTAAAGCCGTTTTTGTCCGCTAGAGGATAAAGTAAATTGAATTTAGAACATCGTGTGCACTAAGTTGGTGAATTCAACACATCATTAATTCATGAATCCCCAAGCGACCACCGGTGGCCGCGCATCTATTGTCTTACTATTGTGTCTCTAATTGACGGTATCTGAAGGGTTAAACCTATTTACTTCTACCCACATGGTGCCAAATTTATTATACAAGTATCTTTAGTTTGTTAAAAACTCAGATTCGGAACCTCCTTGGTGTACTTTTTTTGCATTTAGTAATTTGCTCGCTGAGGTGGCATGAAAAGATTTTTCACCTCTTGCTCGTTTGATTCTCTCGCTAACGCTCAGGATTCTAATTTTTGAATCTTTTACTTGCTCGGTCATCAAAATTGAGCACGCAGTTAAAAAGCTACTTTGCATTCTTGTATCACAAATAAGTATTTGTTATTTGTACTCATTGTTTTCTATTTCAATATTTGTTATAAAGTAAAGACAAAGATGCGAATTTAAATCTTAGCCCGAGCCGTAGAGCTGTAGACGTCTGGCAGCGCGGCAACAAAATCGTAGGTGCCCGGCAGGGTCGAAGCCTTATTGGAACCACGGGTTGACTTCCAAAAAGAAAACTCCTGGAACGCATCGGCAAAGAAGAAACATAGGTGTGGTTTTAGTCAGTAAAAGTCTGACACGCCCTGCTGTTCCGCCCTAGAGGGAGAAAAGCCATTAAATGATTTCCCACCTTAGTTCATTAAACCCCAAGCGAACATGTTGTCATTGACTTTCTATTGTGTATAATTGACGGAATCTGAAGAGTAGAAAAACTTTATAGAAACTCATAAATAAAATATTGTTCCAGGTGGCAAGACTGCTGGTCGGTCA
Organism: Mythimna lalbum; assembly: GCA_949319445.1. Lineage (NCBI taxonomy): Eukaryota > Metazoa > Arthropoda > Insecta > Lepidoptera > Noctuidae > Mythimna > Mythimna lalbum. Next base: position 18,841,186 of record OX439362.1, on the reverse strand, counting down.
AAATGGGATCCTCTCCACTCCTGCCGTGTCCTGCATCATCAGGAAATACAAGGCTCTCGGTAAGTTCAATATTGTTGTTATGAAACAGTAGTTCCTAGTTCTTATTGACCACTGGGCATTTTATCTTGGGGTAGAATCAAAATGAGTGCCTGCGTTAAGAAGCTGGACTGGGCGTATGATAGGTACGTCCACAAAACTTCAGGATGTTGAAAGCATTTGCCTCTAAGTGGAGTATTATTTGAATTTCATCATCCATATTTATAATTTTTGTGCAACAGACCCCAACATATGGTCTGAGGACCAATGGTGGTCCGAAAGAACTATAATATGGCCCGCAGTTTGAAATTTTTCCATTAAAAAATAATGCAGATTATCATCGCGGTATTAAAGTTCTTTGCGCAATTAGGACAAATACAAATGTCCGAAATCAACTATCGGACAGTTGCCTGGACCAGACGTTCGGAAGATCCACCGCTTCATCGAAGGTAATTGGGACTTGACAGCCTGTTCTGCATACCTTCAGAAACTTAAAATCAGTACCTATCAGAAATTCTGTGTTTTGTTGCGGTATTGACTGCATGCAATGACTATACAACCACTTGACCGCTCATACGGGTGGCTCCAGCTCACGACACATAAATGATTTTGCACTTATATTTGATGCCGATATCAGTGCATTTCTTAGTACTGACCAGTTGTTGAATCTGTGCACATTTCGTAATTTTGGTACCTTAAAAAACATTTATTGCCTAAAACCGAAGCAAAAATGAGTTCTTGTGCAATTAAATGTTGCGGGAAATCATCTAGAACATCTAGTTATAAAATAGATGGCATAAGTTTTCATCGGTAGGTAAAATATGTTTATATTTATTTACATTAATTGGTAATTAGAGAGGTCAAGGTAAACTGGTTGGTTACGAAAAAAGTGATACCGCGTTGATGTCTTTTGAAAAAGTCCTTTACTTTCACTAGAATATTAGATAAGTCTATCCCTTTCTATCCATAAGTACTTTCTACTGAGTGATGAAGTGATGTGACAACTTCAAAACATAGTTGTAAAATATTATTTTGTCGATGATTCTCAATGGTGAATAAAAAAATGTTACCTTTTAATGTTAACATTTTAGATTTCTTGTTGTTACTTGTAGAGGAACATTAATATTGATGAGGCGAGAGATTGAGTTTGTAAAGCCTCAGAATTTTTCTTTTTTTTTTTTGTTAGTGGGTAATCGTAGAATACCTTCTCACGCTCTGGATGGAGCCAAAGGCTCCACCCAAACCATAAGAACACGCCATGCAAGCCAGAGTTTTACTGACTAAACCAATGACTATACAATCACTTGACTGCTAGACTCATGCTCACGACACTTATGTGAAAATTGGCCAAGAGCGTGTCGGGCTATGCTCAGTGGAGGGTTTCGTAGTTTCCCGTCCGTCACAATAAGTGTCCTCACTTAAGAGTTAAAACAATGAACGACAAACAACGAGCAAGAATAAATACATAAACAAACCACCAGAGACCAATCGAAAAATTCGACAATATAATAGCTCATACCCGTCCCGACCCCATCAACTCAGGAAAAATCTTAACAGGGCGTAGTAGTCCAAAGTATAGAGCTATCTCTAGGGAAATTGGGTTACTAATTTATACAAACTAGACGGGTTATGTATGTTGGGTTTTCGATGGTAATTTTGGATTGCGTGAACCTAATATAATAAATCTTTTTTTATTTGAAAGAAGACACGTTTAGGATAGTAAAATGTGTAAACTAAGTTAAACAAATGCTTGCATATACGGACGGTTAAATTACAAGTTAGAAATGATTTCGAACAACTTTTCAAAAACTGTTCAACCCATCAAGTTCAAAATGATTTTCCAAGAAAGTACAAAATTCTACTTTTGAGATTTTTTTTATATTTACTAAACTTATGGTTCAAAAATTAGAGGGACATATTTTTTTTTTACTTTTGGTGCGTTTATTTCCGAAAATATTGACTTTATCAAAACATAATTTTAGTAAACCTCTATGAATTTTTAAATACCTATCCAACAATATATCACACGTTAGGGGTGACAGAAAAAAATAAATCACTCCCCACTTTATGTGTACACTAATAAAACATTTCTTTTTGTTCACTTTTTATTTTACCACTTGGTCGGCGTGATTGATATACATATTGGTATCTACCAAATTTCAACTTTCTAGTGCTAGCAGTCACTGAGATTATCTGCGGACGGACGGACAGACAGACAGACAGCCGTGGCGAAACTATAAGGGTTCTTAGTTGACTACTGAACCCTAAAAATTAGTACCTGTTCGATAAAATGGTGTGGAAAATCGTTTAGAACATCAGTGTTTGATTTGCAGTGATCAGTTAAGCAGATTTAATCGACGTCGATTTTATCGATATCGATATTATTGTTGCAAAATTTACTTGTCCATCACTATGTTTAGTGACTTTGTTGCATCAGCCAATCACAGCCGCTATATTTTCCCCCGTCCCCCGACCCGCAATGGTGAATCGTGCGCCTAGACAAAATCGGTCTATCAGCTCTCAAGTGGTTTTATTCTCTTTGACTGCATGAAATTCCCTGATTTTGCTTCATGCCGTTGTGCTGTCCAATAATGCAGTAGCGTAGCAAGGCGTGGGCTAAGTGGGCCCACGCCCACGGCCTTGCACCCACACACAAGGGGCCACACACAAGCGAGGGCTCTTTAAGAACGAGGTTTTTTTGTAGCCTACCGGGGCCAGGGTTAGTTCCGAAAGATAGCTCGAGCCATACTAGGGCTCGAGCTTTAAGGAACGGAGTGGGTTTTTAGTCAGTAAGAGTCTGACACTATCTCCAGCTCCGCCCAAGAGCGGGGGTTGTCATTAGATGATTTTCCCACCATTAAAAAGATAACAAAAAACATTAGTCAGGGAGTATAATGATAAATAAATCAAAGTGGTCCCCGATCGAAAATGTTTGGGAACCACTGTTCAGTGTAAGATGAATCAAAACAGCTCAATACGATGACTACCAGTTCTATTCGAGATTGCCTTGAACTTTGTACTCATTAGTAATCGATAATAAACATACTTTTTTTGTAAATAGTTCTGGTTTTGCTTGCCCCCTGTGTGTTTAAGCTAGAATAGCATATAAGCCATCGATATATATGTAAATGTACTACAAGCATAATCAGCCTTTTAAAGTTTCTTCTGCTGAGACTCCGGCTCGTCTCTAAGAGAGAATCACTATACTTTTTGATAAATATGCTCCACGTGGGACTCGGGTAATTAGGGATAGGTCGTATCCATGGATTACAGATAATATCAAGTTTATGATGCGTCTACGAAATCAGGCGCACATACGGTGTAAAAGCTCAGGTTCAGAGAGTAAACTATCGTATTATAAGGAGTTAAAAGGTCTAGTAAACAGGTCTTTATATTATGAAAAAGTGGCTTACTTTAAACATAACATTAATAGTAAAATACATCAACCCAAAATTCTGTGGAAAAATCTAAAATCAACCTTGTTACCTTTTAAAACTGTATCGGAATTACCTTCTCATATCAATGACCCTGACGAAATTAATTCACATTTCTTGAATGTTCCAGGTGATAGTATGGCACCAGAATCATCTTTAAATTACTATGAGACTCACAGGTTTAATGAGGCTGTTTTCTCTATCAATCCTGTAGATCAATCTGACATTATCAAAATTGTATCAAAAATTAAATTTAATGCAGAAGGTTTTGACCATATTACGCTTGACATGTTTTCTCTGACTCTTCCTCAAACCTTAGATATCCTCACCTCTATTGTTAACTGTTCCATTTCTACATCGAGCTTCCCGGACCTGTGGAAAATTGCCGTGGTCCGCCCGATTCCAAAAGTGGCAAACCCGGGCACTGTGAAGGATTTAAGGCCGATAAGCATTTTACCCTTCCTGTCAAAAGTGTTGGAAAGGGTAGTGAATGCCCAACTGAGTGCATATCTTGAGCAAAACAACATTCTACCGGAGACGCAATCAGGTTTTAGGAAGGGTCGTAGCACTGCAACTGCTCTGTTAGATGTTACCGACTACATATTATCGGCTCAAGATGAAGGAGAATGTACACTGTTGGTTCTACTAGACTTTTCCCGAGCGTTTGATGCAATTAATTTGTCTCTTTTGCTCGCTAAGATGATATATTATGGTTTTGACGAGGCTGCTGTTGCGTGGTTCAAAAGTTACCTTAATAATCGTAACCAGCTGGTAGAGATAAGGGATGCAAATGGATCGAGTATTTTTTCAGGTATGACTCCAGTCATGAAGGGTGTTCCACAGGGATCAATATTAGGTCCTCCTTTGTTTGTTTTGTATAGTGCTGATATTGTAAATGTTATAAAAAATTCTAAATTTCATATTTATGCTGATGACATTCAACTATATATTTCTTTTAAACCCGAAGACTATGAAACTGCAGTAAAACTATTAAATGAAGATCTAGACCGGATCGTGGACTGGTCGAAACAAAACTCCCTTTTACTAAATCCGGCTAAAACTAAATTTATGCTTTTCGGTTCTAAGACTCAACTAAATAAAATAAACTACAGTCATGCAAAAGTGATAGTAATGGACCAATGTATTGATCGTGTTTACGAGGCAAGAAATCTGGGATTAATCATGGACCAAGATTTGCGCTATGAGGCTCATATTGCAAATAATGTAAAAAACTGTTTCTACCGTCTGAAGGTATTGTACAAGATGCGCCCCTACCTAAGTGAAGAACTGCGTGTTCAGTTGGTTGAAAGTCTGGTTCTTTCGAAATTAAATTATGCCGATACCGTCGTGGGACCTAGACTTCTGGCACGTACTGTCAGACTTATTCAACGAGTTCAAAATGCTTGCGCGCGCTTTTGTTTCAACGTACCACCGAGAAGTCACATTACACCTTTTCTAAACAAGCATAATATTTTAAAAATGAAGTCGCGTCGGAAATTACACTTAGCTTGTCTCCTTTTTGGTGTCATCAAAAATAAATGTCCGTCATATCTGTACTCAAAGCTTGCATGGGTAAACAGTCACCGGCAGCGCAAGGCTAGGCGGTGTGCTCAGCAACTGGCTACTCCGCATCACCGTACTGCAGCCTTCAGAGGTAGTTTTCGGTACATGGCTTCTAAATGTTGGAATAACATCCCCCCCCCAATTAGAGACCTGAAAAATATAAGTACATTTAAGGCTAGTCTAAAAACATTTATTTTGAGTTCACAAATCGAATTTAATGACGTTAATATTGATAAATCATTTATATAATTTAGAAACACATGTCTATTTATTATTATTATTATTATTATTTTTTATTTTTTTTATTATAAGAGTTATTAATCTAATCCATCACCAATTTAAGTATGCATTCTCTAAGTTTCAATTTTGTATTTGTACTAAACTTACCATTATGTTTTGTACCTTATTCCAGGGAATGAGGGTGTTTGTAGGTTAGGTAGGCTTTGATTTATAAAATCAAAGTAAGTAGGTAGTCTGTTTTTGACGAGCGCGTTGCATCTGTGTCGCCAGGAACCACATAGTATTCATTTCACTTTTATTTAGTTTTCATTTCTACTCCTTTCTATTTGTAATTAAAAACCTTAGCAATCTAAATCAACTTTTTTCTGGAAGCCAAAATTATTTTTACGTAGTATTTATTAAGCTAAGTCTTATGTGACCAAGATGGCGGCTGGCCGCCGAGCCAGTGCAGCGATGTCTGTCTCGAATCTCGATCATGCGTCATCAAGTCAACCGTCGATGCACTATGTTTCGCGCGGTTATTATTGTTTGAAATAGTGTGGGTATAGTGAGCAAAGTTGGTTTGCAACTACCATGGCACATTTTATATAATATTTAGGTATCTATTATAACAAAATTACACAATATTTATTTAAATATGGGTTATTTTTAGATAGGTCGTATGTATATATTAAGTATATTTTATTTACCATTCATCCGTGCGTCACTGCGGGGTGCCAACTGAAAATCAGCGCTGGGTGTTTGACGCCCAGCAATTGCTGAGTTGGTGGCCCTTTCGGTTCAGGCAACTGTAACTGTAACTGCAACTGTATTGTATTTCTGTACTCTTTTTTTTTTTTCTTGTTGTTTTTATTATTTTTTATGTTGTGGTATTTTGTGTAGCTTGCTCCGAATAAATGCTATTCTATTCTATTCTATTCTATAGAATAATAGTAATTATTATTATTATTGAGTGTGCAAGTCACCCCCTTTTTTTTTTTTTTTTTTTTTTTTTGTCGACGGGGAAAATCATCTTTGACGAAACCCGCTCTTGGGTGGAGCGGGAGACAGTGTCAGACTCTAACTGACTAAAAACCCCGCGCCGTTCCTTCTAGCCTTCATACCGGGGCACGAGCTCCCTTTCGGACAACCCTGTCCCCAGTAGGCTTCGACCCAGCTGGGCCCCTCCTGCTGCTGACAACTCCTTGAGGCGCGCGGGAACAGTGCGCGCCGTCGACGTCTTGGACTCGGTCCATTACCGGACGATCGGACAGCGAGCTACCCATGGCTCGCCGTCCGCGAGCCCGCGTCTACGGTGGCCGGAAATCGGGATCGGAATCCCGGCGACGGCGGCGAGGGCGCCGTTGCCTGATGCGGTCGGCCTCCTCCTTTGCAAGCATTACTGCTTCGCAGAAGGAGGCGACCGCCTGCCATTCCTCCTCGCTCCGGACCATGGCCTCGACCAGGGCCCGGCGCGAGAGGTCTCCGCCGCCGATCGCCCCCACGAGGGCACGGCGATGCTCCGCCCAGGCAGGGCACACCTCGACGGTGTGCTCCACCGTGTCCTCCGGGCGTTGCGCACAGTGGCGACACCCGGGCGTCTCTTCCGCTTGAATCCGATGCAGGAACCTCCCGAACTTGCCATGTCCGGTGAGGACCTGCGTCATGCGGAAGGTAAGGACGCCGTGAGGTCTTTCTAGCCACGCCTCAAAGAGGGGACTTACCGCCATAATCGTGGCGTGCCCAGCACTGGGTTGCGATAGCCGTTGACGCCATTTCACCATGAGATCCCGCCGGAGCTCTGTCCGCCATGTTTTAACATGTTGCGGCAGTGGACTTTCACCCCGGCGTTGCATCTCCACGCGCATGTCGTGCATGTGTGCAAGGACTGTTGCCTCCAGATCCCACGGTGGTAGGCCAGCCAGAAGGCTCGCCGCTTCGCGTGAGATCGTGCGGTAACCCCGCACCATCCGTATTGCCATGACCCTCTGGCAGGCGTTCAGTATGGACGCCGGTCGCTTTGCCAGCGACGGCGCCCACACCGGCGCCCCGTAGAGGGCCATGGATCGAACGATCCCCGCGTAGAGCCTCCGGCAGGAGGCGTCTGGACCCCCAAGGTTGGGCAGGAGCCGCTTGAGAGCAGCCCCAGCCCGGAGAAGCTTGGGAGCCAGACGTCGGAAATGTTCTACGAAATTCCACCGGCTGTCGAGGACGAGTCCCAGATACTTCATCGTCGACCCGACGCCGATGCGAACTCCTCCTACCGTAAGCTGGGAGTCCGATGGTGGCGCGTTCCGAGGGCCGTGGAAGCACATTGCCTCGGATTTGTGCAGCGCCACCTCGAGTCCCAACTCCTGGATCCTACCAACGGCTATCGCAACCCCGCGTGTCGCTAGAGCGACCGCCGCTTGGTGCGACTCTCCCTGCGCTAGGATCAGCGTGTCGTCTGCGTAGCAAACCACGCTGACCCCGTCAGGGAAGTCGCCGCGCAGCACGTAATCGTATCCGATGTTCCACAAGGGTGGGCCCAGAACCGACCCCTGCGGAACACCGCACGACATCTCTCGACGTTTCCAGTCTCCCTGGTGACCGGGGTAGACAATGTACCTGTCTGACAGGTACGCCTCGACCACTCGACAGAGGTATTCGGGCACCCGGTGGTACCGGAGTGCTCTCCGGATCGTACTCCAGGGCAGGGAGTTGAAAGCGTTGGCAATGTCCAAGGACACTGCCACGACACACCTACCCCGGGACACCGCTTCCCCTGTCGTGAGGGCTCGCACGCGCATGATGGCGTCTATGGTAGAGCGCGCCCTGCGAAAGCCGAACTGTCCGTCCGACAAGTCCGGCCCCACCCGTGTTAGCCGCACGACGAGGCGGTTTGCAATTACTCTTTCAAAGAGCTTGCCCACCTCGTCGAGCAGCACAATCGGCCGGTATGCGGACGGAGAGTCCGCAGGGCGCCCTGGCTTCGCTACGAGGACCAGTTTCCCAGTCTTCCAGCCAAGCGGGAACTGGCCCCTCTCCAGGCATGCGCTGAAGAGCCCTCTCAGTCGAGGCCCGAGAGCCTCCATGGCCAGGACCCAGGCTTTTCCTGGCAAGCCATCGGGTCCTGGAGCGGTGTTTTTGGCACTCAGCCTTCGCACCGCCACTCTCAACTCTACCTCGGTCACTTCTGGAGCATCGTCGTCGTCGTCACTGTTGCGATCCGCGTCAGACACCGCTGGCGGAGGCGGAGCCATGGGCGGGGGGGAGTGTTCCCCCTGCACAGGGAACAGAGTGCTAACCACACCCTCCACGAGTTGGGGCCGGAGACTCTGAGTCAGCGGCGGAGCCCAGGGGCGAAGCTTGTCCCGTACCAACTTGTACGGGCGCCCCCACGGGTCCGCGTTCAGAGACCCCAGCCACACGTTGCGGGCCTCGAGTTTGGCCCGCTTTATCTCCGTTCGGAGGGTGCGTTTCGCCTCTCTGTATCCCTCATACAGCTCCGCCTCTCTGGCCTCCGCATCCGGCGGGCGGATGCGGCGCCTGCAGTGCCTGGCGTACCGGCGTCGCGCGTGATTGCACGCGTTACGCAGGGCGCCGATCTCCGGCGACCACCAGTACACCTGGCGCTTAGCTCGTCCTGGACGGACACGGGGCATTGCCGCATCACAAATTTGCGACATGGCCTCCTGGAACCACTCCGCCTCGACGTCAATGTCGACAGGCCTGTCCGGTGCTTGCACCCAGGCCTGTACCGTCGCGGCTTCCAGGAGGAGCTCCCGGTCCATCTGCTTAAGCGCCCACCGCGGACCGCAAGGGCTCCGTCGGACCGGCGCGGCTGAGGTTTCGGCGGAGACGTCAAACCGGATGTACCGGTGGTCGGAGTACGTCTCCACCTCCTCCATCACGCGCCAGTCGACGACACGTGGCGACAGAGCGGGGCTGGCGAACGAAATGTCCACCACCGACTCACCCCGCATCCTCACCAACGTGGGGACAGAACCCCGGTTCAGTACGACCAGGCCCAGCTCTAAGGCCCAGTCCTCCACCATCCGACCCCTCTGGTTCGTAAACCGGGAACCCCAAGCCGTGTTCCAGGCGTTGAAGTCCCCGCAAACGATCACGGGGAGGGAACCGAACCCAGCGACGACGGAATTTAGCTCCAAAAGTCACCCCCTGCCTTTTATCGCTGGATATTAATGACATTGTTCAGGCAGGGGCCATAGTCTTAACATAGTTCCATATTACCAGTCCACTTATGACCCCAAAAACCATAACCCTATTATTTTGTTTTCCATATTATGTCGCAATAGTTTTTCAAACCGGGGGTTGTTCTTGGATGTACTAGCATAGCGCGTACAGGGATAATCACCGGTTGATACCGCGTTCCATTAAACGCATCTCAAAGGGCCTCTGCGAGTTGGTTCTGGCCCCTCATACGCCTCCCAAAGGTCCAGGACCTCAGGGTCCTGAGATAATAAATATATAAAGATATAATAATAATAAATCATTTATTATCAGGCATCTGGCTGGAATAGGCCGTAATTCACCACGCAGGCCCAGGGCAAGTTGGTGAATGTAACATGTCTTCGAATTTTTGGTTCTAGAACATGCTGATTTCTTCACGATGTTTTCCTTCACCGTTTTGAGAACAGTGGTGATGCGTATAAATTACACAAAGTAATGCGCCTCGCTGGGTTTCAACCCGCGACCTACAACTCGTAAGTCGGGGCCAATATCACTCGGCCACCACTGCTCTTGATTAACATCTAAAATCGGAAAATACTGTGTCTATGCTTATCTATGATTGATTGTAGTTTAAAACTTGTAAAGATAACGATACCTCATGGTCATGATGCAGCATATTGATGATAAATGACCAGTTGATTTGTCAATTTGATATCTAATTGCGATATCAATCTTGCCAAATCAACCAATTAATTAAGTATCTACCAGTGCACTTGCACGGGTAGGTACCTAAACTCTGTAATATTATCACACTAATACATAATATATTATATCAGAAATCAGAAACGTTTTTTTCAAACTAGCTATCCGCCCCGGCTTCGCTCAGGTGCAATATTATACGTATAAACCTTCCTCTTGAATCACTCTTTCTATTAAAAAAAACCGCATCAAAATCCGTTGCGTAGTTTTAAAGATTTAAGCGTACATAGGGATATAGGGATAGAAAAAGCGACTTAGTCTTATAGTATGTAGTGATCTACCATTTACAGGCATTTTTGAATTGTCAAAAAGTCGGTCAGTCATTATTGCACGTTCCTTCTTCACACTCGAACGGCTGAACAGATTTGAATAAAATTTGGCACATGAATAGACCATGTCTTAGTATAGCACATATATGATTAATTTAGCCTGTTTTTCTAATTATCACGCGGTTTTACTGATAAAAGAGTGATTATATATTCCCCTAATCAGTATTTCCTGGTCTTACCTCCAACTTTGTAACAATCTTGGACAAAAACAGAAGTGTAACTAAAATACACGTTATGGAGATAAATTATTCTAATTAACTTAATAATATTGACTGTTCGATAAACCTTAGCCTTGAATAAAGTTAATAAACAAGATATATTAATTACTAATCGATTTACGTGAACTTAGTGCTAAATAACAGGGAGATAATACACACGGCTAGTTCAATCATTCTTGATAGATCAAAACCGACTAGTATAGGTTCACATCATAAGGAACGCCGCTGGGCAAAGGCCAGTAGCGTAGTTACCCTAAGGCCCAGAGGGCTATGGCCCGGGCTATTACCCCCTTGTAAGAATAAATAACACATGGCCGACCGCCCCCATTCCCTTCATTCATCATCGTCATTCTCTTACGTAATAAATGAATAGCTATATAAGAATCTATAATAAATATTTTCTTTTTTCAAACCTATTGACCTAGCCGTTACCGAGGAGAAGGCTTTAGAAAATGACTGTTTTAATAATAATAAAATCATTTATTTATCAGAAAATTATTCCCATATTAAGCAATACAAATTACACAATTATGCTAGATTACATTAAAATTAAATGAAATAATTAAAACTAAAAAAACCCACCCCGTTCCTTCGTGCCTTCATACCGGGGCTAGGCTGCCTTTCAGAGCTAACCCTGGGCACAGTATCCTAGTTTGGGGTCAAAGTTGAAAAAAATCTACTCGTAGAGCTAAATGTAAATACTTCTAAAACATTTTCGTACCACATATCTAACCCACTACCTATTTTTTCCCAGGTGGAATCGTCCTCACAGCCTCCCACAACCCCGGTGGCATAGACAACGACTTCGGCATCAAATACAACTGCTCCAACGGAGGCCCCGCCCCAGACGCCTTGACCAATCAGATATATGCCCTGACCACCGCCATCAAGCAGTACAAGATCGTCCCAGATATTGTCTGTGATATCAGCAAAATAGGAGTCAGTAATTATGATGTGAGTATAATTAAATGCTGGAGAAAAATGCTCCGTATTTTTTGGACAGAAATCAGAACCGTTTATTTCAAATAGACCAATTACAGGCACTTTTGCATTGTCAAAATGCCGCTCAGTCAACAAAAAAAAGTGAAGCTAAATTGCACGTTCCAAAGCGTAGATCTCTAGCATGACAGCATTTTGGACCAACGTTTCATAAAAATTAAAGTGGGATCAGCATTGAGAAATACGACGCAAGAAGGAAGAATGATTAAATACAACTTTTATTGGTTGATTTGCTTTTAGGGTTCCACACCCAAAGGGTAAAACGGCACCCTAATTATTACTAAGAATCCCCGTTCATCTGTCTGTATGTCTGGTACTCAGTCTGTCACCTGGCTATATCTTTTGAACCGTGCGTGTTAAACAATTACAATTTTCAGAGATGGTGTCAGTTGCCGCTAAAATAAATAAATATAGGTGTCTCAGAAATAATTCACTTTCGTAGATTCATAAAAACATTACAAATTATTTATATAGGTATACGCGTTACATTTAGAGATGGGTTTCTACCCGGTAAATACCGGGTAAATACCCAAAATACCCAAATGCAGGGTTTTTACCCGGGTAAATACCCAAATGGTGGGTATTTACTTTTTGTTTTTTTTTTGTTTATTATACATTTTTAGCAATAAAAAAATGTTTATCAAATATGTTTTATGCATAAAATGTACTTGGTGTCGGCAAAGAATAGTTTTCTACTCTACAAATCATGTAAAAATTACACGAACTATTTTTAAAATTTTTCACGTCTGTATTTTGTTTAGGACACTTACACAGATATACAAAATTAAGAAACAACATGTAGAACACTAAAAAAAATAAAAACAAAAAAAGAATAAAAAAATTAAAAAAACACTGTATAAGTTATTTATTGTTACGAACTTGAAAATCAGTTGAAATTTAACATTTATACAAAACTTACAGTTAAACTTCATTTAACAAAAATAATAATCAGGCGTTGAAACGTAAAAATATACGAAAGGAGCCGAATTTATAACATGGATGTGTTCAAAACATGTAAACGATCTAAAGTTCAACTAAACTTTATTTAATAAATCATCCCAAAAGGCGTTAAAGGTTTATACCCATGGTTTTGGGTATTTACCCGGTAAATACCCGATGGGTTTTTACCCACCGCCCATCTCTAGTTACATTATAAAATCAAATTAATAAGTAATTTTCCCATGTCTACAGTTTCAGACATAGGAAAATTACTTATTAAAGAGGTTCTAATTTTTCCTTCAATCCCTTATTGAAATCGTTTTCCTCCGCACAGGTCGGCGACGACAAGTTCACAGTGGAGGTCATAGACTCGGTGAACGACTACATCGCGTACATGAAGGAGATCTTCGACTTCAACAAGATCAAAACTCTCATTCAGGGCTCCGAGAAACGGAAGCCTTTCAACGTGCTCATTGATTCTATGAATGGAGGTAAGGGTTTTTTTTATTATTGACAGGCTCGCACTTCACTGTGTCTCAAGCGTGTGTTGAAAAGTGGCGCTGAAACGTGGTCGCTTAGAATGGGCCTAACCAAAAGGCTTAAAGTCATCCAAATGGCAATGGGGTTGGCTAGAGGATTCCCTATAGCCTTGAAGACACAGGCTCTCTCATTCATCTCAATCATTGTTAGTGTGATTCACCAACAATGATTGCATCACTGCTTACAGTCAGGTGGGATCGCAGTCAAGCACTATAGTAGGGGAGGCGCGGATGCTAAATTTGGAGTTACTAAAGCGTCATGGAAGCATTCATATTGGATTGTGACAATTAGGTTCTAAAACGAAATTTCGAGAGAGTGTAAGAATTTTCTAAAATAAAAAAAAACGTTACTTCGAAATACTTGGGCGCGATTGAGTTTTTTATTTTATTTTGAAGGTCCTATCAGGATTACGAAAAACCTATAATCTGACAGTTTTCATGGGCATAGGGTAGCTTAAACCATCGATAAATGTAAAATTTACAACGTTCCTAAGAAAATTACTTTGACAAACTGTTGTAAAAACAATTGCACTTATCAACAGAATATTAGCAGGAACCTCACAAACTAACTTTATGACTCGCCCATTTGCTTATACCACGCTCAAATTGTCTGATTATTGACATATCCACTTTTCTACATGCACTTAACTTACTTTGTCTAAATCTGACGCGCTCGAGTTTTTAAGAGGATTGTTTTTTTTTTTTAATAATCTGATGGACTGCCCGCAACGAACCCCACGATATCAAGGGTTTATATGTAGTAGGGGTACATTATAGGGTGCAAGGTTTCTCCCCATATGATTTTCTGACGTGCTCGAGTTCCGCGCAAAATCACTAGCCGCAATATAACGTATATATCATAAAATATTCAATTCAAAACTTCAAAATTCAATTTTTTTTTTATTTCACATCGTCAGAAGCTAGTGCACGGTTCCAAATTGGTCGTTTCCAAATACTTACTATATTTCGTGTGGTGCTGGAGAAAAATGCTCGGGACCGAGTTTCGAACAAACGCTTCCATTCTTGAGGAATTGGGTGTAAAGGAACGCTTGTCTACACTGGTGCGCAGTCGTATTTTTAAATACTTTGGCCATATTTGTCGACGTGGAGGTGACTGCATCGAACGCCTTGTTATACAAGGAAAGGTAGATGGAACGAGGCCGCGTGGCAGATCGCCGATGCGTTGGACTGACCAAATAAAAACGGCTGTTGGCGGCCCGTTGAACGAGTGTGCCCGGATGACTGCCAGCAGGCAAAAGTGGCGAGAAATCGTGCGGCGTACCCTGACGGCTACCTTCGTGATAACCACGACCACTCTGGCAAGAGTGAAACGACCAAGAAGAAAAAGACTATATTTCGATGTGCCACAATATCACAGCACCTAAAAGATCCCCGATAAGGGCACGCAATAGGCATTGACCAACAAGCCTAGGTCATCATTTGTCTAGAGTAGATATCAGCCAGGCTCCCAGTGTTACAACCATTATCACTGGTCCGCCACAAGCCTATCGCGTGCGTTATCACGCGTGGTTTGATAACGCACATATTTTTGGCAATGATAAGTGGTGTATGCAGTGGTTTATTGACCCAATTATACACAACAGCTATCTTTGCGAACTGGCCACATCCATCGTGCACCGGTTCAAGGCTACGTCTTTGGACAGTCTATCATCATCATCATACGACTGGCCTGTTGGTCTAGTGATTAGTAGCCCTGACTGCTGAGTTTAGGTTTTTTTAAATTTTATGTGTTGTGATTTAAAATAACAATTTGTTTCCATTAAAAGCCATATTATCTTTCACAGTCCCTTTTTCTTTTGATCCATCTCTTATTATCATATTATTTTCAATATGTTTACTCGAAAAGCCTCACTTATTTCTACCACCTTTAGACACGCAATTTGCTGTTTTACGCAATAGTACGGATAAGTATGCACGGTCCCCTCCGCCACAATTTATTATATGTATCATATCAGGCTGGACGCTAAGAGGCCATCTTTGTAAGTGTATTGAAAAAACGACATTCCACGTGTAGGAAAGTTACTGCAGAACGCGGTGCCATAACAAATTCGCCTATGGCTCGGGCGAATTCCGCCTCGGTCGCACTGACAAACTTTTTGCACTTGTTTCAAAATGTGCTCATAATACAACATTTTTTTTCTATCCATCAGTTACCGGCCCATACGTAAAGCGTATATTCATCGACGAGCTGGGCGCGAGGGAGGGCAACGTGCGTCGCATCGTGCCGCTGGAGGACTTCGGGGGCGCCCATCCGGATCCTAACCTCACGTATGCTGCTGACCTTGTCAACGCCGTGAAGGGTGGAGACTATGACCTGGGCGCTGCTTTTGATGGGGATGGTGAGTTTAAATATGATTTTTATGAGTTTTTGAAGAGGTTTATTCTGAATAATATATTTATAATATAAACCAATGATCAATAAAATATTATTGATCATTGATTTATAAGACTATAAATATGAGTTTTATAAAATCCTTCAGAAAAATTGTGCAGATTCAAAACTGCACCTTGTTTAAATTATTATAAGCAACTTCAAAAAGCCAATGCAAAATATTGGCATGATATCCTTTTTTCTTTCGCCAGAAATAAAATCCAAACCATAAGCTAGAAGACAATACGAGGAACCCATGGCAAAAAAAAACAGGTCTTTAAATATCGTAATCGAATGAAGATACCTATGGAAGCGTTGTTAGTAGTTTTTGTTGGGCATTACCTATTTTACTTATTAAGACGAGTTGAGGTTTCGAGTTCTTTGTAACACCTAGACGCAGAAGCGAGGGATGCAGAATGACTCATTAGAGAAACTGTGTAGTATAATGGCAATGGGAAACTTAAAATATCAAATACGGACATGGCCGAGACTTTAGTATTGACGAAAAGAAGTCAAAAAACATGCCAACTATGTATGGCAACAGTTTTATTCCTTAAAAAATTTGCAAAATGCATTGTTCATCCCCAGGTGACCGCAACATGATAATCGGTCGCGACGCGTTCTTCGTGACTCCATCGGACTCGCTGGCCGTGCTGGCCAACAACCTCAGCCACATCCCGTACTTCCAGCGCACCGGCGTCAGGGGATACGCCAGGTCCATGCCCACTGCGGCGGCTGTGGATAGGGTCGCTGCTGCTACTGGACACGAGATCTTTGAAGTGCCTACTGGTAAGGGTGTTGGAATACCTTCCATGACAAGCGTGGATCAAGCCTTGTAGATAATTAGGGACCCAACAGGGCCGAAACCTACTGAGGCTATGAGTTGACTTCTGAAAGGCCGTGCCTAAAACGCTGGATCCGTGCTTGTTGCACTATACGCATACGTATTGATACGGATAGTGGAAACAACCAATGGATCCTTTTTTTGAGATGGGAAATTATTAAATAACTCTAGCTGGGCGAGAGGGAACCCATAAACTAATAATAATATTCTAGAGCTGTATATTAACTCTTTTAAATAATCCCGCAGACCGATGTAACTCGGGTATTCAAATCTGGTGTCTGTGCAAATGTTGACTCAGGTTTCTAAATCGAGTATTTTTAGTTATGATCGTGTCAAACCCTACTTTAATGCTTAATGGAATCGCAAATTTACGTCATTTAAGAAAAAAATCCTCGTTTTTTGGGTGTTTTCATATTTGAAAGACCTTGTTTCTGGAATTTAAAAAAAAAATCTTTTCTCGCAATTTTTTCCCAAAATTCCAACAATCGTTGTTTCCAGGCTGGAAATACTTTGGCAACCTAATGGACGCGGGTCGCCTATCCCTCTGCGGTGAGGAGAGCTTCGGCACAGGCTCCGACCACGTCAGAGAGAAGGACGGCCTGTGGGCTGCGCTCGCCTGGCTGTCGGTGCTGGCTGCTACAGGGCTGTCGGTGGAGGACATCCTCAAGGCACACTGGGCACAGTTCGGCAGGAACTACTTCACCAGGTAGGGCACAGGTCCGACCACGTCAGAGAAGGACGGCCTGTGGGCTGCGCTCGCCTGGCTGTCGGTGCTGGCTGCTACAGGGCTGTCGGTGGAGGACATCCTCAAGGCACACTGGGCACAGTTCGGCAGGAACTACTTCACCAGGTAGGGCACAGGTCCGACCACGTCAGAGAAGGACGGCCTGTGGGCTGCGCTCGCCTGGCTGTCGGTGCTGGCTGCTACAGGGCTGTCGGTGGAGGACATCCTCAAGGCACACTGGGCACAGTTCGGCAGGAACTACTTCACCAGGTAGGGCACAGGTCCGACCACGTCAGAGAAGGACGGCCTGTGGGATCTACCTACCCACATTTTGGAGATAGAATAAAGTTGATCCCTTTTTATAGCCCAAGATGAACAAACTATTAGTGCATGACAATTCCCGAAAGAACTAGTTTTAATAATATAAACTAGTGCTTGACTGCAATCCCACCTGATGGTAAGCAGTGATGCAATCGCTGACGGTGAGGCGCACTAGTTTGTTAGATGCCTATTTACTCTGAACCTTGAACATAACTTAAATTATAATCGGACGGGAAGACCGCAGCAGGTAAATTGCTCCAGTTCTTTGATGAAAGTTTTATTATGTCTTGTACAGATATGACTATGAAGAATGCGCGAGCGACCCCTGCAACGAGATGATGCAGAGTCTGGAGAAGACGATCACCTCCCCCGGCTTCGTGGGCTCGTCGCACTCCAGCGAGGGCAAGACCTACGTCGTGAAGCTAGCTGACAATTTCTCCTACATGGACCCCATTGACCAGAGCGTCGCCATGAAGCAGGTAAAATGTATCAGATTTTTGTCGAAAACTTCCAAAAGTGTGTAGCTACAGTCATAGTACAGTCACGGTAATAATATCATACAGTATTCCAACTTCATAAAAACGGACGAAACGCGAGCTATACCTACGCGCCTCGGTTGTAGCATGAGCTCGGCATGGAGACAGTCGCGACCGTCGCAACTGTGCCGCAGTGACGAACGGACACGACGGTTTTTTTTAACAATAATCGCGCGATTATTGTTAGTTCGTATAATTCAAAGTAAAGACGCGATTTTATTATTAATTCATGAATCCCCAAGCGACCACCGGTGGCCGCGCATCTATTGTCTTACTATTGTGTTTCTACTTGACGGTATCTGAAGGGTTAATAGTGGTTTATTGTACTATGTATAAGTGTATGAATAATACTAGAAAAAGCATTTTATTTAAATCTACCAATCAAAAAACTACACGCATTTTTATTGAACACTTCCTATTCAATCCACAAAGTATTTCGTTTATATAAAAAAGTAAGTATATTTACAATCACAAAAATAAATGGTAACTAAAACTAGGCAAATGTAATTAGAATGCTGGAGGCGGGCAGCCCTATCGCATGTTTACGTACCGCGCGGCTGTAGGCATTTATTTCAAAGATACGGCCGAGTTACAATACTGTATGATACTATTACCGTGGTACAGTCACACAGCAGTAGTAACACAAGTACTACAAAAATTGGTGCTAATGTCCTGAACGCGGCGTCAATGTGTCGTTACCATCGATGTACGGTTGACTGTACAACCTAATTTAGCCAGGAATAAGGGTCGTGAACCATTAATTGGACACTAGATTCTGGGCTGCTATTGAGAAATATCCATTTGAACTGCTGAGATAGCAAATTGGGAACCTTATCCTTTAACTAAAATAAAGAAAGATTGAATGTTTGTGAATTTTTCCAAATTTTTACAAATTTTTACAGCTTTTTATTTTAAAACTTTATATTTAACTAGCGACCCGCCCCGGCTTCGCTCAGGTGAAATATTATACATATAAACCTTCCTCTTGAATCACACTGTCCATTAAAAAAAACCGCATCAAAATCCGTTGCGTAGTTTTAAAGATTTAAGCGTACATAGGGATATAGCGACAGAAAAAGCGACTTTGTTTTATACTATGTAGTGATTACTTTTTTATTTGTGTTTAAATGTATATTATTTTTATCACTTTGCAGGGTCTTCGTATCATCTTCGAAGACGGCTCTCGTATCGTAATACGACTCAGTGGTACCGGCAGCTCGGGAGCTACCGTCAGGTATGTTATCAAACCACCCGAAAACAACGCACCCTTAAGGACGTGTTTACGACTTCGAAAAAAATAAGGAGTTTTTCGGTGCATTTTGCGGCAAAATGGTACAAAACTAAAAGTAACTAATAATTACCACAGATAGATTACTCCTTAATCTTCAAATGGTAGCAATTTTTTATTCGAAAATTTTGGTTTATAATATTGTAAAAAATAATTTCCGTTACCTCTTCATACAAATTCGACGACATCGTACTGACTTTAGGGACATTTTTCTTTTATTTAATAACATAAATTTATGTATTTAAAAATATTTTATGTAAGTAGACATGTTCAACTCAAAAAGGTAGCAAAAAAAACTATCAAAATGTTACAATACGCTCAGAAAAAAAATTAAAATTGAGTCTTATTTTTTCGCATATTTAGCGGTAACACGTGATTCTTATTGGATTGAAATAAGGGTTATTTTACTGGTCACTGTCTTGCTTTATTGCACAAAAATTTGTAATGAAATATTAGTCTGCGCTCGGCCGCCGTCGTGAGTGGACACTGTGACGCTTGCAAGCAGCTCCTCGTATTGGAAAAGATCGCTGTACGAATACAAAATATTTGACCTAACATACTTGATCATTCACGCATTCTGCACGGACTACGGACAACCAAGGTAAGATTTTATTCACAGTTTCTTATATGTACTTATAAATTTCATATTTAGTTTCGGACTTGATGGAGTGACCTGAAATGTACTTCGAAGACTGCTACTGGAACTAATGTACCAGAAGAGCTGGGTATGCCGAGTTTGGGCTCGTTTTGTTAGTTATGTTGAGACCTTACCACCGGACTTGATGGAGAGACCTGCAGGTGTACTTCGAAGACTGCTACTGGAACTATTATACGAGTAGAGCTAGGTGTGCCGAGTTTGGGCTCGTTTTGTTAGTTATGTTGAGACCTTACCTCCGGACTTGATGGGGAGACCTTCAGGTGTACTTCGAAGACTGCTACTGGAACTAATAGACGAGTAGAGCTGAGTGTGTCGAGTTTAGGCTCGTTTTGTTAGTAATGTTGAGACCTTACCACCGGACTTGATGGAGAGACCTGCAGGTGTACTTCGAAGACTGCTACTAGAACTAATAGACGAGTAGAGCTAGGTGTGTCGAGTTTGGGCTTGTTTTGTTAGTAATGTTGAGACCTTACCTCCGGACTTGATGAAGAGACCTGCAGGTGTACTTCGAAGACTGCTACTGGAACTAATAGACGAGTAAAGCTGAGTGTGTCGAGTTTAGGCTCGTTTTGTTAGTTATGTTGAGACCTTACCTCCGGACTTGATGGAGAGACCTGCAGGTGTACTTCGAAGACTGCTACTGGAACTAATAGACGAGTAGACCTAGGTGTGTCGAGTTTGGGCTCGTTTTGTTAGTTATGTTGAGACCTTACCACCGGACTTGATGGAGAGACCTGCAGGTGTACTTCGAAGACTGCTACTGGAACTATTATACGAGTAGAGCTAGGTGTGCCGAGTTTGGGCTCGTTTTGTTAGTTATATTGAGACCTTACCTCCGGACTTGATGGGGAGACCTTCAGGTGTACTTCGAAGACTGCTACTGGAACTAATAGACGAGTAGAGCTGAGTGTGTCGAGTTTAGGCTCGTTTTGTTAGTAATGTTGAGACCTTACCACCGGACTTGATGGAGAGACCTGCAGGTGTACTTCGAAGACTGCTACTAGAACTAATAGACGAGTAGAGCTAGGTGTGTCGAGTTTGGGCTTGTTTTGTTAGTAATGTTGAGACCTTACCTCCGGACTTGATGAAGAGACCTGCAGGTGTACTTCGAAGACTGCTACTGGAACTAATAGACGAGTAGACCTAGGTGTGTCGAGTTTGGGCTCGTTTTGTTAGTTATGTTGAGACCTTACCTCCGGACTTGATGGACAGACCTGCTGGTGTACTTCGAAGACTGCTACTGGAACTAATAGACGAGTAGAGTTAGGTGTGTGAGTGTCTCGAGTTTATTGGGCTCGTTTTGTTAGTTATGTTGAGACCTTACCTCCGGACTTGATGGAGAGACCTGCAGGTGTACTTCGAAGACTGCTACTGGAACTAGTATACCATTAGAGCTAGGTGTGCCGAGTTTGGGCTCGTTTTGTTAGTTATGTTGAGACCTTACCTCCGGAATTGATGGAGAAACCTGCAGGTGTACTTCGAAGACTGCTACTGGAACTATTATACCAGTAGAGCTAGGTGTGCCGAGTTTAGGCTCGTTTTGTTAGTTATGTTGAGACCTTACCTCCGGACTTGATGGAGATACCTGCAGGTGTACTTCGAAGACTGCTACTGGAACTAATAGACGAGTAGACCTAGGTGTGTCGAGTTTGGGCTCGTTTTGTTAGTTATGTTGAGACCTTACCTCCGGACTTGATGGACAGACCTGCTGGTGTACTTCGAAGACTGCTACTGGAACTAATAGACGAGTAGAGTTAGGTGTGTGAGTGTCTCGAGTTTATTGGGCTCGTTTTGTTAGTTATGTTGAGACCTTACCTCCGGACTTGATGGAGAGACCTGAAGGTGTACTTTGAAGACTGCTACTGGAACTAGTATACCAGTAGAGCTAGGTGTGCCGAGTTTGGGCTCGTTTTGTTAGTTATGTTGAGACCTTACCTCCGGACTTGATGGACAGACCTGCTGGTGTACTTCGAAGACTGCTACTGGAACTAATAGACGAGTAGAGTTAGGTGTGTGAGTGTCTCGAGTTTATTGGGCTCGTTTTGTTAGTTATGTTGAGACCTTACCTCCGGACTTGATGGAGAGACCTGCAGGTGTACTTTGAAGACTGCTACTGGAACTAGTATACCAGTAGAGCTAGGTGTGCCGAGTTTGGGCTCGTTTTGTTAGTTATGTTGAGACCTTACCTCCGGACTTGATGGACAGACCTGCTGGTGTACTTCGAAGACTGCTACTGGAACTAATAGACGAGTAGAGTTAGGTGTGTGAGTGTCTCGAGTTTATTGGGCTCGTTTTGTTAGTTATGTTGAGACCTTACCTCCGGACTTGATGGAGAGACCTGCAGGTGTACTTTGAAGACTGCTACTGGAACTAGTATACCAGTAGAGCTAGGTGTGCCGAGTTTGGGCTCGTTTTGTTAGTTATGTTGAGACCTTACCTCCGGACTTGATGGAGATACCTGCAGGTGTACTTCGAAGACTGCTACTGGAACTAATAGACGAGTAGACCTAGGTGTGTCGAGTTTGGGCTCGTTTTGTTAGTTATGTTGAGACCTTACCTCCGGACTTGATGGACAGACCTGCTGGTGTACTTCGAAGACTGCTACTGGAACTAATAGACGAGTAGAGTTAGGTGTGTGAGTGTCTCGAGTTTATTGGGCTCGTTTTGTTAGTTATGTTGAGACCTTACCTCCGGACTTGATGGAGAGACCTGCAGGTGTACTTCGAAGACTGCTACTGGAACTAGTATACCATTAGAGCTAGGTGTGCCGAGTTTGGGCTCGTTTTGTTAGTTATGTTGAGACCTTACCTCCGGACTTGATGGAGAGACCTGCAGGTCCAGGACCTGGAGGCTGCTATTGAAACTAATAGACGAGTAGAGCTAGCTGATAAGAGTGTGTATAGTTTATACCTTTTATAACACAATTTTTGTTTTAGATGCCAAGGCCTAAGACGAGATTCAAAAGGAATATGGAACTACGAGAATATTTATCATAATAATATAATTGTCATTGTCATAATAATATAATGAAAAATAAAAATTGATATTTTTTTTATGTCTTTCGTAAGTTTTATTCATTTCTTTTATCATTTACTAGCTCCTGACCCGGCTTCGTACGGCATCCTAATTACGTAACACACTTAGAATGGCAATCCATTCCAATTTGACAGATAAACAATATCTATTGAATTGTTCTTGTTGTCATGCCAACGACTTTTTTTATGAAGCAATTAATAATGTTTGGAACCTAATCCTAACCTTGAAAGTAATTGTAAGTACTTATCAGTATTATATGTATGTGCCAAATAAACGTATTTTCTTTCTAGTTTTCGAGAACCATTTGATACTAAAACAAAATTATATAGGTACCTAAAACTTTTTACTTGCTATGTGAATAACAGTGACAGGAAATTAAACATCATCAATTTCAAAATTTTATGAACTCTATGAACTTTGCTTGGGTAGGCCAAGCAAAGTTCATAAAATTTATATTGTACTACCCCTGGGGCATGCATAGCTTATCCATTAAAAAATGACAGAATTTTGCAAATCCATCTAAACATACCTACATAAAAAAAAAATACTTAATCTAAATTAAGTCGGTTAATTAAATCAATTCATAAACAAAAAAGGTTGCCCGAATTTACTTGCAAGATTAAAGGTACCCCAATAACAACTTTGAGATAAATGACGGTGTGCCGTGGTATACTGAACACATCTGCGTACCCCTTTAGAGGGTACAGACATGATCTTATACTGTGTGATTACGCAAACAATGCATACATAATATGCGAAAGCAGCAATTGCGGTTGATTTGCTGGCATTTATTGAAGAGTTCCGTTGTCTGTCTCTGAAACTCTCCAATCCCACAACTCTCCGACATCATCAGAAGGCCAATTCTCGTAATTAAAAACATTCAAAATCTATTCGCAGTCTCATCTCGGCAACAAACAAATGTCAAACAATTTTCAAAATGTAGGGAAATTAGAGGTATTTTTGACAGATTGAGACCGATTAGACTGTGAACGTTCTTAAAATTACGAGAATTGCCCGTCTGATCTTTACAAGGGACTATTTCGGAATAAACCTCTTTCGAACAAAAAAGAATTTTGCAAATCCGTCTATATTATGACGGAGTTATGCCCTAACATACCTACCTCTTACATAAAAAAATATATAAATATAAACATCCGAATTGAGAATATCCTCCTTTTTTTAAGTCGGTTAAAAATACTAAATACAGCAGATAAAATAAGCTTGTCGCGCAAATCGTAAATACATAGGTACTTTAGCAAGTACTTGCTTACCAGTCAATCACTGTCCAATGAAATTAAGTAAATCAGTACTTCCTATCCGATCAACTAAACCGATCAACTGGTTGATCAGAATGGAACTCGATCGGATCACCTTCTGCACTTCCTATCCGATCAACTAAACCGATCAACTAGTTGATCAGAATGGAAATCGATCGGATCACTTTTCTGTACTTCCAGTCCGATCAACTGTTTTTTTTTTTTAGAGTGGCAAAACACTTGTGAAATTTCTTAAGGGTGGAAAACCACTCGAGGTAAAAATTTTGTTACCATTTCACGTTACGAACTTTTTGAAAAATAATTAAAGTAAACTTAAAAAAAAAACATGGCAAAAATTAAATAAAAGTAAGCTCAAGTATCAAGTCGTGTCAAGTTACTCATAATTTCGCCGCTTCGCGCATTTCGCTGTGTGTGTGAGCCGTGCACGTGTAGTAGTAAGACTCTATACCTAAAATTGATGCGCGTCAAATCGTAAACGCGTCCTTAAAGTACCGTAGGCGTGGGCCTGCGGACGGTGAGCAATAGGTAGCTCGCCGTCCAACCGTCCGAACCAAGCCCAAGTCGTCGACGGCGCGTAATGTTCCGCGCGCGCCTCAAGGAGTAGTCAGCAAACCGTAGGAATCCAACAGGATCGTAGCCTACTGAGGCCATGGTTCCGCTTCTGAGAGGAACCTGGAGCCCGGCAACGAAGGAACATAGGAGTGGGTTTTAGTGAGTAAAAGTCTGACACGCCGTCGCGCTCCGCCCAAGAGCTCCCAAATGTCATTGTTTTTTATGGATGTTTTCCCATCTAAAAAACAAAAATACTGAGTATGAACATGCAAATAACTAAAGTATGTTTTCTTCTAGATTGTACATAGACTCGTACGAGGCTCAGAACGTGCTGGGCGACGCGCAGGTGATGCTGAAGCCGCTTATCGACGTAGCGCTGAACATCTCCGAGCTGCGCAAGTACACGGGACGCGACGCGCCCACCGTTATTACATAAAGGTTTAAATAAACTCATGAGTCGTGTATTAAAAATATCCTGTTCATACGCTCAACAATGCCGTTATCCTGGTTTCTGAAAGCCTAATTTTACTTTGTTAGTCTTAAGAAGTAACTTTATCCAAAATCGCAAATAGAATTTTTAAAATTTGTCTTTTTAAATTCTTATAGTGCGTTTCACCATCAACGATTGCATCTCTGCTTACCATTAGGTGAGATCGCAGTCAAGCACTAGTTTACATAATAAAAATAACGTTCAAAATTAAGTAACTTGAAAACTTTTAATATCTGATGGAAACCGGGTTTCAGCTTTCTACAAACGAGCTACCGTTTTGTAAAATATAGTAAATATTTTTTATATTTTTAATCTTTAAAAGACATTTTATATGATCGTAAAAGTCATCTTTCAAAAGTATATACGGCGTAAGGATTTTTTAATGTTTACAAAAACATCACGTCAGTTTTATTGCTGTCACATATCTATAGTGTCATGGATGGCTTAGCCTTTGGCCTTCTTAACCGCAAGAGTTTGTCGGATATAGCCGGCAAACACCTCGCGTTTATTCCCCCAGGGTCGCACATCCACGACCAAATACTCCATCTCGTCATCTCTTCTGTCACCTATGGGGATTGGAGAGCTAAACGAGATGGAGTGCCCAGTCGCGAACACACGATCCTGGCGCATCGGACACGAAAACACTCGTCGGACCAATCCGACACGGGCGGTTATTTTAACGATTTAACGATATTATTTTTGCCATTTTAAAACTTTAAAAGTTATTTCGAATCCAAGTTCCTTCAACGGATTGTTGCAATACATAATAAATATATTTTAAGAAATAATAAAGTATGTACATTTCTGGTTTTTTTTTACTGTAAGGAATGTGCAATTTTTTCATGGTATCATGCGGTATTGTTAACAAAAAACCATATAACGTACGTAGGTATATTATGATTTGCGCCTAGATTCATTTCAAGTCGATAAACAACTGCAAATGATGTAAATAAAACAACATATTTTTTATAAGAGATAAATCACAATATACTTTATTTTAATATTTACTGTCCCCGCACACGGGCCATAAAAAACGCCGCTTCAAGCTTCTTTTTGTGGCTCGTCTGCGGTGGTACCGCCACAAAAAAACGCTTAAAGCCGCTTCAGCTGTTTTTGCGGCGGTTTTTACCTTTTTTTTTCTAGCCGCTTCTAGCGTTTTTTTGTGATGGCGTTTTTTTGATACCCGTGGACAGTAACAAATCTGTACAAAATGAGATTTCTATTTCTGTTCATAAAAAGTACTTATTGGCCAAAGACATTTTTTAAGAAACAATTTCGTTTTCAAAACTTGTTATAGATATTATTATGTACATGTATATTTACAATGAACTATTATTTAAAAATAAATGTTTAAATAAACTTATCTTAGTTTCATTTATATATAATTATGACTAGATTTTTTTTATAACTTTGGTATTTACAGTTTCCATTGATACAACGCGATATAATAATTTAACTCTATTTAATATTATGTGAACACTGATATGATTCGTAAGTAAGTAGTCTTAAAGCTGAATTTTGTTAGTTCTTAAGACGGCATGGAGAGAGTGACTGTGGCAACCCAGCACTGGGCGAAGGTAGTCGTAAAATGAGATGTACTCTGTGTTCCTACCCTCAAAAAACAAATTATTTTGGAGCTCATTGTTCATGATATAATTGTCAAAAACAAGCATAACATAGGTTTTATCAAACCTGAGTCCATGAAATGAGGTGAAATTTCACAATGGCGATACAATAGGGTAGGTTCCAGGGTCAAAATAACTACATTTTCTTTAACACCGTGCTGCATTCTTTCGCACGAAGTGACGTCACACGTAACTTTAATGGGCTATATCTTTGTCATTTTTTGTTTAATCGAAAAAAGGAAAAAATACGTGGACAATATTTTTTTATAATCTAAAGTACGGACTAATTACATTTTTTACGGCAACTAGCCTGTTACACACAGCCGCATTTATACAGGGTATTTTATGGAACTCTATATCGTCAACAAGGCAAAAAAATCTTATGGAACTCTATATCGTCAACAAGGCAAAAAAATCAATTCCTTTTGCAGTAATTCTCCCGTAGTTATATGTAGTGTTTTCAAAGCTTTTCTCCTATTGCATTGGGACAGTGCGAACATATATGCAAACAAAACAATTTTCGTTTTAAAAATCATTAGTTTCTACATCCGGCACCCCCCATCATTTATTCCTTCACCCACTAATTGCAGAACCATCAATGTATACCATTTGTGAATGTGTGAATTGTATCCATCATTTTGATTTTGACGTTTGAAGTGTATCTACTACTTTGAATTTGACGTTTGAAGTGTATCCACTACTTTGACTTTGACATTTGAAGTGTATCCATTACTTTGACTTTGACATTAGAAGTGTATCCACTCCTTTGAAATTGACGTTTGAAATGTGTCCACTAGTTTGACTTTGACATTTGAAGTGTATCTACTAATTGACTTAGACGTTTGAAGTGTACCCACACTTTGATTTATAAAGTGTGTCCACTACTCATTAATGAAGAACTGCATGAGCAAGTTGACGGCGCCGAGCAGCACGATGGCGCAGTAGAAGAGGAACTTGCCCCACGTGAGCTTGCCGCGCAGCTGCAGCGAGCGGATCTGCAGGAACGACGGCAGCGCGAAGATGTGCACTAGCCCGCTTATCGCGCCCGTGTATCTGGAATAGACGATGAACACGTGACGTAAAGATATTGCTCAAAACGTAAGGTATTGTGTATTTAATTGTAAATTTATTTTGTTCCAAAAAACCGTACCGCTGTACGACTATCGCATCGCAGCAGGCGGTCAAAAAACGCATAAATTGAAAGTACCCTAAGTCATGATCCAACGGTAATCTAATCTAAACAAACTAATATTTAAGAAACAAAAAGAGAAAAGATCTTTGGTACCTATTTAAGACAGTTCGATTGAACCGTATGGTGTTCGGACGTAAAGAATATAACCATCCCATCTCTTCCCGTGCGTGTCGTAAGAGGTCTAAGGTACATTTCGAGACCGTGCGTGGTATGAAGCTCGGGAGGTCACCGCATGGTGGTGCGTTAACCACCAACAATAGCGTTCCCAAGGAGGGTTGATGTCAGGAGGGACCCAGCTGGGTCGAAGCCTACTGGGACAAAGGTTATCCGAAAAGAAACTCGAGCCTCGGTATGAAGACTAAAAGGAACGGAGTGGGTTTTTAGTCAGTAAGAGTCTGACACTATCTCCCGTTCCACCCAAGAGCGGGGGTTGTCATAAGATGATTTTGCCCACCGTAAAAAAAGGAGGGTTGGTTTCAGGTCGACTATAAAACAGTTGCCAAATGTTTTGTAGCATGTTTGTAGTTTACCTAATAATAGTGCCGATGCTGGGACAGAAGCAGGCGACGAGGATGCACAGCAGCATGATGGCCAGGTTGATGAGGATGGTGTTCAGGCGCGTCTCCTTGAACGGCAGCAGCAGGATCGCTTCCGAACGCAGCATGAAGGCCACCAGCGGGTACACTGTCACTACCTAGGATACAAACATTTTTGGTTAAGTAATAATAATTCTGCTGACCTAATTTCGATGATGGTGGCCAATCTGAACGAATATTAGTGAATAACTCCTCAATGCTGAGGAGCGTCACCTCCCTGCTTCGTATTTTAATTGTTATGATGTTTCTCCATCTATTCCTGTCTCTGGCGGTGTGAAGGGCCTTGTATACCGTGGAGTCAAGAGCGGTACGGATCTGGTCGGAACAACGTATTGAGCTGCGCCCGCGGGACCTTTATTATAATACGATGCACGAGTGTGTGCGCATACACAGGTGCGCTCTCTGTTCCTATATTCTCAAAGTACCGTCTCAGGTAGGTAACCGTATCCATAATCGTACACGGTGAAGCACACAGTCGAGGTGTGCCCTGCTTGGGCGGAGCATCGCCGTGCCCTCGTGGGGGCGTGAGGCGGCGGAGACCTCTCGGCCCTGGTTCAGGCCATGGTCCGGAGCGAGGAGGAGTGGCAGGCAGTCGCCTCCTTCTGCGAAGCAGTAATGCTAGCAAAGGAGGACGACGACCGCATCAGGCAACGGCACTCTTATCGCCTAGCCGCCGCCGGGATTTCGATCCCGATTTCCGGCTACCATAGGTGTGAGCTTGCGAACGGCGAGCAATGGGTAACTCGCTGTCCGACCTTCCTTTAACTGTCCGGACCCAGCCCAAGTCGTTGACGGCGCGCACTGTTCCCGCGCACCTCAAGGGGCTGTCAGCAACAGCAGGGGCTCAGCTGGGTCGTAGCCAAAAAGGAGGCTTGGCCCCGGTATGAAAGGCAGCGAAGTAACGGGGTGGATATTTAGTCAGTAAGAGTCTGACATTATCTCCCGCCGTCCTGCGCCGCCCAAGGGCAGGGATGACATCATTTGGATGATTTTTACCCACCCAAAATTAAAAGTACTCACTTGGAACAGCAACAATATTCTAGCCACTGCAGTCATCACATCGTGCATTTCAAAGTTGTTCAGCAAATTCTGGAAAGGGAAGTAAAAAATCATGTTTACTTACTTCATAACAAAGCCTAACATAATACATGTTGCGTGGCTGTGGAACACTCTTGCAATACTAAGTTATATTGATCTATAACACCCGATCAATTTTCATCCCAGCTCGTTTTATGGCAGATTGATATATTGAGACCTCTTTATGTCGTTATGGGTCGTAAATTATGTTACACACTATTTTAGTTTTCTATTAGGTTCACAGAAACAATATTATTTTGTTTTATGATCAAAACATTTTTCTAATACTTTTTTTATTTCACACACATTATAAGATTACATCAATATTTACTGCTGCTATGTGCAGCAGTGGACGTCTTTTGGCTGCAATGACACTGATGATGATGATAACACATACATACAAACTATTTCCTTTATAATATTAGTGAGATGTAATAGTTCAGTTGAATACTCACATCTTCAATACACGACTTGGCCAGCGGGAAGCAGATGTAGAACACAGCTCCCACCAGCGTGTACGTCACGGTGACCAGGAGGAAGGCTATCGTCAAGTCTCTGCCCTGGAACCAAGAACCAATCTATTTTTATTATTGACTAATTATAGTGCCTGAAATTATAACTTTAGTGATCTTTACGAACGATTGTGCACAGACGTGTTTTGCATCTCCCTTACGACAATCAAGTATTTTCACTATATACGTCCACATCCCCTACGGACTGAAACATTTTATATACGTCATTATTGTGTTCAATACATCACAGTCGCTTTATTTATCCGCTACACCCACTTGGTGGGTCCAGAATTATGATTCTTGTGGTGGAATATTTCGTCACCGTTGTCGTATTAATAGTAAAATTTCCACCACTGGGTTCCAAAATTATGATTGTCGTGATGGAAGTTTTGGTCACCGTTTTCATATTTAAATAATGAAAAATCCCCTACGGATGGTCTAGAATCATGTATTGGATCCATGGTACACGTTTGAGTGTCGAGGTTTGAGATACGGTATATTCACAAAACTAGCTGTTACCCGCGACTTCGTTCGCATGGAGTTTAAGGGTGCTTTTCCACCAGAGATATGCCATATGCTACGTTGCTATGGCTGCGTTTGATATCCACCAATCATATTCCTTGGTGCACATAGCATCACTGGTGGAAACGGATTCAACTAATCTTAGTTGAATAACATATCTATGTACTTTATATGGAAAGCTATAGGTACTTCTGCGTGCTATGGATGTATGCAATCGTTACATCGCACAACTCGAGCTGCGCATCTTCGTCGCGCACCAAGCGCTTCCTAGCATAAAATAAACACCATACAGACTCCAGAGTCACCACACGTCCGAGCTGGTCGCGTCACCAAATTGGTTGCGCAACCAAACGGACACCAGGTCTAACTCTCTATAGAGCTGTACACATTTATTGGTAGTGGCGACTGTACATATAAGCCCTTACTGGTGTCTGTATGGTGTCTAGTTTGGTAGTATAGGGCTATATTTTACCAAGACTCCATGGTTGCACAACTGGTCACGCCGCCATGGTGACCTGGTGAAATATAGCTCCAAGATGTCATGTGACTTCAGCCTCATCGGGTATTTTTCTCGCGCTACTCAAAAATCTGTTCCAAAATCACTTACATTCTTATCCTGGCGAGCATTATTACTCATGATGGTGATGATGATGTTGTGTATGTAGAAGGAGAGCGCCAGCATCCCGCTGAGCACGGCCGCGTTCTTGATGGCGTGTGTCTCCGAGAAGATGGTGCTGATGTGCAGCCCCCACGCGTAGCCCTTCACCAGCACGAAGATCAGCAGGTACGCTACTGACAGTGTTCCTGGAAACGTTCATAAAGTTGCAATTTATCTATTAGGACGAGCGGACGGCGAGCTACCCATAGCTCGTCGTCCGCAAGCGTACATCTACAGTGCTTAGTAGTCAGGGTCCAGTCACGGCGGTTGGAGCGTCAGGATGCCTGCATTGCTATGCATCGGAGTTTCGCCCGTTGTATCTCCAAGAGCAGTTCGTGCATCCGTGCAAGGACTGTTGCTTCCAGATCCCATGTTCCTGTTTTTAGGAATCGGGTATGCTCTTTAACAGACACTTTGAGGATCGGTGGAACCAAATGAAAAAACTGAAATTCCTGAAGATTCATTTGCGATCGTATTCTTTTTAAAACCATGCGAGGTTGTTGGTTTCTCTATATTATAATCATGTCCCATTAGCTTATTAATAAACGTCACCAGACAACTTACCGCCCGAATGATCAGGCATTGGATCAAACAGCTAGTTGGATTAATAACGTCTCATTACTTGCGCCTACCCATAATGAGTGAGGCTGTGGCAAGTCGTAAAATTAATTTTGATACGCGTTCAGTTGCCATTGTATTGAAGAAAATCGTAAGATTGATGACAATAAATAGAACTAGGTATACCTATTTGGTATGGTACTTCGGACTGGCCTGTTGGTCTAATGGTTAGTGACCCTGACTGCTATGCCGAAGGTCGTGGGTTCGATTCCTACCCAGGACAAATGTTTATGTGATGAGCATGATTATGTTTATCAGTTGTCTAGTACTCATAACACAAACTGCTTAGCTTGGGACTAGACGGCATTGTGTGATAGTTGTGGAATATATCATTATACTTCTGTACGAAGAGTTGTTGATTATGCTGGAGAACTTACCCAGTGAATTGAACTTGGTAAAGAACGAGACATTCTTAAAGTTGAGGAGCGGGAACACGATGAGCGCCACGTATATGGGCACGGTGGTGTGCAGCCCCCAGTACGGGGAGTCCTCCCGGGGCTCCACCAGCAGCAGGGACGAGTTCACTTGCCGGGGACACAGGAGCGACGTGTTGTACACTGTCGCGTTTGCGGAGTTGAGATCTGATGGAAACAAATATAGGTTTATTAGAGGTTTCCTTTGGTATCCAGAACTTTTTCAATTATCGTCATACCATGGTGTTGTAAAATTGTCAGGAGAGCGAGCGATAAAGAGGGATGGAGCTATATAATGGGATATAGCTCCGACCCTTTAAAAAATCAGTTTAGGTCGTGAAATAGATTGCTTAAGTGTAGGGCCTCTGGCCAGTCCAAAAGTAACAAGCATTGTTTTTTTCACACGTGTATTTGTGAATGTAAGCAGAGTGATTCTTAATCAGCCAGTAGCACTGAAACGCTGAAAACGTGAGCTGCGAAATCCACTCACTAGACACAAGCGAAGTCACGACAGGGCCGGGACTTCGCTTTCATCATCATTAATTCAGCCGAAAGACGGACACTGCCAGATAGGCCTCCGCCTTACACAAGTGTCACCACATCGACCGATCCTGTGTGTCTCACATCCGAGGGATTCACGCGATTTTTACCAGTTCCTCGGTCCAGTTTATGGTTGGCTTTTCAACGCTGCATCTTCCGAAACGGGTTGTCACTTCAGA
This sequence comes from Mythimna lalbum, assembly GCA_949319445.1. Taxonomy (NCBI): domain Eukaryota; kingdom Metazoa; phylum Arthropoda; class Insecta; order Lepidoptera; family Noctuidae; genus Mythimna; species Mythimna lalbum. The sequence goes on along the minus strand of OX439362.1, from coordinate 18,807,928 downwards.
ACCTTTTGACTCTCTCTTTGACCTCCTTTCATCATCATGACTTGCGAGCAATGTGCCCTGCCCACTGTCACTTATGCCTATTGATTGATTCTTCGAGCAGGATTCACTGCAACGTTTCCTTTCGTGATGCTTAAGGTCCTTAAGGACTTACCGACAAAATAATTGACAGTGAAGTACAAGAAGTTGGCGATGAGGATCCAGTAGATGATGTTGGCGCCCAGCAGCACCAGCACGCTGAACACGTGCGCCACCACCTCCGCCCACGGGCCCAGCAGGGTGCGGCACAGTGCCGGCACTTCACAGGACTCGCTACCTGGGGTGTACAAGGTTTACGATTAGTTTTAGCTAGAGTATAGTTTAGATCAAGAGTAGCTGAGTATCTGTGGAACGGAGAAACGGAGAAATATAACCCAATAGGATAGCTCAAAATCTCCGCTCCTCTTCAGTGAACAAGGAGTACGAACTAGTTTAAAAATTCATACAAAACTCCTTCCCGGAAGGAGCCCCGGCAACGGAGCGGGGAATTGGATCTCGAAAGCGGAGCGGAGAAGCGGAGAGGAGAAACGAGTGCGGACGCTATCACAAAACTATAGCTAAAACAGTCTGCAACTCCGCTCCACATTACTTTCTAACTTCGGTCCGCAGCCTCGCACCGCTCGCGCTCTGGCAGACAGATACAGTACACAACTCCGCTCTGCATTACTCCTTTACTCCGCTCCGCTTTGGTGGACAGGCAGCCTTATAGACTGCTCCAAGGGCGGATCTACCGTTATAGGCACAATGGCACGCCCACAACTCTAATAGGCTTATGTATGTGACGTCACATTTTCACGGTCATGCTGCTACTGCTACTGATGTTGCACTTTTGAGGGCTGCATCCACCCACGCTTGCAGTACTCTAAAACTATGTACCACTACTTTTTTTATAAGTGTATCACTACTCACCGTGATGTTTGTTAACACTTAGCAGCACATATGCGGTGTACAGGCACAGGGCGGCCATGAAAGCTACCAGTACCAGTGCAGCCGGCAGACCAGCTCGCTCCACGCCCCACGCCATCGTCAGCAACGACGAGCCCATTATCGTGTTCCATACTGAGAATCTGAACATTCAATAGTTAGTATGTTTTTAAGAGGTGGGGTAGGGTAGGTTTAGATTTTTAGATATATCTTAAATTGTAACTTACATTGTGACTAGTGAACTTTGTTTCTTGGTTTCTGGCTTGAAAGACTTCTCAAATGTCTTGTTGAATGTGGAAAGGACAGCACTTGACGACAGTTCTGCTGGTCCCTGAAAGAACAAAATTATGTATAGTTTCATTTTGGATCCGATATCTAAGAGTAGAGACCATACACGGATATATCCGTAGCATAGATCACTAGTCATCATTTAAGACCCTAGCTCCCGAGCAGTGCATTAAGGTGGTGCATCATGACTCACATTTTCACTGTTTTTCATACAACCGCTCATAACTGATTATGACGTTATTACACATTTTTCATTAGATATTTTGAAAACACAGTATCTTGTGGATATTATCTAGGTTTCTAAAGAAACCAATTTCTAAATTTGTGTAAAACTAATCCAGTAAAAACTTCTGAAATTCTCCTATTTTGTATGAACTTTGACACTTCATAATTTGCCTAAAAATTAAAAAAGTCAAAAAAGTAATCCTCTAGAGACCTTGCAAATTTTATTAAGATTCTAAATGACGACAACTTTTTCCAAATAACTTTTAAGGGTTTAAAAAAAAGAGCTATTTCCTGGAGCAAGTTTTGTGAAATTTTTGAGTAAATCTCGGAATTACCGAATACTAACAGAGTTTCCAGGCGTTATCTCTCTTTTTTTGCGTTGCCTTTTCGTCAAACATCGCGTTGGATTGCATTAAATGAAGTAACAAGCTTTTAATCCATTTTCGATGTTTACGATAAGCGAGTGGAGAAGGACCCTCTTACACAGTGTTTATCTGAACCATACTCCTCGGTAACACCTTGGGCAATAGGTTTAAATTTAAAAAAATATATTTATTAAGATTCATATAAAACATTATAAACATAATAATATGATTTTTTCGTAAGACTGATACTTTTGCAAAAAAAAAGTTTTACGACATGCTATTTATTGCTTGTTTTCCCAACTCCTTTCACAGCAACAGCTTCTTTGATCTTTAGAAATAAGTTTACACAAAAAAATTGCAGGATCAGTATGGATCAGTATGGACATATCATATGTAAATGAATCAATATTTCGTGAAAAAATGGGTTTAAAGATTAGTGGGGCTCTATGAGCTCTATCCGGGGGCAGCTGGCCGGAATTAAATGCTAGCCTAAGTGGCAATAAAATATGTATACATTTAACTCTGGCCAGATCAAGGGGCTATACGCCTTAATTTATAACAAGATAACTTTTCATTCAATTCTTGCGCGTTTTGTTATGAAAACATTTTTAATCAACATACGCTGGACACATCAGTCTATCCCAGAATGAGTTGCTCACCGCTGATAAATTTTAAAATAAAAGGCCTTTGACCACTTCTAGAACAAGATAAATGATGAAACGAAAAGATTTGTGCCAAATCATTTGTTACTATAGTGGCTACAAACAATATAGAAGTTCTGATTGTGTTTGTTTAATTAATTAGCTAAGCAAATTAGTCGTTCAATTAGTTAAAATGATATTGTTGACACAAGTGGTGTGATACCTAGATGACTAAATCGACGTAAACTATAAACATTTTTTTTTTTCTTTTTTTTCGTGTCGTAAACTTCTTAAAGGTGATAGCGTGACGAGTGACAGGACCGAATGGAAGAAAAAAATGTGTTGCGCCGACCCCAAATAAAACGGGATAAGAGCAGGAAGAAGAAGAAGGTAAACTTCTTAAAGGTGTGCTGCTAAGGGTGGGATGCATAAAAGGAACCTCCCCGAGAGGAGTCAGTTATGGGATGGAATGTTATGGAGCTCCGTAACAGTTACCACTATCAGATAAGAGAAATACGAAAAAAATGTGTCAGACTTTTACTGAATAAAACTCAAACTCGTTCCTTCTTTGCCTTCGTTCCAGGGCCCCGGGGATTCTCTTCCAAATCGCCCATGGTCCTAGTAGTCTTCGACCCTACTGGGTCCTGGTTACAAAAATACCTACTAAATTGATCAAGGCGTGGTAAAAAGATAAGCCGATGACCCAGACAGGAGGACAAAGCGCGAGCTCGGTTCAAGGCAAAAGTTTACAATCCTTTTATTTATAATAATGACGAGTAACTTAATTGATAAATTATGTATTGTACAAACAGACCTATTGATATCCAGCCTGCTGTGCCCCAATACAAAACTTGCATCCAAAGAAACCTTTACAACGACCAGGGGGATCTTATATTTGTGAGGCTACCTAACTAACTCTTGGTAAGCGTAAGCGTCAGAACACCTGGACTAGCAATATTTCATGTTTAGGATATACCATAATGCCTTCCTCTTTGCTACTATTTGGTAATTAACTTTGAATAAGTAGGTACTTCTATGGACAGTGAGAAAACGCGTGAAGAAAGTGGCTTGACATTCTAACATTTCAAGGTTCGTAGTCATAACATTTAGAGCCTTTTTTATGGGGAGAAACATTCAAAAGCCACAAACACTTGATACCGAAAAGCCAGCCGTAAGGCACGCAGCCCAATAGCCCTTGTATAGATCCACCCCTAACAGTTCCACCGACGCGGACGATGCCTCGAAAGTGTAATTTTTTGTTTCAATTCTAATATGCTTTAGCTAGCAATACGAAGAATAAGAATCATGCAATTTTTGTAAGAATTTAATTCATGAATCCCCAAGCGACCACCGGTGGCCGCGCATCTATTGTCTTACTATTGTGTCTCTAATTGACGGTATCTGAAGGGTTAAAAATAGTAGCCACCATTTTTTAGGTGAGAAATCATTAGATGGGAGTATTTTTTAATTAATTTAAGTTTTCTTTGGGAACGAGGGGATTAAAATTAATTGAAGAAAATTCTTAAATTGGTTCAGAGAAGGGGATTCTTCTGATCACGAAAAAAAACAAACTATCATCATCATCTTCCTGCCCTTGTCCCGTGTTATTTGAGGTCGGCGCAACACGTTTTTTTCTTCCTTTCTGTCCTGTCACTCGTCACACTATCTCTAACTCCATTTTCTTTCATATCGTTTCTCACTTAATCCATCCATCTTTTCTTTGGCCTCCCTCTCCCTATCGATCCATCATCCATTCACTTGTAAACTCAACTCCACTTTTTCTAAAAAAAAATAAAACTATATTTTCTCAAAAATTGCTCGGTGCACGGACAGGATATTTTAAGTAGTACTTTACTATAATATTAGTCAGCTTTATTATAGATATTTAAAGGTAATAAATAAGTCATAAATAGTCAAAACAGTGTCGTCGCCTACTACAATTTAACAGTGTCGTTCTATCGGAGCATATATCCTTGACTAAAAATAGATGGTCCATTTAGTTAATTATAATCACCAATGGCGGCAATAAGATAATTTACTGAGCCGTTACTGTCCACAATATTTGCGGAGATAAGTTTAATTTAATTACTGAATCCGGAAACTATTGGCTTTGGAACGTGCGCCTTATCAGAGATTAGTGGCTCAAAAACAATGTTGATGTAATTCTGCTTGTGTGTTCGGTAAGTTAAAATAAAGCGTTGTAGAGAAGATTTATTGTTATAATAATAATAATTCTTTATTATCAGGCAACTAAGGCCCATAGATAAAATACACAAATAATCTTACAAAATAATAAACTAATACATAAAAAAAGATACTATAACTAATTATTATTAAAACTATAAACTATTGCACACGAAGTGATGGCGTCGTGTTCCGCTGCGAGGTCGGTATCCTTCCACGAAATCGTCGGTACACGACACCCTTCGGCCAAAACTCTCCTTTGAGGAAGGTCTCCAAATGATTAGTTGGCACCCGCACCACAAACGACTTGAAATTCGTATTATGACGCGGCTCCAACTGCTCAACTCTCAAAGTCCAGTTTGTCTTGACTCGTACATACGCCACGATCTCCTCAACCTTCGTGGTGTGATGTAGCCTCGAAACGTACAGCTGCGTCGTGGGTATTGACAGTGATTGGAGTATGTTGACAGTGCCGGCTTAAGGGCCACTAACACCCTGGGCGAAAATATTGTGGCGCCCAGGTGGAAGTATCACACCAATCGTTAGCGTAAGCGCAGTGTGGTCGAGGAGCGACTCTAAAGATATCGTTAGAGTCCTCCTACTCAACCACAAACCCTCAAAAATACTCTTTAAAAATATGCATATGCACAGAGCGTAGAGCACAGTTTTGAGGGTTTGCACCAGGGCAGACAGGAGACTCCAACTCCAGACCTTGGCGCCCCCCTCAATTTGTCGCCCCATCATGCACCCCCCCCCCCCCTAGCGCCGGCACTGTATGTTGGCATCTTTACTCACGCCCTACTGAAACCTTTTCAGCATGATATACAAGATTAGTTTTAGCATACACGAAACCCGAAACACGTGTTTAGTATTTTTATGTAAAGAATCTATGTACAAAATATCATAACTCTATCCTGAAAAATTACAAAGTTATAAGCTTGTTGTGTTGTCAGCAAAAAAACTTAGTCACCGGGCTATTCAGATGACTTTCAGGGTTGTTGACCATTCAGGGTTGTTTTGCACTTGCACCCAGCTGCGCTGGCTTCTAATGCTCGCTATGACCTGCCGTGACCTGTGTTGTATTTAGAGTCGGTGGTGTCCAACTTGTGACCTTTTTAAATATTTTTGGAAAAAATATAACTTGGTGTAAAAACTATTGGAATCCATTCAGTTACTGATTCTGAAACTATATTCCGATTTTCGCATAAACTAAAAATTATATCGTAGTTATAGGGCTTGTATATCACCATCCATCTTTCTTGCACACGACTGACATTTTGACACGTTAAGGCCCCTGATCTTCTTGGTGGTACCAAAGAAACGACTCAAAGAGCCTAAAACTAGATGATCACTGATTAACTAAACGTAGGTACTAGGTACTACGTGATCGCTCCCGAGCCCGAATTATGTAGATTCTTACCAACAATGTAGGTAAGTTCGTCATGTCTGTTTACAACTTGCATCACTCATTTTTTATTCATCATCATCATCATTTTCAGCCGATACACGTCCACTGCTGGACATAGGCCTCCCCCAAGCGTCGCCACAACGAACGCTCCTGCGCGTCTCGCATCCATCGGCTTCCCGCAACCTTCACCAGGTCATCAGACCACCTTGTTGGAGGCCTTCCAACGTTGCGTCTTCCGGTACGCGCATTTTTATTGAATGTTTATTTATTGGACACGCGGCACCACACGCTTTTGTCTCACTTCGTACGTAAAACAAATTAGCTGATTTACAACTTCGCATTTAAGATGATAACACAATCTTGATTTGACCCCTTGTCACGCGAATTTTATCGATGTATCGTTCGACAAGGCTACGACCTGACTCCAAGATATTTGACTAATCCACCAGTGACGTAAAGGAGCTAATAGGACAATCTACATTCCTGGTTACTGAGCAAAATACCTATTTTCCACGTCATGGACTCAATATGGTCACACATTTCTAGTGGCCGTCCTATAAAGACCCTGAATGCCCTAACACAAGTTCTTAATGAGATTCATTTGACGACCTAAACTGAACTGTTAACCTCTCGAGCGCCAGGGGTTCATTTACCCGGAAAATTGCACTGTTTACGTAAATCAACAAAAAAACTGTTTCTGAATTTTTGTAGTAAAAACAAATAATTTTTTGATTTGATTTGATGTTCGTCTAAATTAATTTTGTACAAACTTGTGTACAAAATGAAAATTAAGCATTTTTCAAGGTCTCCAAGTTGTACAGTATGTACAATCGGCGTTCGAGTGGAGTTCTCGCTCGCATGCTTGACAATTGAACACTTCATGGTAAGTCCCCCGATCGACACCCGTTGCGTTTCGTTCCTGGCGTATTCCATGGCCTATGCCTGCCAGGGCTGCGGGATTGTTCAAAAGAGTTACCTGCCCTGAAACCCAAAGGGTAACTGAAGGGACATGGGTGAATTTTAGTCAGTAAAAGTCTAGGAGCGAGACGGAGCACTCCGCCTAAAGCAGGAGAAATTATTTGATAATTCGATGATGATGAATTTTGCTACGCAAAAAGTAAACTCACCAAGGAGTCAAGGCTTTCAGAGCTGACCGCCCTGTACGTCGGAGTGATGGCTCCCGCTTGGAGCAGTGGCTCGGCCTCCGCCCTGCTCATGGCGCTGTAGTAACTGCGACTGGTGTTGCTTGGCGAGTGGTATCTGCGGAAAAAAAAGATCCTATAATACTTTTGCCTTCTAGCCCCATGAAGGCTACCCCGCTTCGTGCGGAAGAATCATCCGGGTGTCACCACTATGTGGACCGCCCGGAGGACATGGTGGAGCACACGGTAGAGGTTTGTCCCGCTTGGGCAAAGTACTGCTGTCCTCGTGGGGGAGATCTGTGGCAATGATCTCTCGCGCCGGACTTTTGTACAACAGGCCATGGGCCGAAGCGAAGAGCAATGGCAGGCTGTCGCCTCTTCTGCGAAGCATTAATGCTAGCAAAGAAGGCGGCCGCACGTGTACGCGCGAGGGAACGGCTCGCACCACGCTCCAGCCGCCGGGATCTCGATCCCGATTTCCGGCCACCGTAGACGCGGGCTTGCAGACGGCGAGCAATGTGTAACTCGCCGCCCGATGGTCCGGTAACCGTCCGGACTGAGCGCAAGTCGTCGGACGCGTATTGTTCCATGCGAGCCTCAAGGAGTTGTTAGCAAACCGTTGGAGCCCAGCAGGGTCAAAGCCTACTGGGGCCATGGGTTCGCTTCTGAAAGATATGAAGAGCAACGAAGGAACTAGGAGTGGGTTTTAGACAGTAAAATTCTGACACTAGATGAATTTCCAATATGAATCTTGTTAAAATCGCAGAAGAATTGCATATAGATCATAATAAAGCTGGATTTCGAGAAATGAAAGGTTTTAGATGGACCCTTTTAAGCCCGTAGATCATAAGGAAATTCTCTAACACACACTCACTGACAACATTAGAACCTTTACGAAAACAACCTGGAAATCGAATCTAGAACATTTTGCCTTACCTACTCAGCAGTCACGCTAAAGGGCCTATGACACTACGCGTTATTCAGACCGGCTTAGTCTATGGTTCGACGTATCTAGTCTATGGTTTGTGATGGTTTGACGTATCGCGTAGTGTATCTCGTTGATCTCGGGAAGAAAAATAAGACGAGTCTAAATATCGTGTGCTAAGTAGTAATAGGCCCTTTAGACCGCTAGACCGTTGGGACTATCTGACCTGTTTATTGGTTTTTGATGCAATAATATATTAAATTAATAAGAGGAGTAGTCAGATAAACCTCTCTTTACTCATGTGAGAATAATCTGACTGCGATTACGAATTTAGGGCAAAATAAAAAAAAAAACAATTTTTTACCACTGCCGATTATTTTTTTGTATCACAGTAGTAAAGTTTCAATAGATAAGTAGGTACAATAGACTCGTTTTAGTAGACTAGTTTTTTTCGAGATGAGTGATGTTTTATTAGAAGTACCTACACTGTAAAGTTGTAAAAAAATAAAAGGCCAGTTATGACATTCTGTAAAAACGAATACTAATTGACGCGCCAAAAAATTGTATGTATTTTTTTTTAAAACACTACCATATAACAATCTGTGGTAGGTATGTAATTCATTATTATTTTATTGTTTCTTTCAGTTTCGTTCCAAGTTACTTTCTAGGGTCTTTCTCAAATGTCAAAGCGGAACTTTTATTTTTTAACGACTTCAGTGCGTTTTGTACGCACCGGAATTCTGTATCACCTACCCACCATAAGATTAATTATTAGTATATAACCATTACAATAGTACTTACTTGTTATTACTATGCTTCCTGTATCGTTTTATTCTTCTGTCCTCACAATATTCACAGTCAGTTATGTCGGAACACGCACTTCCGAAAATTCTAAAAAAAAAACACAAAAGCAATTAATATCTAATGACCAAAATCCCTGAAGTTAAATTAATTTTTTAATCACTTCTATATTCAAAATGATTGACATAAACAAAACTAAAAAAAGAACACAACTAAAATAACAATGGAATTCAAGCCAAAATTACCGCGTAAATTAAAAATCACCGCGCAAAACTGTCAAAATAATCACCAATATAAAAGAAAAATAAACTCTTTTTTTTCGAAACCTAATTTAAAATTACTATTTTAATTTTAAATTAACTTTATATAAAACTGCTTCCGTCCGTATGTTGTCGTCAAGTGATTATCAATATTCTCCGACAGTTTATTATTATGACAGTTGTCGCTCCGCAATTTTTATCGCGCCATCTTTTTTTACGTCACAAGGTGATTAGTGGCCGACTATTATAGTTTGGCTTTGTTTTTAAGAAATACCTAATTAGGAAGAGTAAACAGCTTGCAATTTTTAGGGGAATATAAGGATAGTCTTTTAGAATCATTTTCCTGTAACAATTGTCAAGGTCCCTTGCAGCCCCAACTCAAAAATCCACCCCTTACGAGTTAGCTTGCTGTCCGACCGTCCTGTAACTGTCCGGACCAAGCGCAAATCATCGACGGCGCGCAGTTCCCGAACGGCTCAAGGAGTTGTCAACAACAGCAGGGGCTCAGCTGGGTCGAAGCCTACTGCTGGGGCCAGGGTTAGCTCCGAAAAGTAGCTCAGCCCCGGTATGAAAGGCAAGAAGGAACGGGGTGGGTTTTTTTATCAGTAAGAGTTAGTGTAAGACTCTCACGCTCCGCCCAGGGGCGGGGGATGTCATTTGAATGATTTTTACCCACCAAAAAAAAACCCTTACGGGCAAGGTTTTTCAACATGGCGACAGGTAGTAGGGTAGCTAAGCGTGAGCGCAGTGGAGCTTCGCCCACGGCCTCGCGCCTAAACGAAGGGCCTCGCAACCAAAGGGACCTCGCGTGTGCGAGGGTTCTTTAACAACGAGCCCGAGGTTTTTGTTTTATAAATGATAGGCTTGCGTTTCACCACTATTTCACCTGATGGTAAGCGACGATGTGGTTGAACACTGGGTTGCGAGTGTTGCGACTGTCGCTGCCTCGTTTTTGAATTTATGAACGAAATACGCCTCGCTGATGCACCGTCGCCCACGTCTAAATTAGTCCACACTACGCCCCTGAATATATGCAAGAGCAATTACGTTTTTTAAATAAAATAAAGTATTTCAATCATCACTATGATAATTTCAGGCAAAATACACTACTAGACATAGGCCTTCCCGAAGTGTCGCAAAGGTCAACGATACACCTTGTGGGAGACATTGCAACTGTCTTATTATCCGGTCGCGGTCGCCACTTCAGAACCCAACGGCACCGTCGACCATTAGAGGCTAAACTACGAACTCTTAACGCAATCCATTTTACGACCTAAACTGAATTGTTAAAGAGCTTCAACTCTTATATGTATAGGGTACATAGCTCCATGACTCTTCCTTGCTTGCATGAATGACATTTTAACACATAGTAAGGCCTCTGGGCCAGGGTTATCCGAAAGGAAGCTCGAGCCTTGGTTTCAAGGCGAGAAGGAACGGGGTGGGTTTCTAGTCAGTAAGAGTCTGACACTATCTCCCGATCCACCCAAGGGCGGGGCTTGTCATAAGATGATATTTGCCCACCGTAAAAAAAGGCCCCTGCAGGCCTAGCTAATTTACGAACGCTTCGTTTCGAATCTCTGTCCCTACAGTGGGTACCGCCTCCGATTCCTTTGTTCCGACCACGTGACTTAACTTTGAGATGTCAATTCCTTACATTTGAAGTTTTCTACTAGCGTTAATGATTATAGATTATGAACTTTTTTTTTTTTGTCGACGGGGAAAATCATCTTTGACGAAACCCGCTCTTGGGTGAAGCGGGAGACAGTGTCAGACTCTTACTGACTAAAAACCCCGCGCCGTTCCTTCTAGCCTTCATACCGGGGCACGAGCTCCCTTTCGGACAACCCTGTCCCCAGTAGGCTTCGACCCAGCTGGGCCCCTCCTGCTGCTGACAACACCTTGAGGCGCGCGGGAACAGTGCGCGCCGTCGACGTCTTGGACTCGGTCCATTACCGGACGATCGGACAGCGAGCTACCCGTGGCTCGCCGTCCGCGAGCCCGCGTCTACGGTGGCCGGAAATTATTATTAACTTGGCTAAGCCTTCTGATCTGCTAGCTATGTGCCAGATATATCACTTAAATTAGGTGATTTTTCGGGCTACTAGTACTAAGTATTTACCCTTTACTAATTCTGGGGCCAAGGGTATAGTTCTGAAAGAGAGGCTCGGCCCCGGTATGAAGGCTAGAAGGAACGGGATGGGGTTTTTAGTCAGTATGAGTCCGACACTATCTCCCACTCCGCCCAAGGGCGAGACGAAAAAAAAAACCCTTACTAATTGCGCTAAGTAGGTATATTTGAAACACAAAACTTTTATCAATTTGAACTCGCTGAACGCATAATTCACAGCTGTTAAAATATGTGATACGTCTTATATTTAAACTGTATAATATGATCGGATATCGTGACTCTTTTAAACGAGTAATTAGCATTGTTTAAAATTCATAACTTAATTACTTGTTACTAAGATAAAAATAGATAAAAATGACAATAGTTACCTAATCCCATTGGACGTGCCAATAACCATTTGTTATCTTTGTTTTGCAAACTATTAGAAGGACTAACAATTTAGTAGAAGAAGAAGAAAGAAAGAAAAATAACTTTTCATTTACGCGAAATAAGACGCATACAACAAACATAACATAACATCAGTCGATAAGGAAAATATGCGTCTCATCCGCGCAAAACGGCCCAACGCTCAGCATAAAGCTGTTAGCATCGCATAATGCGATGATAATTATTCATTCAATAACAAAAAAATCTGTGTGGCACCTACTACTATATACTATAGCACTTACTAGGCTATCTATAAATTAGTACTAGGTGTACTACCAAGTATCTACTAATTTTATAGATAGCCTAGTACCTAATAATTTATAGATACCTAGTCCTATTTCTCAATTAGGAATTTTAAGGTTGACTATTTCGCAACCTCAGACAGTATTACTATGGATGTAACCATTTTTTTTTTCTCGACGGGGAAAATCATCAATGACGAAACCCGCTCTTGGGTGGAGCGGGAGACAGTGTCAGAGTCTTACTGACTAAAAACCCCGCGCCGTTCCTTCTAGCCTTCATACCGGGGCTCTAGTTTCCTTTCGGATAACCCCGACCCCGGTAGGCTTCGACACAGATGGGCCCCTCCTGTTGCTGACAACTCCTTGAGGCGCGCGGGAACAGTGCGCGCCGTCGACGCCTTGGCTCGGTCCGGACAGTTACCGGACGATCACGAGCCCGCGTCTACGGAGGCTGGAAATCGGGGCTGGAACCCCGGCGGCGGCGGCGATGAGGCCGCCTGGAGCGGTCCGCCTCCTCCTTTGCTAGCATTACTGCTTCGCAGAAGGAGGCGACCGCCTGCCACTCCTCCTCGTTCCGGACCATGGCCCGAACCAAGGATGAATGTAACCATGGATGTTAAAGAATTCTATGGAACTAACTGATTGGTTTTTACATTTTGTGGAAAATGGGCACGAAAGCAGGTTTTAATTGTTATGTCTATTATTCTACAGGTAAGTTAACCTTACCATAGTACTTGCTCACTATTTATTTTTGGCTCTAGGTTACCGCAATATAAAATGTGAAAAATAAAAATACAACATACTTAAAAAAAGATTGCTCTAAAGTTTTAAGTTCTGATAATGATGGAGGCAGTGCTGGCGTTCGGGGGGGGGGGGGGACACGATGGGGCGGCGGCCCATTGCGACAAATTCAGGGGGGCGCCGAGGTCTGGAGTTGGAGTCTCCTGCCTCCCCTGGAGCAAACCCTCATAACTGTGCTCTACGATCTGTGCATATTTTTGATTGAGATTTTTTTAGATGGATTTTTTGAAGACAACGAGAAGCTTTTATTTAGTTTCACCTGGATGTTTGTCTGTAATCAAATCTTGTAAATTAAAATTTGACCCACTTCCTGGTTACCGATTGAACTGAAATTTTGCATGCATGTGTAAATCAGATGACAATACAAAATTATTATGACATGGATTTGATTTTATGATGGAACCGGAAGGTGGCTAAGGCTATAGGAACTTGGTAGTTAAACGACATAACCCCATCGAGGTTCATAGGATTCGTCTTGACGAGTATTAATTATAGAGGTATACCAGGCTATAAAAGCTTGCTATGAAAAAATGATTTGCATTAAAAGCTTGTTATTCAGTAGGAGTCTGACAGACATAAACTAGGACTCAGGAGAATTAATTCACGTAAAAAGGAGCCCACATAGAGGCTACCAGCCTACTTGGTTAACATTAGGCACTAGGTCCACGGGCAGTGTAAAAGTGAGCTCCGGACCCTGGGACCAAGACGACGAAAGAACAGGACTGGGTATTTACTCAGTAAAAGTCTGACACTCCCGCTCCGCCCAAGAGCGTGGGATTTTTTTTTACGGTGGGCAAAAATCATCCAATGACAACCCCCCTCTTGGGTGGAGCGGGAGATAGTGTGAGACTCTTACTGACTAAAAACCCACCCCGTTCCTTCTAGCATCTTCATAAGAGCGTGGGATGTCATTGGACAAAAAAAAACAGACAAGCTGAGTTAAATAAATAAACATTTGTATGACTCCGGTCGCGCGTCCTTAATAATAAATTACAGTCATTATCATTGAAGCGAAATGCTTGAATAACTTGTAGATATGCAACAAAGTAGTAAGTTATTATCAAAGTGCCGGCCCTGCCGTCACTTGTCTCGGACGTCAAACTGACGGCGATCTGCCTTGATCCCGTCGGCATCGGCGTCTCGGGTTATTGCGGGCCTTTTGAACCCTCTTGAACCTATCGACTACAATGCATTGTGGTAGGTCACAGATTTGTGATAGGTATTTGTAAAGCACTGGTAACCTCCAGGGAGGGGCCCAGGGGGCCAGCTTGAGCCCCGGTATGAAGGCTAGAAGGAACGGCGTAGGGTTTTGTCATAAGATGATTTTCCCAATCGACAAAAAAAAAATACCTTTCAGGACTATGGTACTAACATCATAAACAACAATTTTTGTTCCATGACTTTTAAAATTTATCATATATCTGTTCACCAGATTTTCATACAAAAAAAATAAGTTAGGAAGTTTATTAATGATATATATTAGACTAGACTATGTCAGTGTGTAGTACCGGCCGTATAAAGAGAGAGTTACGGCACATGAGTAGATAAACCGTACAGAGGCAAAGCTTCAAATAACCGCTCTAATCGGTTGCACTACTACAAGCGCGCGGGGAATGTGTGAGTGACCACCGTCCGCTTGTTGCGTATTCGTCGCGTACCTACGCAACAAGCGGACGGTGGTCAACCGATTAGAGCGGTTGTTTGAAGCTTTGCCTCTGTACGGTTTATCTACTCATGTGGTTACGGCCCTGCTAGGCCGGAACTATCTTTTTATCCGATGCCAGTTTCTGAAAGTACATACATACATAAGTGTGTGGTCTTTTTTATTTGAGGTACTTTTTAGGTACATTATTTTGGTGTAATTATATTTTATGAGTAATGAATAAATAATCAATTATTAGAGAACACCCGCCATCTTGACGTCAATATGGCGGGTGTACCTTGATTTTGAAATAATTTCATTCTAAACGAAGTACAGATATTTTAGAGCTAGGTACTGAATAGGTATAGGTATAGGAATAGGTTTCAGGTACATTTTAAAGGTAATTACTATAATTTATTTCGCTGAGGTAAATCCGCTATTTTGACTCTCACGGTCTCCTAGGAGAGGGAACGGACCATAATCCACTACGCGGACCCAGAGTAGGTCGCTGAATGACACACGTCTTCGAATTTTTGGTTCTTGGTCATGCCGGTTTCCTCACAATGTTTTCCTTCACCGTTTTGAGAGCAGTGGTGACGAAATATATTACACAAAGTAATGCGCCTGGCTGGGTTTGAACGCACGACCTACAACTCTACAATAGAAAGACAATGACAGAGCGTGAACGCCGTGAACGGCGTTCGCTTGGGGTTAGATAAATCTGATCGTTTAAAACTTACTAAAAAATCGTCCTCTTTCAGTATGAACTTGATTGGACAGTTTATATGGAGAGCCCATTGCATTATAAAAACCCTTTATTTTTTTTGGGTTTTTTGTATATCAATGGGCTCTCCCCCTGATTTTATTTGTTTCCGGAAAAATAATCTTGTGAAGGATTCAGTTTCGTCTATTGAGCAAACCCTTATAGTTTGCGGAGACTGGTCTCTTACACGCCTTGTAATTTATCTACATTAATATAGTAAAGAAGTCAAGTTTATTTTTTTGTTTGTAATCTCTGGAAGTACTGGTCCGATTGCTAAAATTTTTTCACCGATTGAAAGCTGCTTTATTTCTGAGTGACATAGGCTATTTTAATACGCGGGCGAAGCTGTGGGCAATTTAGGCTAGTAAATAATACGGCTGAATAGTGCAGAAACAGTGATGATATGACGCAGTAGCCTGCATGCTGCACCGGGGTTGCGGGTTCGAGTCTACATCGACAAAACATTTTTTTTTCCTAACCCTATTAGTTTCATTGCTACGAATGAGCAATATTATCGACCTATTTTTCACAAGAACATTAGGTACCTACAATATTGGTAGGTATTATAATTGAGTAAATTTTGATAATTTTAATTCTTTGTTGACATTTTATATGACTTATTTAAATTGATTTCATTTTGACATTTTGTAATATTGCTGACATTGTAGGTACTATTTTTTTATAAGTATCATTTAAATTTTTGACACTTTTCATTCACATGTCATTATTATTATTATTATATTGTGTTTTTTTTTCTTATTTATTACAATTTTACCGTTAATTTAATTTTGATTGTATACATTGACATTTGATTCAATATTTTGTATGCCCTTCGGCGGATCATAGGTTGGACGAAACATTTTATATTAAGATCATTGTAAGTACCTACCCTGTGTTCACAAAATTAATAAATGAATTTGAATTTGAAGTAATAATCACAATAATTCATTTTATCTTTCTCAATAAATATTTGTATCAAACTACTAATACAAATAGAAATATCTTGCTCATGATTTACGTAGGTACAATAACACCTAATGCAATATTCTAACCTGTTGCATCATTATTGATTTTAGTTATCGCATTTTATAATGCACAACCTTATTAATCAAAGGGTTTATTCCTTTACATAATATAATTATAATAATATAGTTACCTATATCTATTTTTTTTTTATTGATATAAACTAGTGCTTGACTGTGATCCCACCTGATGGTAAGCAGTGGTGCAATCTCTGATGATGAGGCGCACTAGTTTATGACCCTATTCACTCTTGCCTTAAAGGCACTCAAATTATAATCGGACGGAAAGACCGCAGAAGGCAGATTGTTCCAGACCTTCGACGTACGCGGTATTTAAGTATACTATTCTAAAGAGAGATAAAATTTATAACTTTATAAACTAGCAGTAGAATGCTAGTTTATCACTGAGTGACGTAGGCTATTATTATCTAGTCTCACGCGGACAAAACCGCTGGCAGAAGTTACACTTATACAAAAAAATCCGCGTCGGTCTCTCTGTTCGCGATAACTCAAAAACTACTGAATGGATTTTTATGCGATTTTGATCAAAAGGTAGAGCGATTCATGAGGAAGGTTTGTGTGTATAATATATACATATTAAAGTAAAGAAAAGCTGAAAATTTCAAAGATTTGTAACACCCGTGTGAGGCTGAAGTGGACGGGTCGCTTACGAGGAGGGTTTTTTGTTCGCGGACTCTTCAAGATTTTTGGCGGAAATCACACAATACAAGAAAACAAAAATACTTACTCATAACTATCAACAGATCTTACAGAGCTGGCTGCAGAATCAGGCTCCCTTGCCTTTTTCAGAATCTTCTCCACAAACCTCATAACTGTTTTTTTTTAACTATTTAAACTTTTAATATATTGAAAAACAAATTGTCTCTGCTACAGTTTACTTTTTAATAAGTTGAACGTTAAAGATTAGGAGGCAAGCGTTCTGCCTTGAGTTCGCACTGCGATTGGGAGATAAGAATTTATTTGACAAGTAATTTCTGTTTGTTTTGTTTATGCTTACAGATGATTGCAGTATCCCTGACTGAAATAGTGATAATGCAGCTATGACAATATTGTATGTATAATGTGATGACCACATCTTAATTAGGCATGTAGTTTGTTAATGCTAGTTGATGATACATTTTAGCCTGCGGATTTGTTCAAAAGAGCCTCAACCATTGTGGCCCTGGAATGCAAAGAAACACGGGTGGGGTTTTAGTCAGTAAAAGTCTGACATTCTGTCGTCACGCTCAACACAGAGTAGGAGAAGGTATTTGATGATTCCTCACCCGAAAAAAAACTGTGTTGGTACCTCGCTATCTATGGTTGAACTCACAGAACACAGGAATCATGCAGGTTGGACTTGGAATACATTGGTGTGATGTTCGTGAATTCAAGACTAAAAACTACTCAAAGACAATGGATAAAAACAAGAGAGAGGCAACAAATACATTTCTCAGCAACGGCGAACTTAATTAACCTCTTACATACTCTTCTGATTAAGTTTATTTTAAAATAGAATAAGTATTAATAACTTACCATGTTTTTTTATGTGTCTTCAAGTATTTTTCGTAATGTTTCACTGGTTGCACGCGTCATGGTCACGAATAAACTGTACTTAGATAATTTTCGCAGTCATAGAGGTACTGTATGTGTAACTACCCTCTGTTTCGTATTATTCGCTAGCTGCATATTACCCTTAGTTGGTAGTTTGCAATTGTCTGGTCATCCCTTTAGATTAACCCTTCAGATACCGTCAATTAGAGACACAATAGTAAGACAATAGATGCGCGGCCACCGGGTGTCGCTTGGGGATTCATGAATTAAATCAAAACAGCTCCTTATAAATATATCAATGATATTACCCACTCATTTCTTTTTAGTGGGCAAAAATCATCCAATGACAGCCCATGCTCTTGGGTGGAGTGGGAGATAGTGTTCTGACTCTTACTGATTTAGAACCCACCTCGTTCCTTCTAGCCTTCATACCGGGGCTCGAGCTCCTTTTCCGATAACCCTGGCCCCAGAAGGCTTCGACCCAGCTGAGCCCCTGCTGTTGCTGACAACCCCTTGAGGCGCGCGGGAACAGTGCGCGCCGTCGACGTCTTGGGCTTGGTCCGGACAGTTACCGGACGGTCTGACAGCGAGCTACCCATAGTTCGCCGTCCGCAAGCCCGCGTCTACGGTGGCCAGAAATCGGGATCGGAATCCCGGCGGCGGCGGCGAGAGCGCCGTTGCCTGATGCGGTCGGCCTCCTCCTTAGCATTACTACTTCGCAGAAAGAGGCGACTGCCTGCCACTCCTGGCCTGAACCAAGTCCCGTACCCACTCATTTTAATTCTCACCTTTGTAATCACCAGTTGACCAGTCGCCATGTAAGTTTAAAAACCTACTTTCACAAGGTTATCACATTATAAATATAGTCTCTTAATCACCGCCAAAATATCTGGTGGCAACAACCTCATCTCTTAGAGACCGTTAATCTAAATGAAACTAATTATTTCTTAATTACCTATGACGACAGTGCGAACTACAATGCCTATTCCACAGTTACATTTGTAAGTGATAAACTTGACGACCCCCAGATAAAGAATTCGTCAGAATCTAAGGGTGTTACCACACCAGTCGATCGATGGTAGAATGGATTAGTCGACGTCGATCGACAGTTTCTACCAGACCAATCGACCTATTGTCGATAGATGGTAGAATGCGTCTTCTTGTGAATACATTTCGAAAGAAATTGATGGCATGTAGCCGGGGTTAATCGATCAACGTCGACCGATGCCATCGACCGGTAATCGATCGATCGCCGGTAGCCGTCGATCAATTAAAGCTACCACACCAATCGATCAACGATTGATCGATTGGTGTAGTAACACCCTAATACGTAAATTGTCGCAAGACTTGTCTATTGAAGATCGCGACAGCAGTGATGGCATCGTGATTTTGCATTGTGCCGAGCACGGCCAAGTTCCTATGCACATTTTTAGGAGTTGGTTTCTTGCAATTCAACCTGAGGTCGTCAGCTTAACCGGTCTTTTCTGGGGTGACTACCTCCAGCCAGGACTAACGGGCATGCGAAGAATTAGAATAGGTATCTGCCGTGGCCACGAGACCTAATCACATAAGAACTAAAGTACGAAATCCTGCATCGCGCAAGACAGTTCTCCACGCGATTTGAACGTTTAATAGACAACAGCCCGAAATCATCAATCAATCATCTATTGGGTAGTTGCCCAGATTAGAACAAAACAAGTCTGTTTGGACAATCTTCCCTTTTCAATAAGGTTTTTGCACTTTACATACCCCTAAAATATTGGTTTGGTTTGCATTATGTACAGCAGGGTGACTGGCCAGCATTCTCCATGTACAGTTCCAAAATAAAAAATAAAACCAATTAATAAAATAACAAACATTTTATTTACAATATAATTAATATTATTACTACTAAAAATAAATAGAAGACGAATGAAGCAGTCACAGATCTTTATGAATATTTCTGTAACTCTTGATAATAGGATGTGTTAATGTTATCAACTACATTTACAATGAAAAAAAAAAAATGGCTTATTTATTCTTTTGGCTTCGCACGTTTGGTGCAGCCAGTTTCAAGTTTAAAAAGTACTTCATTTTTGATACGGCATATACCCATTTTGTTTTAAATTAGAAAGCAGATGTGACACAATCTAATGCTTTTGTAGTACTTGCCAGCAAATGTCAACAGCCTTCCCGGCAAGTTTCACTGAAGATGTCAATGCTACAATAAAATTATCAGCACCATTACAAAGATCATGCCTCTTTGATTTGATTGCAGTTGCACATTCGCTTGAGATACAAAAGTACGTCAATTTTAAATCATAATATCTGCTAGGTACTTAGACATAAATTAGCGATTAACCCTTCAGATACCGTCAATTAGAGACACAATAGTAAGACAATAGATGCGCGGCCACCGGTGGTCGCTTGGGGATTCATGAATTTAATAACCATTGCACTTCACTCAAAAATTCCCACCAAAAATTCCAACTTCAGTGTTATGTTAAATCTCTAATGATATTAACTCTTCAATCGTGATAATTAGAGACACAATAGAAAGACAATGGCTGCGCGAACGCCGGCGTTCGCTCGAGTTTTAATGAATTAAAACAAGTTTTTATCATAGATGTCCAGTTTCTGGAGTGGCAGCTTATATTTTGAAGGGAATGCATCATTTTTGTCTAACATTACAAAAGGCTTACTAATCAGTAGAAGAAAGTGAATAATTGCATCTTTGGCAAATCAATTACTAGCTATCCAGACATATAAGTGACTGATAATGTTAACTTACAAATAATAAAATGCATTCCACACGATCATTCATACAACACAATCAACTCTTTCGTTACTGGCTGAAAATAAATTAACAGTAACAGTATTTTTTTTCCTACTTTTTATTTCTCACTATGCAGGTTTAATGTCAAATGACTTAATTATAAATGATTAAATTAATCTATATTTCTCACATAATTCTATTTAAATTATTCACTATCAATTTCTCGATACATTGTTAGAAGATGGCATTATTGAATACTGGTATTGCTTAACTCAAGCATGATATAATTCAGTCAGCATATTGTAGGTGGCCAGTAACACGGCCACAGGCCCGTGTGTACCTTCCCGACTGCCTACAATTTTGACTATAACATGACTTAACTCCATAATCATCACAAGACATGATGAAGATAGATGCATTCTCGCATATCATTGATTCTCCTCCCAATTTACATAAAAGTTGCTTAATACCTTCTCTTTCTTTTTCCACATCTCAATTCTTTCTAGTCTATGGGTACATGTCTATTTCACATGTCACCATAGCATGACAGGTTGTTTAATCTGGCTATCAATTTTGCTAGAAAAGTTAAGCAAGCTGCCCCAAACCACCTTACTGGCAGTGGCATTTGTTATACAGTCTAAAATGAATAACTTAAATAGAACTTAGAAAAGAAATATTAGTTAGGTACAGAGGGCCGCCCAGTTTCATAGCACATTACTTAGATGTTGAATCCCATCTTCCTCATGCAAGCTTTGTGTTCCTCGATCAGGGGGCCGCAGTTCTCTTCACCATTTTCAATTATGCTGGAATTGGAAAAGAAGAAATTTTTTATTACTATAATTCATTAAACCTCAAGCAAATGCCAGTATTTGCAGTCTTATTGTCTTTTTATTATGTTTTTAATTATGGTATTTGAAAGATTAAGTGAAGACTAGAAGGTTTTTAACCCTTCAGATACCGTCAATTAGAGACACAATAGTAAGACAATAGATGCGCGGCCACAGGTGGTCTCTTGGGGATTCATGAATTAAAGGAAACAGCTAATATTATTTTACTAGTTGACTATAAGGAAAGACAATGTCATTTTCCTTCACTATAAAATTTCTTTGAATGCTCTGTTCTCAGCAGTGACAGGTTTGATTTAAAAAATCCTTTTTGTGTTTTGGACAGAACAGCCCATTTATCATAGAAAGATATTACAGGCTATAGAATAAAATAAACTTTATCGTATGTACACCAAAATAGTAACAATTTCTCAGATCACACACACATCACTCACAGTAGCAGGATAACATTTCGTAAATCTTTAATCAAATAGTTTAAAAATTCAGTGCCTTCATGCGGAGTCAACCATTTCATAGCAAGCCAGATAACAATTAGATCCTAAAAAATCTGGATATTTTACTCGAAAATAACGATAACCTTGGCATCAAGTTGATGAATTTCTAGCCAGATATATAGAACAATATATCAGGCATCCTTTCGTTGCCTTATATCACGTGCATTTTTCTAGGAATACCACTGTTGCGTAATAATAAAAATAGTTTTGTTCATAACCTTACCATGCGTCTCGCGCTCGCTTAGTTTCCGGGCAAGCACAGCATGGCTTTAGCTTGGGTTTTTCTGCATTCGCCGGTGCAGGCGCCTCCGCTACTTTCACGTCCACAGCTTTAGCACTTGCATTACCCATTTTGTTGTAAATTAGAAGCCGAAAATGATTAAAATGCAATTACAGATTACTCTTGCACACTCCTTGTTCGACCTTTGATGACAGATGTCAAAATATCGCAAGGTCGTTATTGTCAAAATATTTTCCCGACATTCTTTGCGTTTACGAATTTAGATTCAATAAAATAAATTGATAATGATGAGCTTATAAAACCATTTCATTAAACGAAAAATATTTCCAATTAACCTTATTAATCGAAATTTTTTTTTGTCCACACTAACAGGAAAAAAAAACAAACAAAAAAAAAAAAACACAATGGCACATGACACTTGGTGAATTGTTTGACTTGCTTCATAAATAGTAATTGCGACTACGATTGAAGCCTCGTCGTTTGATTTTGGGGTGAGCAGATTTCAAAGGGTGCATGCTTATTGAGAACACACCAACTGACATTGGCCTTTTGGAAGTGGAATACGAGGTGTTCCGAAAGTGAATTCAATGAGAATAAAGCTTTCAGACACTACAGTCACACAAGTAGATCTGTAATATGAAATCTGGGAAATTAACTCTGGAATTAGCAGTAAACTAAATCAAAAACAATTTTTAGCTACAAACTTTAATCTGACAAGCAAAACCTTTAAATAATTATGCAAACAAATCCTTTCTTCTTGGATAAAATCTTCTTAAATAAAAAAAATAAAACAAAACTGAACAACCTGCCACCTGCCCGAGATGGGTAATGTAAACTAAACCTTATGAAGTTAAACACATACATATACAAATTAATTAAATCTCATAATCACACTTTAAAACCAGATTGATCATAATCAGAAGTTCATGATTAAAACATTAAAGTACATTTTATGATCTTAAAAAAGTATCATAGAGTAAGCAGGATGATACATAACTCCTTGGTAGAAAGATAAAAAAGACAAAATGGCGGGTTCCATTTAGTAGTTTCTCAATGGTTATGTATCAAAACGTTACCTATAACTATGTAAAATATACCTAATCTAAAACAAAAAGCATTCACATTAAATTAGCATGTTAATACGGTTAAAATCAAAAATGCAGTAAAAAAAACTTAAATTCATAATCACAAACACATAATGATTGGGTGATACATGTTAAAATGTTAACTGATTAAAATGCAGCTGGGTGACGCTTGATATAACGTACTAAAATAGTCACCTAGATCACTAACTGATCGCTGAATGGTTTACAAATTAGTCTTATTTAAACTCAAGTCAATTTTAACTGTCCAAATTGTTTTAGCCGATTGTGCGGAAAATGAACTATTAATAATAGATTTTCGTATCTAAACTGAAAAATATCACTTCGATTAGCCATTTTAAGGTAAAATATCGGTCTGTTAAGAAAATTAAGTATCAAGAAGTGAGATTTTTCAATTTGGACCCTGTCAGCGTCCTTGAAAATCATATTTCACAAAATATGGAATTAGAAGGAACGCACGCATGATTCTGGACACATTTCCCTAAGCACAAATTAATCAAATGTTAAAAGCCCAATATGATAATCAAAATAGTCTGAATAATACTGTACTTAAAACTATGTAAATGATGGTTAAAAAATAAAACATGCTCTCCTTATACAACGATTAAAATTTTTATAAAAACGTAACTTAAATCTAAAATTCTGCGGCCATTTTGACCCGTTTACTTCAACAATTGTCTATGGAGATCTAATCGTCGTATGCTTTTAGCTATCGTAAAAAACTTTATAAAAAAAAACAACTTACAAATCTATTATTTGATAAAAATCTTTAAAAAATCAACGAGATATAGAACAAGCTCATCGCAATCAATTTTAGAACAAAGGTAGTTCTAATATCATATAAATTCAGGAACTCATGAAAATTGTTATAGTTTTCTATAAGTGCATCAGTCTTTAATGTATAGTCTCTACCTTTAGTATATTGCATTGAGGTTCTAATGACGAATATTTAATATTCTACTGAAGAATTACTTTCTTAATATTAGTACTTTAAATAATATTTTGTACTCTTCGAATCAGTCTCAAGAGTGTTTCTATATTCAGTCTTTCAAAGCTACGTGTGGTTAGACATACCATTTAAATAAATCATTTAGTTTTGCTTATCTTATAACACATTCTTTTGAGCAGATAGCAATAGCCTTAAAACTTACAACATACAAATCAGGATACTGTTCATTTTTTTAATCCATCACATTTATATAAAATTGATATTTTAATAACATGCGATTCTAGATATGCCCTTGTTGTAGCTTCATAATGTACCACAGTATACGTAGCTTTATTTAAATATGTAGCTGGTCTACCATTTGTCTTGAGTGAGGGTCGCGTAATGAGAAGGTGACCCCACTATCTTGCGTTCAGCACCGCCTGAAGAACCTTGGTAGTTCGCCTTCTGGGATTTGAGATCTGGAAAAATAATACGCACAAAACGTTTTTGAAACTCTTTCATTATTGCGTACAGCTAAGGAGTGGAATTCCCTGCCAGGGGTTGACGTTTTCTGATATTATATAATGTATATTGTCATGGCCAGATCATAGAAATTGATCACTTTATAATATGGCCAAGTATAACTGGCCAGATCGAGTTTGATGATATTTCAATCTTCGTTTGGCCTACTTTTAGTATCATTGAAATCCTACATGAATGATATGGCCAAACCAGATCTGGCTAGTCTTGTAGTTGGCCATATCATGAACTGATCAATTTTAAGATCTGATAGATGGTCTAGGGAAGATATATTAAGTATAGTGGACAAGCGTGTGCGTAAAAATAGGTGAATTCTCTATTCCTTTGCTCCGATGGGAACCGTCCCATGGGGACCGACACTCGCTGAGAGATCAGGTGCAGAACCAACGGTTTTACGTGCTTCCCGAGGGTATCACACTGACTAACTCCAAAACACCTGGCACTCTGGCAACTATAGCTGAGTACCTAATTCATTACTGAAAAACCCTAGTACCACTTTTTGCCAAACTAAGGACCCAAAGAGGACTACGAGACAGATAATAGTAGGCTTGAAACGTTATAGTTACCTGCTATCAATAGCAGCATCTTCCTGCGGGCTCCGAAGGCGGTGACGCCGATCTCGATGAGATCCGCTTCGTTCAGCGACGTGAACGTAGACATGTCTAACTCGTGTTTCTTGAACAAATCTAGAATAATTTTTTTTTTTTTTACTTCTTTTCGTTCTGGATGAGGCTCAGAGGGTTTTCCGTTCCTCTCGTACATTACGAAATGCTAACACTCGTATAATACAAATAAATCAGTGAAAATATTAAAAAATAATAGATATTTCAGTGAAAAAAATATATATATATGACGCATAACGCAGGCATGGGCCGCTTTTGGTCCGAATAAATCAATCTTCCGAAGCAAAATGTCCCTAAAATTAAAACGGCGAGTTTTCGAGCAGTGTGTCGTACCAGTTTTTACATATGGCGCCGAAACACTTGGATAAGATCCAAGACCAAGCTTAGAGATGTGGTTAAGGTTATGGCAGAAAGAAAATGGAAATGGGCGGGACACATTGCTCGAATGGATAGAGGCAGATGGACGCGGCGACTGCTCGAGTGGAGACCACGTGCCCATAAGAGACCGCCAGGGAAACCACCTACGAGATGGAAGGACGACATTGTTCGACAAGCTGGACGGGATTGGATGTCGATTGCCCAAGACCGTCAGGAGTGGAGAAGATTGGAAGAGGCTTACGTCCAAAATTGGATATGAAGAGGCTGCTATGGATGGATGGATGGATATATATATATATATATATATTTTTTTATTTTTTTTTTAATAGATTCTTGAAACTACTGAAAAAATATTTAAGTTTACGTAGGTACAACGAATGCAGTCTCTCAATGGAGTGTCGTCATTTGACCTAAATGAGATCGTCACACCTCAAATCACTCAAATACACAAAGCTTATAGCAACATGCTCTCGAGCTGTTCCTAGTTATTTTACGTACAACTGGCTTGTTTTTGATGTGTTGGCATTGGCAGTGTTTTTTTATTTCGCTACAATGGCAAAGGGTCGTGTGATGTCACTCACTGAACTCGTGAAAAGAAATTAAGTACTTATTTTAGCAAGCGCAACTTTAGTTCCATAACTTTTTGTTTGATTTGTTGTGATAATGTAATAATTGTTTCATATTTTGTTTTATTATTTTACAAAAACAAAAGCTCTTCTAGTGCAAGGGCTGACAGTGACTTGAGTTAGTCTCTCTCCTTAGGCCAAGAAGGGAGCTGCACCGAATTAAGTGAATAAATCCAGTAAGCTCTAACCTCAACATAGTGGAGGTACGCAAATGCTGATGTTCTTACCAATATACTTGTGCAGTCCAACATCCCTGAGCAGAGCAATGAGCTGCTGGTAGCGGCAGTTGTTGTTGGGAGGCGTCTGAGGCGGCGCTTGCGGCGGAGACACCACCGGCTCCGCTATGTTGGGCCGCACCAGCTCCGAGCGGTTCCACGCCTTTTCCGGCTGCGGAAAGTCATAATAATATTATAAAAATGAAAGTTTGAAGCTAGAACTACATTAGATCGACGCACACGTGTAACACGCCTGATTTGTGCATAGAACGACGTCGCGTGGCGTGGATCAAGTGCAGCTCTACAAGTCTAGTTTCAATGTAAAATGTATGGAGACCGACGCGACGTGTGAGCAATGTTGTTCTACTACCTTGAGTGTTTGTGTATGTGTTGGTTGGTTTATCACGCTCGAACGGCAGATCGGTTGTCCTGGAATAGCACATAGGACACTTTTTATCCCTAGAGTATATTCCCTTGGGATTATCTTCTACTATCATGCAGGCGAAGCCGCTGGCAGCAGCTAGTTAGAGATATGAGTGTAGAATGTCAGTTTAATGTGTCTGGTTTGCAGGTTGCGTGTATAGATGAGGATAACTGGACATTTTTGTAACACACGCTAGGGTTTGCATGATAGTTACCTATAACCTTGCAGGCATATCCTAGCGTGTATCTATGTGATAAAACTGTTCAGCTATCCTCGTCTGCTTGTTCAGCTTTGATAACTAACCCAGTATTACCTAATACTGGGTCAGTTAGTTAGTTAGTATAATTACAGCATAGGATAGGAGATTCAGATCAAAGTGACTGTTGGCGGCCCATTGAACTAGTGCGCCCAGATAACTGCCAGCAGGAAAAAGTTGCTGGAAGTCGTGCGGTATACCTCAATAGCTTCGGCACGCGGTAGCCGCCGCCCACGCTCTCACGCATGGCCTGGCACAAGATGTAGATAACTTACAGTTACAGCATCGCTGTTGTCGTTGAGGTTGATGGGCCCGGGCGACGTGTGGCTGAAGTAGTACCCCGCCCAGCGCGGCGTCGGCACGCGGTAGCCGCCGCCCACGCTCTCGCGCATGGCCTGCCACACAGACAAACATGTTACTGGAGACACTATCAGACTAATGATATGCTCTTAAGCCTCAGATATACTAGGGGACAAAATGTCCCTCAACATGACGCGCAACGCTCAGTCTTTGTGAAGAGGCAACGTTGCCCAGTGTCCCGCAACTTGCCAGCGCTTACCACGAATTCACGTGATGCGGGACATGTTGTTGAACAATTTGACAGCTTTGCGCGTCATGTTGCGAGACATTTAGTCCCCTAGTGTATTTGAGGCTTTATAAAGCAGACCATACGCTGCTCTATGAAATAAAAGTGCCATCCCATAGCAGCTCATGGCTAATCTATGCACGTGTGTGCATGTATCATGCGCGGTAGCACCAACAGCATTTTGCTGATGATTACATTCCGTCACGCACGACTGTCCCATACAGACACACTTGTGGCGATAATTACGGGAAGATTGTAAGGGTGTTGATACTACTATAATATAATTATTTATATACCTATTAACTTAGATCTTAAGAATATTTACATAACTAATATATGTGGATTTCAGTCCGAAATAAATGGATACTATCATTATTAAAGTAAAACTGGAAAAAAATAGATAATCCTGTCGTCATCGGCTCTAGCGGGCCCCTTCTTGGGGTTGTTTGACCGTAGATTCTGATATGGGAATAACTGAACGATCTCTGTAAAGTTGATGGTTGTAACTATGTGTAATTACTGAAATATTTATGGATCAAAAATTGCTTAGTTCACTATTTTATTTTGTTTTGTTTTTAACTAAACAAGAAGAAGAAGAAGAAGGTGCAAGAAGGTGCTAGGTAGCCACGAGTTTAAAAGCTCTTGCGCCTGTTAAAATGTGGGGAGCAAAGTGACGTCTTGAACATTGCTTGCGTATTGGTAACGCAGAATTGGACTTTCTTATTGCAGACCACGGAGTAAGTTGCAGACCCAGTCTTAGACAGACGTGTTTCGCATAGACGAGTCTGTCTTGCACTTGCCTGCACAAGCCTGTCTAAGACTTTCTTGTCACAAGTGTGTGCAGGCCCTTAGTGGCCTCCACAGACTTACCTATATCTACATTGATTGGCCTCCTTCATTATGAAATTACACGTTAGCCTACGCCCTGTGGAATTGTTCGAAAGTGTCGAAGAGCAGAAATAATTATATTATGTATCAATCTGGAAAATATCATATTTTGATTCATTTTAATTTGTATATAGTGATTTTAATCTTGTTTTAAATTTCACATTAATTTCAATTTTAATCTTAATTAAATTTAGATTAAAACAAGAGCAAATTCTTGTTTTAATTTTCTCGTAGCCCGTAGTTTTTACTTTTATGAGGGTACACTAACTGGACCTTTTATATGTTTCAGTACCTACAATTGTTGGTTGGCCAATAAAATAAATAAATAAATAAAACACACCTCAGTTAAAAGGTTTAGGTGTTACCTAAAAATCAATTTGATAAGGCTTTACTGCCGAAAAATGTCCTATTTTAAGTACAATTACAAAGCGATAACATAATCACAAGTCCTTGATGTAACCATGTTATGTTACTTCACATCCTGTGTAAATTAACTCTCAAATTCTTTATTCCAAACACTTCAAGACCTTGATATTGACAGCACCTGATAGTACCTTAAATGCATAATGCATGCAGGTGGAAGGTAAATGCTGTATTACTACCATTAAGTTGTAACCTTAACATCATTGGTGATATGCATGATGGCATGCAATGCATGCATTTGATTCATTAGTGAACCTTGGATGCTAAGGACTTTGTAATAAAATAATTTGGAAGGGCCAATAACGAGGATTTTTTCCTTATGCGATTGCCAAAATCGATGTTGTAAAACATTAACGCTTGCCAAAAAAAAATAAATGAAAGTATGTACATTGTACAACACTCTAACTTTGCCAAATATATTAACGGTACTGATAAAGCAGTGGTTGAGCGATTTTGTTGCGCTGTGTCGTGAGTTCGATTCTTTGGTGTGTTATAAAAAAAAAAATACGAACGATGCGCCCTATGATTTTTGAAAATCCAATCAAATAGTCTTTATTTATACAATACTGGACTTGAATGAATAAGAGAATTCCTCAGTTACAAATTGCAAACGTCGGGGCCCCTGTAGTCCAAACCCTTTGGACCGGGAACCCCTGTATCCCGAGGGGCCAATGTAGCCTGGGGGCCCTGTAGCCCGGGGCCCTGATACGGCGTTATGTACGCCCCTAGTTAGTTACCTTGCTAGCTTCAGCTTTCATCTTGCGGTACTCGGACAACGGCGACAATTTATTGAGGGTCTCCAAAGTCTTCTTCTCACAGCCCACAGCGCGGCGATCAGAAATTGGTAAATCTGATATTATACTCGCTAATTCTGGAAACAATTTAGAGTTCAGTTTTCTCTTATTAAAAAACTGGTAAGTTTCTGTATTACTTAATTCGTAATAAAAAATAATAATACTATTATTATATTATTATTATTAAACCACAAGTCTATCTACTTGTGATTCAGAAAATTATTAACTTGCTAGCTTCCGCTAGTAGCCTCGGCCACGTGATAGTACAAAATTATCCTAATAGTACATTATGATGTAAGTGTGTAATGTTAGTGTTTACAGTCGAGGCGGTATTTAGACCCGAGCTGTAGCGATTGTCCGAGAACGGTAATCATTACTTACTCACGTGTATCATACGACGTTTTTCAATACACTTGTGAAGAAAATAACAGTAACTAGTAAATTTTTGTGTGGCACGGCGGTAAAAATCTGTTTTCATTATATGCGCGACTCCGCGCGCATAATTTTTTTTTACTTCTAGGTGTAGCCTAAGGTATAGTTAGTGATCATACTGCCTAGTCTTACGTTTATGTTTTTTGTGTGAAAAGTATTTACTATAATGTCTTTCGTAGTGACAACGGAATACGCATGTATACTATTTACTGTCTTTTCATCCCGGGGTTATGTTCCCTTGGGATAATTTTCTACTGTCACGTAGGCAAAGCCACTGGCATCAGCCGATTCTTGATAAGCTGTGATTAAGTCAAATAACAAGTTAAACAATCTCCAAATAAGTAGGTATTGACTAATTTAGCTACATATTTAACACGCAATGCCTAATTTAGTTGCATATGCACATCCTTCTTCAAGTAATTCTTCTATCTGTAAGATCATGTAGACGCCAACGTACCTTGTTGTGAGCGATCAGCATCAATGGAGGGCGCGGGGCTGTAGCTGCTGTGGTTCTTGCTGATGGAAGACACCAACGTACCTTGTTGTGAGCGCTCAGCATCAATGGAGGGCGCGGGGCTGTGGCTGCTGTGGTTGCTGTGACTGCTGTGGTTGCTGTGGCTACTGTGGTTGCTGTGGTTCTTGTTGATGGGAGACACCAACGTACCTTGTTGTGAGCGCTCAGCATCAATGGAGGGCGCGGGGCTGTGGCTGCTGTGGTTGCTGTGGTTCTTGCTGATGGGAGATGCCAACGTACCTTGTTGTGAGCGCTCAGCATCAATGGAGGGCGCGGGGCTGTGGCTGCTGTGGTTGCTGTGGTTCTTGCTGATGGGAGATGCCAACGTACCTTGTTGTGAGCGCTCAGCATCAATGGAGGGCGCGGGGCTGTGGCTGCTGTGGTTGCTGTGGTTCTTGCTGATGGGAGACGCCAACGTACCTTGTTGTGAGCGCTCAGCAACAATGGAGGGCGCGGGGCTGTGGCTGCTGTGGTTGCTGTGACTGCTGTGGTTGCTGTGGCTACTGTGGTTGCTGTGGTTCTTGTTGATGGGAGACACCAACGTACCTTGTTGTGAGCGCTCAGCATCAATGGAGGGCGCGGGGCTGTGGCTGCTGTGGTTGCTGTGACTGCTGTGGTTGCTGTGGCTACTGTGGTTGCTGTGGTTCTTGTTGATGGGAGACACCAACGTACCTTGTTGTGAGCGCTCAGCATCAATGGAGGGCGCGGGGCTGTGGCTGCTGTGGTTGCTGTGGTTCTTGCTGATGGGAGATGCCAACGTACCTTGTTGTGAGCGCTCAGCATCAATGGAGGGCGCGGGGCTGTGGCTGCTGTGGTTGCTGTGGTTCTTGCTGATGGGAGACGCCAACGTACCTTGTTGTGAGCGCTCAGCAACAATGGAGGGCGCGGGGCTGTGGCTGCTGTGGTTGCTGTGACTGCTGTGGTTGCTGTGGCTACTGTGGTTGCTGTGGTTCTTGTTGATGGGAGACACCAACGTACCTTGTTGTGAGCGCTCAGCATCAATGGAGGGCGCGGGGCTGTGGCTGCTGTGGTTGCTGTGACTGCTGTGGTTGCTGTGGCTACTGTGGTTGCTGTGGTTCTTGTTGATGGGAGACACCAACGTACCTTGTTGTGAGCGCTCAGCATCAATGGAGGGCGCGGGGCTGTGGCTGCTGTGGTTGCTGTGACTGCTGTGGTTGCTGTGGCTACTGTGGTTGCTGTGGTTCTTGCTGATAGGAGATACTGATGGAGACACCACGTTGCTGCCGTCACCGCCACCTTCACAATTATAATAAATACAGGTTTATTTGTAAAACACTGGGAGCCTTTTAGAACTATTTTACTAACATCATAAACAACAACTTTTATTCTATGGCTTTTAAAAATTTATCATATTTTAGTTCATCAGATTTTCACACACAACTTGGACGTTCTAAATACTACGAAATCTATGCGAAGCAAGCGATAGTACAATAGCGGAGTGGAGCGGGGTCTGTGCGCGGGACGCGTAGGTGAGTACAGCGAAATAAAGAGTTGAAGTAGGTTATGGGTGAAATAGGTGAAATCTTAAAGGTTTTTTTTTGGTAAATGAATTATGTTTGGAATGAATTAAGTCACATAACAAAAGCTGTTCTTTTTGATGTTAGTAATACAGGTCTGCAAGGTAATTATACAAATAACCCTGAATATTAAAAAATTATATGAAACATAATATAAAATAATTATTAAAAAAAAGTGTTACTCCAACCCTGAGTAATATGGGATAAGAGCAGAAAGAAGAAGATACATGAAACTTAATAATATTGGAAGAATGTTGTATTCCAGTACTCAACCGTAAATATGAAGTTTTTTTTTTATTGTGGATAGGCTCGCGTTTGACCACAATCTCACCTGATGGTAAGCGATGATGTAGCCAACGATGGAACACGTTTGCCTGGAAGCAATCTATTCACTCTAAGTTAGTAGTTTTATTAATTAATTTATTTATTGATGCTATAGGTTGCTTGTCGACCCACTACATAATATAAAACAAAGTCGCTTTTTCGGTCCCTATATCCCTATGTGCACTTAAATCTTTAAAACTACGCAACGGATTTTGATGCGGTATTTTTTTAATAGATAGAGTGATTCAAGAGCAAGGTTTATGTGTATAATATTGCACCTGAGCGAAGTCGGGGCGGGTCGCTAGTTGAATATAAAGTAACTTTACCAGAAATGTTTTGCGTGTCCAGCGACACGGAGCTGCCGGTGAAGTTGCTCTGGTAGCCGCTGCTCGCTTGAGAACTCGAGTTTAGGATCTGGCTCAGCGTTGTCTGTCAAAAATAGGCAAAATAAAGTGGTTTTAGAAGTGAATATAACAACAAGTATTTACTTATTAAAACTTCGCAACACAAAGGTACAAAGGCGGATGTAATGCTTCAGGCATTTTCTACTAGTTAACCAAAGGTGGTGAAAAGAGAACCAGTAACTGAATCGATTCCAACCATTTTTACACTTTGTTTTTTTTTTATCTAAATATTTAAAAAGATCACTAGATTGACAACACAAGTCCCTGACGGTCATAGTGGGTATTAGGAACCAGCGCACAGCTGGATGTGGGAGCAAAACCACTCCGCAGTCGTTCGGATGTCCTGGTGACCATGTATTTGTACGGACAACCAGGTAAACTAACAAACTTAGAACTTTGACATTTTTCATGATACCTACTAACAGTTTTGAAAGTACATAGATTCTTTGAACAAAAATACTAGACCCGTATTTCGGTTCTCGTATATACTTAAACTAATGTTATATAAACCTAAGTTTGTTTCTTTGTGTGTCTGTATGCTAAATACGAGTTTTCTTTCTTTCTTTCTTTCATGAGGGATCATCTTCAAGAAGAACTGCAGGTGGATACTTACGTGCCTGCCTTCAGCTTGTATCTGCTGGTATGCGTTCTGCAGCATCATAGGCTGAGGCAGCCCCACCATTTCAGCGCCGTTCGTCATGGCTGCAGAGAAAACACATGTTATTTGTAACCGCCCTTAATTTAATGCACAGGTTTAGTAAGCAACCAGCCCCCCTAGCCAAGTCGCTAATTTGTAATAGTTAACGCTAGTAGAAAGCTCCAAATGTACGGGAATGACGCTCAGTCACGTGGTCCGAACAAAAGAATTGGCGGCAAGGTCAACTAGAAGCGTTCGACGCAAGCGAAACGGTTGTAACTTGGCTAAGGGGGCAGGGTTGGTCGAGAAACATGCACAGGTTTATAGAATGCGACCTTTTCCTAATATCCCTGCGTAGGTACCCGACAATTAAACAAGGAATTGCTTTTCATTACTAGGTCATTGCAACGGATCACGATACATGTCGATTCCAGACAGCTTTAAATCTTTATTTCCGTTTTTGAAATTAAGAATGTCAATAAATGTTGGTGGGTCACTGACTGTTATTCTACAGTTATCTGGCATCAAACTTAAAAGAGTCACCGTGGTCCCGGAACGCAAAGGGTGAATCAGAAATTAATTTTTGGTTGAGTAGGTAATCATCCAACGATTTCTTCGGGTCTAGAGCGGAGCGAGAAGGCGTGACAGACTTCAACTGACTAAAACCCATTCCTATGTTCCTACATTGTCTTGCGTTCTTGAACCTTGGGTTTTCCTTTCAGAAGCAAACCCATAGCCCCAGTAGGCTGCTACCCTGCTGGGCCGCTACGGTTTTGCTGACATGTCTTTGAGGCGCGCGTGGAACACTACGCGCCGACTCGGGCTCGACCCGAAGGGTTGCCGGACGGCTGCTAGGTGACCTACCTATTGATCGCTGTCCTCAAGCCCGCACGCTTAAGGTGTAGGTGAAACATAGGTGGGTTTTCTTCAGTAAAAGACACTTCCTCTCGCCCACCAGGGAGACTTAGTAAGCGCACACATGCAATACATTTTCGAACCAAATCCTGGTAATTTAGTCCATCTATCAAGAATTCAATACAGTCTCTAACATTTATAAGTAACATTCCTGTATACTCACGGTTCCACGATCCACCTTGATTCTTGTACATAACCGAATTCGGATTGGGAAGCAAATTAGGATAATGGAACTGTCCACTCCTGGGCTGAGGAGATGGCACCATCCAGGAGTTAGGATACACCGGCGGGGTCAACGCAACGGGCGAAAGTGGGCTCGGGTATCCACCTGGTGTTGGCGGGTTATGGCCATACATTGGGGAACCAAGGTTTGCGAAGGTAGCCAATTCTGAAAGCTGTAAATTGTATGGGGAACAAGGAGAGTTCGCGATGTTGGCGGCGTGTGTGGGCGAGAATGGGTTGAAGACGCCAAAGTTGGGCATGGTGTTGGCAGATATGGCGGGGATGTTGTAGGACTCGGGGATCTCGGCCGTGATCACGGGCTCTTTGTCTGCCAGCAGCTCGCGGCGGGCTTCGTAGATGTCGCCTGAAGACATAATTAAAAAAAAATACATTGAAAAAGGTGGCCCCACACCAGGAATAAAGCGTAAACTACATTAGACCGTAGCACACGTGGGCCACGCCTGATTTGTATAGTACGTACAATCGCATCGCGTAGCGTGGTTCTACGAGTAATGTAGCTTAGTCTAGTTGCCATACAAAACTTATAGAGACCGACGCACCCGGATCGGCGACGCGTACGTGGCTCTCGTATGCGCAACTCCTGTATCTTGGGTGTGTTCACCAATATGTAAACTCACATACACAAGACACCCGACATCTGCCCAAGTTATCAGCGAATGAGGCCCAAGTGATCAGATCGTCACACCACCTGCACCGCAGTCCACCTCCCTGTTGCACATAGGGTCTTAGGCTACTACCATAGACTGTTTTATCCGGAGAAGTGTTCTTTTGAGCTTTTTTTTTTATTTTTATGCGGGCGAAGCCGCTTACAGCAGCTTGTCTACACTAATATGGTAAAGAGGTGAAGTTGTTTTTTTATTTTTTAGCATTTCCTTCTTACCTGCGCACCGCTCGATGCCCTTGACGACGACGGAGGTGATGCCTTGCTTGGGCTTGCGTCGTATATTGATGTACACGTTGTACTTGTGCATCAGTTTCGTTGCCAACTCGTTTTCAATGCGACAACCTTCGTCGGAGACGTCGAAGATCACTACGAGGGGTAGGCTGCCCTGTTGGGATAAAAAAAATGAAATAAGATCAAATGGGGTTTTTTTAGTTGAGAAATCATGCAATGACTTTTCCCGTTCTAGGGCGAAGCGGGAGGTCGTGTAAGACTTTTACTGACTAAAACCCACTCCTATGTTCGTTCTTTGAATTTGTATTATTTATTTTACTTTTAAGTTTGTATTTAAATATTTTTTTATACTTGTTTGTTCATTGAATACCAAATAACCAAATTGTCTTTCTTTCGTTGCCTTGCGTTCCATGATCCCGCATTTTCCTTTCAGCAACGAATCCACAGCCCCAGAAGGCTTTGACCTTGCTAGCAAACTGCCAGCAAAACCTACGATTTGCTGACATCTCCTTGAGGCGCGCGTGGTACATCAGGCGCCGTTGATGACTTGGGCTCGGTGAGAAAAGTGGTGCATCAGGGATATCTCCAGGGACATCTGCACTTGGAATTGTGACTGAAAGAATGATGCTTGTACCACTTACCACCAACTGCTGCCTAGCCGCATACACATCCTTGATGTTGCCAGTAATGGTGACGCAGCTCTTCTTGATGACCGGTATGTTGGGGTCGTCAGCATCAGGGAACATGATCTGAGTGTTGGTGCCCTTCATGATCACTTTCAGCTGCTCAGCGCCCCGACCCACCACCACAGAGTGGTGCATCGGGGATATCTCCAGGGACATCTGCACTTGGGTTTGTGACTGAAAACGTGGAATAGATATTAGTGTTTCATTCGACCAAAATAAAAAAAATTTTATAGTATTATAGGTTCGCGTTTGACCACTGATGGTAAGCGATGATAAAGCACGCTTGAAGAATTAACTATTCTAAATTTCTAACTAGAAGTAACCTATTCATACTTAGCTTTTAGGCTTCTAGGTTGTAGCTATCAGGAAACACAGACTTCGGCAGAGATTTCCATCCAAACTAAACGCTTGACGAATCCATAAATAACAATCTAGTTTCTTTCGACGCTATGTGTTTTGATGCTATACAAAAAGAAACAGGCGTCCACAAATTCTTTCATAAAATTGGTGTTTGAGACAACAGTAGGTGTTTCTATTAATGTAAAAGCCTTATAACTAGTCCTATATTCATGAAACTCCTGTAAGCCAGAATCTATTGTGAGCGTAAAACTAGCCAGTGAAACTTGACGAGACCTTGAGACCTTGAAACAAATCCTTACTATTAATATTATAAAAGTGAGTTTGTTTGTTACGTCTTTACGCCTAAATGGCAAAACCGATTTTGATGAAACTTGGTACACGGATAGACCATGTCCTGGAATAGCACATAGGATACTTTTATCCCAGAAGGATGTTCCCTTGGGATAATTTTCTGCTATCACGCGAGCGAAGCCGCTGGGAGCAGCTAGTTCATTATATTTCAAACGGGCAAAGACATTATTGTTATCAGCACTCTTCAGCAGTACTTTGCTGGTCTGGCCTCTTCAGTTGCACGCTAATCAAATTCAATTCAATTTCAATTTTTCAATTTATTCACGAACAATTTACATTGTGTTTGAAATTACTTAAAACTACATTAAAATACAAATATAAATACAATTCATTTTAAAACATAACAACAAACGTCAATAAAAAATAAATTCATACCCACACCACTACTACCTAACATTACTAATGTCATATACATCAATTTATATCCTACAATACTTTAAATTGTTGACATGTCATCGTCCACCGAGTAGACACATTTCTCCAAAAGGAAAGCTTTGAGCCTTGACTCTCTCACTTGAATCGTCTCAATTCATAGCAATTTTAATCCAGCTAGTCGTACCACGATGCATCAGCGCGAGCGGTACATGGCCGCGTGGTGGACATCCCAACTACGAGTATAAACGTTTTGGGAACACTTTTATCTCACGTACCTACAGCTGAGGAGTGGAATTCCCTACCGGAGCCAACTCCGCAGGTTATCGGTTATAGCTATACTAGCTATCAAGAAACGCCAATGTTGCCTGATAGCTATAACCTAAGGGTCTTTAACTAAAGAGTACCTAAATGGATTACTTCTAGGTAAGCGTGCTCCATAGTCGACCACATTGTCGCTTACCATCAAGTGAGATAGCCGTTGAAAAAAAATGGCTAACATGCGTGAAGCCCGTCGCTCTACCTACTTATCTCGTAGAAGGTACTTACTGCCAATGGTCCGCACATGTAGTTCATGAGCAGATTGGTCGCCTCCATGGTGGCCTTCACCTCCCATTGTACCCCCTTCACCACTAACAGATTGGCGTGCAGCTTCGGACGGTTGCGCAGCATCACCTGACATACAGAACTTAGGTATTAGATTACAAACACGACCTGAGAGTCTTGGTAATCCCAAATTACATACATATTATACTAAACTATAGTAACCATGCAATGGATCTTTTTTTTTTTTTTTTTTTTTAAATTGGTACTTTTATAACGCACAGCGTATGTCTGTTCCATCATACCCTTCTAAGACAATTATTATATAACAAACGAGATCCATAAAGTCGATCAACTTTGTCGCATCATCGGAAGTCGGCTTATTTAAAATGCAGCTTTGTAAGTTACAAAATGTAACCGTAGCCGAAACTACCGGATATCCGACATTTTTTTTTTTTAGTTTATTTATTATACAAACTGTGCATTTGTTCAATCAATTTTATACTTTTGTATGGAGAGGCGATTTTATTTTTCGTATCCGGAAAAAATTTTGTCGCTCATTTTCGTCTATAAGAGCAAGCCCTTAAAGTTTGCGGAGATCTTACATCCTGTATACACAGAAGATAAAGGATATGCCACTTACCTGTACATTATACTGATCCTGGATATTTTGCACGTACGGCGAAGTGATGTCCGGCAGCGGCTGAGAGCTTGGTACTATTGGCAGCTCGAAACAGAATACCAGAGGAGTGAGAGCCTGGTGATCATGATAATAACAATTTTAGCATAGCATAATCAGCCTTTAAATGTGCCCACTGCTGGGACTCAGGCCTCCTCTCTAGGAGAGGAATCGTAATCCACCACGCGGACCCAGTGCGGGTTACTGAATGTCACATGTCTTCGAATTTGTGGTTCTAAGACATGTCGTTTTCTCCTCACGATGTTTTCGTTCACCGTTTTGAGAGCAGACAATTTAACAATTTCACAGAATCTTAAATCATGGGTACAATGGCGATCTTATAGTGTTTAATTCGACGTTTGTCTAGATTTATTGCCTTTGCTTGAAAACCTGAAATACATAACATAGTTTCTGCCAAGGGCAAAAACTATGCCATGCCCAAGTGAAAGTAGGTTTGGGCTTTGCCTGCCTTTTATAAGTACCCACAAATATCGTGACATTTTGAAAGTCTTCTCGATCTGAATGATCCAAGCATGGCCGCGCCAGGACGTTCCCTAGATTTCAATTTTAAAGAAAATAACAATGAGAAATGCCTCGTACAGCACGACACTCTTACATCATTCTCCTTTAGTTTAAAGTAAAGCAACAAAAGTCCCCAAAATTTCATCTGTATTTGAATGTTTGAATTGGCAAAAGAAATCTATTCACCCCTCTAAAAGTGGACGACTTTTGCCAGTGCCCATAAATTTTAAATATGTAATAGATAGCTATCATGTGCTATTTTATTAGAGATCTGAAGGTATTTTTTTATCCTTATTACGAAGAAATTCACAAACACTAAATGAACTATTCGTGACAGATATAATAATGATAAGAAATATTTTTACCAAAATGAATTCTCAACGTTGCGAAAATTGCTGCTGCAATGGCGTATGAAAGCGTCTAGACTCAATAAAGCTCTCATATATTTAACAGGCGCAATAAAAATACGAGTCTCTTAGCTCCTTCAAATACTCATGAATATCCTTAATGTTTACTTGGACTGATTACTTTTCTTAGTAATATACTTTTCTTAGTAATAGCAATAAAAATGAAAACGAATGATACTAAATTGTAGAAAAACATTGCCATTCAACGTGGCAATGCTGCCAGCCTTAGGCATATTTCCGGATGACAGCGATGTGGAGGACTACTTCGACGCCAAAGTGTATTTTGCGTCTTTGTATTATATGTACACATAGTTTGTTATTTAGGTTTAGTATAAAAGTAT
Source organism: Mythimna lalbum (assembly GCA_949319445.1). Classification (NCBI taxonomy): domain Eukaryota; kingdom Metazoa; phylum Arthropoda; class Insecta; order Lepidoptera; family Noctuidae; genus Mythimna; species Mythimna lalbum. The sequence continues at coordinate 18,767,869 of OX439362.1, read as the reverse complement.
TTATCTATAAAAAAAAGTATCGTAATAATATACGACGTTACTTTTCAAAATCTATTGACTTACCTGTAAAGATTTTGAAAAGTGACGTCACGAAAGTTGTCTTCTCTCACGCTATATCACTTATCCCCTCCCCACCAAATGCATGACGTAATTTGACGGCACCTTTTATTTGGCGCTGTGCCAAAAATGGATAGCCAATAGGGGTGCGACCATATGTCACTCATAAAGTTAGAATAAAGACAACAACCACTTACCCTAACTCTAGCTCTGGCCCGTTCCACTCGCTCCATATCGCCAGCGATGGACACCTGGTTGCTCTTCTCCACAGTGCTGGTGCGGTTTGAATCTGGGAAGTGGATGTGGCAGCCCGTTTCCTCCATCACTCGCTTTATTGTCAGCCCACCCTGAGGGATAAGAGAACACAGTGTCAGAGCTTCTTCAGTGTGGACACCAAAAAGTGTTAGATGAAAAAGAGTCAGGAACACTGGCCTCCAGCAGGGAATATAAGCTTTCGACCCACCGATTCCCGACAGAACGATTTTCGACGTCGAAAGATTCCGACGGAAAATTAGACTTGCCAGATTCTGTTTCCTGGTACTTATAACTTGGGAGTCTTTAAGTCAAGAATGCATAGGTTACTTCTAGGCAAGCGTGCTCCATTGTCAACCACATCATCGCTTTAATTTACCCTCAGGTCAAATAATGTCGCTTGAGCGCGACCCTATCAATAATAATAAAAAAATATAAAACTAAAACATCGTCAGTTTCTGTCTAGTTTTTGAAGATGACACAGATTAAAATATTCATAATGATGTAATTTCGTAGATTTTAGCTTTAAACTTATAATACAACTAGCGACCGCCCCGGCTTCGTACGAGATACTAACATCAGGCACTGAAATTAGCCTTAGGCCGTCTGTCCACCGCCGCCGTCACCGGGACGTCACCGAGAACGAGATTATTTCGGGCCGAGTTTAAGCTTAAGATGCGCTCGGGTGACGGGCGTGCGGTGGACAGACGGCTTAAGGCTACTTTCAGTGCCTGATGTTAGTATCTCCTACGAAGTAAAAATGTATGTATCGCTAAATCGGCGCCGTCATCTCGTGACGTCACAGCGGTCAAAGTCAAAGTCAAAAATATTTTATTTCACATAGGCCTACATGGGCACTTATAAAACGTCAGAAGCTAGTGCACGGTTCCAAATTGGTCGTTTCCTATGGAGAAGAACCGGCAAGAAACTCCATGGTTACTCTTTTAAAAAATGTGTTTATTACAATATTCATTGATTTATGTAAGAACAGTGTAGATCAGTCAACACTGTACACAAAAGCACAAAATTAATCATAATAAAATAAAAAAGTAAGTCGTAATAGAAAGTTATCTAAGTGTTTGTGGATTATACAGTGTTCTCACATTCACATTCCAAAAAGAGACTACATAAAAAAGCAGGAAAATTTTAAATAATTACAACTGTTAACATATTAAATTACTAACAAATTTAATGCAGTTGAAGTCTAAATAATAAAAATAAAAAAATAAAATATTGCAAAAGCAATGCGTTAAAAAAAGGAAAAATAAATATATATAAATTAAAACAAAGGTGGAGCAGTCAATAGACACAATATTAATGATTTACCAGGGGGCCACATGTGCAGAGGTAGTCATTGCCAAACAAGCGTGTCTTCGACATAGTCTTTAACCTTGTAATATGCTTTTTTGGTTAGGACACGCTTAATATGAGTTTTGAACTTTCCCTCACTAAGTTCAGTTACCACCTTTGGCAGCTTGTTGTAAAAGCGTATGCTGTTTACTAGGAATGACTTGCTGGTCTTAGCTAATCTCCATTTGGGCAATACAATTTCGTGTTTACTACGCGTATTTTTGTTGTGAATATCGCTTCTAATTTTAAAGAGTCCTAAGTTTTTACGAACATACAAAATGCATTCTAAGACATAAAGAGAAGGCAGAGTCAGGATGTCGATTTCTTTGAATTTATTTCTGAGGGACTCGCGAGGACCCATCCTATAAATAGCTCGGATAGCTCTCTTTTGCAATATGAAAATCGAGTCTACATCAGCTGCAGATCCCCACAGTAAAATGCCATAAGACATAATACTGTGGAAATAAGCATAGTAAACTAACCTAGCTGTGGCTACATCTGTCAATTGCCTTATTTTTCTAACTGCATATGCAGCTGAGCTTAATCTTCCCGAGAGAGTTCTAATATGAGCGCCCCACTGTAGTTTAGAATCGATAGTTATACCTAAGAACACAGTGTCCGCAATAACATCAAGTTTTTTGCCATCAAGAATTAGACTGACGCCAACTTGAGGAACATTCGGTAATGAAAACTTTATACATTTAGTTTTATTCGCATTTAATAGGAGATTATTAGCTGCGAACCATTTCGAAAGAACAGCCAGACTTTCGTTGACATGCAAGACATCCCCATCTTTTCTATCTACTTTAAAAATAAGAGAGGTGTCATCAGCAAATAGAATTATATCGGATAAATTAGCCATCATGTAAGGAAGGTCATTAATATAAACCAGAAAAAGGAAAGGGCCAAGAATTGAACCCTGAGGCACGCCCATCTTTACTAAAGATCCCGAGGACGTCGCCCCATTAATGGATACTTTTTGCTGCCTATAAGATAAATAGGAAAAAACAAGATCAGCAGCTCGCCCACGAATTCCGTAATGATGTAATTTACAGATCAGAGTATTATGGTCAACACAGTCAAATGCTTTAGAGAGGTCACAGAATATGCCAATAGCATCCTGGGATTTCTCCCAGGATTCCAAAATGTGACTGATGAGTTTCACTCCTGCATCCGTCGTTGACCTTCCTTTCGTGAAGCCAAACTGATGACTATGCAAAATCCTATTAGAATTAAAATGATACAACATCTGGTCGAGCATGATTTTTTCATAGATTTTACTCAACGCTGGAAGCACAGATATTGGTCAATAATTAGAGGGATCACTCTTACTACCTGATTTAAAAATTGGTTCTACTTTACTATGTTTCATTAAATCAGGGAATGTACCACTGTCTATACATTGATTGAATATGCCCGTTAAGACAGGAGCAATTGAATCAATAATATCTCCGAGAACCTTAACAGATATACCCCATAAGTCTTCAGTGTTTTTTATGTTAAGTCTTTTGAATGTTTTTATAATTGTATCAACAGAGATACGCTTAAATTCAAAGGTTGGTATATCCTTAGTGAAATATTGTTTTAAAAATGATTCAGCTAACAAAGATGAAGAAGGGAGAGATTTCGTAACTTCTATTGGGATATTAGTGAAAAAGTTTTCTAATGTCTCGGCCACTTTTGACGTATCTGAGACGATTTTGTTGTCAATTTTTAATGACAATTCATTCCGATTTCGTTGGTTTGTCTTTCCAGTTTCCTTGTTTATCACCTTCCAGACAGCTTTTATTTTATTATTAGAATTTTCGATAGGTGGTAGACAAACGGCCTTACAGGAGAAACGTTACCGGGAGCACCCGGGAAGGTTCACAAGCCCTTGGATCATTTAAGCACCTACCTGTATCTACCATCGTACCTTCGCCTCGCGGAAGATATTTTAGTGCACCCATATCAATAAAAAAGGTACAATAAACATGGCTATTTTTATATTGTACATGTTTATTACCTAAAGATCCTTACAGCAGATAATTGCTTAGCGGACGTGTTTCACAGATAATCGTAATAACATATGGATACCCGTATTTACCATAAACAACTAAGGTAGGAAATATATACTGACGCACGACGGAACAATAATTTGTTATGTGTTTAATTGTATTATTGTTATTGGGTGTCTGAGAGCACTGCTAACAGCAACAGGTATCATAATATCATGAGAAATGAGAAGTTTTATATTGAGACGTAAATAAATAAAAATAAAAGATCTTGGATCATTATTTTTTGGGATCTTTTTCGGCGCGCACTGTTCCCGTGCGCCTCAAGGAGTTGTCAGCAACAGAAGAAGCCCAGCTGGGTCGAAGCCTACTGGGGCCAGGGTTATCCGAAAGGAAGCTCGAGCCTTGGTTTGAAGGCTAGAAGGAACGGGGTGTGTTTTTAGTCAGTAAGAGTCTGACACCATCTCCCGCTCCACCCAAGGGCGGGGGCTGTCATAAGATGATTTTCGCCCTCAGTAAAAAATAAATTTTATAAAAAAAATAGGATCATTTTGTCTTGGTCTGCCAAGATCTTTTTTCTCAAGAACGCATGGAGGTATGAAGCTGAAATCAATATCAAATACTCAAGTTCGCTACCCGAAGAAACAGTAAAAAATCAAACTTCTAAGGCAATCTATTCTACAGTAATATTATAAAGAGGTAAAGTTTGTCTTATTTTGTTTTTAGGAGGTAATCTATGAATTTACCTTCTGGTCCGTTTGCTAAAATTTTTTCATCAATAGAAAGCTGCTTTATTCCTGAGTGACATAGGCCATATGTATTGCACGCGGGCAAAGCCGCCGGCAAAAGCTAGTGCAATCTAAAGATAAGGCCGTTTGTGCTACTTAAAGGCGCATATTTTAACACTCACTAGGAAATCAAAACTAAGTACATATAGGGTACTTCCCGTTGACCTAGAATTTTGAAATTTGGCATGTAGCAAGGTCTCATAGCACATACGACGCACGTACGTCACAAAAAAAACTTTTAAAATATACTGAAAAGTCTTCGGACTTATTAGGTAATTAATAAAAATATTCCACAATTATTCCACATAACGCCGTCTAGCCCCAAGTTATGTAAAGCTTGTGGTATGAATAGGTTCTGTTAAACATCTTTAGAAATATATATTTCTAAAAACATATCTACCTACTTACATAATTATAGAAAAATTACACCCAGATACAGAACAATTAATGATCGTGGTCATTACATTTGTTCTGGATAGGAATCAAGCCCACGACCTCCGGCACAGCTGTCAGGGCTACTAACCATTAGACCAACAGGCCAGTCAATTGTACTATTTACAGATAAGTTTGTACGGAACACTCAGACACAAAATATACAGGTAGCTCAGATCGGTGTGAATTTGGTCAAGAGGATTTTTTCAAAGAGGTAGGTACCTATTCCGGTTTTAGAATTAAAACCGGAATCCTATCCTAGAACCAAAAATTCGAGGACATGCGACATTCACCAACCCGCACTGGGCCCGCGTGGTGGTTTACGGCCCATTCCCTCTCCTAGAGAGGAGGCCTGAGTTCCAGCAATGGAAACATCTCGGAAGATTTTTCCGACTTGCAAAATTTTTTGCGACATAAATGGCCGTATCTTTTATTCGTTAACTTAGAATTTTGATTTATTCACAGCTTGAAGGGACCGCAGACTCGGTCAAGAGAATTGTACTCAGGTACAATTGGTTTTAATTTCAACTCGATACCTCAACGCGTTTTCGAGATTATAGAGCTTGACAGACAGACGGACGGACGGACAACAAAGTGATCCTATAAGGGTTCCATTTTTTCGTTTTGAGGTACGGAACCCTAAAAAGGCTGATTATGCTATGCCATATTAACTGGCTTTAAGTGCAGAATATGGGATTAATCTTCAGAGAATGCAACGCAATATTTCGATGAATGAAACGTTAACCACCTATTATGTTCGTCTTATCTAGCAGAAAAAGTATAAACCGGTAATGACGTCAGTAAACATTGAGTGTGTGAATTCTGCAAAAGGAAGCAAACAATTAAGGAAATTCACACGACTAATTCTAATCATATATGTGTAGGTACTCGATATATTATATGTGCTAAAATGTATAGACTGTATAAGCAAAAAGAATACTCCCAATATACATGGTATAAGGGACAGCCCTCCGCAAACTTTTAGGAAAGAAAGAAGAAAGAAAACTATTTTATTTGGCATACACACTCGTAGATACACACAATGTAGTAACAACATGTAGACACTATTTTAGGGTTTGCTCAGTAGACGAAACTTGGTTTTATTCTCTTTGACGAAACTGAACAACCGTCCACAATATTTTATTTCAGGAAACGAAAAAAAATGTCAGGCTCACCATACAAAATGATAAACTTGATTGGACAATTTGTATGGCGAGACCGATTTTTTATTTCGTTTCCGGAAAAAAAAATTGTGGAAGTTTCGTTTATTGAGCAAGCCCTTAGGTAAAGTTTGCGGAGGGCTACCCCTTAAACCTTGTATTCTATCATATTATTTAATTAACACGTCATAAAAATGTATCTCTGTATTTTTTTAGAACACTTTGTAATTAAGTATTATTTTATTTTATTGTTTCTTTCAGTTTCGTTCCAAGTTACATTCTAGTGTCCTTCTCAAATATGAAAACTGGATTTTTATTTTTTAACAAGTTTAGAAGCTTGCCCCGCTTGGGCGGAGCCCCGCCTTGTCTTCGGTTTAATCATTTGCGTGCCTCATCAGGGTGTATGTCCTGTCACTATCATCCTGTGCCACGGCACCACTCGCACTGGGACCCCGCCTTATTTACGGCATTGCAATGTAGTATCTTTTTTCTCACTACCGATAATGTTCACATCTTTAATTAGCATAGTTTCCATTCAATCTACGTTTTTTTCCTTCGATTATTTTATCAGACAAGCTTTATTTATGAGATCAAACCAATTGAACTTCATAATTACGATATTGTAATCAAGACGCATGACAAACCAGACCCGTCACGTTTTTGTGTTCACGTGAATTGAATTGCAATTATAAAAGCAATCATAATAAATAATAAATTGGGGTGTTCCCAAAACATGAAGTAAGTGAACTGCGCAGATATTCTAATGAATTGAAAACTGTGAGAAAAAAGCTGAGAGTTTTGTAAGTGTTAAAACAAAAATCTTTTTAAAAAAAAATTAAACCGACTTCAAAAAGTACAAAATAACTTTAATTTCGGAAGTCGGTGTTTCTATAATAGATACCTAATCTTGTCTCTTCGTTATTTAACTTTTCACTTTTTAGTTATGGTAGCACCACTAAAAAGTATCTACCCTTCAGCTAAACATAAATTACCTTATAGCCAGAGTGCATCTCATAACGATTCTTATAATCCCAAATACGGTTATATTACATGAATTTACCCCCTCCCCCTTTCCCCTCCCCCTTTTCTTTCAGTCAGTCATCGACTACACGTATAAACAAAGCAATTTTACTTGTTACGACTATCACACAACGCCGCCTAGTCCCAAGCTAAGCAGAGCTTGTGTTATGGGTATTTATTGATATTTATTGATTGAAGAAGTTATTTATTGACCGAATGAAGTCTTAGGACTGAAGTAGTGTTATTCATCTGGTTGTTGTTAACAATGTAATCGGTCCATCTCGTCACTAGACGAATATAACATTGCGGTTAGAACCTAGATGAAAATAATAAAAAAAAGTACTTCTTGCTCGGCCTTCGATGCGAACCCTGGACCCCACGCTTAGCATTCGCGCTTGCAACCACGAGACTAGGGAATCCAATCCCGCATCAAAGTTGTAATCCCGCATCTAAGTTCTAATTCCGCTTGCCTGCTTGGTTGAAGTAAAAAAACCGGTCAAGTGCGAGTCGGATTTTCACACCGAGAGTTTCTTATTTTACCTAGTAAGTATAGGTACCTATGTAAATAGTTCGATTCGCGAATTGAGTTTCGAAGATTTTTCAGAATATTATTTATTTAATTTTATCCTGCGACTTAGTTACTGAACGATAACATCTTGATTCAACACTTCCATTACGCTAATCAAAAAGTAGGCAGTGAATAAATTACCTCGCTAATCGTGTTAGGTAGTACGTACTAATAAATAAGTATTTAGTACGTGGTATCAAGAACGCTAGCTGAATGTTCACTGAGTGCTCAAATATTTCAGAGTGACAGCGAAACTGGTCTCGTTATACAGTGGCGTAACCAGGCGTGGGCGAAGTGGGCCTTTACCCACGGCCTCGCGCTTAAAGCAGCCTCGCGTGTGCGAGGGCCCTTTAACAACGAAGGTTTTGTTTTATAGCTTTTGCCCGCGGCTTGGAGTGGAAGGGAAAAAGCCTCGCGGACGCAGCCCAATACATTAGTCCGACCAGGTCCGCACCGCTCTTGACTCTACGGTGTACAATGCACTTTACACCGCCAGAGACAGAAACAGATGGAGAAAAACCATAAGGCAGTGGCGTGCCAGGTGCCTTTAGAGGGGGCAAGCCAAGGAATCTTAACTCATCTACCTACCCACACCACACCTAATATCCCGAAAAAATTGGCGGTATAATGCTGATTTTAATAGGTACATTTTTTTTACTGATAGATATTATTAAAATATATATTGGTACTTAAAAAAACGAAAAAGAGCCACCTATTGATATTTTTGGCAACTAGCTCACAACATTCTAGTTGACTTCAGAAAAATCCACTAGATGGCGCACAAAAGATTGTATTATCCGTCCGTAGTATTTAATAAAATTTATCATTAAATAAAATTGTTTACGAAATGTAATATTATTAGAAAATACTCACAATTTAAACAGCTAGCTTTTAGTTCTTCTTTATCACACACATAACACTTAACTTTCGAAAAAGAGAATCAAGTTTCTATTTTCGGTTTACCAAAACAGAATAAATGAAATAGCATTCAACAGCTATTGAGAATTCTGATGCATTTTCATGGCACCAGCGAAGTTATTTGAGTCATACCTGATGTATTCCAAGCATTGTTATCGTTTGAGAAAAAAATAACTGCCTATTATGTGATTTACTTTTCAGAGAAATATTCTAATTAGCAAAGTTACAAGATTATATTTATCTCTAAAACTCAAACTCTACCTAAACAATATCGATTCCGCACATAATACGCTACACACAACAAAGTTAAACGACAGAAAACTAAAAAATAACTATCAAAACAATTACGTGTTGTTAACCGATCACAGCAAATTTAAACTAATTTGTAGTTCGTACTTTAAGCGTCATAGAGGGCGCCTCCATGCGTAAAAATGGAGGTCTCTCGTAATATTCATTCATAAATTTTCCAAAGCCCAGCTTTATTTTAATACAAAAATGTTCGATGAATCTCTCATATTTTACCCACACAGACACAAAATTTGATGTTTTTATAGCAAAAAGAGAGACAGAAAAGCAAGCCTCATATGAAGCATTTGTGGTAGAAAGAGACAGGAATACATTAGTCTTCATCTCTTTCTTTTGTTAAGTGTTAGAGTGAGATCGGAGAGATTACGGTCAGATTGGCAACCTCGCTTATGGTATCGTATTTTATTAATGAATTTTTGAATTTCGCACTAAGTGGCAACTGAGCGTAACCGCGTAGGCGCGCGAAGTTTAAAGTTTAGATTTTTGTTTTATTTAATTGATTAGCCGTGATCTATGATTTAGGTGTGTGGTAGTGGTAGGTCAAGCCGGGCTTTTTGGCTTGTATTGCTCGCACGTCCCTGCCATAAGCGTTAGAGTGATAAAGCAGTTAGGTCACGACCCTCAGCATTGAGGAATAAGACGCTAGGCAGAGGCCCGCGGCTTCGCCCGGAAACATAAAATATATCCTATGTCACTCTGAAATAAAGTAGCTTTCTATCGTTGAAAAAATTATTGCAATCACCTCTTGATGAGATTACCTCCTACAAACAAAAAAATAAAAAAAACAATCTTTACCTAAAGAAAGAAAGAAAGACAGCCTACCTCTTTAAATATGCTTGCGATTGACCACTATTTCACCTAATGGTAAGCGACAATCCAATGGATTGCGAAAGTCGCTGTCTCGTTTTCGAAAGTATGAAAAAAAAAGGTTTCGCTGATACACCTTCGCCCACTTCTAAATTAGTCCACGCTACGCCTCTGTCGTTAAAAGACCTAGACCTAGACCATGACGTTTAAAAGTAAGATTGTTTTAATCTTGTTTTAGTGTGGGTAAGAGACAGAGCTATACAGGTTGTCTAGCGCCATCTCTTACTCACGCCGAAACAAGATTAAAATAATCTTACTTTGAACGTCATGGTAACCCCGCTAGGCTACATGATTATTTACTGGAACCTATTTATTTCAAGACGGTAATGATTTCACATCAACTAACTACTTGTGGCCACGAGATATATAGATAAAGTTCTCGTGTTTCGTTCTTAGAATGGCTGAAGGTAGTACATTAGTGCTACTTTATTGATTGTAGGAGGTTAAGATTGTAAGAACGCCAAGTTACAACCGTTTCTTTTGCGTCGAAAGCCTCGAGTTGGCCACGCCTCCGATTCCTTTGTTCTGACCACGTGACTGAGCGTTGTGATGACGTACCCGTACATTTGAAGTTTTTTGTTCGATAGGAATACCGCGGCTCTAGAACGCAAAAGCAAGCTGAAGGAAAACAGGTGTTAGTTAGTAACAGGTGGTAGTTAGTTAGTAAAAGTCTGACACTCACCAGTCTCACCCAGAGTGCAAGGAGAAAGAAAGGAAGGAGTTGAAGGGCAGGGTTTTTTGACAAGGTTGGGTCAGTGGTTGAGCGATTGCCTGCTGCGCTACGTGTCGCAGGTTCGATTCCCGCACGGAATAAATATTTTTGTATGGCCTACAAATAGGTGTTCTGGGTTTAAGTGACTTGTCATCTTGAGTATGTGAGCTTGTATGTTTGTGAACGAATTCACAATACAGGAAGGAAATATTTCCAGCATGGTTTACCCACGTTTTTTATTGTCCGCACCCAAAGGATAAAAACGGGACCCTATTACTAAAACTTCGTCGTCGGTCCGTCCGTCTGTCTGTCACCAGGCTGTCTGAACAGACTGAGCTGGCTGAATGTATCTCAAGAACCACGATAGCTAGACAGGTGAAATTTTCACAAACTATGTATTTCTGTTGCCGCTCTAACAACGAATACTTAAAACAAAATTAAATAAATATTTATTTAAGTGTAAAAATAATTATCCCATACAAAAAAAGCGATTTTTCCTAAGGACGTAAGACTTTCGTGCGCGAGTTCAACTCGCATTTTTTAAAACCGACTTCTAAAAAAGGAGGAGGTTCTCAATTTGGGTGTTTGTATTTTTTTTGTTTCGCGCATAACTTCGTTGCTTGCCGACCGATTTGAAAAATTATTTTATTGTTGGAAAGGGTATACTTTCCAAATGGTCCCATAGTCACCAAGTTGGGATCTGATGATGGAATCTCGGCGAAATCGAGGGAACTCCTCAAACTCAATTAAATTTTTTAGTTATGTCGGTTATTTAATATCAATAAAAAGAAACACAGGCCTTCATGAAATATAATAATTATTCTATCTCAGCTGTAAGTAGATAAAACAACATGTAATAACAACTAGGCTACCTAAATTAGTACTATAATAATTAAGACGCGATAAAAAAATATGGGGACCAAACGCGCATGCGCTACTAGTTAATTAGAGATCACAAAAAAGTTTTATAACGCCTTTGACAGGTTTAGAATTCATTAATTAATCTGTCAAAGACGACTGACTAGTACAGTAGGGTAGGGTTCTGTAGTCATAGTTGTTGGGTATAAAAAAGAGCCATTGACTTCTCCCGCTATATGGCGGAGCGAGAGGGCGTGTCAGACTTTTACTGACAACAACCCACCCGTGTTCCTTCAGGTGCCTGCCTTCAGCTGTTGGTAGGCTTGCATTTGACCACCATCTCACCTGATGGTAAGCGATGATGTAGTCGACGATGGAACACGCTTGCCTAGAAGAAACCTATTCACTTTTGACTTAAGGACCCCTAAGTTGTAGCTATCAGGAAATACAACGTTCCAGAGCCGCAGTTACCCTTTCAAACAGTCCCGCAGCCCATTTTACGGAACCCTAATTATCAGTTCTATTTTTACAGAACCCTAAAACTAAAAAAAAAAATGCAACTCACCTTTCCGATGATATGCGAATGATCTGTGTAGCTGACATCGATTTTCATCGTAACCCGGTTATTCTGAAAAATACATTGCCAATTAGTTCAATCATAATTTTATTAATCACTCGTAGGTGCGATTAATTGAACAAATGTACCTATTAATTAGTGAATGACCGCGACGCTTGATGTTTGCGACGATTCATAAACAAGATAGATTAACGTAAAAGTAGGTAGGTAAGATCGTTACATTTATCTAATAAAAGGTAAAAAAGTTGTAGTGCTTGGCTAGAGCTAGATTTTTTCGAGCTAATGTCTGGCTAAACTTATTTAAGTGGCTGTTTTAATTATTCACAAATTAGATTTAAATTAGAAATAAGTACTGTAATACAAAAATTGGTGGCACTTTAGTTCACTTTAGAATAAAATAAATTACATACCCTTGTGTCCAATAACTGAATTATTTTCTCTCGAGCCAGTTTCACATCATCAGGTCGACCAGCGACTCTTACATGTGGGTCTAAACACAAATTTACAAACATTAAATTCATATAAAAACACCAAACTACTCACTTATGTAGTCCGCACCGCTTACCAATTTCAAAAAGATCAATAAACTTATTATCACGCAATTTTTTAATAACATTATAAACTAAATCGTCACTATAATCGTCGTAAATCATTGTCACTTCATTAAATATGATTAAAATAATTAATTGATTGCTAAATATGTTATTTCATGTAACGGGCACACGCGCGAATACATTATAAAATAAAAGTTTGAAGGAGCGCGCCAGGCTGGCGCCTCTTCGCTATAGTCTATTTGGCGCCAGCCCGCCAAAATTACGACGAATGGTGCAGGTGTTCCGTTTATTTTTGAAATTTAAAAAAAAATGTGCGTTCATTTTTTTTGAGATTCTTTTTTAATATGATTCTATAGAGTTGCTATATTACCTTTTTTTGAACGAGCTCCAATTTTTAAACGAGCGGGCCAATTGATTAAAGTATTGGTTTCAGTCATTACCTGAAAAATAATTGTTTTAGCGGTGCATGTCTGGCTTTAGGTATGCGGAAAATGCAGAAGTACATTTAATATTTCCCTTACCCGGTGGAAGAATGCTTGGGCTGTTTGTGATTCATCCAAATTATCTGCAAAAGTTGGTTATTGAACAATAAATTATTGTATGTTTAATTTTAATCATATTTTTCAGAAATATTAACTTACCAGCAAGCATTGCTTCCAGACGACGTCGGTCTACACGGAATCTTTCCTGGTATACATCCTCAGCACTGTTTAACCCAAGAATCACTGCTAATTTCTGTAGGTCTTCTGCTGACGTCACAGAGTTACTTGTCCCACTTTCGGAAGCCTGTGCCGGTTATTTGCAAAGGGGTTAAAGGACAAATATAGGGCCTTGATGATAATATTATTTATATAGTTTGGGGTGTTTATCTAATAGTACGTTGGTCAATGGTGTAACAAAGGGTTCAGGTTTTCAAAATGGCGGATTTTCTGTTATATGTGGTCTATTTTTTTTCCTTAATTAACATTATAAAATGATAAAAACTTACTTCACTTAAAGTATCTTTGTCCGAATTATGTTTGAACTCCGATAAATGCGTTTTCACGGTTAAAAAGTTGGTCGATGCCATGGCTAATTGCGCAACAGATTTATATTATTAACAATATAATTGCAGTCAATTAGAGTATAAATATATCAATTAATAAATTAATAAAATAAATTTGCTAATGAACATTATAATTATTGCAATACTTAAAAATAAACCGTGGTTGTGTATACTAGAACTACTTTACGTATTGCTTGACCGAAACCGAGTGAACTGTACTTATAATATACTTAGAGGAATTTAAAATACATTTATTATAATGTGGGTACATGTATGTATGTAACGTTTAATTTAAAAAATTGTCCAGTTATCTACCCTCAAATAGTTTTTTTTGTCTATGATTCTATTACACCATTTAGAGACTAATTTTAAAACTAAGTCTTAGGTTTCTATTAATGTAAAAAATAGGACGGTGAATACCTACCTATTGATTGCCAGTATTACAGCAGAAGCTTTAAGCATCCAAGTTTTATAATTTTTTTGATCTGACATCACCACAATTGCCATAGTGAAAAACCCATGGTCAAGAAATAAATAAAAAAAACACTAGTGAAAAATTTAACAGATATTTTAAGTAGACCTACCATAATTTGTATCTATATTTTTAATTATAAAAAATAACTTTTTCGCGCAGTACATGCATTCATGCATCGTTTGCAAATTGCAACACGGAGGCCCGTCTTGAAACAACCAATAAAAATTTCTCCCGCCGCCACGCGCTGGCGTCGAGACGGCGCCAACTCGTTAATTTCTCCGCGGATTTTATTTTGCTCCTAGATTAAAATTGCAAACCAGATTTTCTGTACATCTAGCAACTAGTTTTCAATTTATTTTTTTATATCTGTAATTTTTTGCCTGTTCTACGAGCAATATTGATCTTTTTTCTTAGAACTTTTTTAATATATTTTTGTCAAATCGATAACAAGCCCTTAATTTATGTAATAAATACAATTCCAATGAGAGAAATTGACTTATACAATTAATTCATATGTACATTGGCTGCTGTTTATTATGAAATAGGTAAATAAAATAAATCACAAAACAATAAATTATCATGCTTGTGAATGAATGAAACCATTATGAAACGGAACGTTCCATAAACATTATTTTGAGCGTACGCCGCGTGAGGTCGCGCCAGTCGGGTTTCTGCGCTTGTCGGTGTTGGGTGTGCGTCCTCCTCGACTCTTTTATTCGTGTCATAGTTAATTTAAATCTGTTATTTATAAATTAAAATAGCCTTAGCTGTATTTAAATTTAAATAAGGATATAGTGTAATCTTCTATAAGTGTGTTTAATTTACGTCAAGTGTGTATTAACCGCTATTTATTTTAGTGTTTAAAAATAAGACGGTGAGTCTCAAATTGTTAATTTCTTTTATGTAACTGTCTACTCTACTCTTTAAAATAAAACTTTTGCTGCATTTCGATGATGGTTCATTGAAATACAGTAAAAGTGTACAGATTCGTATCGTTCGAAGACGAACAGCTGTTCGCTAACCAAGCGGCAAGCGTCCTCCCAACAAGGTAACAACAAGACAAACTGCATCATAATGTTGTATTGAACACGTTTTTGTAATATTCAAACTCTTTTGCACAATATAATAATAATAATAAAAAAAAATAGAAATAGTGATTTTTAAATAGTTAACTTTTTTTTTTAGTAAATCGATCAATAATATCACAGAAAAAAAATTTTTTATTCGTGATTCTCGATGTCTTCTGAGTTTCGGTTATAAAGTATGGCAGATATCATTTAATTATGTGGGTAATTAAATTACCCCAATTACCTACAGAGGTGGGTAATTGCAATATTGTAGTGCAGATTGATATTTTATAGAAAATAATATTCGTGACATTTTGTGGAATCGGTACCTAATAATATTAACGCGATTAGGCGCCTATGGTTTTTTGTTTATTTAATCTCGATAATCTTTTAAACTACCTGTCGAAATGAAAACATCTGTCTGTATGAGATAGCTAGGTTTATGACGAATAGTAGCTACTTATGGTTATATATCACCACGCTGCAACCCTCGGAAGAGGAGCAGTAAACCAAGACGGTGAAGCGCGGGTTTATAGTAGGGTTTTGAGTGATTCAGATTGGTAGTAGAATTAAAACCTTATTAAAACTATGTTTGCTCAGCTTTAAGTAAAAGTATCAAACTTTTAGAGACAATCATTTTTATTTTTAAATAATTAAACTTCGGACTAATATCATGTATAATAACAAAATAATATGGTATGTAAGTAGATACATCATGGTTTCGTATACCTACCTACTGAAATCCAAAAAAGAAAAAAAAAATTGACAAGGCATGAGCAAGACAGTCTGTCACCTGTCAAGATTTGTTTTTTAATTACCAGCCGAAAAATTATTATGGATTATAAGGGAGATTTTAAAGTAACCGTGTTTTTAATTTAAACAAAAACTATTATTACATTTTTTTTTTCTTACTACGACATTTTTGTATTGAGCTTAAACATTAATTATGGTGTTTTCAATTTTTTTTTTAATGTATTATTCAAATGTATTTTAACGCGACTTGCTAACTTTATTTGCAGTCTGTTTTGTATGATCTAGCAGAGCTACAACAGACGTTCTCGAAATGAAAATAACAAGCATTTTGTTGAAACTTGTCGTACATCAATAAAATTCCTTTAGACTAGCAACAGTGGAACTTTTTCCTATTGTAATCGTAGTCATAACCGCAATGTGTCCATTAATATATTCTAGGAAGCTATACCGGTGCGGTGACATGTAACAATTTATTTATTTGCATCCGATTAGCATTAACGTTTGTTGTTGAGACATTGTTCGGTGCCTTATGTGGACGTGCATTTGAATATAAATAATGAAAAGTGTCACACAATTGCTTTTACCCACTGACGGTTTAATCCGTTTCTAAACGGAAGGGTTACAACAAATATCACAATAAAAAACCTGTTATAAATATTTTAGAGATAATTTAAATTAACCTAATTTAATTTTGGATGAGAGTACGTTAAATCAAATTATAAACATATACTTTTAACATGTAGTCAAATACAATTATTTATGACAGTCAAACCTTTTCCCTACTCGATGCGGTTTCGTTACTTCTTGATTGATAGCCTGTTCAGAAAATCAGAACACATTTTAAAGGGTGAGTTTTATCAACGAATCTGAACGGTACGAATCTCAGCCCCTCATGAGCTAGTTCTGTCATTATTATTGTGGAATATTGAAACTGATCGTGAATATGGAAGAGACTTGCTCATTGCGTTCAGTCATTATTCAAATATGCTCTTAAGTTCCTGTTACTGCTCTGCCTCCTCCGGCCTCATCTAGTTTAAACTGACGAAAAAATTGACGTGTAAAAGTTTCTTTTTTAATCTATTTGCAAAATAAATGTCTACTATTAAAATTAAATAATTGAAACATGTATGTACTGTACAGTTACTTGACTAAAGATACACCTCTACTTAAGTGCAAATAATGTGCAATTAGTACTAATAACTTTTATTTCCCGTGTGTAATGCATCGTGATTTCATTATGCAAATAGGGTAACTAAGAAACTATAAATTAAATACGCAGCTTTATAACCTTCACACATGAAGTCGACGTCGAAGCGAAATGAAATGTGCGCCTGAGCCTTCAATGTCGTGTCTAAAACAAACAACATAAGAGCGGAAAGAAAACAAATTACGGAAGGACATGAGGAAGTGGTTTAACAGAGATAAGAAGCTGGTATTTCATTTGTTCATTTTCTTGCTGCCGCCTTTGACAATAGGCAATCAACGCGCAAAAAGCTACTAGATCCACTGAATCTTTATATTCTTCTTTGTATATAGATAAATAAAATAAATCTTAAGAAATAAAAGAAAAATATTTAAGGGTTCATTAGGGATCTGGACAAAAATCCTGAATAATTAATTGTACATGTATAGACCCTTAATCTTTCTGCCTACAATACTAATTAAATGCAAATTTTAATGTCGCAGTCATTGTCATTATTTCAATGACATAATTGGGATCAGATAATGTTAACTATTAGCCTACTAGAAGGTGTAGGGCTATGATCGCACGCAAAGCACGATCGATCCGACCTTGAACGGTTTGTTTCTGAACAGATTTGAGCGAATTAGATCCGCATTAGGTTCAGTTGTTAACAGGTCATACTCCAGGGTAGCAAAAACTGTGAGTAATTTACCGAACTGCTTCTCGATGAAGTTGTGTGATCTTTTAGTTCAGCTTCAATTTTTGAAGCTAAATGATATGGTTATTTTAACAGGTTAACGACTCTAGATTATTTTGGTCACACCTGATCCATAATTTGCAAAGAATCCTCACAGTATAAAACTTACAGGTATTTTTATGCAATATAAGAAAAGTAAAAATACTTGAAGAAATTATGAATTACTTCCCTGAAGTGAGCTATTAAATAAGTCTGCGTCAAATCGTCATATTAAATTTGCTGAAATTCATGCCTATTGAATGTTCAGCCACCGTTAGATAACGATGTCAATAAAATCCATGACACTAAGGTACGGAAAATGATACACAGAAATGCTATAAAACACATTTGCTTTACGACATAGTGCTAAACGACGATCATAGCAATAAAACGCGTAGACCTTTTGAATGGCAATCTCATGATTATGCTAAATGAAAAAGTACAGTAAATTCAGTAACAAAAGATCCCATCAATTCTTTCTTATCACCGGAAAAAGAAAGGTACATATTGATGGTCATCTTGCAGATGTCCATTTGCACAGCCCAATGGTAATTAAAGTAAGATTTTTTCGCCCGCCGACCGCGAAAGGCGTCGACTGTCCGTTACAGGCTGGCGCCAGGCAATCCGGCGCTAACTTCATGTTTAACGGTGAATTTTATTACTTGTTTAATTTGATACCTCTGAGGGTACTAATATTATCCGTTAAAGGTCCACTTAAATCCCAATTATACAGCAAACAAGTCGCCATCAGAGGTGTTTCTAAGCTGCAAGTTTACGTCAAATTAAATTAATTTGAAACCTTATCTAAGGCTGCTTAGTGGTAACTGCTGTCGTCTACGGGTGACTCAATGACGCCTGCTTTGTAATTTACATAAGTATCTGGCGAGGAAACCGAACCATTCGTTAGACGTATATTGTCAAAGTTGGAAATCCTGCTATTATTTGTAAATAAAACTGAAATTTTATTTCCTAGTCGTTTAATCGGAAGTTTATTACATCGTACTGCTATTCGAATTTGTTTTCAAATCATGCACTTTGAGATAAAATTTATTTGAGAATGCGTTTCCGTCTTGAATTTCATGATGCTCTTGCATCATTTAGCCAGTAAAATACATGAAAGAATATGTTCGAGATTATTTGCTAATACTTATGTAAATGTGTCACGGAGAGTATGCTCAACAACATTAACACTTCTGGGTCCGTGTATCTTGACATGGATACTTTCCTTCGAAATGCAACGTCATCCGTTCATTAGCAGTATTAACGCATGCTTCAACAAAGTACTCGTACCTATTGAATGTTTAAAAAACTTGTATGCAAATACTGAATGGTTGGTCTCGCACAGTAAAACTCGATAGTGTGTTATTGCGAATTAGATATCGTATTTAACTTTCTCGCCTCACTTCCATACATCAACATTAAGATCTCAATGATGTGTAAAAGAAGACTAGTTGAACTAAAAAAATAAGTTGGTTAAATGTCATGTGCATAGCGGAAAATACTGTTTGCTAAGTTAATCTAACTTGTTGGCGTCTGTCACTTTTAATTAACCGACTTCTAAAAAAGGAGGAGGTTCTCAATTCGGATGTTTGTATGTTTTTTTTTATGTTTGTTCGCGCATAACTTCGTCGCTTGCCAACCGATTTGAAAAAATATTTTTTTTTGTTGGAAAGGGTATACTTCCCAAATGGTCCCATAATCACCAAGTTGGGTTCTGATGATGGAATCTTGGCGAAATCGGCAAATTCAATTCAATTTTTTAGTGAAGTCGGTTATTTTTTTTTTATAAAAAGTTTTTTTAATTAACATATCGAATGGAATACGTGTTGAGTACAATTTGCGTAATGAGTAGGGCTGTCATCACCTGAATTGTATAGATAAAAACTTTAGATATTAAGGGCATGTGGTGGGAGAAACTTAAGTTGTTCCCCCGGAAACCAAATATATTCCATTGTTTAAAACAAAAACATCTTTTACATTTCCATTTTTGGTTGAGGCATGTTTACAGCCATTACGAATGATTTATTAAGATTAATATTCATTCTACTCTAGACTAGTACATATTCTAGGAATATCCAACGGCTGACAGTCCTAGTACTAAGCTTCTACGGCATTTTTTATTAATATAATACAAGCTTTAACTGCATATGATTTAAGTATTCGAGACAACAAACTATAGAGTATTTTTGCTGTTGTAAAATCTTTTTCACGCGGCGATTTGACAAAGTGAAGTAGTAAAGTATATTAATAAAGACTGACTCGGTTAACACTTAGGATTCCTTACAAGATGAATAACACTCTTTCTGTCAAATGAAGTTTTTATTGCTCTTTTTTCAGATCCTCAAGTCATTCCAAAGGCGCGCACCATGGCCAAAACAGAGAAATCATTTCCAAGAAACTTCACAGGTAAGAGAGGTTCGCGTGACCTAACACTTATACCTGCATATTTAAATACGTTTTTGTTGTTATTTAAAACGTTCTAAGAAGGTCCGATGTTTGATGATCGATTTCATTGAACATTTGTTATGTCATTCTGTTTTTTTTCGATACTTCTTCGGGTTCGGGGGCTAAAAGTTTTAGTAGGTTTTCCCCATTAGCATTTACTACCGGAGTTTGGAAGTTTTTGATTTGACACCCCCGTGTCTCTGAATATATGTAAAGCCGTTGGTTTTGCGCCTGATTTCTCTTTGGTCGTGTCGGATTGCCGTCCCATCAGACACGATCACATGAACAAGGAGTCGACCTCTCTAATCTCCTTTATTATTGTTAATTAAATTACGTTTTTATAACTACATAATTAAATTATCTATTAAAATCATGTGTTAATTCATTAATTGCTTAAGTACTTAAACCAAAGCAATAAATACCAACAGTCACATAAAAAGATTATATGAAAAAGCCCAAAATACCTTATTAATTCATGAATCCCCAAGCGACCACCGGTGGCCGCGCATCTATTGTCTTACTATTGTGTCTCTAATTGACGGTATCTGAAGGGTTAAATGGTGTTTGAGGATTAATTCTCTTTACACGAACAGGTCCACAATTCTAATAAAAGGAGCGGGTAACTGACAATTAAGTTGGCAACATTTTATGGCGATAGCTGTGACGTGCACTGTATCTCCCCGGGTTTTGGCATAGCGCCATCTTTAAAAATATACGCGCGTAACTGCTCCAAGTTGTATGTAGCATAATCGTATTTCCGGTCTTCCGAGAGACCTCGAGTTTTGTGTAATTTCTATTTATTCTTTGCACGTCTGCGACAATGTCTGGATGTAAAAACGAAGAAGTTATCGACCTGCAAATTCGATTACATGCCAAAAAATCACAAGAATGCGGGTTTTCAGGTAACATCAGTTTAAAATAAGACATTATAGGTAAAATTTATTATTTTAAAAGGCCATAAACCACTGCAGTTTATTATTATATTTTTGTTGAATAAATATTTGTTTTATAGCAGGAAATTACATGCAAGCCGGTATTAATTGTATTTTTTGTTTGCCATCGCCAGAGGGGTATTTTTTCTCTTTTTTTTCCCGGTGGTTAAAAAATTATCCAATCGACATCCTCGCCCTTGGGCGGAGCGTGAGATAGTGTCAGAGTCTTACTGACTAAAAAACCGTTCCTTCTTGCCTTTCATACTCGAGCCTCCCTTTCACAAACTAGGGTCTGTTTCTGAAAGGGAGGCTCGAGTGCGAGAGCCCCAGTAGGCTTCGACCCAGCTGGGCTCCTACGGTTGCTGACAATTCCTTGAGGCGCGCGGAAACAGTGCGCGCCTTCGACGACTTGGTTTCGGTCCGGACAGTTTCCGGAAAGTCGGACTGCGAGCTACCCATTGCTCGCCGTCCGCAAGCCCGAGCCTATGGTGGCCGGAAATCGGGGTCGAAATTCCGGATAAAAGACGAGCTTTGATGCAAAGTTCAGATCAGACTCAAAATTATCATAAATATGCACAATTCGCCGGCTGATCGTCATCATAGGCATAATCGCGTTGAGAATGAATCACGATGAATCATTGGACCTTAGTAACTAACTACAAACTAACCGACTCGCTGATCTGAGTTTCTTGGCATTTGAACACTACGCACATAAATTAGAGAATGCGCAATCATTTATATGATTACTTTTCAAGGTCTAGAAGATTTTATTAGTGACATTTAATAATAATAAAAAAAACCCTATTGGATAGGTACCATCGCGGTCATTTCTGGCTGATCACTTAAAAAAAATTTCGCTGGAAACCTACGGCGCGGCACCAAACCAAACCCTTTGAAGTTTTCGTTTCAAGTGCAAGCAAAAGTGAACTTAGTGGTGGTCAGGCGGAAGTGTCTTTGATGGTACCATGCATCGTGCTGATTTTATTCGATTTGCCACAGGACCTTATTCTTTTTTCTTGCTAACCTGTTCCGTCTCGCCCATGGGTGAAGCCTCCCTTCACGAGCCCGTGAAAGATAGAAGTCGTGGAGAAAAAAATCTAAGTACATATTATAATAATTAGTAGGTTGTTTCGTCATCCCTTTCATTCGTAGATCTTTTCGGTCTAAGCAAAGACAAGATTTCCCAAGTTCCATTCAATAACCAAAGACAAGAACTATTAGACGCATGCGTACGTGCGAAGTACTAACACCTACATAAGAATGGGGACATTTCAGTCACACGTCGTTAAGATTTTGATGCACAAGCACGTGCCAAATTCGGAGGGGCGCCAATAGCTTGGCAACATAATCACAAAAAACCTTTGAAATTATGAATAGGGAGGTTGTGTTGTTGTTGTGAAAATGTATTGTGTGTCCCACTGCTGGCCAAAGACTCTTCTCCCTTTTGTCTTTCCAAACCTCTCTGTCGTGGGCGATCTGTGTTCCGTGAACGAGATCAGATCGTAATATTATCATAGTGTCGGCCTCCCTCAGGCGTCCAGTGAGTGACTATCCTCGCCATAGATATCCATGAACCTCGCCCATCAGACCGGGTGCATTCGTGCTATGTTTCCAGCCGATTCCTACTTCAACTTGGCTCTTTTTTCCCTGACATCTGCTACGTGGTAAACTTGCTGCGTCGAAATAAATGTGAATTGGACAGTATCGGTGCGGGGTAACTCCCGGTCAGGGTTAGGGCGGGACACCATGGCGGCGCGACCAGTCGCCGCTACCAACAAAATGTATACGGCTCTTTAGAGAGTCACTCACTTGGTGTCCGTTGGGTTGCGCATCCAATTTGGTGGCGCAACTAGCTCGGACGTGTGGCGACTCTGGTGTCTAGTTTGGTAGCTTAGGGCTATATTTCACCTGGACACCATAGCGGTTTCTGGGAGCCCCATATCTAACGTCTTTGAACTGACAGGCTCGTGTAATCATGATTAAGAAAGGATGAAAGCTATAGAAAGTAGTCGTCTACTCTAGATAGCTACTAGCCTAGCCTCAAAATGTGTGCCAGCAATGCATGATTAAGCAAGTGTATCATTAATTGAAATAAAAAAAAAATAACGTCTCGACGCCCCGTCAATCTAATAACGGTTTATTTCAAATTAAGAACTGTCAAAAGTTAACAAGCTTGTCATGTAACCGGAAACATGGATGTGAATCTTTTGCCTTGACATAAAAATTGACTTTATCAACTCGCGACTGTGAAACTAGCATGTGCACGCGAGTTGACACCTTCCGTTTTTTACCTATTTATTCCGCCGTGAACTCGTGCGCACATATAAAGTTCAGTTAAATAAAAACAGATTCCCTTTCTAACCTAACCTGACCATATCTGGGTGGCCTAAAATTCCGCATTAGCTAGGCATACTTTTTATTAAAAGTAACTGAATTACATAAATAAGTCAGACTATCATGTTCGAGCGAGTTGGCTGTCCATAAACAAAACTCAGAATCACATTTTATTTAGTTCTAAAATTAGCACCTGTCTTAAAATTCCCACTGAAGTTAGTTGAATAATAGCCCCCTTCAGACCTGGTAGTTGGACTAGGGTGACCATAATACAAGTTTTTTGAGGACGTAATATAAAAAAAACATGTCGAGACAACTATGATTTATTTATTTGGCAACCAAAAAAATATCTACTAACTACTTACATGGCGCGAGTTGGTTGTCCATAAACAAAACTCAGAATCACATTTTATTTAGTTCTAAAATTAGCACCTGTCTTAAAATTCCCACTAAAGTTAGTTAAATAATAGCCCCCTTCAGGCCTGGGAGTTGGACTAGGGTGACCATGATAAATTTTTTTGAGGACGCAATATAAAAAAAACATGTCGAGACAACTATGATTTTTTTATTTAATAATAAGCGTAATGATGAAAGACTTTACTTATCTTTAAATAAATCTGGTTATTTTATGAACCAATGTTGTAAACTACAGTTAATGAGGCGTTTTAGCGAACAGTTTTAGTGCTCAAAGCTAAGCTTGTCCGTAAATTTTTCGAAAAACATTGTGTGTCTTCACAGTTGAACTACGATTATGTACTCAACGGTAAGCAAAGTGCATGCTAATGGCTGCTGGCTAATTGCAGTGGTCTTGTGAAGTGGCTAACGGTATATCACTGCCGACTGATCGATTATTACATGCGTAGCTTAAGTAAGACTAAGTTAGTTGCAATCACTCATTGAAGAGTCGTAATATTTTATATTTTATTATTACTACATATTATAAAACAAGTTTCCCACCTTGTCTGTCTGACTGTTAGCGATAAACTTAAAAAGTACTAAACAAATTTTCATGCAGTTTTCAGCAATATTCATGAAGAAGGTTGAGATGTAAAATACATCCAAGTAATAGTAGAAAAATAACAAGAATTTTAAATATGAATTTGTAACACCTTTTCGAATTTGCGGCGGGTAAAAACCCACCAGAACACAGAATTTTAGGTATAGATTCTAGGAGTTTGACATTGCATTTACATTGCAGTGTATTGTATTTATAAATTATTAAGTATTTATAAAGCACAATATTGACCTCTTGGAACACAAATATCGATAAAAAATAACTCTGTATCCTTCGAGAAACGTATTGAGATAATTACGCTGTATAAAACCAGACGTCAATTCTGTACTTTCATTTTAACTTTCCAAAGAGGGTCTTTCAAGCTAATCTCCATTAATCAAGATAGTTTTCCATGTGATTCGACAGAAGACATTCTTCATTAGTTAAATGTAAGTACGAGCTGCGAAGTAGTGTATTCATACTTTCTTAATTATTTTCAACTTTTTTTCTTGCTAATCAGGATTCTTTCGTAACTCTGAATATGTTTTCATTTAGTTCTTTTTGCTTAGATATATATTTCATACGTTATTAATTATGTTCTCTAATTAAGACAACTCCGGACAGGAGAATCCCAGTTTTATTTTATGTAAGATGCGATCTTCTGATCTTACTATGACGCTTCTAGAATAGAAACTGCCATTACAACGCTCGTCACGAATCTCTGCATGAAAAATCGTGTCTCTAGTTCTAGTTAAAAAATGAACAATTTAAACTTGATGTTGCAAATTGTATGATATTGTTGTTTTGTTTTTACTCTTTAACTAATAATATTCCTAGAACTCTACCTCATGCATGTCAGTTTCGTTCCGAGTTATCAATTACGGATTCACACACATAACTTTTTTTCATTACATTTATGTACATACTCGTATCATTTGGCAAGACATTGATCACGCTTTCAGCCATTATTACTTATTCTAGACACGAAATTATCTTGCACCGATTTAAGTCATAAGCTATATAAATAAGTGTCGAAATAACGAACGGAACTATATTTAAGATGAGGACCGCATCAAGTAGGCCAAACAGCTGTAAATTCTAGTCGGCGAACCCGGGTACAATACTGTACTTTGCCGAAAAAAACCGGGCTCCTAAAAACCGCGTGTAATTGTTTTAAGAATCTGGTCTGAAATCTAGGGGAAATCCTGAATAACAAGCGATACGAATATGCGATTAATAAAAATCTCGTAAAACTTGATTTTTATTATCTTTACGTCATGATCATGAGTCATTTGATAATGATAATCAATTGTATGCACAATTAAGCCATTCACGACTATGTGGGCAGAATAGATTGCTCCTTTACTTATCTTTACATAAAGGTTGCATTGATTTAAGTCGGTCTTTCTCATTGAAAGCTCCGTTCCTTTTGTAATTTTATTGCAAGCAATGAAGTATTGATAGAGTCTGTCTAATGAAAGCGTAACCTGGAGTTTTTTTTTTAAATTAAAGTGGCAACATTATTTTGCCGCTAAAATCACGTCTAAGTCTATGATTGCAATTGTCAGTTTTTTGAAACAGATATTTATTTATCAACAATAACTGCTTTATCATGGGTAAAACAATATAAAGTTATGTGCGAAAGCTGCTACACACTATCATCAGTGAGTTTAAACAAAAACAAGAAGAGAAAGAAGTTGTTTTCTAAGAAAAACAACAATGTTTATACATGATCTTGGATTTTTAAGTTAGTGTGACACTTTAATCTTGATCATTGTTGACTGACCACTAGATATTTTTACGGTATGAATGATGATGACTATTTTAATTGACTATCGCAGTTTTGTGCTCTTGGTATTCTTGTCGGAAGGCCAAAATGCCAAATTGTAAATAAAGAATATTATATACGGCATTTGAGAGAACAGATAAAATAAATTTGGAATAATATCTAACATTTTGTGTATTATTAACCTTTACCATATATCTACCAATAAATAAATCTACACAATTTTAAGTTCTTATACAACTATTGTACAATCGTCATATATAAAAAAAATACTCAAGTACCAAAACTTTTTTCTCCTACTATTTCAATAATACCATATTCAAATTTTTGGGTTTCAACCTCCTTTTCTCAGGTCACACTTTCAGTAGACGGACTCTAGAACTGTATGTTTTATGTTTTACACAAGAAGAACAGTTTATAGTTACCACAGTAAATAGTTACTGGGTTTTACCCTCTGTAAGGTACGGACCTCGGCTTAGGAGATCTCTGGGGATGGACAGCAAGAGACAGTCAGGATCGAACATTGATTAGTTAGAAACGAATTTAAGGGTAGATATCGACGAGAACGTCGCGGTGAGCCTAGGCAGCGAGAATGAAAGGACGGCAGTCTGTGTTTATGAAGGGTGCAGTTTTCCTACGGCCCTGCAACTCGAAATTTCACTACGGAACTATTTAGATAGCTTTCTTAAGTTACAGCTGTTAAATTTAGTGAGTTATAGCTGTTAAATATACTAATTTAGTGTCTACACTTTTTTTTTTTTTTCTCGACGGGGAAAATCATCTTTGACGAAACCCGCTCTTGGGTGGAGCGGGAGACAGTGTCAGACTCTTACTGACTAAAAACCCCGCGCCGTTCCTTCTAGCCTTCATACCGGGGCACGAGCTCCCTTTCGGACAACCCTGTCCCCAGTAGGCTTCGACCCAGCTGGGCCCCTCCTGCTGCTGACAACTCCTTGAGGCGCGCGGGAACAGTGCGCGCCGTCGACGTCTTAGACTCGGTCCATTACCGGACGATCGGACAGCGAGCTACCCATAGCTCGCCGTCCGCGAGCCTGCGTCTACGGTGGCCGGAAATCGGGATCGGAATCCCGGCAACGGCGGCGAGGGCGCCGTTGCCTGATGCGGTCGGCCTCCTCCTTTGCAAGCATTACTGCTTCGCAGAAGGAGGCGACCGCCTGCCACTCCTCCTCGCTCCGGACCATGGCCTCGACCAGGGCCCGGCGCGAGAGGTCTCCGCCGCCGATCGCCCCCACGAGGGCACGGCGATGCTCCGCCCAGGCAGGGCACACCTCGACGGTGTGCTCCACCGTGTCCTCCGGGCGTTGCGCACAGTGGCGACACCCGGGCGTCTCTTCCGCTTGAATCCGATGCAGGAACCTCCCGAACTTGCCATGTCCGGTGAGGACCTGCGTCATGCGGAAGGTAAGGACGCCGTGAGGTCTTTCCAGCCACGCCTCAAAGAGGGGACTTACCGCCATAATCGTGGCGTGCCCAGTGTCTACACTTCATGATACATATTACAGCAAGGCGTTAAAATGTTGTTCCAAAATCAATATATGGTTCCGTCGGTTCATCTGACGTGGGCTGCGTTGAATTCATTTATCATGTCATGAAATTAAGTCTAAAAAGTAATAAATAGAAGATTTAGTTGATTGTGGATTATAACTAATATAATATTCCACAACAATCACCCAACACCGTCTAGTCCCAAGCTAAGCAGAGCTTGTGTTGTGAGTACTAGACAACTGATAATCATACCTATATATTTCAAAATATATATTTTTTTATTTGTAATTCTTACAATTTATTTAATTTTAGAAATATTACTAATTATATACAACTAAATAACTATAATTACAGTAAATTAAAACACAATAAAAATAAAACCCTACGCAAATTACAACTAACTAAAATCAAACTAAAATATGGCGTCGGAATCGAACCCACGACCTCCGATAAAGCAGTCAGGGCCACTAACTACTAGACCAACAGGCCAGTCAATAACTAATAACTATATTGATCATGAGTACTTTGTAAGCTGCAGTCTAGACTAGTGCCAATCCCATTTGTTTTTATTTTTAATGAATTTTACGTTGCAAAACACAGAAGATCGTCGACAAGTCTAGCAGATACTCCATTGACAATTTACACACATGTCTGCAACAAATACACTTTACGACACTTGCGTGGGCGCAGTGCTATTCTCGAAAATGTCATACTTATAGCTTGCATTTCGCGTATCGACCATGGCACACTTCTTTTGTTTTCTTTTAATTCGTGATTATTTTTAACAAAAAATATACAGTGTTGTGAAGAAAATGTCCTCGAATATTTTTGTTTACGTGGACACCCTGTCACGTGATCACGTCTCATCATACAATTTTTTTTTCTCTTGCGTATTATGGGCGTATAAATAATTCAGGCGGTTTTTTTTTTCTTTTCTTCAAGGGCAGATAGATTTACATTTTAATAATTCAGCTGTCACAGAAATGCTTCCGTAAATAAACTAGTTTTTTTTACATGTTTTACGTTCAATGTTTTTCTGCAGCTGCACGATTAAATGATTGTTTCAAGTTGCATAAACGCCGGCTTGCAATAAAATGAGGTATGCCATTTCCTTTTATGGTGTGGGTGATAACGGAAAATTGCCAAATTGGCACAGAAAAGGCTGTCCTATAATTGAAATAAGTAAACTGGTAACACCGCGCTAAAGTTATATTCAGAACTGTTTTTTTAATAAGCATTTTGTTGAATTTTTTTTTTATTGGAAAGTACAGGATGTAGAAACTATTTTTTTTTAATTTGGTGGTCAGACCTAGGGGCCGTGGCAGACCACGAATGAGATAGTGGGGCAAACTGGATGTCTTCCTTAAGAATTGGAAAGCGATACATTGTAATCATTGAAAGGAATGGATGGAGGCTTTTGCAGCAATAGGACAAAGCGGGCTAGCAATAATATTAGTAATTCAGATATAGTCTTTACGTAGTTTTCGGTATCCAGTCCACTTAAGCCTCCCAAAACCATAGCCCGAAATATTTGTTTTCCATATGTCAAAATAGTTTCTCACCATAGCGTAGCATAGCGTTTACAGGAATCCTTATCGGTTGGTATCATGATCTATGGAGTGTCTAGGGGCCTCTGCTAGTTAGCTTTGGCCCTTCGTTCCCTTTCCAAAGGTCCAGGACTCAAGAGTCCTGAGTTATGTACTTATATGAAGCCATAAATAATAATAATAGTTATAATTATGAAGTTATTTAAATATTTTAATTTAAAAAAAAAGCTCTACTAAACATATATTTTTATAGTTATAATTATATGTATAATTTACTTTTTTAAATCCTAGCTGCTTCAGTAAATTCAAGAACATGTTATCCATAGAAAAAGCTCCAGATTATTTCAATAGCAGTTCGTAACGGATTTGCATATTATTTAAATGCTGTGTACCGGTTTATTACCGGTATTGTATTGACCCAACGTTTCGTTACCCTAGATTTGACAATATGACAGCCACACGAAAAACCGGTTCTTCTTGTTTCACGAATGTTTAACAAGTACATAGTAATATTCATATAAAAGGAGAAGCTAACTGACTGACAGACCAAACCCACAGCCGAAGCTATTGGCATTAGGAAGGAAACATTAAATTTCGTGCAAGTCATTCTTTTATGACGTAGGACAGCACTTCGAAGGGGTTTTTAGAAAATTAAACTTTAAGGGGATGAAAAAGAGGACATTCGTTTGTCATGTTAATTGTACTCCTTGAGCCTGTCTATGTACTTGAAACAAGGTTGTCATTATTTGTTTTTCAAAACTACCCTCAATAGAACCGTTTAGAAGGTAAAGATTGTATGGAGAATTCTTATTTCTTGGGTTAATAAACATGAAACTTGCCGCAAAGTCTAATCAAAATGAATAATAAAGACTGTTAACATTTGTTTTTTAAAACTACCCAAAAATACGGTTTAGAAGGTAAAGATTGTATGGAGAATTCTTATTTCTTGGGTTAATAAACATGAAACTTGCCGCAAAGTCTAATCAAAATGAATAATAAAGACTGTTAACATTTGTTTTTTAAAACTACCCAAAAATACGGTTTAGAAGGTAAAGATTGTATGGAGAATTCTTATTTCTTGGGTTAATAAACATGAAACTTGCCGCAAAGTCTAATCAAAATGAATAATAAAGACTGTTAACATTTGTTTTTTAAAACTACCCTCAAAATACGGTTTGAGGAGTGTTAAAGATTTTATTAAAACATTCTCACGAACGAAGTTGCAGGTAAAGTGCTAGTCTACACTAATATTATAATAAGTAAAATTTGTGTTTTTTTTTGTTTGTAGTTAGTAATCTCTGTAATTACTGTTTCAATTGCGATTTTTTTTTCGCTGATAGAAAGCCGGTTTATTCCTGAGTGACATAGATTATATTTTATGTATGCGTACAAAGCCGCGGGCAAAAGCTAGTCTTTTATAATTTACAAACCTGACGAGTAGTGACACTGGCATAGTTTTCCGTATATCATTTCAAAGTGCATTGACATTGTAGTCGCCAAGAATGACATGCGATTTCAATTGAGGAACTTCAAATAATGAACGGAACTACGTAATTACAATAATAGCTTTGTAATAGTACGATTGTAACGGTTCCTAATGACTTGATAACTGGTATGTCACTGCTCCAAACTCGCGATACGTTACATCACTGTATTGTGACGTCACAAGTCGTGATATCATTATAAAAGATGGCTACATAATTCACACTGACGCCTCAATTATTTAGCGTCTATTATGTGTACGTTAAAATGTCTAATTTTTACAGTTTTTAAGCGGCTTGATAACATAGTCATTAGCTAACCTAGTTTTTTTTTTTCGAGGTAATATATAATTAAATAATTCTTGCTCTGATTGAAGAGAAAAGGAGTGTCAGACTTCTACTGACTAAAACCCACTTGTGGTTTTTCTTGTCACTGCAATTCTTTCGATCAATCCCGCGGCAGCTAGCCTGGTCTTATTTGTAAATTAGTGTCATGACTTTTCGAGTTTGAGTTTCTACGTCACGTTTGATTGTCGTTTGGTTATAGTAGGTACTTTCAGCATTCCACTTAAATAAATTAAGTTTTTTTGAATGATACAAAAACAAAAATTGATTTTTGTTGCAACGAAAATAATGTTGCAAAAATTTTGATAAAAAATGGGGTAATCATGATTTTTTTGGAATAATTCGAAACAAAAAAACGCCTTCACATAAGGGGGTACCCATTTAACGAAAAATTTATTTCCATCTATAGCTTACTAATCCATTCCGCGAATAAGTGCAATCTAGTGCGTCAATAGTCGATCGTCGCGATAAAGCGGCCGTGTTTACGCCGGCTTCGGCTCACCAGGGTCATGATCCAGCAGGTGGACTTTATAAATGCCAAACATTTGCATACGTGTGTAGTAGAATTACACGTGCTTATAAAATCACTCCATTTACTAGCAACGGTGCGGATCAACGATTTGAAGTTAATAAAGTTTTTTTATTTCATTGTTAATCTTAAAACGGGGTATTGTAAATTCGTCACAGTTGATGTGCCAAAAAAAAAATAAAAAAAAAAACGAACTGTGATGAGTTTATACCATCTCTTGTTTTGGGTGAAGCGAGAGTGAATGTCAGACTTTTACTGACTGAAACCCCCCTGTGTTTTTCTGTTTCCTTTTGCGTTTCAAGGCTTCAGCATCTAACTCTCTCGAAAAATCCCGAATTGGTTGATAACCTGAGCTACTTCAATTCAAGGCAAGCGTGTTCGTTGACCAGCAGTTGAAGTAAAAATTAAAAAATTATAGGATTTACAGACTGTTTGTACATGTGTTTAACTGAATATAGAAGTGGCGACAATTTACTCGTAGTTTAGTACGAACTGCAAACTTGTGTTACATAACTTTGTCTGTAGTGTATAAAAAATCGTAACTAAATAACCCAACTGGCAGCTCCCAAAACCTACAACATATTGCTTAGTCCAGAAATATAACTGAGAGATTATTCGAATGAGTCAACGCGACCATGGAACAAAATCGGCAACTGTAAGAACACAGTTTTAATCAGTAAAAGTCTGACACTGCCTCTCGCTCCACTCACTGCGGAAAGAGTCATTTGATGATTCGTTACCAAAAAAAGGCACGCCAGTAGTTTTTTTTTATCCTTATTAGGCATTGGCGCCGGCGCCTGAAGCATACCTGAACCTGTATTTGGCAAACAAGCTTTTATAATCTATGACCAAACCCGTTATGTATTAATGAATGTTCATAGTGTGTATTTAACAGGGCTCGTTGCGAATTTGTGAAAGTAAGATGTAAAATGTCGACCTTGGTCTTACCTATGTGTTTATGAAAGTAAAGATATGAGCATAGTGTGTAATTATCAGTTTCATAACTCCCGCTTTCGTAGTAGAGTTCGAGTTTATTATTATTATGTCTAGACTACTGCTGGTTATTGCTGGGATTTTATTATTATTCTTTTCTATATGTACGTACATATTATTTACATTTAAATGTTTCTTAAAAAAACACATTTACAAAAATCGGTAACCGAGCAATTTATGGTCGGGGCTCCTGAGAGAGGAATCTCCTAACAATGCGCGCCGTGTTCAGGAGTACTGCTTTATGGATCAGGCTCTTGATTCAATTGCCTAACGAGAGCCTCCTCAAAAAAATTTTTTTTTCCCCATGTTATTCTCTGCCTGTTAGGCCATCGTCCCGCTATATCCTTTAGTGTCTGTCGCAACGTGTCGCGATTTCAGGGTATCAATTTTGTGTTTTACATGTCCACCGCTTGATCGAAATGTGGCAAACACATACATCCCAGTGCCCTCTGAGCAACGTCGATCTGTATTTTGGAGCGCAATAGGTTTCAAACGAGGATCAAATTAATTTAAGAAGTTTATCGAACCTACCGAACTTAATTTTTGTCCATCAGCATCATCATTATATTACTTCAGCGAAAAGACGTCCCCCAAGAGACGTCACAATGACTAGCTTTTTGCCTGCCACAAATAAATGAAGCCATACCTACATTAACCCTTCAGATACCGTCAATTAGAGACACAATAGTAAGACAATAGATGCGCGGCCACCGGTGGTCGCTTGGGGATTCATGAATTAATATGTGGTGACCATAATTTCTAAAAAAAATCCTTAGTATTTTTATTTCTACTATGTCACATTTCTGTTCTGTTTCCGTTAGTGTTAAAACATTTCTAAACGTTTTATTGGCAGTTATTTTAGTTTTCTGCGCACGTGTTCTACAGCATAGGTTGCCAAGTTTTTTTTTCTTTAACGTATGAAAGCGTCGTGATAATTGCTATATCTCGTTGGCTGGTCAAACACGTGTCCTAGTGTACTTGTAAACACACAGAGCGTAGGTGTTTATTTGTATGAAAATAGAAGTTACTTCATATTTTTACGTTTCAGAGATAATCAAAACAAATTGTATGTCGGAAGTGCCATTGACTTATAAACTCTCAAAGGCCGCCTCAGGTCACCCTTGGGGTTTTCCAATCAAGATTGCCTGTACTGCAAAAAATGCAATTAATTCTTACTCATGCATACTGAGTTATGAATTTGCCATCCTTCTTTTTGCCCGTAACCCGTACTGTTAATCCTGAATAATTTAAATTACATGCCGAGACTTATATCTCGGAAAGCATGTTAAGCCTTTGGCGCCGGCAGTCATTTGCAGGACGTTGTCAGTTTGACACCAGTCTTGTTAAGGGATACAGTTACTGGGTTATAGAGGAAAGATAAACTAAAGAGTAAATACTACTACACACTATTAATTCTCTACTTTGCAGCGACATCTATGGCATCACATAAGAATTAATCCTGCATCGTGCAATTAAAGTTTTTATCGTGATTTGAAGTTTGAACATATTTATAGAACAGTCCGAAATCATCTATCGGGCAGTTGTCCACCAGACATAACACCTGTCTGGTCGAAGAATCCTCCCTTTTCAACGGAGGTTTGCGGGACTTTACTTTCTGTTCCGCATACCTCCAAAACTTGAAGCCGAATCCAAAATAGTCGGGGAAAAGTCTAGACATTGAGATGATAAAAATACCGATACATCGTCCTTGTATCAGATATTAAAATTCGTCATCTATTCGCCGGACCTTGCGTAATGTGAACAATATTTATAATAATGTATGGAAATATGGTAATGTTCAGAGACCGGTCTACAAGTGGGTTGTGACCACTTTGACCAGATGTATTAACCTTGACTCTTCGCCTAAATCAGTATTTAGATTATATCGATTAACGGTTCTCACGGTGCCAATGGCAGATTAATGAAGAGATCAGATGGCTGGATGATTTGCGAATAGATTATGTTAATATTATTACTGTATTACAACCAGACAATCTTGTTTGACAATTTATTAGGATCCACATTTTTTGGACATTTCTTTTTATTTTAGACTAGCTTTTACCCGCGGCTTCGCCCGCATTAATTAATATACTTTAATTCCTCTCCCCTTTTCTTCTCTCTTTCTCCCCTTTCCTCACTTAAAAAAAAGCTCATGTCCGTGTCCAGGGTCCCAACTACCTCTGTACCAAAATTCATCAAAATCGGTTTTGCACTTTAGGCGTGAAGACGTAACAAAAAAAAAATCACTGTCGCTTTTATAATATTAGTAAGGATGGGAAATTATCAAACAACTTATTACTCTGGGTGGAGTGAGAGAGTGTTACTTTTGTAGATTTAAACCTTCGGGGTCGCCCCGATAATTTTCTCTAATAATCCCTCCTTATCAATTGGCTAACATCCGGTTTCTCAAACGATAACCATAGCAAATAATTTATGTGACTTTGACACGTGTAATACTGCGCGTGTATTGTTGAAAGTCAATTATAAAAACGGTGATTTCTGCATTCACTCTTCAATCATTCAATTTTAAATCGAAATAAAATTTTCAATTTGATGATATCACCTTAAAAAAAATAGAATTCAGATTAGCTCTTTATAGTTTCGTCGCAAGTGTGACCATAATTTTTTTTTTATGGGACAAATCCTGAAACTTTTATAGCTTGCGGTGAAAGAAATATTGTTTCGTAAATAATCCTAATGTGTTTATATTGAAAGCTGTCGTAAACACTTATCGGTAGATGTTTTTTCCCCTTAGTTTAGGTATTTAAAATGGTTCATAGGTAGGCGGGTAGTCGCATGATGTTACTTGACTAGCGGGGTTACCATGAAGTTCAAAGTAAGATTGTTTTAATCTTGTTTTAGTGTGGGTAAGAGATGGCGCTAGACAACTTGTATAGCTCTGTCTCTTACCCACACTGAAACAAGATTAAAACAATCTTACTTTAAACGTCATGGTCTAGGTATAGGTCAACATTACTCATCATGAATCATGCAACAGTGATAACAGCTATACGCAATGTTTAATGAAGTTAATCCGGGATTAACTGCCTAGATCATTTTTTTTTCAGAAATGATTCATTTACCAAGTGAATTCATGAATTAACTTTTCCGTCCACGTGGCCTATCCTAGGGGATAACCGTGAGTTATTTCAATAGCAAAGCGATTGGATAATGTGATACATGTCGCGGTACGATTCTTGCACTGAACAAATATTTGCTTGGCTTGCAGTTCTGAGTTTGTGAACGTACCCACGATATTGGAGTATTTCTTGGTGTGGGGCAATTGTTACATAAAAATAAATAGATAAGCGTTTAACTAGGAAAATATATCGACATCGGACTAATGCTTACAGAAGTATCCTTATCAAAACTTATTAACTATTTTATCTCCTTAATTAAAGTTT
Organism: Mythimna lalbum; assembly: GCA_949319445.1. Lineage (NCBI taxonomy): Eukaryota > Metazoa > Arthropoda > Insecta > Lepidoptera > Noctuidae > Mythimna > Mythimna lalbum. Next base: position 18,731,901 of record OX439362.1, on the reverse strand, counting down.
TAGATTAGATTAAAGCATTTCAAATTCCAATTCCATATAAACTTAATAAAACACGTGTTTTTTTCCCCTCGAAGTTAAATTGGAGTCAAACGTCAATCATAATTTAACACGCCCGCATTGAACAAGAACGTACAAGTAAATAATGTTACTTACACTAATTAGCACTGAGTAGCGAGATTACTAGATCATTAACCCTTCAGATACCGTCAATTAGAGACACAATAGTAAGACAATAGATGCGCGGCCACCGGTGGTCGCTTGGGGATTCATGAATTAATATTGCCATAACCTTCGCTTTTATACGGTATGAGCAATAAAATATTTGAAGTACCTATTCTATCATCTAGTCTGATCTAAACTGCTTTCGGTTTTAGAATATATATTTGTCATTTACGTAGATAATAACAAAATACACACTGGCCATGGCCTTGATAACTGAAACGTGAACCGCAAGGAGTTTTGTAATAAAATACTTTTAGTAAGGCGTGTTTTTATGTGGACCACATCGTTGCTTATCAATCGAGATTTTGGTCTTTTCTTTTTAGGCGGGTGAAGCGAGAGCGAGTTTTAGAATTTTAGTTATGAAAACCTATGTGTCCTTGTATCTCTTCCGAACAGCTCCGCAGCCCTGGTAGGCTTCGGCTCCAGCGGGTCCACATCGGGATGCGCGTGGAACACGAGACGCCGTCGATCTAGCCTTACGTGTTAAAAATGTCAGGCGTGTAAGAAAGAGGGATGGAACTATACAAACTATTTAACTCCATCCTACTAACAATTTAGTTAAGGTTGTAACATGGATCGCGTTAAGAGCTCGTGGTAGGGCCTCTAGGCACTATGGGTTTGTTCCTTATCGGACTGCGAGCCACCACCAGCTATACATTCATAAGCTATCGGTCACAATACAAACAACTTGTTAATCCCACCATTTTGTTACAGGTTGTCTAACATGCGTCCAAGTATTGAATATCATGGTCCTCCTCGGCTTCATGTTGAACTACGCTCTCCGAGTGAACCTCACGATCGCTATTGTGGAGATGATTTACGATGAAAACGACACCATCAGTGCTCCCATGAACATCACCCACGGTCCTCACAACGTTACTGAGGTAAGATTTACTGCTTTCTTCAATATTTATTACTTTGAGATCAGTGAAACTGACATGGCTTGCCCTAAGACCTGAAAGAACAAGGAAACTTCGGAAACGTGTCATACGATCTTTCTAGAACTGTAGATGTAATATCCGATGTTTCTATAAATACAGTCTTCGTGAGAAGTCCGTAGACGTAGTAAGAACTAAGAATATTATTAAAACAATTATGTGCTAAGTAAATAATTGCTGTTTTTCAAGTCTTAGGACCGATTATCTTGGATTCAGTGGGTTTCCCAGAAAATAATTTGGTTTTGTTGCGGTTTTTGATATAATTAAAATTTAATTTCATGTCTTTTAGGATTTTTTATTCTTATTGTTAGTGCAAGGTAAAACTCATGGTTTTTAAATAAAAACTCAATAGAAGCCAATACGCTATGGTTGGCCGGGTTATTCCCTTATGACCGCAAAACTGATAGTCACTTCCTTTGTTTTTTACCATACATCGGAACAATAGAACTGTGCTTATAAATAGAACACAGGATCACGATGACTCTTTCTGTAATCAATTATTAAGAATAGAACTCATAGTTTTTTTTTCACCAGAGATTTTTATGCAAATAAAGTTCAGTATGAGAACTGAAATATAGATTTTTCTCTTGCAGCACCCAGGACATATCGAGCAAACTCGTTACCACTGGGATACAAAGCAGAAGAACCACCTGCTGGGTTGCTTCTTCTGGGGTTATGTTCTCACAGAACTGCCAGGCGGCAGACTAGCTGAAGTCATTGGCGCTAGGTAAGAACCACAACCAATTATCTTTATACCACAACTATTATAGTATCATCTACCAGGATCTTAAACGGAAGGTCAGATTTCATACTGTAACTTCTAAAAAATCATTCTGGATATAAAGAATTGTCTCTTCTTGAGAAGTCTTCTGGTCTCTCCTAGCTCTATCTTTAAAAGCCTCCTCCTCATTTGAGCATCAAGAACACATCACGACGATGTTGCTTAACCTTCGTGGATCGATTACCGCAAAGTCCTCAAGCAACATGTTATTTTAGTTTCCTCACAAATGCTGTGGTGAACAGGTTTTTCACATTACCTAGAATTAAATAAGTAGGCCAAGTTCTTTAAAAGTACTTTTGTCACGTTTGATGTCGACGAATCGGGATATAATTGGTGTTTCATGATGATGATGATGATGGGCAAAAAAAAATTAGTATTAATCAATTTTAATTTCATAGTTAGGTACTCAGTAAGTTTCATATACAAAGGCATAGTTTTTATGTAGTTAAAAAATAAAGCATATATTCTCACTGTCACGATTTTGTTACGTCTGGTCCTAAAAATAACGGTCTCGTGGGAAAGTCACGTTTTTCATGCAGGCGAACCGTTCATATTCCAGACTTAATTATAAAGAGCATTTGGCAACTATAACTGCATCGTCCCAGCCAATCCCAGGCTCATCTCCGGCGGAATGCCGACCGATTTGCAAATAATAGCTGCTATTGTGTCAGTTCGCTACAAAAAACTTGGCCCCTGAATGGTAAACAACATTTTTTTTTTCAATACTATGCCATTCATTGTTGGCAGCAGTAATGCATGTATACGTAAAAAAAAATCTTGCATTGCAGAGGGCGGCGACCGAACGCTGCCGCACGAAAATTATCGTCATTCACTTTTGAATTTCGAATTTGAAATATTAGTGACCATGCAATTCTCATTTATTGAGACCGGTTCCGATATTTTATTTTGCACAATAATTTAAGTTCGATGTTAGTACTTTTTTTCACGATACAATCAAGCGTACAGGCGTTATTTCATTTTAAATTATACGCGTCTGGTAATTTGTGTGTCCGAATAATTTAGCGTCGAACTTTCTAGATGTTAATAATTAAAGGGTCAGGAGGAGTCAACGAAGCTGATTGGCCTGAAACTTTTGGTCCTTGCCATCGATTTGAACTATGATAATCACTCATAATAATAGAACATAGTTGGCCACGGCGTGGTTTTATTACCAACAATTATTATGACAATGTAAGAAACGCAAATTAATTACGTTTGGTTCACTTAAATATATATATGAGCAACAGTGTCTCTCTCATAAAAACGTTGCGAAAACGACCGTGATGCTCTTTGCGATTCCAATGCGACACAAATAAAAATAGCATGCCCATTATTACATTACAATTAATTCAATTAAAAATATTACTTATTGAATTAATTTGCCGGTGCGCCTGCGCTCGTCGACTTTATCGGGCTTAAGGAACCGGTTAGTGACTAATTGTGTGAATAACACTATTGAGGACGCTGAAATCAAGTTTATCAAGTTTTTTTTTGCTGCTTTATTTTGTTTGAAGTCGTTATCCCAACGTGGTTTTGTTTACGAGACGAGAAACTTTCAACGCTGAAAATTGGCTTAAAGTTTTGAGTGAAATTAAGTGACATAGCAACTCCTTTTGGGCCCACGTGGTAGATAACAGTATCTTATCTCTGCTCCCACTGAGTCAGAAGTGTTACAGCAACGTATAACCGTATTTGGAAACAGCGAAAAATAAATTTGCTTAATATTGATAGCACACAATGCCTTAAAAAAAGAAGATGTCGGAAAATTAAACACGCGGAACATTCTCGCAGCATATGCGGGCTTGCGCCACGAATGTCACGATTTATGAACGTTATCGTGTAACTGAGCGCTGTGTGATCACTCGTGAAATGTTCGCGTGTCATTTTTTGAGACTTCGATACGGGCGGCGGATTTTTGACATGCCTCGTATTGAATTGCCTGTCATATAGACACGCAGCTTTTTATTTTAGTCAATGAAGTTTCGAATGGCTGATTTCAATTATACAGAATTTTTATTAGTTTTTCTTATGGGTGCAGACTTTTAATGTTATGTCTTTAGCAATTGTCTAATGGATTTTTGTTTCATCACCAGGCGGGTGTTCGGCTACAGTACTCTGCTAGCCAGTATTCTTACCCTCCTCACTCCTGGCTCCGCAGCTATCGGCTTCGGGTGGATCGTTGCTGTTAGAGTCTTACTAGGATTCCTCCTCGGAGCGACATGGCCGGCTATCCTCCCTATGGCATCCAAATGGATCCCACCAATGGACAGATCGAAATTCATGTCCAATATGATGGGTAAGTTTTTTTAAATAATACTTTAGGTAGAGTCAAACCTAATGACGACTTCGAGCACTTTGCGAGTCGCTTTGTAGCAGCAAATAAATGTTACAGCAAGGTTGAGTTGTGGCGTATAACGCCGCCAAAAGCGTCATTAAGCTTGATTCGAAGTACTTACTTATATGAAGATGAACAATTGATATGTAAATTGAATCGGGAAATTCTAAGAAGCTATAATTATTTCTTGCTAAATATTTTGTGTCCTAAAGATGACACATTATCGTTTGTTACAATAAAAGATACAAATAACACTGGCGGATGACGTTCGCGAATTGTAAAGTTCAGAGTTCGCCATAAATCTGTATTATAGTGTGCCATCAGTCCACATTGACCGGCCCCCGTTTTCCAACGTCATCTGACGCTTGAAGATATCGATATCACAAACATAACGTACACGTAAAGAGGGCTCGAATTGTTATCGCTTCGTGTCGCCGCGCAATCATTTCGCAGTGATGATGCGTGTATTTGAAAGCGACAATATGGCGGCGGAGGCGCGCGCAGGCGTGGTCGCTGACGTCACAGCATTGGCGCACTGTGATTGGCTGTTATAAGCTGACCGCGCGATTTAACCTTGCGCAACCGTTGCCATGCTGCAGTTAACCAGTTCCGAGAAGCTCGGCTTAGTATTATTTTAGTACGGGACGTGTGGTCACGTGGTGGTTATGGCGTCTATGATAGTAGGCAAGGTTAGGAATGTACGTCGGAGTCTATTCTTGAATGCAATTAAAATGACATTGTCCTTTGATATACCCTCATTACTTCTGAGCAGATGTTTATTCAGATGGCAATCGTATATTTTTAAAGTTTGAACGTGGGAATTATGATAAATTGCTCGGTTCCGCTTTAGAGTTAATGCTGTGTTTTTCAGAAAATCTGAAATTACACCAGCGTGACTTAGATTCTGATCAAAAGCGCAATTACATTTATCTGCTTATAATTCATGGTTACAGCAACCTTGGTTACAAAACATGTAGGTAATGCATTTCCTTGTGTTAGGTGTATAAATAAAATATTCACACGGAACATAATACAGTACGATATAATAACAAAAACAATAAACTGTTTATTGACAACGTTATTACTTTAGAGGAAATTATTGCTTTGATTATGACTTAATTAACTGTCCAAATAGCTTTGACAGATAACTTTTTTAGTTTTTGGTTTGTAACAAGACTAAAAGGTAGGTTTTTTGTGTTTACTCAAAAGTTTGACAAAGTAGTTTTTAATTTAAATTATCATTCACTATTCAATACGTAAATTGTTGTGCATAGTACAACTGTATCATCAATTCATCATGACGTCAAAAGTCACTGGAATATTCGCTGTCAATAGTCTTTACATAGCAGCAATCGATCGTCTATCTAAAATATGGGTCGCACTCATATTTTACGTCAAAAATATAAATCAAATGATTGCGGTTCGCAATAAAATTTTATCTCTTGTTTACTCGATTCGACAAGGAGCTTCCTTTACTGATTATCAGTGATTGCTATGCTATATTACGCATGAATGGTAAACTAATGCAATCAAAAATAAGTTTTGCATTAGCGTTTAGGTTTATGTTTTAAATGATTTAGGTTAGAGGTCGGGCAGTAGTTTATGACGTACTGTTGTTAATTTGCTAAGAATATTTAGCTTTTTTTTTTTAGTATTGTTATTTTATTGCCTTTGCAACTTGAGATTTGGTGCATAAGACATGATATTTTAACAATTAAAATAAAAACTCCGGGTTTCTCCTGTCTGTGTTACACTAAAATCATGGTCACATTACTTTTTCTAACTGTACGAACAAGAGATTAATGCGTAACTGTAAAACTAAAAGTGAAATAAAACGTGTCACGACTTACAAATGCCAATTTTCAATTGATGCAAATTCGGAGTTCATTCATGCGAAAAAGTACGTGAAGTAACTATTTGCGAAGCTTCTAGAACTAGTTGACAAGTACTTACCTACTTGGAACTTTAACATTCTATTTTTGAAAAAAAAAAAGATGGCGTCCCGAATAATTTCTAAAGTATGGTGACCCTTTCTCCTTGGTTTCTAACTGATTAATGAATGAGATGGAGTCGTTCCACTACGCGCATTGTTCGTAAATACCAGGTCAAGAGTTCAACTCGCCACACATGCAGTTGCTAAGAACTTTATTCCTTGAGTTTAGAGGTCATTTTGCAAAAAAAGTATTTTTGAGTTATTTTGGTAATGGTAAAATGAAAAGCTTAGACACTAGTTGTAGGTAGGTATTGATTTTGATAAGAAAATTAATCCGATTGGGTTAGGTTAAGAATTTGGTTGTTGTGAGAAGAGAGTTTGATTATTTAATTAGACCCACAATACTGATTATTTATTGTTCGAGTGACCGCGATCCTGGAACGCAGAATGTAACTAAAGGTAAAATCTGTGATTCCCTCTCGCACCCAGAGCAGAAGTTATTAGATGATTTTTCCCTCACAAGAAAAGGCTACCTATGTAATTTTTTATATACCTAACAACTTTAAGTAGTTACGTAATCATTGAATATAATTTTACAATGCGTAGTAAAAAAAAAAATGTATTACACCAACCATGCAATGTGATTTTTTAAGCAATTAAATTTTATATAACAAACAGACAATTAACATAAAATGGATTACATGATGTTCATGTATTATAATTATAATTTATTTGGTTTGACCTGACGGAAACAATATTTTGTTGTCACTATATTGACGTCAAAACACTAACCTACCTACTGCTCTCGAAAACCAAAAAGCAATATCTCAAAATTTGCGAAAATTCTGGTTGTTTTTGCACGGGAAGTTTAAAACTTCCCGCATCAGGCAGGCTCGTCGATAAACCCGTAACAACCATAAAACTTACACTTAGGATACTTACTTACTTCTCAACATTTCATGCTGGTGCTAGGAAGAAAAGAAGAAGAAGCTAGGAAATCATTTTTCTACTATTTATACTTTCTCGAAACTCACTATGATTAAGTTACCACTATTTGGCTTCCAAGAGCATTCTAGGGTCTTTTAGGGAACTAAATGTAAACAATCTAAAAATGTTTACAATGGGGTAGTTTCCAAGGTCAAAATAACTACATTTTATTTAATCCGTAATTTAGATTATAAAAAAATATTGGAAACGTATTTTTTTTTATATTTATTTAACAAAAAATAATAAAGATATAGCTTATTAAAGTTACGTGTAACGTCACCCCGTGCGAAAAAATGCCGCACGGGCGGCCGCGGCGTGACGTTACACGTAACTTCAATGGGCTGTCTTTATTATTTTTGGTTTAATTTACAAGTAAAAAAATACGTGTACTGACCGACTGACTAATTACATTTTTTACGGCAACTAGCCTATTAGGTATTTACCTAAACCGATGTTAGGTAATTAACTGAATTTAAATAATCTTTGTTTGGTCTTTTATACGATTTATTTTAAATAAAAAGACATATCAAAATTGTTTACCTTTAGATAACTACCTAAACAGATGGAATATAAGTAGCTGCGTTTTTGCCTTCCAAGACAAAAGCAGTCTAGGCATCTGCCTTTTCGGCTTCTGAAGACGCCCTAGGTAGTAGTCTTTTTGCCTTCCAAGAGCAGTCTAGGCATTTGCCTTTTCGGCTTCTGAAGACACCCTAGGTAGTTCCTAGTTAGCTTCCAAGGCCAGTCTAGGCTAATCCAAGTGCTAGCAAATCTGAAGGAATTCCGTAGTTCCACAGCGCGAAGGTTAACTGAAGGAACACAAGTGAATTTTAATAATTAAAAGTCTGACACTCTTCGCTCCACTCAGAGCGGAAGAAAATAATTTAATTACCGAGTTTCAGCAAATGTAGCGTAACCCGCGTCTCAGATGGCTGACTGCCGACCTTAAAAAAGTGACTGGGATAGAATAGAATAGTCAATACTATACTCTATTAGTATGTCGCGGCCACTTTTTTAGCTGAATCCGCCACTAAACGTCGTCATTCAACTAGCAACATAATTATTCAGCCATTATTTGTAAACAGCTAGTCTAGCTTGGTTCGATAACGTTTGATTACTTATCTAACCCAAACATTTGAGGCTGTGGCGATTTGTAATATTAAAGACGGATTTTCGGTCATCCCTGTCACCCAGTGGCGGATATAGCCAGTGTATATCTATTTAGTACTATTATTCTCATTCTTATTCTCGATCGCTAATAACCCCGTGGATTTTGGAAAGTACGGTAATGAGGGAAGTCTAAGAGATTGACTATCAATATTCAATGAAATAATATCTGGTTTTCAATTTAAATACTGTGACCTGATTATTTTTTGCGTTCAAGTGCAGGATCCCGGAACGCATGGGGTCCTCGATTGCCAGGGCTTGTAGCATTTGCTACTCTTGCTACTGGCTAATCCGATACTGCTGTCACCGAAAGCATGTCACTGTCCGTCTTACCATGTTGATGGTAAAAATAGTTAATGTTCTAAATTGAAGTCCTTGCTTGGCTCAGAATTGGGCTACGGACATATCATCCGTTGATGCTGTCATTAAATCCCTACGTGAACTGGTAACAGGGCATGTGAGGCAAGATAGAAAGTAGGACATGGTCTATGGAGGGACACCGTACAAACACTGAAGATCGAAGCTTTCCGAGAACCAATAGGCACCTGTAGAGATCAGTTATTATTAACAAATTAAGCTTCTGAAACGAACACCAGAAGACAGCACCGCTGTCACCTGAAATGGCTGCACTTGCATGCATTGTGCATACATTTTCAAAGTCTGACCTCTCGCCTAATCGGGGCCAACTGGTGGAGTGTATAACTTCCCTGAAAACCGTCATTGGCGTCAAATCGACCACCCACCTTTTTGAAAAACAAATCCAAGATCAAGTAGGTTTATTTCCAAGAATCCGATTAATTTGCTGATTTGTCAATAACCTTTTGCGGTTACATCCGGCAATTATTTTTAAACCTAGTCACGACTTCTCGCCCTTCGATTTGCCGTCGTCATGTCCTTTATCAAGTGGGTCTAGGCATTTTGGAGGAAAACTGCAGCCTTTGAGAATAATTAATATGTTTTATAACGTTTTATACCTTGAACTTTCGATATTTATACCAGTTTGTTATATTGCAAGTGGAAAATATGTTTTTGCTAGACCAAATAGGGCATTTTTAGAATCATGTGCTATCGTTATTCGTTAGCGTCACAGAACAAATGAAAGAAGTTTCCAAATGTATAGTCTTCACAGCTGGGACTCAGGTTTCCTCTCTAGGAGAGAGAATGAGCCGTAATCCACCACGAGGGCCCAGTGTGGGTTAGATGTCAAATGTGTTAGATTTTTCGTCCTAACTGCTAGAACATAGGTCTCTTCAAAATGTTTTTTTTCACCGTGTTTTAGAGCAGTGGGTGATGAGATGAATTACACAAAGTAAAGCAAGCTTCTTCTTAAAGAAGAAGAAGAAGAAGGTTGAAAAACACAGGACCAAAGATATAAATTTCTATGGTTTGATTGAACCCATGACGTATTATGTAACTCCTAAAAGTACCGGGATGTTATCATTACATAATATCTTAATTGAAAATGTTAATTAAAAATTGATTAGTAACGATAAATATAATGAAACAGACGTTTTAAGATATGGCCTTTCTATTCTGTGAATAATTTTTGTTCCTGAAAATATTTATTTGTACTGTGATTTGCTCAAACTGAGCGCATTAGCTTATAATGTCAACTTTTCAAAATGTCCACTTCTCACAATATCAACTTCTTAGAATGTCAAATTCACTGACAATTTTTTTTTTTAATTTGTTATTGGTAGGTTCGCGGTTGACCACCATCTCCTGATTAAGGTAAGTGATGATGTGGTCGACGATGGAGCACGCTTGCTTAGAAGTAACTTATTCACTCTTGACTTAAAGATTCCTAGTAGCTATCAGGAAACACATACTCCGGTAGGGAATTCCACTCCTTGGCTGTACGCACAATAAACGTGTTACCTAATTCAATTCATTCAAATTTTCTCATAATGTCGATTTCTCACAATAAAAAATTCGCAACTGATCAATTTCTTACTACTATCATAAAAACGTCAAATGCTATTGCGTCCCTAAAACGTTTTGTACATCTGGGTGGTACTTCTATTTTTTTAAGCGATTTGACATAAAGAGAAGGTTTACACGTTCACGTGGAACACGTAAACTAATTCACAGTATCAAATCAACTAACTAACAACAAGTAACTCACAGTAGGCCCTCTGTTATGTAGTTTCCTCATAAGGTAAGTGCTAGTCGTCTTTTACAAGTTACAACACAAAGATAGCTCTGTTCTCTCAGCTCTAGAATGAGAACTGTTAGCAAGTATGTGTCATTTTAAACTACTTGCCTACTATTACTACTAGGTATTCGCAAAAGCGACTCATTAAGTATTTGTAACTAGGTACTATAGGGTGTTTTTAAGATCATGCGGTTTTGAAAGTGCGATGCGGAAAAAACATCTACCTAAACAAACTCAGACGTCAGATGCAACAAATATGTAATGGTCAACTCTATTGGAATATAAAAAAAACAACTCCATCATATTTCAATACTATCTTTCTCTTTCTAAGTAATAAATATTGTATTTAATTGGTATGAGCTGTATGAGCCCCTTTTCAGGACAGGAGGGGCCCAGCTGGGTCGAAGCCTACTGGGGCCAGGGATGTCGATACTAGGGACATACTAGGGATTTCAGTCAAGTGCTGAAAAGGGGCTTTTTTACGGTGGACAAAAATCATTCAATGACAACCCCCGCTCTTGTGTGGAGCTGGAGATAGTGTCAGATTCTTACGGAATAAAAAACCTACCCCGTTCCTTCTTGCCTTTGATATCGGGGCCGAGCTTCCCTTTTGGAGCTAACCCTGACCCAAGTAGGCTTCGACCCAGCTGGGTCTCTGCTATTAGCACAGACCTGCTGTTCTTTTTAAGCATGCTCTCAATAAGAAACGAAATAAAAAGTGATTGAAGACAACAACGAATCGTCTGTTGTTTACAACAATATACTGTTTAAATTCTTCTCCACACCGTTGTAAGTGCAGATACTGCGCTATACGTCATCTACCAGAGGGGCGTGGTTGGCAACGCGGCCTGACCTACTCGGGACCATTGCCAAGTTCACGATTAAATAAACGGCGCCATTTTTGTTGCAGTCTATTACTCAATCTACATTGAAATAGATCTAGACAGATTTGGAAGATTGATTGCTGGCTTTCATATTTAAACAATAGTTTGTTTTACCATGAAGAGGCCTTTACCACGAAGTGTTAAAATGTCAGTCGTGTGAGTGAGATTATAGCTTATACACTCTGTATAGCATAGCACCATCCCTTTAAAAGTTCAGAGGTTGTAGAATGGGCTCGCGGCCAGCCATGGGAAGCTCGCTGTCCGATCGTCCGGTAATGGACCGAGCCCAACGACGGCGTGCACTATTCCCGTGCGCCTCAAGGAGTTGTCAGCAGCAGGAGGGGCCCAGCTGGGTCGAAGCCTTCTGGGGACAGGGTTATCCGAAAGGGAGCTCGTGCCCCGGTATGAAGGCTAGAAGGAACGGGATGGGGTTTTTAGTCAGTAAGAGTCTGACACTATCTTCCGCTCCACCCAAGAGCTGGTTTTGTCATAAGATGATTTTCCACCAGAAAAAAAAAATATTTCGTAGAATACATCGCGTGGTAGAGCCTCAAGACCTAAAGCGCGGTCAATCTTGGACTGCATACAAAAGAAAGATGCTCAAAGACACAATGCTTTCAAATATGACGAATTTTAGCGATTCAAAAATCTCTACAGATTTAATTATAAAATTAAAACATTATAACGGTAAAACGTTGCTTGTTGAATAATCTAACAATCTGAATGATTGCATGTAAATTAGTCCGGTTTTTAATCGATAGAAGTAATTTTTAGACGTATCTCCGTGATTTTATTCTATCGTGCTAAATTAGCTGTATATGTTTTGAACACAATGTCTATCTAACTTTTATCCTAAAGAAGAAAAACATATATTTTTCTGATTGATTATGTTAGTGAATCATATAGTTTTGCGCATTATAAAACTCGCGATTAGCTCCTGTAGGAAAGCTCAAAGACAGGTCGCGAATTAAAAAAAAAAAAATTGCATATATTAACATTCGGCTGCCATTGCATACACAACACAGTGCAGAAAAATAGGTAACCAATTTGATAGGCAAATGTGTGAGTTTGGCGACACTAGTTCCCGTTCTTAGCCAGGGTAGGGGCACTTCTACCCATATTTTCTGATCTGTGTCACACACACACTTACATAAACTCCTACACTCACCTCAACCGACTCACACGCACTCGACACCCTACACAAAATTACCTCACTCCAATACAATGGTGTGACATTAGTTTTTGCATGTTGTCAATTGTCTTCATACTAAATCTCATTATACAGGCATGCCCTAATTTGGGAGCTCAGTAACCTCAAATACTATTCGCACGATGCGTTGTTCGATGCAAGTGGGTTGTACGTGGGTGGTAAAACCAAAACACAGGTTACTAACTGAGCATGGAATTAGGAATGGTTCTCTTACCCTGGTGACATCCACCAACCCGCGCTCGAGGAGGCCTGAGCCCCAGCAGTGGGAATAATAGGAGCCTGATTGACGCTAAACATCATGAGACAGTAAACTGACTTAATTTCTGTGAATTATTATTATACACGTATTATTTCCATTCCTGTGGTACGGGGCGTTTAAGTCCTCGTTTGAAAACTATCACTACGGTGGCAAGAGGCTTATTAGACCCCGTAACATTATAGAAACAAAACTTTATTTGGCAAAACTTAAAGAAAACATTTGATTTCTTCAGTGCAGTACGAGGTCAAAGTGACCCCGTATAGTACAATGCATTCTTAGATATTCATTCATCTTTTTCCTAAACGGCCTTCGCGCGGCAGATAAGACTACGTTTTTCCTAGCCACACCACAAGGAAGACACATACGAGGCCTATTCGACCTCGTTCCGCGTTGAACGTGTTTAACGAGCGATTCCCACTATCGTTCTGTAAAATTTGGAGAGTCAAAAACATTATATAAAAAAAATAAGTATGAGTAACGTAGGTACAAAAAAAAAACAACAGCATTTTACAATAATTTACACCTAACTAAATTATTCCTCAAAATGCTTTAAATGAATGAATTCCTTTTAAGTTCTTGATACTGAAATGTGTGGGAAACGAACTCCTAACGGTTTGAAATGTTTTACAAGAGGGCTATAAATGCTTTAACGAACTGATGTGTGAAAATGCTTTACAGCATAAGTACGGATAAGCTGGTTTAGTGCAACAAGCAATAAACTCAGCTTTATTAGCATCAATTAACATTGACTTAACGCTAAGATAATCCATCTTAGCGTATACGACGTTTTACATGTACCACTAGATTATCAAATAAAAATTGTCGGGAAATGAACATATGACAAATTGAGAAGGGCGCGAAAATTGTTACGATTACCTGTTGACACATTCTCACATTAATTTTGTGAAAAAAGTATTTTTTATTTATTTACTAACTGACTTGGCAATCGTTCTGCCACATAAATTATATCAAAGAAAAATAACATAAAATTAGTCAAGCCGTTTTAGAAGAGATCGTCAAACACTGATAGATGTTTATACATATACCAGCTACTGCCAGCGGCTTCGCCCGCATGAAAGTCGGTTTCTCCATACAAAATTTGGACCCCCGTTTCATCCCTTTAGGGGGTGAATTTCAGAAAATATGTTCTTAGCAGATGTTTACATCCCATAAGGATCCTATCTGCCAAATTTTAAGTTTGAAAGTGATTCGTGATTAATTAGCGAGTCGTATTTCGCTTTTAAATGTATATAGATTAGATTGATAGGTTCACGTTTGACCACTACCCCACTTGATGAAGATGTGGTTGACGATGCAGAGTGTTTGTCTAGGAATATCCTATTCAGTTTTGGTCTTGAGTTCTGAAGGGAGGGAGGGAATCTTCAAGAAACTCGGGCTTACGCAGTTATAATCCCATTATCGTCTCGTAGAAACAGATTATCCGCATTATGGTCTATTTCAACAGTTTGCAGTGCAAAGTAAACAAGCTAGCTTTATCTTATTGTCCTCATGGCGCACTTAGATTAAGGTACCTACAGGAAATTCACAGTCCTGTGCTAACAAGTTTGTGTTTATCGATTTAGGTCGATGTAAGTAGTCGTATCTGTACAATAGACCTGTTTTAAAAATCCATTATGTGGAGTGTTAAGTTAACTACTCTTGATATGGTAGTGATGATGGTGGATTATGATTTCTAGATAAACATGAAATTCGGTAGGTAGGACTCCGCAGACTGATTCAAATCGTAGGTTTCTGATCACAGATGTTATTACGGAGTATATTTTCGAGGATTGTGGGGCTTTCGGGATCGGGGACAGCAGTCCCAGATTCCAATACAATAATTATTTTGGAACTAAAAATAAAAGAAACTAAGTTACGTCTTGGGAAACGGTCAAACAAAAAATGTTGGCGTTATACAAATATATGTATTTTATTAAACTAAAAAATTTACAAAAATATTCATTACAAAATATAATTACTATAAGCAAGTATTTAAAAAAACATTAAAACAGATTTAAACGTCTTTTTTGAAGGTGGGAAATCATCATGGTCCTTTAATTGCCAAAGATATAAACCTTACTTTAGTTAAAGCAATGTTAAGTCTAACCGTTTATAACACAAATATTTCTCTTGCAGCATCATCCTTGGGTGCAGCGATGACCATGCCAATATGCGGCTTCCTTATTGCTCACTTCGGATGGGAGTCAGCTTTCTACTTCACTGGTAATGTATTACAACATTTATTACTTAGCTAGCTTTATAGTGTTATTTAGAACTAGCATTTTCCCGCGGTTTCACTCGCGTAAATAAAATATAGCCTATATCACTCAGAAATAAAGCAGCTTTTTATCGGTGAAAAAAATGTCCTCCTACAAACAAAAAAACACTAAAAATAACTTTACCTCTTTTTTATATTAGTGTAGATTTATAGTGAATGGTCCCAAACATTGGTGTACAGTAAACAATATAGATTTGTAAAAAAAAAAACTTGACTGCAAAAAAACTAAAATATTTCAAACTGTACCTAAGTCACTTTTTAAGCAGTCTGATGCAGTTTGTGACTCCTCCAAATCTTTTACTGGTACCAAAAAACCACCAACGGCATTAGATTCACAAGTATTACTATTTCGTTTATAATTTCTTACATTTTTAAATGAGTCGCATCTAAAACTTCACTACACCAAGGCAGACTAAAACTCTATAAACTTGGAAAGAAAGACATTTTTTCTCAAACTTGCAGCATTTAAGGTAGTAGTACACTGCACCCACGTGTGACACAGAGGCCTTTTATAAAGAAACTAGACTTCTAGAGCTGATCGTTTGTCTACGTACAAATCAAGCGAGTTACTCGTGTGCGTCTAGCTTAGCTAGCTTAATACTGTACAATTCTCAAGTACGTTCAAAATTCAAATCACATTGCTACACACTTGTTTTATAGGCACGTGGTCGTTAACACAAGTACTCATAAAAGATGCAATATCAAAATACGGTATATCATTGATTATGTCGTAGCTTTCCCGCTCTAGTGCTTAAGTGGACCCGGTTTGTATATCAACGAACTCGTAATGATACTGAAAGGTGTGAGGGAAAGCACCTAGCGATATTGAATTTTGAAGTGGATTGAAAGTGGGCATAGAATATAACACAGAACAGATGATTTCTGTGGTATGTAAAAACGCGTCTAGCAAGAATGCATTGGGTATCAATCATCATTCAAACATTCATCCTTATCTTTATCAATGCGAAAAGTGCCCAGAAAGCTGGTAGCAATGCTGATTCGTTCGCCAAAGAAAAGCTAAGCCCTTCAGCTCAAACATATATTATATTATAACGCGCCGTTTAGGTTTTTCTGCACCCGCAGCAACCTCTCGTAAAGGTATCAACACATTTACATCCCCAAAAGCTTACCCGAATTCAAAGGCATTATGAAAATTGGACATCCCATCTGGCCTTTTCCCATTTCTCATTGTCGCGTGCCAAACCATTGGGTTTTAAAACAGTTGGCACACAAGAGGTGGTGAGAAGAGCCCGGCGGATGATGTCATTGTTGCTAGCGTGTGCCAAAGTATTTAAGCAAGAATTAGGTAGCATTTGGTTTGTTTCCCATGAAACATACGTAGTCTTTAAAAGATGGGTTCGTTAGATAGTAGGAAAAAGAACGCACGGTTTTGGTTTGACGGACCAAATCCGTAACGACCGTAACCAACGAACGGGTCGGACAGTTGCTTTGCGTACGAAGTCAAGTGTACGCTAGCCCGCTACCGTCTGCCAGCGGACCTACATGGACTCGAATAACAATAATTTTGATCTATCGGACTAAATTTATAGATTTATTTTGAAAGCAAAACCAAATTCGTGGTCCGATCGTACCAAGTTTGAGCGTGTAATAATTGAGAGAGCGCAAACACTTGCGCACTTGACTAATCATTGTTGAGGATGGTTGCCGGGGCCGACACACGTTCGGGAAGTTTACTTATATTTTATGACATTCCGACTAAACCTGTTTATTCCCACAGGTATAATCGGCGTGATGTGGTCAGTGGCATGGTTCGCAGTGGTGTATGACACGCCAGGTCAGCATCCTCGCATCTCGGAGACTGAGCGGAACTTCCTCATGAAGGCGCTGCCACAGGACAACAACAGCAAAGGAGTAAGTATTGACAACAGCCTTTTAATTAAATCGTGCTTTTAAGCTCGTGAAGACGAACATCTTATATTTGAATTCGTAATTAAGAATGCCAATCCATCACTATTCACTACCAACTCAAGAATTGACTTGTTTTCTATTAAATAAGGCCGTAAAATTGGTTGGGGTCCAATGAAACTTGAATTTTATTAAGTAATAGCTTCTGCCAGCAGCTTCATCAGTACGAAAGTAGGAAATTATCTTACGCAAACCTTTCTGTAGAAATCGATAAGGGCTTACCTATCACTTACTTCCTTGTAAGTACGTGCATTACCATATCATTTTAATTATGTGCAAGTGATACGGTTGTGCACGTACGCTCCATAAATTCTCTTTCACGGCCAAACCTGCATGGAAACTTCCAAATTTACATAGCACTGCACTTGAGGAAAACCCTCAAATGATTTATAACCTCTTTCAAATTATCCTAGGGAATTTTTGGCAACAGTCAAAGAGGCGCATTAAAATTCAATGAACATAGTAATGTGGTCAGGGTCACTGGAATCCGATGGATGCATGACGCACAGGATCGGTCTTTGTGCAAATCTAGCAGTCGTGCAAGCGTTGTGTCGCTAGCGTCCAGTTTTCCAACTACTCATATTAAGAAAAACTCCTATATCGACCCAGAACCGGAAAAATCTGTGTGTAGGCCATACAAATATTAGTTCCGTGTGGAATCGATCTAGCGACACGCAGCGCGTTCCGTCGCAGTGCAATTCAAAGATTTTTGAATATTCGTGAATGGTGTGCGCGATCAACGCATGGAGACACGCGAAACCGCTTAGGTTTAACCAAGAGCCAACGCGCGACAATGCACGTTGTAAATATTTCAATTATGCAAATTTGTACTCCAAAAATGGGATAAAGCTAGAACTAAACTGCGCACATATGTGCCACACACACCGATCTGGGCGCGTCGGTCTCCATACATTTTATATGGAAACTAGACTTGTAGAGCTGCACTTACACGCTATGCGACGTCGTTCTACGTACAAATCAGGCGTTCTACACGTGTGCGTCGGTCTAATGTAGTTCTAGCCTATGCTACGGGCGAAACACATGACGCGTCATGCCAATGCGAGTTGACCCTTTCGACTGAAATAGTTATACTAATCAACTTAGTAAAATGACGTATTCAAATAAATTATTGGCAAACTGTGTGCGCAAGGTACTTCGGCTTATTTGAATATAATGGTTACTAGGAGACTGGTGTGTTTAATTAAATGGTAGACGAATTGTTCTAATTGGATTTGGTTGGTAACAATGATTTACACTTGGAAGAATAGTTAATTTTAGATAGACATCAAATATGGGTGCATCTGCATAAGCGCTTCTGGTTGGATTGGAAACTCCAACTTAGTGGGCATAAACCTAAGTTTACATTAATAGTTAAACGTCTGTCATCTGCATCGCTGAAAACTTAAGTTAACTTTTTTTTTTACTCCTGGAAGCAAAGGATGCAAATAATAATCTATGAATCACAGTAATTCTACAAAATCGCCCATTTCCTCTTCACATAAAAACAAACAATAGATTTGCACGGTATAACAATGTGTGAATATTATCATAAGGACCAGCATACTCCGAAACGCGATGCGATACTACTTTATAAAGTATCCATACAATATAGAACTTTATTTCTTAAAGAAAGAGGTTCACATTTCAGTGTTAAAAATGCTAGCTGTGGGATTGTTGGGTTGGAGAATAAGTAAAAGAAATAGATAATATTTTTTATTTCTCACCACTAAAAAAAGTTTACAACATACCTACTGCGACTCTAAACCGCAAAAGGCAACTAAAGGAACAAAGGTGAGTTTGAATCAGTACCTAAATACTGCACTCCACTTAACTCCACCCATAGCAGGAGGATTTATTTGATAAAGTCTCATAGATACAAAAATACTAAATCGAAATTATCTCGCAAGGGTGTATTCGAACTTACTCACTGAAATGTGTACCTTCTAACATAGAAAACAAAGTTCTGTATTGTATCGCTACAGCTTCGCGTCGTGGTGTGAACAACTGAACATCGCCATAATGTGACATCGCTCACACGTCAGAGGTGCGCAAGCGCGTGGCTCATACATTTAGATTTTAGCCAGATTAGCAATGATTGTCTATGAACAAGTGAACTGGTTAATGAATGTATTATTTTGTCCGGAGCAATTAACACGTTGATAATGGTACTCATTTTTGTATTATTTCCATTCCTGCGGCACGGGGTCTTTAAGACCTCGTTTAAAACTGCTATTAAGACGATAAGGGGCTTATTAGACCCCGTAACGTTTAAGGTACTAAGTTTTGCTAAGTATGGTACGAGGTCATAGTGACCCCGTATTAAAGTAGATACACCACTTCTTTCTGTTTTAATAGGACATCATACATATATTTAAGTATAGATATCCCCTTCCCAGACTAAACTAAATTGAAGTTACGGCCTCTGCACGGCAGATAAGACTGCTTTTACTTTTTTGCTTTCAAGGCGTATTAAGCTAGCCCCCCCTTGGACCGGCGCACATGTGTAACACACTTGATTTGTACGTTGTAAGTACGAACGAATCAGGCGTCTTATCAATCAAGTGTATCAAGTGTGGATGAATCAAGTGAAGCTCTACAAGTTTAGTTCTACCTTAAAGTTAGAACTACATTGCGCACGCGTGTGATCTGGGCGCGTCGGTTTCCATACATTTTAAATGGAAACTAGACATGTAGAGCTACACTAGATCCACACTACGCGATGTCGTTCTACGTACAAATCAGGCGAGTTACACATGTGTGTCGGTCTAATGAAATGCTAGCTTTAGACCTCATTTCGCATTGAACACTTTTGTCATCAAGTGTTTAAAGTCAAAAAAATATGAAACGGAGTATTTTATCCAAGTCCATCTTTCCATTTACCTATTCGTAGTCCATCAAAGCTAGTCAAGTGACTCAAAATTAAACTGAAATCATTTAATTTAGTCATCAAACTCACTGAATTGATCTACGTTTGTAGCCAATTGACACATGCTCTTCTTGAGTATTCCTGTTACCGTGGTTATTCCGTGTGTAACAATAAATAATATAAATAGGTACGATCATACTTAGGTATACAATAAACTCATTTGCCATAGAAAATTTGAATACATAATGTTGTGAAGGAAAACATTATGAGGAAAAGTGTCGTTGACCTAAATATTCGAAGACTATGTGACGTCCACTGCACGCCCACTGGGCCCGAGTGGTCGATTACGGCCTATTCTTGTGGCCTATTCCCTCTCATTGAGAGGAGATTTGAGTCTCAGGAGTGGAAACATTATAAGAATGATTAGCGCTTTACGTTCCTAAAACACATGTGTTTTAGTAATGGTTAAGTTGGTAAATTAGTTAAAAAAAAAAACGGCCAAGTGTAAGTCGGATTCGCAGATGAAGGGTTCCGTTAAGTTCCGTACCAGTACCATTTATCTACAAAACTGCAAAAAATCATGTCTATTGTAAAGAAGCCCTTAAATATTATTTTATCCTGTTTTTAGTATGTATTTGTTGTTAAAACGGCAACAAAAATCATATAATAATAATAATAATATTCCACAACTATCACACAACGCCGTCTAGTTCCAAGCTAAGCAGAGCTTCGGTTATGGGTACTAGACAACTGATAAACATACTTATATATTTCTAAATACATACATATTATAGATAAATTACACCCAGACACAGAACAAATGATCATGCTCGTCACATAAACATTTGTCCTGGGTGGGGATCGAACCCACGACCTACGGCATAGCAGTCAGGGCCACTAACCACTAGAGCAACATGCCAGTCAAAAATATATCATCTGTGAAAATTTCAACCATCTACGGCTAGCTAGCCTGGTGATAGACTGACAGTGGAGTCTTAGGTCTAAAAATAAGTTTTTCACACCACCTGCTCGAAAATGTCAAATTATATGTCAAGCAACCTTAACCTAAAGTGAGTCATTAGTGGCCGGGGCATAGAAATATATTATATCTATGGGCCGGGGGCACAGCCGGTCAATAATATTGTACTGGATTTCATTATGACCCGCTGGTCAATAATGATTGTGACTATTATTTTCTCACAGTAGGTGTAAAAAGTAGAGTATCCTCCTCTGGGCTAAAGGTGTCTTTGCCTTGGGCTAGCTTGAATCCCTCGCTGCATTCAGGATTCTTGTATTAACTCCCTCGCTTTGCTCGTGAGTTAAATCCCGAATCCTTCATTGCGCTCGAGATTCAATATGACGCCCGTGACATAAGACACAACTTTAGCCCCTCGGTGCATAATCTACTATTATTAGTTTTAACTTTTTCAAATTGTAATTGTATTGTATACTGAAATAAATGAATTTGTTATTATTATACCATTCACGAATGAATGAGTCTCAATAAAAAACGAACAAAACCGACGTACCAAGCATTACCCATGTATTTTAGGTACTCACGTGTACCTACGTCAGTGTACTCAATAATAATAATCATGCTATTCAACCAAAGCATTTACCTCAATCGCAAACAAACAAATAACAACAATTAGGCACTCAATACAGACAGACTGTTCACTTAATAAACATACGAACAACAGAAAACAATTATTTTAAAGTACAGTTAATAATAATTTTTCATAAACTTCATTATCAGACAAACCACCAATGACCTTAACTTTGTAATCGTATACTGGCTGGTAACAAAAGGAGTTAGTGATAGCGTGACGAGCGACAGGACAGAATGGAAGAAAAAAACGTGTTGCGCCGACCCCAAATAAAACGGGATAAGGGCAGGAAGATGATGACTGGCTGGTAACAAAAAAACAGCCAAGTGCGAGACGGACCATCGCGTAAGAAGACTTCCATACCGACCGTGCGAGGGTAGTGCAAGAAAATCACGTTTGTTATACGGGAGCCCCCTTGAATATTTATTTTCTTCTGTTTTTTAGTATCTGTTGTTATAGCGGTAATAGAAATAGGTATCATTTAAAAATTAAGTCAACTGTCTAACTGTCATAGTTTATGAGATAGAGATAAACAGGCAGATTGACAGACAGATGGATAGTGGACTCTTAGTAATAGGGCTTCATTTTACCCTTTCGGTACAGAACTCTAAAAAGTAGTCTTGACAAGTACAATAGGTTGACCATATGTCTTCATTTTTTTGAGACAAGTTCAATTATTCTTCCGCGTTCTTTGACTATTTTTTTTTCGCTGATTGTTGCCAGGATGTGTCTCGAGTTATTTATTCTTGACATGTTGACAGATGTACGATACTTAAAACTTAAACATTTGGGTATTTATTATTCACGCCACATCGAAATGAAATAACGATGCCAATTTAAAACTGCGCACGTAATTTTCTGCTAACATTTTAATAGGTATAATTGCAGTGTTTGGAATTGTTCGTAATGCAGAGATTTATGTTATTTTTAATTAAAGTTCCACTGCGCATTACACCTTCGTAAGCCGTAATAATCGTTGGTTGTCTACGCTTTTTTCCTTGCGGAGTAAATTCCGTTCTATTCTGAGAACTGCGGTGACCACAGCATATGTTGGATATAGGCATTTTTTTCTATGATGGTATTCATCCTTACATTGCCGGGAAAAAGAAATAAAAGACGCTGTTGTATGTAGATTTTGCTTGAAGTAGCTACAATCTTTGGTTCTATATTTTTAGAAGCGAGGGGTAAAATTTAGACTGCGCGATTGTTCGAAAGAGTAATTGTGACCCTGGAACTCAAAGGCCAAACGAAGGAATACCAGTGGGTGTCTGTGAGGAAAAATTTGACACGGAGGAAGAAATCATTTAATGATTTCCCACCTCAAAAATAAATTAAATAGAACACAAAGTTGGTGCCCTGAAGTGTGTATTACGTTGTCGGGGCAGACCAAGGAGATGACGGGACGACTTTAGATGTCTTCCTTAGAAATTGATAAGATATGGCTCAAAGCTGGCAACAATAGGAGGAAGCCTTTGCCCAGTAGTGGGGCAGTAAAGGCTAGATATAATAATATAAGTTACAGAGACAGAGATAACAGAATTTCCCCTACGACCAAGTGATGTCACGATAAGTAAATGCATTAAAGTGCAGTAATAATGACATCAGAGCTAGTCGGTTGACTCAACTCGAAAAGATAAAGCACTTACATACATATCTGATTGAATTCTGGGAATTAGAAACATGGAAAATTGATTGTTCACGGAAAAATGTGTGGTTTCAATATTATTGTAGGCAATGTAACGCAGAAGTGATTAATGCGTGTGCAATGGAAATGCTTATATAATGAGATTTTTTCCCAGGAGCGATAGCTTCGCATTAGCTTTATCTACAATAATAAGTATAGTAAAGAGGTAAAGTTTGCTTTTTTGTTTGATGCGTAGTATGAAGTAATTACTTGCTTGAAACAAAAAAGCAAACTTTACCTCTTTCAAAATTTTCGCAATCGGACCAATACTTGCAGAAAGTATTGGTCCGATTGCGAAAATTTTGTTATCGATAGAAAGCTGCTTTATTTCTGAGTGACTTAGGCTATATTTTATGTATACGGGCGAAGTCACGGGCAAAAACTAGTTTGCTATGAAAGTGCGTAATTTATCACACGAATATTATAGAGATGAAAATGTATATATATGTGAATTTTGTATGTTGGTCACACCTTCATGAAATGGTTAATCGGTTTTGCATGAATTTTGGTACCAAGTTAGCCTATATCCTGGCTTCACTCCCCTTCGCATTAGAACCATTCCGATTTTCATCTTGATCTTCAAATTCGATGGATTAAATGGCTTTCTTTATAATTTCTAAGGCTTTGACCCGCAGATAACCTTGCAGACATATCCATCTTGTGAATTCTTCGCTTTAGACTTTTGCCTTCTTTAAACTATTCCGAAATTCATCATCTAATGTAAAATATTTCTCTCCCTCAGCACATGCCAGTCCCATGGAAGAAGATGCTGCTGTCTCCACCAGTATGGGCCATCATCATCACGCACGGTGCCTCCGTGTTCGGCTACTTCACCGTCGTCAACCAGCTGCCGAGCTACATCGAGAGCATCCTGCATTTCAACATCAAGCATGTGAGTTATATTTTTATACTGGTTTTGCTTGCACCCTACAAATAAAAGATTTGTAAAGGATTCCTTGACGGTTGTGGAATTCGAAAGAATCGACTTGAAAGGCTTTGGTTTCTCAAATGGAAATGATCACAAATTCATTTATTTAATCTTTATTACAGAGTGGTACATAGGCAGACCTTTCTTATTATTATGGATAGGCTCGGCTGTAGCTACTGTCTATTGAAAATTCATACCATCATACCAAGACTATGTGTAATTTTTAAGTTAGCAGCAAGATAGGATTAGGTGATAACCGATCATTAATTTTCTCGTGTCAAAATCAATATTTGAAAAGACACAAAGCGTCATAGTCAAATTATCACATTGTTAAAAACATTTGCCAAAGACACATATTGAAGTCACTTTGTTATTTTTATGAGAAATCGTTAAAAGTCTTGTGTGCGTTTTAAAAAAATCGGCTAAGTGCGAGTTAGACTCGCGCACGAAGGGTTCCGTACTACTGCCTGTAGCAAAAAACCGCAAAAAAGAAACGTTTGTTGTTTGAGAGCCCCTCTTAAATATTTATTTTATTCGGTTTAAAGTATTTGATCTTATAGTTGCAACAGAAATACATCATATGTAAAAATTTCAACGTACAACTGTGAGCTGAGTGCGAGTTGTTTCTACGTTAACGTGATCGAAACGTTTGCCGCGTTTGGCTCTCTGATTGGTAAAGAGCTCGGAGCGGGCCAATCGGAGCGCCGGACGTCACAAACGTGTCGATTGCATTAACGTAAAATAAACTCGCACTAGGCACTCAGAACTATCACAGTAACTGTGCAACAGTAGAACAGTGTGACAGATAGTCAGACAGCTGAGTGACAGCAATAGAGTCCCTTTGTACAACTCAGGAACCCTAAAATAGTCATATGGATGTCTAATTGTTAGCAAAAACGTTACCTCACAGTCCTATTGTTTGTGGAAACTCGAATGTCGTATGCTAATCAAAAGCAATGGCCATCGTTCACTGTAGTTAAACGAGCCTGTCATTTCATTAATGACAAGTATTTCTGACAATGACTATAATAATAATAATAATTATTAGCGTGATGAGTTGTTACTGCGTCTTTTATATATTTATTTAAAAATACAAGTTTACAGTACCAGAATAAAACGCTTATATTCTAGAATCTTAAAGAAAATAAACAAAAACTACCAAACTAACTAAACAAATATAATAAACTACGAAAAACTTAAAAATGAATGTATAAATTTACAAATTTGGTATGGCTTATCATGGAAGATATCCAGATATTTGAAAAGACTGTGCTGAGTGAGCAAAGAGTTGAGCAGTGTAATTGCTCGTGCTGTGGGTGCTGCAGCGGCTCGACGTGTGCGCACTCCCGGTGGGGCAGCAAACAGTTTCCTCCGACGACGAGGACCCTCCACACCTTCACCTCGTACCAGGAATCGGCTCGGCACATTAGTTAGACCCACTCGCTCTAGCGCAGTAGGATTATCCACCTTGTTTGTCGTTGCTTTGACGCAAAGCTTACGTTGACGTCTGTGTCGCCATAAGACGTCCATTCACACAAAAAAAATCTTATATGATATACTTATTATGTTTTTGTTCACTAACAGCTCCAAATCTTTTAAATCGGATGTCAGACTATCCAAAAGTTGTCCGGTAGAAATTGCCCTGTGCAATAAGACCGCCTATTGTACATTTATTTTTTATAAAACATTAGTCCTGTGATAAGTTTAGGTTTGCAATAAAGAAATACCTAAATAAAATTTTAGCATCTGTTTGTAATATCCAAATTTTTTTTTCATTAAATACATGTTCGATATTTAAAATAAAAATGCAATCTCTACAATTTTTATCTGTCTGTCTGTTTGTTGCGGTTAATTTCCGAAACAACTGGACTGATTTTAAATGAGCTTTCACTGGTAGAAAGTTAGTGTTATAAACGTACTACCTTTATTCTAGAAAAAGAATTAGGACCCCTCGCAAAAACAAACTTGGAACTGTAATTTTTTATTTTTGAAAATTTAAAAGTGCCTGTAAATGGTTTATTTAAATTTTTTTGTTTTATTTATGCAACAAAATCGCTTTGTACTGTTTTACGAGTATGACGCGGGCGAAGTCGCAGGATCAAGCTAGTAAACTGTAAAAAAGTCCTTAAAAAAGTAAAAAGTAAAGTCTTATTCTATTCTATTCTAAAAAGCCATAAGGCATTTGCAACAGATACGTAGCAACATAGTATATTTTGCATAAAATTGAAATAAATAGTCAATTAAACAATTATGCAGTAATAAACTGGGAAATAATAGCAAATGTAGAAAAAAAATTCAGAGTTCAACGTCCATAATTACTTCAGACCTTCGTGTTACACCGTGTTATAAAACCTACAAGCTAACAGATAGATATTTAATTCTATACCTTAATTTCAAGTAAATAAGGTTCATAATAAAAGTAGCCAGCCACCCCACTACGATGAACGTCGCGGCACTTACGATTTCGTACGGTGACCATACTGAGCTCAGCGAAAGGACAGTTCTTGCTAAATACTATTTATTTGTTTTGCAAATGATTGCACTGTTGTTGTGCAACATTTAAATATTAACATGCCTTTTGGAGAATTTTGAATGGTGTTTACAAAGTTTTTATTATTTTTTTATTTTACGGCATTTTTTAAAAGTTCTGGTTTGTGTTTTGAAATATTTATAAGTACCTATTTATTCCATTTATTGGTTTCAATATACATAAAATAAACCTGTTGTCACTAACGAGGGTAAAAACAAAATTCTAAACTACTTAAATTATGCTCCCATACGTATAAAACTGCGGTCAATTTATATACATAACGGCTAAAATTGTGCGTTTAAACGGCGAGCGAAAGGTGCAGTTGATGTGTGCGGACTTAAGACAAAATGAAAAAGAAAGCGGTTATCAAAATGTCAAAATGAATGAAATTAAACGTGACATTTCGGTAGCGTCAGTCAGTTTCATACATTTTGAACGACTGTTATCCGCTATAGAATGTCACTTTATCGAGAGCAAGAGACTTGATTTAACAGCAACGTTCTTTTGCTGAGCGTTAGCGATTCCGGTTTTTGCCAAGTTTCGAATCGCTGCCTTCGCTTGTCCTTATCTTTATTATTCGGGTTTCGCACTTAGTCTATGGTGGACCAGTGTCTTTGTCCATTGGCCAAAGCGGCCTTCATTTCAACCAGTCTTCCGCTCTGCAGAAGTACATTAGGCCTCCCAGTTTATTCAGGTTTTCAAAGCAAAGACCAAATAATAGAATCACCCTGACCAAATAATAGAATTGGTGATTCTATTGTTTGGTCTTTGCTCAAGCAATCTACATAGTTTGGAACTCGATTTCTATATAGAGGTCGAGTTCCAGGCTAGGTTTACCCAAGGAAACAACCACATTGAGTTCGACTTCCAATGTAACCAAATGCAGCTGAATACCAGTGACAGTCTTTGCTGCCAGGTCTTATTTAAAGTAATATTCATAAATCCAATACTTTGCAGTCAACGTAATTAAAACAAATGTCTTTGTAATAAACGCAATACAAGGTTGCTTAGTTACTCTCCATCAACTAAGTCCGAGTTGATTATTAGTATTTATTACTCCACGTGCCTCGACGTTTTTCCTGCTATTAAACCCATCTGTTGTTAGAATTTTCATTGTTTATAAAGCCACACGTGCTAGTTATTCAAAGGAGTTTACTGTTTACTTCGATTAGTTGGAGTTTACGTTAATTAAATCCTGAAGATTTCTGCTTTTCATGTTTAGATTGATTTAAATGATAGCCTCTTTTTAGCTAAATAGACGTATGGGACGGCTACCTTTTTATTATTAATAATTCAACAGCTACATATCAATTTATTGCATAAATTTACGTCAAAGAATACTTACCAATTGGACTGAACAGTTGTAGTTAGTTAGTTAGTTATCGATATTGTTTTAACAATTATGACAGGTGGTCTATTGTGTTTAGTTATTAGCATTAATTACTTTTCTTTGTAAAGAAAAAGATAATGAAGTAATGAGCAAGTATATTTTAGTTCGTATTATAACAGCTGTTCAATAAAATATTTGATTATATGCAATGAAATACACATTATTATACTCAAAATAAAAAATTCCCTCGTAGCAGTAGTCATCGTCTATTCACATTACTTTAATAAGATTAAAGTTTAGATAGACATAAGATCAGCTAGTTATATCTGGCTTGATCAGCATCCTTGTGAATATATTAAAATTCTATTTGCATATTAATAGAGTGACCAAAATAATAGATTCGGATATTGTATTATTTTTTTCTAATAAGTTTGAAATAATGGTAAAACATTTGAAATGCCATCACTTTAACCCTTCAGATACCGTCAATTAGAGACACAATAGTAAGACAATAGATGCGCGGCCACCGGTGGTCGCTTGGGGATTCATGAATTAAAATAGCAATATATCACAAGTTTTTATTAAGCAGAATTTTAATAAAAACGTATCTGCTGACTAACTTAACTGGATAATATTGAAGAGACCTAAGTTCAAAAAGTATGTCGTCAAGTAAGACTAGTTCGCCGTTGTTGACAATCCGTTTGATATTTTTATATGGTTCTAAACGTACGAATGAACCCTCATAAGATTAGCAAGCTTTAATTCCGAATCTATTAGATTGATTGAATTTGGAACACCTTTGAATATCTGTGACCCAAACATGGACGTGTAACGTAAATAAATGAATCCGAAATGTTGAGCTCACTTTTGGGTTGCGTTTTTTTTTATAGTGCAACATATCAAAGAATGAGAATATTGTGAGTGACTTTGTCTCGTAAATCACAACTATCTACTACTCATAGAATAACTTTGATTCTTTTATAGATCTCGAATATATCGCCAGTTTTAATATTACAAACCACTACAGCATATCTAATAATGCTGTTTATCACAGGCTTTTTGCAAATTACAAGTTGTTGAAGCGTATTAGAACTTAATATGTGCAAGCCGAGGTTGCTCAAGGTATTTATAGATACTTACATTAAATTAAAAACCCAGTTATATCACAAACCTGTGTGAGATTGAGATCAGGTTGCTACCTATGTGTGTGTGTGCTCAAATAACACAAACTGGAAGTCCAACAAACCTAAAGCATACCCTGGTATACAATTTTCACCTTTTTGTCAAGGAGCTGTTGATTTCATCTCGCTTGATCACTTATGAACTTGCAAAGGATAAACAAGCATCACGCAAGCCAGCCACCCTATTGCATCAGCCAAAAAGTTGACAACCTCAGGTGGGTTTTATAGCAGCAAAGACTACTTGCCACACCTCAATTAATGTGGTAACGTTTGAAAACCATCGCCTGTGGCTTCTCATGCTTATCTTACGCATAGACACTAAAATAAGGTTGTTTGAGAGGTAAATCTATTGAAATGTCATTGCCAAGATAATAAAATCTTATAATTTATCGGATTAATATTTCATCTAAAATGTGTTTTTTTCTGCATGATAATTAATCTTAATTCAGTGCAATCTAATTTCTGAATGTCAGAGCGTGTATCAAGTTGCATTTTCATAATTTAAATAAACAAATGTTTGTTCGCTTTTTCACCAACAACGCAGAGTAATCATATCTCTTAAGAATACTTTATTGCTGCACCTAGAATGAAAGTAGGAATAAATGCTTCATAAATATCACGTACTTGCATTTACTTGCAGAATGTAGTAGTTTGCCCTGGAAAACTGGTTTTATAAAAATAATTAATGTACAGGCAACTGTGTAGTAAAAGTTACAGGATATTAATTTGCTTGAAATTTAACGATGAAAGTTATCAGGACCAGATACGTTTCAGTTTTCATTATATTTTCTGAATATTTTTATTCTCTGTATTTGTCTTCTTCGCTTAGTTTTTACATTTTTAAATATTTATTTAAAAAAACATAAAAATATAACAAAAATTGTTGTTCGCCGGTGTCGGGAGCAGGGTCCAAGCTACCGGTGGTTAAGCCTCCAGGCTTAAGACTCATTATTATTATTATTATAGTTAGCCCATATTGTCCCACTGCACTTTATGAATATAGGTTCGAGATTTGTATCGGTCACTAAGCAGGGCTTCAACATATTTTTGACTAAGCTATGTTACGAAGTGCTGACGCGGGTATTATTCAAGGAGTTATCAGAAACGATCGACAATCCTAACACCTCCGTTTTTCCTCTTGCAACGTATATTTTACGCTTATTTTGCTGAGTGAGCTTGAAGTATGCATTGACCTCTAAAATGTAGTTTCTAGTACGAACATTTTTCTAAAAAATAATGTTGCTAATCGTCAAACTTTTCTGCATCTGCTCTCGTCACTTAATTTGCGCTTTGGTTTTGGCACGTATATCGTTTCAAGCCAGAAAACGGGTGTGAAATACTTATAAGATGCTCAAAAACTATAAAAATATGCAATCTAAATTAATTTTCTTTCAAAAATCTTATCTTAATCTCGGTTTAGTTCTTGATGAGATTAACATGTCATTTTGTTGATAGTTATTGGCTGACATCTGAACACTTTAATTAATTCATTATCTAAATTAATTCGAATATCCGTTACCTTCCATTTAATAACTTTATTTAAATATTTATATTTAAACTATTGGCACAGTCTTGCCTACTGGTTGATAACGATGAGTCACGTTCGGCTCTAAAGTCGGACTGTCCGACAAATAACTAGCGATATGGTTACCCTATTAAGACTTCGAATGTGTCAGATAGTATTTTAACGCGATTTTTTTTTCTTTTTACACGAATCGAAAAAATCAGAACTTTTAATGTTTATTTAGGTTTTAATTAATTAAATCCCAAGCGAACGCGTTCGCGCTGTCATTGTCAATCTATTGTGTCTCTAATTGACACGATTGAAAGGTTAAGAAAAAAATGGATACGTATCTATTGATTAGTTAACAAGAAAAATAATGTAAACTAGGTATTATCGTGCTAGAAATAATTGGGAAAGCCAAGCGCTTTCCCAAATATTTCTGTCAAATTAAAAAAAAAAAACAGCACTTTATGACATTGATAAAATATAAATTAAAGCATTATGATATAATCTACTCAAAAGCTACTGGTTACTAAGCGCTACAGATTTTGAAAGAATAAAAAACCAAATGTAAATTTTGATGATAGTCAAATGATGTTCTAATTTCTATTTTTGTGTTAGATTTTTTTTTAAACTGCATGTTGCGCAGTTTACCGAGTAGAGTAGGTACTTTTTTGTCAAAATCAAAATAGCGTATTCAAGACCTGTCGAAAAGTCACTCACGACCTCTCAAAGGTGGTTTTATCCAGTTATCACAAGATTTTATTGCCTAAAGAACATGAATAGTATTATCTCCGTCCTAGATGACCTCACTGAACTACTAGAGTTTTTCTAGACAGCACTCAGTATCTTAAGATGACGTAGGCACTTCTTCTTTATAGTCTTACGAGGTTTTTAGTAGTCTAACGTCATATGCTTTATAGAATATTAAAACTGCTTTTTGTCTATCTTGCCGAATATTTCGAACTATTAATCAAGTTTACAGTATCGTCAGAAAAGTCTATTGATTGAGACTTTCCTTAGATGCGCTAATCTTAGCTATAAGAAGCTTCCAGTAATAAAATCAGAAAATCCCTAGAAATCTAGCTTTAGCCTATGCTTTTTTGAAGATAAAACAATGTTGGTATTTTGTATTCAGCATTTTTACGCTTTATCATCATTATTTCAACCGAAATCGTCTACTGCTGGACATAGACCATTCTTGAAAGTAGCCACATCGACCTAGCAACTTCTCGCATTCAGTAGATTCTCGTGGCTTTCAGTAGTCTGCAGTTTACCTGGTATCTTTTCCTATAGTCCACCATTTTTTATTGTTTTCGGGTCGCTAAAACTGGACGCTTATCAGCCATGATCGGATTAGGCTAGTAGCGAAATTAGTTCGCTATCTGATAAGGTATAATCCTCGAAGCTTTTGTCATATATCAATTGGTTGATGTAATCATCGATAATATTACCAAAAATAGTGCAAGTGTTTAACAATATTACCTTAGGTTTTATCTCTTTGAACACAATTCACACACACAATACAACCGGAATCTCTTAAAGTGGAATTGTGTTTTTTTGTTCGACTGTCAATCTATACCAATATTATATAGAAAAAAAAAATAAGAATTTTAATAAATTCACAAACTACTAGATCAATTTAAAAAACTCTTTCTCCAGTGGTAAGGCTACTTTGTTACTGAGCCACTTAGGCACAAAATTTGCACATGGCCGAAGCGAGCTGGTAGAAGCTAATACATATAATAAAAACTTATAGGTATTTCGGGACACAAAACGAGTCTCTGCGCAGTATTAGTTAATGCTTATGTCTGCCGCGGGGTGAGGGGTACTGAGAGGAATACTGCGCAGTTTACAACAGCGATTCAAGTTCGAGTTTTTTGATTCAGCGCTCTCTTGCGGCAAAACAAATAATTAAAACGCTACCTAAATTTTTTTAATATTTCTAGTCCAGTATTATTTTTTGTATCTTTATGAATCACTTACGAAAGTACAAAAAATACGTAACAAAAAGTTTTGCGTTTTTGCATTTGGTACTTGGCCGGGTATTTCCATTTTGATGCAGATCACTATTCAAATTCACTCTTACATTAAAACCTTAATGTTCTATTAAGCCTTTTAAAATCTGTACAAAAAATATGGATTATCCCGCTAATCTCTGAATTATGGTCACACTATAAATACTTCAGTGGATGTAAAGTTGCTTGACCTAAAATGTCGTGGATGTGATCCTAAATAGAATGTATTTTTTATGATTAAGTATCCACTGCTGGGCGAAAATCTCCCTCTCTCTTTTCCACAAACGTCTTTCCTCAGCCATTGCTGGCCAGTCCCTCCGGTAGTTGTCAAGCTCATCTCTCTACCTTCGTATTGGTCTGCTGCGATGTCACCTTGCGTTTTAATGGGACCCAATAAGTGGCACTTCTAGCCCACAGCTAATCTGATATGCGGCAGATATGTCAGGCCCAGCAGTGGGACAACATAGGCCAACAACAGTATCTTGATCACCCATCGTTTACACTAGAGCCCCGGTATGAAGGCCAGAAGGAACGGGGTGGGTTTTTAGTCAGTAAGAGTCTGACACTATCTCCCGCTCCGCCCAAGAGCGAGGGTTGTCATTGGATGATGACATTAGCGAATAAAGATATTCGACGATTGAAAGGCAAAATGATCTAAGCGACATTGAGTCAACTTTACAAAAG
Source organism: Mythimna lalbum (assembly GCA_949319445.1). Lineage (NCBI taxonomy): Eukaryota > Metazoa > Arthropoda > Insecta > Lepidoptera > Noctuidae > Mythimna > Mythimna lalbum. Next base: position 18,698,497 of record OX439362.1, on the reverse strand, counting down.
TGAACTCAAAATTTTAAGTTTAAATCACACTATTGTAAAGTTTACTCAATGTGACTTAGATAATTTTGTCTTTCTATGGTCCTTAGATTACAACATGACTCATGCATAACAAAACTGCTTTTTACCAATTCTCTCTAGTGCGAAAAGGAAGCAGCTCATGAGCACCGGATGCACCAGTTCCGAGTGATTGGTAGGAATTGTCAGCAGTCGGCAATGTACCGAGCCCTAATGCGACGGTCGACAGCTGTGAGAAACTGTTGCGTTATGATGCAACAATTTAAGTATTAAGACCTAAGGGGTCTGATTTTTGAGATACGACAACATCAAATAACTTGTGCCGCTCTGGGTGAAGGGAGAGGGAATATCCGCCTTCTACTGACTAAAACCCAGTCGAGTTCCATTAGTTGCTGTTTGCGTTTCAGAGCCGCCATATTTTTTTCGAACAAATCCGCAGCCCTGGGGCCTTTCTATAGTAAGGAAGCATAGCATAGCATAGTCGGCCTTATAATGTTTCCACTGTTAGGACTCAGGCCTCCTCTCTAGGAGAGGGAATGGGCATGGGAATCCACCACGCGGACCCAGTGCGGGTTGGTGGATGTTACATGTCTTCGAAATTTTTGGTCTCAGGACATGCCGGTTTCCTCACGATGTGGCAAGGAAGGCACGATGTTAAGCGTGCGAGAGAGAAAGAGCCCTGGGGCCTTTCTATAGTAAGGAAGCATAGCATAGCATAGTAAGCCTTATAATGTTTCCACTGTTAGGACTCAGACCTCCTCTCTAGGAGAGGGAATGGGCATGGGAATCCACCACGCGGAACCAGTGCGGGTTGGTGGATGTAACGTCTTCGAAATTTTTGGTCTTAGGACATGCCGGTTTCCTCACGATGTGGCAAGGAAGGCACGATGTTAAGCGTGCGAGAGAGAAAGAGGGATGGCACTATATAATCTATATAGCTTCATCCCTCTATCGGTTCTGTTTTGGTCGTCAAATGGATTAAGAGTTTGTCGTAGCACTGGTAAAAATACTATTTTCATCGTGATAATAATCGTCAAGTAATATCACTTAGTTCTTAGTAATTACAAACATTTCCTAAGTTAAAATCGCTAAAGTGTTCCGGTATAATAAGCGGTCCCTTACAAGGGCAGACACCACTCATAATTGACCCATTTGTCTTCACAAGGCCGATCACAGCTCACTAGTGCTAATGCAACCATACTTACGTCAGCGTAGATCCTACTTTCCTTGGGTAGGATGAGAATCTGAGATTTATATGGATAAGGATCATTCACAGAATAATTTCACAAGATAGGTTATAAAGAACGGATAATGTGAGGAATCTAAAAGAATTATTAACAACCTCAATATTTCTATTTATAAGGAAAAACAAACAGCACAATAACGGATAGTCATAAGAACTTAAATATCCTTACTAATATTATAAAAGCGAAAGTGAGTTTGTTTGTTACGTCTTCACGCCTAAATGGCAAGACCGATTTTGATGAAACTTGGTACACGGATAGACTATGTCCTGGAATAGGACATAGGATACTTTTTATCCCGGAAATATGTTCCCTTGGGATAATTTTCTGCTATCATGCGGGCGAAGCCGCTGGGAGCAGCTAGTTACATTATAAAACAATCATGCTACCCAGTACACACTACGTTCACCACAAATTACAATAAATATTTAAAACTAACTAGTTATACAGATTACATAAACAAATGTCTAGTATTTGGGACAAAGAGGACTCAACCACAAAAACAAAAAGAATAGACCATAACCGCTTTTTTTAAACGTCACTGTAGGAATTACTTCTATGTCTCGGGTGCGTTCGTAAACATGTAATCTCGTATACCCAAAACATCCGTTATTCGTAGATCCTATATAGTAGGCATGGGGTGAACTAGTGGTACCATTTAATCCGCGTGTAGACTTGTGTAGGTCATACAGGATGCCACTACATGTCAATATTGGTATGCAGCTCCATCTAGTTAGAGCGAAAGTCAACCCGACGTTACCTATTTGCGAAAAGAATAGGCAGCTGACAATATTCTGTGATTCAGTCACAGATGACTTCAACACTAAATAAAATATAAGTCTAATAAACAATAGATTAAAAACCAATTATACCTAAATGGTGACGCCACGCAAGAACAATACAACACGATTGTCAGCTCCATTTCAATACACGGCTATCATCTATTTCTTCATACAACGTTTCGACGTTTACATGTTTCAATATTATTACAATTCTCTGCTAGGATTGCGTAATAAGTATGGGCTAATGGTCTAGCTCGGTGTAATCATCGTAAGTGCCGAAGATTAACCCCAGTTGTAGACCAAGAGCTAAATAGAGTAATTTTTCATACATTTATAAGTCGTTAAGTCAGGTTTCACGATCCGGCTCGAAGGACCAAAAATGTACGCTATACAAAAAAGTGTATGTATATACCTAATATTTTCGTTTTTGTTTTATTTTTTTCAATGAAATTGAATGTATAATTTGGCTAGCTTAGAAAAATATTTCATCGGAATACAAAGTTAAAAATAAAATATCACAATTTCAGTCCTAAAAAAATCACTATAGAGTTGACAACCTAACAATTTCACAACATAAAGAAATCTTCTTTACTGATTCTCAGTTTATCTGGAGTCGGGAATCACAACATTATGAAATATGTATAGAAAAAATTTCAATATTCTTCTATACCTCAGCCATTCGACATTTAAGCTAAACTGGTATAACTCTTGGTCTGCAATCGGCCTAAAGTTTTAAACTACTGCGCAGATGTAATGACTTCTCAGAAACAAGAGACATACTAACTGCACGTAACTTTGTCATTTTGACTTGATAATATCATTGGAATCTTTGGATCTAAAATACCGTTTTAACATGGCGCCATGAGAGGGGAATTCCAAGAGGTGAGAAAATGTGAAAGTGGTTTGAATTTCATGAATAAGTCAACGCCTACATATACTTAACAAAACCTGCATCTCGTAAAAGCGATACTTAATGAAAAATTTGCATGAGGCGTTTCAAGATGTTCAGAAACCGATAATAACCCCCTCCAGGAAAGTAAACAGTTACGTAGTTTACTAGTTAATTTTATGGTCTGTTTACAGAGGCAATAATAATTTAAACTTAATAACTACAACATAGCATATAATTCACACATACCTAGTTGGAAAACCAACTCATGCCTTCAAAATGACTCGACAATTACGTCTAGCCCATCTCTGGACATGTTTACTGCGTCTTCATAAAACTTTAGTGCATGTTCAAAATTCCTAAAGAGTAACGTAAAACCGGTAATTTATCCCAACGCTAATGTTAGCTGTTTGGTCTATCTTTAGACTAAGAATGCAGTCCTGAGTCTCGACTTGATGAACAGTTACTACTTAGTTGCTACGTACGTTGCTTCGTAGTAAATATAAAGATAGAAAAAAAAGATGGTCGATAGCTCCTGAAGTGGTTGGACTGGGTATTAAGTCGATTAGTGGATAAGTGACTGACCTGAATGCAAAGTCCGTGATGGTGGTCTGAAGGGTTTTAAAGGAAACTAGCTTTTGCCGGGGCTTCGTCCACATAAAGGTTGGAAATTACCCCAGGCTATAGACTTGTTTTACCTGTTTCTAATCTGGTCAGCCCTTTTTCGGGAAATCATCAAGTAACTTCTCCCACTCTGGGTGGAGTTAGACTTTAAACCTACTGCCTAAAACCCACATTTAGTTGCCTTTAGCATTCCAGGGCCGCGGCTAATCGACTTTTAAACAATGCCATAGATTCTGTCCAGTCCGTGAGGCCTAATGTAACACAGAAGGGGCCCAGTAGGATTGATACCTACTTGGGCTGAGGGAACTTTTGAAAGGGTGGCCGTAACCCTAAAGCGCAAAGGACATTAATTGAAGGACATAGGACAGTCTGACACGCTTCGTTCCTCCCTAGAGCGGAAAGAAGTAATTTGATGATTTACCACTTCAAAGGAACATAAGAGCCAGGATGAAAGGTCAATATATATTTTAGTGGGACATCTGGCGGCCTAATATTATAATGGATGAGGTTAAGAATAGTCATTTGAAATTCTAGTGCGTTGTCACGAGCAGTATAGTCGTGCTAAGTGCTTCTCAGAAACTGGCCTAGGAATGTAGGTATTCATAAGTCATCTTGATTTCAAGGAAGTGTTGGTAATCTGATTTATTACACCGTGACAGCATTTGTGTTCACATTTGTCCGATCGATACTAAGTGCTGCGTAGGCCAAGCCTAGATATTTATGTTTCTATTGTATAGCACTTTGGGTTTCAGGATACTTTTATACTAAAACTGCATTGCACACACGTGTGCCACACACGCCGATCTGGGCGTGTCAGTCTCCATACATTTCATATTGAAACTAAACTTGTAGAGCTACACTTGATTCACGCAACACGACGTCGTTCTACGTACAAATCAGGCGTGTTACATGTGTTTGCCGGTCTAAAATGTAGTTCTAGCTTTATACTTTTTTTTTGGTTTATTGCTACAGCAGAATCTAAGATTTATTTTTCTATGGCAACTCTCCTTTATGGCCTTTCCGTAAGTTGTACTATAGTAAATTACTTATTTTGCGGGTTTTCCTGGCAGTCATTTACCTCTTCTTTTTATTTTTTGATCTTAAACAGGTCTCTCTCTTATTCGAAGACATGTGACATTCACCAACCTGCACTGGGCCCGCGTGGTGGATTACGGCCCATTCCCTCTCCTAGAGACGAGGCCTGAGACCCAGCAGTAGGAACATTAAAAAAGGCTGATGATGAAACAGGTCTCAGTGGTATTGTTTTACCTAGTTTCTGGATTGCGGAGGTCAGATAGGTAATCACTCCATGTCATTTCTTTTTTCAAATTGATCGTAGTTTAGAGTAATAACTTTAAGAACTACTCGATATCTCTACTGCCATTGCAATTCTACTTTTGTTCTTACCATTTTTTTCACTTCATTTAACATTTATAATACACGCAACTTAACGGCATCAAACACCGCTATGTCGAAGGGTCGCTCAGGGAAAGTAGCAGTTGTACCGGATGGTTTTTACTGCTTCGGTGGAAAATAAGCAGATGGGTTGGCGTCCCTAATAGTTTTCTGAGAAAGGCTAGGGTTACCCCAAGGTTGGTGGATGGTATTTCGACGTGGGGCGTTGGAGAATGGGGTTGAAAGTAGCTTAGGGCTAAGTGAGGGTGATGTACCTAATTTTGCACAAATAGAAGCGTTTTTGGGTCCTTTAATTTAAGAACAAAAAATATAATAATGTAATAACGATTTTGTAAAGGAATTAAAGGAATTTTGTACTTAGTTGAGTGCAAAAGAAATTATAATATCGTTGTTTTTCGTGTACCTGCCAGAGTGATCCATATAACACTCTGGGCCCTGGCCTATTAGTAACTCTCCCTAGGTCATAGACATACTTCGTTCACACTCCCTAGAACTATTACTAGCAATTTTTTTTTGTTTTGTCATACTTTCTAGTTAGTCCGCTGTTGCGTTGCATGTTGCAGTCGTTTCCTGCACGGATCCAATTTTAGTATAGCCTTCAGATAGTCGTACTAGCCACCCAGGCATCAGCAGGGTCGAAGCCTACTGAGGCATGGGTTGGCTTCCGTAAGGGAAACCCGTGGTCCTTGAACACAAAGGCAAAGAAGGAACATAGGGGTGGTTTTAAGTCAGAAAAAATATGACACGCCCTCCCGCTCCGCTCTAGAACGGGGCACCCAGGCGTGTTTTTATTTTTAAGCGTAAGAGTCTGTACATTGTAGAAGTTGGGGCAAATATTTGCAAAAGAAAAACCGTCAAGTTTCTTCATATTTTAGAAGTTTATTATGTATACCATCTTAACAGTCGACAGTTAACATCAAATAGTTTAATTACAGCCCAAGGTTTATTTGGACCATTCGCATAATTTCACAAGAGACACGTGACGCATATCAATATGACCTCGTCGTTTCCATAACTAAGAAGGTCAAGGTGACTGCGTAGTATTGTCTGCTATTCTAGACTAGAAATGACCTTGGGCTGGATGAAAGTGTAGAGCACTGCTTTTCACATCTCTCTGGCTACAAATTTTGTAAGACAAATGGCGCGTGGGTGCTGTTGTGAAGGCGGGAACTGACAGGCGCTTTGCGATATTGCCAGAACGATTTTTTGTAGATATAGGTCAATGAACGTGGCCAATAAAACAAATAGCTTTATTTCTATAATGAAATGTTTTGCGTGTACATAAATAAATAAACAAATTCTGTGAAGGTCGGTCTAATGTACTTAGTTCTGGCTTCAAACATCGTTGTCGCATCGTGTCTGTCTGCTTAGGTTTTTTTTTCATCATCTTTAAGGTAGAGCGAGAGGGCTTTAAGTACAGACTTTTACTGACTATTATGACACATCTGGTGAAGGTTGCGGGAAGCCGATGGATGCGCGACGCACAGGAACGTTCGTTGTGGCGACGCTTGGGGGAGGCCTATGTCCAGCAGTGGACGTGTATCGGCTGAAATGATGATGATGATGTGATGATAACACATCTGTGTCCTTCAGATACCCTTTGCGTTGTAGAACCTCGGGTTTTGTTTTTACTTTAACCCTACATTATATTCTGACGATGACCCGCAGAGCGCAAAATTACAAAATGCATTTACGGGACAATCTTCCTTTACTGTTGTTAACCGATCAATGTCAGTATTATTACACAAACAATTAATAAAAACGTCCACGGCATCATTTGTAATATCGACCATGTTTTTCCTTTAACGGGACAAAGGAGGAATCCCAAGTCATTCGGCCCTTCACGGGCAGACAGTTACAAAAACAGCTTGCCCCTGTCTCATTGTTGGCTGTGATGGTTTTTGCTCATACGAACCTCAGACACGGCATTAATAATCACGTCCAGGCAAATGTCAGGTTATCGACTTCAGATATCGTTCACCTAGATCTTAAGGGTCGTGGGGCTTTTTGGGCCCGTGGTCCCCAGTGGAAGTTGGGATTACGGTCCCAGTCTCAACTTCCACTTATTAAAATAATATATTTTTAGTAGTATTTTGGGACCACACATAAAATAAATACAGTTTTTTGGTAACTAGACTTTAATACCTTTTTCCTTGTCTAAATACTACTCAAAAATAAAATATTTTTTATAGTTTGGGATCGCGGTCGCGGTCCAAATAGCCCCACGACGCGATCTAAACTGATACAACTTAAAAATATAGAATTTTGGGTATCCTTGTGTTCGAATATCAGCTGATTATACGCAACTTTAACATAACAGACCCAATAAAAGACACGGCGGTCGCTGGATGACGTTAGCTTTCTTTTGTCGAATGAACGCATATCTATCTATACTAATATTATAAAGAGGTAAAATTTGTAAGTTTGTAAGTTTGTAAGTTTGTAAGTTTGTAAGTTTGTATGTAGGGGGTAATCTCTGGAACTAATAATCCAATTCTAAAATTTTTTTAACTGGCAGAAAGCTACATTATTCCTGAGTGCTATAGGCTATAAATTGTTTCTATAGCATGTATATTAACCGAGCTATCACAACTTTTGTCTAGCAAGTCGGAAAAAAATACCTCATAAAACAGAATTATTTGCGTGCTCTGCCTAAACAGTTGCTTAAAATTAAAAACAATGTATGGCTACCTGGTTCGTCTTAATTATTTCTACAAAAAAGTCCGCGATACCATATCTCTATCTTTTATATTTTACCTTTTATACTTCTTTTATTGCATTAAAAATATTTTTTTTCGGCATACTTACGTTTGGTTGATTATTTGAGCAACAAAATATTAATTCTTATGACAATAAATTATTTCAGTATCACAAGAACATTACACAGATAAGATTTGCCATTTACAGTATATCAATTGGTCATACAGTTTTGGAGATAATATAAAATTACTAAAACGCAAAATACCCCTAGCATAACTTTCATTGTGCAGACGTTTTACCTATTTTTTTTTTATGGTGGGCAAAAATCATCTTATGACACCCCCCGCCCTTAGGTGGAGCGGGAGATAGTGTCAGACTCTTACTGACTAAAAACTCACCCCGTTCCTTCTAGCCTTCAAATCAGGGCACGAGGAGAACGGATAACCCTGGACCCGGTAGGTTTCGACCCAGCTGGGCCTCTGCTGTTGCTGACAACTTCTTGAGGCGCGCGGGAACAGTGCGCGACGTCGACGTCTTGGGCTCGGTCCATTACCGGACGATCGAACAGCAAGCTACCCATGGCTCGCCGTCCGCGAGCCCGCGTCTACGGTGGCCGGAAATCGGGATCGGAATCCCAGCGGCGGCGGCGGGGGCGCCGTTGCCTGATGCGGTCTGCCTCCTCCTTTTCTAGCATTACTGCTTCGCAGAAGGAGGCGACCGCCTGCCATTCCTCCTCGCTATGGCCTCAACCAGAGCCCGGCGCGAGAGGTCTCCGCCGCCGATCGCCCCCACGAGGGCACGGCGATGGTCTACCCAGGCAGGGCACACCTCGACTGTGTGCTCCACCGTGTCCTCCGGGCGTTCCGCACAGTGGTGACACTCGGGCGTCTCTTCCGCTTTAATTCGGTGCAGGAACCTCCCGAACTTGCCATGTCCGGTGAGGACCTGTGTCATGCGGAAGGTAAGGACGCCGTAAGGCCTTTCCAGCCACGCCTCAAAGAGGGGACTTACCGCCATAATTGTGGCGTTCCCAACGTTTTACCTATTTGCCCATAGATGGCGTTCTGCAATTACGTAATTTTTCTGAATCGCGGTGTTAAGACTTTCTGTGGATTGATGACCCTCTCGAATTATTATGCCCACGTTGTCGTTAGTTGGAGTTCTTCTGTCAGTTGCTTATTGGTTTCGGTTGTTTCGTTTGACAAGACAAGAGCCGCTCGAGTACGCCGTACGGAAGAATCTGCCCCTGAAAATGAGCAGCGCCTCTCGAGAAATAGAGAATATATTTCGCAAGCACGCGCTAGAGAATCTAGCTCCGAGCGCTCACAGCGCCTCGCTAGCCAAAATGTGAGGACGTCGCGGGCCCGTGCTCGAGAAACTAGCGCTGAACGTGCGCACCGTCTATCTGAGTTAAGGCAGCATGTCTCTGAGACAAGGGATAGGGAGACTAGCGCTAAGCGCTCGCAGCGGCTTGGCAGGCAAAATGTCATAACATCGCAGGCCCGTGCACGGGAATCTAGCGCTGAACGTGCGCAGCGTCTAATCGAGTGTAATCTTATTTTAAAACAAGAAATTTTCCGCGGACGAAGTCGCGGGCAGAAGCTAGTATTGTAATAAACACATTTTTTAAAAGAGTAACCATGGAGTTTCTTGCCGGTTCTTCTCCATAGGAAACGACCAATTTGGAACCGTGCACTAGCTTCTGACGTTTTATAAGTGCCCATGTAGGCCTATGTGAAATAAAATATTTTGACTTTGACTTTGACTTTGACTTGACTCGTACATACTGTAAGAATCTGGACGGGTCACGTCAGTCACATGCATATTGACAAGAGTGTCCACGAAGTGGACCCTGAAGGCGAATGACGCCGTTGAAGCTGACCTAGAAAGATGTGGCGAGGTGACCTAGACGACTACTGTCAGAGCTAGTTTGAGGTGGCTCAAGAAAAGAATACCTGGAGGAAGTTGGGGGAGTCAACTACCCAGAAGGAAAGTATCAAATTAAAAAAAGGAATTTTGACTTCTAATTGGTCTAATTGGACGCTGAAAACCAGCAGTTTACATGGAGTGACTGCCTGACCTCCAATCCAGTAAGTGACAGTATGGTAAAACGATACCCTTTTGAAAAGACTTCTGTAAGATTTCCGGCTTCTAACTATCCATAATGACGGTCAAGATGTACAAATGAGAGCCGGCTCCAACAGCTTAACATGCTTTCCGGGGCACGAAAATCCATCTCCAGACCGAATTGCTTACCTTCAAAGCCTTGCCTTGATTGGCTAAAGAATCCTCTCTACCAAAGCGTGGTTCTGATAGCTACATCCTAGAACTTTTTAAATCAAGCAAGAGTGAATAGGCTACTACTAGGCAAGCGTTTGTTTTTAAATATTCACACTTGAATTCAAGTTCCATGAATCAGAAAACCAGGTCATTATTGATTACTTTTTAATAACCACCAGCATGAAAGTGATTCTTCGAAAGAATACCACAGGAAAAAAATATGGTTGAGGAAAAAGGCTGCAATAATGGTATTAGGTATTGATTAACACATTCTTTTTTTGTGGCGTTGGAAGGTGGCGCCATCGTATCGCCAGCGCATACCTAGACTGCTATTGTTTGAGTTAGGGTTCCGAATGTGGTTTTTAAAAGAATAAAATGTCATCATAACAAAAAACTGGTAACAAAGGAATTTGTTAGTCATGAATCGTAGCATTTTAGCAGCATCTAAGAAAAAAATTTATTCTACATCGCGGTATCAAAGATCTCTGCGCGATTAGAACATACAATTGTACGAAAAACAACTTGCAGGCAGCTGCCCAGACCAATCACGTACCATCTGCGTTAGCTCTCGATTTAGTTTCTCTGATACAGATGTAGATAAAATAAAAATACCCGAAGCCTTAGCCAGAAGAATCTCTAAACTTAAGTGGCAATGGGTAGGGCACATTGTTTGCAGAACGATCGGGTCGACAAGAGCCGCACTGGAAGGCCTGTCAAGGTGGATTGTTGAAGGTCACGGAAATCAGATAGTGGCGAGAAACAGGACTGGTCGTTGTACCGACACTTGAAAGACACCTTCGACACCTTCAGTAGTGGACGTCTTTTGATGATTATTGGCAAGCAAGCTGGTGAATACATCAGTTCTTTCTATCACTCGAGATGTTGTTGCCAGTGGCGGAGCTATAGGATAGCAAGGCTGGCAAAAGCCACGGGCCCCCAGGTACGACGTGGCCTCCTAACCGAAAGGCTGCGAGCTCAGAATTAACCCAATCTATTTTACAAATTTTATGAAAACGGGACGATTTTTCTGAGGCCTCAGAAAAATGCCTCAAATTACATATTTAGTTAAATTACCTTACTTAAAATCAAGAAACAGAATATATTGGGTATTTTCTTACACAGAGTATGGCAGATTCTTGCATAATATTAGGGTTCCGTAACGCCTACTCGTCTACGCTAGAATAGAAAGTTAGTGTTTATTGTTATAGCGCACAATTGACGACCATTTTCTCCACTTTAGTGTAGCGGCTTGCACTGAATTTGAGATTGTAGTTTAAGTTTATCTATCTACTTAACTATACTCTTCAGATACCAATCAATTAGAGATACAATAGCAATACAATGAAAGCGCGAACCCCGGCGTTGGCTTGGGGTTTAATGAACTAAATATCTTAAAATATGGTGTCTTAAAGTTCTAAGGGGCTTGAGCAAGCAATGGATCTTTAAGAACAAGGGTTTTTTTTTATAATTGAAAGGCCCGCGTTTGACCACTATTTCACCTGATGGTAAGCGATGATGTGGTTGAACAATGGGTTGCGACAGTTGCTGCCTCGTTTTCGAATTTATGAAAGCAAATGGCCGCGCTGATACGATTTTGCCGACGTCTTTTATCCACGCTACACCTCTAGGCATTGCCACGCTCTATGGCAATGCTTGATCTCTAGTCGTGATAAAAGCCATCTCTTGGATCACGGTCTTAGATGAGTTTCATTGTTAAAATAGTCAAAAAATGTAGTAGTAAATAAGTTCTTGTAGTGCCATATCTAATTAAATAAATAAATATTTCTTAACTGCATTTCAAGTTCACAAACAAAAAATATAGATATTGGTATTGCCAATATCTTTGTAATATTTTGATACCAACTTCCTTATTAGAAATCAATTAAATTTTTTTTCTTTTTTCTTCGCACGTTTAGTGCATTTACCCAGTGTCAAATTTAGATAATATAATATACTTAGTTTTTGATATACATAATACAGCCACTTTATTTTTCATTACAATGCGGATGTAAAACATTGAAATGTTTTTTTGGTAATTAGTAGCAAATGTATGGAGTCAGCTTCCTTGAAAAGAAAAAGAAAGAAAGAAAAACGTTTATTCATACCTCACACATACATTTAAATTAAAAAGCAGTAGAGTAAGATACAATACAGAAAATACCATACAATTTAGTATGAAAACAAAAGATAACTTTAAAATTTGTGTAAGGTCAAAAAGGCACCTAACTCAGCATATGCTGCGGATATCTATAAAGATAAATAACGCAGCGCTGGTATTCTGTTAGGGCCCGCGGTGATGCTACGGTCACACTCACGGAGACTAAATAAACTATATAGGTAGGTATCGGAACAAAACAACTAGACACGTTTCAATAAAATAAAAAAAAAAACAAAGCATTTATTTCAAATAGACCATTTGCAGGCACTTTTGAATAGTCAAATAAGGTAGTCAATGCTAGAAATACAAATTCCCAGCTTCATTTTACCGAGATCGCCACTGTTTCAATGACATAGCATCCGCCTTATAATCTTCCTACTGCTTGAACTCAGGCCTCGTTTCTAGGAGAGAGACTGGGCCGTAATCCACTAAATTAGATGTGGATTGGTGGATGTCACATGTCTTTAACTCAACCAGGTGCATTACTTTGTGTAGTTTATTCTGTCAAAACGCTGAAGGAAAATTGTGTGGAACTTTCTAAAAATGTCCTAGAACTTGTTTCAATTATTCCAAATATTTTCCAGTTGTGATACAAAGTTACACCATTTTATATCAAATTACTCACAAGAAATCAATATGCGAATAATTAAAAAAGTCGTCGAACTTTACTCGAAAAAAATCCTAATCTGAAGCTCTTTTCTTAACTTTTTTCACCTACTATTATTATTATTAGCTTTAAATTCCTATTTCTCATTCAAAGAAACTTATACCTATGTAATATTAAACTTGCTAAAAAGAAGGTCGGAATTAATAATAGCTCCTGGGCCCAGGCATCTCCACACAGTGGCCCATCATGGCGTCTGCGCGAATTACTAAAGAGCTGACTCAGTAACCGGACACCGAATAAGGGAACGCGTGCGCACAAGTGTGTTCGCAAGCGTTATCATTAAATGTGACGAACGACTGGATTATTTTGATGATTTGTAGGATGTGTACAAATTAATTTTGCAAAATTGTGATGTGATATCCGCAGGAGAACCAAGGTTGCCGACATTCACGAAGTATCGGCAAACTTAAGTGGCAATGGGCAGGGCACATTGCTCGCAGAACAGATGGTCGTTGGGGTCGAAAGGTTCTGGAGTGGACCGGAAAACGTAGCGTTTGAAGGCTTCCTACAAGTTGGACCGATGGCCTGGAAAAAGCTGCGGGATGCGGGACGCACAGGATCGTTAATTGTCCCCCAAGCCTATGTCCAACAGTGGACGTGTCTCGGCTGAAATGATAAAAAAGAAAAAAAAACTTTTTACAAAAAAAATATAACCGACTTCAATGATGAGAAACACTGAAAAGTATCAAATAACTTTAATTTTGGAAGTCGGTGTTTCTTTAATAGTTTAGTCTCTTCGTTATTTAACACCGACTTCCAAAATTAAAGTTATTTGATACTTTTCAGTGTTTTTCATCATTGAAGTCGGTTATATTTTTTTTGTAAAAAGTTTTTTTTTATTTCACACTTTTTAGTTATGGTACCACCACTAAAAAGTACCCCTCAGTCAAACTTAAATACCTTATAGTCAGAGCGCATCTCATAACGGTTCTAATAATCCCAAACACGGTTAGATTACATTAATTTACCTTTCGGCTTCATCATCAGATCAGTTCGATATATCCTCTCCCCCTCTTCTTTCAAACAGTCATTAGACTAGATGCTGGAGAGGGAAAGGATATATCGAACTGATCTGATGATGAAGCCCAAAGGTAAATCTTTCAGTCATTAGACTAGATGCTGATAATCCCGGCTGTAGCATCAGGCCAGATTTATGTCAACATTGCAATGAACTTAAAATTTAGTCCTGTTTAAAATGAGCCCAAACACGACTACGGTGCTGTAATTTCAAGGTTTGTACTTTTTCTGATGCTCCTGGCTTCAGCGCCAGGTCTCTATGTACTTCGGTGTTCTTTATTAGCAGTACGTTTCTCCACACATCGAGCCGTTTTCAATGAGCCTAAACTCGATATATCTGCTGTTTGTTGTCGAGGACTTAGGTACTCTGCAGACTATCCTGACTGCAGCATCAGGTCATGACTTGATGATCATGAGACCAAATGTGGCAAATGCCCTATCAAACATCAAAACAATTTACTAAAACAGTCCTTGCCTGTTCGAGTAACTTCTTACTGTTAAGGAGTTGTACCTTCCATCATCAGCCCAGCTACCTGAGATAGTGACGACCATACGCAAACACACAAGATACTTCATAAAATATGCGAAAATCAATAAGTGAGCCTATAAAATTTGAAGGTTGCCCTCGATTTCTCCAAGATCCCATCATCAGATCCTAATTTGGTGATAATGGGACCACCTCAGAACTATCTACTTTCGAACAAAAAAAGAATTTTGAAAATCCGTCCACATTTGGCGGAGTATTCGACGAACAAACATACAAAAAAAAAAAAAAAAGAACATACAAACAGCCGAACGTAGTACCTCCTCCTTTTTGTGAAGTCGGTAAAAAGGATATCTCATCTTTCATCTACCTATCCTTTTCTCTCATCTTTCTTCCTGCTATCATCCTACCCATCCTATATAAAAAAATAAGACCGCTATTATTGCACAAAAATGTACAGATTTTTACGAAAATAAAAAATAAATACAATTTACGGAAATAAAACAATTTTTTTACAGTCAGAGCTACAGGGCCTGGAAGGAGACATTTTGCAACAAGGCTTTCTTTTATGCCATAGGCGAGCAATAAGAGGATATTCCAAAACTCACCCCCGAAGGATATGAAACGGGGTCCAAAGTTTGTATGGAAAAACCGACTTTCAAGCGAGTGAAGCCGCTAGCAGAAGCCAGTCGAGTTATAAACATCTTAAATTTAACATCAATATTCATACAATGACTCACACTGCCCGATATTTCCCTACAAAACTATGCACA
This sequence comes from Mythimna lalbum, assembly GCA_949319445.1. NCBI lineage: Eukaryota > Metazoa > Arthropoda > Insecta > Lepidoptera > Noctuidae > Mythimna > Mythimna lalbum. Next base: position 18,683,448 of record OX439362.1, on the reverse strand, counting down.
TAATAAAACAAACTAATTATATGTCCACAAATCACTTTTCCTTTCGTATATTCCGTGGTGAACATTAACCTCTGATGAGTCAACCGTCTAGTCGGTAGGATGTTCTCTGAATTTCATTATATCTGTCGTTATGATCCTTATATGGTTCGTGCGCACGATTATATGTCTACTAGTTCGTTAAATGTACTGTTAAGAGTTTATAGCTGTATAATGGACGGGTAATAGCTAATTGAATGTGTGTAGTGATACTTGAATTAAAAGGTTTTTAATGTCCCCACTGCTGGAACTTAAGCATCTTCTCTAGAAGAGGTGACTGTACTTACGTATCTTAGTTAGTCTTAGGATGGGAGGGGAACAAGTTTTGTAAAATATTCGTGTAAATCACGGAATTACCGAATACTGACAGAGTTTTCAGGCGTTATCTCTCTTTTTTTGCGTTGTCTTTTTGTCAAACATCGCCTTGGATTGCGTTAGATGAAGCAACAAGCTTTTAAACCATTTTCGATGTTGACGATAGGCGAGTGGAAAAGGATCCTCTTAAGCCTCCTCCCTAGAAGAGGTGACTGTACGTATGAGTCGCCTCTTATAAGTTGTAACTTAAGGTAGAACTACACTGCTCGCACAGGCCGATCTGGGCGCGTCGGTCTCCATACATTTTATATGGGAACTAGACTTGTAGAGCTACACTAGATCCACGCCACGCGATGTTGTTCTACATACAAATCAGGCGTGTGACACGTGTCCGTCGGTTTATTGTACCCTAGCTTTCCGCCCGTGAAAGCGTAACAGACAGACAGACAGACAGAGTTACTTTCGCATTTATAATATTAGTAGGGAAGTAGGGATAGGGATAGTTCTAGCTTCACAATAGTCCTGTATCGCATAGGGCAACTGATGCAACTGGAAAACTGGTGGGTTTTAGTCAGTAAATCCCTATCTCTCCTCCCAAAGGGGGAGGAGTGAAGTCCCACCTAAAAAAAGCGTGTTTCCTGATAGCTATAACCTAGGGGTTTTTAAGTCAAGAGTGAATAGATTGCTTCTAGGCAAGCGTGTTCCATCGTCGGCCACATCATCGCTTACCATCAGGTGAGATAGTGGTCAAACGTGAGCCTATACATTATTAAAAAAAGCAGTTGCTATGATAAAATGACCATTAATTCAGTCTTTTTATAGACTCAGAGGCTTACTTGTGATGACTAAGTGTAATTAATATTTTATTCAGTATTTCAAAAGTTACACGATTGTGGTTAACCACAATATTTCATAATTTGTGGTTTTTGTTGCGAAAATAATGGTTTTATGACCAAAGTCAGAGGTTGTGACCTGTATGTTTTGCGCATTACACTAATAATGCTATGATCATACCGACGTTTTTTTATAGCTAATAATTTCATTTCTTCATCATTCTTTTTTGCTGTGCATCATATGTCGATTTAATTTATGTGGTTTTGAAATCCTAATTTAATGTATTTATTTTCCTAGAAAATAAAGGCGATTTTTTGTAATTTTGTATGCATGTGTGTACGTTTGTTACTTCTTCACGCCCAAACGTTTGAACTAATTTGAATGAAATTTAGCACACGTGTAGACTCTGTTTTATCCCGGGATTTGTTTCCGTGAGATAGCTTTTTTCCTTTCATGCGAAAACTGGTGTAGACTATAATATATTATCTATATTTAATACTAGCTTCTGCCCGCGACTTCGTCCGCGGAAAATTTCTTGTTTTAAAATAAGATTACACTCGATTAGACGCTGCGCACGTTCAGCGCTAGATTCCCGTGCACGGGCCTGCGATGTTATGACATTTTGCCTGCCAAGCCGCTGCGAGCGCTTAGCGCTAGTCTCCCTATCCCTTGTCTCAGAGACATGCTGCCTTAACTCAGATAGACGGTGCGCACGTTCAGCGCTAGTTTCTCGAGCACGGGCCCGCGACGTCCTCACATTTTGGCTAGCGAGGCGCTGTGAGCGCTCGGAGCTAGATTCTCTAGCGCGTGCTTGCGAAATATATTCTCTATTTCTCGAGAGGCGCTGCTCATTTTCAGGGGCAGATTCTTCCGTACGGCGTACTCGAGCGGCTCTTGTCTTGTCAAACGAAACAACCGAAACCAATAAGCAACTGACAGAAGAACTCCAACTAACGACAACGTGGGCATAATAATTCGAGAGGGTCATCAATCCACAGAAAGTCTTAACACCGCGATTCAGAAAAATTACGTAATTGCAGAACGCCATCTATGGGCAAATAGGTAAAACGTTGGGAACGCCACAATTATGGCGGTAAGTCCCCTCTTTGAGGCGTGGCTGGAAAGGCCTTACGGCGTCCTTACCTTCCGCATGACACAGGTCCTCACCGGACATGGCAAGTTCGGGAGGTTCCTGCACCGAATTAAAGCGGAAGAGACGCCCGAGTGTCACCACTGTGCGGAACGCCCGGAGGACACGGTGGAGCACACAGTCGAGGTGTGCCCTGCCTGGGTAGACCATCGCCGTGCCCTCGTGGGGGCGATCGGCGGCGGAGACCTCTCGCGCCGGGCTCTGGTTGAGGCCATAGCGAGGAGGAATGGCAGGCGGTCGCCTCCTTCTGCGAAGCAGTAATGCTAGAAAAGGAGGAGGCAGACCGCATCAGGCAACGGCGCCCCCGCCGCCGCCGCTGGGATTCCGATCCCGATTTCCGGCCACCGTAGACGCGGGCTCGCGGACGGCGAGCCATGGGTAGCTTGCTGTTCGATCGTCCGGTAATGGACCGAGCCCAAGACGTCGACGTCGCGCACTGTTCCCGCGCGCCTCAAGAAGTTGTCAGCAACAGCAGAGGCCCAGCTGGGTCGAAACCTACCGGGTCCAGGGTTATCCGTTCTCCTCGTGCCCTGATTTGAAGGCTAGAAGGAACGGGGTGAGTTTTTAGTCAGTAAGAGTCTGACACTATCTCCCGCTCCACCTAAGGGCGGGGGGTGTCATAAGATGATTTTTGCCCACCATAAAAAAAAAATAGGTAAAACGTCTGCACAATGAAAGTTATGCTAGGGGTATTTTGCGTTTTAGTAATTTTATATTATCTCCAAAACTGTATGACCAATTGATATACTGTAAATGGCAAATCTTATCTGTGTAATGTTCTTGTGATACTGAAATAATTTATTGTCATAAGAATTAATATTTTGTTGCTCAAATAATCAACCAAACGTAAGTATGCCGAAAAAAAATATTTTTAATGCAATAAAAGAAGTATAAAAGGTAAAATATAAAAGATAGAGATATGGTATCGCGGACTTTTTTGTAGAAATAATTAAGACGAACCAGGTAGCCATACATTGTTTTTAATTTTAAGCAACTGTTTAGGCAGAGCACGCAAATAATTCTGTTTTATGAGGTATTTTTTTCCGACTTGCTAGACAAAAGTTGTGATAGCTCGGTTAATATACATGCTATAGAAACAATTTATAGCCTATAGCACTCAGGAATAATGTAGCTTTCTGCCAGTTAAAAAAATTTTAGAATTGGATTATTAGTTCCAGAGATTACCCCCTACATACAAACTTACAAACTTACAAACTTACAAATTTTACCTCTTTATAATATTAGTATAGATTCATTGATTTATGTAAGAACAGTGTAGACCAGTCAACACTGTACACAAAAGCACAAAATTAATCATAATAAAATAAAAAAGTAAGTCGTAATAGAAAGTTATCTAAGTGTTTGTGGATTATACAGTGTTCTCACATTCACATTCCAAAAAGAGGCTACATAAAAAAGCAGGAAAATTTTAAATAATTACAACTGTTAACATATTAAATTACTAACAAATTTAATGCAGTTGAAGTCTAAATAATAAAAATAAAAAAATAAAATATTGCAAAAGCAATGCGTTAAAAAAAGGAAAAATAAATATATATAAATTAAAACAAAGGTGGAGCAGTCAATAGACACAATATTAATGATTTACCAGGCCACATGTGCAGAGGTAGTCATTGCCAAACAAGCGTGTCTTCGACATAGTCTTTAACCTTGTAATATGCTTTTTTGGTTAGGACACGCTTAATATGAGTTTTGAACTTTCCCTCACTAAGTTCTGTTACCACCTTTGGCAGCTTGTTGTAAAAGCGTATGCTGTTTACTAGGAATGACTTGCTGGTCTTAGCTAATCTCCATTTGGGCAATACAATTTCGTGTTTACTACGCGTATTTTTGTTGTGAATATCGCTTCTAATTTTAAAGAGTCCTAAGTTTTTACGAACATACAAAATGCATTCTAAGACATAAAGAGAAGGCAGAGTCAGGATGTCGATTTCTTTGAATTTATTTCTGAGGGACTCGCGAGGACCCATCCTATAAATAGCTCGGATAGCTCTCTTTTGCAATATGAAAATCGTAATCGTATCGATACATCAGCTGCAGATCCCCACAGTAAAATGCCATAAGACATGATACTGTGGAAATAAGCATAGTAAACTAACCTAGCTGTGGCTACATCTGTCAATTGCCTTATTTTTCTAACTGCATATGCAGCTGAGCTTAATCTTCCCGAGAGAGTTCTAATATGAGCGCCCCACTGTAGTTTAGAATCGATAGTTATACCTAAGAACACAGTGTCCGCAATAACATCAAGTTTTTTGCCATCAAGAATTAGACTGACGCCAACTTGAGGAACATTCGGTAATGAAAACTTTATACATTTAGTTTTATTCGCATTTAATAGGAGATTATTAGCTGCGAACCATTTCGAAAGAACAGCCAGACTTTCGTTGACATGCAAGACATCCCCATCTTTTCTATCTACTTTAAAAATAAGAGAGGTGTCATCAGCAAATAGAATTATATCGGATAAATTAGCCATCATGTAAGGAAGGTCATTAATATAAACCAGAAAAAGGAAAGGGCCAAGAATTGAACCCTGAGGCACGCCCATCTTTACTAAAGATCCCGAGGACGTCGCCCCATTAATGGATACTTTTTGCTGCCTATAAGATAAATAGGAAAAAACAAGATCAGCAGCTCGCCCACGAATTCCGTAATGATGTAATTTACAGATCAGAGTATTATGGTCAACACAGTCAAATGCTTTAGAGAGGTCACAGAATATGCCAATAGCATCCTGGGATTTCTCCCAGGATTCCAAAATGTGACTGATGAGTTTCACTCCTGCATCCGTCGTTGACCTTCCTTTCGTGAAGCCAAACTGATGACTATGCAAAATCCTATTAGAATTAAAATGATACAACATCTGGTCGAGCATGATTTTTTCATAGATTTTACTCAACGCTGGAAGCACAGATATTGGTCTATAATTAGAGGGATCACTCTTACTACCTGATTTAAAAATTGGTACTACTTTACTATGTTTCATTAAATCAGGGAATGTACCACTGTCTATACATTGATTGAATATGCCCGTTAAGACAGGAGCAATTGAATCAATAATATCTCCGAGAACCTTAACAGATATACCCCATAAGTCTTCAGTGTTTTTTATGTTAAGTCTTTTGAATGTTTTTATAATTGTATCAACAGAGATACGCTTAAATTCAAAGGTTGGTATATCCTTAGTGAAATATTGTTTTAAAAATGATTCAGCTAACAAAGATGAAGAAGGGAGAGATTTCGTAACTTCTATTGGGATATTAGTGAAAAAGTTTTCTAATGTCTCGGCCACTTTTGACGTATCTGAGACGATTTTGTTGTCAATTTTTAATGACAATTCATTCCGATTTCGTTGGTTTGTCTTTCCAGTTTCCTTGTTTATCACCTTCCAGACAGCTTTTATTTTATTATTAGAATTTTCGATAATCTTACTTATTGATTTAGATTTAGCTTGGGCGCAAACTCTTTTAAAAATCTTTGAATAGATTCTAACGTGGTTATGCAAGTTAAGATCAGGCGACAAAGATTTTTCATGGTACAGCTGATATAAAGTATCTCTGCTGAGTAATGTCTGTATCTATGTACCTACGTGAGGTCGACCTGAGAGTGCCCAGGTCGACCTCAGCGGCATCGTCTATCCTCAGGCACCCACTTCGTCTCCACTCTTGCCCAGCGCTCAATATAAATAAATCCTGACGCTGCTTGACCTGACATGACCCGCCCATTCCCTACTTGGGAAAAAGTGACAATTATCCTAAGCGGATTAAAGCGGTGAAAACAGGATTTTTAAGTGGGGGTTTTGATTCAGCTAATCGATTTATTTATTTGATATAGGGATCAAGTGGAACATCTGCTCTATTTAGCATATAATGACAGTTCAATGCCATAAATTGAACCTTTTGTGAGGGAAAGATAATTATGCTATAGAGCGGCATGTGGAATGATGTGATAATGATAATGATGCTTTAGATAGCCATGGGGAACAGTGTGTGAAGTCTCGCAACTACCATTGAAAAGGGAGGATCCTCCGACCAGACGAGTGTTGTATTTGTGAATGGGTAGGAACCACGTAGCAACTAATGAACTGGAACGAAATTGTAGTTATTTAAAAATGTGCGAATACTGCCGCTCTCTAGTTTTTTAAAAAAGTGTTTTGTAATTGTTGAAAACATTCGAAAATGTTGTCAGTATTTTGTCTTTTAATTATTAACTTCTTCAAATTAATATTCCTTGTTGGAAAATCATCAAATAACTCCTTCCACTGCGGGTGGAGTAAGAGGAAGTGTTAGACATTTTGTTGAATAAAACCCACCCATGTTCTTTCAGTTGCATTCCAGAACCGCGGTAACTTTTTCGAACAGATTTTAATTTTTCAATATTCTAGATCAAACGTACCTCCTCAATCATTTAAAAACCATTTCCCAGTTTATTCATTGGACATCAATGCAAGCCAGTTCTTTTATCGAGTAACCTTGACAATGTAATTTGACAATCGCCATTGAGTTCATCGACCAAACTTGTACGATCCTACATTATGACTTCAGTACAATACGACCATCATTACCAACTATTCACTGATTTGATTGACCCCTTTTATGCAAATCGAGCGATGATTTAGTACAATATTGTATTTTGCACACGACAATGTAACATTGTAAGTGGACGTGGGCAGCTAAAGCTCATTTCAGACTGTGCTACAATATCTAAATATATATATATAAAAGGAGAAACTGACTGATTGACATATCAATGCCTATAGTAGTTGCGGCTTTCTGCAACTACTAGGACTAACCGGACATGATACGTTCGGGAGGTTCCTGCACCGGATTCAAGCGGAAGAGACGCCCGGGTGTCGTCACTGTGCGGAACGCCCGGAGGACACGGTGGAGCACATATTCGAGGTGTGCCCTGCTTGGGCGGAGCATCACCGTGCCCTTGTGGGGGCGATCGGCGGCGGAGACTTCTCGCGCCGGGCCTTGGTTCAGAATGGCCCGGAGCGAGAAGGAGTGGCAGGCGGTCGTCTCCTTCTGCGAAGCAGTAATGCTAGCAAAGGAGTAGGCCGACCGCATCAGGCAACGGCGCTCTCGCCGCCGCCGTCGGGATTCCAATCCCGATTTCCGGCCACCGTAGACGCGGCTCGCAGACGGCGAGCCATGGGTAGCTCGCTGTCCGACCGTTCGGTAACTGTCTGCACCGAGCCCAAGATGTCGACAGCGCACACTGTTCCCGCGCCACAAGAAGTTGTCAGCTACAGGAGGGGCCCAGCTGGGTCGAAGCCTACTGGGGCCAGGGTTATCTGAAAGGGCACTCGAGCCCCGGTATGAAGGCTAGAAGGAACGCGGTGGGTTTTTAGTCAGTAAGAGTCTGACACTATCGGTTTGTCATCTACTAGGACTAGGAATTGAAAGTATGTCTTATCGTCGATAATTATAAACATAGGTTAATAGGCTAATCGTTTCGAACAGGTTAGGGTACTCCAAAGTTCAATGCTCCGATGTTAGCAAACAATCAATCAATTTATTTATAAAACGTTCAGTCAATTGATCAATTATCACAACTGGATCTAGAATATTCGTCATGTTGTGAAATAGGAGAATTTGCAGACATCCACAAATATTATAAATGAGAAAAGTTGTTTCAAAGGAATATAATTTGTTCCGTGCGGGAAACGCAGTACAACTACTGTATATACAACTCTAATAATAATGTAACTGGTTTATTTTCTCCACAATATAATTTTTAATTGCTAACCTTATTTCTACGGTAACATATAACATAGGAGGGGCATTATACTGAGGGAGACTGGTGCCTAAACTAGGCTTAAAAGCCTGTATTTCGAGTCACCAAGACACCTCCATTTAAATTTAATAGATTATGTTATGAACTCGTACGAATTGTAGGGAAAAGCTTATTGAGTTCCTGCTCTCTTGTCCACAGAACGGTCTCCTGTCATCTCTGCCGTACCTGGGCAAGTATCTGTGTGCTCTGGCATCATCCGTGCTGGCCGACTCGCTGAGACGTAGCGGCAAGCTGTCCACCACGGCCGCGAGGAAACTCTTCACTGGATTTGCTGTTGGACTACCGGGTAAGGATACAGATAAGATTTTCGATAGATTACAGAGCTCTGTGGTAACAGCCCTGATTTACAACATGTCTTTGCCGGTTTAAACTCAGGCAAGTGCTTTACTTTAGTGTAATTTATCTTATCACCAGTTCTCAAAACGGCGAATAAAAACATCGTGAGGAAGCCGCATGCCCCTGTTCCCTCACGATGTTTTTCTACGTCGTTCTTTTAACCAGAAATCCGAAGACATAAGACATATGAAATCACCTGCACCCGCACTGGGCCTGCATGGTAGATTACGGTCCATAGTCTCTTGAGTCCCCGTAGTAGGGATATTGGTGGGCTGTTTATTTCTGGGTGGAGCGAGAGGAAGTCCAAAATTTTACCTACTAAAACCCACCTGAGTCTTTTAACTACCATTTGCGTACTAGGGCCACCCACGGTTTTAAAAAAATCCGTGCGCCTAACGTGCATCGGTCCTGGGCCACCAAGGTTTTGCTGACATCTCTTTGAGGCACTCGTGGAACACTACGCACCGCCGAACGGCCGGACGGCGAGTTATCCATCGCTCATCGTCGGCATCTGTGTCTTTATATCCCTTGAATATCCATTATATATTCATCTAATTGTAACACCATTTCCGCAGGTCTGCTGATGATAGCGCAGGCGTATCTCGGCGGCGACCGCGTGTGGTCCATCGCGATCTTCACGTCAGCGCTCACCATCAACGGTGCCGTTACTGCCGGATATCTCGGCAACGGACTGGATATCGCGCCCAACTTCAGTGGTAAGTGTTTAACAGAAGCTTGGACTCTTGCTCTCTTTTATTATTGGTAGACTCGCTCTAGACCATTAGCTCAGCTGATGGTGGTCAACGTTGTGGAAAAAACTCCTAGGTTGTAGTTATCAGGGTTTCCTGTGTATTTTTCAGTGGAATACCCTGCCGGAGTTTGTGTTTATAGACTCCAGCAGGCAATTCTACTCCTTAGCTGTACGCATAATAAAAGTGTTCCCAAGACTTTTTATTTGTATGGGAGGGACTTATACCGTGTACCGATGGCGCAATGCACGTAGGTCTAGTGGTCCAGTGATGGAAAGGGCTTGGCTGAATTAAACTGTTCAATTCCGATGCTAGGCGAGAGAGGTCTTCTTCTTCTTCTCGTGTTGATCTGACCAAATTTTCGAGAGGTAAGAAGAGAGGATTATCATTTACTTGGACACGTGAGACAATGTGATCATGTTCGCAAACTAGGCCAGAGATCGCCCCAGATAGGTCCGAAAGGAGAAACGGAATGCCTTTGCCCAGCCATGGAACACAAAATGATGAATGTAAACGGACCAGCTAGCAACTCGGCGTCGATGATTTTAAGACTAGAGTTTTGACTCAAAGAGTGTATCATTGCCGATGATCCTCTTGGTTCGCTTGTCAAGTTCGCTATTTTAATAAAATGTAACTTTACAGGTACGATCTTCGGCATGGCGAACACGCTGTCGTCCTTCGGTGGATGGCTGTCTACTTTCATGGTCGGAGAATTGACGAAGGAAACTGTAAGTTAAAGCTATTTTTAATATAGAATATAGATACTCAACGACGTTAAACGATTGAATAACGGATAAGGGAATTCATGAGAAATTTTTCGGGAGTTTCCTGCCCTTTTCCCATATTACTTGGGGTCGGCGCAACAGGTTTTTTTCTTCCATTCCGTCCTGTCACCCGTCACGCTATCACCAACTCCTTTTCTTTCTAATCACTCCTAACACAATTCCTCCATCTTTTCTTTGGCCTTTCTCTCGTGGTATGGCCCCACGATACGTCTATGGTCATTAGGTCCTGAAATACAGGTTTTCTAACTAAACTCAGAAGTCAGGGTTTCACTTTCTAGTAATTTGACAGCCTAGCAATCTGAAACCAAATTTTATTTAGACTATCATTAATAAATATTTTCCACTATTTAATTAATCTTTTGCACAATCAAATAGCTCATACAATTTACTTCCATCCTCAGAACACCCCCGAACAATGGAAGATCGTGTTCTACATCCTCGCCGGGACATACATCACTGGCGCCCTCTGCTTCGTCAGCTTCGGTTCCGGGGACCTGCAGCCCTGGAACAACGCCAAGCCGACCACCGAGGTGGAGAAGCCGCATGAGGAACAACCCCTCAATGAGGAAAAGGCGTGAACAGTTAGGTGGAAGGGTCAGACATGCTGTTGAGGCGACTTGTTGAATGTTTGTGATATTAAAGTTATGCAGTTGGTCATCAAATGAAGATGCGGATGTGATGTGCAGAAATGTTGCAGTCTAATGACTTGTAGTAGGGATGCTGTGCATCACACTATGACCTGAATAGTTGAAGTCATTGCTCGAATACAACTTACACTCCATTCACAATAACATTTGCCATTTAAACCAACCTTGCTGTCCGTTCAACCGATTTTGAATTCTATTCCGTAGGCATAAGGATGGCATTAAAAGCAAAAACGTGGTTACAATACCAACTATTTACTGCAGTTGCCATTTTTCATGCTAGCATCGGTTTGTAGCGACATCTATGACGCCACATAAGAACTACGAAGAAAATACGAAATTCTGTATTGCGCAATCAAAGTTCTCCGCGCGATTTGAACATATACGACAGCCCGACATCAACTATCGGGCAGTTGCCCACCAGACTATAACATCCTGTCTGGTCGGAGGATCCTCCCATTTCAATGGAGGTATGTGGGACTTTACTCTCTGTCCCACCTACCTCCAAAAGTTTAACGGATAATAAAAAGGCTTGTTTAAATGTATAATGGTGAATGGAGTATAGTTCTATCTTAAAAACTTCGATGACTGACTGTATGTAGATCTTATGGTCCTGAAAGAAGTGGGAGGACCGTTTGTACACTTTTAAAAAGACATTTTTTACACACTTTTTTGATATGAAGACTTTTTTAAAAGACCCTGTGTTAACCAATCAAGTTCTTAATATTCAAAGAACTTAGGCCGCTATCACACGGACTGCACCACGACAACTGCACGCAGTCTCTATATTCAACTGCATGCAGTTGTACGTTCGACTTCGTGCAGTCATGATACCAACTGCACGCGGTCGGCTACAGTCGAGAGAAACCAATATCAACTGTAAGCAGTCGTGCCTTCGACTTCACGCGCTCGGCTACAGTTGTGTCGTGTCGCCGCATGCTGTCCATCGCTAACCACATATAGTCAGTGTGCAGTTCATCAAAGAGCAAACGCACATTGACATTGTCAACTTTGTTTTGAGGTACTTAAAGATCAAAGCTTAGTCTATAGCTTCTGGGCTAGATGCGTGGCGCTAACTACGCAAATTCAGATCAAACTGCATGCAGTTGAATATGTAGACTGCGTGCGGTTGTTGTGGTGCAGTCCGTGTGATAGCGGACTTAACTAGTGATCACAAAGGACAGGGCAACGTATGTGACACTTTAAAAAAACTATTAATCTTTCTAAAAACGTACACTTTTTAAATATAAGCACAAGCATGTCTGACGTTAGAATTATTGTTAAACCACACTTTGTTATGATATTCACGTAAATCACAAATCGTATGGCGGTGCGAGATTCCGGTTCAAATGAATCGATACTTGTTACATTCTATACAAATTGTTATATATCTAGGATGTTAGCAGTTTTATACATAACATTTATCATCGTCATCATCATTTCAGCCGAAAGACGTTCCACTGTTGGACATATGCCTCCCCCAATGCATCGGATTTCCGTGTCCCTTACCAGGTCATCGGCCCACCTTGTAGGAGACCTTCCAACGCGTAAAATTTATAAAGAGGTCCCAGTTATTATGACATTGTTACGAGGTTTGAAAATCAACCGCGTGCTATATATATTTTAGGCATTTGTTTGGGCAACTTTTGTTATGAGTGAAAATGTACATCACTAGCTAAATGAAAAAAAAAAAGAAATAATTCCTTGAATTTCTTAAGATCTTTGTTCACTATAGATTAAATTCTCATAGACAACTACAGTAAACATATCAACCTCTAAAAAATCCTGTCTATGATAGATAAGCCACATAAAATTATAGTACCATAAACAACAAACTGCTAATGTCCTAGAACCAATAAAAAAAGCATAAGAAATAATTTTCCCACTTCTAATAAGATTAAAAGTGAGAAAATAATTCCTTATGTATTGTTAAAAAGTAAATAAACAAAAAAAAACTCAAAAAAAGGCTGTTTAGTGTGTAAATATATAATGTGATGTATTTATATGAAACCGGCGCGAACTTGGACTTCGATGATAGTTGGTTCGAGAGAAACCCGACTCATTAAATAGATAAGTGTAAGGAAATCATGCGCGTGCGCGTGGCGGGGTGTTGTGGCGGGGAACTGTAGGGAGGGGTTATGGGAAAGAAAATTAGCCTTATGTAATCACTAGCTTTTGCCCGCGGCTTCGCTCGCATTAATTTAATTAAATTCCCACATTTTAGGGAAGTGGGGGGTTAGAAAGAGACAAAAAGTAGCTTCAACTATCTCCACTTAAAAAATCACGTCAATTCGTCACGCCGTTTTACCGTGAAAGACGGACAAACGGACACACACACTTTCCCAATTTTAATATTAGTATGGATTTCTGCTAAATTATAATTCAATGTACCTACGGATCTACAATCAATTAGTTTACCTTATAACTAAAAAGTGTAAAGTAAAAAACCGTTTAAACGCTTGCGTCTTATTGGTCTGAGTATTTTTGTGTCCTATTTGCCAGGGTCGTGTGTTCGCGACTAGGTACTCCAACTCGTTTGCTCTTCAATCCCCATAGGTGACAGAAGAGCTGAAGAGACGGAGTATTTGGTCGTGGATGTGCGACCCTGGCGGAATAAACGCGAGAAGGTTTGCCAACTAAACTAATAAAAAAAAAAAACTCAAAATAGCAAAACAACTTTTCCAAAATGTCAAGTTATTTTGTACTTTGTAGTGTGTTTTACGGCTTCGAATAGACCATGTATGTGATATGTCCATCTTCAGACCCAAAGTAATTCTTCCCTACATTCGACCGCCACGATACAAATTTATAAATAAATTTTGTTGCTTCAACGCTTTTGGTAATGCGAACATGTTAGACAATTTGCGAGGAGGACGCGTGGTGGAATGTAAACGATAACAGATAAAACCATAATCAATGCGATTTTGGAATTAACAAAAAATTTAAAATGGCTGTAGAAAAAAAAAAACAACCAACATATCTCCAGTTACTTTATTTTTTAGCAATTTTAGCAGCCAATCAGTTTGCCTATTCTCCCTAAAGGTAAATATAGACTAGAGCATTTACTAGTAACAGAACAACAAGCCGCTCCATGATTTATGTTCTAGAATTGATACTCTAGAACATAAACGTACTGTACCATTCGTTGGAACGTTACATTACATACAAATGCTATAGTGTATAACATAACTTGGAGATGAGGTAAAAAACGTCTAATTTTTATTAAAATTACACATTTTAGCTCTTCTCTATTTTAGAGAGTTATGTCAAAGGTTTTAATGAGTATAATTGGGTAAATACATACATATAATTACCGCAAATATATTAATTTTTACCCTACTATCTAACACTGAACTACAAATTGCAAAAAACTTTAGAAAAGTTGAATTTTGTGAGCTTCACTGAACTTTAGCAGCAAATATCACTTTGATTATGGCTATAACACTCGTTTACATTCCACACAGTAGGACCAGTGTTATTTATCGCATAGATTAGCTTACCGAATTGTACTGATAGGGCGTAAGGCGCGGATCAGATCCGGGGACCAAAGTTGAGGACAACAAAATAATTATGATTTTTTTGTGTCTGTACTTGAGTACTACTTGTCAACGTTGAGATACCTAAAGTCTCTTAAAACTATTTCGTTAATCGAGTTTAAAACTGTTAGGTCTAGTGTCCACGGACGCGTAGCTTCATAGACGCGTATTCGTGCGTATTTTCATTTTCAGTCTCATTTATTATCCAAACATTGATTTACCTGCTAGTTTACTCGATTTGTGAATTAACGTAAAAATGAGATCCAAAACTTTAAAAATTTAATTGATATTTTTGAGTACGACTGTAATAAACTTCGAAGTGCCTTTAACTCTTAGCTACAGACACAAAAATAAATATTTCTTGATTAATTATAATTTTGTAAGTATTTGTATTAAGTATCTTATTTATTTTTCTACGTCAAAGGTTTAGGAAAACTCAGAGCCATTTAGCTAACCAGTGGAGCGCATAGCTTTGCTCGCAACCGACCATAGACAAGTCTCGTTACTTTTTTTACCGTAAGACATAGATTTAAGATTAAGAGGGTGGTTCCACTGAGTTGTGGGATAGGGTTATTATTTTATTTTTGCTGTCGTATTTCTTGGCCATTAAAAGTCTTATGTCTTTTTTTATTGTATTCGACAACAGTATTATTTGTATAGCCTACAGATTCTGGGTCTGGGTCTCTTGTCTATGTAAGTTTACGTATTTGTGAACGCATTCACGATACAAGAGTAATTCCTTCTGTGGGGAAATGTAAAAATACTTGTTATAAAGCTAAGCAGTTATTTTAATGTCTGTCACCATTTTCTTTACATTCGAACGAAATACAATCAAATAAATATTTGTTTTTGGTCGTTTAGGGAGAATATATATTTTTATTTTCATGAAATAGGCCACACAAGTTGGTAGGACCACCCGCTAAGCCATGTTCGCACTTAGCTTTATTACAAGGGACGATGCATTATTTTTGTGTGCATTTTAACAGCTGTGATAAAGAGGTTTGTCTATGGCGTTACTTCGCTAGTGTCCTTTAAACGTACGCTCTCCAAATTGTATGAACTATAGCCGTGCAAGGGTCATTTGGCGCCAAAATCTGTACTAATGCTAGCCCATCTTGATTTTCAATAAAAAAATTCACGCCTTTTCCCAACTATTTGGGTGTCGATTCCCAGTCTAGCTGGAGGCAACTAAATACCAGTGTTTTACATGGAACGATTTCATTTCCACAACCCAGTTACTGTGCAACACGTTACACCCCTCGGTAAAACTAGATTTTCTGGCTTCTGACTATACCCTCATCAACAACTGTCAAAGATTTGAAAGTGACCACTGGCTGGCAATAGCTCACCTTGAGGATTAACTGGTACTTAGTCAATAGTTCTTCAATATCATAATAACATAATCAGCTCTTTAATGTTCCCACTGCTGGGACTCAGGCCTCCTCTCTAGGAGAAAGAATAGGCCGTAATCTACCACGCGGGCCCAGTGCGGGTTCGTGGATGTCACGCCTTCGCGTCAATATCACAAAATCAGCCTTCGAGCGCCTAAAGATCCTTGCGGCACTGTATATGAAGTACTGATAATTAAATCATATTCGAATCTTTTACGGCTAATTTGTAGTTCCTAAATTACGATCAGTATTTCGTAAACGTTTTGTTTTTTTGTCCATTTTTGTATTGTATGGAGTATGGAATAGACGGATTTTTATAATTAGTTACTTAATTATATTTGATTAAGACAATTTCATGACATAGTTACGTACCTAATTATTTAATTATATCAGAATGTACGAATTATATTATTTATTCTTGTAATTTCTTGTAGCTTTTTTATAAATAACCCCTGGTTTCAAGAAGCTTTTCCAGATAGACAGAGTAAATTGGCTTTTTCAGTGACCGGGTGTAAATTACGTAAATCTTAGCTTGTGTATCTCACCGTATAATTGTTAACACCGTTAGTTTATGAAAAATCATGTAAAATTGAAAATTCTTTATTTTCAAAAAGACTTCGAAACATTGCAAATTATCGGAATTGGATGAGATTTATTGTATGGAATTGAAAATTCATAATTTACTTATATTCAGAGTTAATCCCACAGCTTATTACAATCTGACGGTGTTTATAATTATTCAGTGACATTGTATTAAAATCTATCTTTAACAATGTAGCACCTACCATAGTCAGTCCGTCTATTTCCATAAATAATTTTTCCACAGACAATCGACCGTGTCCTTCCAACGATTGCAGGGTAACTAAGTCCATAGAGTACATTTTATAAACAAAATAATAATAACGTAATTAAGTAAGCTTGTTTGTGGAAACTTGCAGTATATTATGATAATATATACCTAATCTGTATATGTCTCATTACTATGTATAACTAATGTTTAATTTGAGGTCATTCCTACATGATTGGATTGTTCAAAACATCAAATAATCGCTTTATGAAAAATAAAGACGGTTTCAATGTTTTGAAAACCATGACCTTTTGGTTTTTAAAAACACTACTGATCATGTAGGAGTAGATGTCCCGTAGCCGGCAATATTGCCGAGAAGTGGGAATATTAGTGGAAATATTGCCCGAAGTATGAATATTTGTGGCAAAATTCCCATTTTGGGCAATATTGCCGGCAACGGCACATCTCTATGTAGGAGAGCCTTTTAGATTTATTTTATATCTAGATGAAATATAAACATCACATCAACCATTTTGTTAACAAAAATTGGCCCATTTTTAATATATAAACCTTAATCCCTTAACCGCCCGTGTCGGATTGGTCCGACGAGTGTTTTCGTGTCCTATGCGCCAGGGTCGTGTGTTTGCGACTGGGTACTTCATCTCGTTTAGCTCTTCAATCCCCATAGGAGACAGAAGAGCTGACGAGATGGAGTATTTGGTGGTGGATGTGCGACCCTGGCGGAATAAACGCGAGAGTGTTGGTCGAATATATCCGACGCGACGTAGGTAAAATTCATTTTAACAGCTACTATTTACTGACTAGTGATTTTTGTGTACATTCATTGGGCTTCGTTATAATACAAATTGGTTGAAAAATTACTACGCTAGTCCTTTTCAGAATTCATTTTAGAAAAGTGATCTTAACACCTAAAAATAATTCATCAAAATATTTATATTTCTACGTATTTATAAAACTATCTTTTAAAGTATTTTACAAGTAACTGCTATCAAAGTTAAGTTTTTCAAATAAATCTCTTTTGAAGTAGTTACATAAGTTTAAGTTAAATTGTGATGTACCTACCTAATGTTATCACAATAGTAACTAAGATCATATTGGAACAAAATATATATATTCAATTTCAGAATACTTTGATAATTTTTTCATTTTATTTATCGGATTCAAATATTATTCAGCAACCGTGCATAAACGACATAATTTTAAAAGGTATTGCTAGAATAATAATTCTGCTTTGCAAGCAAAGCTTTCGTAATTAATTTATCATTGTCAAACTAAAATAAAGTTTGTATGAAAGTCTATCGTATTACCTTTTAACCGCTTATGTCGGAGTAGTCCGACGAGTGTTTTCGTGTCCTATGCGCCAGGGTCGTGTGTTCGCGACTGGGTACTCCATCTCGTTTAGCTCTTCAATCCCCATAGGTGACAGAAGAGCTGCCGAGATGGGAGTATTTGGTCGTGGATGTGCGACTAGAGATGTGCCGTTGCCGGCAATATTGCCGTGAAGTGAGAATATTGGTGGGAATATCGCCCGATGTATGAATATTGGTGGCAATATTGCCAGCAATATTCCCAGATTGCCGGCAACGGCACATCTCTATATGCGACCCTGACGGAATAAACGCGAGTGTTGGTCGGATATATCAGACTTCAGCCGTTAAAAATCAACTTGAAAATGTTTAAATAACTTCGTATGTATGGCAATAAATTCAAAACGTATGTAACTAAGACAGAATTAATTATTTGTATGTTTAAAAGAGTGACGACGATGTTCAGTTATCAGGATGAATGTAATTGCATGTGTTCAGCGAGTTATGTAATGTAAGGCAATATTTATGTATTTTCGTATATTAATGCATGTGAAAGGTAACAATGTGTTATGTCGTATGACAGCTCTGTAATTTTGTGAACCATTTTCTTTTTGAAAATAAAGATTTTACCAAAATATTTTGTGGTTTCTTTTTCTAGTAGCCATTAAATGAAAGTAGAAAATTGTCCCAAGGAAACATAATCCCGAGACAAAAAGTACCTATCCTATGTGCTATTCCAGGAAACAGTCTACCCGTGTGCCAAATTACATCACAGTCCGTTCAGCAGTTCGAGCGGAAAGGAGTAACAAACATACACACACACAAACTTTGGCCTACATAAAATTAATGTGATTCTTATTATTGTCCGTGACTACCATCTACCCGCCGATCGCTTCCAAATGTAGTAAATAACTAGCACCCCGTCCCAGCTTCGCACGGGTGTCAAAAATCTTTGAAATCCTCGTTTTTTCAGTACTGTATGCATATATTATACATCCTTCCTTATGAATCAATCTGTCCATTGGTGAAAACAGCATGAAAATACGTTCAGCAGTTTTTGAGTTTATAGGAAACAGACAAACGCGGTAGTTGTTTTATAATACGTGTAAGGAACATCTTACTCAAGACACCCATGAGACTCTCACCACCATATTCACTCAATTAACTCAATTTTGGCGCCCCTCATTTTTTGCCGCTCTGGGTAAATGCCTGACTGGCCCCCTCCTTTTTATGGTGGGGATAATTATCGAATGACAACCACTCCTGGGCGGAGCGGGAGATAGTATCAGACTCTTACTGACTAAAAACTCACCTCGTTCCTTCATACCGGGGCTCGACTCAGCTGGGTCCCTGCTGCTGCTGACAGCTCCTTGACGCGCGCGTGAACAGTGCGCGCCGTCGACGACTTGGGCTAGGTCCGGACAGTTACCGGACTATCGGACAGCAAGCTACCCATTGCTCGCCGTCCGCAAGCCTGCGCCTACGGTGGCCGAAAATCGGGATCGGAATCCCGGCGGCGGCTGGGGCGCTGTGAGCGCCGCCGTTGCCTGATGCAGTCGGTCTCCTCCTTTGCTAGCACTACTGCTTCGCAGGAAGAGGCGACCGTCTGCCATTCCTCGCTCCGGACCTTGGCCTGTACCAAGGCCCTGCGCGGGAGATTGCCGTGGCAATGCTCTGCCCATGGCTTGCCCCCCTTAGATCGGGCCCTAACCCTCGGCATTGATGATAAACGACGCATGGAGAAGGAAGGAAGGATATCGGCGCCTCGTACAGGACACAAGATAATAAAACTCACCGCTGGGTAACTTACAATATGTTTATTGAAGAAACATTACATGTTAGCACAGCCTAGCTGTTCCTACGAAGCTTTCGCTCCTCACTACCGATACAAGGCATGGTGACTGATTACAGCTCCGACTTATTATGTTACATATGTTTGATCGCTCAGAAGACATTATAAACAGCACAAAGAAATAACTGAAAACAATTTTACCAGAGGCCTTACCGAGAGCCTGAGCGAGAGAGAGGGATGGAACAGACACCCTATATAGCTCCATTCCTTTAACAGATACAGTTCAGGTCGTCAAATGGATCTTAACACTATCCATATGACGACCTAAACTGAATTTGTTGTGTGGCTTGTGGTTGGGCCTCTGTTCTTCTTAAACATCAACTTAATATGGCACCTAGTTTCAAGTAAAAGTTCAGTTATGAGATTTTTTTTTTAATTCCCACTACTGGGCAAAGGCTTCCCCCAAATTAAATATTATGAACATTCCATTTAATTTTGTCCAAAACTTTATTTAGCTGGCTTTCAGATATTCAAGCGTAGGTTTGTTGTTACCCGACCGCGTCTTGACCCAACAGTAATGTTTCTATACAATATAAGAGAATAGCTGATCCCCAACAACTAAAGTTAAAGAGTTCTCTTTATGTCATTTCATAAAGAATAGGTCACTTTTGTCTCTTAATTCGAGATTATTATTAAAACAGATAAAAAGAACACAAAAGGTTTCTTTAAGGTGGGAAATCACCTAATGACTATTCTCGCTCTAGGGCGGAGCGGGCGTCTCAGACTTTTATTGACTAAAATCACACCAACATAGGTATCTTTTTAGTCAGTAAAAGCCTATAGTTGTCCTTTGAGATCCAGGACCTCGGAACTTCCCTTTATAGAAGTAAACTCAAAATACAAGTACTCAAAAAAAGAGAAGTGGGCAGTTTATGTTGTTCTCAAAGCGACCAAACTCTAACAGTGAGTGTAGTGACTAGAACAAGTCTTATCACAGGTTTTTCTCTATCATTACATCAGTGAAACGTAAGCATTTTTACAATTAATTATATACAGGGTTATTTGTAAAACACTAACAACCTTGCAGGACTGTATTACTAACATCATAAACAACAACTTTTCTTTTATGAGTTTTTACACAACATAATACATTTACCAAAAACAATTTTTCCATATTTCCAGGTTTTATTTGGCAGGGGGGCTTGTCGCGACGCTAGCACATCAAGCACCCCCGCCGACCAACCCCCTCCACTTCGATATTGTACTATCGCTTATTCGCTTGCTTTGCATAGACTTTGTAATATTTAAAACATTAATTAAAAACTAAAATATGATAAATTTTTAAAAGTCATAGAACAAAAGTTGTTATTTATGATGTTAGTAACATAGTCCTGAGAGGTTACCAGTGTTTTAAATATAACCCTGTATACATCACACATTTTAACATCACATGAAAAATGTTAGACATTTATCGTTTTTCATAAGTTTCATAGCAATGTCAAAATGTGCGACATTTCTTTATGAATAAAACATGAATTAGTGAGACATAGTATTCAGTAAATATCACATGAATGAGTGCATTTTATATTAATTGAATTAAAACTGTAATGTTATTTGGATAGCTGTGATGTTATTGTATCCTCTCACTGTTTTATTTTTCAAAGTGGGAAATCTTCCCATAACTTCTGCTTCTCGGGCGGGGCGGGAGGGAGTGTCAGACTTTTACTGATTAAAACGACACCTATGTTCTTTCTTCCAGGTCTCCGGGGTTCCCTTTCTGCCTACCTAATAGGTGTTTCCAATTTAATATACCAAGGTTTTTTTTTGACATCCTGTATTGGTCACAGGGTGCGAAAGGGCTCTTACCCTAAAGGTTTTATAATACTTTTTCTTGTGTAGAAAATAAACAACATCACAGTTATCCATAAAACATTTGTAATACTAGCTATGACTAGGGTTATTTGGGCACCGAAATAAATCGATAGCTTCACTTCACGGCCCACAGGATCGATCATTGTGGCGACACTTGGGGAGGCCTATGTCCAACAGTGGACGTCTGTCGGTTGAAATGATGACTTCAATATACAATATAGCAGGGTTTCTCAAAG
The DNA here is from genome assembly GCA_949319445.1 of Mythimna lalbum. Classification (NCBI taxonomy): domain Eukaryota; kingdom Metazoa; phylum Arthropoda; class Insecta; order Lepidoptera; family Noctuidae; genus Mythimna; species Mythimna lalbum. Next base: position 18,661,834 of record OX439362.1, on the reverse strand, counting down.
TGATACTCTTTTTAAAGTTTCAAAACGACTGTGAAAACCTCTAACTATTCTCACAAAAAAGAAAATTATAAAATGGAGCTGTATAAGACAAGAATTTTTAATTTAATAAAAGGCAACTAATAAATGTGGTATAATTTTTTTAATTAACATTTCATATTTCTCTATTTAAGTCATTCAGATGTCTTTACTTTGAGAAGCCCTGCAATATAGCAATAATCATAATGGGACTTATTTTGACGAGGAAATATCACCTTAGTTGATTTTCTGATGATTTTGCCCAGCCATGCATATATAGAAAAATTACTTAAGCTTCTTAGAATGGTCGATACCATTTTAAGAATCTTAAGTTATATTTTTGCCCAAAATGAAGCCATCGCTATATGCGAGTGCTCGCCTAATAAAACTAAGGTACAATATAACTAACTATTATCAGCTCGAGCTGGCTTACCCTTAGCGTTTGTACTAAAGCATGTATCACCTTCTGTTACACGCCCGAACACCATCTATACTTGGCTTAACTGTTTTATTTCATACAAACCGATATTTTTGTGGATTTAAAAATGGTTTTGTCTCTGCGACTAGAGACGTTTACCTATCGAGTTTCCAATAGGCCTGTATGGGCACTTATATAACTTCAGAAGCTAGTGCACGGTTTCTGATTAGTGGTTTCCTATGAAGAACAGCCAAGAAACTCCGTAGTTACACTTTGAAAAAAAAAATCTATTTTACAATATTTCCCGATTAATGTATGAGAGGACAGTGTAGACCGGTCAACATTGTATTCAAAAGCACAAATGTACAAAGCTATTATTGATTTCACTATTAGTGAAAGTCGTATCAAAATATGGAGCGTGTTTTAGGAGATAGCGGATAAACAAACAGAGGTGAAAAACGATTTTTAAAATATTTTTTTTTTTTTTTTAAAGATCTTTTGACATTAGTTTAATTTGTATACATAATTTTTTAAGTCACCAATTGTCATGGATTTTCTTAATAAATTTTAACTAATTTTAAGTTATACTTAAAAAACTGACTGTCTATATATTTTGGGTATTTTGGTTTTTCTCTTTACCACCCTAGGTAGATTGGTAGAGAACGCCTAAGGCATTAAGTCCGCCTTTGTACTTTTATGTTGCATGAAGTTTTAATAAATAAATAAATAACCTTTGGCAGAACTGGGTAGACGTAGTCTCTTTCTGAAATAAGATTTCATTTCGTGAAAAGCAAGATAGAAAGACGCATTTCTAAAACCACAAAAAATCGGCATGTACAGTAAAATTATGTAGATTACATACTGATTCTAATTGATTTATTGACTGACATATTATTGTATAGTTATTAAAAATATTCTCCACTTGATTTGCCTAAACAATTGATAATACTAACCAGCTTAGGATTGAGATAGTAACAAATGATTTTACAATATTTTATTTAAAACTGTGCAGTGATTTTGGTGCTTGATAAAATAATTGATTTAACTGCAATATTTATTTTAGAATAGCCCATCTTAGCGCTCCAGTGTAGCCGGCCAAAACTAAATTTTCTAGTTTTTTTTTCAATTTACAATTCAGTATCTGATAGTATAGTAGTAAAAAATATATTTGCGGTAATGTTATGTATGTATTTACACAATTATACTCATTAAAAGCATTGATATAACTCTCTAACTTAGAGAAGAGCTAAAATGATTTTGATAAAAAAAATTGATAAAAAACTTGATGATTTATCTCGTCTCTATCGAGAGTAATGGTTTTAATGAATAATAATAATAATAATATTTACTTGTTCAAATTTTAGTACAAGATACACAAAATATTAGGTACATCAGTTGACTTATGTACAAAATTTAAACAATATAGCTGTTTCTGGTTCCCACACTAGGATACCCTGTGTCGTGAGGACCAGTCCCTTCCGTATGAATATAGTTGTGTAAATTCATGCATGTCATTACCACAAATATAATATTTGCAAGGTGGAATGATGGCCTGGTGAGCGTCGTGGGTATCCGATGTATACGAGACAAACAGGACTGGTCGTTGTGACGACTCTTGGTGGAGACCTATGTCTCGCAGTGGACGTTTTTTGGCTGAAATTATGATGATGAATATTTGCCAAAAAAAAACTTTTAAACATTTAATTTCGCGGACTACCCTGGAGCTGGATAAACGGAGTATTTTTATATGAACATAATTATATAGTATATACCTATTAATAAACATGATTTTGTGTCACAAAAAAAAAGATCATACAAACATAATTAACATTGATTTTTCAAGCCTCATTTCGACTTAGTCTTCCACACGTATTGTTTTACAATTTCCACACAGCACAAGCCATCGCCACCACATTGCCATTCAGCGACCCTTCTATATTGTTCCCAACATTCAATAACACCAATTAATTAAGAAAACATCCAATAAGTTCACATTTAAAAGTTTTATACAATTTACTATCTTGTTCTTGTAGGAGTTTGTTTCGTTCTGTCTTGATAAAATTATTTACAAGTAAAAGAAAATAAAGCAAAAATAATGTAAACAAATATAAAATAAAAACGAGAATCAAGGATTATCAGGTAAGTACATAGTTTAATAATAAGATTGTCTCTTCAAAACTAATTCGTTGTTTTTAAAAGTTAATTATTTCTTTGAAATATTTCTCCCTGCAACTTTGGACCACCACTTGATCCCCTTTTATTTGGTTGGAAATCATCCATTGATTTCTCCCGAAAGCTCTCTAGGGCGAAGCGAGAGGGTTTGTCAGACTATTACTGACTAAAACCCGCTCCTAAGTTCCTTGTTTGCCTTTGTTCCAGGGCTCCGGAGTTTCGGAGACCTTAAGGGGATAGATATTTTTGCGAAATCTTTTTCTAGTCTTTGTATAAAGCATAAAACAAACCTCCGTGAATTTTAGCGTTCTAGGTCCAAGGGATTTGGGCAGGGCATTGCTGACTTTTACATACACAGATTTTAAAGTAGATTGTTTTGATGAGCAAAATATTGAAGTAACAATGTATTGCTATAAAAATAAAGTAGAAACTTTAAGTGCTAAACGCCTAGCATACAGGATGAACAATAATATAAAAATCTAAACAATTAAGCTTGTAGGTAGGTACTTGCTAGTCGAGTCCTGGGCATAAACTCGGAAGGCGAGTTGTAGCCACATGAAAGAAGTCTTTAAAGCAAGGAACATGATTTATAGTCGGCTACATCATCGCTTACCATCAGGTGATAGTGGTCAAACGCGAGCCTATCACTAATAATAAAAAAAAAATGTTCTTGACACCGATAGTGTTAATGTATATTACAGAACAAAACAAACTCCTACAGGACATAAAATATGACTAGAAATAATATGTTACAACAATTATTATTAACCACTTAAACAACAATTTGGTCAAACAACACTTAGTAGACGAATCAACAAAAAAGACGATAATACAAGAAAATTTGTTAGATTTTTTATAATTGACACAATTAACAAGATATTAAGATAAAAGGTAGAATTTTAATTTAAAAGTTAAATTGCTTTAAGCCAATCATGGTTAAAAGATTTTATTAGTATTTATTTTATTTTTGTAACATTTTAATTGGTTGTAACATTTTTGTAACGCAGCCTCCAAAATTAGGAGTTATTCTTGTATCATGGGTGAGTTCACAAATATGTACATACATAAAACACTCACACTTGGAACAAGTATCTTTAGGCCATACAAATATTTGTCCCGTGTGAGTATCAAACCCGCGACATGTAGTGCAGCAGTCAATCCCTTAACTACTACGCTAACTCTGTCTCGCTTATTATGTTGATAGATAGTCACATTACATTTATGTTACAAACAATTAAAATGTTACAAAAATGAAAAGTAACAAGTTAAAAAATTACAACATTTTTTAGGCATTTTTTTAGGTGAAATCAGCGTGTCCAAGCAGTGCTCAAAATATTATTTTCAAGTAAAAAATAAAGCACCTTCTTCGATAAAAACTTTAATATGTACCTACTCAATCCATTTAGGAACTTCCAATGTGCGAAATAACTTAAATTCTTCGTGTTTTTTCAAGTCACTGAATAAAATGTACTTAAGTTAATCTATTTTTTACCATCAACTGTATGTATATGGATAAGGGTTATGTAGACATTGCCCGGTTAGAGCACGAGAATCAATATAACTGAATGAGCGCGAGCTAACCGGGTAATGTTGACAATTCCGCGATATTCGCACCTAGTGTTATTATTTTAGAGTTTGGAATTGATTGAACCCTTTATTATGTCACTTTTAGATAGAAACTCATGATTGACTGATCAATTGTGGTCACAATTACTTATATTCGAAATAATAAAATAAAAATTGACGCTCTAAAAGTAAAACGCAAGTTAAATGTTGTCATTGACTGTTCATAATTGAAAAAATGAAAGCAAGATTAACGTCAAAAAAACAAAAGGTCTTGGCGTCAACGAGTAACTTAGCAATTTCATGCTTTTACAACACAAAAATAAGAAAAACAACACTTTTTTCTAAGATTTACTATTCGTAGTATTTAAGCCTGTTTTGTAGACGTGACGGTGGCGCGTTGGACACACTCTTCTTTGTCATGATTGTTGCTTTCGAAAGGTTAAAAAATTTGTCACAATAAGAAAAAAAGACGTGTGGCACTCTGAGACTGCCGCGGTAAAGCTATTGCATAGCATTTTTTATCAACTTATGCAATTAAATTGTGATTGAAGTTGACAAGTTGCCATGACAACCATTTAGCGGGGGGTGTTAGGTATTTTTCGTTACGGAATTTCTGGATTCGGTCTCCACGCTCAAGGCCCGCGATAGAAGCGATGCAATAGCTTAAAATAGATCATTTCCGTTACGCACCTTCCAGTGGTCTAAAAAGGGTTCAATCTACCCAAAAGATATATCTAATCAGGCCTTAAACTAATCAAAGGCAATGTCATGAAAGCATAATTATTGTATTAACTATATTTAATTATAAATTATTAACTGCTTTACACTATGACTAGATGTTTCGTGAAACCACCGGCTAATTTGGTATAAAACTATATTTTATGGTAACTAATGTTTTTTTTTTATATATATCATCACGCCACGTCCGTATCGGGGTAGGCAAAGTAGATAAAATTATAATCGTTGTAATAAATTAGCTTTTAAAGCTGAATATTTTTTTTATGTAAGAAGCGTTGGTTATATGCACCATAGGGGGTTAAAGTGGGAGAAAACCATTGAGTTATAAGTTTTTTAACCCATATTCAGGTTTTGTAAGTATAATAAAATGGTGTAAATACTGAAAAAAATATCAAAATTGAATAGTGTTGAAATTTGATAATAATTACATTAAAATGGGTGGAAATTAAAGCCAAACTGGGGAAGTTAAGCCTGCCTAGCCATTATATATGGAGCGACTATCAGTATAACCTCCACAACCCATATATAGAGATATAGTGTCAGATATACTGGCGGCAGACCTGAAGACTGCAGAGTACACACACAGGTATGGAGGAATCTTGGTATATTAAGATAGTCACCCATCCATAGAGCAGCCTCGGCATACATTTGCTACCGTTTAACCGCTCGCGTCTGATTGGTCCGACAAGTGTTCTCGCGTTCTATTCGTACGGTCATGTTCGCGACTGGGTACTCCATCTCGTTTGGCTTTTCAATCCCCATAGGTGACCTGATGAGATGGAGTATTTGATCGTGGATGTGTCCTTAGCGGAATAAACGCGAGTGTCTGTAGGATATATCCGACGTGGGCGGTCAAAAGTTAACCTTGGAAATGTTTTTCAAGAAAAGTGAAGAATTTAAGAGTAATTATTATGACTCCAGTATAGTTTGTTTAATAAGTCAACCGACTTGGATAATTATTAAGGTAAAATGAAATCTGATGTAGTTAACACTGGTTCAATAATCAAGGTTGACTAAGAGATCTTGATCATTGTTTACTAATAGAAGAACTTTATAAAAAGTTTCGAATATAAGTATTTTTTTAGTGATTAAATATTATACAAAAATTCCCAAGTCAGTTGAGTTTTTAGACAACTATAGCTGCCCATTTTAGAGTGAAGTATTATTATAATTTACGTTTCACAAGGTCGTGAGTGTCAAGCCACTTAATATTGTAACTATTCATACAGTATGGATTACTTAAAAGTTATTTTATCGAGTCTAGAGTACAAATATTAGGTTATGTCAGAATATAATATAAGTTATTGAAAATATAATATTTTATAATAGTATGTATGCGTCAATATTTTAGTTTTATTATTTATATATTTTTTATTACAATTTATGGAAGAATTAAAAGTGTTAGACGAGGGAATTATAGACGAGAGTGAAGTTTTTTTTTTATAATTATCTAAATAATTGGAAAAAATTAAATTAATTATAAAAATAATATTGACGCACTCGGAAGCATTTTAAGAAGGCGTTATTATTATCAATTACTTTACAGATAACATTAAAAATAATATACAAGGTGCAGTTTTGAATGTGCACAAATTTCAGGACCATGTTATAAAACTCGTCAATAATCATATAAAAAAACGATACCTAGTCAATAATACTTATTTATTACTACCATTTTTAAGTTTTATTCAGAATAAATTTCTTAATGAACCTCTTCATAAGAACAGAATGACTCGTTGCGATTGCTCGCGCGTCATGACACAGTGTGCGTGAGTTCTCAGCCTGTACGAGGCTCCGCTTACTTACTCTACGAAACGCTTTTACCGACTTCCGTAAATAAAAATAATATAAAAAATACCCATTTTGTTGTCGATTCGGGTTGAGAATCACTATCATAATTGCCTCCTGAATTTTTGCAGAATCAAAACTGTGCTTTGTATAAATAATAATTAATTGACAGAACTATTCTGCCCCCGTTAGTAAAAAAGACGCATCTAACATTTTTTCCAGTTTTGAGTTATATACGTATACGTATTTTTTATATTTTGCTAACTTTCTCCAGTGCGGTTTTAACACAAGGAAAAAAGGCCCGATTTCCCGTTTCATTCATTAAAATATTTTTTATCCGTTTTCGTTTTTGTTAGATACGTCTTTGTAACTATCAGGGGAGTATTATAATTTAGTAGGAATAGCTAAGGACTAGTGGTCGGCGTAGGTGGTGCTGTTTCCGGGTTTAGAGAATGCTGATCTAAATATGGATATGCCTTCTGAATCCCAATAATTAAAATACTTCCCATTTTAGTTATTGGTCGAAAGATCATTTCTTGAATAAAACTAGACTTTAGTGTCAAAATACATAGATTAAATATTGTTTGAGTTAAAAAAAATAACATTTTTTTTTTATTAATAAATATATTATATAATTATATATTTTTATAAATTAACGTAACCAGATTATATAGGAAATAAACGAACTTCATTGAAAAAGTACATCAAAATTAAAGAATGTATTCTTTAATTTCGATGTACTTTTTCCCGGCAATCCCGGGGTATATCCATATGAATACTAACATTCCAGTTCGTTGACTTCAAATATTACTACCTACGCCGGACACTACTAGCGACACAGATGTATTTTTATTTTGCAAGACAGATCCTTTCGGTTAAAATTCCTTTGAAATTTGTCAAAAAAAGTATTCATGTTATTATCAAAAATGCAGCGTTTAGATATTATAAATATCGTGTCAAAACGGAAAAATCTGTAATTTTAATCTTCATGTATACAGATACAGTTTGAAATGACAATATTTTTTAAATAAAACAGAAACTGTGTTTTGAACTTGAAGTCGAAAAAGTAGAGATAAAATACTTTTCTGGACATTACAAATGAAAGGAAAATTATATTTTAGGCGCGAAGTAAGGCAAGATGATATAAAATAAAGCAACATATAATATAGTTGGGCGAAAATTAGTTGCAGAGCTGTGGAGTGGTGTCAGGGGGGAGTGGCGGGGGGGGGGGGGGCGAGCCCCGCTCACCTGTCCTATGGGATGCGCACCGACTGGAGGACTTTACTGGCCTGTAACGGACAAAATGCCCTCGGTTACAAGCTGGATCAGAATAAGAACATTTGTCCCCAGCGCCGCCGAGCACGACGACGAGCTGCCTCACACTACTTACGTACCTCATACTCAGCATCATCGCTGATGACGCCGCTGACGCACAGCAGCTGGTACTGCTTGGCTCGGAGCGCGGGAGCTCCGCGCCGCAGCAGCCGCAGCGCCGCCGAGCACGACGACGAGCTGCCGCACACTACTTGACGCACCTGCAGACGTTATAACAGCATTATGAATTAAAAGAAATGTCTCAGAAAAGTAATACAAATCAAAATCATGCCCATATTCGCTGAAAATTAAGGTAGAATGTATAGTCCACAGAACAGAAAATATAGGTAGAAGTGCCCCCTAACGTGGCTAAGCACGGGAACCAGTGTCGCCAAACTCACACATTTGCGTATCAAATTGTACATTACACACATAAAAAACAGTAATATGATTGGCTACGAAGCTACGAATTACAGACTTAACTTTTACAAATCATATTCTTATTGCTTTCATAAATTAGGTCTTATTACAACGTAAGAAAGTTGTTATTATTTGACATGACACATGGCGCTGTAACCAATTTATTCTATTCAGAACGCTAGTGCCTTTGAAATAGATGCCATATTCACCTGCATATGTAATAGGCGAATCTCGCCTGCTTTTGACAAACGCACGATATCTAAGAGGCACTTCCTCTACTTTTCTTTATTCCGTGGTATAGTCTGTCTAAAAAGTCGAACGACTTAGGATTTTTATATAATACTAGCTGATCCGGCAAACGTTGTTTTGCCTTATAAATTATTTTTTGCTATAAAAAATAGGGGTTGGTGATAAAAAGTAAAAATTTAGGTTTGTATGTATTTTTTAATGCCACATTATAAAAAAATAAAAACAAAAAATTTCGTCCAAAAATAAAAAATAAAAATTTAAGGGTGAACAACCCTTATCACTTAGGGGTATGGAAAATAGATAGTAGCTGATTCTCAGACCTACTGAATACGCATATAAAATTTGGTAAAAATCGGTAAAGCCGTTTCGGAGGAGTACGGTAACGAACATTGTGACATGGAAATTTTATATATTAGAAGATTTAATCATTTAAAAATACTTATAACTTTTTATAAGGTTCTTCTATTAGTAAACTATGATCAAGATCTCTTAATCAACCTTGATATTGAACTAGGGTTGACAACATCAGATTTAATTTTGCTCTAATAATTACCCAAGTCTTTTGACTTTAGACAGACTCACCTTTACCATTTCCACGGAAAGAAGAACCTATCTATTTCTGAAGGAATCTACCAATTCAAGCCACATTGTGTTCCCCTCCCCCTTCCCTTCCCTTAGACGCCTACCTCGACTCCATCTTCTACTGTCTACAAGCTACTTTGGCCCATAATTTGTACATCTTGCGGCAGATTTGTTCCATTCCAGTTCCGATAGAATGTAACATAGCTACAATAAAACGGTACTCACTTGAGCGGGTGAATGTGAGGGGTCCAGCACTAATAACGTAGACTTGCCATCTTTGTGCTTCTCGTAGCCTATTATCGTCCGCGAGTGACCTGCAAATATACTGCATTTAGTAAACTACCATTTGATAACAAATTAAATTATGGTAAATTCTTTTGTAAGCAGTTATGTGGTCGACGATGGAGCACGCTTGCCTAGTAATAACCTATTCACTCTTGACTTAAAGGCCTTTAGTTGTAGTTATCAAGAAACACCGACTCGGAGATATTTTACTCCGGAAGACGCAGCACTGGTAGGGCTTCACAAGGTGGAACAATCACCTGGTGAAAGTCACAGGGGCCCGCCGGATTCAAGAAGCAGTGAACTAGTTAACGCATCGGGTAACCTATTGTCTAATGGATATCCTAAAGCTGAATGATATCTTAATACTGTTCACGACCACGGGGAATTTCTGAAAGGGAAACCGTGGTCCTAGACGCGAAGGGCAACTGAAGAACATAGGTGGGTTTTAGTCAGTAAAGTCAGGCATTTACTGACTAACCTACCTATATCAAAAAAAGGTTGTCTGTAAGAGATTGATTGTAAGAGTAAATAAATATATCCTTCACTTATATATAATATCCCCCTAAGGGGATGGTGCGAAAAAGAACTCCGAGGCCTTGGAACGAAAGCAAAGAAGGAATATAGGAGTGGATTTTAGTCTGTAATAGTCTAACACGCCCTCTCGCTCAACCCCAGAGCTGGAGAAGTCATTAGATGATTTCTCTCCTTAAATAAATGCTGTACACGATACCTTGGTGCTGCAGATACAGAGGCGCCTTGAAGCCTGTGGGCTCCTCGGTGAAGTAGCGCAGTACCCAGTCGAACAGGGCTGGGTGACTGCCTTCCGGGCTGGTCGGCTTGTGGAAGTCTATAAGTTGACATCTGGGGGTAAAAACATATTGCTATTAACCCTCCCCCTGGGCGTTCGCGTTCTCACATTTGGCACAAAATATATAGGTACAGAAGTCAATCTACATACAAAGTATTACAAAGCGCACTCGAGCAACGCACACATAGACACCGCTCACGGACACGATTTCTCGGGAGCGTCTCGGCCCACTCGTCGAACAGTTTCGACTCAAACGCTCATTAATGTGCGTCCACCGAGCGTAGATATAATAAGTGAAGTACATACATGAGATTGTCTTCTGTACCTATTTATTTTGTGCCTAAGGGCAGCGTTTTTAAGAAACGCTATATATACTATATTTCCTTACCTTATCCTGAGCGATGAGAGTACAGTGACCACTTCACAGGCGCCGATCCATTTCCGCGTGTTGTATAGCTTGGAGCCAAGCTGTTCTGAACCCTGCAGTAAAGAGCAATTAGTTTAACCCTTCAGATACCGTCAATTAGAGACACAATAGTAAGACAATAGATGCGCGGCCACCGGTGGTCACTTGGGGATTCATGAATTAAAGTTAGTTATGGTTGCTGGACAATCTAAAATAGCCTAAGTGCTTATATTTTTTATATTTTTGTGTCAAGTTTTTCGCGCGTATCTCGTATTAATGTGTGTAATATTCTATCTATCTCGACCTAACTCGAATTTACGAGGGGAGTATCATGTATAGTTGTGGTCCAGCGTGCAGCTCAGCAGCGCCGCGTACTGCGGGTGGCGCATCAGCGATGATGCACCATGTGTAGTAGTGAGGTACCTGTGTATCGAAGCCCAGCTGCCACGCGCGCTCGACCAGCAGCTGCAGGCGCGGGATGGAAGGCACGCAGTCGCACTCGCGCTCGCGGTCCAGCGTGCAGCTCAGCAGCGCCGCGTACTGCGGGTGGCGCATCAGCGATGATAGCACCATCTGCATGTTCCTGCAACCGATATCGAGTCTATGAACTGCTCCATCGTTGTTTTTATTTAAGCAGGGGATCATTATCATCATCATCCACGAGCCCAAGACGTCAACGGCGCGCACTGTTCCCGCGCGCCTCATGGATTTGTCAGCAACGGGAGGGGCCTAGCTGGGTCGAAGTCTACTGGAGCTAGGGTAATCCAAACGAGGGCTCGAGCCCCGGTATGAAGGCTAGAACGAACGGGGTGGGTTTTTAGTCAGTAAGAATCTGACACTATCTCCCGCTCCGCCCAAGAGGGAGGCTTGTTATTTGATGATTTTCCCCACCATAAAAAAGGGGTCAGATTGATGACACTCATCCTAAGGTTGTCGCGGGCCGGATTGATGGCACTGATGCGGACGGGCCATATCATGCCCGTGGTTTAGTTTGGAGACACCTGCTCAAGTTAAGTAAAATCATAGTTATTTACCTGTAGCCACAACCCCACCCCCTGTCTCCATAGGTACTCGCGTAGTGGTCTACCGCACTGCACAGGTACGTCCTGGATATACTTGTATTCTGAGCATTCAGTTGAGCTATCCTCTCTAGGAGGCCTGCAATGGAACAAACGAGAATCAGTTAATTATGGACTGAGTTGAACTAATTTTGATGCATACCTCAATAATTCAGAAAAGATAGACAATTAAAAGAAAAACATTTTACAAAAAATGTTCCAACTTCACTAAAAAAAACACTAAAATAACTTTAATTTAAACTAAATGAAACAATCAAAATAACTTTATTTTCGGAAGTCGGTGTTTTTCGGTATTGTTTGTTTCTTATTTAACACCAACTTCCGAAATTATGACCTGAGGTCAGGCCTTCCAACGTTGAATCTTCCGGTAGTCTTTTAAAGTTACAGAATTTTGTCTGTTCAGACGGCCTGTTCACGACCTTGCCGTTGTGAGCGGTACCTGAGCGCGGTGTGGCGAGCGGTAAGATCAAAAGTATGAAAACGTTTGCAGCACGTCACGAGACGCCACTTACAGCGAAAACGCTCTACTTACCGATGCCGCACCGCTCGCCGCGCCGCAAGAGTAAGACCGAATCCGTAACCAGGCTGAGACCATAGATTCAGTATAATTTAAACAGTAGCCCACCTGTGGTCCTCGATGAGCCAGTATCAGTTCCAGACGCCGCAGCCCTACGGAGGCCCAAGCTTCGCTCGTAATACCCGGCCACTGATAGGGCTCCGCTGTACACGGCGCGCTTGAGGCTGTTCGTCGCACGATGCGTGTAGCCTTCATCGTCATCTTCTTCCATTCCATATTGGGCCTGTAGATAATAACATTAAAGTAAAATATAAGCATAATGAGCCGTTCACAAGCTATGAGCGGTAGCTAAGCGCGGGGCGGCGAGCGGTCAGAAAAAAGTATGAAAATATTTGAAGCATGCCTCGAGACGCCGCCCGTTCATTGCGCCGCGCGCGGCTTACCGATGCCGCCATGCTCGCTGCTAAGGCCGAAGTTGGGACCAGGCTGTTAGACACCTTTCTAGAGACATGGGTACAATGCTGGTTGGTGGAAGTCACACATCTTCTAAGTTTTGATTTAGGGCATGCTGGTTGCCTCATGATGTTTTCCTTCACCATTTTGAGAGCATTGGAAAATGATTCTGTCATTCTGCTGCCAGGGAGGATACTTTAAATATTCCCTACTTTGTTTAAGGCTGCTCATGCATGAGGTTGCAGGTTTTTAGACCAGGTAAGTACTAATATGAACTTTTCAATTCTAATGTACTTTTCTAATTTAATCTAGGACATTGCTGACACCCTGTGCCTTGGAAAGCATGTAGCCATTGGTCCCGGTTGTCGTTCATAGATCAGTTGTTATAGGTAGTCAAACGCAAGCAAGTCTGACCTGATGGTCAGAATTGTTTGCGATTATCATGTTGCCCAGTGGGTTGTGGAGGTCCGATAGGCAGTTGCTACATGTAAAACACAGGTATTGATCCATATCCAGTTAGACTGGAAGCTGATCCCAAGCTAGTAGGGCTTAGAGGCTCGCTTCTAAACCCTACTAAATCCTACCTAACCTACAAACTCATCATCTCCCTAGGGTAATGATGAGTTTGTTTCAACATTATTTTTGCTTAGTTTTTACTGACACTTTGTCTGTCTTCAAATTTATTTAATTTTATTATTGGAAATTGTTCAAGTACTGTGTGCTTTAGAGACAGTGAAATTGACAAGGTAATTATTGTCTTACCCTAAGTAACTGAAATTCATGTTCCTCCCTGTTCCTCTGAGCTTCCCTCTCAGCTGCTGATAATCCTGATGTTGCTCCACACTCCTCTCCTCTCTCAAAATGTTCCTCAATGTGTTGGATCTAAGATTAAAAATGCAATGTTATCCGTATTAGTGTCATATTTTATGTCAGTGACTCTTAAGTATAATAATAAAGTATGTCTAATAAACTTGAAGAAATAAGGAATCTCTTTCTCCGAGAATTTTATATCCAAGGTTAACATAAAGTATTATATATCTTGGTACTTAATCACCACCCAAACCTCTTGGCAATGGAGCTGATGACCACTCTACCTTCAAAAGGTTGAAAAGATGTGCTCCTCAAGACTTGATTGTATGAGGAGCTAGCACCAATTTGGAGACTGTTTCATACACACCAGTTATTTCAAATGTTTAAAATCTAGCTCAATGTTCAAGAGATTGCACAAAAGTTACTTAAAAACCCCTTGAATTATTTAAAGATACTTACAAGTTCATGCTGTGAGAGTGGCAGTGGCTGGCAGCATACAGGACAGTTGCTCACAGGACTCTCCTCCATCATCACCACATCCTCGTTGCACGAAGCATTGTCCACTTGGTCCTGGTAATGTATCAATAATGTAGTTACACTTACATTAGAACATTAACCCATTAACTGACCGCATCAAATTGGTCAGACAAGTGTTTTCGTGTTCTATTCGACAGGGTCGTGTGCTTGCGACTGGATACTCCATCTCGTTTAGCTCTTCAATCCCCATAGGTGATAGCACAGCTGACGAGATGGAGTATTTGGTTGTGGATATGTGACACATATAGAATAAACGTGAGTGTTTTTCGGATATATCTGACGTAGGCAGTTTGAGTTAAAATTCGGTTTAAATTGACTTATTCGCTTCTTTGAATGAAATAACAAAACAAAAAAGTTATTTTGTATGTTTTGGTAGACAAAACAAAGGGAATTAAATTTCCAAAGGACAGTTGTAATGTTACCCACATTCTTTCAATCATAATTATGAGATTAATTGGTATGCTTACTGACCAATTAGGTGTAAACATTGACTTTTTATTATTCTCTAGAGTGAGTAAGTAAGGGTGGCTATGGAGAGTCTTGCACATTCTTCTCCATAGCGATTGACACTTTGCAATGTGCAATTTGCATAGTAATTTTTGACTGACTTATTGACAATTCAATAGTAGGTTTATTCGAAATAAATGCTTTGATTCTTGATTCTATACTCACTGATTTCTGCGGACTCAAAATATCTCGATGTTCAACGTTAACGTGCACTTCTATTTCGTTAGCATGAGCGAATTCTCTTTCACAAATCGGACATTGATACGATGAGCTGTGAGGCCCTGGTGACATAGCCATTGCACTGAACGCCAGCGTCGGATTGTCCAGCGTTATCGTAGGGTTCGTCAGCCCCAACGTCGGATTATCCGAGTTAGCATTAGCATTTATAGACGGCGATGTAAGATCGAAGTGCGCCCGATTTATATGTTCCTCCAATTTTCTTGGACATGTTGACGTGAAATCACACAATAGACACTGCAAATAAATTCCGTTTGATTACTTTTGCAAAATAAGCTAATCTTAACAATATTTTAATTTATTTTCAGACAACAATATGGAAAAAACGATTTGAAAACAATTTCGGCGGTAACGGGTAAGTAAATAAAGAATTCAATTTCAATTTGACATTGACGTTTGAAGCAGTCACAATGACGTATCAATTTATTTTGTTAAACATAGTATAACAAAGGACAACATTCGCAATTCCTTTTTGAAATAGTTTCATTACAAGTTACCTGCACGGAAGGACTTGGCGTAGGGGCACTTTTTTTTGGTGTATTAGGTTTTAATTTTAAAGCTAATTGAGACCTTAGAGGCGATCCTTGTCCGGCACTAGCCATAGACAACTGAAACGAAGTAAATGCAAATTATTATCACTTTATACAATTTAAAAAATCTACATTTTCCTACATCTCTAGACTAAAAGAAAGTTTACCTTATTTTTATTAGGTGACCCCTCATAACTACCAGAACTATTATGACTTGGACTAGAAATCGCACCTGAGAAATAATGTTAGTTACTCGTAAATGAGTTTCATATAAAGATTTCAACTAAGTAAAAAACGTCTGTTGGCATACCTTTTCTATCAATCCCATTGACCTCACCGTCATGAGAATTTTGTCTGTTTTGAGCCTTTTTAGGAACCACACCATTACTAATATTGATATTTTTCAGTCCATTGACAAGATTTATATTTTTCGGCGACCTTGAACACTTTTCTTCCTCTTTTTCACTTCTACTGAAGCTTTCCTTTTCTTGGTACCCATTGTAATAGTTTATGTTTTTGGATATTGCCCCGTTGTGATATTGCGTCGAGTTGTCAGGACTGTGCCAACCATTTATTGACCCTGGCGTATTATAACTGCAGCTATCTGTTGTCGTCATTTTAGAGTCATCGTCGAAACTAGAAAGGTAAAATATTATGAGCATTCAGATACTTTGTGGTGCCTTGTAACGTTTCCTTAACTTTAAGCTCAAACTGTTCGGAACTTTGATTCAAGCAAACTTGTTACATAGGTACAACTTCTACATGGACGAAACCATAAGTTTCATAAACTTAGTGAATATTTTGAAGTTAGGAATTCTATCGGTCTACTGTGTATTATACTCGTAATCTCAAACACCGATAAGATTTTAGGCTTTAGTAAGTAAGGATCTTCGCACAGAGTAAAAAAAAATTCAAGGAAGTAGCAGCTGTTTTACCTCGGGCTTTGGTCATCAATAAACGCCATCAGTTCTCTTTCAGGAGTCAGATAATGTAGATGGGCCTTCTGTACATGCCCCACTAACTGCGGCTGGGGCACAGCGCAGTCACAGAAGGGACATTCTGGCCTCCCATTTACATGGGCCTCCAAGGTATGGGACCTCATGCCCTCGTCCGTGAGACCTTCGGCCCCGCAAAGCTCACACGTGTAAGGAAAAGGGCTGGTAGACATTTTGCTTGATGAAGGAGATACTTTATTTGTTTTCGAAGTCATCTCTGGAAAGAAAAGAATACTTTCTTTTAGTCTACACTAGGTACTCTTAAAAATCCAGAAGGAAATCTAATTGTTAGCAGGCAGGCAGATCAATTTTGTAAGTAGATATGTACTACAAATATTCACTGATAAAAAACTGCACTTATCATCATTATTTCAGCCGAAAGATGTCCAAAGCTGGACCTGGACATAGGCCACCCCCAAGCGTCGTCACAACAACCAAACCTGAGCATCTCGTTTCCATCGGAGTGCCGCAACCCTCACTAGAACCAGAGCATCGGTACACCTGGTAGTAGACCTTCTGACATTGCGTTTTCAGAACCTTTCGGCTCCATGGGCCGATTATTCTGCGAGCAATGTGCCTAAGGTACAAACCACACCACCTAGGTAAAAATTCCACTAAGGATTCTGAATAAATATTGCATACAAGAGAACCGTACGGTTTCTATGGGATCGGCCACGAGAACGAAGCCGTAGATATAAGCTTAGTATAAATAAACAACGCTGCTAACTAGAAGGGACCAAATGGCTGAGTTTCTGTGATTTAGCTTGGCTTTAAATCAAAACCATTAAACACAACACAACATTTTCTCATGAAGAAGTGGACAGAAGAGACACTAGCAGACAAATTGCCTAAAGAATAGCACTTTGCAGTAGGATTTTTCGAAACAGTTTCCGTGGCCTTGGAACGCTTCTGAAGAAAAACAGGTTTAACAACAACAGGGTTTTAGACAGTGATGAATATCGCTCTCGCTCTACCCAAAGCGGAAAGAGTTATTCGATGATATATATATATACTATATACTATCTCAAAAAAAGCATGTATTTATCAGTGCTTCAAAATTTAAAAGCTACTCATGTGATACGGCTTTTATCTGATATAAACTAGGGCTTGGAAGATCTCCTACAAGGTGTACCGATGACCTGGTGAAGGTTGCGGAATCCGATGGATGCGGGTGCACAGGATCTTTCATTGTGCCGACACTTGGGGGAGGCCTAAATCCAACAGTGGACGTTTAAAATGATGATGATAATGTTGGGTGATTGACTGCGATCCCACCTGATGGTGAGCATTGATCCAATCGTTGATGGTGAAGCGCACTGGTTTATTAAGAGTATATTCATTGAAAAGATTGCTTACTGAAAATCGGTTAAAAAATTGCGTCTTGATCTAAAAACAGCAGCTTCCAACTCCAGACAGACAGACTAACGACCTAATGAACGCAGACAGGATGCGGTAAGCGACGATCCGGGTTAAGGAAGCGACCTACTTATATACAGTAGAACTTGGCTAATTTAACTGGGGTAGGAGATGAAACGATATAATGTAATGATAACCGGGCCGAAGAGACTTCCTTGCGGCATCCCGTTGCGTATCGGCTGTATCAACTTCTCGTACTGATTTTCATTAGTTGATGATGTTTAATTTTAAATGGAAAGGAAATTTTCTATGAATTCCTTGACGAAACTAGTTAATTTCCTTTAACATAAGTGTCTAAAATATGACTACTAATTTCATTAGGAACTCAATATATCTAGCAGAGGTCCGTTTTTTTAAATGTCAAGTGTTTTCTTTAATGTAAATTAAGTAAGAACTCCAAATAAGCCGAACGAAGTTAAAATTCTAAATCAAACCAGGAAGTCGCAATGTTTTGGACTATGTTCCAATGTCGACGTGTTTTCGTAAAACGCGCACATGCTGTTTCCCACTAAAATATTATCTGGTCGTACTGCATGAAAAACATTCTTGGTCCAATCTTATTGACCTACATAAATAATCTACATAACTTTAGCGAACAAAAATAGAATATAATATTGATTTAGTTATGTATGCCGTACTTACACTAGACCTTGATTCCGATTTAAGTGTCTATGGCCCTAATGATCTAAAAATTGATTTATTTTAATGATGGGTTCGCATAGAAACCAACCACAATAACTTTATTGGGGCAAAAGTGTCAAATCGATAAAATTACCGCAGTTTTGTTTTCAAGGAAATCGCGGAAACACCAATGACAAGCAAATAAATTATCACCAGAAATAAAACCTCCTTTTTAAACCTTTTCACAAGTTGGCAGAATAATCGCGATACCATTGCGTAACATGCTTTATTTCGTAATAAAAACATCAAAATAGAGAGATGTACTCACCGATTACTTTAGTATTTTATTGTCATTGAATAATCCAATTCCACTGTTTTTTTGCCAGAACACTATCTAATTGGTACAATTTCGTTCGTATATGTGATTATAACTAGCATTTTCTAACATTAAAATTACAAATTATATTAATACTACTGGCGATAGGTTGTGATTGCCGTCATTCATGAATTTTTTGGACATTGAAAAACAAGGACTGCTATTACGCATGCGTCTGTGCGTTTGTCACGTCAGAGCCCCAAGTGTCTGTTTTTAGAACTATTTATTTAAGAATTCCATTTTTAAATTGTGAAAAATGATTTGTAAAATACATTAGGAATTATTGTGTGTTAATTTTATAGTTTATGCGATTCTGTATGGTTTTTAGGATTAGTGCTGCGCCCTCTGTGCGATATCAGTTGAACAATTTTCAAAATGGAGGCTTATGGAGGCTCACTCGTGTAAGGAAAACTTAACTTCCATGAAAAATATGTTGTCTGAACCAAAGCGCGATAGATGGAGTACTTTGAAAACTAAATGTAACCTACATAGGTATCTACTTATCATAAATATTTTATCTACTCTGCTATTACGTTTCAGTTTTTTAATTATTATCTACAATAATTCATAAAACACCTTTTTTAAGTGGGAAAATCATCTAAAAAACATCTCCCGACCTTGGGCGGAGCGAGAGGGAATGTCAGACTTTTACTGATTAAAAACCTACTCCTGTTCGATCTTTGCCATTGTTCCAGGGCCCCGGGGTTCCCTTCGCATCACCTATAATCTCGAAAATATCTCGAAAATATCTTTATCATGAAATTCTACTAGTTGGAATCTTACTGATGCAAATGACCTAATGGTTCAAAGAACAATAAAAATTAGGTAAGTACTTCCTTCAGTAGCTTGTAATATAATTATAGTTTACTAGCTGCTCCCAGCGGCTTCGCCCGCGTGATAGCAGAAAATTATCCCAAGGGAACATACTTCCAGGATAAAAAGTATCCTATGTCCTATTCTAGGACATGGTCTATCCGTGTACCAAGTTTCATCAAAATCAGTTTTGCCATTTAGGCGTGAAGACGTAACAAACAAACAAAAAATACAAACGTTTTACCTAAAATAAAACGTAAATTAAATTACTTACCTAAATTTGAAGCCTAATAATATGAGAGAGAAGCCATCATTCCGTCCCTTTTTCGCATCCGTTCCCCCTCCTAGTGGCACACTATCGCTTTCTCTGTCTCTCCTCCCACCACCACTAGCAGCTGCAAACGTCGGTTTGCCTTTGGATTTGACTCATTGAAGTCGTTGTAGAACCAGGCAGCATTTTAAGTTATTAGGCTTCAAATTTAGGTAAGTAATTTAATTTACGTTTTATTTTAGGTAAAACGTTTGTATTAAATAACTTGACCGTCAATTTGAAGCCTAATAATATGAGAGACGTGTTTGGTATCGCCTGGTGGTGGTGGAGACGTCAATGTGACTATGAGATTGAAATCTAGGTCACAAGACGATGAAAAGGACTGGGTCCTTAGTCATCGGACGTGACGAACTGGTGACAGAGATAAAACCTTGCACTTGCAACTGTATAATAAAATATAATGTTACAGAGGTACAAAAAATAAATAAACTAGTCTTTTAAAACAAAATAGTTTTATTATTAAAAAAGAAAACCAATAAATATTCTTTGTAACAAAAAATAACAAATGGCTGGACGTAAATGAGCCAAACCGAGCTACTCGCTCTACACATTTAATAAAGTAAGACAACAATCACACTGCATTAAATAAACTTGTAATAGAATTATGAGTATTTGTTGTTCTAACTTCTTTGCAGTAAAATCTCCTAAATGTATTTTCTGATCTCCAATTGCCTCTGGAGAGAATATCATCAATTGTGCAGTTTTCATGCCACCTGTTTGAAGCTACAGCAGACCTTACACTTCCAGCTGGGGCTTCAATCCCAGCATCCTTTAGTACTTTCTTGACCCAGTTAGCTATAACACAGCGTGAAGCAGGACGAGCTTTGCCACGCACAGTTATAAATAAATTATCACATTGAGCTTCATTTCTCCTGTTCTTACCAGCTATTATCAACTTTGAAATCCAATGCACAGGATTTAGGCACTGATCGTCTTTATTGATCATTAACTTCCAACCTGATTGACGATAATTTGCAGAATCAGTTTTTGAGCCAAACATTGGCCACAAGATAATATAATCATCAGTAATTTCACATTGATTGGGATTTACGCTCAATAAGGTTAGGTCATGGACTCTGCGACCAGAACACAGTAACAGGAGGCATGCTGTATGTTTTGATATATCATGAAGTTTATCTGTATCAGGATTCTGTTGAGACAGTAAAGATACCACTTGATTAACATCCCAAACCTTGGTCTTAGAGGGTTTTGGAATAGCTAATGCTATGGACTTTAGTATTCGTTTAACTAAAGGATGTCCACTTAGTCGTTCTGTAGATTCTGGGCTACATAAAGTGGAAACCACTGCTTTATGGATAAGTATAGTGTTATAAGAGAGCCCATCTTTTAGGTGAAGATCAGATAAAAATCTAGCAAGAGCCGAACCACTCGGTTCGCTTACAGAAATGTTATTTAACTTTGCCCATTTCATCCAGCGAGCCCAGGGTGGACTATATGTTCTTATAGTAGATAATCGCCAGCTTTTCATGAGTAGGCTCTTTTGTTGCTTTGACCAGTCACTTAGCTTTTCATTCCACCCCCAATTCTCCAAACTTCCAACGTCATCTCGTTGGCCTTGTGCGGGGGACTGTTTGTTGAGGTGTCTACTAGTACTTTGTACAGGTTCCTGATCGTCCAAGGGTGATCTATTGCACGATTCTTCAGGTCTGGTCGCCAAAAGACTTGGTTCCATTTGGGAACCACTACCAGGAATATTCCCCGACATTTGTTCAGATGAGTTAGAACCTTGGGTACTAAAAACGGTGGAGGAAAAATCCATGCCAAAGGGTAGTCCCAGATCTGGCTGAAGGCATCTTGAAATACGGCTTCCTGATCTCGGTGATCGAGAGTGCAGTACTTGGGAACTACATGAGCTTGCTGAGATGCGAACAGGTCTATCACCGGGGTTCCCCATTTGGCGAATATAAGGTTTGTAACTTGAGGGAGTAAATGCCACTCTGGCAGTTTTGCAATCGGGATAGCCTGTCTGCTTCCACGTTGTACACGCCCGGGATGTGATAAATAATTAAGTGCATCTGATAAGTATCTATGAGCCGTAAAATCTGATAGGTTAGATCTATCAGTGCTAAAGATTTCGTGCCGCCTTCGTTCCTCAGATACGATACCGCGGTCTTGTTGTCGCACTGAATGTATAGACTGGCTTTGTGCAGGCCTTGGCCACAATGTTGGATAGTCTTTAGAATGGCAAGCATCTCCTTTTGATTGCAATGAAGAAGTTTTTCTTCTACTTTCCATGTCCCGGAAATATAGGTGTTGTTTATGTAAGCACCCCAGGCGTCGTCCGATGCATCCGTGACAATATAGTGTGTTGGATGTGGAACATGGATAGGAGACTTGGTGTCCAGATGATTTAGCCACCATTTTAAGTCGTTCTGAGCTGCCTTGGGCAATGAGTTCTTTATGGTCGGGTTTACGTGTAGTATGCTGATGCATAGCCTTTGAAGTTGACGAAAATTTATCCTTCCCCGTGGCACAACAAAGCTTGCAAAGTTCATCATTCCTATGATACGTTGTAGATCTCTCAGGCAAGCTTTTTGATTGTTGATCAAGTGTGTGATTATGGTTTTCATTTTTCAGACACTTTTTTGTTGGAAGTGATTTTGAATTTTTCCAAGGATCCCATACTATGCCTAGATACTCTATTGCTTGCCTCGGTTGCAAGATAGACTTTTCGTAGTTTATCATCCACCCTAAATATTTTAGGATGTCTACTGTAATTTTGACGTGAGTCACCAGTGTATCGTAGTCTTGATTGACTAGAAGATAATCGTCTAAATAAATTACGACTCGCATTCCGCGGTCTCGGAGAGTCTGGGCAATCCAGTTGCTCAAAGAGGCAAATGTTTTCGGTGCTGAGCTGAGCCCGAAGGGCAGGCAGTTCATTTGAAGCAATTGGCCTTGGTAAATTAGCCGTAAGAATCTTCTGTGGCCCTCTGTTATAGGTAAATGGAAATATGCCTGGGATAAGTCCAGTTTCACCATCCAATCGTTCGGTTGGAGGAAGTCTGGGATTCTGAAAATGTTGATCAGGCGAAACGTGGAGGCGTCGACGTATCGGTTCAGGGCTTTGAGATTGAAAATCGGTCTGAACTTTCCGTCTTCTTTGGGTACCAGAAACATGGGCGAAATAAAACTTTGTGTCAGCGGCACAGTTGTGAGTACCTCTTCTGATAACATTTTGTAAATGATTTGGTCCATTTCTGGGGAATGAGGCGTCGCTTGGACTGCATTTTGTAGATTGGGCAAGTGTAGCGGAGGCTTCCGTACAAATGGGATTCGGTATCCAGATATTATTTTTAAAATATAGTCTGGTGCTCCCATTTTCTTCCACCGCTTGTGAAAGAGGCTCAGCTGACCGGCGCGAAACAAACTCGTTGAGTCAGAATCTGCGTAAATTTCCTCTCCTATCCCGATGGGATGAGGAAGAGATTTTGTGCCTATATGCATTTGAATCGTCATTAGGTCTGCGGTAATTTGACTGCTTACCGCCCCGGCCCCGAAAGGGCTTGCCACTGTTATGGAAAGGTGTATTGTTTGCTCTTGAAGTTGTTTGCCCCGTCTGTTTATAGGCCACCTTTCTTTGACTCGGAAGTGGTAACTTTCGCTGAGTCGTGGAAGTACTTGGATCGGTCTGCGGTGCAGAAGCGCAATCCTTGTCACGAGGCCAAAATACTTTATTCACGCCTCCAGCTTTTTCTAATGCAGAAGTAAGTTGTTCAGCACCAAATAGATTATAACAAGACGGTGGAATTTTTCTTACACTTTTGTGCAATGGGTCTTTAACACTAGCTAAAATAGTTTCTCTGCGCTGTTGGATACATTCTGCGCGATGTCCGCAAATCATTTGTAAAGTATCACTCGAAATTCTAGCATACTCACCATTTACAAAAATATCCGTTATTTTTTCACATATAGTGTCTGGGTTCAAATTACCCGCTTGCCGTGTCCAGCTTAAAAATGAGCGGAGCTCCGTTTGAAGTTGTTCTTTCTGTTTAATAAGGGCAAAAGTCAAAGAACCAAACGCTTTTTCCATATTAATCAAAGAGCGTGAAGAGTCATAACGTTTCACTTCATCATTTGCATCGAGTTCCGTAAAACCGGGGGTATGCCTATAATTTTTTTGTACTTCGGAATATCTCACATTTGTCCAATCGGGATCGTCTAAACGTTGAATCTTTTTTAAAACTTCTAAATACGCAGTGGGCGTCTTTAAAATATCAGGATCTTTAATTTTAGTCCCTATAGACAGTGAAATTTCGGGCCCTAATTCAATATCATTCGATTCAACTATGTACTCATCATCATTGCTATACAATTCGCGGCTCACATTATCTTCTAAACAATCCTCTCGACTAGGTTCGTATAATGATCCTAAACCAAGTTCACTATTAGCACGATTTGTGAACTTTTTCTTCAGATCGGCTACTTCGTTAAATAACTTTTCTAATTTACGGGCTTTTTGGCGACGTTTATTTCTTTTTCGCGAACGATGAGATCGCTTGCGTGTCGACGAACGGTCAGAGCTACTAGAACTTGAACTAGAACTGGATGATGTTGAGCTACTTGAATCACGAACGCGGCGTTTTCTTTTGTGTGTGTGGACCGGTAAGGTATTTTGATCACTCATTACTATTAATATCACACTGAAATACAATAATAACTGTATGCCACAAAAGTTAAAAACGGAGGGTACATAAATAATTCTAAATTATTAAGAAACGAACGGTAACACCGTTAAGAGTTTAGACACTATTATGTACAGAATTTAGAAGTATAGATGCTGTTCAAACTATTGAGTTTTTTAAAGCATTCTAAACTTTAGTTTTAAACACTTTTCTTTAACTTAGATTTTTAACTGTAAACTGTACAATATAGTGTTATTAACTCTAGTAGATTTCTATGAGGCACTTATAAAGGTAAATTCATACCTTGCTCTCTCCGGTGTTGTCAGGACAGGAACAACGACGTCAATGAGTCAAATCCAAAGGCAAACCGACGTTTGCAGCTGCTAGTGGTGGTGGGAGGAGAGACAGAGAAAGCGATAGTGTGCCACTAGGAGGGGGAACGGATGCGAAAAAGGGACGGAATGATGGCTTCTCTCTCATATTATTAGGCTTCAAATTGACGGTCAAGTTATTTAATAAACAAATAAACTCACTTTCGCTTTTATAATATTAGCAAGGATTGTTTTGTTATATTTTTAATACGTATTAATTTATTATTTAAAATTGAAAAATTATGCATATTTATCTATGGGCTTTAGTTGCCTGAAAACAAAGAAATAATTATTTAATTTAAATTAATTTAATAATTATTTAATTTAATTAACCCTTCAGATACCGTCAATTAGAGACACAATAGTAAGACAATAGATGCGCGGCCACCGGTGGTCGCTTGGGGATTCATGAATTAAATGAATAATTATTTAATTTAATTAATAATTATTTTATTTGATTTCCCTTCGGGCACGTTCCTATATGACAATATTGCAGTTCCTGTTTGTTTTTGGTTTCCAAAGAATATTTTAAGTTCATATAATATATTATTTTATTATTTTGTTGCTCTGTTTTCATAATATCATGTAGGTACAACCTTTTTTCCTTTACTAAACCAGCTTCAAATATTATTTACCAAAGTATTACGAGCCAAGATAATGAAACGTACTCGCCGGTAAAAGCATAATATCTTCTGTGTACCTACTATGTGTACCTAGTATCATTTACCCGACACGATTACATATTAAATTCATTTACAAAAAAAGAGAAAATAATGTAAAAAGAAAAACTCGCTGGAATGGCGGGAAAGCGGGCTGCCATTGCATACATAGTGGACGTTTATGCTGAACACCTCTTGTCACTCAAATAAAATATTGTTGCATTTTTGTCTTTGGAAGGCATTCTCGTCTCTAGTGTTGCCAGGCGGTTCGGATAAAGCCGGACACAGTTTTTTTTTTTGGTGGGTAAAAATCATCCAGATGACATCCCTCGGCCTTGGGCGGAGCGAAAGATAGTGTCAGACTATTAATGACTAAAAACCCGCCCCGTTTCTTCGTTGCCTGTCATACTGCGGAGCTGAGCCTCCCTTTCATAAATAGACCCTTGGCCCCAGTGGGCTTCGATACGGTTACTGAACTCCTTGAGGCGCACGGTAACAGTGCGCGCCGTCGGCGACTTGTGGGCTCGGTCCGGACGGTTACAGGACGGTCGGACAGCGAGCTGCTCAATGCTCGCCGTCCGCAAGCCTAAGCCGGACACGGTCAGGTTTTTTAGTTGTGTGTCCGGTCTAATTAGCCGGAATACGGCCTGTCCGATGTTTGATATGCTTTTTAAAATTTGAACAGTTTGTTTAGAATTGTCATTTGAATTTTGCCTTACAGTTTTGCAATTATATCACTTAATTTTATTATTTTGTCACTAGAATTTAAAAAAATATGAATTTTATTGTTATTAAAAAGTCATGTTAGACTTAAAAAAAACAAAATGTCAAGCCTTTTTGTCCAAATGTCTGGCTAAATAAGATAGTCTTTCGGTTTTTTCTTCTCTGTTAAATCCATCTAAAGCTTGTCTGTAAAAAATCGCTTTTAACGATGACTGCCCATTGTGACACCCTATTACTCGTAATTTGAATTTCCTTATGTAATTTTTATTTTTAATCTACTATAAAGAATCCATCGGATTCCCGCAACCCTGACCAGGTCGTCGGTCCACCTTGTTGGAGGCCTTCCAACGCTCTGAATCCGATGGATGCGTGACGCACAGGACCGGTCGTTTTGGCGACGCTTGGGGGAGGCCTATGTCCAGCAGTGGACGTCTTTCGGCTGATATGATGATGATGATGACTATAAAGAATATATCTATCTATCTGTCTGTCCGGCTTTTTGGTTTCTTGACCTAGCCACCCTACTCGTCTTCAGACGCCGATTTAAATGTAGATAGCCTTGTAACAGATAGTAGAATTTATGTTTTCTCCCAGAAAGTTGATGTTGAATTTTTAAGGGCGGTTCGCGCTGTAATTTAAATTTGGAATAATTTTTGGGCCCTATTAACATAATACTGGCTGCATAGGAAATACGGAGGTTGAGGAGTGGTAAAGAGGTCAGTTGCAAATGAAAATCTCTATCATAAAAAAAATAGGTAGAAAGTTCATCGTCATAATTTCTCTTTATTCCGTAATGTCATCATTTATTACTCGTACAACGGTATTGTATTGAAGTTGCAGTCTGTCCAACGTTTTTTTATTATTTTTTTCCTAAAAAAAATTCCCCTGCACTAACTCGTGTTGTGTGTGTTTACAAACGTCACCTGTGAAACAAATATTTTTGTAGACCACAAAAATATTTGTGGTCTAAAAATATTCGTGCAGAAATCGAACCCGCGACAAGAGGTGCAGTATTTATTCGCTCAAATACTACACCATTTTTACTGTCAAGTACTGCCTCAGCTTGATATTATAATGGGTACTTTTACACATATTTTTATACGAAATAGTCATTTCTAAAGAAATCTAGTAAAAATATTTCAGATAAAAGCATGTTTTGACGGCTGGAAAACACATTACAGCAGCGGCTCCACAATTTCCTGTACTTCCACCACACCGGAAAAGAACACGTTAGATAACGAACTAGTTCTGATGTGCGAGTGTGGCCGGGTTTCTACGTACATACGAGTAAGTACCTTGTGTTATTCGTATCGCTAACAACTACCCTCGCCGGAGATGCCCTGGGCGTCGGGAATTGCAGGATTTCCGGCCACCGTATGTGCTTGCGGACGGCGAGCAATAGGTAGCTCACCGTCCAGCTGTTAGTTAGGCTCGAAGCCTGCTAGGGCTGCTGATTGTTCGTAGGTGTTACCGTAGCCCTCTTAAAAAGGGCAACTGAAGCAACACTGAGCTGTAGACAGTAAAAGTCTGACACTTCTTCCTCCAACTAGAGCGTAAGAAATTATTTGATAATTGGCCATGTAAAAAAGGTCGCTAACTATAACTAAGTACCTACCTACATTACTTTATACAGGGTGTAAGGGACAGTTCTCCGCAAACTTAAAGAGCTTGCTCAGTTGACGAAACTGAACAAACTTTTACAAGATCTTTTTTTCAGGAAACGACAAAAATTTCTGCCTCTCCATAAATAATTATAAACTTGATTAGACAGTTTGTATGGAGAGACCGATTTTTTTAAAAGAGTATCTATTACCTAAAAACATCGAAAACAAGATTAAAATGATCAAAACACAAGTACCTAATATTGCCATGCATAAAACAGTAGCAACCCTTTACAAATGTTAAATATTCAAGGAATGATTTCCAAAGAGCCGGACGCTACCATTACGAGTAACCTCGGCTCTGATGTTTTACTTAATTAGAATTGATGACTTGTTGCCAGGCGGGATGGCGGACACAGATATTATTCGATTTAGGCAATGAAGTGATTGTTGATTGAAGTTGTGGAGAAGATTTTACACAGAATATGGGCCATGGGGTATACGAGCGAATCCAATGGGACTCTTTTTGTTTTGTTTTCAAGGGAAAATCTTCAAAAGGCGCTCGGACTTTGGAGTTAAGATATTTTACCTCATTAAAACGACCCGGTGATCACCATTAGCACATAGAGGGGTTCCCGCTACCTCTCAAGAATGTATTCCGGAACCCCCTCTGTGCCACGTCTGTAAAACACATCCCTGAGGAAACTGTACAACAGTCTCACCTGAGCCACATTGTGCACGGCAGTACGTGATCATAGTGCCTCCGTCTTTCCTGGAATGACTGGATGGGCGAGCAGTCCCCACTCTGAGCGCTCGTTTGAATCTAATGGGCCTACCACAGACACAAACTTCACCATAGTTTTGCTTGCGCGGGCCAGTTTGTATACGAAATACCATGTGAAACTGTATGAGTTTTACCAACCACACGCACAAAAATTTAAAAAAGAATAGGTACAGTGCGTTTCACTTAAGACGTTCCTTTGCCGTAATGTTGGCAATACGGAAAAACAGTATTGCAATATTTTTAGCAATTAAATTACTTAATATTAGGGAGATTAACTTATATTTCGTTACTTTTAACAATTGCGTTTTTTTGTTTTTCTTTTTACTATTTTCGACATCACACGTCACTTTAAATCCAATATGGCGGACATTTTTTAAAAGCTTGTTTTAAAAAAAAAACCATATTTACATTATCTTGTTTCCTTGAATAAAGTTGTTAATTTCTATGGGTATATAACGAGGTATATATCTAAAATATGAGCACCCATTTTAGTCATACCTTGTAAAAAGGAAACATTGTTTTGTAAGCTGATGGAGCACTACTCTTTCACTGAGTGCCACACTTTTTATCTCGAATAAAAGCCAGTGAAGCTTTTTCCTTGAGTTTTAGTTCCCGTAAACAAAGTATTGTCGTCAGTGGCAGCCTTAGGAAAAGGCGAACAGGGCAATCGCCCGGAGGCTCCCTCTAGTAAGTGGCCTCGGAACCACTCTATTAGAAACAAAAAAGCTAATAGTTGAAACTAGTGTTTGACTGCAACCCCACCTGATGGTATAACGTTGATGGTGAAGCACACTAGTTTATTAAGAGCCTTTTCACTCTAGCCTTGACGACATCTAAATTATAATCGGACGGGAACGCCGCTAAAGGCAAATTGTCTCAGTCTTTCGATGTCCGGACCGTAGAGTGGATTGCATGAATTATTTGTGAATTTGCTTATTAGTATATCATACACCGGCAAAGGTAATGTGATTCCGTCTAATAACAGAAATAAACCATTCTCATCATCATCTTCCTGTCCTTGTCCCGTTTTATTTGGGGTCGGCGCAATACCTTTTTTTTCTTCCATTCTGTCCTGTCACTCGTCACGGTATCACTAACTTCCTTTTCTTTCATACCACTTCTCACACAATCCATCCATCTTTTCTTTGGCCTCCCTCTCCCTCTCCATCTATTCACTTGTAAACTCATAACTCTTTTACAAACAAATAACGGAAACTTCAAATGAAAAAATATAAAATAATTTATTTATAATAGTAAAACTACTGCTCTCAAAACGGCGAAGGAAAACATCGTGGGAAAACATCGTGGGGAAACGGGCATGTCCTAGAACCAAAAATTCGAAGACATGTGGCATTCACCAACCCGCACTGGGCCCGCGTGGAGGATTACGACCCATTCCCTTTCCTAAAGAGGAGGCCCGAGTCCCAGCAGTGGGAACATTAAAAAGGCTGATAAACAATAGTAAAATACATACATATATACTAAAATAATAAACTAAGAAAAATACCATATCATAAAAAAATCGTAATCAAATCTTATTTGGTCGTTGATGTGTGACCTTGGCCCTAAGGTCGACTGGCAGATAATGCCTAAGGCATTAAGTCCGCCTTTGTACAACTTTGTGCATAAAGATTTAAATAAATAAATAAATAATAAACACGAGAAAGTTTGTCGGATATATTCGACATAAACATAAGCGGTAAAAAGGTTAAATACAAATATCTACATACATATATATAGGTACATCGAGAGTTCGAGATATATTATTTGTTGTCTTCGGACAGTTGTTGAGAAGTTTACGAAAGTTTGCCAGTTATTTACTGTGGCGTCCTGTTTTCCCTAAGGGCTGTTTTGTGGTTCACATGACAGTACTTCACGGAAAATTGGGTCATGGGACAGGAAACTTGGTGTTGATAATAAGGTCACCATTTTTTTCTGCGAATTAAATGTTGGTTCAGAAATTTAGGTTTGGATGAAAAACAAATCTTCAATGGCCACAAAATTTGTTTTACGTCTTTTCCTGATACTTTTGCTTGTAAGGTCTTATGGTCTGGTCTTAGATATACCTTCCAAACAGTGTGTGACCTTTAATAGATTGTAATGCGACCTCGAAACCAAATAATGTGACCGAGATTGAGAATCATTTTTAAAGACACCATAGACCTTACTTCTATATTGTATTACTTAGGTATTTTTAGATAAAATTTAATATTCTAAAGTCATTCACTCCCAGGCTTCTTTATCGTCCTAATGAGGGAGATTTTATATGAATGTATCATACAAAATGTCCCGCTCTGGGAGGAGCAAGAGGAACTACCAGACTTCTACTGTCTATAAAGCACCCATTCACCCGGAAAGGTAAATATAAGCTCGTAAACGCCGAGCTTATATTTACCTTTCCGGGTGTGCGTGATCACATCAAAAATGAAAATATCCGCAGGAGAACCAAGGTTACCGACATAGCTCGAAAAAACAAAAATCACCAGGCAGACATTGCACGCAGAACAGATGGTCAATGGGGACGAAAGGTTCTGAAGTGGCGACTGTGTACCGGAAGACGTAGCGTTGGAAAGCCTCACAAGGTGAACCGATAACCTGGTCAAAGTCGCTGGAATCCGATGGTTACGAGACACACAGAACCAATCGTTGGGCTACGCTTAGGGGAGGCCAATATCCAACAGTGGATGTCTTTCGGCTGTAATGATGATGATGATGAATGCACCCATGATCTTTCCGTTGTTTTTTCTTGAATTCCATGACCGTAGTGAACTTTTTAAACAATTCCACAAAACTAAGTTCCTTGCATTTGAAACATTAAAGCATTCTAAAACACAAACTTTCAACACGTTTCTTGTAACACATGTCGCTGGCTAGCTAACTTTCAAAATTCCCTTCTTAGCAACACTTTCTTGCACATTTTTGCTATGCAAAAGACGAACAAAGTATACCCAGGCAGTAGCGTAATTATACCATCTGAGGCCCGCCGCAAAATTATTAGATGGGGCCCCAGGAAAATCGACAATTTTGTAATTTAATTTAGATAAATCACTGAAGTCCAGACATAAAATATTTAATATCTTTATCTTTACTTCTATATTCTAAATCTATATAAAGAGGCAGTTTTTTTTTGTTTGTACGAGGTAATCTCTGGAAGTCCTGTAGGTACCCGTAGCCAAGTTGCTAATCTGCATTGTTAACGTTAGTAGAAAGTTTTAAATGTTCGGGAATGACGTCATCTCAACGCTCAGTCACGTGGTTAGAATAAAAGAATTCGATTTTTTTTCCGAAATTTTTAATTTTTTTAATTCGAAAAAATTGGTTGTAGCTTGGTTAGGGGGGCCGGTCCGATTAATAAAATTTTTTCACCGATAGAAAGCTGCTTTATTCTTGAGTGACATAGGGTATATATTTAAGTGTTCGCGCGAAGCCGCGGGCAGAAGCTAGTTATTAATAAATCAGAAAGTTCTCTAATAAACGACTTTTAAGTACATATCGTCTTTCAAGGTGGGCTTTCCAGTGGGCTATCTACTCGTATCCAGGCCAGGGGCCCGTGGCGTTTTACCAGCCTTGCTACCCTATAGTTATCTACGCCACTGGACCCAGGTGAGGCAAGGTGTGTCGTACGGAACTTAGCTGTTGAAACTACAGCTCTCCGAGTATCGCTTGAGATAGCTACTGCTATGCAGCTGACTAACTTTTTACAATAAGATAAAGAATTTTTGAGTGCGAGGTTTCAAAGAGAGATGAACTAAGCAGAGAAGTAGGTACGAGTACCGAGGTTCATGAGAAGTAGGGTTCTTTTTTTGGGAGGTATGAAGTCCAATGACTTCTTTTTGCAGGGTTCCGTACCTCAAAAGAACAAAAATGAAACCCTTATAGGATTATTTTGTTGTCCGTCTGTCTTTTTTATTGTTGTTGGGTTCGCGCTTGACCGCTATCTCACCTGATGGAAAGCGACGATGCGATCGACGATGGCGCTCGCTTACCTGGAACTAAGTAACTCTTGACTTAAAGGTTCCCGGGATGTAGCCATCAGGAAACACAGTTTCCGGCAAGGAATATAGCTGTACCCACGCACAATGAATGTGTGTCTGTCTGTTAAGACCCTTTATCTCGGGAAAGCGTGAAGGTATCGAGTTGAAATTAAAATGATACACTCAGCTCTGCGGTCTCTTGCTATGAAAAAATAAAACTTCTAAGATAACGAGTAAAAAAGATACGGCCAGGAAGGTCGTCCGGTGGTGAGATCGGTAGACGACATTTATATTGACACGGGTTTTTTTTTTATTGTGGGCAAAAATCATCCAATGACAACCCCTGCTCTTGGGTAGAGCGGTAGATAGTGTCAGACTCTTACTGACTAAAAACCCATCCCGTTCCCTCTAGCCTTCATATTGGGGCTCGAGCTCCTTTTCTTTTTTTATTAAGTACTGACAACTCCTTGAGGCGCGCGTGAAAAGATTGCGCCGTCGACGTCTTGGGCTCGGTCCGGTTACCGGACGGTCGGACAGCGAGCTACTCATGGCTCGCCGTCCGCAAGCCCGCGTCTACGGTGGCCGGAGATCGGGATCAGAATCCCGGCGGCGGCGGCGAGAGCGCCGTAGCCTGATGCGGTTTGCCTCCTCCTTTGCTAGCATTACTGCTTTGCAGAAGGCGGATCCGTGGGGAACCGCTAGTTCAATCACTATTACCTACTCCAATTCGGGGAAACGGGTTTTGATAATCACCGAATTACATTACATTTGCGTGCTACAGAGCAAATTATTTGAATTACGGTTGCAAAATGGAAATTATTCAGGTGAGGGTTTCATAATAGTACATTATGTAAGTGTGTAATATTATTGATTACCGTTGAGGCGGTATTTAGACCCGAGCCATGGCGAGGGTCTTAATTCATGAATCCCCAAGCGACCACCGGTGGCCGCGCATCTATTGTCTTACTATTGTGTCTCTAATTGACGGTATCTGAAGGGTTAAGAGAGCCGAGAACGGTAATCATTAATTACTCACGTGTATCATACGACGGCTTTCAATACACTTGTGAAGAATATAAGTAATAAAATTAGTAAATTTTTGTGGCGTAAATTCATATGCGCGCCCATTTTTTTTCTTTTCCTCGTGTGGGCGACGTGCGCCCATCCTGATACGATAAATGTAATAATAACATTATGAAGGGGGAGAGGGTGAACATTATAGCACTAGTGCGTAATGGAATGGTAATCAAAAAGTCACAGTTTGGTAACAAGGGCCATTATGTACCTAATTACAGTGCAATAAGAGTCACTTTATGAGCTCGCTTTATGAGTATTAGCCCGGTATGATTCGAGTCAGGTCATTTCTAGCTCCTATGTCAACAGCACTATTTTTTTTTAGGTGGGAAAATAATCTAATGACATCCCTTGCTCTTGGGCGGAGCGGGAGATAGTATCAGACTTTTACTGATTAAAAACCCACTCCTGTTTTTTCTTTGCCATTGTTCCAGGGCCCCGGGGATCTCTTTTGCATCACCTATGGTTCCAAAAACCGCAGGGGCCCAGCCGGGTCGAAGCCTACTGGGGCTAGGGTAAATCCGAAAGGGAAGCTCGGTCCCGGTACGAAAGGAAGGGGGTGGGCTTTTAGTCAGTAAGAGTCTGACACCATCTCCCGCTCCACCCAAGAGCGGTGGTTGTCATTGGATGATTTGGGGGTCCAAAGTTTGTATGGAGAAACCTACTTTTACGTGGACGAAGCCACTGGTAGAAGCTAGTTCTGAATAATTTATGTACTGCTACACGCTTCAGTGTAAAAAATGGAATAATCATTGGAATCAATTAATTAAAGTGCCCATCTATTTATACCATGACATCATCGAGCACTGCTGGTGTAGTGGTATCATGCAAGATTCCCATTCTTGCGACCCGGGTTCGATTCCCGGGCAGTGCATTTCTTTTTGTGTTTATTTTCCTCAATTTTTATTTTAATCAAACGAGTTTCGCTAGTATCTCGTTGGTTCTGCTTATTTTCTCTGTCCAGTAACTTTGTAATCTTGAATTCTTGGGCGCCATGTTAGTCGTTTGGCAAATCCCTTTTGAGCCGGTATTATTAGCGCACAACAGTTGTGAATGTTGTGATATCCTATAATATGCTCGGCTTTAATCTCGGAGCTACCTAAAATTGGAGTGACCATACTTACGGTTTTCGTAGAGACTGTTTGTTTTTATTTATTCAGGAGAAAACAAATAAAATTAATAGTTTTCCCCAAAAACATGGTGACCTAGTAGCCATGGCCCTGACTTATGGTTGTAGGTATGTCACAGGTTTAAACCTAGGCAGATGGTTTACTTTGTATGAATTTATTTTATTTTGTCGCCAAAAAGTTAAACAGTGTGAGGACACCTGCATGTCCTGGAACCAAAACTTCAAAGACATGCGTCATCCACCAACTCGTGGTGGATTACGGCCTATCTCCTAGAAAAGAAAGCCTGAATCCCAGCAGTAGGAACATTATAGGGCTGAGGAAGCACTATTAGGTGTATTATATTCTTCGAACATAAAAGTAGACTTATATTCCAGTTATGTTTAAACCCTTAAGCCTTATGTGAATGGGGTTATGGTTAGTGGCAAGCTGGTCAAAATTACACTTAGGGCTGCTACCATTTTTACTGCGAAATTTCAGAAGAAATGAAACCTCTTATTATTTTTTATTAATTATTCATTCAGGTAGATTATTATTCATTAATGTAAAAGTTTCTTGTTATTTTATTTTACTTACATCGGGTCCGAGCTTGGTCATGTACTCGCTAGATGGCACTGAATTCAATTTTCAGTTTATTTTGTGTACACTAATTGTGAGCATTATTATCTATTTAAATAGAGAGCAATGGTGGCCGAGTGGTAATGGCCCTAACTTATTACGAGTTGTAGGTCAGGTTCGAACCTAGCCAGGCGCATTACTTTGTGTAATTTATTTTATCACCACTACTCTCAAAGCGGTGAATGAAAACATCGTGAGGAAACCGGCATGTCTTAGAACCAAATCGAATTTTTGAATAGATATATGACATTCATCACCCCACACTGGGCCCACGTGGTGGATTACGACCCATTCCCTCTTCTAGAGAGGAGGGCTGAGTCCCAGCAGTTGGAACATTAAAAAGGCTGATGATGATTATTTGCTAAAAGCGCTATCGCTGTGGAATAAATAAAATTAGGTGGATATCGAGACAATCATTTGATTAAGTTTAATGGACTTAATCAAGTTATACACATGACATGATGATGATGGTATTCGGTCATTCTACTTTAATGAAGTGGAATGACCGAATACACAAAAAAAAGAGTGACTAGGCTACTTCTAGCGTATTCTATAGTCGACTACATCGTCACTTTCCATCAGTTGGATTAGAGGTGAAACGAGGCCAAATCAAAAATTAAAAACTTACTCGACCTCATTTGTCGCAAAACCGCGAAAATTCGCAACAGCTACGCTAAGCTACAGTATTTGGTAGCAAGCATTAACTCGCAATATTCAAATGCGATAAGTTTTCCGCCAAGGACAGTAACTTTATTTGGTGCCTACTGACAAAGATTATTATTCACAATATGTAACTACTGATTTACGGTTATGTAAAATAGAATACAAAACGAAGGAATTAGCATTGCCATTCAACGTGACAATGGTGCCAGTCTTCTGGGTACATTTCCAGATGACAGTGATGTGGAGTGTGTTTGTCATTTTGTATTATACCTATTTATGTAGGTACATACGTTTCATTATAAATAGTTAAGTTAGTAATTAGGTTTAAAAAAAAATACTAAACACGATTACCGCTATCAGAAATCTTTCTAGGATTTTATTTAAGTAGTCGATTTACAATTTTCACGAGACAAAGGAATCCTCCAGGAATCCCTAAACAGTTCAACGTATAAGATAAAAATCAAATCTACATTCGCTACAAAACGAAACAAGACTGTCCTCAGATACCATCAACATTGTGGGCGCCCTAACATCGGATGCTTATTTGTACGGATCCCGGATGGCCCCAGCCGGACCCGTTTCTGTGATAACCTGGCATTTTCTCCTGATTTTACATTTGTTTTTCTTGCTGAACCCTACTTTTGGCTTACGGAGGTTGCTGTTTACTTATTTAAAATATCATTTGTATGAAGGGTTTTGGTGTACGACTAGATTTGGTATATCAGCGTTTTTCGGGGTCGTTTAGTGGAATAAATTGTTGAGATTGAATAAATTTTTGTTTAGGTATATCTATCTGATCTTTGCCCGTTTGGGTGCCGGGTCGAAAGAGTCACCGCTGCCCTGAAATGCAAAGGGTCTCAAGGATTTGTCAGCAACAGGAAGGGCCCAGCTGGGTCGAAGCCTACTGGGGCCAGCGTTATCCGAAGGGAAAATCGAGCCCCGGTATGAAGAGGTTAGAAGGAATGGGGTGGGTTTTTAGTCGGTAAGAGTCTGACACTATCTCACGCTCCACCCAAGAGCAGGGGTTGTCATTGGATGATGTTTGCCCACCGTAAAAAAAAGGTTGTTAAGTTTGAGTGTTTCTTTAATTCATGAATCCCCAAGCGATCACCGGTGGCCGCGCATCTATTGTCTTACTATTGTGTCTCTAATTGACGGTATCTGAAGGGTTAAACTTTATAACGGATGAATTTTGTTGGTTAAGCTTTTTGGCTTACGTGTAATTTCTACAATTCAAAACTTTAATGAAAAATCTCGAAGTTATAAGTTTCTTCTTCGCCGGGCCATCCTAACCACCGTGGGGTTGTTTTAGGGCCCGTATCACAGAACATCGCTCAATAGGTACTCAAGTCAATCCATTTGATTGGTTGAAACTAGTTTTAAGTAACGCTTGAGTTTTGAGTGTCGTTCTTAAATACGGACGTTACTCCTGTATCCAGCTGTGCTAGTGTCTAGCTGTAACCTGCCGTGACCCTGTGTAGTACTTAGTGTCGGTGGCACGGGGTCGGTGGTGTCCCATTTGTGATCTTTTTTAAATATTTTTGGAAAAACATATTGTTACGTACCGTATGTACGTGGGTAACTAAATGCAATGAATTTCGACTCTATTGTGAAAGGCGGAAAGTACCATTTCCCTTATCCAGCTACAGATTACATACCTACTAAATAGTAGGTACAACGAGTACTTATGAAGGAATGTTCCAGATCTTGCCAGGCTAGGTAGGTACTTTGGTTCTAGAGCTTTCGAACAGCAATGCGTTTTAATTGTTCGTTGCCACTCTTTATTTTGTCGGAGATATGACGTGTTGAAATTTAACGGCGTAACAATATAACTTGGTGGTGGTAAATTATTGGAATCGATTCAGTTACTGATTCTGAACAAACTATATTCAGGTTTTGCAAATACTAAAACTAATGTTATACATAGGTAGGTAGATGATTATGTCTCATTTTCCTCACGATGTTTCCCTGCACTGTAGCTCGGTCGCTCATTAAAATCCGTCAAGTAGTACTTGCGTGATAAGATTACAAAAACAGATCCAGCAACTTCTCCATAACTTTTAATTAGGAAACCTAAGGATTTATGTACTGTGGGCTTGTTAAAACTGGCGAATTCTCTAAACTTAGCGAATAGCTATTTGAAAAATACTCTACAGTTTCTTTTTGACGTGGGAAATTCCGTTTCTTTTTTTTCGAGTCGATGAACTCAAGTTTTTTTTTAATTTTTTTATTTTACTCTTTATGTACACACAAAAAACGAAAAAAAAAAGATAAAACATAGGAGACATTAGTACAAAGGTACTGCTTATTTCCAAAAAAAATTCTTCCAGCAGACCTGCGAAAGAATAAATGAAAAAGAAATGTAGACCTTTTTACCCATTTTTGATAGTGGCAATCTGTACAGCGGTATTACTATGATGTATTTAAGCGAGCGAGAAAGAAGAGTTGTATGTTGCTTTTATGATAGCACCAAATTATCAACAAGCTTTTAATGAAAATCGTTTTTTCATAGCAAGCTTTTATAGCTCGATAAACCGCGTTCATGCAGATCACGCACCTACATGCGGAGAAACACGCACTCACGCGCGTGGGTGCGGAGCGACCCGTAAGGTATGACACACTGAGTCTCGTAGTGCCGTGCGTGATTTTGTATGAAATGATTGCGTGCCTACATGAATTTACAAAACGCACCTACGCGCGTGAGTGCGTAAAAAACCCGTACGATGATGCAGATCTGCACTCCGGCAAGTACGTGCGTAGGTGCGTTTTCACGCGCTACGCTGCGAGGTGACCGAAGACGTGACGCCGAAAGAGGTATTTTGGTACTGAATATTCTAGAAACGAGTACCAAGAATAAAATAGCATTATCTGAAAACTAGAAATAGAGGATCATTATTCACAGATACTTCTCATAGATCACGTCTTTTCATTTCACGTTGAGAATAGGTCCATGTATAATTTCACACCGCGTCGCCACCGCCCCCTGTCGACACGTGCGTGAAACATTTCAAAATGGCGTATGTAATATCATTTGACAAAGACTGATGGATTGACTGTTACGTTGTTAATTTGTGGGTAATGGAGTGGTATTACAAATTGGGCCATGACGGCCAAGCATGTTGGTATGTATGATCATGGAGAAGTGATGATGAATTTTTCCGTGGATTTTTTTCAAGTGAAGTAGGTACAGTGGCTGTATAAATTTTTCGGAAATAGGTTGCTAGTGGAACTCGTGATGAATTACAAAAAAAATACATTCATCCGAACATAGAACCTTCTTCTTTTTGAAGTCCGTTAAAAAATTCAACTGTACCCCTAGCCAAGTTGCTAACCTGCAATAGTTAACGCTAGTAGAAAGCTTCAAATGTACGGGAATGACGTCATGTCAACGCTCAGTCACGTGGTCAAAAATTGGCGGCAATGTCAACTCCATAGATATCCGTGGTCAACTCAAAGCGTTCGACGCAAGCTAAACGGCAAACTAAAAAATAAAAAACTAAAATATTCAAAACTATTATAGAAACTCAGTATTTCTAATTTTATCTCGTCATTTTTAGACACCGGCTTCCGAAGTTAAAGTTATTTTGCAATTTTTTTTAGTTTGTTTTTGAAGTCAGTTACTTTGTGTTTTATTTTTTTTATCTGCACTTTTTAGTTGTGCTAAACTATACGAGTGTTACAACCACACGCACGGTGTCCCGAGTCAAATAGGCTAGTTGCCGTAAAAATGTAATTAGTCCGTCTTTTAGATTACTCAAAAATAAGGGACACGTTTTTTTTTATTTGTAAATTAAACAAAAAATTACAAAGATATAGCCCATTAAAGTTACGTGTAACGTCACGCCGTGTCGCCGTTAATGGACTATAAGTATCTTTGTTATTTTTTGTTTAATCGAAAAAAGAAAAAATACGTGTCAAATATTTTTTTTATAATCTAAAATGCGGACTAAAGAAAATGTAGTTATTTTGACCCTGGAAACTACCCTATACTGTAACAATAAAATTGTGGTGAAGCTTCTTGTTTTAGTAGGCCCTTTACAAACAAAATTACAGCACAAAGCACAATAAAAATCTAGATTTTTCTAACTCAACTAAATTGTAAAACAGTTCAAATTCTAGAAGTTTCTATGCAAATAGAAAACCTTGTAAAATTCTAGCTCAAAGCGTTCTGTACAATGTTAAAAAGTGCTGACACTAGCTAAGTCCCTAAACGAATTTTGAAACGGAATATTTTACAAGTTTACACTCCAGACATTGATCGGTTTGTACGAGGTTTGAATGTGAAGCTTGTTAAGAATATAAAGCATCTGTTATGTATTCTTTATTTTATCTTTTTCTAATATATAGGGTTATTTGTAAAACACTAACAACCTTGGGACTGTATTACTACCATCATAAACAACAACTTTTGTTCTATGACTTTTTACAAAATATAATACATTTACCAAAAACAATCTGTCAATATTTCCTTGTTCTATTCGGCGGGGTGCTTGACGCGATACTAGCGCATCAAGCACCCCCGTCGACTAAACCGTTTCCCTTCCGCTATTGTACTATCGCTTGCTTCGCATCGACTTTGTAATATTTAGAACAGTAATTAAATTATTTTTATTTTTTTATGAAAATCTACTGAGCTAAAATATGATACGTTTTTAAAAGTCGTAGAACAAAAGTTGTTGTTTATGATGTTAGTAACATGGTCCTGAGAGGTTGCCAGTGTTTTACAAATAACCCTGTATAAAAATCTTGTGTCACAGTGTTTGATAACTAACTCATACGAAACGGCTTGACCAGTTTTTATTAAAAAAAAAATATTTCGGTAAATCTCAGTCTACGAAATCATCATCATCATCATCAGCCTTTTTTTAATGTTTCCACTGTTGGGACTCAGGCCTCCTCTCTGGAAGAGGGAATGGGCCATAATCCACCACGCGGGCCCAGTGCGGGTTGGATACCGAAACGAAATACCTATACCTTAACAAAAAAAAAAAAAAATATCTGATGGTGGCTGGGTGTCTTGTTTATATTATTTTATTTTCGTTTGTGATACCCACGATATACAGGAGGTATTCTTAATGTGGGGCAAAGTTAAAAAAAAAAGAATAAAAACCTCTTTTCAATAATCCTACATTTCCGACC
Source organism: Mythimna lalbum (assembly GCA_949319445.1). Taxonomy (NCBI): domain Eukaryota; kingdom Metazoa; phylum Arthropoda; class Insecta; order Lepidoptera; family Noctuidae; genus Mythimna; species Mythimna lalbum. The sequence continues at coordinate 18,620,472 of OX439362.1, read as the reverse complement.
TATATGACTTTATGTGGGTAACAGATCATTTTTAGAATAGAATAGAATAAACTTTATTGTACACCAAAATAGTAACAATATCACAGAAACTTAAATCTACAATGGCGACATTTTTGTAAGTTAATCACAAATAGTTATTCCACAGTAAATCATAACTAAAGACTTGCGGCGAAAAGTTGAAACACTAGATCACGCGACCAACTTTCAACATTCATCAACTCCTTCTAATTAAGTGAAATTTCACACTTCAGACAGCAGTCAGCCACTGAATAAATTTTATTAACCCAAAAAATTAAGCCAATCCAAAACTGGATATCCAGAACTCGCCTTAAAATGTTTAAAACTTGTGAGTTATGTTTTTTTCCTCGCTTTTGCGCATTTTTGCGTAATTTTTACCCGTTTTTATGCTAGGCTTTGTTAATTTATTTGACAGAACATTTCTGAGTAAGGACACGGGAGAAGGGAAAGGATGCGTGCTCAAATACGTTTGCTTATTTTGTTAAAAATAATGAGTTCCGCGTGCAAAAATGGCGGGAGATGCTCGAGAATATTTTTATGCTACATTTTTTTTTGAGAGGTGGTAGTATGTTGTTGTGTTGGTAGTAATGAAATGGATGGTTTTACTGTATTTTCGATGTTTTTAAATAGTTGAGCTGTATCGGTTTTTGTTGGTAAGGTTGCAATATGTCTAGATCTATGTAGGGCCTTTTTAATAGTGTATACGTCCGTTATAGGGTTTTTTTATTATTGATAGGCTCGAGTTTGACCACCATCTCACCTGATGGTAAGCGATGAAGTGGTCTACGATGGAGCACGCTTGCCTAGAAGTAACCTATTCACTCTTGACTTAAAGACCCCCAAGTTGTAGCTATCAGGAAACTCAGACTCCGGCAGGGAATTCCACTCCTTGGCTGTACGCACGATAAATGTGTTCCCAAAACGCTTTTTGCGTATGGGTGGGATGTCAACCATGTACCGGTGACGCAACGCCGTACGTCGTGTGGTCCGATGATGGAACGGACTTGGCAGAATTCCAGTGCACACTCCCCGAAATGTAAACGATAGAAAACCGACAGACTAGCAACTCGGCGGCGATGCTCAAGGCTTTGGAGCTTCGACTCCACAAGTGCATCATTGCCGATTGCATTGGTTCCGTACCCAAAGGGTAAAAACGGGACCCTATTACTAAGACTTCACTGTCTGCCCGTCTGTTTGTCACCAGGCTCTATCTCAAAAACCACTATAGCTAGACAGTTGAATTTTTCACAAATTACGTATTTCTGTTGCCGCTATAACCATAAATACTATAAACAAAATCTCCCCTACAACAAACGCGATTTTTTTTACCGAATTTTCCTAAGGACGGTACAGAAAACTTCGTGCGCGAGTCCAACTCGCACTTGGCCAGTTTTTACTAAACTTACACATGCCACACTTGAAATTTTTACCTACGTTTTGATTTTGCATTTTTGATATATCAGATATTTTTTTTAGAAACTAACAGTCTTTAAACATTTTTGGTAGTCTTCAGAAACTGACAATGTCCATCTTTTTGTTTTGTTTAGAATTTTTGATGATGGACTCTGAAGCTCTCATCTAAAATTGTACTAAAATTTGACTCCACTTATGGAGTGATTTTTTGTTGCACTTTTTATTGAGAGTAGGTACTTTTTTTTTAAACTTTTATTCCTATTAAATCGCACAAAAGCTCATGTAAAGAATTATTACATTTATAGAAGAATTATATACATTTATAGAAGTTTTATCATACCAATTTAAAATAGTTAATGACTAAGTACCAAAGTATCAACGATGCAGTCAAACCGCGCGCGGCCATATTGCTTGATTTCGCGCCAACAAGAGAATTGCCTCAGTACCACAGACAACACAGTTCACGATTTATGAACCCACTTGTTTTGTCTTTGGTTAAACTACACCAAAGAGATTGTATATCTTCTGCTTAAATGTTATCCTGAGTGTAGTTTGCTGTTTGTAATGTTCGTAATGTGTTGGTAGTTTGTTAAAGTCTTTTATGTTCCAAGTTATTCTGTATAGTTCTGACTTGTGATTAAGATAAATGATTTCTTTCTTAAGCCCTTGTTGTAGTTACACCAAAACTTAACATAGTAACATAATGATTAGACAATTGCTGTACAAAGACAAGCATAATAATAATTATTCTACGAATTTTCCCCCAGTAAACATTTGAGTGACAGAAAGAAAGAAGAAGAAAACATATAAATGTAAATCATACGTTACTGTGGTAAGGCAGCGTGGGCCTTTATAGGAATGAAAACTATGCGTGATTGTGGTAAGACAACATGGGGCCTTCATATAAATGGAAATCATACGTAATTGTGTTAAGGCATTATGGGCCTTCATATAAATCAAAAAACCATGTATCGTTGTGGTCAGGTGGTATAGGCCTTCATATTAATGAAAATCATACGTTACTGTGTTAAGGCATTATGGGCCTTCATATAAATCAAAAAACAATGTATCGTGTGGAAAAAAATCACGTATAGTTTTATTTATATGGAAGCCCATTACGCATAGTTTTCATTTCGCTTTACTTAGTTTCGCTTCGCTTAGCTTAGCTTCGCTTAACTTCGCTTAGCTTCACTTTGCTTCGCTTAGCTTCACTTTGCTTCGCTTAGCTTAGCTTCAGTTTACATCACTTAGCTTCGTTTAGCTTAGCTTAGCTTCGCTTAGCTTAGCTTAGCTTCGCTTAGCTTAGCTTAGCTTCAGTTTACATCGCTAAGCTTAGTTTAGCTTCGCTTAGCTTAGCTTCACTTTGCTTCGCTTAGCTTAGCTTCAGTTTACATCGCTTAGCTTAGCTTCAGTTTACATCGCTTAGCTTAGCTTCACTTAGCTTCGTTTAGCTTAGCTTAGCTCAGCTTCACTTAGGTTCGCTTAACTTCGTTTAGCTTAGCTTAGCTTCGCTTTGTTTCGAAATACCAACAGCATTAGATATCCAAAAACACGTTGAAATTGAATCCACAATTTTAAAAACATTAAAACAAAAGCCACGTTCTGGGGCCACTCTTCCACATGACAGTGTCTCCGGATACGAGACAACTCCTGAACCTTTCCCCTTTCAACGCTTGATACTTAATTTACTACCTATAGGTAATATGAGAATCGTTTCCAATACGTTCTTTCTTTAAGTGGTAGCTATCTGGGCACAAAAAGAAAACCTTTTGCCATTCCGAAAAATCACGACATATCAAGAAGTTCGGCTTCACAACAACAAAACATAACATTTACCAGTATTTAAACAAAATTTTGTTCACTTTATTTCGATAGAAACCGCCGTCCGCTCCGTTAATTCAAATTATGTATATACAGGCGGCAATCAAATGTAAACAACTCATTTTACAACTGTAAAATCTTAACTATATTTAAAAGTAGTAAATCAAGTTGCCGTAGACACGTGCGCACCCGCTGACGGTTGAGCAAGTAATGCCCTTCCTGTACCGTCCACGTGTATACGTCACTTGCCCTCTAGTAGTACGTCACAGTACTAAAACGTTCGTAAACAATCACGTTTTGTAGGCAGTTCACAATGACTTAAGTAGATGTGACTAGCAATTTCACCCTTCAGATACCGTCAATTAGAGACACAATAGTAAGACAATAGATGCGCGGCCACCGGTGGTCGCTTGGGGATTCATGAATTAATAGTGTTTATCCTGGGTTTATAATTTCATGGATCTTTTAGACACCATAACAACATGATACTATTGATTTCAACATCCAATTTTTGATCGACCCAAGATACACGTGTCTCATTCGAAAGGCCGTAAAATCAGGAACAAAATAGTACATAATATCACTTACCAAACAAATGACGAACTCCAACCACTTTAACCCCTATTACGACCACAAAAACACTCCACTTGCACTCCATTCACTTCAACTGCGGAAAAAGTATAAGCCAATAAAATGATAAATGGCATTTATTTTTGCTAATAGGTTTTAAAAAACACTTCTATAAATCAATATTTTTTTTCGGCAGTTTAAACAACTTTTTACTTTTGTTTATGGTCAACAACGCCATCTATCTAAAATATCTAAAAATGCAATGGTTTTCTGTCAATACAAGAACGAAGGATGTCACCCCGTTAGGAAAATTAAAAAAAATTATACAAAGTTCGCTGGCACCACGTGTCCAATTTGGCAAGAAACAGCTGAGTGAATAAGATATATTCATTAAGACAAGTAGATAATTATAATGCCGGTAAAATCCCGAAGGCAAACTATTGAAGTTTTCGCTGTATCCGTTTACAAATCGATTCGAATCGATTAATCTTAACCTTTCAATCGTGATAATTAGAGACAATAAAAAAAAATGAGTGCGCGTTCGCTTGGGGTTTAATGAATTTAATATAATTTTAATGCAGGCCATATCCGCCAGCTTCAAAATGATAAAACCCCTTGATTTTTTAAATAAAGCTAGTTTTCAAGAATTGCATTGGCACTCATTTGAAAGCAAGAAAAGACATACTTTTTTTCTTTTTGCAAAATCAATGAGGAATTAGATAATAAAAAGTCTATCGTCTATTGATGGTCCCATGTAGGCAATTTCCTTTGTGCAAATTTTTTTGTTTAACAATTCGATCTACAACTATCACTAAACCGTTTTATCTTTTTTTTTTTCAAATTAATTTTTTAAGTACCCTTTTAATCTTTAACAATATTTTGTTTTTTTAAAGAATTTATTACGATACTAAATATATCTTTATTTTTGCACTAAAACTTTTTACTTCTTCGCAATATGTAGTTAAATAAATAAATAAAAATAAAATAATTTTGTTTATTTTCTGCCACAAATTATTAAATTTTTGCATTTTTAGTTGAATACAGGGCACAACACAACGCACTGACACAAGGGGTAAAAGCATTGGCTCGTTGGGTCACCAGCGGATAGGTCAGTCCTCGTCAACGGCCCGAACACGACTGACTCGATAACGCCCGTAACATGAGACAAGTATACCTACAAACACTACAAGCGTGTTAAAACTACCCTCAATCTTTCTCTTCATGAAAATTTTGTAACACGTGACGCCTTTTTCTTCTCTTCTGTTTCAATAACATTTGTATAACAACATAATCATCCTCCTCCTCTTAAGGAGGCACGACACACATTTTCACTGTTTTTCATACAACCGCTCATAACTGATTATGACGTTATTACACATTTTTCAATAGATATTTTGGAAACACAGTATCTTGTGGATATTATCTAGGCTTCTTTCCTGGAGCAAGTTTTGTGAAATATTCGAATAAATCTCGGAATTACCAAATACTAACAGAGTTTTCAGGCGTTATCTCTCTTTTTTTGCATTGCCTTTTCGTCAAACATCGCGTTGGATTGCATTAGATGAAGAAACAAGCTTTTAAACCATTTTCGATGTTTACGATAGGCGAGTAGAGAAGGACCCTCTTAAAGAAGAATGCGAGAAACTGATCGCAGTTTGCGTTGGAAGCCGCCAGAAGTCGCATTCTAGAGTGATCATCGCACCACAAAATACATAGGTACAGAAGTCAATCTACACACAAAGCGCGCTCGAGTAACGCAAACATAGACACCGCTCACGGACATCTCGGAGCGTTTCGGCCCGCTCGTCTAACAGTTGCGGCTCAAACGGTTATTAGTGTGCGTCCACCGAGCGTAGGTATAAAAAGTGAAGTACATACATGAGATTGTCTTCTGTAAATATCTATTTTATGCCGCCGCCTTACCGATACCACAGCGCTCGTCGCGCCACGCGCCGTGTCACTCGGCCGTAAAACCAAAATCGTAAACAGGATAAAATATTTAAGCAAGAAACAATTAATAATATTACATTTGCTAAATTGTTATTAGTCTCCAAACTTAATTATTCTGTTAATTCATGAATCCCCAAGCGACCACCGGTGGCCGCGCATCTATTGTCTTACTATTGTGTCTCTAATTGACGGTATCTGAAGGGTTAATCCAAGTAAAACCTAGTCGAATGTAGGATGTCAAGGAATTCTTGTGACGAGGGCTTGCGGACGACGAGCCATGGGTAGCTAGCTGTCCGATCGTCCAGTAACTGTCCGGACCGAGCCCAAGACGTCGACGGCACGCACTGTTCCCGCGCGCCTCAAGGAGTTGTCAGCAACAGGAGGGGCCCAGCTGGGTCGAAACCTACTGGGGCCAGGGTAATCCGAAAGGGAGCTAGAAGGAACGGGGTGGGTTTTTAGTCAGTAATAGTCTGACACTATCTCCAGCTCCGCCAAAGAGCGGGGGTTGTCATTGGATGATTTTCCCCAACACAAAAAAACATGATTTCGAATTTTTGGTGCTAGGACATGCTGGTTTCCTCACGATGTTTTCCTTCACCGATTTGAGAGCAGTGGTAATAAAATTAATTACACAAATTAATGCGCCTGGTAGGCTTTGAACCCGCGACCTACAACTCGTAAGTCGGAGCCATTACCACTCGGCCACCACTGCTCTCATTTATTATTCTGTTAGTCTAAGTAAAACCTAGTCGAATGTAGGATGTCAAGGAACTCCTGTAGGACTATGTTTATCGCGCGGTTCTGCCTGGTTCCTCATTAAGGTTTCAACACGCTCTGTCTGAATATTCATTCGCGTCACTTGTCTAGGTACACGTTAACACGTTGCGGGTACCGTGTTGTTTTAGGTCGCTCTCCTGGGAGCTACGGTGTGTTTGCTGTACAGTGCTAGCTCTTCGAAGTCGTGATTCATTAGTAATTGTAGAGCTTCATTTATTTATTTATTAGAATCGTCAACATTACATGCATTGGGAATTTACAAGATTTAATACATTTCATATTATATTCAAGTGCTGCAACACTTATAGACAATCACTACATTAATATTAAAGAACTTTTAAAATACATAAAATCAGTGAGTTAGTTTTCAATTGATTTATAATAGGAGATTAATAAAATAATAATTGAGATTCAAATTATGTCAGCAATAACAACAACACAAAAACAGAACAAGTAATAAAAATGGGAATTAAAAATTACATTAATTCATGAACCCAAGCGACCACCGGTGGCCGCGCATCTATTGTCTTACTATTGTGTCTCTAATTGACGGTATCTGAAGGGTTAAAGAAATACACATAAATGTCAAATTGAATTAAATAATTGAACCTTGAATAATAGAATAAAATTAGATTACATTAAATTAAATTAAAAAAAGGAATACAATAAAAGAAAATATGGAATAAAAAATCAAATAAAAGATCAAATCAGATGTCATATGAACTTTTACAAAACTTTCGAATGCCGTAATTAGAGAGATAATAGAAAGACAATGAGAGAGGGAACGCCGGCTTCGCTTGGGGTTTAATTAATTGAGTTGCAATTTTAATATTTACACTAATATTATAGGGTTTAGTTCATAATATCGACAGTGGATTTAATAATAATAATAATAATATATTTAACATTATATTATATCATTTTATATATTTATTTAACAAAATGTGATTACATTATTTTTTAATCCTGTGTTTTTTATTTAAACCTAGCTCGGGTCGGGTAGTCGATGCAGCGTACTATCGATTTGGTTTACTGTCGATGTAGCATACCATCGTTTTAGTGTACTAACGATGTAGCGTACCAATGATTTGGAGTACTGTCGATACATTAGCCCGTCGATGGAACGTTTTCGATACAGCGACCATCGATGTAGTGACTGTCGATATTATGAACTAGACCCAATATTATAAGAGGTAAGTTTTTTTTTATGTTTGTAGAAGCTAATCTCTGAAAGTACTGTACCCCCAGCCAAGTTGCTAAACTGCAAGAGTTATGCCTTGATCACACGTAGCGAGTAAACGGGCGAGTTAGTGCTTTCGGATACTCGGTACGTATAAACAAAGCGCCGAGTGCCCGGCCGAACAGTCTACAACTCGCTTACATCATTGTCTCGGCCGAGTAACATTTTAATATCTCGCCCTTTTACTCGGTACATGTGATCAAGGCATTAACGCTAGTAGAAAGCGTCAAATGTACAGGAATGACGTCATCTCAACGCTCAGTCACGTAGTTAAAACAAAAGAATTCGCCGAAAGCTTCCGTCGAAGCGTTCGATGCTAGCGAAACGGTTTTAACTTGGCTAGGGAGCTGATCGGATTGTATTTTTTAACGATAGAAAACGGCTTTTTTTCCGAGTGACAAAACTGACAAATCTATAGCTAATATAATTCATTTTTACCCGACTATGGCTACAGGAAGGTTATGATTTTGGCAGGCTATGTAAAAATGTATGTTCATCTGTTCCCTATCTCCTAAACTACTTATCGGAACTCGACAAATGAGGTATCATTACAGAGGTTACGTGAAATGAAATTGCCGTTTTGTATGAAAAAATTTAAACGAATTTTTTCCATGTATTTTTTATTTGTATTAATCGAAGTAATCACCCATGCAATTAATGCATCTTTGCCAACGCAGTGGCAGTTTATTGATGCCCTTCTTAAAGAAATCAGCTGGACGGCAGGCAACAAATTCTTCAAAAGCATTTTGTACTGCCTCTCGGGTATTGAATTTTTTTCCCGCCAAGAAGTTATCCAAATTCTGGAAAAAGTAGTAGTCTGTAGGCGCAAGGTCTGGTGAGTAGGGCGGATGACGGAGAGCTTCCAACCCCAGTTCTTGCAACTTTGAGACCGTCTGCTGTGCAGTATGAGGTCGCGCGTTGTCGTGCATGAGCAGCGGAGACGAGCGATTGACCAATGCTGGTTGGAGATGTGCCAGCTTCTCCATCATTGTGTTCAGTTCTTCACAGTACACATCTGCAGTAGTGCTCACCCCGTATGGTAAGAAGCTGTGATGAATCACACCGGCGCTAGACCACCAAACAGTGACCATCACTTTTCTAGGGGTAAGTTTTCGTTTAGGGCATTGTTTAGGTGCTGAACCAGGATCCAACCAACTTGCTGAGCGCTTGCGGTTATCAAACAGAATCAATTTTTCATCGCAGGTAACAATGCGGTTCAAAATTCCTTCATTTGTGTGTCTGATGAGCAGTGCAAGGCACGTCTCGACGCGTACTTCGCGCTGGCGATCATTGAGTTCGTGGGGCACCCATTTGTCAAGCTTTTTTACCTTGCCAATTTGACGCAAATTGACCAATATTGTTTTGACGCTAAAGTCGAAAGCTGCTGCTAATTCAGCCGTAGATTGTGTATCATCAGCTTCCACAATCGCCTTTAATTCGTCATTGTCGACCAAAGTCTTCGGACCACCGCGAGGTTCATTTTTCGGGTCGAAATTTCCAGAACGGAAGCGAGCAAACCAATAACAGGTGGTTTGTAGTGTTAGCTCCGTAAACGTCGTTGATGTTGCGTGCCGCTTGTGCCGCGTTGCTGCCACGACGGTACTCATATTCCATAATTACTCGAATTTTTGACGTATCCATGATGATGAAAAATATTGAATGCGTGATCGAATGATAATGCGATGAAAATGTAACACTAATCAATAAACAAATGACTACTTTTGGAAAAAAAAATCCATGTGTTTAAAATAAAATTAATTTGCAATTAGAATTCTTAGCCAAACAAAAAATATTTTGATTTGAAATGGCCAGTACTGCAGAACGGCAATTTCATAGGTAAAGACCTATTATAACTATAATATACGTTACACATTTAAATAAAATAATATAAGTATATGAGTGTGTGTGTATGTATGTTGCACGCTAGAACGGCTGAAAAAAAATCGATGAAACTTGGTATACGGGTAGACGATGTTCTTAACAGCACATTGGGTACTTTTTTTTATCCCGCGGGTATGTTCCCTTGGGTTGGGATAATTTTCTACTACCACACAGGAGAAGCCGCAGGCTGTCTTGAGGAATTAGAGAGAAAGAAAATTCTACACTTCAGAGTATAAAACATTTATTTTCTAAATATTATTTTAGTGATGTTATCTTACTATTAGTACGATTTTTTTGCTACCCCTCTATTGATTTAATTATGAATTTACCAATTTGACAAATTGTCGTGGACAAGTTTTGAAATTTCGTTTTTACAAGCTTTTATTTAGTTTCACCTTTCCCGATGTTTGTCTGTAATCAAATCTTGCAAATTAAATTTGACCCACTTCTCGGATACCGATTGAGCTGAAATTTTGCATGCATGTGTAAATCAGATGACAATGCAAAATTATTATGATATGGAGCTGATTTGATGATGGCACTGGAAGGTGACTGAATAGGAACTTCACAACCCCATCGAGTTTAGGCTCGTATGATTCGTCTTGGCGAGTATTAAATGTATAGGTATACCCAGCTATAAAAGCTTGCTATAAAAAAATGATTTTCATTAAAAGCTTGTTACGGTACAGTAATGGGTACAGATAGAGCCCCATTTTTTTGTACCAATAAAAAAATAGGGGTTTATGTTTGTTTACTTATACAGGCCAACATTTCATACATTGGATTGGTCCAGCGAGTGCTTTAAGCGCAGGCCACACCGCCAGCTAGCGGGCGGGCGGGCTAGGCGGGTGGGCGAAGCGAACGATGGAAACTATACAAACTACGCGAAATATTGGCGAGCTAAACTATGGGGTTCACACCAAAAACTACGGACACACAAGCGACTTTCGTCGATATGACATATTCATCGTTCACAAACTAAACACTACACTGCTATTCGAAAGACGAGCGTCGACTAGTCTACTCGAAACGGGGAGGACGGGCGAACGAACCGGGCGCGCCAACGAGGTGAACGAGTAGCTTCGCTGGAATCGTCGGATATTTCGCTAGCTTAGCTCGTTAGGTTAGTCGGTAGCTCGCGGTGTGAACCGAAGTATGTAAAGAGGTGAAACGATGTTCGCCCGCCTAGCCCGCCCGCCCGCTAGCTGGCGGTGTGGCCTGCGCTTTAGCGTCCTATTCGCCTGGGTCATGTATTTGCGACTGGGTACTTCATCTCGTTTAGCTCTTCAATCCCCATAGGCAAGGCTGTAGCAAGTATCGAATTTGAGGCAGCATTGATTGCAGGTAGGGCGGAAGAACCTCTAGATCATCATCATCATTCCAGCCGATACACGTCCACTGTTGGACATAGGCTTCCTCCAAACGTCACCACACTACTCATTGGGGGGAGTTTGGACCATAACCCACCACGCTGGTCCAGTGCGGGTTGGCGGGTCGCCATAGCCTCGTCCGTTTTTCAGCCAGCACGTGGTACACCATGACGTGTTAAAATGACAAGCTTACGACCGAGAAGAGGGATAGAGTATCCTGTATCGCTCCATCCCTTAAACAGTTCAGTTTAGGTCGTAAAATGAATCGCGTTTAGACCTCGCGGTAGAACTTCTGATGACAAAGAAAAGTCGTAGTACTGTTTTATTTTTGATAGGTTCGCGGTAAAGCGACGATGCGGTCGACGATGGAGCGCCCTTGTCTAGAAGTAACCTATTCACTCTTGACTTAAAGATCCCCAGGTGACTGTATCCAGAACTTGACGACATTAAGCTGATGATGACGGTGGATATGAATAGCAGTTTCTCCTAAAGGCCGCACTCCGAGAATCTCTTGAGCCACCTTCTGCCGTTGGCGGACCTGTTGAGGGGGGCGGTACACCCGTACCCCCCGTTGCCGTTGATCATCATGTAGTCATAGCAGCTTGTGACCCCGTCGCTATTGCAATCCTGAAATCAGGACAACAGTTACCTCATACAACTGTAGCGACATCTATGACGCCACATAAGAACTACGAAGAAAATACGAAATCCTGCATCGCGCAATCAAGTTCTCCACGCGATTTGAACATATATGACAGCCCGACATCCACTATCGGGCAGTAACCCACCAGACTATAACACCTGTCTGGTCGGAGGATCCTCCCTTTTCAACGGTGGTATGTGGGACTTTACTCTCTTTTCCACCTACTCCTACACAACATTATTTACATGATGAAATTCTTTGATACAGTTATGAAATTTTATACGTAGTTTCTTTATCTTCTATCTTCTATATATATAAAAATCAATGCCACTTTTCGTTGTTATTTTATAACTCAAGAATACCTATCCAAACCAAATTTGTAGGCTTTGCTCGGACTATTTAGTAGATGGTTTATGTGAAGTTTGGTAGGGTAGAGTAGGGTAGAGTAGGGTAGAGTAGGGTAGAATAGGGCAGAGTAGAGTAGAGTAGAGTAGAGTAAGGTAGAGTAGGGAAGAGCGGGAGCGAAGCCGAGCGAGCAAAAGCTAGTTTTATATAAAAATACTTGGCACGTGTTTAGAGGTTCGCATACTAAAACTGGTGTTGTGTAACATGTAAAAAACCACCGATATTTTATTTGGCATGAAAAATATTCGGTCCGTCTCACAAACAAAACCCAAAGGCAAAAAAAAATTAAATAGTTAGGCCTATTATGGTCACTTTATAAAATACTAGCTTTTGCCAGCGGCTTCGCCCGCGTACATAAAATATATCCTATGTCACTCAGGAATAAAGCAGCTTTCTATCGGTGAAAGCATTTTAGCAATCGCACCAGTACTTCCAGAGATTACCCCCTACATACAAACTTACAAATTTTACCTCTTTAAAATATTAGTATAGAAGTATTATTTTTGTAGTTGTTTTAGTAAGTTGTATTATTATATTGGTCAGAAGCTAGCTCATGATTCCAATTGGTTCCGTTTCCTATGGAGAAGAACTGTCAAAAAACTCCGTGGTTATTCTTAAAAAAAAAAATTCTTTAATACCTACTTGCAAAAAAAAATTCTGATAAAATACATACTTGTCCAAATTTTTCTAAATATCCTTCAATGATTCTTTTTGCGCAGTGATAGCTCCTCGCGCAGTCCTCCCAGGCTGAAAAATAGCACGTGTAGTGTCAGCTGATTTTAGTTTACAGAATCATCTCTAAAATAGTGGTAGAAGACAGAAAAAAACAAAAACATCCGGTTTTATAACTTAAGGTGGTGCACCACGACACAGATTTTCATACAACCGCTCATAACTGATTATGACGTAATTACACATTTTTCATTAGATATTTTGGAAACACAATATCTTGTGAATAATATTATTGTGAATTTCTAAATTTGTGTAAAACTAATTCAGTCTTTACTGAATTAGTTTTACACAAATTTAGAAATTAATTTCAATAGAAGCCTAGATAATATTCACAAGATATTGTGTTTCCAAAATATCTAATGAAAAATGTGTCTCTGAAAATCTCCTATTTTGTATGAAATTTGACACTTCATAATTTGCTTAAAAATTTAAAAAGTCAAAAAAGTAAAACTATAGAAGCCTTGCAAATTTTATAAAAATTCTAAATGATGACAACTTTTTTCAAAAACTATTAAGGGTTAAAAAAAAAACAGCTATTTCCTGGAGCAAGAAATATTCGAGTAAACCTCGGAATTACCGAATACTAACCAAGTTTTCAGGCGTTATCTCTCTTTTGTTGCGTTGCCTTTTCGTCAAACATCGCGTTGGATTGCGTTAGATGAAGAAACAAGCTTTTAAACCATTTTGAAATATTTTTGGGAAAAAAAAATTGAAATTTTGTAAAAAATATTGGAATCGATTCAGTTAGGTACTGATTCTGAACAAACTATATTCAGGTTTCGCATATACCAAAAACAATGTTGTGTAACAAACTCACCATGATTCCTTACCGGATCATCTTCAGGCATGACGACCATCCCAGCGTCCACCCAGTAGACCCTGGAGATGTTGAAGGGGCCGCAGTAGCCTCCCGTACACCCGTGGGTCATGTCGCATTTAGTGGACACGTGGCAAAGGCACCTGTAGCATCTTTCTGTCAGATTGGGAATGAACAGACCTGGAATTGAGAGGGTAGTCTTATGTCAGAAGGACGGCCATTTTAATTTTGATCACACTATTATACACCACTTTTTAATTAGTTCTTATAAGTACTTTTTTTATCTGATATAAACTAGTACTTGACTGCGATCCCACCTGATGGTAAGCAGTGATGCAATCGTTAATGGTGAAGCGCACTAGTTTATTAAGAGCCTATTCACTCTAGCCTTGAAGACGCTTAGCCCTTCAGATACCGCCAATTAGAGACACAATAGTAAGACAATAGATGCGCGGCCACCGGTGGTCGCTTGGGGATTCATGAATTAAATTGTAAGCGGACGGGAAGGCCGCAGCTGGCAAATTGTTCCAGTCCCTCGAAGTACGCGGTATAAACGACGAAGCGAAACGCTTAGACCGGACCGTAGAGGTTTCAACAACGTAAAGGTGTATTCGCCGTACGTCGGTTTGTCCGATGGTAGAAATGAGATGGCGGAATCAAGTCATGCAATTCCTGCGCACACTCTCCAAAATGCAACCTGTAAAAGACCGAAAGGCTGGCTATCCTACGCCTGTGCTCAAGGCTTTGAAGATTGGACTTAACTATATCTCTTAATATTAGAAAAGGTCTTGTTATTATTAAAGTAAAGTTTCAATGAATAATATTCATAAACATCAAAGTTATTACCGTTTATTTATATCCCAAAATATCACTCAATAGGCTAGTTGCCGTAAAAAATTTAATTAGTCCGTCTTTTAGATTATTCAAAAATAAGGGAATATTTATTATCCTTCAAAAGTAAAATTCGGAACTACTTTACTACTTGAAGTCCTCTCAACCTTAGTTCGGTCTTCGACAGAATTATTATTATTATTGAGTTATCTTAATGATTTGATATTTTTCATAATATGTATTAGTTTATTATTTTAGCATTTTTATGTATTTAATTATTTAATTAATTCATGAATCCCCAAGCGACCACCGGTGGCCGCGCATCTATTGTCTTACTATTGTGTCTCTAATTGACGGTATCTGAAGGGTTAATAACTTATTTTATATTTTTCCGTTTGAAGTATCTGTTATTTGTTTATTGTGCAAACCTACCACAATGTTGTTTTTTTAACTTAAAAGTTGACTGGTAGAGAATGCCTTGTTGCATTAAGTCCGCCTATATACCACTACTGTACATGAAGTTTAAATAAATAAATAAATATTTTTGTATAACCTAAAATACGGACTAGTTATAACCTAAAATACGGAATAAAATTTTTGACTCTGGAAACTACCCTATTTATGGAAATATTGTACCTACAAGCTAGTGATTATGAATGAATGAATGGCGTTCAAAATTTGGAAAAAAAAGCTGCACTTATTTTCTAGTAGCAATTGCTATAAATGATGAATTTATTTAGGAATTTTTCAAATGACCAATTTTGGAATTTCGTTTTTTTTTTACCTTTGACTACAAAAGTACCTACATTGTTACCCTAGGGGTGAAAGTTACTTATTTTGTCCCGAGAAGTAGTTGCCAATTCGAGGTTCGCGGGGCGTATGGTCGATGGGCCCGAAAGATTCGGGTATGGCAACCGCGTGCTGGAAGATGCAGTATTTGTAGGTTCCTCCTCTCCTCCCGACAAGGTGTCGCGGGCATCTGATGGATTCGAGACGCTTAGGACTGGTCGTTATGGCGATACATGGGGAGTCCTATGTCCAGCAATGGACTTCTTTCGACTGAAATGATGATGATGTCTAAACTACTGGTAACGTGGCCGTAAATGTTTTCCTTTTACAAAATTGAACAACAAACTCATAGTAACTTATAACTTTTAATATATATATACTTATATACAAATATATATTTATATATGTCGCAGGTTTTTCATAAAATTAGGTTTTTGATGAAGAACCGGAAGATGACACATTTTAAACTCAATTTCATCATAAACCTGTAACAATCCAGATTTTTGATCAAAAACTTTCGAACTACCTGTGTGTGTATTCACGGTCTAACTGCTGAATGATAAACGATGTTTATTTTGCGAATAATAACAATAATAATATTCTACAACTATTACACAACGCCAGCCACACAGCTTGTTACAGAACCAATTAGTTAAAAACGATGAAGGAAAACATCGTAAGGAAGCCAGCATGACCTAGAATCAAAAAAATTCGAAGACATGTGACATTCACTAACCCGCACTGGGCCCGCGTGGTGGATTATGGCCCATTCTCTTTCCTAGAGAGGAGGTCTGAGTCTCACTTAGCTTTAAAAGGCTGATTATGATATGCTAATTAATAATACTAATATTCCACAACTATCACACAACGCCGTCTAGTGCCAAGCTAAGTAGAGCTTGTGTTATGAGTACTAGACAACTGATAAACATACTTATATATTTCTAAATACGTACATATAGATAAATTACACCAGACGCAGAACAAATGATCATGCACTTATACAAACATTTGTCCTGTAATTGTAGGTGTTTTTTTTTAAGTGTCCCCGCACACGGACCACAAAAAAAGCCGCATGAAGCTTCTTTTTGTGGCGGCGCTTTTATAATAATGACTCCGCCGCATGCCATCCGCGTAATCAATCCTTCTTCCTCAAAGTCAATTGTGATACTACACGCATGGCCACAAGCTGAGGCACGCTTCAGCTTTTTTTTGAGGAGCATTTGCGTGGGACACTAAGAGTAAAACAAAATCATTCTTACCGCTTGAACCAGTTATCCAAAACACGAAAACAGCAAATAGACAAACTGGGATCGCTACCAACGGTCTTACGAACATCTTTGGTGTTTTTCTTATGTCTGAAAAAAACAAGAAAAAATATAATTAGTAGCTGTAAAGAAGGTGGTCGCCTCCTTCTGTGAAGCAGTAATGCTAGCAAAGAAGAAGATCGCTCGCGTGTGGCAACGGTGCTCACGCCCCAGCCGCCACCAGGATTCAGATCTAGATTTCCAGCCATCGTAGGCGCGGTATTGACGGCCAGTAATAGGTAGCTCACCGTCCGACCGTCCGGTAAGCGTCCGGACCGAGCCCAAGACCTCAACGGCGCGTATTGTGCTACGCACGCCTCAAGGAGTTGTCAGCACTCCGTAGGGGCCCAGAAGGGTCGAAGCCTACTGGGTCCAAGGATTTGTTTCTGCGAAAGGTAAGAAGGCACGGGGTGGGTTTTTTAATCAGTAAAAGTCTGACACTATCTCCTGCTCCTTCTAAGAGCGGGGGATATCATTCAATGATTTTCCTACTTAAAAAAAGGACTACTAAGGAGCTTAACGATTCGACCAACAATACAAGGAAAGGACAATTGGGTAGGCCGTAGAAATACTCAAATTACCAGAAAACTGAACTGAACTGAAAAGAAAAAAGAAAGGATCCGCATAGTCCTCATATTTACAATTAATCTGATCTGAGTGTCCATGCACGCGTGTACTGCCGGCCGTGCTCCACCACATATGCACAAAATAGAAAGGTACAGAAGTCAATCTACATACAAAGCGCGCTCGAGCAACGCACACATAGACACCGCTAACGGACACGATATCTCGGCTCAATCGCCCGATCGCAGTCGTACAGTTCGGCACAACACGCTGACCCCATTTTTTTGTCGATGGGGAATATCATCTTATGACAAAACCTGCTCTTGGGTGGAGCGGGAGCTAGTGTCAGACTCTTACTGACTAAAACCCAACCCCGTTCCTTCTAGCCTTCATACCGGGGCTCGAGTTTCCTTTCGGATAACCCCAGCCCCGGTAGGCTTCGACCCAGCTGGGCCCCTCCTGTTGCTGACAACTCCTTGAGGCACGCGGGAACAGTGCGCGCCGTCGACGTCTTGGGCTCGGTCCGGACAGTTACCGGACGATCGGATAGCGAGCTACCCGTGGCTCGCGGTCGGCGAGCCACGGGTCGCTAGACTGAAAATCGGAATTGGAATCCAGGCGGCGGCGGCGAGGGCGCCCGCCGTTGCCTGATGCGGTCGGCCTCCTCCTTTGCTAGCAACGCTGACCCCTAGCGCGATTGCCTAGCGTAGGTATAAAAAGTGAAGTACATACATGAGATTGACTTCTGTACCTATCTATTTTGTGGCATTTGCGTGTGGTGGCGGACATACACCTGAACATCGGTTACAGTGATCGGTCAAAGCTCGGCTCGACATTTCGCATCACTGCGGCGAACGAGTAGGGATGGACGATGTTTCTATCCTCGAATTATTTCAAAGGCCACTAGTATACAATATATTTCAAGCGAATATAAACTTTCGATAAATTGTGAACAGTAAATATACGTAAAAGTATAAACGTTACATTAGATCCTTGTCGATACACACGTCAAGACCAGATTTCTGAAATTGTTCATTTCATGATAAGGTCAAGTAAAATTGATTAGATTGTTTTAAACGTTAAAGTTTGATGTTATTTCCAACCGTAACTCACCAACCAGATCTACCGTAGGGGCCCAGTAGAGTCGAAGCCTATTGGGGCCAAGGGTGTATTTCTGGGGGCGATCGGCGGCGAAGACCTCTCGCGCCGGGCCCTGGTCGAGGCCATGGTCCGGAGCGAGGAGGAATGGCAGGCGGTCGCCTCCTTCTGCGAAGCAGTAATGCTTGCAAAGGAGGAGGCCGACCGCATCAGGCAACGGCGCCCTCGCCGCCGTCGCCGGGATTCCGATCCCGATTTCCGGCCACCGTAGACGCAGGCTCGCGGACGGCGAGCTATGGGTCGCTCCGCCCAAGGGTGGGGGATGTCATCTGGATGATTTTTACACATAGAAATATAAATCCTCGTTTGGCCTTTTTTCTTTAGAACTTTTATTATTATAGAAATAAAAGATTTAAAGAAAAAGGCTACATCTATGATATGGCCAAACCAGGATTGACATAAATTATCACCAAATGTTAACTTTTAAACGATCTGGCTAATTGGCCAATTTGGCCATACCATGAAGTGATCAAGACCTGGTCACGGAATATAGACTATATAGACTAACCCCCGACCAATCAGGGACAGGCGCGATATTTAATGAGTCGATGAAATCACAGAAAATCAGATAGATCGTAGAAACGCGCACTAATCGATTCAAAGTATCGAAAAGAATGAATAATCGATTAAAAAAAAAACATATAAGTATTCTTTTTGCTTTTTCTCAAATAAATTTTTCGTTATATGCACCTACCATATGCACCACCCTAGGTTGACTGGCAGAGAATGTCTAAGGCATTAAGTCCGCCTATGTACTTTGTGTTGCATGAAGATTAAATAAATACCTAAATTTATGTTTTCTTTTGGGCTCGAGAAATTATTGAAGACTAGCTTTAACCCGCGGCTTTGCTCGCGTTTATATGTATTAATAAACGCGAGCAAAGCCTAATAAGTATGTACTTTACTCTTTCTCCCCTATTCTCACTTTAAAAAAAAATAGCCTATGTCCGTCTTCGGGATCCCAACTCTATTTGTACAAAAAGTCATCAAAATCAGTTTTGCCATTTAGGCGTGAAGACGTAACAAACAAACTCACTTTCGCTTTTATAATATTAGTAAGGATATCCGCACGAGAACCAAGGTTGCCGACAAACTTAAGTGGCAATGGGCAGGGCACGTTGCTCACAGAACAGATGGCCAATGGGGCCGAAAGGTTCTGGAGTGGCGACCGCGTACCGGAAGACGCAGCGTTGAAAGGCCTCCTACAAGGTGGACCGATGACCTGGTGAAGGTTGCCTACGCACAGGATCGTTCATTGTGGCGACACTTGGGAGGCCTATGCAGCAGTGGACGTCTATCGGCTGAAATGATGATGATAGAGAAATTATCAAATAACTTCTTTCGCTCTGGGTGCAACGGGAGGGAGCCTCAAACTTTTACTGTTTCAACCTTCCTGTGTTCGCTCAGTTATATGTTGACTAAATTATTGAGTTTGAATCAACATTGACTGGCCTGTTGGTCTAGTGGTTAGTAGCCCTGACTGCTTTGCCAGAGGTCGTGGGTTCGATTCCCATCCAAGACAAATGGTTATGTGATGATTATGATTGTTTGTTCGGTGTCTGGGTGTAATTTATCTACAATATGTATGTATTTAGAAATATATAAGTAGGTTTATCAGTTGTCTACCCATAATACAAGCTCTGCTTAGGTTGGGACTAGACGGCGTTGTGTGATAGTTGTGGAATCGTCATCATCATCAGCAGCCTTTTAATGTTTCTACTGCTGGGACTCAGGCCTCCTCTCTAGGAGAGGGTATGGGCTGTAATCCACCACGCGGGCCCGTGCGTATCGGTGGATGTCACATGTCTTCGAATTTTTGGTTCTAGGACATGCCGGTTTCCTCACTATGATTTCATTCACCGTTTTGAGAGCAGTGGTGATGAAATAAATTACACAAACTAAATGACAACAGTGGTAGCCGAGTGGTAATGGCCCCGACTTACGAGTTGTAAGTCGCAGGTTCGAGCCCAGTTGTGGAATTAATATTTGGGGAATTTGAAATTTATTGAAATGAATTCCAACGCGAGATACTCCGTCATGAATCGATATTTGAGAGGAAATATAAGCCAGATCAATTGGTGTTAGAAAACCTGTATAACTACTAGATTAGATGCACCAAAGCGTCCTCAATACTCGAAACAACTTTCAAATTCGCTGATTTTGATTTTCAAAAAGCATTTTGAAATATATAATAAATAGGTTCAGAATCAGTAACTGAATGGGTTCCAATATTTTTTAAACCATGTTATATTTTTTCCCAAAAATATTTTAAAAGGTCACAGGACACGGCAGGTCATAGCAGGCATTAGGTGCCAGCGCACAGCTGGGTGCAAGCGCAAAACAACCCTTCAGTCGCCTGGATAGCCCGGTGACTATGTATTTTTGCTGACATAACAAGCTTATAACTTTGTGATATTTTATGATAAAGATATAATAACTTTGTACATAAATTCTTCACATAAAAATACTAGACACATGGTCCAAAAAGGTGGACCTGGTGACCTGGTCAGGGTCGCGGGGATCCGATGGATGCGTAACGCACAGGACTGGTGGTAGTGGCGACGCTTGGGGGAGGCCTATGTCCAACAGTGGACGTCTTTCGGCTGATATGATGATGATGATCACTAGACACATGATTCTGGTTTCTCATACTTATAAATACTAAAACTATTATTGTATAAAATCGGTGCATAAATAATAAATTAATATATTTTCTTCGTTCTTCTCACCTATGGAAGCACCCTCACCTGTTGGAAAAAATGGACCAAATTATCCGGCATACCCTTACATTAATTTTAAATGTGACCTTGGACGATCTAGCTTGGACTCAAGTTACTCTTCCCATCCGTATGGGAGGCCTTGGCGTCCGCAAAATTACCAGTATTAGTTTACCGGCATTCATATCTTCGGTCCACGGCACTGATTCCTTTTGATGTGCCGTGCAATCAGGAACATTCTAACTTCTACACTGATTCCTTTTGATGTGCCGTGCTTCACCGAAGCTATGGATGCCTGGAGACTCGCTTGCCCAAATACAAATCCGCCCGACAACCCCTCTTCCCAGAAGCGGTGGGATGAGCCGCTCTGCAAAGTAGTTCAGGAAAACCTAATCTTGACATATGCTACTACTGCAGAGCATGCGCGTCTACTGGCTGTGGGAGTGTGGGAGTCAGGTCTCTGGCTTCACGCACTACCGTCGTCGAATATAGGCACCTTGTTCGACGATACAACTTTCCGCCTAGCTGTTTCTCTTCGCCTAGGCGCTCCTTGGTGTACTCCTCATCGCTGCCACTGCGGCGAAGTTGTCAACAGCCTCGGTCACCACGGCCTGTCATGCAGTCGAAGCGCGGGACGCATAGCGCGGCGCGAATATTAATGACATTATCCGAATTGCCCTTGTCACCATCGGCGTTCCGGCTGTTTTGGAACCTCATGGCCTGGCACGCGACGATGGTAAGAGACCAGACGGTATGTCTTTATTTCTATGGAAGATGAGTAGGCCTTTAGTGCCTTTAGTGTGGGACGCTACCTGTGTCGACTTGCGCCATCCCATCTTCCTAGCTCGTCGTGCTGTGCTGGTGCTGCTGCTGCGGCTGCGGATAACCTCAAGCGGCGGAAATATAACAACCTCATTGGCAGTTATATTTTTGAGCCGTTTGGGGTTGAAACTCTTGGGCCGCGGGGTCCGAGTGCTCATGCGCTTTTTAAACAATTATCCAAACGCCTTTTTGACACTTCGCGTGACCCAAAGGCTGGCTTTTACCTTGGTCAGTGATTAAGCATTGCCATACAACGTGGCAATGCCGCCAGTCTTTTGGGCACACTTCCAGTCGACAGCGATGTGGAGAAATTTTTTGACGCTATATTTTAGGTAAGAGTTATTGTGTCTATATAGTTTTAATTATATGTGCACCGGTTTTTTTAAAGTGAGAAAAGGGGGTGAAAGATTAAAGTATGTTAATAAACGCGGGTGAAGCCGCGGGCAAAAGCTAGTACAAAATAAACTTGATTGGACAGTTTATATGTAAAGGACGACGTGTTTTCTCGTTTCCTAAAAATAGATGTGGAGGGCTGTTCAGTTTCCTCCACGGAGCAGGCCCTGAAAGTTTGCAGAGACCTATCCCTTACACCTTCTTTGTATAGATTTTTGATTCGATTCTTTTATAGATTCTATCTGCCATCTTTATTCATCTGTACACGGTTTAGGCACGAGTATGCGAGACTAGAATCGCGGCCAGTGCAGCAGTGCAGGCATTAAGCCAACTTCGGATTTGGCACAGCAGCCTCTCGGGATAGGTGTGAGCTTAACTGGTGGGAGGCTGGCACAGCAGCCTCTCGGAATAGGTGTGAGCTTAACTGGTGGGAGGCTCCAGTGCTAAGCTTCAGCATTATGACAGCTGTCTTCATGCCTTAACAGTTTGAGCTTTTTATGTTAAGGGGATGCAACTCGACACACATTTTCACTGTTTTTCATACAACCGCTCATAACTGATTATGACGTTATTACCGGCACATTTTTCATTAGTTATTTTGGAAACACAGTATCTTGTAGATATTATTTAGGCTTCTATTGAAATCAATTTCGTAATTTGTGTAAAACTAATCCAGTAAAGAACTCTGAAAATCTCCTATTTTGTATGAACTTTGACACTTCATAATTTGCATAAAAACAAAAAAAAAAAAAACTAAAGAAGTCTTGCAAATTTTATTAAGATTCTAAATGACGACAACTTATTTCAAAAACTTTTAAGGGTTTAAAAAAACAGCTATTTCCTGGAGCAAGTTTTGTGAAATATTTGAGTAAATCTCGGAATTACCGAATACTAACAGAGTTTTCAGGCGTTATCTCTCTTTTTTTGCGTTGCCTTTTCGTCAAACATCGCGTTGGATTGCGTTAGATGAAGTAACAAGCTTTTAAACCATTTTCGATGTTTACGATAGGCGAGTGGAAAATAACCCTCTTAAGAGAGATATTTCGGGTTGAGATTATGACGTTACGAGTATATAGGGTTATTATTTGTAAAACACTAACAACCTTACAGGACTGTATTACTAACATCATAAACAACAACTTGTTCCATGACTTTTTTCAAAACATAATACATTTACCAAAATCAATCCTTCAATATTTCCTTGTTCTATTCGGCGAGGGTGCTTGACGCGACCCTAGCGCAAAAAAATATTTAGATTATATCTATTATTTTTATTTTTGGACATTCGAATTAGATATACCTAGTATATCGATATTTTTTGCCTAACCTAATAAATACCTAACTACCTACATACTCGTATACAAGGTGTAACGTTAAATGCGCAAAACATCAGACACCCCAAATGATTTTTAATTCGATTAACCCAATTATGTGACAAAAAAAAAAATTTAGGTTTTATGAGCGGGTTTAGTTTGTATAAAATTCATATCTGCATTGAAATAAGAACTTTTATTATCCCGTGTATGAGAAAATTTGATTGGATTACAACTATTTGTGTTTGTTTACCTATTTCAGCGGGTTTGCGCACGTGATGGCTTGACCTATTCATAAATAGACAGACAGGTCGATTTTTTTAATAAAGATTTTTTTTTTAATTTAACCTATATTAAAAAGTGGTTTAATTGATTCTGCTCGTTATGGTTTTGCGCATTTAACGTTACACCTTGTATACGCCAAATATAATTTAGAAACAAGTAGAGAATCAATTCCACAGTGTAACAAAGCGTTTGAACAAATAGAGTGTGCTAAGTACCGCAGCGTCCACTTGATTCACTGGCGTACTGCAAGTAAGTACTCTGTGTCCTTACTTAATTGCAGATTGAGTGGAACTGTATTTATTGCAACCATTTGTAACTGAAACGGTATATTGATTTTCGTACTTCTTTTTAAATTTACTTTAGAGTTTGTTGAGCACCTTTTGATCGCACAGCGTTTCGCATTGTCTGCTCTCTCCTAAGTACTTCATTGTAGACCTTATTTTTGATATTTACAGATAACTTTATGAAGAACTTTTTATTTACGTTTTTTGATATATATCCTACAAATAGAATACAATCCATACTAATATTATAAATGGGATAGTGTGTGTCTGTTTGTCCGACTTTCACGGCAAAACGGAGTGACGAATTGACGTGATTTTTTAAGTGAAGATATTTGAAGAGATGGAGAGTGACATAGGCTATTTTTTGTCTCTTTCTAACTAACTTTCCAGGGGAACCGTGTTACCCCGAATTTAACACGAGCGAAGCCGCGAGCAAAAGCTACTATTTTATAATCTTTGTGGACGCTGGGGTCCGCTTGGTGTTAACAGAATGGTTCCATATCATGCGCGAACGGCGTTCACTTGGAGTTTGACTGAATGATTTGTAAGTATGTTCTGAATGGAATGTCTTGATCATTAGGACTTAATTTCTTGTATAAAACCAGTCAGTGTGGCGACAAATGGGGAGGCCTAGGTTTATTAGTAGGTAGTGGACGTCTTTCGGCTGAAATGATGATGATGATGTCTTCATCAGGGCTGTTATTGGCAAGGGCAGAATGTATCCGTGGGCAAAAGCTAGTTACAAATAATATTCCGCTGCTCTCAAAACTGGTGAAGAAAAACATCGTGAGGAAACCGGCATGTCCTAGAATCAACAAATCGAAGACATATGATATCCACCAATATGCAATGGGCTCGCGTGGTGGATTACGACCTGTTCCCTCTCCTAGAGAGGAGGCTTGAGTCCTAGCAGTGGGAACATTAAAAGGGTTTTTTTTTTATGGTGGGCAAAAATCATCCAATGACAACCCTCGCTCTTGGCCGGAGCGGGAGATAGTGACAAACTCTTACTGACTAAAAACCCACCCCATTCCTTCCAGCCTTCATACCGGGGCTCGAGCTCCCTGTCAGATAGGTAACCCTGTCTATGCTTGTATTTACTAGTTCTGGTTTCATCAACCTCACTTGGTGCTATTGACGTTAAACTATAAATAGCTCTGGTAGACAGGTTTACAGGGATACTAAGCTTGGATAAACCAGTCTTGAAACTATTGGATTATATTGTTTATGGTAGACGCAACCGCCATCTCTTCGACTAAGGAACGAATTCTAGTATTATGTATATTAAATTAACTTTTGCCCGCGGCTTCGCTCGCGTTAAATTCCCCAAATTGAGGGAAGTGGGGGGTAAGAAAGAGACAAAAAGTAGCCCATGTTATTCTCCATCCCTTCAACTACTTAAATCACGTCAATTCGTCGCTCCATTTTACCGTTAAAGACGGACAAACAAACACACACTCTTTCCCATTCATGTTCATGTTCACCATGTTTTCCACAGAACAGAAAATATATGTAGAAATGCCCCTAACGTGGCTAAGCACGGGAACCAGTGTCGCCAAACTCACACATTTGCGTATCAAATTGTACGTTACACACATAAAAAACAGTAATATGATTGGCTACGAAGCTACGAATTACAAACTTAACTTTTACAATTCATATTCTTATTGCTTTCATAAATTAGGTCTTATTACAACGTAAGAAAGTTGTTATTATTTGACATGACACGAATAAAGAAGTTTTAACCAATTTACAACGAGTTCGCCTACTCAACGCTAGATGGCGCTGTAACCAATTTATTCTAATCAGAACGCTAGTGCCTTTGAAATAGATGCCATATTCACCTGCACTAGTATATAATATGTAATAGGCGAATTTAGTCTACTGTTGACACACGGGCGATATCTAAGAGGCACTTCCTCTAGTTTTCTTTATTCCGTGATGTTTTCACATCCATATTAGTATGGATGTGAAAACATCGTGAGGAAACCGGCATGTCCTAGAACCAAAAATTCAAAAACTTGTGACATCCACCAACCCGCACTGGGCCCGCGTGGTGGATTACGGTCCATTCGCTCTCCTAGAGAGGAGGGTTGAGTCCCAGCAGTGGGAACATTAAAAAAGGTGATGATTATGATGATTAAATGTAAATAATTTATATGGGCAGGGCACATTTTGCGCAGAATAGATGGTCGATGGGGACGAAAGGTTCTGGAGTGGCGACCACGTACCGGAAGACGCAGTTGGAAGGCCTCCAATAAGATGGACCTGGATGAGTCCTGGATGAGGCAGATGCGACCTGGTCAGGGTCTCGGGAATCCGATGGATGCGTGTCGCACACGACCGGTCGTTGTGGCGACGCTTGCAACAGTGGACGTCTTTCGGTTGATTTGATGATGATGATGAATCTGTATGTTTGTTTTGTTCATCACGCTACAATAACATAAGATGAAACTTAGCAGACGGGTAACGTCATCGGTCACCTCTCTGCCCAAATAGTGTTTTTTTTTTAATTATGGATAGGCTTACGTTTGACCACTATATCACCTGGTGGTCAGCGATGATGTGGCCGACGATGGAACACGCTTGCCTAGAAGCAATCTATTCATTCTTGACTAAAAGACCCCTAGGTTATAGCTATCAGGAAACACAGACTCCGGCAGGGAATTCCACACCTTAGCTGTATGCATAATAAATGTGTTCAGTATTACAAATATATAATACAGGCAGCAGACCAACATTCCAGATGCACACCTATACCGGATGCCAGTAGAAGTAACGTCAGATTATGTTTACTTGGGGCACAAAGTCACTTTGGGAAGCGATAAGCAAACAACGGAGGTTGAGAGACGCATAACGCAGGCATGGGCCGCTTTTGGTGCGAATAAATCAATCTTCCGAAGCAAAATGTCCCTAAAATTAAAACGGCGAGTTTTCGAGCAGTGTGTCGTACCGGTTTTTACATATGGCGCCGAAACCATGACCTTAACCAGTAAATCAGCGGAAAAATTTCGAGTAGCCCAAAGAGGGATGGAGAGAGCTATGCTTGGTATTTCCCTACGCGATCGAAAGCGAAACACTTGGATAAGATCCAAGACCAAGCTTAGAGATGTGGTTAAGGTTATGGCAGAAAGAAAATGGAAATGGGCGGGACACATTGCTCGAATGGATAGAGGCAGATGGACGCGGCGACTGCTCGAGTGGAGACCGCGTGCCCATAAGAGACCGCCAGGGAAACCACCTAAGAGATGGAAGGACGACATTGTTCGACAAGCTGGACGGGATTGGATGTCGATTGCCCAAGACCGTCAGGAGTGGAGAAGATTGGAAGAGGCCTACGTCCAAAATTGGATATGAAGAGGCTGCTATGGATGGATGGATGGATGGATAATACAGGCAGGTTACTTTTAACGCAAAGGGCAACTGAAGGAACATGTGTGGTTTTAGTCAGTAAAAGTCTGTCAACCCCATTTCACTCATCTTAAAGTTATAAAGGACAAGTTATATTTGATGATTTTGCGCTATAAACCAATCAATATAATAATAGGCTGGTACTATTGAGTTGTTGAAAAATGGGGTTGGTTATTGATAGATGCTTAAAATTGTATTTATGTCATTATGTTTCTTACTTAATAAGTTAATTTTATAATTTATAATTTTATGTATACGTATGGGGTTTTCGAACTCCCGACCTCCGGCATAGCAGTCAGGGCCACTAACCACAAGACCAAAAGGCCAGTTATATAAATAAACAAAGTCGTGTTGGTAAACCATTTGTGTCTCTAGAACGGCTGGACCAATTTTAATGATCTTTGCTTTATTAGATTCGTCTCGAATAATATAAAGAGGGGGTCGGTAATATAAAGAGGTAAAATTTGTAAGTTTGTAAGTTTGTATGTAGGGGGTTATCTCTGGAAGTATTGGTCCGATTGCTAAAATTCTTTCACCAATAGAAAACTGCTATATTCCTGAGTGACATAGACTATATTTTATGTACCTACGCGGTCGAAGCTGCGGGCAAAAGCTAGTATCGAATAAAAAAATATTGAAAAATATCCAAATACATCGGAAAAATTACAGCAACTGTCAAATACATTGATATCAATCATTCGATTAATAAAGTTAATTACTTATTTTCATTGGCTGTTAGGCGAAATTCGCCGGCTCCCCTAGTAAATACATAAAATAAAATATAACTAAAAAAATCATTGTTGGCGACAGTTTGCGTTTTATGGTTTTTGCTTTAAATAATTAACTAAAAAAATATTTACGTTATTATTGTAAAAAAAAATTGTATCCTCCGTCTCCGTGAAAATATTTTTCACCAATTAATCAATTTCCAAAATTTTCAACAGAGTTTTTACCTATTTTTTTATCATATAGGTACACCATCTTTATATTAATGTAAAAAAAAAACAAATTAATATTTTTTTTCAAGTTCGATCGCTAAATTCATATAAATATTATAACTACTGATTTACATAGAGTAACCATGAAAAATAGTTTTTTAACTCTTCAATCGTGATAATTAGAGACACAATGGAAAGACAATGGGTGCGCGAACGCCGGCGTTCGCTTGGGGTTTAATGAATTAAATATGAAATAGAATACTCACAAAAAAAAAAAACAATAGAATTACAATAATATTCATTCCGAAGAGACTCGATACTAAGATTTTGTATTATATGAAACAAAGATGACATTAAAACATCTATAATTAATATAAAAACAGAAAAACCTGATATGTACCTTGTTTAAATCGACCTCCACGGTTGGACACAGATTAAACACTTAAACACTTCTGGCAAAAATCCTTTCACTTTTAATATTTTTTGTATATTTTTGTTCTTTTTTCAAAAACTTATTATGTTAATAATTATTATATTTAAAATATTATTTATTTAATATTCAACAGTCTGTCCGTCATCACAGCGTGGACACTACTATATCATTGTGCTTTTGTGTATGTATTCATACATTCACAACATACGTGAATGTATGTATGTATGTGTGTATATAGTAATGGCTGAATCAGGTTTGAGTGTGCAACTCGACAGGTTACTTATAGGTCGCTCCAGTGGTTTTGTAGTGATGTCAGAATTTTAAAAAGGAAAATGCAGAATTTTGAGTTTTTAAAATCATTATTGTAGCGAGATTTATGAGATCCAGTATAAGGCTTAGAGGTCTAAAAGGCTTTGTGGGATTGTTCGAAAGTATGAGAAAGACAGAGCAGTGGGAGATTGTTAGAAGAAAAAAGATTCTTAGGTTGGGAAGAACATCATCATCATCTTCCTGCCCTTATCCCGTTTTATTTGGGGTCGGCGCAACACGTTTTTTTCTTCCATTCTGTCCTGTCGCTCGTCACGCTATCACTAACTCCTTTTTCATTGGTTGGGAAGAACATACTTATTGAAAATGTGATATTAGATAAGAAGAAAGGGTAGGAGAGTATTATATAATTTAGGAAAGAAAAAGTCCTCGCTGATGTGCTTCGCCCACGTCTAAATTAGTCCACGCTACGCCTCTGACTCCACACCTCATACAGTCGTATCTTTAAAAGCACATTCTGCCCCTGATAGTTAAAAAGATGTATCTAACAAATACGAAAACGGATAAAAAAAAATGTTTTAATGAATGAAACCGGGCCTTTTTTTCTTGGGTTAAAACCGCACTGGAGAAAGTTAGCAAAATATAAAAAATGCAGGCAGATGCGCTATTATGTCTTGATTCCGGCAATATATATAATTCAATTCTAGAGAAAATGTTAGATGCGTCTTTTTTACTAACGGGGGCAGCATTGATATCCGCAGGCGAGAACAGGCGAAGTAGCCAGGCGACTTGACACCGATGTGAACCCTTCCTATCCTACCGTTATCGGTAATCCCTATTTTTTTTGCATTTTGCGTTTCGTTACACACGAAAACACATGGCCTCGGTCTTGTGGAGAGTCAATTGAGTCCTAATTGCTGAATCCTATCTACGATTGCCGCAGCACAGCGTATCGCTAACTCGACCACCGTCTGGTTCGATGCCCTATCCGCTACGACCACCATGGCAGTCAGCGTAGCTATTCCACTTTAAGTGGACCGAGAGAGAATGTAAGACTTGCTGACTAAAACCCGTGCGTATTTCTTAAGTTGCTATTTGCTTTCATGGCTACGATGATTCTTACCAAAGCTATGAGAGCTGTAGTGTCCGAGTGGTAACGGCCCTGACGAGCTCGCATTATTTTGTGCAATTTATTTCATCACCTCTGCTCTCGAAATGGTGAAGGAAAATATTGTGAGACTCCCAGCGGCTTCGCCCACGTGATAGTAGAAATTGTCCCAAGGGAACATACTTTCGGGATAAAAAGTATCCTATATCCTATTCCAGGACATGGTCTATCTGTGTACCAAGTTTCATCAAAATCGGTTTTGCCATTTAGGCGTGAAGAAGTATCAAACAAACAAACAAACTCACTTTCGCTTTTATAATATTAGTAAGGATAACCGGCAAGTCCTAGAACCGAAGACATGTGACATCCACCAACACACACTGGGCCTGCGTGGTGATTTACGGCCCATTCCTTCTCCTAGAGAGGTCTGAGTCAGCAGTGACAACATTATAAGTCAGATTATGCTATGCTTAAGCTAATATGATCATTGATGTCACAGTCAAATGGTCTATAAATTCATCTTGGATCATCGGAAGGTGCCGTTATGTTTTCCTATTAGTAATTATATATTTCTGTAGTTGATTTTCCTGTAGCTATCATAAAGTGCACATGTTACGTCAGTAATGTAATTCTTACGTACTTTGATTGCAGTAGTTGTGATGTAGGTAATGATAATTTACATTAAATCCTAATCGATAGTGTTGCGAAGGAATTTTTGACGCTATATTAAGATGAAGTTACAAAATAGTCGACTCCGGTTTGGTTACCAAAGAAGAAAAGAAAAATATAGTAAAGAGTTTTTAAGTGTATAATATAAAGTGCACAATAAATATCATTTATCATCAATTATGGACTGGTGGACAGTTTCTACGTTTCAAGGATGTTCAATACCCCTAGCCAAGTTGCTAAACTGCAATAGATAAAGCTAGTAGAAAGCATCAAATGTACGGGAACGACGTCGTCTCAACGCTCAGTCACGTGGTCAGAACAAAAGAATTGGCGGCAAGGTTCGACGCAAGCGAAACGGTTGTAACTTGGCTAGGGGGGCAGAATAGACACATGAAGAGATGCGAAATCGATCCCGCGGCTTGGGAGAGACAAGCTCAAAATCGGCCTGAGTGGAGACTTCATGTGCAAAGGCACGTATAGGCCTTTGAGAATGAAAGGAGGTTGGAATTAGATCAACAACGCCTCCCGGTCACCACTTCTCCTTTTTCGTTCAAGCGATATCTCTTTAGAATGCGCTCCCTCTGAATATCAGGATGGCGACTAGCTGAAATAATCGCATTGAATTTGTTAGTTTTTTTTTTTCATTACAGCTTTGCTAATTTATATGTATGTTTCTAAGTATGTATTTACTATTATATTTGTTTCTCTTTTTATTATGTTGCACCTGCCATGTTATGTTTCTGCACCACCCTAAGGTCGACTGGCAGATAATGCCTAAGGCATTAAGTCCGCCTTTGTACAATTTTTGTGTATAAAGCTTTAAATAAATAAATAATAGAAACGCGACGACCTCAAAGCTAGACCACCAACAGCAGTAGTGCATCACACCGTTAATGGTGTTCTGACATGTCAGCTCTGTGCTCGGAGTTTTTCGCCCAAGGTTGGATATGCAAGTCACATAACATCAGCAGATCTGAGCTCACAACCACCATGAGGAGCCAAGGAATCCGGTCGCTGAGCCCAAATCGGCTAGATGGCATTATCATCATCATTATTATGTACTTCATCATTATTATTATTATGTATGTTTTTAGGTGGAAAATCATCCAAGGACATTTCTCGCTCTTGGGCGGAGTGGGAGGGCGTGTCAGAGTTTTACAGACTAAAACCTACTCCTTTACTTATGTTCCTTCGTTGCCTTGCATTTAGAAGCGAACCCATGACCCCAGATCGTTCGACCAAGACGCCTTCATCCGGTGCGATGATATATAAATGAATAATCCATTTTAAATACTTACACGTAAACCGTCTCTTATCTCACCGCTTTTAGGCATGCAATGAACGGTTTTATGCACTAGTGCTGAAAAGTGCGCGTGCTCTCTCTCACCACAATGTTATTACATGCATCGTATCAAGCTGGGCGCGCGTCGACTTCCACGAGTCAACCTCCGTTTATTCATTTCTTCGTGTATTGAAAAAGGTCGTTTGATACACGTGCAAATTTGTTACTACTTTTACTTGGCTTCATAACACACTCGCCTACGGCTCGTGCAGATTCCGCCTCGGTCGCAATGACAAACTTTCTGCACTTGTATAAAAATGGCTTTTTTAATTTTTTTTTATTACGGTGGGAAAAATCATTCAATTACAACCCCCGCTCTTGAGCGGAGCGGGAGATAGTCTCAGATTCTTACTGACTAAAAACCCATCCCGTTCCTTCTAGCCTTCATACCGGGGCTCGAGCTCCCTTTCGGACTACCCTGGCCCCAGTAGGCATCGACCCAGCTGGGCCCCTGCTGTTGCTGACAAATCCTTGAGGCGCGCGGTAACAGTGCGCGCCGTCGACGTCTTGGCTTGGTCCGGACAGTTACCGGAGGATCCTCCCGAAGGTGCCATGTCAGGTGAGGACCTACGTCATGCGAAAGATAAGGACGCCGTGAAGCCTTTCCAGCAACGCCTCAAAGAAGGGACTTACCGACATAATAATTGTGGCGTGAATATTGCACATGTCTCCTACTAACACTATAAACACTGTCATCATAATTGACCTTGAGACTTTTCGTCTCAAGGTCAATTATGATGACCTTGTGATTGACCTTGAGAGTTTTTGTCTCGGTGTTTACGAGGTAGACTAGTTCAATCTCTGACCCTGACTGATAACTTGACACTACACAAAAACAGAACTTGTTTTTTATCTCATAAGTGTTCTCATAATATTATTACACTTAGTTACGAGTATGTTAGTATAATTATGTACGTGAGTATTGTGAAAAAAAAATTAGTATCGGACAATCCGCTTTTTTTTTACAGCAAACAGATTCTTTTTTTTAATTAGTTAGAGTATTTTTTTATCGATTGATCATTGTGGCGACACTTGGGGGAGGCCTATGTCTAACAGTGGACGTCTGTCGGCTGAAATGATGATGATGATTTTTTTTCCATCCAATGTCTTCTCCGCTCTATGGTGGAGCGAGAGGACGTTTTAAATTTTTACTGACTAAAACCCATATATTATGTGTTCTTCAGTTGCCCTTTGCTGTCTAGGCCTACGGGTTTTCTTTTTAGAAATTCCCCGTGGTTCTAGCGGGCATTGGCCCTGCTGGACCTCGACGGTTTCCTGACATCTCTTTAGGTGCTCGTGGAACACTACGCGCGATCGATGACTCGTTTCCTCATCGGATGGCCGGACGGCGAGTTACCCATTGCTCGCTGTCCGATTGTGTAGAAGGCGTAGTTTCATTTCGGTACGAGTACGTTGCCATATTTCTGAGATGGGAAGGTGCCAAGTTGGGTCTATATTTCTGAGCATCATGAAAGAGAGTCATGGCTATGGTTGCGGGTTAACACTTTTCTTGCAAAATAAACATAAAACACATTTTTTTTTTGTCGACGGGGAAAATCATCTTTGACAAAACCCGCTTTTGGGTGGAGCGGGAGATAGTGTCAGACTCTTACTGACTAAAAACCCCGCGCCGTTCCTTCTAGCCTTCATACCGGGGCACAAGCTCCTTTTCGGTCAATCCTGTCCCCAGTAGGTTTCGACCCAGCTGGGCACCTCCTGCTGCTGACAACTCCTTGAGGCGCGCGGGAACAGTGCGCGCCGTCGACGTCTTGGACTCGGTCCATTACCGGACGATCGGACAGCGAGCTACCCATGGCTCGCCGTCCGCGACATAAAACACATCCTTACTTAATATTTTTTGTTTGTTATGTCTTCACGGTTAAATGGCAAAACCGATTTTGATGAATTTTGGTACAGAGATAGTTGGGACCTTGAGGACGGACATAAGCAAATTTAAAAAAATAAAAAAGTGAGAAAAGGGGGAGAAAGAGGGAAGAAAAGGGGAGAGGAATTAAAGTATATTAATGAACGCGGGCTAAGCCGCGGGTAAAAGCTAGTATGCCATACTATATGTGACACCACAGTTCATCTTTTAAAAGTTTTCAGAGGTGATATGTATTTTTTTGTTCTAACCGCCATAAGTATGGTTTAAGACATTGTTGCGTATCGATATAGCAATCAGCCTTTTAATGTTCCCACTGCTGACTCTCAGGTATTCTCTCTAGGAGAAGGAATGGGCCGTAATCCACCACATGGGCCCAGTGCGGGTTGGTGAATGTCACATGTCTTCGAATTTTTGGTTCTAGGACATGCCGGTGTCCTCACCATGTTTTCCTTCACCGTTTTGAGAGCTTTAATTTAGCTAGAATTTATTTCTTCACCACTAGAAATAAATTACACAAAGTAATGCGCCCGGCAAGTAACTTAAGTGGCAATGGGCAGGGCACATTGCTCGCAGAACAGACGGCCGAAAAGTTCTGGAGTGGCGACCTCGTACTGGAAGACACAGCGTTGGAAGGCCTCCTACAAGGTGGACCGATGACCTGGTGAAGTTTGCGGGAATCCGATGGATGCGAGACGTACAGGATCGATCATTGTGGCGACACTTTGGGAGGCCTATGTCCAACAGTGGACGTCTGTCGGCTGAAATGATGATGATGAATGCGCTGGCTGGGTTCGAACCCGCGACTCTACCACACTCGGCTACCACTGCTGGTATCGTTATACGTAAAACAAATTAAAATTCATATTTTTAATTAAATAATCTTGCAATAAAAATACCAGCGTAATAGACTCGACAGAACATGTTATATTATTACCTGTCTTGGTCATGACCGGCGCGCAACGCCATTGGTGCATCGTGCATCGTTGCACCATCGAACCGTAATCATCTATGATGCCGTGATGCGCCCGCGCAACTAGTTGCTCTTCTCTTCCTTTTGTGGCTACTGACAACCGCTTGCTAATGGAGCCAGTTTGATGTTTAAAGCGTATTTATTATGTAGCAGTATGAGCGTTTTTCGCTGTTTAAATGTTACCTTGAGGTGTGGTTGAGTGTACTGGATTTGTTTGTTTGCTGACAACATTATTATTAGATTTATTTATAATATAAACTTATACGTTATATGTACGTTAAACGTTCCTAATAATACTTCTTTTTATCCAACTAGGCGACGTAAGGGAGGGTTATGTGGTTAACAGTGTAGGTATGTGTCGCAGGTTTTTCACAAAATTAGGTTTTTGATGAAAAACCGGTAGATGACAAATTTTAAACTCTATTTCGTCATAAACCTGTAAAAGTTCAGATTTTTGATCGTAAACCTGAACTAGTTTAGGTTTATGATCAATCTGCTACTGCCTTTAACGAACCTGTATCGACAAAAAAAAAAAGTATCGACCAATTAACTGAGTTTGCGTGAAATTGCTTCAAAGATGTCTTTATTTGGAGGTCAAGGTTTTAAGAAATGCTCGTGCGAAAAATCTAAGTACGCTGCAAGACTAATCGGTGTGCATGCAAAAAAAAAATGTTTTATGCAACTCTAGACGTCACAAGTCTACAAACTGTCATAATAAATAATTTATAATAAGAGATTAATAAAAAAGCAAGTACGTGGTAAACTTTTCTTTATTACATTTTTTTTTTAAATTTGACTCTGTTTAGTCGTATTTAATAGTAACTAAAAATCAGGTAAAATTTAAACATTTTCATAATTAGATTGAAGAACGAGAATATTGATTGGATGATGGGAGTAAAATTTTGATAAATAAAAAATTGTTTCCTTTCTACTAAGTTACAAATGATTGTTTTATTTGTTTCATTTAAATTGATTTTGTCATAAAACAAAGCAATTTTGCCCAGAACTTCATCATAAACTTAAACTAGTTCAGGTTTTTGATAAAAAATCTGGACTGTAACAGGTTTATGATGAAATTGAGTTTAAAATTTGTCATCTTCCGGTTTTTCATCAAAAACCTAGGTTTTTGATCAAAAACCTAAGTGAAAAACCGGCGACATATGTATACGTCCAGGCGACGGTCTATATTTGTTTGTTCTTTTATATTTATTTATTTATTTATTTATTTATTTGCATAGGCACACCAACGACTTATTTACAATATAGTTTAAACAATTTATTACGAAAATATGAGATGATCCTGTGTAAAAAAGTCACTTACAGGTATGCACAACATTTACAATAGGTCTCAATTATTAAATAGATTAAAAACGACAAATTATAACAATTAATATTTAAAATAGATTAAAAACAAATGTCCTAAATTAAAATAAATTAAATTAAAATTAAAATCACATTATTGTCAAATTACAATTATAACTTACATTATTATGTCAATCACTTTATTATTAAATTAAATTACATTAAAGAAAAAATTAATATTATTCAATCAGTATTAAATCAAATGAAAATATCGTTAAATTACATATCGTTCTAGAAACCAAAAGCGTTGCTTTCTTTCTTACTTTCATGGAAAGTTATTTTAATAAAATCTATACCTATTATAAATCTGTGTATCTCATCACGTAAAATGTACGAAATCAATGTAGATAAATTTTACACACTAAAATTGTGTGTAACTTTTTTTTTACGGTGGGCAAAAATCATCCAATGACACCTTGAGTAGAGCGGGGGATTAGCAATTGTGATTTAGCAATTTTTTGAAAATTTATTAAGTAGCGAATAAATCTTCAAAAAACAACACAAAACAACATAAAATATTAAATATTGTTTTATATAACTAAATACGAATGCAGACACGTTGAGTAATATTGTACTTGTCCAAACCAGTATCGAACCATTTAATACATTTTCCTGTAGTTTTTACGTACCAACGATACTGTGGAAACCCGGTTTATATTATATCTGTTTTAATCTTCAATATCATATTAATTAATGCCAAGTTTAATTTATTGTTTTAACATTTTTGTTCGTAAATAAACAAGATACATCGAAACTTGTTACGAATGACTCATTTGAATATGTTAATTTTAAATGCTCAAGAACGGGCGTATAGGTACCGGCACAAATCTTGAGCGCTGACCTTCACTTGCGCAGAAATCAAATATCGGGCCTATTTAGTAGTATGGAGTGAGACGCGGGGGCGGGGAGCGTTAGTGTTTGGCTCGCCGCGTTATCGCGTCATAGACGTCTGCATGTGTCTAACAATGACGATGATCGGCTCGCCTATGTATGGAATGCGCAAAGCGATCCCCACTCTGACGCGAGCGCTCAAAATTCGTGCCGCTACCTATAACTGCCAGTGGCTTATTTCAGTTTCTATTTTTGAATTTTGGGAAAAGCAAGCGTATTGGGAACACATTTATTGTGCGTATAGCCCAGGAGTGGAATTCCCTGACGGAGTCTTTGTTTCCTGATAGCTACAACTTAGGGGTATTTCAGTCAAGAGTGAATAAGTGAAGTACTTCTAGGCAAGCGTGCTCCATCGTCTTACTCATCACTTACTAGCAGGTAAGAGGGTAGTACAACGCGACAAAACGCGAAAAAAAAAAACACTTTTTCGTATTATTCATTTACAATATTCTCACATAGTAGAGACATATGTAACCAGCCTCCCTAGCCAAGTTACAACCATTTCGCTTGCCGTTGACCTTGCCGCCAATTCTTTTGTTCTGACCACGTGACTGAGCGTTGAGACGACGTCGTTCCCATACATTTGAAGCTTTCTACTAGCGTTAACTATTGCAGATTAGCAACTTGGCTAGGGGTACAGGGGTTTGTTGAACACGCCACAATTATGGCGGCAAGTCCCCTCTTTGAGGCGTGGCTGGAAAGACCTCACGGCGTTCTCTCGTTCCGGATGACGCAGGTTCTTACCGTACATGGTAAGTTCGGGAAGCTCCTGCATTGGATTCGCCACTATGCGGAAAGCGCGGCGGACATTTGGAGGGTAATAGTGGTTATAGTATTACAAAGTGTGCTAGCCGTCTGTTTAATGGAATTATTGTCATGGGATGTACTCTGTATAAATGGTTCTCATGTACAACTATAAAGTGGAAAAAAAATAATAGGATCTACAACTTATATTGTATATGTTTCTTCGATTTTTACACCGACTTTTAAATATACTTATATTTAAAAGTCGGTGTAAAAAACGAAGAAACAAAATGATAAACATCGGCTTCTGAAACGATTTTTTTATAGTGTTTTTTATTTGCAATTTGGTTGTATGTTTTCGTAAAAAAATAACCCTTAGAAGTCGGGTAAAAAGAAATGATTTTCTGGGCTACCCACAGATTAAGTCTGAGGGGCTACCACCACGGTAATAATATCATACAGTATTCCAACTTCATACAAACGGACGAAACGCGAGCTATACCTACGCGCCTCGATTGTAGCATGGGCTCGGCATGTAGACAGTCGCGGCCGTCGCTCGCAACTGTCCCGCAGTGACGAGCGGACACGACGGTTTTTTTTAACAATAATCGCGCGATTATTGTTAGTTTGTATAATTCAAAGTAAAGACGTGGTATTTTATTATTAATAATAGTGGTTTATTTTACTATGTATAAGTGTATGAATAATACTAGAAAAAGCATTTTATTTAAATCTACCAATCAAAAAACAACACGCGTTTTTATTGAACACTTCCTATTCAATCCACAAAGTATTTTGTTAATATAAAAAAGTAAGTATATTTACAATCACAAAAATAAATGAAAACACAAAGTAGGCAAATGTAATTAGAATGCTGGAGGCGGGCAGCCCTATCGCATGTTTACGTACCGCGCGGCTGTAGGCAATTATTTCAAAGATACGGCCGAGTTACAATACTGTATGATACTATTACCGTGCTACCACTGACTGTCGTTGCTACGGCGCGACGTAGCAGACAAGATGACGTCAAACGCTGTAGCGTTCGTAGCAAATGACCAAATCGTGACCAAACCGCTATAATAAAAAATTGACAATACTATAAATAATTTAAAATAAAAAGATGTAACATTATATCTGTCGCAGGGAAATGCGGATATCAGGGATTTCGCGAAATCCCTAGGGATATCACGAAATCCCGGTAGATGACGAATATTCTTGTTTATTACGTCTTCTTACTAAAAGTATCTGGTGATATGAGAAAACACCAATTTATCGTCGTATATTCAACTGAATCTAGGAAAATGTTAGAAAAGCGGATATTGTCGAATAAAAACGTGAGCCATGCATTTCGCGAAATCTCTGATAATCTCATTTCCCTGCGACATATCGATAAAATAGAAAAAAATACCCATGCGAGGTCGAGATAAAAGGCTCCTATGTCAGCATATAATGCTGCGATATTGCAACAAACAATAAAATATCGCCGCGCTGGTATTTAAACAATTATTACTATTTTATATTTTTCGTTTTAAACTTTTTGTAGACGTACGTTTGACGTTATAACTTTACATTGAGATATTTCGCTAATAAACCAACAAACTGTATTATTTCTGTCTTTCATGACCATCCATAAAACGAAACAACCGTACATGTAGTTTCCCAGCAAACAGGTTTAATCAGCACGATGAATGGCGTCCATGTAGTCTTCGGGGAGTTATGGCTGGTTACATTTTACATCGCCGTGTGGCTACTGGCTACAATCATTGGAAAATACCGTCCTGCAACGTGAGTAATATTGTAAACTAGCTTCTGTCAACGGCTTCGCTCCTGTGGAAGCAGAAAATTGTCCCAAAAGAACATACCCAGGGTTTTATTCATCTAAACACATCGCCCGCTAGTGTCAGAATTTAACTGACTAAAAACCCACTCCTGTTCCTTCGTTACCTTTCGTACCGGGGCTGAGCTATTTTTCGACGTAAACCTGGCCCCGGTAGGCTTCGACCCAGCTGGGCCCCTGCTGTTGCTGACAGCTCGTTGAGGCGCGCGGGAACAGTGCGCGCCGTCGACGAATTGGGCTCGGTCCGGACAGTTACCGCATGGTCGGACAGCGAGCTACCCATTGCTTGCCGTCCGCAAGCCCGCGCCTGCAACCCAATGTATAGGAACATTGGATTGCTAATCCAAAGTACCTATTTGAATTTCGTCGCTGCGGCCAGCGCTACGCTCAAGGCTGTTTTCACGGTCCATATTGTGTGGGAACCGTGTCGCGACCGTTCGTGAGAATCCGATGTATGCGAGATGCATAGTATCGGTCGCTGTGGCAACACTTGGGGGAGGCCTATGTCCAACAGTGAA
This sequence comes from Mythimna lalbum, assembly GCA_949319445.1. Lineage (NCBI taxonomy): Eukaryota > Metazoa > Arthropoda > Insecta > Lepidoptera > Noctuidae > Mythimna > Mythimna lalbum. The sequence goes on along the minus strand of OX439362.1, from coordinate 18,580,000 downwards.
CGTTTTTCGGGTGATGATGATGAAAAATTCTGCTTGAACAAGTCTTTTCAAAAGACTAGAGCAATTCTGTGTTCAATGTGCTGGCCGCTTTCAGTTTCATACATAAAATTCGCCATCAGCAACAATTGGGAGGTTTGCCAAAATAAAACAGTTTTGTCGGCAAATTGTCCCCTCTTACGACTCAACTCGCGTGCCATTGTCTAAAAGTATGACTACCCATTATGCAAAATGGATGGAAATCTAAATACATTAAGTAACCGTAGGCTCGGGCTTGCGGACGGCGAGCTGTAGGTAGCTCTCCGTCCGACCGTCTGGTAACCGTCCGGACCGAGCCCAAGTCGTCGACGGCGCGTATTGTTCCACGCGCGCTTCAAGGAGAAGTCACCATATATAGGGGCCCAGCTGGGTCGAAGCCTACTGGGGTTAAGGGTTTGGTTTTGAAAGGAAAACTCGGCCTTGGTATAAAAGGCAACGAAGGAACAGGAGTTGGTTTTTAGAGAAAGAGCGTGAGATGATTTTCCCGTCCAAAAATTGGGAGGTTTGCAAAAATAAAACAGTTTTATCGACAAAACTGCTCTCAAAACGGTGAAGAAAAACATCGTGAGGAAACCGTTATGTCCTAGAACCAAAAATTCGAAAACATGTGACATTCACCAACCCGTACTGGGCCCGCGTGGTGGATTACGACGCATTCCCACTCCTAGAGAGGAGGCTTGAGTCCCAGCAGTGGGAACATTAAAAAGGCTGATGATGATGATGTCAGCAAAATGTCCTCTGTTATGACTCAATGGAATTCGCGTGCCATTGTCTAAAAGTATGACTCCTTCCTTCCTTCTTCCTGCCCTTATCCCATATTACTTGGGGTCGGCGCAATTTTTTCCCATTCTGTCCTGTCACCCGTCAAACTATCACTAACTCCCTTTCCTTTCATATCACTCCTAACACAATCCATCCATTTTTTCTTCGGCCTTCCTCTCCCTCTCCATCCATCTGCACGTAAACTCAGAACTCTTTTAGTACTATGCGCTTCATCCCTCCTCTTCACATGACCATACCAAGACAACCGATTACCTTTCAACTTTTCAGTCACTGGCGCCACTTTCAAACTTCTCCTAATGTACTCATTTCTCACTTTATCCATTCTCGTCACACCACACATCCATCTCAACATTCTTATCTCCTCTACATGCACTCTTTTTTCATCCGTCTTTTTCACAGTCCAACATTCTTTCATTCTCATCTAAAAGTATGACTACCATTATGCAAAATGGATGGAAGTCTAAATACATTAAGTAATTACAGAAGGAATTAGTTGGACATCTTCAATTCAGCGTTCGTTCTTACCAAACTGCTTTATTATGCTTTACTGATTTTTTAGGGTTCCGTGGTTTCAAGCTTCTCGAACTGTCTTATCAAATTTAACAACTAAGCAGCAAGCAGCTAAGGAGTGGAATTCCTTGCCGGAGTATGTGTTTCCTGATAGTTACAACCTGGAAATCTTTAAGTCGAGAGTGAATAAGTTTCTTCTAGGTAAGCGCGTTCCATCGTCGACCACATCGTCGCTTTAGGCTAGCGGTTGACAAGCAATGGATAGATCACCTTCCGGCATTCAAGTAAGGATCGAGTCCGAGTTGTCAATAACGTCTGTGTTCCACGCACACATCTAAAAGATGCCAGTACATATCAACCGTAGTAGCCCAGTCCGTTAGGACTACTAGGAACTTCTGAAAGGGAAACCGTGATCCTGGAACGCAAAAGGCAACTCAAGAAGGATCTCTTGCTCCACCCTAGAGTGAAAGAAGTCATGATACGAGTAGCTCTCCTAAAAAAAAACAGTTGTAACAATAAATTTCCCACAATAAACATTCTCATTTAAATGTAAAGAACCCACCTTTTATAAACCCGTTTAGCACTTACCCGAATTCTCACAAAAAAGCCTATCAAAGTATTAAAAAAAAACGAAGAAAAAAATCCCTGAAACCGCGTTTTAACTAAAGAATTAAAACACAATGAATGCCTGGCGCGGTGGCACTTACGAAATGAAAAAGATTGTATATCATTACGTTATACGGCCAGTGGCGGATCAAGCCAGAGCGGGGGCCCCAGCAAATTTGAGCAAGGGGCCGCTTGCATTAATAATAATAAATGTGTGGTTAGCTTATTTTATTAAGACAGATAAAATGAAATATTTAGTAGAAAAATATTTAGCAAAGACGTTTCTTTATTCCCTCTCCTGGGGAAGAGGCCTGAGTCCCAGTTGAGTTCCCAGATTATGCTTTATAATAATTATAAAGTAGCACAAAATTGGTGTCTTGAAATAGTGCGACGGGGTCGCGGTAGACTACGAAGGATGGCGTGACGAACTAGACAGATTCCATCAGAAGTGGCAAGAGAAAACCCGAGCGCGTGAAAAATGGAAGGAGTGGAGGGAAGCCTTTATCCAGGTGTGAGATAGAACTGACTAACAAAAAAAAATCTTTCACCCTTGACTAGTTTTTTTTTATTGTGTTCAAGTGCCCGATCCCCGAACGCTCTGGGCCCCCGATAGCTTGGGGTCCGTAGTATATGCTGCTCATGCTACATGGCTAATCCGCCACTGTATACAGGGGGATACAATTGAAAGCAAAATTGGAGTAAGTTGAAAGAATGTGCCATTGGATAAGGTTCGTTTATTTTCTTCATAAATTAGGTTTTCTTAGGCTAGATTTAAATACAAAAACATCGCTCGCTCTGAGTGCTTTAAGGAACAATAACAAAAAGTGCCAGTCGTGACTAGCACACGACCCGACGGGTTCTGTACTACCTCAAAAGTTCAGTTGAAAATCAGCGTCTGGCTTCAGCTACATAATTGTCTGGCATTATGCGGAACTGGATCTAGGTACGAGTATTTGACGTAGCCGTGAGACACATTGTTGTTATTGTTTTTTTTTATGTTTAAAGTTAAAAGCGAGTTATTCGCCAAATAATCATTTTTCTTTCTTTCTTTTCTTTATTAGTACTTAAAATATTTTAATCAATCGATTTTGGTTTTTTATCTGGGAACTTTACTATTTGTAAATGAATTTTAAATTAATTATATGTTTATGAGACAATAACAGTTTATGAGACACAGCCCACTGGCAGATGGACGGACTGACAGACGAACGAACAGTGGAGGTTAAGTAGTAGTACCTTATCCAAAAAAACACAACTACTGACCTACAAGTCATCATCATCATCTTCCTGCCCTTGTCCCGTCTTATTTTGGGGTCGGCGCAATACTTTTTTTCTTCCATTCTGTCCTGTCACTCGTTAGCTATCACTAACTCCCTTTTCTTTCATAGCACTTCTCACACAATCCATCCATCTTTTCTTTGGCCTCCCTCTCCCCCTCCATCCATCCACATGTAATGTAACTACTGACCTACAAGTAATAGAATAAAATTCCTGTCTGCAAAAAACGATTATATTAGTAGAAGAACATCATAAATGTTCTTCCTGAAAATATATACTTACTTGGATAGTAAAAAAGTCTTTGAAACTTCTAACATCATAGCAGTTACTGTTGGCATACTTCGGGTACGGAACTCTAAAGATGCTGGCGGATCTTTAGTACTAAGTTTACTCCCTTTACTCGATCTGAATTCCACTTGTCAGACAACAGCTCATATAAATCTATAGTTATTTAAAAGAAGTAAGCTACTTAAAAGCTAAGCTAGCTAAAAGACTAGCTTCTTCTGTCGGTTTTTCCTGCGTGTAACCAAAAATTAACCTAAGGGAACATACTCCCGGAATACAACGTTTAACGTTAAATGAGCAAAATCTTAAATTAGTTTGATCAGAACAACGAGCAGAATCAATTAAACCACTTTTTAATATAGGTTACATTTTTCAAAAAAATCTTCTTTATAAACGTCGAACTGTCTTTTTATGAATAGGTCAAGCCATCACGTGCGCAAACCTGCCCAAATAGGTAAACAGACACAAATAGTTATAATCCAATCAAATTTTCTCATACACGGAATAATAAAAGTTCTTTTTTCAATTCAGATATGAATTTTAAACAAACTAAAACTTTAATTATTTTTTTATGTTTTTTTTCTCACATAATTAGGTCATATGAAAATTAAAAGTCATTTGGGGTGTCTGAGGTTTTGCGCATTTAACGTTACACTTTGTATAGGGTGACTGGTAGATAGATAGATAAATTCTTTATTGTACACCGAAAATAAAATAAAAACATAAGGAACTTAAAATTATTTAGTTAATTATTAGATAATTAGTTTGTGAAAGTTGTCTGTAATCGTGAGTACAATCACGTGTATAATTATCGGTCACTAATTACTAGTCAGTAGTCACCCTATATAATTATCCCTATGTATACCACGAAGGTATGTACTAATTTAGAACACGATCTACCTGCCGGTGTGGCAAAGGTCATCCAAATTAATTCATGAATCCCCAAGCGACCACCGGTGGCCGCGCATCTATTGTCTTACTATTGTGTCTCTAATTGACGGTATCTGAAGGGTTAATTTAGCTGTACCTTAAACTTTCGGTTTTATAATACTAGGTCGTTTATATTTATTTTTTTATTTAATTTTTAACTAATTTATATAAGAATAGAATAGAATAGCATTTATTCGACGCAAGCAACACAATATACCACAACATAAAATAATAATATTAAAAAAAAAAGGTACAGAAATACAGTACAGTTGCATTGAATGTGCCCGAAACCGAAAGGTCACCCTTTAACTACAAGGTAACTCAGCAATTGCTGGGCGTCAAACACCCAGCGCTGATTTTCAGCGGGCACCCCGCAGTGACGCACGATAATACTTACGAAATTTATACGTGTCATTTATTTTACACTAAACGTAAGTACTGTAAAAAAAACTTTTTACAAAAAAAAAAATAAACCGACTTCAAAAAGTACAAAATAACTTTAATTTCGGAAGTCGGTGTTTCTATAATAGATACCTAATCTGGTCTCTTCGTTATTTAACACTGACTTCCGAAATTAAAGTTATTTTGTACTTTTTGAAGTCGGTTTATTTTTTTTTGTAAAAAGTTTGTTATTTTTCACTTTTTAGTTATGGTAGCACCACTAAAAAGTACCTACCCTTCAGCTAAACATAAATTACCTTATAGCCAGAGTGCATCTCATAACGATTCTTATAATCCCAAATACGGTTATATTACATGAATTTACCCCCTCCCCCTTTTCTTTCAGTCAGTCATCGACTACACGTATAAACAAAGCAATTTTACTTGTTACGACAATTCTGCTATGATTCTATGAGGAGTTCTGTTCCATATCTTCGAAGTTCATGATCAGATCATAACAATATTTCTATGGGACCAACTTGGAAGCATAACCTTTCAATCAATAAAATAATTTTCAAAATCGGTCCACAATTGACCGAAATATCGGTGAACATACATACAAAAAAGAAAAAACAAATAACATACATTCAGCCGAACATAGAACCTCCTCCTTTTCGAAGTCGGTTAAAAATAATATTTTAGCCCCCTCTATTACTGTTATAGATTAGACTAGACCTACATGATATAGAGTAAAATACTCTATTTTAGAGTACAGTTGGTAACCTTACTCGTAGGCGCAGATTTATCGCTAAATCGTAATTGAAAACTGTCATCTCTGAAATTTTCTTTACCATACCTTTTAAAGGTCAACCCTCCAACAATCTCTAAAGTTTTGATCACGGCCTTCACATTCTTCAGATACGCACCTTGTATAGGAGGGTTAAGTGGAGCGATAAATATCCGGATGTGGTTCCGTAGACATTTTAATGTATCCCTTTACACATTATACGCACATTTATTTAGATAATCCTGTAATTTTGAGATCGTAATTTCTGTACAGTATACCCTTTTTTGGGTGTAAATTTTAAGTTGTGTATTTAGGAGATATAGCGCAATATGTTTTATTTAATGGTCAATTTTATCAGTACATGTAACATAATAAAAGCACATCTTTAAAGTTTTTTTTTTAAATTGATATAAACTAGTGCTTGACTGCGATCCCACCTGATGGTAAGCAGTGATGCAATCTCTGATGGTGAAGCGCACTAGTTTATTAAGAGCTTATTCACTCTAGCCTTGAAGACGCCCAAATTATAATCTGAAGGGAAGACAAATTGTTCCAGTCCAAGTAGGATTTTTGAAAACAGTTTACCGCAAGATTATTATTTAGAGAGAGATTGCATAATAGAAGCGACAAGAAGTATATACTTAACCAAGATTTATGCAACTCATAATATGATTTAAAAGAGTGTCCATGGAGTTTCTTCCACGTTCTTCTCCATAGATATCTGCGCTTTGAAACGTGCAATTCACAACTTCTTTTTTTCTTTTCTTTTAAGTCACTTTTTAGGCTTTCGTAACTCAAAAGGAAAAAATCGCGTGAAAGTATCGAGTTGAAATTAAAACCATATACTGAGGTCCCTTGAAGCTGTAAAAAATCAAACTTCTGAGTTAATGCAAAAAGATACGGCTGTATATGTCGCAAAAAACGTGTATTTCGACACTCTCACGGGAATCAAAATTCATAGGGTACTTGCCCTAGAATCCTAAAATTGGGCATGAAGAACGGTCTCAAAGCTCAAGATTATAGGAAAAGATCTGAAAACTTTTTTGTAGTTACGTCACACAAAAAAAACTTTTTTTGAAATTCGGCAAAATCTTCGTAACTCAATTCGGGAATGGATCTGTTTTCATAGATAAGTTTTAACGGAATCTTCATTGCGAGAATTGGACGCACGACTTCCGGTATACTCGTAGCAGTCAGGGCCACTAACCACTAGACCAAAAGGTCAGGCATGCGGTAGAGATGTCGAGCCCAATCCCATTTAAGCTGGGCAGCTGTCTAAGCCGTTCTTATCATCATTACCATCATTTCAGCCGAAAGACGTCCACTGTTGGACATAGGCCTCCCCCAAGTGACGTTACAATGAACGGTTCTGTGCTTCTCGCATCCATCGGATTCCCGCAAGCCTCATCATCGGTCCACCTTGAGGAGGCTTTCAAACACGGCGTCTAAGGTACGTGGTCGTCACTCTAGAACCTTTCGGCCCTAACGGCCATCTGTTCTGCGAGCAATGTGCCCAGCCCACTGCCCCTTAAGTTTGCAAATACTTTGGGCTATGCCGGTAACTTTGGTTCTCCTGTGCACGATATCTTTATAATGAAATTAAAGTAAGCATAGCCGGAGTTGTGGTGGCCGAGTGGTAACGGCCCCAACTTGAGAGTTGTAGGTCGCGGGTTCAAACCTGGAAAGGCACATTACTTTGTGTAATTTATTTCATCACCAGTGCTCTCAAAACGGCGAAGAAAAACATCGTGAGGAAACCGGCATGTCCTAGAACCAAAAAATTTCGAAGACGTGTGACATTCGACAACCTGCACTGGGCCCGCGTGGTGGATTACGGCCCATTTCTCTACTAGAGAGGAGGCCTGAGTCCCGGCAGTGGGACTTTTTAAAGACTGATTATGCTTATGCAATAGAACATTCTTATGTTGGTCAGCAACAGGAAGGGTTCATCTGGTTCGAAGCCTCCTGGGGTTAGTGTAGGAGCTCTAGTCTGGGAGCTCGAGTTCCGGTATGAAGGCTAGAAGGAACGGGGTGGGTTTTTAGCCAGTAAGAGTCTGACACTATCTCCCGCTCCACCCAAGAGTAGGGGTTGTCATTGAATGATTTTTGCCCACCGAAAAAAAAGGGCTATGTCGGTAACCTTGATTTTTCTGCGGATATCATCATGAAACTAACTCTATTTATCATTATCTCGATATAGATTATCATAGCCATTCTAATAATGAAACTTATTGAAAGTTTAAATTGAATTGTTAGTGAAAGATCTCATTGAAAACAGATACCTATTCAATGAAAAACTACGACCTGCCTTCAGGTAGATAATCCCAATAAATGAGAAAATTGCAAAAAAGTTAGATTCGCGAACAAAACCATTTCACGTTAATTAGTTACAAAAAGGTATTTTCATCGGCAATTTCATTATGGTAGCAATACACTGGAGCTGTTTTACAATTATTTCAATTGGGTATCTAAAAAAAAAGAGTTAAAAACATTACATTTAAGTCATTTTTTCTGTTCAAAATTAAGTAAGTTTCTAAGCTTAGAAAGTAACTTATTTATACTAATTAATAAAACTAAATTAGCGTGAATTGTCAAGTACCTAACAAAACTTGGGCGATGCATCGCCGTGCCCTCGTGGGGGTGATCGGCAGTGGCGATCTCTCACGCCTTGGTACAGGCCATGGTCCGGAACGAGGAGGAGTAGGAGGTAAGGCGGAGGCCAATCATATCAGGCAACGGCGCTCACAGCGCTTCCAGCCGCACCGCCGGGATTCCGATCCCGATTTTCGGACAGCGCTGCAGGCGCAGGCTTGCGGACAGCGAGCAATGGGCAGCTCGCTGTCTAACCGCCCGGTAACTGTCCGGACCAAGCCCAAGTCGTCGACGGCGCGCATTGTTCCCACGCGCCTCAAAGAGCTGTCAGCAACAGCAAGGGGCCAAGGGAACAGGAGTGGGTTTTTAGTCAGTAAGAGTCTGATACTATCTCCCACTCCGCCCAAGAGCGGGGCTTGTCATTAGATGATTTTCCCACCATAAAAAAAAAAAACACCATTAGGTTACTTGCGTGCAAAAGAGATAGAGAGATGTTGAGTACATCTCACTATCTCTTTTGCACGCAAGTACGCCCTACGTCCCTACGTCCACAACCTTCCTTTTAATGCTGTTTAAAAACAACATTTTATTGTTATCTGTACACCAAATCTTAACGGCCATATCTTTATAAATATTATAGGTTTTGGTCACACATCAACCAGAGAGGGAGTAGTCAATTGTTAATTTACGCTAAAAGAAAAAAAAGGCATTCATAGATCTATTCTACTAAGAACTAAAAGAGAAAAACTTAGCTCAGTCTAGTAGAATTTCTAGTATTTGAACCAAAATTTTGAGATACATAGAATTTACTAACTATATTTGAAAAAAAAAATCATACCCAGCTGAATAAAAACAATACGAGCCCAGCTCCTAATTCAGTCCAACAACAAAAGCCCTGTAATCATCAGTCCAGTGCCCAGCGACCCTAAAGCAACGATATCGCGAAATCTCATTAGTGCGAATGCGAAAGACCACAAAAAATAATGAGTCAATTTACCAATATTCCCTTGCTGTCCAAATTAATCCTAAAGAACCTTAAAGACTTGGAAATAAGGTTCAATATCTTATAAAATTATGTTTTCGAGTTGATGGTTAAAGTTTGCTTTTCAATAAAAAGGTTTTAGTAACAGTAAAGTCTGTAAAGTATGCAAGTATGTTTTGAGCAGAGACAATGTGTTTTTTTTTTGACGAGTGTAGGTTTTTACTTTTTTATTAGTCTAGTGTCTATGCCTGATATCAGCAATTTTGATTCAAAGACCAGTATATGTTTAATGTCTTTGGTTTAGAGGAATTTTGTAACCGCTTAGAACCGTTAATATTTTTTCAATACACTTACTCAGAAACCTCTTCTTATACCACCGTTTTTAGATATCCGTCTCTCCTGCTACAATTTTATTATATTTATCGTATCAGGCTGGGTGCGCGTCGACTCGCACGAGCCGCCTGTCAACCCCTGTTTATTAATTTTTTCGTAAGTGTATTGAAAAAGTCGTTTGATACACCTGCAAAGTCACTGCAGCCCTCAGCTCAATAACACACTCGTCTACGGCTCGTGCGAATTCTGCCTCGGTTGCGATGACAAACTTTCTGCACTTGTATCAAAATCCCCCCTCTCCCTATTTTTTACTTCACCCTCTAAGATCCATGGGTTGACTTTCAAAAGGGAAACCCGTGGTTCGGGAACGCAAGGAGCAAAGAAGAAAGCACTAGTAGTATATTTTTCTAATATTTCTAGAAATAAATTTGTGCCATTGAGTTTATAATTAGTTTCATTGTTTGTATAATTAAATCTTAATTATTTTACTTCAATCTAAAGTCTTTTATTGGGATAACGCGTTTTCTCTTAGATTTATTTCCAATATTGAAAAAATAAAACATGTTTATTTAGCACACAATGAAAAATTAAACGGAAATATAAACAATAGTACGTACTTTATAATTTAACACAAAATTGGTCCAGTAGTTTTTGAGTTTTTTTCATCTACACTAATATTATAAAGAGGTAAAGTTTGTGTTTTTTTTGGTTGTAGGAGGTAATCTCTGGAAGTACCAGTCCTAATGCAATTTTTTTCATCTTCACCAATATAAAGCTGCTTTATTCCTGAGTGGCATATTTTATGCTGCTATATTTTATGTACACGGGCGAAGTCGCAGGCAAAAGCCAGTTACAAACAAAGATACAAACAAGTTTTTAATGAAAATCATTTTTTCATAGCAAGGTTTCCACCTATATAACTAAAACTCGTATACCTATATAATTAATACTAGTCAAGACGAATCATACGAGCCCAAACTCGATGGGGTTGTGTCGTTTAACTACCAAATTATTTTAGCCACCTTCCTGTTCCGTCATTAGATCAGCTCCATGTCATAATAATTTTGCATTGTCATCTGATTTACACATGCATGCAAAATTTCAGCTCAATCGGTAACCGAGAAGTTGATCATATTTAACTTGCAAGATTTGATCACAGACAAACATCGGGACAGGTTAAACTAAATAAAAGCTTGTAATAAAATACAGATTATCCTTTTTTATAATATTAGTATTATGTAGATTTAAAGGCAAACTGTTGAGGAAGATAGATTCCACCGCTAAAATAACATTTTTAATTAAAATCTGACGACTTATACAAGAATTTATACGCTTCAATTTTAAACCGAGCACAAAAGAACTTCATGAAAATCCCGTGTAACGTCATAAGCTTACCTAAACCGGTATAATATTATTATTTTGGCAGCGTGCCGCAGTGCCATTGGTTGCCGAGCGCCTGCTAAGTTTTGACGAGCAATACGCTATAACACGTGTGATGAACTGTACTATTCGTGCAGGCGCTTCGTTTTAAATTGGAGTCACTTTGCACGTTACGTTGACGAGCACGGCCGTGAAACAAGTGTAGATATTATGTGGCGAGTTAACTAACCTGGTTAATCAACTGCTTGAAGAAACTATGACTATATAATGGCCGGTTTTTGTTATTGAGAATTTGTTATTATTATGAATGTGTCAAATTCTACTTTGATGCCAAAGTCTGTCTCATTTATTTATCCTCTTTACAGCTATCTTTACAGGCCTTAATTAATCTAATGCAACAGTGTAGCTGTCAATTATTATACTTATACTTAAAAATACATAGGTATAAGATAAAATCTAAAAATAGTTTTATAATCTATTAAAAATAATAAAACTTAAATATAAACTACCGTTTTACCCTTACCTACTTTACTTTTACCTTTACCCACTGTTGGATATTAACTCAATTACTTCTACATATTTAGAAATCGGAGATATGAATAAGTACAGGCTTTTTAAACTAGTGCGCCTCACCATCAGAGATTGCATCACTGCTTACCATCAGGTGGGACCGCAGTCAAGTCAGTTTTTACGAATAAAAAAAAAGTATATAATTAAGTTTACAAAAGCTTTATCCAGTTCTCACTCACAGTCTTAATTCTTTCCTAATATTACTGGACTAGGCACACTCATGCACATGAAATTATTTAGAATTTACTACATTATTTTATTGTTTGATCTGACAATTTCGAAATTTTTAATGACAGTGCACAAACCTTTTTTTCAACAATTAAGAAGTTCTTTCCGATCTACTACAGTTATAAACGAGATACAGCAACTTTGTAAAGAATAATAACTTGATCTCAATTTAAAGAGAGTTGTATCCCATTTTACAATCTCAGCATCAGTAAAAACCTGCTAAACTAATTCCTTGGACTTTGATTGTGCGCCATTCCCTAGAGTGTAACTTTGTTATCAAACAATTCGGATTGCATCATAAACGAAACAGCTATTCGGTTTTATTTCGTGAGATATAAAATGTATGTGTTGTTTTGGTTTATTCTTTATTGTTCTAGAGGTCATTTGTTAAGATTAGGGCCCAGTGTGTTCTGTATACATTTTGGATCAGTTGACCCTACATACGTCAATCTGTCAAAAGACAACCAAAAGTATATTATTATAAAAAAAAAACAATTTCAGTAATAAAATCACATTCATTTTTTTTTCATGTGGAGACTTCCTACTAGAAATAAATGGATTGATACTGAATGAGTTTTAAAACTTTTATCGAAAGGACGCATCACAATTGTTTGATGTTGAATAAAAAAATTCAATGGTTGGTCGCATTATTGGCGCCCAACTGGGCCAGCAGTTTCAATATAAAGTATGTAAATATGTAAATTAAAAAAATGGATATTCCACATTGTAAGGTTCATCGGTAAGTCCCCTCTTTGAGGCGTGGCTGGAAAGACCTCACGGCGTCCTTACCTTCCGCATGACGCAGGTCCTCACCGGACATGGCAAGTTCGGGAGGTTCCTGCATCGGATTCAAGCGGAAGAGACGCCCGGGTGTCGCCACTGTGCGCAACGCCCGGAGGACACGGTGGAGCACACCGTCGAGGTGTGCCCTGCCTGGGTGGAGCATCGCCGTGCCCTCGTGGGGGCGATCGGCGGCGGAGACCTCTCGCGCCGGGCCCTGGTCGAAGCCATGGTCCGGAGCGAGGAGGAATGGCAGGCGGTCGCCTCCTTCTGCGAAGCAGTAATGCTAGCAAAGGAGGAGGCCGACCGCATCAGGCAACGGCGCCCTCGCCGCCGTCGCCGGGATTCCGATCCCGATTTCCGGCCACCGTAGACGCGGGCTCGCGGACGGCGAGCCATGGGTAGCTCGCTGTCCGATCGTCCGGTAATGGACCGAGTCCAAGACGTCGACGGCACGCACTGTTCCCGCGCGCCTCAAGGAGTTGTCAGCAACAGGAGGGGCCCAGCTGGGTCGAAGCCTACTGGGGACAGGGTTGTCCGAAAGGGAGCTCGCGCCCCGGTATGAAGGCTAGAAGGAACGGCGCGGGGTTTTTAGTCAGTAAGAGTCTGACACTGTCTCCCGCTCCACCCAAGAGCGGGTTTCGTCAAAGATGATTTTCCCCGTCGACAAAAAAAAAAAAAAAAAACATTGTAAGGTTCATAAGGATAATGGTTTTATTTATTTATTGTTGGTAGTGATAACGAAATAGTGGTCTAAACATTGTCCCAGTTGGGCGCTAATAAGACTCAAGAACAGTTTTTTTTTATTGTAAAATCGGTGACAACAGCATTGTACTGTACATGTAACATTTCATTTATATCTATAGAAATACATATAAAACTCTCTCTGTTTTGTGTGGTAAAGCCAAGGATTGCTCGTAAAATTTATACAAAAGGTTGGATTCCACCTGTCCTTATCCAAGATGTTGTAAAATGTTGCCTCCTTTGCTTCATCGTGCAGGGAACAATGCAATCTTGAATTTTATTTTCTAAAGTTTAAGCGTAACTTGTGTTGACAAGAAATTTGTTTTTTTTTTTTGTTTTTACACAACGCCTTTTATTCCCAAGCTAAGCAGACCTTGTGTTATGAGTAATAGACAACTGAAAAACATATTTTTATCCATGGTATAGATTTATCTATACTATGGATAAAAATATAAAATATAAATATCTATAGATAGTATGTATGCATTTAGAAATATGTAAGTATGTTTATCAGTTTTCTAGTACCTACTCATAACTCAAGCCCTGCTTAGCTTGGGACTGGATGGCGTTATGTGATCGTTGTGGAATATTATTTATTTAATATTATTTATATTATACTTGTATATTCCTAAAAACATAAATATTATAGATAAACCACGCCCAGATACAGAACAAATGATTGAGCTCATCACACAAACATTTGTTCTGGGTGGAAATTGAACCCACGACCTCTGGTATAGCAGTGGACCACTCCACTAGACCAACAATCCAGATTAAATACACGTCTAAAGGTAATTTTGTTCGAAATGCAACGAAGGAACCGGAGTGGGTTTTTGGTCAGTAAAAGTCTGACACTATCTTCCGCTTCACCCAAGAGCGGTGATGTCATTAGATGATTTTTGCACCGAAAAAAAGAACATGGTGTAAAAATATTGGAATCGAAACCGTTTTTTTTTTTATTATTGATAGGCTCGCGTTACTGATTCTAACGCTTGTAGCGCACGTCATACTTTGGACAAGAGATCGGGCCGATTTTGTATATTTGTAACATTGTTCTGTATTTCTGACCAACTTTTTGTAGGACGTGTGCGTTGCACTATTGCTATCAGTGTGTTCTATTTTTCTCCTACAAAAAATCGGTCACCGATTATCGGACGTGGGCGAGCGGCCTAAACAAACTATATTCAGTACCCCTAGCCAAGTTGCTATTCTGCAATAGTTAATGCTTGTGGAAAGCTTCAAATGTACGGGAACGACGTCGTCTCAACGCTCAGTCAGGTGGTCAGAACAAAAGAATTGGCGGCAAGGTCAATTCGAAGCGTTCGACGCAAGCGACACGCTTGTAACTTGGCTAGGGGGGCAGGCTTCGTATAAACTAAAACTAATGTAATATAGGTAGGTTTGTAACCGACCTACTACGTAATGTCATTAATTTTAACAAAACGCAAACCACAATGCGATGAATGTGCTCTCAAATATGTGTCACAGTTCAAATTGTATCTAGGTATTTATTGTTACAGAGATCATCAGCATTAATGTGAGTATGTATTGTTTCATGATCTGGAATCTAACATAAATTAATGATGGTAAAATGTGGCTGGAAAGACCTCATGCCGTCCTCACCTTCCACATGACGGTTCTCACCAGACATGGCAAGTTCGGGAGGTTCTTGCACCGGATTCATGCGGAAGTGACGCCCGGGTGTCGCCACTGTACGGAACGCTCGGAGGACACGGTGGAGCACACAGTTGCATCATTGTGCCCTCGTGGGGGTGATCTTCGGTGGAGACCTCTCACGAAGGGCCTTGGTTCAGGCTATGGTCCGGAGCGAGGAGGCGTGGCAGGCGGTTGCCTCCTTCTGTAAAGCAGTAATGCTAGCAAAGGAGGAGGCTAATCGCATCAGGTGCATCCAACGGTGCTCTCGCCGTCCGCCGGGATTCCGATCCCGATTTCCGGCCAGCTTAGGCGCGGGCTTGCGGAAGGCGAGCGATGGGTAGCTCGCTGTCCAACCGTCCGGTAACTGTCCGGACCGAGCCCAAGTCGTCTACGGCACGCACTGTTCACGCACGCCTCAAAGAGTTGTCAGAAACCGCAGGGGCCTAGCTGGATCGAAGCCTATTGGGGCCAGGGTTAGTTTCGAGAGGTAGCTCAGCCCCGGTATAAAGGCACGAAAGAATGGGGTGGGTTTTTAGTCAGTAAAAGTCTGACACTATCTCCCGCTCTGCCCAAGAGCGGGAGATATCATTGGATGATTTCACACCATAAAAAAAGCTCCGTACACAAAGAAAAGCTCGAAAAAGCTTGAATTCCCAGAAGAATCAGATTAAAAACTCAGATAATGCTTCCAAATGAAACTGTTTTCATGGAAAATGAACACAGGATAGCACCTAGATAATCCTAAATTGTGTGTCTGATAATACAAAAAATAAACACGTATGTAGGTATTCCTTTTGTAAGCAAACGTTTATACATAAAATAATTTCACGCTTAGTCAGGGTCGCACTGTGTCCCCGACTCTACAAAACGCTTTATTTAACGGAAGCCGGTTATATCCTGAAATATATTTATTGAAATAATCTGAAACAAAACCTTTAATTCAATATCTAGCTACTGCCAGCGGCTACGCCCGTGTGAAGTTAGATAATTGTACTAAGAGAACGTATTCTCGAGATACCTGGATATGGTCTATCAGTGTACAAAGTGTCATCGAAATCTGTACAGCCGTTTGAGCGTGAAGAAGTAACGTACATATAGATTCACAGACGTACTCGCAAACTTCTTGCTGGATTTGCATCCTTATCGGGCGGCGAGCTGCCCATTGTTCGCCGTCCGCAAGTCCGTGTGGCAGACCTCCGCAGCATGCGGATTCGTGTCTTCAGGATGTCAACGCTATAGTGACATTCAGGCTTATGATTCCAGCTGGATCGGAAACAAGAACCTCTCGAAACAACTGTGCAATTTAAAGACCTGTGTCAAGCTGACCATAGAACCATTCTTTAAAGAGGTGACTTATCGTCGTGATTGTGGACTGTTCAGGAAATAGTAGCCTGTTACATGAAACTTTAACAAAATTTACTAAAAATGGATGGATCTTGACAGGCCTGTTGGTCTAGTGGTTAGTGGCCCTGACTGCTACACCGGATGTTTGTCCTGGGTGACAAATGTTTGTGTGATGAGCGCGATAATAATATATTCCACAACTATCACACAACGCCGTCTAGTCCCAAGCTAAGCAGAGCTTGTGTTATAAAGAAAGAAAGAAAAAGAAAGAAAACCGTTTATTCGAACCTCACACATATTAAAAATATTAATAAAAAAATAGGTACAATAAACATAGAAGAATTTGTGCAAGGTCAGAAAGGCACCTAACTCAGCATATGCTGCGATATCTATAAAAATAAATAACGCAGCGCTGGTATTCTGTTAGGGCCCGCGGTGATGCCACGGTCATACTTACGGAGACTAAATAAAATATAATATATTAGGTATAGTAGTAAACTATATGTAGGTAGGTATCGGAACAAAATAAAAAATACGAAAAAACATAGGAAAAATAATAATAATTAATAAATAACATTGGTAAAAAGCGTGAATTTTTGTTAATAAGTGTCATGTGTTATAGATATATTATAGAGAAAATGTAATAAATAATTAACCATAGACAGACGCCTGACAGCGCGCTCCAAAAGCATTTGTCTAATTCATAGACAAACAGATGAACGCGAGCGTACGGCGACTACGGCAACAGGTCACGAATATTCGATTCGAGTGTTTAGCATCTATAACTAATCTGTGGAGTGTATAATCTATAGATATTAGTATTCTGTGGCACGATCTATCGACTTGCAAAGTTGCAATCAACTGTCAAAAAAAGTGGGTGGATTGGTTATTATACAAATAAACAAAGGTTGAGTAATAATACATACATATAATACATTAATACGTCTAAAACAAAAGTAAATCAGGTGCATCTGAAATATTATTGTGTGAAGTGTAATGTTGTGTTGTATTGGACGCAAGAGAGAGATGTCAAACTGAGCGACAAAGTCACCATCGCAAACCGTGCAGAATTTTCCGGTTAAATTATGTGGTGGTCTCTTTTTGGTTGCGTAATAAATACTGTTTGTATTTGGAACTAAAAGCACCAACCGTCTTTAAAGCACGAAAAGGTGGTGGCAGGTCATTCCAGACCTTGCTACTGGCGTATTTGAAGCTTCCACGGAATGCAGCAGTTTTATGGGTCAAAGCTAATAAAAGGTAAGATGATGCTCTCGTTTTAACCTTGTTTACATCCCGTGACCAAGTTAATTTATTATATAGATAAGTAGGCTTTTTTGTGAGGATTGTGCCAAAGAGTAGGGTAGCCAGATGGAGTTTTCTACGATCTGTCATTTTCATTAAATTACCTCTATTTAAAAATGGTGTTATGTGAGATCTTGGAGGGACATTAAAACAAAACCTAGCCTGTTATGGGTATTAGACAACTGATAAACATACTTATATATTTCTAAATACGTTAATTACATATTATAGATAAATTAAACCCAGGCACAGAACAAATGATTATGCTCATGACACAAACATTTGTCCTGGGTGGGAATCGAACCCAAGACCTCCGGCATAAACCACCAGGGTCTCTAACCACTAGACCAACATGCCAGTCAAATCGATCATTATTTGTTCTGTGTCTGGGTGTAATTTATTTAGAATACTAAGTATGTATTAACAAAAATTATATACCTATTGTTTAAAATTAGTCCAGTACCTACTGATATCACAACATCTGCTTAGTTTGGGACTAGACGACGTGTGATAGTTGTGAAATATTATCCACCACCTCTGCCTAAACTTTTGAGGGATACAAGCGTGATATTTGTCCAAAAAATGTTATTTAACAAACCCCAGTTCCATCCTGAAATACATTTATTGAAACAGTTGTGAAAACAACACATTTATTACGATACCGCAATCGGTTGAGCCGTCACGTTTCCAAACGAATCAAACGCGCTATCGCGATCAAATCGTTCAACAAACACACGGGTGGGGTGTACGTACATTTGGAACTGCACTTTGTGATTGCATTCGGATTTGCTATCGCTGTATGAACTTTAAATCGATCTATTCAGGATTCTTGTGTTCGAATTTAACACTAGCGTTTGCAGGCAACTTCACCCGGGTACATAAAATATAGCAAAGCGTTCAAAGATTGTCTTACTTCTTTATAATATTACTGTAGAGTGTAGATAAGCGTCTACAAATTAGAATTATCTCTAAAGAATATACTCTCGGTATCTTCTTCTTAGCGCTTCGATGGTAAAACTAATTAAACTCCATGTTTGGCTCAGATTTTGGCCACGGCAATGCCATCCACTGATGCTATCATCTCTACGTAAATAGGCAACAGGGCACATCATGCCGGATGGAAGGTGGGGTATGGTCGGGTAGGGTCGGAATCGTCCAGGAAACCCATCTGTGGAGATTGTCTTTGCTGCGCCTAACCTGGGTGCGGAGTATGTTTATAGTTTTCCAGATTGGCCATGGCAACTCGTGTCCAGGAGAGAGGTTCTCCGACTACTCTCGGGATGACACACATCGAGATTATGCTGGATATCGCCAGCATAATCTTGATGTGTGATGACTGGCTGCCTGAAAATTGGGAATCTTAGCAAAGTTGAGACGGTATTACACGCCACAACAGCTGCTCTACTTTTATCAAGCGCAAGTTCGATCGTGTAGAAGTAGTGCTCTCATCTTTGGGATGGATCTTTAGAATACCAGCTCGATGCGCTAGAGTCGACTGAGAAGATTATCGGTAATGATGCTCTCACAGAATCAAAACTCCAAAGCCTTGAGCATCAACGTCGTGTAGCTAAAGTCCCTAGTTAGCCCAGAGGATACGGTTAAAAATACGGTAGAGGTCTGTGTCACGTTGGGGGAGAGCACTGATGTGTTCTCGTGGGGGCGATTGGTGGCAACGACCTTTATCGCTGGGCCCTGGTAAAGGTTATGATCCGGAGCGAGGAGAGGTGGCAGGCGGCCGCCTCTTTCTTCGAAGCAGTAATGCTAGCGAAGAAGACTGCCTCACGCGTGAGGGAACAGTCCCAGCCGCTGGGATCCCGACCCAGATTTCCAGCCATCGTATGCGTAGGCCAAGATCGAATCGTCAACAGTGCGTGTTCCATGCGCGCCTTAAAGAAGATTCAGCAAACCGTAGAGGCCATGCAGGATCCATGGGTTGTGCGAAAAAGTACCCCGGGACCCTGGAACGAAGGCAAACAAGGAACAGCAGTCAGTTAGTAAAAGTTTGACACGCAGTCATTGGATGAAGCTTTCCTAGGGAACGCCCATAATGTATTATGTATGTTTCTTTAGGCAGGCTAAAGGAAGATTATATAATAATAATAATAACATCTGGACACAGCTCGTATAGTCAGGAGGTTCCTCTCTTTGGAGCCCTGATCGCCGGTAGCTTGGATCCTGTTCCCGATACCAATGGGCTACTATTTTTAATATTTTTTTTATTGCAATATTTGAAAATATAATTTATACGTATATTTATGAATAAACGAAATAATAATAATATTTTTTTTCAGAGTTTAAGTTTGGTAAAATAGTTACATAAAATCTTAGGAATTACAAAGGTCTAGAAGAAGAAGAAGCCATCAAATTTTATGTTCCTTTGGGAACATACTAACTGGGAATTAACCACAGTCAATATCTACCGTTGCCATAATCCCAAAACATAAAACACTCAACTCACAACCATTAAAACGAAATCGAAAAAAATAAAAGTTTCAATATTGGCTGTATAAAACGTTGCGTGTGCCATCGCTGTACGCTGAGAGGAAACTATTCCGCGTTTAGAAACGACGCCATTTCCTGCGTGTAACAGTCGGGAAGCACAAAATGGCCGCCGTATTTGTTTGGGGCCAACGTTAAACGATATTGCATTGATAATTTCGTGTTTCGGTCGAGTATTGATATTGTATTTTAATAAAGACTTGCTCGCGCATGTAAATTGGTTACAAATAGGCAAAATGGCTGGTAGGCTGTAGAAAATTGGCGAGATATTTTTGTTTAGTCTGTGTAAATAGTTTTTCAATACACTTCCTCGAAAACTGACTCTTATCGCACTACGATTAGGTTCAGCATGCAATGTACCTACTCGTATAATCGCCATTGTGTTTTAAACGGTTTTATTTATTATTTATAACTCCAAGGGTTTTGTTGTTCTAACATCATCATAGGTATTTTTTTTTTCAAAGCATTGAGGCCCATATTTTGAAAGCCTCAATATTTAAAAAAAACCAGAGAAAGTATTTCTTCGTAAATATATTGAATTTTTTTTTCTGTTCGATGAATGTGAACATAGAGTAAGCTATTAGGGGCCTATTACTTTTTCTTGACTTTTTATACATGTGCTTAGTCAAATTGAAGACTTTAAATAACAGATTACATAAATGTTTTGTACATACAAAACTTAAAGACCAGTTAATTACATAAAGCCTGAGCGAACGCCGGCGTTTGCGCACCCATTGTCTTTCTATTTTATCTCTAATTAACACAATTGAAAGGTTAATTTGGTATTTGTAATTTTAAAATTTTAAGTTCTTATATTTATCTTACTTGACATTTTTTTGCGCGGTTCAGGCGAAAGGAAATTGGCTTGTGTTGCCTACAGCGCACTCTAGTGTGGAACTGATCAGCCGTGGGAAAAAGACAATCGAATTCTGGTGGAGGATAGAGGTAAAAGTTGAACTGTGTGATAGCCTACCCTACCCTACTCTGCCTACCCTAGCCAACCCTACCACACCCAATCCTACCTAGTCTACCTACTCTAGCCTCACTGTCTACCCTACACTACCTACCTACCCACCCACCTACCCTAATCTGTCTATAACTACTTCTCTTCAACAAAACTCGAGCGACAGCCGTCCATCGCAGACGATTACACGAAAATACAATAATTCGTAACATTCGTAGAGGAATTCAAATTGTTCCCCGTCCGAAGTTAAAAGCGTGATAATTAAATTAACTAACTATTCCGGCGAATTTCAGCAAATGAGTTGTCAATGTGGAAAGAACACAGAAGGTCAAGAAAAACAATATCTAATAATCAATATCCGTAAAGACAAAGTCCAAAGTCGTTAATTTCTGCCATGTCTGCGGATTGTTCTGCCAGGGTTGCGGTTTATTATGCCTAAGCTGAGGATTGCTCTGCTAGGGTTGTGGATTGTCCTGCCAGGGTTACGGATTGTTCGGCCAGGGTTGCGGATTATTCTATCTGAGTTGAGGATTGTTCTGCTATGTTGCGGATTGTTCTGCCAGGGTTTCGGATTGTTCTGCCAGGGTTGCGGATTGTTCAACCAGGGTTGCGAAGTGTTCTGCCAGGGTTGCGGATTGTTCTGCTAGGGTTGCGGATTGTTCGGCCATGGTTGCAGATTGTTCTGCCAGGGTTGCGGATTGTTCTGCCAGGGTTGCGGAATGTTCTGCCAGGGTTGCGGAGTATTCTACCAGGGTTGCGGATTGTCCTGCCAGGGTTGCGAATCGTGCAAGAGAGTACCTAACTGTAGGTACACTGTGGGATGTGGGTTTAGGTCAATAAAAGTTTGTCACTTAGTAACTTTGTAATAACAATGGACTTGAGAGTTTAAATGGAAATGATAACATGGTAAGTGGTTGGTATGTCACACAATTTGTTTGTCCTGGAATTTCTGATATATCGGTCTAGTATCAAGGAACGCGGGAGTGAAATGGCGGCAGATGACATTGTGAAAGCAATCCGCCATTATGGTGACGCTAAGAAATTGTTATACTATTTTGTTTTATTGGTTTACTTCTTGGGAATGATCGCTTTTTGTTTCGAAATAATTAACAATAAATGAATAGTTGGAAGTTTTATTTTATAACAATCTAATTAATTAAAACGAGAGCATAGTACCTAAGGGTGAGTTAGAAGTTAATGAAATTAGTAATATGAACTAGTTAGGAGTCTGTAGTTACGTTACTAGATATCTATTGTTACAAATTAAGTTAAATAACAGATGGCTGTTACATTAAAGACTAGGTGTACGCAGTTTCACCTGCGGCTTTGGTTACTTTTGTACTTTTTAGTAAATTATAGATAGGCTTGAAAGAAGAAAGAAAGAAAACATGTTTATTCCGCCTGAATAGACGCACAAATCATTACAAAAAAATGCAGGCCGTGTATACAATGGCTTAACTGTATTGAATAACAATTTACTCTGTGATTGCACCATACACCATAGACAAAAGAGTTGTGCAGGTTATCTGTTGCAACTACTCTTTGTTGCTTGCGTTTGAACACTATGACACCTTTTTTTGTTGGTGGGCAAAAATTATACAATTACAACCCCAGCTCTTGGGCGGAGCGGGAAATAGTGTCAGACTCTTACTGACTAAAAACCCTACCCCGTTCCTTCTAGCCTTCATACGTGGGCTCGAGCGCCCTTTCGGATAACCCTGGTTCCAGTAGGCTTCGACTCAGCTGAGCCCCTCCTGTTGCTGACAACTCCTTGAGTCGCGCGGGAACAGTGCGCGCCGTCGACGTCTTGGGCACAACTATCACACCTGATGGTAAGCGATGATGTGGTCGACGATAGAGCATGGTAATCCAGAAGTAACCTATTCACTCTTGACTTAAAAACCTCCAGGTTGCAGCTATCAGGAAATATAGGCTCCGTGGGTCGTACGTAGCGAGACTGCGAGATATTATATAGCCTACTATTCGTATAAAATCATCGTATTCATGAATCTGGTTGTCTCATACAGAAAGATTTTTTTCCAATCCGAAGTGAATCTAGAGATTAACACGTTTAAACCAAAAAACAGATCTGCTTTATCTACCTATATACAATAATATTATAAAGAGGATATATTTGTGCTTTTGGATTTTTGTTTGTAATGAATAAACTCAATAACTTCTGGACCGATTTTGAAAATTCTTTCACTACTGGAAAGCTACTTTATCACTAAGTGGTGTAGTCTCTATTTTATTAAGTTGAAGTGTCCTAGGTAAACTTAGATATCAATCAATTATCTTTAACTAGCGACCCACCCCAGCTTCGCTCAGGTAACAGTATTTCTCCACTATTTAATGGATGTTATTACACATATAAACCTTCCTCTTCAATCACTCTATCTATTAAAAAAAACCGCATCATTTCCGTTGCGTAGTTTTAAAGATTTAAGCGTACATAGGGATATAGGGACAGAAAAAGCGACTTTGTTTTATATTATGTGATTCATGTGTACTGGACAGGTGTCGAACCCGCAATTTCATATAAGAGAAGCGGGTGCCTTGACCAATAAAATATTAAAAAATTACTCCCAGTAGTTTGCATTATTAGTTAAACTCTGAATCTTCAAACAGAAAGCAGGGGCCCAGCTAAGGTCGAAGCCTACTGGGGCCAGGGTTAGTGAACTTAGTGCAATGTGAAGTGTTACTAACATAGATTTAAGTCTTATTTACTAACGACAAGATGTGTTTACTCTATATATATGTTAGTCTGTAAGGTATATATCTATGGGCCTAGATGCCTGATAATAAATGATTTATTATTATTATTATTATTAATTCAAAAGATAGCTTAAGCCCCGGTACGAAAGACAACGAAGGAACACGAGTGAATTTTTAGTCAATAAAAGTCTGAAAAAAAAAAATCTACAAACAGAAACTTCTCACCTTTTCGTATTCCTAATTCACCCGAAATAGTCCCAACAATTTTAATACCAAATTTGTTCAGGGTGACCTCGAGATTTCTTTTTTAATATCATGACCCAAAACGTTCGCGGAATACTGTCACGTAGTAAACGGGCCCTAATATCGGGCTCCGTGTCTCGAGAATGGCCGGCCTTAAGTTCCTATATTTTTAATAAAAAACTTTTATAAATTACGCTTATGATCTGCTCTTTGGTTGTGACGAAATAAAACTATAAGACAGGTTGAAAGGCTAGGCGTAATTCGCACATGGTATGGAGTGAGAGGGTATGGGAGACGGTCGCAAGCGTTAGCGAAAGAATCCTTCATCCCGTGTTGGGATAACCTAACTGACGCGACCTCGACTACCGACCACAGCTGTTGGCGCGCACTTGCCGACGTCGAGCAATAGCTGCTAGCTCGCCGTCCGAAAGCCGTCTGGACCGAGCTCGAGTCGTCGTCCAAAGAGATGTCCAACGAAACCGTAGGGGCTCAGCTATGGGCACGCCACAATTATGGCGGTAAGACCCCTCTTTGAGGCGCGGCTGGAAAGACCTCACGGCGTCCTTACCTTCCGTATGACGCAGGTCCTCACCGGATATGGTAACTTCGGAAGGTTCCTGCACCGGATTCGTGCGGAAGTGACGCCCGGGTGTCGCCACTATGCGGAACGCCCGGAGGACATGGTGGAGCACACAGACAGACACGGTGGGGCGATCGGCGGTGGAGACCTCTCGCGCCGGGCCTTGGTTCAGGCCATGATCCGGAGCGAGGAGGAGTGGCAGGCGGTCGCCTCCTTCTGCGAAGCAGTAATGCTAGTAAATGAGGAGGTCGACCGCATCAGGCAACGGCGATCTCGGATTCCAATCCCGATTTCCGGCTACCGTAGATGTAGGTTTGCGGACGGCGAGCTATGGTTAGCTCGCTGTGATAATATACCAATATTTATAATGTAATAAACCAGATAAAATTCTTACTGAAATTCTTCCACCAGTAGAAAGCTACTTTATTGCTGAGTGACATAGGCTGTGTTTTCTATATTTACGCGGGCAAAGCTACAGGTATAACCTAGTATTATATATCTTTATTTAAACTCTAACCATTAAATACAAGAACCATAAACTGCCATGCTATATTCCCTTTAGTAATTCCCCAGAAGAATCCCATAAATGGTTTTCCAATACACACTCGAAAACCCGCTCTTATCAACTTCGGCACGCAATAGACTTTTTTTCGCATTAGTGCAGAAAAGTGCACGTGCTCTCGCTCGCCACAATTTTATTACATTTATTGTATCAGGCAGAGTGTGCGTCGACCCCCACGAGTCGCCAGTCAACCCCGTTTATTTATTTCTTCGTTAGTGTATTAAAAAACGTCGTTTGATACACGTAGAAACTCAATGCAGCACTCGTTTCCATAACATCCTCACCTGCGGCTCGAGGGAATTCCGAATCGGTCGCAATAACTTTTTCTACTTGTGTCAAAACTCTACTACATTTATGCGAGCGAAGCTGTTGGCAGAAGCTAGTTATATATCTTTATTTAAACTCCAACCATTACACACAAGGGCCATAAAATGCCATGCTATATTCCCCTTAGTAATTCCACAGAAGAATCCTATAAATGGTTTTGTGGAGTGATTATCTCCATTTCACCATTTCTCTTGTCGCACGCTGGTCACGTACGCACGTTACCAGTTATTGTCTTATAGAACAGATTATTTTGTTCTACCAATAACTACCTGGTTTGGGAGCAAGGGTTTGAAAAAAAAAATTCATGGGTTGTGGTTTTAAAGATGTGTTTCTAGAAATTAGTGCTTTCAAGAGCAGTGGCGGCCGAGTGGTAATGGCCCTGACTTACGACTTGTAGGTCGCAGGTTCGAACCCAGCCACGCGCATTACTTTGTGTAATTTATTTCATCACCACTGCTCTCAAAACGGTGAAGGAAAACATCGTGAGGAAACCGACATGTCCTAGAACCAAACATTCGAAGACATGCGACATCCACCAACACGTACTGGGCCCGCGTGATGGATTACGGCCTATTCCCTCTCCTAGAGAGAAGCCCTGAATCCCAGCAGTGGGAACATTAAAAAGGCTGATGATGATGATGAGTGCTTTCAAGGAAATACTAGAGAATTCCCGACGTGTAATTACTACGCCAAAAAAGTGCATTTTGATACAAGTGGAGGTGGGGGTGTATACGGGGTCCCAAACAACATCTGTCGGGACCCAAGCCAACCTCACCTGCACGTGGTACACCCTGCTGAAAAACGGACGAGGCTATGGCGACCCGCCAACCCACACTGGACCAGCGTGGCAGGTTATGGTCCAAACCCCCCCAATGAGTAGTAACATAAGGCATAAGCCCCAAGTGCCCCCTCTACCGGTTGTGCTAACGTGGACGGGCGTAGGCGCCACCCTGGAGTCAGGGGTGCTAAAAATCTCCGGGCGAGAACGTTTAAAACCGTCGACGACTGGACCTGGCAGCGAGACCCACAGGAACGTTCGTTGTGGCGACGCTTGGGGGAGGCCTATGTCCAACAGTGGACGTGTATCGGCTGAAATGATGATGATGATACAAGTGGAGAAAGTTTCTGATTGCGACCGACTCAGAATATTTTCGGTTAACGCTGCCCGCCCACGTCACTTTTTGTAGGGCCGATAATCGGGCCGATTTTGTATATTTGTAACATGGTTCTGTATTACTGACCTACTTTTTGTAGGACGTGTACGTTGCACTATTGCTAGCAGTGTGTTCTATTTTTCTCCAACAAAAAATCGGCCACCGATAATCGGACGTGGGCGAACACACGTGGTTACATTGGTTACATCTACAGAAAAGATGAAAGAGGTTAGAAAGAAAATAGATTAGAAAGGTAATCTCTGAAAGTTTTGGTCCGATTGATAGAATTTTTTTAACGATAGAAAGCTGGTTTATTCCTGAGTGACATAGGCTATATTTTATGTACGCGGACGAAGTCGTGGGCAAAAGCTGTCTATAATCCTTACTTAATTTTATAAAAGCGAAAGTGAGTTGGTTTGCTTGTTTGTTATGTCTTCACGCCTAAATGGCAAAACCGATTTTGATGAATTTTGGTACAGAGATAGTTGGAACCCTGGAGACGGACAAAGGCAATTTTTTTTTTAAGTGAGAAAAGGGGGAGAAAGAGTAAAGTATATTAATAAACGCCTTCGAAGCCGCGGGTAAAACCTAGTAATTCTATAATAGTAAAATCTCTATAATCCATTGGATGTCCAATAATTTATTTCGAGCAATAAATATTTATAAATTGTTTAATTATCATTACCTTTATTTCAACTCATAAAAATCATGCTTAAAAATTTTTCAAATAATCTGCTCCGCCCTTGACTATGTTTGAAGAGTAGATACAAAAATATACTTCAAAATATTCTTTGAAGTTAAGTATATAGATACGGTTCTGAAATAAATATCTAGCTATTTAATATCAAATATTTACCTAGAGGCAATATTCTTTGTGTACTGTTTACAATTATGTTTAGAAAAAAAATGGCGCTTGAAAATAATATTGGCAATATGAGTTCTGTTTCTTTTATTGCTGTTCTGTTATATTTTGCCATTGCAATCTATGACGAGTGCTTGTTGTTAGTGATGACATGGCTCCGGAACGTGGTTGCTTACAATGGGCCTCATCAGAAGACTTAAAGTCACCCAAAAAGCAGTCGAGCAGTGGTGTCCGAGTGGCAACGGCGAGGCTTACGAGTTGTGGGTTCAAATCCAACCAGGCGCATTACTTTGTGTAATTTATTTCATCACCGCTGCTCTCAAAAAGGTGAACGGAACACCCTGAGAAAACCGACGTGTCATAGAACCAAAAATTCGAAGACAGGTGACATTCACCGACCTGCACTGGGCTCGCGTGGAGGATTACGGCTCATTCCCTCTTCTAGAGAGGAGGCCTGAGTCCCAGCAGTAGGAACATTAAAAGGCTGATTAAGCTATGCTAAAGGGCAATGTAAAAGGCTATATGCTCGGAGTTTCCTTGCGTGATCGTATCAGGAATAAAGATTTCCGCAGAAGAACCAAGGTTACCGACAGAGGTCGAAGAATCACCAAATTTATGTGCATATTGCTCGTAAAACAGGTGGTCGATGAGGATGAAAGGTTTTGGTGTGGTGACCGCACACCGGAAGGTTTAGCGTTGAAAGGCCTCCCATGTTTGCTGTTATAGGGCTGGGCATAGTCAAGGACAAGTCCTTCAAGCCATCTAGAACCAGTACCTCTAGCCAAGTTGCTAATCTGCAATACCTAACGCTAGTAGAAAGCTTCGGATGTACGGGAATGACGTCATCTCATCGCTCAGTCACGTGGTCAGAACAAAAGAATTGGCGGCAAGGTCCACTCGAAGCGTTCGACGCCAGCGAAACAGTTGTAACTTGGCTAGGGGGCAGAGGGCTGAACCAAGTTGATAATCTACAATCGTTAACGCTAATAGAAAACTTCAAATGTGTGGGAATGGCAGTCATCATCCCAACGTTAAGTCACGTCTCACCGGGATTCCGATCTCAATTTCCGGCCACCGTAGGCGCGGGCTTGCAGACGGCGTGTGGTTACAATACAAACTGTTTACTGCAGCCGCCATTTGTCGCGCTACCAACGTAATAAAAGTTAAAATCGGTTGAAGAGACAGTAATGAAAGGTTTTCATAAATTTCTAATGTTATTTTGAACAGAGTATAGAAACTAGTGTTACAACTTATATAAAGGCTATTTTAATTGTACCAAACATTCTATTTTGGTTCATCTCAAAGGAGGAACTGGCTCCTGAGATACAAGTAGGTATTTATTTTACTTAGTTTAAGAGTCAAATGTTCATTTTATTTCCAACTAGCGACCCGCCCCGGCTTCGCTCGGGTGCAATATTATACATATAAACCTTTCTCTAGAATCACTCTATCTATTAATAAAAACCGCATCAAAATCCGTTGCGTAATTTTAAAGATTTAAGCGCACATAGGGATATAGGGACAGAAAAAGCGACTTTGTTTTATACTATGTAGTGATGATCAGTGTTTGTATAACTATTGTATCTGTTCATGTAATTATATATTGTTATTGTGTGTGTTAAATGTACAGAATAAAGATTATTATTATTATTATATCATATCTTTTACCCGCGGCTTCGCCCGCATTTATTAATGGTGAATTTAAAATTAGCCTATGTCCGTCTCCAGGGTCCCAACTATCTCTGTACCAAAATTCATCAAAATTGGTTTTGCCATTTAGGCGTGAAGACGTAACAAACAAACAAACAAACTCACTTTCGCTTTTATAATATTAGTAAGGATTATTATATTGCTGTCAAACTTTCAGGATTCTGTTTACAAACGACTTTTATTGAATGTGTTTATTTAGTTTCATTTACATTTTAGATAATATGGTACACTGGCTCCTAAACTAAGAGGAGGTAAGTGGTAACTGCCGTGAAAGCGTTATGGTGCCCCTAAACGTTTACCATAGATAGTTATTGCTGAGTTTGTTTACCAGCCCCGCAATCTCAGCTGTGTTCAATATTAAGACCATAGAGTACGGTAACGGGTCGGCGGACGCGTCCGTAAGTACCAATATTAAAGTAACGCTGTCTGTCTGTTTATCTCTTCGCGTCTTACCGGCCTAACGGATAAAAATTTTTACAGGGCAGGGTCTATAATTTTCATTACGGATATTTCTTTTTCCTTATTTTTAACATTTTTTTTACAACTAAACTTACTTCAGAAGCACAAGACAGTGCCTCATAGTTTCTTTGTATTGATTAGGTACTTAAGCAGAGCAGTGGTGGCCGAGTGGTAATGGCCCCGACTTACGAGTTGTAGGTCGCGGGTTGGAACCCAGCCAGGCTCATTACTTTGTGTAATTTATTTCATCACCACTGCTCTCAAAACGGTGAAGGAAAACATCGTGAGGAAACCGGCATGTCTTAGAACCAAAAATTCGACGACATTTGACATTCACCAACCCGCACTGGGCCTGCGTGGTGGATTATGGCCCATTCCCTCTCCTAGAAAGGAGGCCTGAGTCCCAGCAATGGGAACATTAAAAGGCTGATGATGATGATGATGATTACTTAAGCATTGTTTTGTACTTGGTTGTTAATAAAATTTTATTTTATTTTGTACTTTTTCTTTGCCTGCCTTGCCTTCTTGTTGATCCACAGTTTGGTATGATTAACTACTTCTTCAACATTTTGGCTACCTGATCGACTCCTCAAAAATATCCTAACACCTAAGATTTAATTTTATTTCATTTCAGAAATTTTGTCACAGTATTCTCACCCACCCCATCCACATATCGCCTCGCCAGTGTAAAACTATCTCAATCGCTGCCAGTGTGACAATTCCTTGCTCTGTAATAAAGACCATACAGCTATTTTCGGCCTAATTTTGTTTCGGTTTTATAAAGTTGGCCAATATTGCGTAGGAAGGTGTCTGCCAACTTCGTCAGTTTCATATTTATTTTTAGATAATCTTCTTTGGAGTTTATAAAGAGTGGGAAGGGTTTTGTAGAGGGTTAAATGTGGTTACAAATGGTTACAAAAATAAACTGGACTAAGCTGAGTTAGATTTCGATACAGATATTTTAATCTGATCTTACCTCTTCTTCTTCTGGCTAGACCACATCCTATTTATTTTGGGTTGGCCCTTCTTGTCGGGTATCTATGTATTCCTTTGTGCACGCAACATTATGCAAATCTGATTTTTTTTCCTAGCCATTACAGTCCCACTGCTGGGCAAAAGCCTCCCCAAAGTCCTTTCAGACATTCTTCTGTCGCGCCGTCTCGGACCAGTTCTCATGATACGCGTTCAGATCATCTCGCAATCATCTGATCTTACCTCATAAAAAATAATGTTTTTTTTTTTTACTAGTTTAGACGTTTAGAACTATAGGTATGGTCTGGTCTGGTTTCCAGTAATGGTCATAAATTAAAGAAAGAAAGAAAGAGAGAAGACGGCTGAACAAATTTGGATGGCATTAGGTACACAGGTACAGCTTGTCCTGGTAAAGCACATAGGATACTTTTTTTTTACCCAGGAGTAAGTTTCTTAGGGATAATTTTATACTTTTGCGTCTGCGAAACCACTGGCAGAATCAAGTTTTCTTATAAAATTCATAAAACGAATACGGTCTACTTATCAATTTTGGTCAACAGTTAACGTAACTTGAGAACATACTCATCTCAAGTTGCCAATACAAGCAGTGGCGTAGAGAGTAGCGTAGGTGCCTAACGGCCCTGGAACAAATAAGATCTCGGGCCCCTTATTTTTACGTGAGAAACCTTCAAAGAACATGTTGGAGTGGCTGAAAGCGTCAGATTTATATTGACTAAAAAAAATTGCAACACTAATTGTGTTGCGTTTTTCTTAGATTTCGAAGACAGGAGAATTTTTCAATATTTCAATAAGAGGTTTGCTAATCAGGTTCTGGGGGCCCCGGAGTTGGAGGCCCCGAGCTGGGGGCCCCAGTGTACGGTCTTTCCGCAACTACGCCGGTGTATCAACGAAGAGACACACTATACACGCTACACAACCCAATTTACTTAACTCCAACTTCAGCATATCTGAAACTTAGCTATCAATGTTTCAGGCGCCCATTCACACGCCCGAACTTTGACCAAACATTTGGCCTACACCTTCGGAACTTGTCACGTTAACCCGAATACAATACAGTAACGACCACAAAACTACTTCTAACTTGTAAACACAAACATATGACATTTCAATAACAGGTTTGCTAATCAGGTTCTGGGGGCCCCCGAACGTAGAGGCCCCCAGAACTAGGGGCCGCGGTGCCCGGTCCATCGGTAACTATGCCAGTGTATCAACGAAAAGACAATACACGCTACACAACCCAATTTAATTAACTCCAACTTTAGCACATGTAAAACTTAGCTATCAATGTTTCAGGCGCCCATTCACACGCCCAACCGTTGGCCAAACATTTGGTCTACATCTTTGGAACTTGTCATATTAACCCGAACACAATACAGTAACGACCACAAAACTACTACTAACTTGTAAACGCTAACATGAGATTTCAATAACAGGTTTTTTAATCAGGTTCTGGGTGCCCCTGAACGTAGAGGCACCCCTGAACTAGGGGCCCCGGTGCCTGTTGCTTCGATAACCACGCCAGCGTATCAACGAAGAGACACTATAGACGCTACACAACTCAATTTACTTAACTCCAACTTCAGCACACTGAAACTTAGCTATCAATGTTTCAGGCGAACATTCACACGCCCAACCTTTGACCGAACATTTGGCCTACACCTTCGGAACTTGTCATGTTAACCCGAATACGATACAGCAACGACCACAAAACTACTTCTAACTTGTAAACGCAAACATATGAGATTTCAATAATAGGTTTTTTAATCAGGTTCTTGGGGCCCCCGAACGTAGAGGCCCCCCGAACTAGGGGCCCC
Source organism: Mythimna lalbum (assembly GCA_949319445.1). Lineage (NCBI taxonomy): Eukaryota > Metazoa > Arthropoda > Insecta > Lepidoptera > Noctuidae > Mythimna > Mythimna lalbum. The sequence goes on along the minus strand of OX439362.1, from coordinate 18,547,611 downwards.
GTTGCCCGGTCCTTCAGCAACTACGCCAGTGTATCAACGAAGAGACACACTATACACGCTACACAACCCAATTTACTTAACTCCAACTTCAGCACATCTGAAACTTAGCTATCAATGTTTCAGGCGCCATTCACACGCCCAACCTTTGACCGAACATTTGGCCTACACCTTCGGAACTTGTCATGTTAACCCGAACCCATTAACCACACAGTAACGACCACAAAACTACTTCTAACTTGTAAACGACATTAATTCCGTAATGTCTTTCAAACCAACTAAGGGATGGGACGTACTTCCGAACTTCAAAACTCAACGTCTTTATTTTATATTGTACCTGAACTACTTACCTGTATTCTCAGAAGGGTTAGTAGATTGGAGGTAGTCGTTATTTCAACCTATAGCTTGCAATTGGAGAGTTATAAGACTCTTGCAGTAAGTATTCCTGTTGAGCTCCATACTGCCCCTGATAGTTAAAAAGACGTAACAAAAACGAAAACGGATAAAAATATGTTTTAATGAATGAAACGGGAAATTGTGCCTTTTTTCCTTGTGTTAAAAGCGCACTGGAGAAAGTTAGCAAAATACAAGATTCCGGCAATGTATATAAATCAACTCTGGAAAAATGTTAGATGCGTCTTTTTTACTAACGGGGGCAGCATAGTAGTCCTGAGTTGAGCTTTGCGAATACTGACAAATGTTTGCACTGACTGGATAGGTCCACTCAAATCTGTATGGTTCTTTCTTCAAAAGACCATCTCAGACCAATCTTTTTTTATTGTATGGACTTTAAAAGAGACTAACCATTGAGTTTGTTTCGGTATTTCTTCTTAGGGTAGTCAGCTAGGAAACGGCTGGGCACGCCACGATTCCTTATCGAAGGACTCGATAAGGAATCGTTTCGATCGACCTTCCGCATGACGCAGGTCCTCACCGGACATGGCAAGTTCGGGAGGTTCCTGCATCGGATTCAAGTGGAAGAGACGCCCGGGTGTCGCCACTGTGCGCAACGCTCGGAGGACACGGTGGAGCACACCGTCGAGGTGTGCCCTGCCTGGGCGGAGCATCGACGTGCCCTCGTGGGGGCGATCGGCGGCGGAGACCTCTCGCGCCGGGCCCTGGTCGAGGCCATGGTCCGGAGCGAGGAGGAATGGCAGGCGGTCGCCTCCTTCTGCGAAGCAGTAATGCTTGCAAAGGAGGAGGCTGACCGCATCAGGCAACGGCGCCCTCGCCGCCGTCGCCGGGATTCCGATCCCGATTTCCGGCCACCGTAGACGCGGGCTCGCGGACGGCGAGCCATGGGTAGCTCGCTGTCCGATCGTCCGGTAATGGACCGAGTCCAAGACGTCGACGACGCGCACTGTTCCCGCGCGCCTCAAGGAGTTGTCAGGAGGGGCCCAGCTGGGTCGAAGCCTACTGGGAACAGGGTTGTCCGAAAGGGAGCTCGTGCCCCGGTATGAAGGCTAGAAGGAACGGCGCGGGGTTTTTAGTCAGTAAGAGTCTGACACTGTCTCCCGCTCCACCCAAGAGCGGGTTTTGTCAAAGATGACTTTCCCCGTCGACAAAAAAAAAAAAGCTAGGAAACGGCCTCATCTACAACGAAAAAAAACTAAACTGACGTGTAAAAGTATTTCTTAAAACCTATTTGCAAAATAAATATCTCCACTTATTCCTGGGCGTCAGGAGTTGTAGGGCGATCCCCGAACACTGCAGGCGCGGGCATAGACAAGTAATGGGTGCTTATTCACCAGAGATTAGCTATACAGCTGTGCCGAAGATGTGGAAGCTAAGCTATGAAGCTAACAAAACAATGTAACCGTTTTTACTAATGCGAAGCTTTGTAATGGGGCGAGTAAAATGTGCTATAAAGAGGCGCCGCCACGATGAAGTGGTTCAGTTAAATAAGTGCTGGCTGGAGGCTGTGATTCTTATCAGGGTCGCCACAGGCAAGTCCGTTTAAGCAGACGACAACCTCTTAGGTAGACCTGACACACACAAAAAAAAAAGTGGTTGATTCTGTGGTGAAAAAAAAATGCGATGTATCAACAGAACCCTGGCCCCAGCAGGCTTCGACCCAGCTGGGCCCCTGCTGTTGCTGACAGCTCCTTAAGGCACGCGGGAACAGTGCGCGTTGTCGACGACTTGGTCTCGGTCCGGTCAATTACCGGACGGTCGGACAGCGAGCTACCCATAGCTCGCCGTCCGCAAGCCCGCGTCTACGGTGGCAAGAAATCGGGATCGGAGTTCCAGCGGCGGTGGCGAGAGCGTCGTTTCCTAATGGGGTCGGCCTCCTCCTTTGCTAGTATTACTGCGGCGCAGAAGGAGGCGACCGCCTGCCACTCCTTGAAGTACATATATGAGATTGTCTTCTGTACCTATCTATTGTGTATAAAAAGCTAGTATAAAATAAATAAGTTGTGCAGATGACAGCTTATCATTTAACCAGATACACACGCACCACTACTCACCCCCCACATCGCCCCATCAATATTTAGCAGACATCTTGTAAGATGTTATAGTATATAGCTTATAAGCTCGGAATTGGCACTTAGGGAGACGTGTTCGCTGCCTCGGTTGTAATAAAACGAACTGCCACTGAAAAGAGGTTATGTGAACAAATAAAAAGGACTTTGTAGAAGGTTCAATGTTTTTAAAAGTGTTTAATACCGAGCGCCGCAGCGGAAACACTCAGTACTATTTTGAAATTGATCTATACATGAGATGAAAAAATAACACAACAACTTTTTTTTTTTGCTTCTTGTATTTGTGTTTGGGCCTTGTGCTGTACCAAAAAAAATATTTTTCTTTCTTTCTTTCCTAGAAATATGTATATATATGTACGTATATGTCTAAATGTTGGACACAGGTGCAACAGTGGAAGTCTTTCGGCTGAAATGATGATGATGTATTTAAAAAATGTTAGAGGTAATTTGCAGGAGATATTTTCGGCAAGGTCTTAAAATTTTTAGAGTTGGGTTTAATTATTTATCATCAATATTCTTGCAACTAAACTACTGGTTATATTTTACATTGCCTTTCTCTCAATAGGTACTATAGTGGCTTGTTACAACGACATGTTGTTTCGTTCAGAGAATTATATCAACCAGTAATGTGTTTGGTAGTACAAGGTCGTTTATAGGAGTTGGAATAACGAACAGACGTACGAAATATGCGAACAATTTTTTTTCTGTGGGTTAAAATCATCCAAATGACATCTCCAGCCCTTGGGCGGATAGGGAGATAGTGTCAGACTCTTACTAACTAAAAAACCCACCCCGTTCCTTCTTGCTTTTCATACCGATGCCGAGCCTTCCTTTCGGAACTAGACCCTAGCCCCAGTAGGCTTCGACCTAGCTGGGCCCCTGTTGTTGCTGACAACTCCTTGAGGCGCGCGCGAACGGTGCAGGCCGTGAACGCCGTGGATGACTTGGGGTTGATCCGGACAGATACCGGTCCGCCGGACAGCGAGCTACCCATTGCTTGCCGTCCGCTAGGCCTCCCTCAAGTGTCGCTACAATTTTCAGATTCCTGCGACCTTCACCAGGTCGAGTTGACCTCGTGGGAAGCCTTCCAATGCTACATTTTCCGGTACGTAGCCACCATTCCAGCACCTTTCGGTCCTGTTCTGCAATGTGCCCGGCCACTTTAGATTGTCGGTTTTTCGTGTTATATCGGTAACCGTGGTTCTCTTACAGATAATTACATTTCTGATCCGATTATTTAAGGAATAAAGAATGGCACTCTCCATTGCTCATAGGGTAACTTTGGTTGGGGAACTAATGAAGATTCGAATGACGTTATTGCGACGCACGCTATTTCGAAAAAAATTAAGTCAAAAACCGCTATATCGAATACGTTGTCGTGAACACGCTGATTCGAAAAACTGTTTGAATGGTACGCTAGTACAAAAGTCTTGGTATCGAAATCTATTCTAGTCTGAATTTGTCTGGGGATCGAATGTGTTTTCAAAGCGGCGGGCGTACCACTCTAATTTTTTTCGAAATAGCGTGCGTCGCAATAACGTCATTCGAATCTTTATATGCTCTTTATTTCCCTTTGGTTGTAAGTATGGTGTGTGTGTAGTGTCGGTACTTACTGGGTGAGTGGCGAGAAAATGAAAGTCGTTACTGTAGGTATCTCCAGGTATAATGTCCTCACACAAAACACTACAAAACAGTTTTATAGAAGGAAAAAGGCACAGAAATATAGCAGTAAAATAAAATACAAAGACTGCAAGCACAGATAGGTATAAAGTTAGCGCGGGTAGATACTGTTCACAATTTATATTACTGGCGCGAGCGCACGTAGGTCTAGCGGGCAGCGTAGATCGTGACTGGTGAGGAACGAGATGTAACAGAAATGTAACAACTCGGCGGTAGAAGAAAAAAGTCGCCAGCGCGTCATTACGAAAACGCTGAAAACCAGCGCTGTGGGCTCATCGCATTATGCTTGAGGCCGCAGCTTTATGCTGAGCGTGCGGCCGTTTTGCGCGGATGCGACGCATATCTTCCCTATCAATACCAAGTTGTTATATGTTTGTTAGCTAGTTATAAGATTGCGTCTTTTTCGCGCAAATAAAATGTTTTTCTTTCTTTCTTTTCTTTTTCATCGACAGTGCGCGTGTTCAATGCGTCACGGCAATCTATCTGTAGGGTGTGTTTAGTGTTAGTGAATAATAGGTATATTTCTAAATACATACCTATCTATATATATAAAAATGAAACCCGTTTTCCGTTGTCACGACATAGCATGAAAACGGCTTGACCGATTTGGCTGATTTTTTTTTTGTTGTGATTGTTATTGTGAGGATAAGGTTCTTATGGAGATAAAAAATAGGGTAGTGTAGGGTAGAGTAGAGTAGGGTAGGGTATAGTAAGGTGGAATAGGGAAGAGCGGGAGCGAAGCCGCGCGGGCAAAAGCTAGTTATAGATAAATTACACCCAGACGCAGAACAAATGATTATGCTCATCACACAAACATTTGTCCTTATCTTCACTAGTGTAATAAAGAGGTAAAGTTTGTTTTTTTGTTTGTAGGAGGTAATCTTTGGAAGGACTGGTCCGATTGCTAAAATTTTTTCACCGATAGAAAACTGCTTTTTTTCTGAGTGCAATAGGCGGTGAAGACGCGAGCAAAAGCTAATATAAAATATATGGGACCAAAATGAAGACCGACGCGCCCATATCGGCGTGTGTCACACGTGGGGTTCTTACCTATGAAGGTTTAAATTTTACTCTCCTGAAAAGTTCTCGATTTTGACTTGTGTGGTGTTAGAACTTATGCGATGCTTTGTAGAAGTAGGTCTACATTCTACGTTTACTGTACACAAAGAGCTGCGCTCGTGCTCCGTTCGTGCTTGGCTCCTCTAGCGTAGACCCACCAGTGGCAGCGATCGGGGACCGAGACACGATAAACAGGACTCCTTTTCCTAAACTAGGCATAAAACTTGTCTGTAGGTATATTAAAAAAGAGTTTCCAATTATATAAAATCTTATTGCGGTTACAAAATGATGGTGTGTGGGAATGGTCGCGGGTTCAAGTTCAAACCCAGCCAAGCGCATTACTTTGTGTAATTTATTTCATCACCACTGCTCTCAACAATGGTGAAGGAAAACATCGTGAGGAAACCGGCATGTACTAGAACCATAAATTCAAAGACGTGAGACATCCACTATTTACCACTATTTATTTATTTATCCACTATTTTCCTCTGCATCACCCAAAGTTTGAATGGCAGAAAATGCCTAAGGCATTAAGTCCGCCTCTGTACTTTTGTTTGCATTAAATAAATAAATAAATAAATAAATCCACCAACCTGCACTGGGCGCGTGGTGGATTGCGGCCCATTCCCTCTCCTAGAGAGTAGGCCTGAGTCCCAACAGTGGAAACAAGGCCGACTATGACATTAGAATAGCTATACAAAATAAAATATTTTTTTTTTTCAATTATGTAGAAATTATCGTCTATTCTAATTTTTTTTTTATTAACACAAGTATGTATTTTCATGTATTTTCCCATTGACATCGATGTGGACGAATTTTTTGATGCCCTATAAGTTCCTTTTGTTTTTTACTCGTTTGTATATATTTTTTCTTTAAGTTTGTATATATACCTATTAGTTTATAATATTTAATAATTAAGATGTATATATGTATGTAAATAAAATATTGGTAAGTATGTACAGTGACAGAACAATGAGTATCGGTCCAGGTCTTCTCACTCTGTCTCGGTCTTAGGTCATTATCACGACGCAAACCACCGCCTCATATGTCCTTTTCAAACTGGCATATATTTGCGTGCCTCACCGAAGTAACCAAGTTTGCGTGCCTGCATAATTTCATCAGACACACAAATTATCTTAAGCTTTTCAAGGTCATTACAAATTAAATAACATGTGAATTTAGTACATTTAACCACCTACTTCTGAAGTTACAGTAAGACATTTCTACTAAGGTCAAATAATATATTAACCCTAAAATCTTCAAGTTGACCTTGACCTTTGATAGCTGGAATATCAGGCTATTAACGTCAAATATATTTTTCATGTATTGTCACATAAAAGATTTTTTTGAATGGAAGAATGGATTTCTGTTGAACTTAACAAGACTTTTTCAAGTGTAAAAGTCGTAGCCAATCTGTTCAAAGCACTTGTTATTGATGAGTTCTATGAAAGGCAGAGGCATTTGCTTGCGTCTGAATTTTGATATATCATACAGTGAGCTGTTATCCACCACGTAGGGCCAGTGCGGATTGATGAATGTCACACGTCTTCGGATTTTTGGTTATAGGATTTTAGGTTCATAGAGAGGAGGCCTGAGTCCCAGCCATAGATATCGTCCCAGCATTGGGCATATTAAAGGGGTGATAATGCTATGCTATCATTCTTAAACAATGGGACGTTCTTCCTTGAACGAGAGTAGAGTAGAGTTGCTGTGGCCCTTGCAAAGAGTAACTTAAGACTATAAGTGTTTTTAGACAGTAGCAGGCTGACTGTACTTTTCACTCCATCCAGAGCTGAAGAACTCATTTGATGATTTTTCCCAAAACGTAGGATGTTCTTTTTTCCTATCAAAAATATGATACGGCCTTTTATATCGCAAAAAAACATATTTCGATACTCTCAAGGGAATCAAAATTCATAGGATACTTCCCATTGTCTCTGAATCTTCTTTTGCACAAAGCAAGGTCTTATAGCATAGTTATAGGAATAAATCGGAAAACAGTAAAGTTGTTACGTCACAAAAAAAAACTATTTACTTAGATAAGTTGGTACGGAACTCTCAGTGCGCGGGTTCGACTCGCACTCGCCCAGTTTTCATCTTTTTGCGTTTCAAACATTAACTGCTAATTAAAGCCCATTTTTTCCTGCCTATGCATGTCATAATGTCATACATTAGACTGACATACACATTTAACACGCCTGATTTGTACGTAGAACTATGTCGCGTGGCGTGGATCTAGTGTAGCTCTACAAGTCTAGTTTCCATATGAAATGAATGGAGACCGACGCGCCTAGATCGGCGTGTGTGGCACACGTGTGTGCAGTGTAGTTCTGGCTTAAGGCACAAGCGCCCGAGATATGCCATAAAACAATGCCTTTCTGAAACTTAAACCTCGGTAACGGCCAGGTTGTTTGAAAAAAAATGTTACGTAGGTAAATCACCAAAAAAAAACTTTTTCTTAACCAAAATCTTCGGTCAAAAAAATTTCGAACAAACGTGTGTATTAAAAGCCAATTAAGTTTTTTTCAAGGTCATTCAAGTTGTACAATCGGTGCTCGAGGGGATAATTATTGCAAATAGTTTACACTCCCACATCCTGGCAATACCAGTTACCAGTAACCCTATCATAAGTAGGACTACTTTCTCAAAATCAAGACATAACAATAAATTCCTCGAAGTAAACGACAGACTACTAGAAGGTATTGTTGAAGGCGATAAGGTTGATTTTTTGATTGACAGTGAATTGTATTAAAACTGCGTGTGTACGGTTTAACGTTTTATTTTGAACTAACTTAGTAACAAGTTTAGTGGACTGTATAAACGATGTTTAACCATAGCCATATAGCTAGGTACGTATATTAACTGTGATTTGCTTAAACATTCCGCCCCCCAAAGAACGGAGTTCTTTAACATAAATTACACAAAACAATTGAGTTTAAAACAACTAAGCAATACTTATGCAGTTTGAATTTGATTACAAGGTAAGTTGGTAAGTTATACAATAATGGGTGATGCACATTTCAAATACAGTAAACAACTAACACTATTGCAGAGGTAAGTTTATACACATTCATTATTAGGTATATTCAGCTATCTACGAGAGGATGAGTCATGCTACAAACATACAACAGCTGGGTAAGTAGGTAGGTATACTGAACTAATGTTTTAAGAAAGTGGCTTTGTTACGTTAAATACATAAGTTTCACAGTAGGTACACGTTCTACGTTTTTTTTTAATATTTAGTTATAATTAGTTAGAATAGCTTCATAGTTAAGTAGGTAATAGTACAATATGATACGAGCGAGGTAGGGAAGAAGTGAGCCGAGATTGCAAAGAATAAATGCTCACGCATGTCACATGTTTATCAACAAACTTATTCGTAAATTAATCTTATTCTACATAGCCTTTAAGTACATATTGCATCGTATGACTCACGCATGCTGCTTACCTTACATTATATAACGATACAGTATAGATACAATTTTGTTTTGTACAGCGATTCTATGATGATTTTTTTTTTTTTAAACACATTTTAGATACAAGGTTTAATACATTTGTATTTGTTTATTTTGTTAAAACACAGATTTTGCTTAATGGACGTTTGAAAATGTTATTTTTAGTTTTGACACTTACGACCCGAGTTAGATTATCGGGACCAACATGTTTTTTAATAACCTTCCCTAAAATCCATTTACTTGGAGGAATGTTATCTTCCTTTAGAACTACTATGTCATCGATTTCTGGTTCAGCGTTTTGTGTATTCCACTTATATCTTTGGTTAAGGTTCACGAGATATTCTTTGTACCACCTGTTCCAGAAATCGTTGACCATTTTCTGTGTCAGTCTCCATCTATCTAAACTAGAAATATTTTTACAATTATAACTTTCGTCTGCCAAGGTTAACAAGGGTTCGCCAATCAGAAAGTGGCCCGGTGTGAGTGGAAGAGGGTCATTAGGATCATCGCTTAAGATGTTTATGGGCCGTGAATTTAAACACGCTTCGATTTGTGTCAACAATGTAGCTAACTCCTCGTAAGTAAGAGTAACATCACCAATTACCTTTTTAAGGTGAGTTTTGGTGCTGCGAATCCCAGCCTCCCATAGACCCCCGAAATTGGGTGCGTGAGGAGGTATAAAATGCCATGTAGTACGCTCCGTGGTTAACAGCTCTGCCACCTCACCAGCAAACGAAGATTTGGCATTGTTGAACATATCCTTTAACTGTTTGTCTGCTCCCACGAAGTTAGTGCCATTATCACTGTAAAGATCATGGCAGTGACCTCGTCTTGATATGAATCGCCGGAAAGCTGCGATAAACCCCTTTGCAGTCATGTCGGTGACGGCCTCCAGATGTATGGCACGTGTCACCATGCAAATAAATAAACATACGTATCCCTTGTACGATTTTGCACCTCTGCCCGGTGAGAAACGAATGTTGATAGGACCTGCGTAGTCTACCCCAGCTGATTTAAAGGCTCGGTCGGGATTTACCCGCACTTGTGGCAACTGACCCATTAGTTGTGTGGTGTTCTTTTTCGAATATCGAATACAAGTGACACATTCTCGATAAATCTTTTTTGATAAGTGTTTAGCACGTATTATCCAATATTTTGTTCTCAAATAATTAGACATTACTTGGGGACCACCGTGTAATGTCCTATGATGAGCATCCTTAATTATTAGCCTGCTAAGATGGCTCTTAGCAGGTAAAATTATGGGGTGCTGAGTATCGTAGGCCGCTAGAGATTTTTGGATACGCCCGCCAACTCTTAGAACTCCATTATCATCGATAATGGGGCAAAGAGTGCGAAGCTTACTGCCTTTGGATACATGACCTTGAGATTTTAACTGCTGTATCTCCTCTTTGAAATCAAGAGCTTGAACTTGTGTTATACAATTACGTAAAGTTTCCTGTATTTCTTTTGATAAAATAATTTTAGAATAACATTCACGTCTATCTTTAGGTAATTTAAAATTAAGGAATCGCCTGCAATATGAAATGACTCTCAACATTTTTGATAAAGTAGAATATTTAGTCCAAATGAATTCCTCATTAGTATTATTTATAACAGTCAAGGATCTCACTCGTTCCTCTTCACGTGTATCTTCGATATCAGGAGTGTTGATGCTTAACTTTAGACTAGACAACCAAACCGGTCCGTTCCACCACAGAGAATAGTTTAACAACTCAGGACCCTGTATGCCCCGCGATGCGCAGTCAGCTGGGTTTGTATCTGTAGATACGTGACCCCATTGCTCGTAATCTATGATATTTAGTATGTCTGACACTCTGTTGCTCACGAATGTGCTCCACCGGCTTGGTCCACCTCGCAACCAAGCCAACACGATGGTGGAATCAGTCCACGCGTATAGGCTATGTTTAGGTACTCCTAACACTTGAGATGTCTCCGAAATCAATTTAGCTGCCAATGCGGCACCACAAAGTTCTAGTCTAGGAATAGAAACTTGCTTCTCAATCGGAGCTACCTTGGTTTTAGCAGATATTAGGTTTATAAAAACTTGATCATTCTCAATGATTCGCATGTATACCACTGCTCCATATGCGGCTTGCGATGCATCGGCAAAGACATGCAACTCAATCTTTGATGTACGTGTTTGGTGTGACCATCGTGGTAGGCGTAGGCCTTTGATATATGTCAAGTTCTTCCGGTACTGTAGCCACTCTGCTTGCAACATATTGTCAATGGGCTCATCCCATTCTAGACCTGTCTTCCACAGTTTCTGCATGATGATTTTTGCCGTTATTATGACTGGAGCTATCCATCCTAACGGATCATAAAGTTTGGCTATTTCGGATAGAATATGTCGTTTGGTCACGGGTTGTTTAGGTTCTGTCAAGTTAACAGTATATTCAAAGGCGTCTGCTTCCCTGTTCCAACTCAATCCTAATACTCTAATAATGCTGTTAACCTTAAACTCATTGTTATCTCTCTTGTTTTCTCCGATGTACTGTAATAAAGAATCACTATTACTGCTCCATTTCTGCAGTTGAAAACCTCCTGAGTTCATGAGGCTGTTCATCTCATCATAAATATGTACAGCTTCTTCTTCTGTCTCACATCCTGTGAGGAGATCGTCGACGTAAAAGTCAGCTTCAGTAATCTTTGCAGCAATAGGATACTGTAATTTCTCATCACTGGCAAGGGTCTGAAGTGATTTTACAGCAAGATACGGTGCACAAGCTGTGCCGAAAGTCAATCTCATGAGTTTAAAATGTTTTATGGGTTCATTAGATGCAGTCCGCCATAATAATCTTTGGTAATCTGTATCGTCTTCGGCTACACGCACCATTCTATACATTTTAATGATATCTGCTGTGATACATATTTTGTGTGTCCTCCATCTCATTAATATATGACGTAATTCCTGTTGTAGCTGTGGACCAACACATAAGTTGTCATTTAAGGAAAAGTTATTCGAACCTTTGCACGATGCGTCGAAGACCACGCGAACCTTTGTTGTGGACTTGTCCTCTCGGATTACGGCATGGTGAGGAAGATAGACAGCCTTAGTGTTGTCAATCTCGCTAGGATTAACTTGGACCATGTGATTTAAACTAATGTATTCTTGCATAACTTTATGATATTCTTCCCGTAGTTTAAAATCCCTTGACAACTTTTTCTCCAAATAATTAAATCTTTTTGCTGCTATCTCTCTCAACCTGCCGTATTGACACTCAGGATCTTCGGTTTGAAACGGTAATCTTACCACGTATCTTCCTTCCTCGTCTCTGCTTGTTGTGGCTGCATAAAATTCTTCGCATCTTTTTTCTTCTTTTGAGAACTTCTTTTTAATGCTGTTTGGTTCCTTTTCTATCTCCCAAAACTGACGTAGCAGCTCGTCTTCCTTCACTTGAGTGTGGAGGGTTGTAATGTGTTTCTTTGCTGAGGTAGAAGCTTGTAACATTCTTCCAGATATCACCCACCCTAGAATTGTATTTTGTGCCAATAGATTACCCTTGGGGTGTTTAATAACGCCGTCTAATAATATGTCACCGTAAACCTCAGCTCCAAGCAAAATGTCTATTTTACCTGGTGTGGTAAAACCTGGATCAGCCAGCTCCAGATCCTCAAGTTTGGCCCAATCAGGACATTTTAGATTAATGGTGGGTAGCAGTGCCGTTAGTGTACGCAATACATACGCATTCACTCGTATTGACTCGCTGGGATTGTGGCGTGATTTCACATAGAGTGAAACCATGTGTTTGATTTTCGTTTGCCCCTCTCCCACACCGGACACCCAACCACTAATTGATTTGCGTGTGAGATTTAATAATTGAACAGTCGCCTCAGACACAAATGATGCTTGCGACCCCTGGTCTAATAACGCTCTAATGATGTGTTTACAACCGTTCTTACTACTAACTAAGACCTTAGCAGTAGCTAACAACACAGAATTCGTTTGTATGTGCTCACAATGACAAGAAACAACATGTGCATCACTTACAGAAGGAGTGGACTTACCTCTAGACCCCTCACTATCGGTACCTGTAGCCGCGCGGTCTCCTTCCTTTGATGTCTCCATGGTTTGCTCTCTCTCGAAATGAAGAAGGGAGTGATGTCGTCGTCCACACTTTTTGCAACACGCTGATTGACGACATTTGTTCACTGAATGTGATGGCGCAAGGCAGTTGAAACACAGTTTATTCTTCTGAACATACTCCTGTCTTTCCTTGGTAGACATATCGGCGAATGTCTTGCAATGGAAGATGTAATGGTCGCTGTTACATAACGCACACTTAATTTCACGCTCCTTTCCTTCCTTATTGACATTCGAATGAAAAACCTTAGGTTTAATTGCTGGTTTTGGTTGCGAAGATTTTACTTTGTTGTTCTCGATCATTTCCAGCGATCTAAATCGTGATTCCAGGTGGTCTCTTAAATTTGGCCAAGTAGGTAGATCGCAATTTATCGCACTGAGTTGTTGTTCCCACTGTTTCATCGATTCTGGATCCAACTTGGACACGACAAGAAAGTTGATGATCAAGTCCCATTTGTCAGTTTCAACACCTAAGTTTTTTAAGGCTTTTAGACATGTCGAAGTCGTATCTACCAGGTGTTTAATCGAACTCGCAGACTCAGAATGTATAGCTTTTTGTGTAAAAAGAACTCTCAAAATTGCATTACAATTGAATCTCTTATTGTTATAACGTTTCACTAATTCGTTCCAGGCGTCATCATAATTCGCGTCTGTTGTGGTATAGTTGCGCAGTATCACTTCTGGTTCTCCTGATAAATTGCTCTTCAAATAATGCAACTTCTGCACTGGCGATAATTTTGTATTTCTATGTATCAAGGACGAAAAAAGGTCAAAAAATGTCTGCCATTCCTCATATTTGCCGCTGAAGGTAGGTATTTTAATTTTTGGTAATTTAATTTCGTTGCTGTCTGATGACCTTTGTTGACCTTCACTATAGTTAGTTGTTGAACTTTGACCTGATAAATCGATAAAAGGCTCAAGAGCTTCCTTCATCGCTGCCTTATATTGTATATAAAGTTCCTGGAATGCGTCGTATGTTTTTTCTTTAAAATACGGATCTTTCGTTTCTTCATCTTTGCGCAATATAATAATTTTGTGTCCGTCCTTAAAGTTCTTCCAAAGCTCTTCTAACAATTCTAATCTTGCTTCCAAATAAGACTTTTTAATTCTTTCTTTTGGAGACTTTTTGAAGTTCTTTTCTGCACTTTTTAAGTTTTCTAATAGTTCATATTGATAAGCTATTAGATCTGCCATGGTTATTCTCGATAAACCACTTTACGCAACGATACACTTGTATAGTCAACGAACTTTTTATAGGAAAAAATAATGTTCTCAAATGTTCTCAATGTAGAAGGTATGTAGCACTTTTTTAACTACGCACTTATGTCTTTAAAAACTCGTATATCGTAATCCGATCACTCACAGAATAATTATAAGTACTTAGTTATTGTTCGTGTTTAGTTACTGTTTTGTAAAAATCACACGGTCACAATAGTTTTGCATTCACTAATATAGCAATAAAAAACTTCTAAGAATCCTTATCACTTTCTTTGTTCTCGCAACGCGCTCGATCACTGCCGGTTAGTGGCGACTATCCGCTCGAGTTAGGACCATATGGCGCAAGGCAATAAGGTTGATTTTTTGATTGACAGTGAATTGTATTAAAACTGCGTGTGTACGGTTTAACGTTTTATTTTGAACTAACTTAGTAACAAGTTTAGTGGACTGTATAAACGATGTTTAACCATAGCCATATAGCTAGGTACGTATATTAACTGTGATTTGCTTAAACAGGTATCCTTGTCAAATGTTCTCGTTCAGGGTTGTAAGTCATTGTAACAGCCCATATATATCCCTGAACGTCCAATGCCGAACATAGGCCCTTCCTAAAGCCGTTACGACTAACAGATCTGAGGAAATATCGTCACCGCATCGGATGGTGAATCAGTAAGATGTATTTCTCTGATATATGTTCCCATTTATTTTAATTGAAATGTTGAGACTTGTGCTTTGATTTGTTTTTGAGTTAGGAGTCATTGAATAACTTTTCTCGCTTATTTTTATGGTGGAAATTCATCCAATGACTTCTGCTCTTGGGTGGACTGAGGGGGCGTGTCAAACTTTTACTGACTAAAAAGCACCCCTGTTCCTTCTTTTCCTTTGTTCCTGGTCCTAGTAGGCTTCACCTGCTTGCTGGGCTCCTTGAATTTCCTAACATATCCTTGAAGCGCGCGTGAAACTACACGCCGTTGACTAATTGGCTCGGTCCGTTTGGACGGCGTGCTACCTACTGCTCGCCGTCCGCAAACCCACGCCTATGGTGGCTGGAAATTGGGATCGAGATCCCGGCGGCCGCCTTCGCTAGCATTTTTGCTTCGCAGAAGGAGGCGACCGCCTGCCTTTAATCTTCGCTTCGGAACAAGGCCCGGCGCAAGAGGTCGTTGTCGCCGATCGCCCATACGAGGATCTCAGCCAGCGATGCTCTGCACAAGCGAGACACACTCCAGCGTGTCATCCGGGCGGTCCACACAATAGTGACACCCTGGCGCAATTCTCACGGAATTTATCCTTCTTTTCTTTGACCACACCCTCCCTCTCCATCCAAACATGTATACTCATAACTCTTATTACCTATTGGGCGGTGTGGGAGGTTAAATAAAACACGAATATCAAAAACACTGAACGCTATATTCGATATCTAGCAACAACATTCAAAGTGGCCTAACGTCAAGTTAACTGTCTAATATTAAAAACATTGTTTACATTAATTACACAATTAAGAAATAACATAATTAAGGCATTTGTAGAAACTCTGACTTCATTCTTGTGTATGGGAGTTTGTATGTTTGTGAACGCACCCACGATACAGAAGTAATTACAAATGTGAGGAAACAAAAATCCATTAATGACGGGCAATGTTAAATAGAAAATAAAGTATAACACGGTTAAAAACTCGTACGAACTTGTAAGTTTGGATTATGCAAATTTCCTATCCTATAAGATATTCCAATTTGAAAGAGGTGTATTTTTTAGGGCTCACAGTATCTTTTTTTTAATAATATGTTAGCTAGTGCTTGACTGCGATCCCACCTGATGGTAAGCAGTGATGCAATCATTGATGGTGAGGCGCTCTAGTTTATTAGGAACCTATTCACTCTAGCCTTGAAAACATCTCAATTATAATCGGACGGGATGACCGCAGCAAGCTAACTGTTCAGTTCTTCCATTGTTTTCCTTCTTTTTCATCCTAGACTCACAACTCGTTTATAAAATAAAGTGCAAATCGACCTTTAAGCAAAGATAACCTATTTCTAAAAAAAGTAATCTGAATGCCTAAAATCCAATTACAAAGTTGGATTGAAATTGAAATCTCTTTTCTTTTAGAGAATGAATCCAGATAATTGAATGTCACTCAACGCATTTATTTGGATAAAATTGCAAACACTTAATATGTTTTCAAAAAAATAATACATTGAATAGAACTGGTACAATAATTAATTATTAAAATCATTTAAAGTAAATCCAATACTTTACAATTAATATAAATTGAAAAAGGTTAACATGCACTGCGATTCAGCTAATAATATCGTAATCGACTATTGCGATAGAAGTGCTTTTATGAGGAATTATTATTCTAGAGGTGCGATTATACCCTGTAAATTTTTTTCACGTGATTCTTGATTTTACTTTTTGATTTAGACATTTTGTAATGAATTTACCTGTACTATTCGCCTCTAAATAAAAACTTTTTTGTATGACGAATATCATCACAATAGATTAATACTGACTTCTCACAAATTTCCCATTGCCAGTAAACTGTAATTACAAATTTATTCAACGATCTCGCTATGTAAACCTGTTAAGAAGTTATAATCAAAAAATGTTTTTTTTTTCCTGTAAAATTTGGTGTTTTCAGTTACGATATTATTCCCTGGGGACGGCGATATGTTTTAAACTCTAAAAAAATCATCATTCTATTCCTGTTAATCGTTTGAAAATGATAGAGACAGGGTGACGTCTAAATAAATATTTTGAGCGTTAAGCGCATTGATATCTTATTATATATCAATTGTCTTAACATCATGTTAGATATCAGGAATATCTTTGCATAATTCATTCTCAAAACTTTATATTACGTAGAATGAAGTCAGAGTTCTTATTTTTACACACTTACATGATATGTACATTTGTTCATAAATAAAGAATGTGGTAGATAAATAAAAATTAGTCCGATCGTTGCTTTTAATGAAAAAAATACTAAAACTACATGTTTAAATATTTAAATATAACGATAATTAAAGCTAACATTGAATTTAAAGCTTGATATCGACTTACAATACTTTAAACAATCAAAAATAATGTTAATAAAATTAACATTTTAAATTGTTCAATATGAAAAATTGTTTTTTTTTGTATTTTTTACCTAACTAGAAATGTACTTAGTTGGAAGAATGCCTGATTTTGCCAAAAAGTTATTTTGTAATCATTTTTAAAAAGGTAAATTACAATGAGATAGAAAACAAAATGGTTATTCAAACTCCAAATACAATAAAACTCGTGCTATGAATATTTTCATGTCTTATTTTAATTTTTAGTTTTACTTTGAATTAGGGAGCAGAAAAGCAATCGTGCCGCCGAAGCTTCGCCTCTAGCACGCGTGACTTGGAAACCTAATTATGAAACTCAATAGCAGCCTTTATTATTATTTGACGATTTAGGCTTCACGACACAAAAACGGCAGACATTCTTATTCATAGAATGATCAAGCACTTTTCTTGAATAAGATGTTTGGAAAAGTGAAAACTTCTGCTGGCAAAATCAGGGACGATCTTTTTAATTTTAGATAAATTTTACAATTTCAAAAATAAAATTCGGACTTTGTCACATGATAAAATATATTTCAGTAATATTATAAAGGCAAATAAAGATTTTTTTATTCCTATAATAATAAGGAAAGATGATTCTACTTACGAGATGGTGTACAAACTTCTACAGACAAGCGACATTAAATTTTTCATATTGTAAACGTACAAAATTCTAACACCTATAGCAAACATGGACATGGAACTAACTAGCAATATGGACCTCCGTAATTTAGTATTGTCCACCATTGTGCATTTTATTTTTATTAATTACATTTACGTATGTATATCACAAATAAAATGTTTAGCTCGTAGCTTTAAAAACAAACAAGCTACTGCATCAAAATTAAGAGCAACATTGGTCCTACACAAAACAACGGAGCCTCATTAACTTCCAGTACATTATATAAATTATGAAAATGCTATCTTATAGAAAAACATCAAGTTATACTTACGTCATTATGTCAATGTATATGAAAACACGCATTTGTTCCTAACTAACATGATTCTTTATTCTTTACATTAATGTTTCAACTATTATTGATGATAAAATGCCAAAATGAGCGTCTTCTCGCCTTTTTAATTCAATCTAAAACGTTTCTATTTTTTCTCGCGAATTTTCTATTTTTACTTTATCACAGGCTCACGCTCCAACCCTGTGGGCTATAATTACATTGCACCTTTTAATTTTACTGATACCTTCACCTAAAAATCCAAAGAACTTCGTTCCGCTCCCATTTAAATTTACAGTACATTAATAATAATAGTTCTCTATTAGGCTTTTGATAATGAATCACACTTAGAATTAAATTATTTGATCACTTTGCACGTAGTTATTTCACATTAACATGTTAAATAATGACACTAAATATATGTGTCGTATTTGTTGCTTCCTATTTATGAGGGGGAAGTCGTCAGTGAAAATTTACGTCGGGTGTACCGCAAGGCGTATGCTTAGGCCCGGGTCTGTTCCTCTAAGGAACGGTTGGGTTCAAGAAGAAGGGCGGTGGTCGCCTAGCAGTCGTGCGGCCACCGAGACGGGTGGCCGGCTACGGATCACATGACGCAGCAGCTCTTCGCGCGCCCTTTCAGCTCGGCTTTCAGATCGCGCTTGCTTTTGCTGCGGCCCACTTGTTTCTGTTGGGAAAGGTATAATTTAATTATCTGGTTCGTTAAAAAAGATTTGAGAATGGAAGTTATTTAACTGACATGTAAGGACTTCCAGACATAACAGTTGGATTAAACCATAGAGCACGGAATTGTCGCGTCTGCAGAGGCTAAAAACAAGTAAATATTTATGGCAAAAAAAGTGTGTTAACTTCTATTTTTTTACTTTTAAAAATAGTAATACGTGTCATAGTGCAAGACGTAATCGTTGACATGCTAGTTTTATATAGAATATTTTACAAGACTCTAGCAGCAGACAAGACATTTTCATGCACTATGGATATAGCTATAAGCCTTTTCTACGTACCTACTTTAAAATCCGCTTGGAATGCTGTCCAGCACGTGGGGGAAAAAGAGGGGGAAGATAAGATTAAAGTAATAATATGTAGTTTATAATGACGTGGTAGGTTGTATACCTGTTGTTTCATCTGTTGCTTGTTGAGTTTCCCGAGGGCGGCTAGTGCAGCTACTTCGAAGGCATCTTTGACGCCTTTGGTAGATGCTCTAGCTGATGTTTCAACATAGGTCATCGCTCCCAGCTGTCTCGCTACTGATAAAGCCTGTAGAAATTGAAAAGTCATTTTTCATTTGGATTTTAAACTTTGTGATTTAAAATATTTATAAAACTCGTTCGAAGTTGATAGAGTCTGTCTAAAAAGTCAAACAACTTAGATCATTATTTGGGTAAAATGAAATCTGATGTAGTCAATGCTGGTTCAATAATCAAGGTTGATTAAGAGATTTTGATCATAGTTTACTAATAGAAGAACTTTATAAAAAGTATCGAATATAAGTATTTTTTAAATGATTAAATATTATGCAAAATTCCCAAGTCGTTTGTCTTTTAGACAGACTATAAATAACTAATACCTATTCAGTACATGGCTCTCGAATTACAAAATATGCTAACATGAGCGAATGAATATGAGTTCATGCTAATTAATGCTATTTATCTCTTTTTCTTGAGGTAGGACATCATCCAAAGACTTCTCCCCGAAAGTGGACTGTATCAGACATTTACCGACTAAAACTACACCCGAGTCCTTCAGTTGACCGTGAGATTTTTTGAAATTATCCGTGGCCCTGACGGGCACCGGTCCTGCCCCTACAGTTTTGCTGCCATCTCTTTTAGGCACGCGTTGAAATGATATGTATTTATCTCTGGTAGCTTAATATGCAATATACATGTTAGGATACCGGTCATAACGTTACATCAATTCGAATATTAACTGTACATACAGATTCGTACATTCAAATTCTTCATACAGATTCAGTATAACTCATCAAACGTTTGGACGACTCTTCGCGTGACCAGAGGGGCTGGGCTTTTCTTCGGTCAACGAATCAGCATTGCCATCCAGCGTGGCAATGCTGCCAGCGTTCTGGGCACTTTTCCCTTTGCAATCGATGTGGACGAATTGTTTGATGCCTTTTGAGTTTTCCCCGTTTTTCTGCCTTTTTTACTCGTTTGTACATACATATATTATTATTTTAAGTTTGTTTATACCTATTAATTTATAATATTTATTAGTTAAGATGTATATAGTAGTGTTTAGATAATGTTATCGTTCATTGTTACAATAAATAAAGAATACCTTAATACTCATCAAACCTACGAATTTAAAAGACGTCAAATAAAAACGAAGTCCCACCTTTTCAATGATTCAAACGGTTCACAAAAGAAAACGGTCCAAGGAGCTTCAATGTCAACGCGATCGACTCATTCACGGAACGAGCCAATTACTTTGTTCCCATTTAACTAACTGGTAACTAGTTGAATAAGATCTCTAATTAATACGAGTACGGACGTCCAGCCTGAATTTGCGACCGAGTTTTCAATTGCCCGTTATACAATACGTGTAAATGCGTCGGGATGTTTCAATTTAGATTAGGACTTCTAATGAATGAACTTAAATCGCTTTGCGAGGGATCTGGGGCTTTCCTATTCGAGATGTTGGCGAACTCCGTGAAATTGCTGCCGAATTGGCTGAAATAAATTCAGGACCAGCAGGAAATCCTAAATTACTGGAGCATATGTTTGAGATGTCTGTGTCTATGTAGGTAGGATTTGGGTTTCGGAATTCAAAGGTGTGGTTGGTGGATGGCGATTTAGGATATAAGATGACCTAATTTTTTATTGATATCGGCAATCTGTGTAATGGAATTAAGTGGTTATTTTATATCCCAGAAGTAACATAGGCTCCACTTTTTTTATAAGAGACACAAAGAAAAAGTTTGACAACTTTTTTTGTCAAATACTGGCGAGTTGCCCCAATTTAGTAGGGTTGTTACAAATCTTTGAAATTCTTAGTTTTTTCTCTTCTAAATAATATACATGTTTGTACATCTAAACCTTTCTCATGAATTAGTCTGTCTTTTGTTGATAATCACATAAAAATCAATTCACAGTGGGCGACCTTATTTCGTATTAATTATGTAAAAAAACATACATTCAACCGAACATAGAACCTCCTCCTTTTTAGGTCGGGGTTTTTTAAGTCAGTTAAAATTGAGCTTCTTCTCTCGAGCAGTGGTGGCCTAGTGTTAACGGTCTCGACTTACGCGCTGTAAGTCGCGGGTTTAAACCCAGCCAGGCATATTACTTTGTGTTATTTTCATCACCACTGCTCTCAAAACGGTGAAGGAAAACGTTGTGAGGAAACTGGCCTGTCATCCACCAACCCGCACTGGGCCTGCGTGGTGGATTACGTCCCATTCCTTCTTCTAATGAGGAGGCCCGAGTTCCAAGAGTTGGATCATTATAAGGCTGATTATTTGATTTCCTTCTTACCTCTTCACTGGTGACTGGATGTGTTCTTAGCTTGGACAGCATGGTGAGCGTTTCCTTCTCATGTCTAAGGTCAGCCTTGCAGCCGCAGAGCAGCACAGGTGCTGAGCCGCCGTGGGTTCTTACTTCTCTGTACCACTGGAAATAGAAATCATTTGGTTATTAAAGTCAAATAGACTAGTTTTGGCCCGCGTCTTCACCTGGGTACATGAAACTTAGTCTATGGCACTCAGGAATAAAGCAGCTTCAAATCGGTGAAAAACATTTTAGCTATCGGACCAGTAGTTTCAAAAATTACAAAATAAAAACGAATAAGAAAAAAACGAACGGGCATATTTCTTTTTCAAAGAGATGTGTGTCTTTGCTTGACCTGCACGGCTCTTGAGCGCTGGCTTCAAGTTGCGCAGAAGTCAAATATTCGGTCTTTTTAGTGGTACCAAGTGAGACGCGGGGGCGGGAAGCGTCAGTGATTGGCTCACCGCGCCATCGCGTCATAGACGTGACTCGTGATTCGTTCCCTGCGCTTGCTGCATGTATCTAACAACGACGACGATTGGCTCGCCAATGTATGGAATGCGCAAAGCGATCCCCACTCTGACGCCGAGCGCTCAAGATCAGTGTCTATATCTACACCAAGTTTTTAAATTACCTAGTGACTAGATTACGAAGAAAACTTTAGTTAGGTACTCAACGCAGTCTATCGGTTCTCCTTTCACATACCAAAGATGGTCTCATACTCATATTCTGACTAAAACATCTTGAAGGAAACTTCCTCCAGTCTGCTCGAGTCTCAAAAAACTGCTACGTTCCTTTTTTGTCTTGAGTTCTAGGACCCTGGGGTTCTCTTTCGGACAACCTATGGATAACAGAACACTGCTGAAATTTGATTCTCTTCCGTCAGCTTCATTATATAAGCATCAGTAGTTACCTTAGCCGCAGCGTTGTGTAAGGTCTCAGGTTCGGCTATGTTGAAGCAGAGCATGAAGACCCTGGCGTCTTGGTAGGCGAGGGGTCTAACAGTGTCGTATGCCGTCGTGCCTGTCAACAAAAAGAAAAGGTAACATTATTATGAGTCAATATTCAACGAATTAAAATTTTGTAGCGAGTAAAATGAATAGTCGACTTCAAAAAAAAAAAAATTTTTTTTTATGTTATCATCTTCATCATCGCCTTTTTAATATTCCCACTGCTGGGACTCAGGCCTCCTATCTAGGAGAGGGAATGGGCCGTAATCCACCACGCGGGCCCAGTGTGTGTTGGAGGATGTCACATGTCTTCGAATTTTTGGTTCTAGGACACGCCGGTTTCCTTACGATGTTTTCCTTCACCGTTTTGAGAGCAGTGGTGATGAAATAAATTATACAAAGTAAAGCGCCTGGCTGGGTTCGAAACCACGACTCGTAAGTCGGGGCCGTTAGCACTCGGTCACCACTGCTCTCATCATGTAATCATCTTATATTTGCCAATAATGTTTGCAGATAATAAATGTACGCACCCTTGCTCTGAATATGTAAAACCCACAATAATTTTTGCAAATCACCAGACACCGATTTACACGGTGTGTCACTCAACAAGTTCAGGAGAGCAGTCTCGGACGTATGAGTTTGTGCAAATCTTCCAATCCATGTAGGAATCAATGTTATATACCTACTCTATCATTTTTTTTCTAGAGAGTATTTTTTTTTTACTTTTTATAAATGTCTATTTTTTATTATTATTGTAATAATATTTTTATAATTGTATGTGTGTTTTTTTTTGCCGAGAGTGGCCTAGAGGTCCAGAACAGATTGGAGGTGTGGGGGCACAGACTGGAGAGTGTTGGCCTGAAATTGAGCAGAACCAAAACAGAGTACTTGTTCTGCGATTTCGGCGGTCTCTCCAATCCTGTGCCTTTATCTCTCGCCGGAACGCCCATACCGATCTGTTCCGACTTTAGGTACCTAGGGTCGCTCGTCCAAGGGGATGGTGAGGTAGACCGGGATGTAACACATCGGATCAACGCAGGATGGATGAAATGGCGACAGGTCACGGGAACCATTTGTGACCCACGGATGCCCCTCAAGTTAAAGGGTAAAATCTACAAGTCCGTAATAAGGCCTGTCGTACTGTATGGATCAGAATGTTGGGCTGTGAAAAAGATGGATGAAAAAAGATTACATGTAGCAGAGATGAGAATGTTAAGATGGATGTGTGGTGTGACAAGAATGGATAAAGTGAGAAATGAGTATATTAGGGGAAGTTTGAAAGTGGCGCCAGTGACTGAAAAGTTGAAAGGAAATCGTTTGTCTTGGTATGGTCATGTGAAAAGGAGGGACGAAACGCATGTTGCTAAAAAAGTTATGAGTTTACATGTGGATGGACGGCGGGGGAGAGGGAGGCCAAAGAAAAGATGGATGGATTATGTGAGAAGTGATATGAAAGAAAAGGGAGTTAGTGATAGCGTGACGAGTGACAGGACAGAATGGAAGAAAAAAAACGTGTTGCGCCGACCCCACGACACGACATACAAACTTACAAATTTTACCTCTTTATAATATTAGTATATCATCATCTTCCTGCCCTTATCCCGTTTTATTTAGAGTCGGCGCAACACGTTTTTTTCTTCCATTCTGTCCTGTCGCTCGTCACGCTATCACTAACTCCCTTTTCATTCATATCACTTCTCACACAATCCATCCATCTTTTCTTTGGCCTCCCTCTCCCTCTCCATCCATCCACGTGTAAATTCATAACTCTTTTAGCAATATGCGTTTCATCTCTCCTTTTTACATGACCATACCAAGACAAACGATTCCCTTTCAACTTTTCAGTCACCGGCGCTACTTTCAAACTTCCCCTAATATACTCATTTCTCACTTTATCCATTTTCATCACACCACACATCCATCTTAACATTCTCATTTCCGCTACATGCAATCTTTTTTCATCCGTCTTTTTTACAGCCCAACATTCTGATCCATACAATCAGAATGTTGGGCTGTGAAAAAGACGGATGATCTTTATAATATTAGTATAGATAATCATTTATTAGGTTTGTGTGAAAGAAAGAAGAAAGAAAAGAAAACGATTTGCCACACAGGTACACACAATGAGATAACACTATATTTATGGTATACAAACTTAAACCTAGAATACATCTACATTGTAAGTCTCACGGCTGCGCCAAATAGGTCCAGTTCAGCATGATGCCAGGCCACTACGTAGCAGTTGCCTGACGCTGGTTTTTAACCGTCCTCCTTACTTCTAATAAAAAGGAGGAGGTTCTCAATTCGGATGTTTGTATGTTTTTTTTTATGTTTGTTCGCGCATAACTTCGTCGCTTGCCAACCGATTTGAATATAAATATTTTTTTATTGAAAAGGGTATACTTCCCAAATGGTCCCATAGTCACCAAGTTGGTATCTGATGATGGAATCTTGGCGAAATCGAGGGAACTCCTCAAAATCGGTTATTTTTATTTTTATAAAAAGGTTTTTTTCAACTGAACCTTGCTATGAGTCTGATGTGTGTGCTGCAGAAGTAATATGTATTGGACGTTAAAGGGTTCTGTTTGATTTTCCGAATACCTAATTCCTTACAGATACTTTATTGTAATAATAATATTCCACAACTATCACATAACGCCGTCTCATCATCATCATCAGCCTTTTTAATGTTCCCACTGCTGGGACTCAGGCCTCCTCTCTAGGAGAGGGAATGGGCCATAATCCACCACGCAGGCCCAGTGCGGGTTGGTGAATGTCACATGTCGTCGAATTTTTGGTTCTAAGACATGCCGGTTTCCTCACGATGTTTTCCTTCACCGTTTTGAGAGCAGTGGTGATGAAATAAATTACACAAAGTAATGCGCCTGGCTGGGTTTGAACCCGCGACCTACAACTCGTAAGTCGGGGCGATTACCACTCGGCCACCACTGCTCTCTAACGCCGTCTAGTCCCAAGCTAAGCAGAGCACGTGTTATGATTTTAGACAACTGATACATTTTTTCATTTTTATATATATTATTTTTATGTATGTATTCAGAAATATACAAGTATATTTAATATACTTATATATTTCTAAATACATACATAGTATAAAACAAAGTCGCTTTTTCTGTCCCAATTTCCCTATGTACGCTTAAATCTTTAAAACTACGCAACGGATTTTGATGCGGTTTTTTTTAATAGATAGAGTGATCCAAGAGGAAGGTTTATATGTATAATAACATCCATTAACCCTTCAGATACCGTCAATTAGAGACACAATAGTAAGACAATAGATGCGCGGCCACCGGTGGTCGCTTGGGGATTCATGAATTAAATAGTGGAGAAACACCCGAGCGAAGCCGGGGCGGGTCGCTAGTTATAGATAAATTACACCCAGATACAGAACAAATGATCATGAACTCACGACCTGCGGCATATTGATTCTTCAATCCGTAAGAACAGGTAAACTATAAATAGCCGTAATCACGAACCGTTTCTGATAAGAGAATAGATAAATATCTACCTACTGCTCGCTTTTACTGGTCGATAACCTGGATTGACTTGCTGTAATAAGAATATGGCTTCCGACAAGGTGACAGCACCTTAATCGTACCCGTTTTAGTAAATCAAAATAAGTTACAATTTAAGCATAAGTTTTAAGTTTATTACTTAGTTCAAGTTATTTTTATTATTTACTAGCTGTACCCTCGCGGCTTATTCAACCTTACTCTGCCCTACTCTTTTTTTCCTTATCAACCTTCTCCTCACACTAACAAACACAACAAAAAAAGAATAGCGAAATCGGTTGAGCTATTCTCGAGATTTGCGCTTAGCATCAAATTTAGCGATTCATTTTTATATTATAGACTAGCTGACCCGGCGAACTTCGTACCGCCTAACAGTCAATGAATGTAGTATATCTTTCGATAAAGTCAACCGATTGCGATGAAACAAAGCCTAAGTAATATATCAAGTTACACATAATTTTAATGTATAAAAGTTATCTACCTACATCGATTTTGTGATGCGCGCATAACTAAAAAGTCTCTACAGATTTATATGTACAGACAATTTTTTTTTTTACTTAATGTGTAAAAAAAATTAACTATTATTATAAATATTAGTCCAAGTAATAAGATTCTTCTATATAAATCGGTTTATAGGGTTAGTTTTGTAAAACAAATAATGAAAACCTTCTTTATTAATTTGGTTACTATTTATGCTAAGATTCAGGTATTTATATACTTATATTTGTAAAATTTTCAAAAACCCCTTCCGATGAAGACAAGCACTGGCTCGTCTACATCATAAAACGAAGCAAAATAATTGTACTTAATTGTAACTTAAAAAAAAAAAATGTAATCTTTATTATAATTATATAAATAATGCCAGAAAAACCTTATTATAAAACGAGTTTGTCCAGCTGTGGAACAAATAGGCGAATAGAAAAAAAAGTTGTCATAAAAGTAATAATGCAATGCCACACTAGGTGGCGCCACTGTTCGTTGTGTAAGATAACAAAGTCATATAAAAATAAAATAAGTAAAGAAAATAAGTTACCTACTATTATGGGTACTTTCAAAATAAGACAGAAACTGAATTCAATAAAATTTTATCTTTACCTACCTATTATAATTAGAATATAGATAATAATCACAAAAGAAACCTTATTAAACGACGACGTTTGCCCAGCTGTGAGAAAGTATAGGCTAATAACAAAAAAAGTTGTAGAAAAATTAATAATAGAATGCCACACTAGGTGGCGCCACTGAGCATCGTTAGTGCCTGCACAAGAAGACTAACAAACTAATTTTAAAATAAATTGAATAAAACTTTTAATTAAAACGTAATTAGTTAAAAAAAGTTGTAAAAACCGGAATACTAAACCATAAAATATTAAAAGAAAACACAAAAAGTTATTGCCGAAACCAGGGATTGAACCAGGGACCTTTAGATCTTCAGTCTAACGCTCTCCCAACTGAGCTATTTCGGCCATATGAGAGAAGTTAAAATACCTACTTGCATGCAACATAGCGTGGTATAATGTATTGAAGATGACGTCACGACATTTTTTTGTGTGGTATTTTTCAAGGTTATTCTCAATTCAGTTTTTATCAACTGCTTGTCTTGTCTACCTTGAACAATATTATGATAAGAATTCTTTAGCACTGTATTTATGTTTTAACTAACTTTTGCTAGCGGCTTCGCCTGTGTGAACACTTATTTCTTCATAAAATTTTTATTCCCTAGCGGGCGAGCACTTAGAGAGAATTTTCCAAAATCCATCCCATTTTTGGAATACCCTCTCCTAGTGCTCGTCTACGTCATAAAAGCAAACCTTATACAAAATATCACGCTCCAAGTCCCAGTAGTTTCGGCTGTGCGTTGATATGTCAGTCAGTTTCTCCTTTTATATTATGTATATAATGTAGAAGTTTTTTTTTGCGTAATACTTACATAGTTATCTGCCTACTTATAATATGATTAATTTATGATAGATAAATATTTGATCTCTAATTTAATCAATTATTCATTCATCATGATTACCATATTAGTTGTTAGAGAATAGAAAAAACATATCTATTCTACTTCGACCCTATGGTTTTCTTTTTCTAACCCCTAAATATTATTTATAACTTAACTCGTAGAAAATAAAAGGTCTGTTTTAACATTTGAGAAAATTTCTAGAATGTTAACTTTGAACGAAAATGAAAGAAACAATCCTTACTATAATATTATAAAAGCGAAGGTGAGTTTGTTTGTTTGTTTGTTACGTCTTCACGCCTAAATGGCACAACCGATTTTGATGTATTTTGGTACAGAGAAGGATAATGAGAGGCTCTCGGGATCATATTTGGACTGGAACGGGCGAAATCGCCAGCAGTAACTATACAACATGTAACGGTAAGTGCAAAACCTCAGACACTCCAAATGGTTTTTAATTTAAATGACCTAAATCTGTGAAAAAAAAAAATGTGCAGTTTTACTTTGTTTAAAATTAATATCTGCATTGAAATAAGAACTTTTATTATCCCCTGTATGAGAAAATTTGATTGAACTACAACCATTTAAGTTTGTTTACCTATTTCGGTGGGTTTGCGCACATGATGGCTTAACCTATTCATAAATAGATAGGGCGACATTTTTAATGAAGATTTTTTTGAAAACTGTAACCTATATTAACCCTTCAGATACCGTCAATTAGAGACACAATACCTAGTAAGACAATAGATGCGCGGCCACCGGTGGTCGCTTGGGGATTCATGAATTAAAAAGTGGTTTAATTGATTCGGCTCGTTATTCTGATTAAACTATTTTCAGGTTTTGCGCATTTAACGTTACACCTTGTATACAGTATATAATACGAACTACTCTGTGGGTGGACAAGGTACGATCAGGCAAGCCCACTGTATGTAGGTAAGTGTTTATATTAAGATCGGTGGTAGTAGGTGTGAGAACCATATTGCATAAGCCAGCGGTTCATGTCAATGTAATTATACTTGGTTTATTATTAGTAGATATTAAATAGCTAAGCTGTCCGTGACTTCGTCCGCATTCAACTCGTATAATATTCACATTTGTCTTTATGTCTTTTTCCTCCTCCTTCTCCTCGAGTCGTATTCCTCATTACTGAGGGTCGTGAAGTTCCCGCTGGATTAGCTTCTTGTTAATGGTATCTCGCCATCTGTGACTTTTTCTGGCAATGTGGCCAAAGAACTCCAGTAATCTGCGCATGCAGGTAGTCGACAGTCTGATCTTGATATTCAGTTCGCGTAAGATAGAGCGGTTTGTACGGAAGGCAGTCCAGGGAATTCAAAGCATTTTATATATGTCAAACGTAAGCATTTTAGATATGTCTTTTTAATTAAAATAAATAGACAGCTTCAAATGTAGAGGAACGACGTCATCTCAACGCACAGTCACGTGGTCAGCACAAAAGAATTGGCGGCAAGGTCAACTCGAAGCGTTCAACATAAGCGAAACGGTTGTAACTTGGCTAGGGGGCCAGATATTAGAATTGTTCACTTACATTTTCATACACCCGCTCTTACGTGATTATGATGTTACCTATTACACATCTTTTTCTAGATATTTTGGATAAACAGATATCTTGTGGATATTATCTAGGCTTCTATAGAAATCAAAATATTAATTTGTGTACAACTAATCAAGTAAAGACCTCTGTAAATCTACTATTTTAGGTACTTTTATATTAAAAACTAGCTATTGCCCGCAGCTTCGCCCGCGTACATACAATAGAGCCTATGACACTCAGGAATAAAGCAGCTTTCTATCGGTAAAAAACTTTAGCAATCGGACTAGTAATTCCAAAGATTACCTTCTACAAACAAAAACATAAAAAAAACTTTACCTCTTTATTACACAAGATATAACGTTAAATGAAGGTTTTCAAAAAAATCTTCATTAAAAACTTCGACCTGTCTATTTATGAATGGGTCAAGCCATCACGTGCGCAAACCCGCTGAAATACGTAAACTAACACAAATAGTTGTATTCCAATCAAATTTTCTCTTACACGGGATAATAAAAGGTCTTATTTCAATGCAGATATGAATTTGAAACAAACTAAATCTGCTCATAAAACCTTTATTTTTTTAATGATTTTTTTCTCAGATAATTGATAATTATGTCAATCGAATTAAAAATCATTTCGGGTGTCTCAGGTTTTGCGCATTTAACGTTACACGTTGTATAATTGTTTAAGTTTTGGTATTTATTTCTAGAAAGAATCCGTGCGAAGCCGGGGCGGATAGCTAGTTAAAATTTAAAAAAGTACATCCTAACTCTTTTAGAACAAAGCAATCAATAAATCAATAGAAGCCTACATTTTAACAAATGACCCTCGCGTACCATCCATTTTTAACATCAAACATTTCAGGCGAACATTGAAATGCAAATAAATCACACTATTGGAATACCACAGCCCAGTTTTGCATACATATATTATGTACACATTTTATGTACATAAATGTACGTACATTTTTGTGCTGGCCAGTTCGAATCACATCATCGTACATCCAGTGCCGTAATTAGCCTTTTGTACCTCGGGTGCTAGATTCTGAAATTGCGCCCCTAAAAAAGTTCCTGTTGCGTAAGTTTAATCCGCCTGACGCAAGCCTTCACCGGGCAGGAGTGTTTCAGGTAGGTACTATCAAGAAACTTCCACCTGACTCTAAGTAAATTTTTGCTTGCATTCGAAACGAAAACTTCAAAGGGTTTGGTTTGGTACCGCGCCGCAGGATTCAAGCGATTTTTTTTTAAAATGATCTGGTAGAAAAGACCATGATGGTGCGGATCGCCCAAAGCCCTACTGTATCCTCGTGGACTCATACTAACGGTGGTGATTAGCCCCCGTAGCCAAATTACAACCGTTTCGCATGCGTCGAACGCTTCGAGTTGACGTTGCCGCCAATTCTTTTGTTCTGACCACGTGACTGAGCGTTGAGATGACGTCATTCCCGTACATTTAAAGCTTTCTACTATCGTTAACTATTGAAGATTAGCAAGTTGGCTAGGGGTACTGAGCGTCCGACCTTGATTCGTGCCACGGTGCCATTGTGTGGAGCGAGAGGCAATCGAAAACAGTAACCTAAGCTCCTTCTGATGAAATTAACAAAACTTGGCCTTGGTTTGATCATTTCTGCAGCCCATCAGGGTCGGCGCCCTGTACCCGGGCACCACTAGCACCACCCTAGTTACGGCACTGCTTATAGAGTATCAGATAGTACACTTGAGGACAATAAAATGCACTCAATATTCAGAATTATCAACTTATATCTGTTTCTGTTGTTTAATGTACTTTGGCAAGTGGTCATCTGGGGATTGAGAAAATGCTATTTATTCGATTGCGAATTGTCCTGAGGGAGGTAGTTGGTAAACTGTCTCATGTAGCCATTTTGGTTAAAGAGTTAAAGTACAACTACCTTGCCCACACGTGTGCCACACACGCCGATCTGGGCGCGTCGGTCTCCATACATTTTCTATGGAAACTAGACTTGTAGAGCTACACTTGATCCACGCCACGCGATGTTGTTCTACGTACAAATCAGGTGTATTACAAATGTGCATCGGTCTAATGTAGTTCTAGCTTTACAATGACCATAGGTTCATTTTATTCAGTAAAAGACATCTCTCATTGTTATTATTTGTCTCATTAGGTTGTTGTCAACTGGGACATTGTGTCCGAACTTGACGTGTCCCAAACGACAGTAAGCCGTTTTGTTTTTGCATTTTTAAATTTTCAGCTTGATATTTTTTTTTTTTAATTATTGATAGGTTTGCGCTTGACCGCTATCTCACCTGATGGAAAGCGACGATGCGGTCGACGATGGAACGCGCTTACCGAGAAGAAACCTATTCACTCTCGACTTAAAGATTCCCAGGTTATAGTTATCAGGAAACACACATATGCGTGATTAAATCCGCCCAATATTAAAAACGCCCTTATAATTAATTTCCCAAACTATTCCTCAGATGCTGATGCTATTTACCAGCCAGCATCTAATTGGTAGACAAATCGCATCGATGCCTGCAAGCGCTCTCTCAAGCTGACGTAACCAGCTTGTAAACTCGAGAGCACATCATTATTGGATTATCTAGTGTGTCTAACTGATTTACTGATTATATATCAACGCTCAGGTGTACCTACTGGGACTAGGACACTGTCACATTACCGTGCTGTCACTGATGTGTCCGACTTACTAAGGTAGGCGCTAAATAAACGTTGAATAACGGTCATTGACCCTCCTATATTTGTTTTTCTTCTTCGTCCAACCCTCTTCCCAGTTTAGCTGGGGTCGGGTTTCCTTGTACGTTTGCGCCAGAGAGCTCTGTTCTGGCTTGTCAGTGCGCTCAGACTCGCTTGTTGAATTTCTTTATGCATATTTGACCACCTGGTGGCGGGTAGTCGTCCCCTTCCTCGTGGTCGGTCGGGGATCCTTAGGGCCTTTTTGCCTGGGTGATCGTCATTTCGTCTAAGGATATGACCGTACCATTGCATGCGACTTACTTTTAACTTTTCGGCAATCGGCACCACCAATGATCTTCTGATGTATTCGCACTTTGTCTAACCGAGTTACACCTCCAGCCCATCTGAGCATTTCCTACATTTGTTGACATTCTTTATTTCAAAAACGAAATTAACCCTTCAGATACCGTCAATTAGAGACACAATAGTAAGACAATAGATGCGCGGCCACCGGGTGTCGCTTGGGGATTCATGAATTAAAGACATGAAGCTGTCTTGAATCGACATGTATCCTTTACATGATCTATGGGGTTACCATGACGTTCAAAGTAAGATTGTTTTATTCTTATTCCAGTGTGGGTAAGAGACAGAGCTATACAGGTTGTCTAGCGCCATCTCTTACCCACACTGAAACAAGATTAAAACAATCTTACTTTAAACGTCATGGTCTAGGTCTTGGTAATGAAAAGTAATTCATTGTTTGTTTTTAGGGCTATCTGTGACTTCTTTTTATATGCAAAAGAGCTCCTTCCTTTTTTTAGAGAGGAGGCCCGAGTCCCAGCAGTGGGAAAATTAAAATGCTGATTATGGTTATGGTTATAAGACACCCAATATTGTTACATTAGATTTTTCAATAAAATTATACTTATTTGATTATTTTGATTTGTGAATGTCACATGTCTTCGAATTATTGGTTCTAGGACAAGCCGGTGGCAACTGCACTGAGCCCGCGTGGTGGATTACGCCATTCTCTCTCCTAGAGAGGAGGCCTGAGTCCCAGCAGTGGGAGCATTTAAAAGGCTGATGATGATTTTGATTTGTGGCCCTTTTGAATTTAAGCAGCGATATGTAAACACATACATTATTCTATGCCTTTCCTTTTCTTCCAGTGGCTCTTTACGTTCCAGAGCCTCAGCAACTCTTTTTAAACAATCCTACAGCCCTAAATTCCGAACGCATCAGGCAACGGCCACCGCAGGCGCGGGCTTGCGGACGGCGAGCAATGGGTAGCTCGCTGTCCGATCGTCCGGTAACTGTCCGGACCGAGCCCAAGTCGTCGACGGCGCGCACTGTTCCCGCGCGCCTCAAGGAGCTGTCAGCAGGGACCCAGCTAGGTTAAAGCCTATTAGGGCCAGGGTTAGTTTTGAAACATAGCTCAGCCCCAGTATGGAGGCACGAATGAACGGGGTGGGATTTTAGTCAATAAAAATCTGACACTATCTCCCGCTCCGCCCAAGAGCAGGGGTTGTCATTGGATGATTTTCCCACCATAAAAGCAAAGCCCTAAATTCCCACCTCTACAATTAAACACAAAATGAAATTCAGAGTGCATGCAAATGTCCGCCATTTGTCACGCCGGCAAGTGCGTGCTGGCCGAAGATAAGAGTCGTGTGTAGCAATTTGTTCAGGTATTAAAAATTTTATGCTTCACTGTTTTAAGGGAAATCTACGACAGACATGCGAATACCACAAAAAATGAGATAATTTTGTTTTATGCAATAAAGTTCCGCAGGGTTCCAGCTGGGTCGAAGACTACTGAGGCCAGGGTTAGCTCCGAAAGGTATCTCAGCCCCGGTATGAAAGACAAGAAGAAACTGGGTGGGTTTTTTAACAGTAAGTCTGACACTATCTCCCGCTCGGATCGCGTATCATCTGGATTTTTTTTTTTGTTAGCCTGTTCTGTCCCACTCCTGGGCACAAGCCTCCCTCCACTCCTTCCATCTTTCGCACGTCTGGGCTTTTTCCTCCCAATTCTGGTGGAATCTATCTAATCCATCTCCTGATGATTTTTACCCACCAAAAAAAAAAAAAATGCATTAAAGTTATTATGTACCTATAAATATTCTTGCACACTATTGAATAGGATTTAGGGCTTCCAAACCAAACTGAGATGCGATGCGATACGACACCGCATCGCTGTAACCTTAGGCCCTAACACGAGCTCTTTACGCGATCCTTTTACGACCTAAACTGAACAGTTAAAGGGATGAAAGTACACAGGATGTAAGGGACTGGTCTCCGCAAACTTTAAGGGTTTGCTCGGTAGACCAAACTAAACAACCTTCCACAAGTTTTTTTTCAGGAAACGAAAACAATTCTTTCCATACAAAATTATGAACTTGATTTGACAGTTTCAATCCTCTCGTAAGCTTGACAATTTTATCATGTCATAGTACAGTACGCGTCAAATAACTTTGCCGCTCTGAAGTTGGCTACATTCACTGCGCATTAGTCAATTTTACGAAAAAGACAGCACTGCGCATGCGCGAACCTCAGTGTTACGTTTCTATCTCAGTCGCTCGTATACGTCCGATACCAGCTTGTGTTCCGCTCGCACCTATACCACTCGATAGTACCTGCGCCGTTGTAAGGAAAGCCTAACTTCAGAGCGGCAAAGTTATTTGACGCGTACTGTAAGTAAAGCCCTAATGCAAATTGCTGCAATGCGATTTCGTGCGACGAAACATCGGTTCAAGCACACCTTGACCAAACAATATGCGATGCGAATCAATTCGCAATTTCTTGTGATGCGTCGCAAGCTCGCAGATTTCCTTACTAATATTATAAAAGCGAAAGTGAGTTTGTTTGTTTGTTACGTCTTCACGCCTAAATGGCAAAACGGGTTTTCATGAAACTTGGTACACGGACCATGACCTGGAATAGGACATAGGATACTTTTTATCCCGGAAGTATGTTCCTTTGGGATAATTTTCTGCTATCACGTGGGCGAAGCCGCTGGGAGCAGCTAGTTTACGATAAAGCTTCACGTCATAGTTTTAGGGATATGTGTGTGTACTATACAAATATGTACCGTAAGCAGTATGCATACCCCTAAATAAACATTCTGGTAAAAGCGTAATATCAAACGCGACTGACTAAAAAATGAGAGCTAAAATAAATTTTTAAGTTTGCTTCGACAAAGTAATAAGTCCAACTAGCGACCCGCCCCGGCTTCGCTCGGGTGCAATATTATACATATAAACTTTCCTCTTGAATCACTCTATCTATTAAAAAAACCGCATCAAAATCCGTTGTGTAGTTTTAAAGATTTAAGCTTACATAGGGATATAGGGACAGAAAAAGCGACTTTGTTTTATACTATGTAGTGATGATTACTATTACTAGTGGTTATTGTGCAGTGTGTAAAATTAGTGTAGTTTTGTATATCAGGACGTGTTTCCGCAACTGGACGATATGTTAAATCATTGAAACAGACGTGATCTTTGAAAAATTGAACAACCCCCTAGCCAAGTTTCAACCGTTTCTCTTGCGTCGAACGCCTCGAGTTGACCACGGCCTAGAATCTTTTGTTCTGACCACGTAGCTGAGCGTCGAAATGACGTCATTCCCGTATATTTGAAGTTTTTCTACTAGCGTTAACGAATGCAGATTATCAACTAGGCTAGGGATGCTGATAATTGTGCTGTAGTTGACTACCACAGCAAACATTTCTGAGAAAGCTGTTTCGATGCACTTGCTGCATTGCCTCGACTTTGTTTTATACTATGTAGTGATAAGTATTAATAATTATTGTGGGACTTATCACGTCGAAGCAAAGAGGCAAAATAATATCTTTGAAATAATATTTCAACTTTTGCTGTCCCATTTTTATTGCATGAAGTGGATTCTATTTAACGAATGTTACAAATGTATGAGTTTCGGGAATTATACAAACATAATATTTTATTTTTAGTTTCCTTTGTGCATTATTTTTTTATATAGTTATTAAATGGCTTTTTTGTGACATTCCGTTTACAGTATTTTTTTTCTCGTTCTGTGGTCGAATCATCGGATCACCTTGTGAAAAATCGTCGGATATCATCAAATAACGTCCCCCGCTCTGGGTAGAGCGAGAGAGAATATCATACTGTTACTAACTAAAACCCACCTGTGTTCAGTGTTAGTTAATTGCAGTGTTAGTTGATTTTTGAATTTTATTGCCACGGTAACTCTTTTAATAAATAATAATAATATTCCACAACTATCACACAACGCCGTCTAGTCCCAAGCTAAGCAGAGCTTGTGTTATGGGTACTAGACAACTGATAAACATACTTATATATTTCTAAATACATTCATATTATAGATAAATTACACCCAGACACAGAACAAATGATTATGCTCATCACACAAACATTTGTCCTGGGTGGGAATCGAACCCACGACCTCCGGCATAGCAGTCAGGGTCACTAACCACTAGACCAACAGCCCAGTTTGAAATTAGATACGATCTACGTAAGACAGCACTAACTTTTGCTTATATTGACAGTAATATAGTAGCTTATTTTTCTTACTAAACAGTAAAAACCTTGAAAGAACAGTTTTTCCGTAACTTTTAGTGGAAGAATCAAAGTTTATAAATGTTATTCTTAACCCTTTTTTCTAAGTTTGTAAAAGGTTTTAGTTTAGCATTTGTAAGTTTTGTGTTTGGGTACTTTATAATCGCCACGATAAATCCTCTCTTTCGGGAGTGCACAGAGAGGTGACTTCCTCACTTTGTGCCTGACTTAGGTCCTCACCAGACACGGTTGTTTCAAGAGGTTCCTGTAGTGGATTCGGTGGGAAGATACGCCCAAGTGTTATCATTGCATACGGTGAACGTGCCTCGTGAAGGCGACTGGTGGCGGTGATCACTTGCGTCCGGCCCTGGTGTAGGCTGTGGTACGGAGTAAGAGCGCATAGGAAGAAGACTTCACTTTCTTTCATTTTGCGAAGCAGTAATGTGAGCAAAGGACGTGAAGAAAAGTGTAAGGGGCATTCCAAGCGCGCCCCGGCTGTTGAAGGAGTCGCACTGTAGTAGCGAGCTTACAGTCAAGTAAGATAGCCGTCCAATAAGGTCCAGATCGTCTCTTAGTGGAGCTAAGTAGTAATAAATGTCTGATACTCCCATCAGACATTTACAGACTCAAACCTATCATCCATGGAGGCCGACCGCATCAGGCAACGGCGCCCTCGCCGCCGTCGCCGGGATTCCGATCCCGATTTCCGGCCACCGTAGACGCAGGCTCGCGGACGGCGAGCTATGGGTAGCTCGCTGTCCGATGGTCCGATAATGGACCGAGTCTAAGGCGTCGACGGCGCGCACTGTTCCCGCGCGCCTCAAGGAGTTGTCAGCAGCAGGAGGGGCCCAGCTGGGTCGAAGCCTACTGGGGACAGGGTTGTCCGAAAGGGAGCTCGTGCCCCGGTATGAAGGCTAGAAGGAACGGCGCGGGGTTTTTAGTCAGTAAGAGTCTGACACTGTCTCCCGCTCCACCCAAGAGCGGGTTTCGTCAAAGATGATTTTCCCCGTCGAGAGAAAAAAAAAAAAAAAACCTATCATCCATGTTCCGTCAGTTGACCTTGAC
Source organism: Mythimna lalbum (assembly GCA_949319445.1). Lineage (NCBI taxonomy): Eukaryota > Metazoa > Arthropoda > Insecta > Lepidoptera > Noctuidae > Mythimna > Mythimna lalbum. The sequence continues at coordinate 18,509,774 of OX439362.1, read as the reverse complement.
GTTCTAGGGTTGTGGTGACTCCGGACGTCTGTGTCCAGCAATGGACTTCTTTCAGCTGAAATTATGATGACGAGAAGCAAAACCCTAGTAAAAGCAAGTGCTTCGTAAGGTAATTAATATGCTGAACATTAAAACGTTCAAACATTAGTTACAGCGCTTTACTAAACTTCCAAACGAAGCTGCTAAAAGACAAGTTACCAGCGCTAACTTCACCAAGTTAGGTTAACGATGCACCGCCAAGGTTGCTCGTAACTTAGCGTAGACAGGGCCGCAGAAACATTGGCCTCCTAAATAAAATATTATCGCCTTAAATAAATAAACATAAGTTAGCTTTAGCTGTGTTTTACGACGTTGTTAACCGTTGGCATAGAAGTCAGGAGGCTTACTGTGTATTGCCATTGTTTTTTGGCGGTTGTACGTTAGTTGTGCAATTTTGTTTAAGTCTGTCCATAACATGGTATCTCTCTTTTACTTCTGTTACGGGGGTGCGTAGACAAGACTTCGGAAGCCGTAGGGTGAATCCCAGCCACCGTAGGCATGGGCTTGCTGACGACGAGTAATAGGGAGCTCGTCGTCCGGGCGTTCCGTAAAGATCTAGTTCGAGTCGTCGATGGTAACTGTGTTCCACGTGTGCCTCAAAGATATGTCTTAAAAGCCCTAGTAGGGCTGATGCCTGGTTAAGGGATTTTTTTTAAGTTTTCGTGGCCCTGAAACCCTACGATGAGCTCTTAGCGTATCATTTGACTGCCTAAACTGAACTGTACCCTATTTAGGGATGGAGATAGATAGGGAGTATCGCTGGAAAGGTTGTCATTTTAACATATCATAACTCATGCTAAGGCCTCTGGGACGCTAAGGCCAACTAAAGAAAAAGGCGGATTATAGTCAGTAAAACTTTGACACCCCCTCTCCGTCCACCAGGAGCGAGAGAAGCTGTCCAATGATTTTCCACCAAGAAAAAAAAGGGCAACAAAAAAGAGCAACAAAATATGGTAAATACACTACAGTTTATACTCGTATGTTGCACATACGAATTTATATCAAACACTAAATTCAGCAACCGCTCTCTCAAAACCGCAACCAATTGCAGACCTCAAATACATCATAACTGCAGCGATTCGAAATTTGATTTCATCGTTTATGGTACGACTTTGGTCGTATTCAGTGCGACTTTTGTACGTATATACAGCGTGTACGTTGTGGTTGTTAGGGATGTAACGACGGCCATTTTGTGGAGCTGAGTTTAATCTCCACGGATGCAGAAGTTTTTTTGATGTGGGTAGTCATTGAAGAAATCTTGCTAGCCAGTTAGACTGTGACTGACAAAAACCCTTGTTCTTTCAGTCAGGCTACTACCACGTATACGTAGTTGTCTGGCACTTTTGCTGGACCTTTAGGAACTGTGAGATACACATTGTGTCAGTGTTCTTTTTTAATCGTAAGTTTTTAATTCATGAATCCCCAAGCGACCACCGGTGGCCGCGCATCTATTGTCTTACTATTGTGTCTCTTATTGACGGTATCTGAAGGGTTAAATGTTGTTTCTACACTGTTTGAGAAAAAAGAAAAAAAAATCTTTATTTTTACATTACAAAATTTTATTTACTTTCACCTGTTCCGATGTTTGTCTGTCATCAAATCTTGTAAATTAAATTTGACCCACTTCCCGGTTACCGATTGAGCTGAAATTTTGCATGCGTAAATCAGATGACAATGCAAAATTATTATGACATGGAGCTGATCTGATGATGGAACCGGAAGGTGGCTATAGGCACTTGGTAGTAAAACGACACAACCCCATCGAGTTTCGGCTCGTATGATTCGTCTTGACAAGTGTTAATTATACAGCTATACCTAGCTATAAAAGCTTGCTATGAAAAAATGATTTTCATTAAAAGCTTGTTTCTTTCACGCATTGAAAATTAGTTACTGGTTTTAGAAGCATCCCTCTTTATGTACGATTATAAGAACTATCAGATCTAGCAGCATTTCCCACACTTGTAGATGCGGAGGCTCTACACTTCTACAACCCTAGCTAGTCGTTTCACCAATGTTTGTGTAGTAAATAAAACACGCGAATACGCAATAGCCGACGCTCTTTTCAACAAACGTTGCAAACATTATCGTTGCGTTTATTAAAAAGAATTTGATTTTGGTCCCTTGTATTTATGAAAGCCATTGTTTTAGGAGGGAGATCATCATGTAACTCCTCCTGCAGGAGTGAGAGGGAGTGTTAAACTACCCCTCGAGTGCCGATTCTACATACGGTTGTCCCCTTGAATGACCTTGAAAATCGTCAATTAGAGAGATCGCCAGGAAGAGAAAGACAATGACAGCGCATTCACTTGGGGTTTGATGAAGTAATTGTCGTACTGCACACACGGGTGTACGAAATTTATTTAGCCGAAAATGTTGGTCTCTCTATCTTCGGATTTCCTGGAAAAAACCAGAAATGTTTTTCATTTTAATATATTGTGATTTTATTGAAACAACGCGCAATTAAGTAATAATAATACACTTTGAACCCCCGTCTCATCCCCTTGTATTAAAAAAATCCACTAAGAGAGAATTTTTTGGTTGCCTAGATCATAAAAAAAACCTTGAACAAAATTAAATACGTAATCCTAGTCGTATATCTAGTTGATATGTCTGTCAGTCAGTTTTTCCTTTTATTATTTTTTATTTAACTACTACCTGACTCGGCAAACTTCGTACCGCCTAACAGTCAATTAATGTAATCTTTCGATATAGTCAACCGACTAAGTTTGATGTATAAAAGTTATCTACATGGATTTCGAACATATTATCTGATGCGCGCACAACTAAAAACTTCTACAGATTTGTTATCTATATATATAAAAATCAATGCCACTTTTCGTTGTTATTTTATAACTCAAGAACGGGCTCACCTATCAAAACCAAATTTTTAGGCTTTGTTCGGACTATTAAGTAGATGGTTTATGTGAAGTTTGGTAGGGTAGAGTTGGGTATAGTAGGGTAGAGTAGGTTAGAGTAGGGTAGAGTAGGGTAGAGTAGGGTAGAGTAGGGTAGAGTAGGGTAGAGTAGGGTAGAGTAGGGTAGAGTAGGGTAGAGTAGGGTAGAGTAGGGTAGAGTAGGATAGAGTAGGGAAGAGCGGGAGCGAAGCCGTGCGGGCAAAAGCTAGTCTTCTATAATATAAAAATGAATCGCAAAATGTGTTGGTAAGCGCATAACTCAACAACGCCAGGACCAATTTGGCCAATTCTTTTTTTGTTATGTTTGTTATTGTGAGGAGAGAGTAGGGGAGTAGGGTAGAGTAGGATAGAGTAGGGTAAAGTGGGGTGGAGTAGTGTAAAACGGGAGCGAAGACACAGGGGTACAGCTAGTATACAATAGATTTATATAGGTACACACATGTCATAATATAAAAAACAACAAGAAGAAAAGAAAATAAAGAAATTGTTATAAAGGTGGTGTTTTTTTTAGTGTGCGATTTGCCAACAGATTTTTTTGTTTGTTAATCAGCTAGTGTTCAAAAGTAATTGGTTATTCTACACTTTTGTTCAGTCTGTCAATACTTTAATGCTAGAACTACACTATCCACATGTGTGCCACACACGCCGATCTGGGTGCGTCGGTCTCCATACATTTTATATGACTTGTAGAGCTACACTTGATCTACGCCACGCGACGTCGTTCTACGAACAAATTAGGCGTGTTGTACGTGTGCGTCTGTCTAATGTAGTTCTAGCTTAAAATATAGTTAACCTTATTTTTCCAAGGTACCACCAAATACACTCCCGCCTGACCACCGCTAAGTTCATTTTTGCTTCCACTCGAAACGAAAACTTCAAAGGGTTTGGTTTGGCGCCACGCCACAGGATTCAAGCAAATATTTTTTTAAGTGATCAGGCAGATATGACCGCGATGGTACATCAAATAATCACCACGGTACACCAGTTAACAATTTGCGGAACCCTGAATTAGATGACAGGATACGCGGACATAGAGTAGCGTGTAAAATATAAACTTCAAAGATAGTGAGACGAATTTCGAGCGGGATGCTGTGGCGGAAGTCTTCATTGCAGTTAAATGCAGCAGTTTACTTATACAGTTACGGTTTGAAAATAACACTATAAGGAAGTTATACGCCCCAGCCGCTTTTTTTTTTTTTTCTCGACGGGGAAAATCATCTTTGACGAAACCCGCTCTTGGGTGGAGCGGGAGACAGTGTCAGACTCTTACTGACTAAAAACCCCACGCCGTTCCTTCTAGCCTTCATACCGGGGCACGAGCTCCCTTTCGGACAACCCTGTCCCCAGTAGGCTTCGACCCAGCTGGGCCCCTCCTGCTGCTGACAACTCCTTGAGGCGCGCGGGAACAGTGCGCGCCGTCGACGTCTTAGACTCGGTCCATTACCGGACCATCGGACAGCGAGCTACCCATAGCTCGCCGTCCGCGAGCCTGCATCTACGGTGGCCGGAAATCGGGATCGGAATCCCGGCGACGGCGGCGAGGGCGCCGTTGCCTGATGCGGTCGGCCTCCTCCTTTGCAAGCATTACTGCTTCGCAGAAGGAGGCGACCGTCTGCCATTCCTCCTCGCTCCGGACCATGGCCTCGACCAGGGCCCGGCGCGAGAGGTCTCCGCCGCCGATCGCCCCCACGAGGGCACGGCGATGCTCCGCCCAGGCAGGGCACACCTCGACGGTGTGCTCCACCGTGTCCTCCGGGCGTTGCGCACAGTGGCGACACCCGGGCGTCTCTTCCGCCTGAATCCGATGCAGGAACCTCCCGAACTTGCCATGTCCGGTGAGGACCTGCGTCATGCGGAAGGTAAGGACGCCGTGAGGTCTTTCCAGCCACGCCTCAAAGAGGGGACTTACCGCCATAATCGTGGCGTGCCCAGCATTGGGTTGCGATAGCCGTTGACGCCATTTCACCATGAGATCCCGCCGGAGCTCTGTCCGCCATGCCTTGACATGTTGCGGCAGTGGACTTTCACCCCGGCGTTGCATCTCCACGCGCATGTCATGCATGTGTGCAAGGACTGTTGCCTCCAGATCCCACAGTGGTAGGCCAGCCAGAAGGCTCGCCGCTTCGCGGGAGATCGTGCGGTAACCCCGCACCATCCGTATTGCCATGACCCTCTGGCAGGCGTTCAGTATGGACGCCGGTCGCTTTGCCAGCGACGGCGCCCACACCGGCGCCCCGTAGAGGGCCATGGACCGAACGATCCCCGCGTAGAGCCTCCGGCAGGAGGCGTCTGGACCCCCAAGATTGGGCAGGAGCCGCTTGAGAGCAGCCCCAGCCCGGAGAAGCTTGGGAGCCAGACGTCGGAAATGTTCTACGAAATTCCACCGGCTGTCGAGGACGAGTCCCAGATACTTCATCGTCGACCCGACGCCGATGCGAACTCCTCCTACCGTAAGCTGGGAGTCCGATGGTGGCGCGTTCCGAGGGCCGTGGAAACACATTGCCTCGGATTTATGCAGCGCCACCTCGAGTCCCAACTCCTGGATCCTACCAACGGCTATCGCAACCCCGCGTGTCGCTAGAGCGACCGCCGCCTGGTGCGACTCTCCCTGCGCTAGGATCAGCGTGTCGTCTGCGTAGCAAACCACGCTGACCCCGTCAGGGAAGTCGCCGCGCAGCACGTAATCGTAGCCGATGTTCCACAAGGGTGGGCCTAGAACCGACCCCTGCGGAACACCGCACGACATCTCTCGACGATTCCAGTCTCCCTGGTGACCGGGGTAGACAATGTACCTGTCTGACAGGTACGCCTCGACCACTCGACAGAGGTATTCGGGCACCCGGTGGTACCGGAGTGCCCTCCGGATCGTACTCCAGGGCAGGGAATTAAAGGCGTTGGCAATGTCCAAGGACACTGTCACGACACACCTACCCTGGGACACCGCTTCCCCTGTCGTGAGGGCTCGCACGCGCATGATGGCGTCTATAGTAGAGCGCGTCCTGCGAAAGCCGAACTGTCCGTCCGACAAGTCCGGCCCCACCCGTGTTAGCCGCACGACGAGGCGGTTTGCAATAACTCTTTCAAAGAGCTTGCCCACCTCGTCGAGCAGCACAATGGGCCGGTATGCGGACGGAGAGTCCGCAGGGCGCCCTGGCTTCGCTACGAGGACCAGTTTCCCCGTCTTCCAGCGAAGTGGGAACTGGCCCCTCTCCAGGCATGCGCTAAAGAGCCCTCTCAGTCGAGGCCCGAGAGCCTCCATGGCCAGGACCCAGGCTTTCCCTGGCAAGCCGTCGGGTCCTGGGGCGGTGTTTTTGGCACTCAGCCTTCGCACCGCCACTCTCAACTCTACCTCGGTCACTTCTGGAGCATTGTCGTCGTCGTCGCTGTTGCGATCCGCGTCAGACACCGCTGGCGGAGGCGGAGCCATGGGCGGGGGGGAGTGTTCCCCCCGCGCAGGGAACAGAGAGCTAACCACACCCTCCACGAGTTGGGGCCGGAGACTCTGAGTCAGCGGCGGAGCCCAGGGGCGAAGCTTGTCCCGTACCAATTTGTACGGGCGCCCCCACGGGTCCGCGTTCAGAGACCCCAGCCACACGTTGCGGGCCTCGAGTTTGGCCCGCTTGATCTCCATTCGGAGGGTGCGTTTTGCCTCCCTGTATTCCTCATACAGCTCCGCCTCTCTGGCCTCCGCATCCGGCGGGCGGATGCGGCGCCTGCAGTGCCTGGCGTACCGGCGTCGCGCGTGATTGCACGCATTGCGCAGTGCGCCGATCTCCGGCGACCACCAGTACACCTGGCGCTTAGCTCGTCCTGGACGGACACGGGGCATTGCCGCATCGCAAATTTGCGACATGGCCTCCCGAAACCACTCCGCCTCGACGTCGATGTCGACAGGCCTGTCCGGTGCTTGCACCCAGGCCTGTACCGTCGCGGCTTCCAGGAGGAGCTCCCGGTCCATCTGCTTAAGCGCCCTTCGCGGACCGCAAGGGCTCTGTCGGACCGGCGCGGCCGAGGTTTCGGCGGAGACGTCAAACCGGATGTACCGGTGGTCGGAGTACGTCTCCACCTCCTCCATCACGCGCCAGTCGACGACACGCGGCGACAGAGCGGGGCTGGCGAACGAAATGTCCACCACCGACTCACCCCGCATCCGCACCAACGTGGGGACAGAACCCCGGTTCAGTACGACCAGGCCCAGCTCCAAGGCCCAGTCCTCCACCATCCGTCCCCTCTGGTTCGTGAACCGGGAACCCCAAGCCGTGTTCCAGGCGTTGAAGTCCCCGCAAACGACCACGGGGAGGGAACCGAACCCAGCGACGACGGAATTTAGCTCCATCAGGGAGACGTGCAGTTCGTCGAGAGATCGGCTCGGGGACAGGTAGACGCCTACCACGGCGATGTCCCCGAACCGTGCTGCCACGCAACCGCGCCCCCTCGTGACGGACTCGGGGGGCGGGGTACCGGCGGCGGCCGACTTAATTAAGGTCACCGAGCCGTCCAGGTCCTGAACCCAGTCACCACTGGGCAGGACAAAATACGGCTCGGTGACTACGGCGACATTGATCAACCACTGCGCCATGCTCTGGAGCAACAGATCCTGAGCGGGGGCGCAGTGGTTGATATTCGCCTGGAGGAGACGTAATGGGGCCGTTATTGACACTCCATTACAGTCTCCTCCCGAGCCCCCCTAGGGGGCACAGCCGCGGCGGCGGGTGCGGCGGCGATGGACGCCCCAGCCGCTGGGATCCCGACCCCGATTTCTAGTCACCGTAGGCGTGGGCTTGCGGACGGCGCGCAATGGCTTGCTCGCTGTCCGGTAACCGCCCGGAGGGAGCCCGAGCCGTTGCCCGAGATGGAAGCAAAACCGTAGAGGCCCAGCAGGGTCGAAAACTACTGAGGCTATGGGTTTTGCGAAAAATAACCCCAGGGCCCTGGAACGACGGCAAATAAGGTACAAAGGATTAGGTTTTAGTCAGTAACAGTCTGACACGTCCTCTCGTTCCACTTAGTGACATTTTACCAGCAATATCTCATCATCATCATCATCGTAGGGACCCAGCCTACAGGGGCCAAGGATCTAGTTCCAAAAGGAGGCTCAGCCCCGGTATGAAAAGCAATGTAGGAACGGGGTGAGTTATTTAGTCAGTAAGAGTCTGACACTATCTCTCGCTCTGCCCAAGGGCGGGGGAATTCATTGGATGATATTCCACTTAAAATTTTTTGTCTGCAATATCTCATCATCATCGTCATTTTAGCTGAAAGACATTTCCACTACAAGACATAGACTTCCTAGAAATCTCGACGAGCTCCTCAGCAAAACTTAGTTCAAAAGCTTTTCATAAGAAGCTTATCGTTAAACAACAAAGTAAAAGAGCTAACTATTCAGTCTTATGAAAGCCAATTGGTAGAAATTAGTTGTTGTAGTGCTCTGATTGGCTAGCCGCTATTATAAAGTGCATTACAGACTTCGCTTTGTGATCAGCGTCTTTGTGAAGTTATCCAACACTCGAGAAGAAGTATTTTTGTTATACGAGCCAATTTGTATTCGAAAACCAATTTACTCCGGTCTTTTGGGTACAGTACCGGTCGACAGCGATGCGGAGGAGTTTTTCGACGCCATACCTCAGTTTACTCTTATTTCTAACTACCCCGCACATGGGCTTCAAAAAAACGCCGCTTCAAGCTTCAATTTTGAGGCGACCTTTTTTTGTGGCTCGTGTGCGGCGGTGCCACTACAAAAAAACGCTTGAAGCGGCTTCAAGCTTCTCCGAACATAAGGTGTCGCGCGCTTCAGCTATTTTTTGCGGCGGCTTCGAGCGTTTTTTTGTGGCGGCGTTTTTTTGAGACCTTTGTGCGGGGACAGTAAGGGGACTGTATTTTCTTTTTATTTTCCGTATTATATGATGAACAGCGATGGCCGAGTGGTAACGGTATCGACTTACGCGTTGTAGGTCGCGGGCTGAAATTCAAACTCAGCCAGGCGTATTGCTTTGTGTAATTTTTTTTTCACTGCTCTTAATATGGTGAAGGAAAACATCGTGAGGAAACCGGCATGTCCCAGAGCCAAAAATTCGAAGACTGTGACATTCACCAACCCGCACTGGGCCCGCGTGGTGCATTTCGACCCATTCCTTCTTCTAGAGAGCAGGCCTGAGTCCCAGCAGTGGGAACATTAAAAGGCTGATTATAAGCACAATCAGCCTTTTATTGTTTAAGTTTAAGTATATGGTAAACCAGGTTTGCGCTTGACCGCTATCTTACCAGATAGAAAGCAATGATGCGGTCGACGATGGAACGCGCTTACCTAGAAGAAACCTATTCACTCTTGACTTAAAGATTCCCGGGTTGTAGCTATCAGGAAACACAGATTCCGGCAAGGAATTCCATTCCTTAGACGCACAATGAATGTGCCCCTGTAGGTAATGTTCCCCACTTGCAAAACTAAGACATGCATTTAAATCTTGGTGCTTATTTAAATTTATAAGTATGACGGCGATGTAAACTATAAAATGAAAGTTTAATTTATGTAATTTTAAATACGTTTCTTAGCTTTGTTCATTAAAATCGATACAGCTTTCTTGAGTTACAAATGGGGTGACTTTGTTTTATGTATGTAAGATTAGAGCGTAGTGCGTCATTACAAAAAAAAGATAAAATAAAAAAATCCAAAATTATAATTCCCGAGCCATTGTGAAGCGACGATATTATAATGAGGGAAGAAAAGGGGAGAGGAATTATTAATATATTAATAATATTACTGTGAGTTTAAACTAAAGTTATTATAATTGTTTCATATCACAAATAAATGCCATCCAGTCGATGCTGGTGACTCATCACGTTTTATAAGTGCTCTTGTAATACACATGGGTGTCTTACGTCATAGCATCAAGATGGAGCGAAGTAGCAATGCCGTATTAAATGACCAAGACTTCGAATCTGAAGTGCGAAGTTTAAAAGACGATTTCAAGTATGATGAACTAACTTTTGCCAAAGACTTTACTCGCCTAGTTTTAGTATTTCCTCCATACATTAACACCTTTATTGTCTGGAGCAGTGGTGGACAGGATAACGGCATATATAGGGTGACTGGCAAATTAGTGACCGATAATTATCCACGTGATTGTACACATGATTACAGACAACTTTCCCAAATAAACTTTTTTATTATACTTCTCATTTAACTTATATTATTTAACCGGAACATGTAGGTACCTACACTGAATACATCCACCGATGGGTTTGCAAGCGGCGCGGGTGCACTATCACTATTGTAGGTAAGATACATGAGACAACAGCGTTACGCGGCTAACAGGTGAGAGTTCGCAGGAACGTGCGCGCGGATTTGCATGAACAGCTGTTTTGTTATTGTGATAAAACTTAGTATATAAAAAAAAAGTTTCTTTGGGAAAGTTGTTTGTAATCATGAGTACAATTACGTGTATAAGTATCGGTCACTAATTACCAGTCACCCTATATAGTTGAATAGAAGAAAACACACTGCACAGAAACTAAACAGATTTGAACAAGGGCAGAAAAAATATGATTGGTAGGTGTAATTTCCAATTCATTCGACCAAGAGAGTTAATTCGCAACCTTATATGTTTAACAGCAGACGTAATTTTTTAAGATATTTATAAGTAAAGTTAATAAAGACTTACCCGAAGTATCCCACACGGAGAAATTAACCCTGTAGTCAGCGACTGTACATGAACAGCCATACTTCTCGAAGCCGGTAGGTGTGTATGCCTGGAACAATGGCAAACAAGATATATCATATGTTTCTGATAGTTTAACCCTTCAGATACCGTCAATTAGAGACACAATAGTAAGACAATAGATGCGCGGCCACCGGTGGTCGCTTGGGGATTCATGAATTAAATGATATATTGATGTCGGTAGATCAACCGGCAGAAGATGAGATATAATTTGGGAAGGACGTAGTAAGGATCGGAGAAAATAGGCCTAGTGTGTTAGTGTTAGTTAGTTAGCCCATTTATGTCCCACTGCTGGGCGAAGGCCTCCCTCTCCCTTTTCCACACACACCTGTCTTCGGCCATTGCGGGCCAGTCTCTCCGGTATTTATCAAGCTCATCTCTCCACCTCCACCTTGGTCTGCCGCGATGTCGCCTTACGTTCAATGGGACCCAATAATCCTAGTGTGTTATACATATTTAATGATAGGAATTTCAAACGATTCTATTACGAAGTTGATGATAATGACACATCAAATCACCGCGAGTTTTCTGGTAATCGATAAGACTGAACTCAAGTTGTCGACAGAGCGAAGTATTCCACGCACTCCTCAAAGAAATGTCAGCAAACCGTAAGGACCAGGATCAATGCCCGCTTGGGCCACGGAAATTTTCTGAAAAGGAAACCTTAGAATACAAAGCACAACTAATGAACACAGGACGGTTTTAGTCAGTAAAAGTCTGACAAGCTCGCCTCACCCAGACCGGGAGAAGATGATTTCCCACTAACAAAAATCACAAGGCCATTTAAAAAGCTATTGATGGAAAGTAGGCATGATGAGTACCGCTACAAGTCCTCATAACAAATTGCTATATCTACAAGCCCATAATATGGTCAAGATCATAAAAACACCAATGTAATTACTAAAGTAGTAGATATAATTTCGCAATAAGCTCTTCAAGAGAAAACAGGGTCATAACTTAAATAATCGCAAGCACACGATATCAAGGCAAGCAGTGAGATGTGAGTCATCTCGAGTAGTAAGTTTCCAACTATGGACACTTACTACCAGTCGCCATATATAGGAACTCGTATTGACAAGCTGTAGGAACACTTTAAGTCCGGATTTGACGATGAAGTCCAAATAGAAACGGATCGTTTTTGTCATAAATATTTAGTTCATATGGTTGAAGATATTAAATTATGGTTAATTGGATTGTTGAGTAAGTTCCCACGCTGTGGGGCGAGGTCTCGTTAGAGAAATACAATTCAAGATTGAGCTCTGTACCCCTAGCTAAGTTGCTAATCTGCAATACTTAACGCTAGTAGAAAGTTTCAAATGTACGGGAACGACGTCGTCTCAACGCTCAGTCACGTGGTCAGAACAAAAGAATTGGCGGCAAGGTCAACTCGAAACGTTCGACGCAAGCGAAACGGTTGTAACTAGGCTAGGGGGGCTGAACTTTATAATCCATAAATACATACTATTATAATATTAATGTGTCAAGTGACTGTTTTGCTTTCTAAAAGCCTAGCTTTTTTAGCTTTTAACAATTTATCTAGGGAGGTAAGTCATATATACGATCTTTAGGACTTAAAAATTAAGATGGACATTTAACCCATACAGTCTAAATCAATATTTAGTTAAAGTGATGCTGCTATGTTTACATTTGACATGGCAATGTGTCGGTAGCTCAACCTTGGTAAAACAATTGTGTTGATTATTAAGTTATGTAGTTTTTGTTTTAGTTTAGGTTACGATGGGGCTGACATGCGTAATAAGATTAAAGTCCCTAAAAAATAAAGTACAGTCAGTCAGTTTTTTTTTCTGTCGACGGGGAAAACATCATTGATTAAACCCGCTCTTGGGTGGAGCGGGAGACAGTGTCAGACTCTTACTGACTAAAAACCCCACGCCGTTCCTTCTAGCCTTCATACCGGGGCTCTAGTTTCCTTTCGGATAACCCCGACCCCGGTAGGCTTCGACCCAGATGGGCCCCTCCTGTTGCTGACAACTCCTTGAGGCGCACGGGAACAGTGCGCGCCGTCAACGCCTTGGCTCGGTCCGGACAGTTGAGGGGGCTCGTGGACATCGAGCTATGGGTAGCTCGCTGTCCACGAGCCCGCGTCTACGGTGGCTGGAAATCGGGGCTGGAACCCTGGCGGCGGCGGCGGCGAGGGCGCCTGGAGCGGTCGGCCTCCTCCTTTGCTAGCATTACTGCTTCGCAAAAGGAGGGGACCGCCTGCCACTCCTCCTCGCTCCGGACCATGGCCTGAACCAAGGCCCGGCGCGAGAGGCCTCCGCCGCCGATCGCCCCCACGAGACAGTCCATCAGTTGAATTTTTTATAATGGTAAGTTGTTTATAAGTATATAGTAGGATATATGTTGTGAATACTAAATCATTATCTTTATCTTTTCGTGTCAATACACTCAAATTAAATTTTCTGGCCAATATTTGGTAATCTACATCTCTATCATTGACTTTAAATGCCCGACGCAGCCTGTAAAACTAGCACTTTGTACTGCAATCTAGCTGACTTATCCGTCCACAATAATGAATCGAACTTAAAGTCATAAAATGTGTACAAATCAATAAAGTCCTAAGAAAACTGTCTCTTTCAAAAATAAAATACACACTAAGAAGATAAATAACTGAACTTCAGTAATAACTCACGAAAGACATATTAAAGTTGGAATCTTTCTGGTTCAACAGATGTGTTGAGAATGCCCCACATTTCACCCTTTCCCGTTGTTAATCTTCACAACTTTACCTTAACGAGAACACCCTTGTGAGCGGGTGCTCAGCCGTGGTGTATTTGCTGTTAGCATTTATGGGTTATTCTTTCCTCTTTATGTGTTTTTAATATTTTCCTGATCGGTAATGGACTGTGTTGATCTTGACATGAACTGTTCGTAATGTTTTAACGATATTTTTTGTTTTAAATTCCTTTACAGCTTTTGGGAATCTGTCAGTGAAAGAGTGGCAGGAAAATGCCTCAATGCAGAGACATTTTATAAGTGTTATGGTGCGATAAAGACAACCTTGGCTTTTATAATGTGTCCGTCGTTTGTATATCGTATGCTGTTTTGGTTAAGTTACTCTTAGATTAAGTTTTGTACTAAAATATGGGCCTGTGTTGTAAAATTTATAAATACATTATTATTATTATAAAAAGTTTGTTGGTGTATTTCTGCTGTGTTGGGCAATTATAGACTCACGAGACTTCTTATTTTGCGTAAAAACCATAGATGATGCTTGGAGTAGGTCTATGTCCAGCAGTGAACGGTTTTCGAATAAAAAAAAAGAAAGTAGGTTTCATTTGAGGTGAAAAACCAACTTTTCCGCTCTAGGGCTTGATGGCGTGTCAGACTTTTGCTGACTAAAACTACACCTGTATCTTTCAGTTGCTTTTTGCTTTCTAGAACCACGGGTTTTCTATTCTGAAAACTAATATTGGCTCGTCTTTGGTGAGGGCACTACCGTTCCCCCAGATATGGCGTCGAAAATCACTCCTCATCGCTGACCACTGTTAATATTCCCAAAAAGACTGGTGCATTGCAACGCTGTATCGCAAAGCTTCTTCTATCCAAAGTAAAAGATTGCATAAATTGGTTTACTAACTTAAAGATATGAAATCGTTACTAAATAGGCTGTAAATACCGCCGGCAAATATGCAAAAAAATGCTGGCAAAAGTGGCTTCTACATTTTAAAACAGTCTTTTCCAAAGTGGGCGATAACGCCCCCTTGTGGGCGCTGCAGGTCTCAAGGGGGGCGGCAAAAGACCCAGAAAGACCCGTTAATATACATAATATACATATCTAGGTCACAATCATTAATTAATTTAATTTGAAGTTATAGTGGTTTTTAAATAGGTGAAAAAATGGGGGCGCTAAAAAATATTTATTCTCAAAGTGGGCAGTAGACAAAATAAGTTTGGGAACCACTGTTTTAAAATGTTTAAAGATCAGATTTGATAATGTGGGTTTTCTGCGCTATCACGATGTTGAAATCCACTACGAATTTTGGTAGAAGCCAACAGATGTAGCGTTTACTTTAGATTTTTGTTTTAAGATTAACATTTATTTATTTATGTACACACAAACACTTAAAAATGATAAGAACAAATACAGATAGACCACAATGGCCCTGCTTATTTCAAATTAAATTTCTTCCAGCAGACCCGCGACAGGAGAGTTAGATGGGAGATGCAAGCACAGTGTATATTTAGTTAGCGAATTGAGACATTTGAGAAAGTTTTTAGTATTAGTAAAGATGAAAGAGACACATTACATTGAATTCCTCCTGTTTCTATCAATCTTCCGAGTATCTTCGCAAGATTCAGCAATACTTTTAATAATTTGGGTGGCTTCAAGGCTAGAGTGAATAAGCTCTTAATACTCGTATAGTGCGCCTCACCATCAACGATTGCATCACTGCGTAGCATCAGGTGGGATCGCAGTCAAGCACCAGTTCATATCAGATAAAAAAAAACTTTGTTCACTTCACAATGCAAGGAAAGACGGAACCACGGAAAGCTCATCGTGACCGATGAAGTTTGTTTTTATTTCTTTATTGCTGATAGGTTTAGGAAATGGCCTAGTGAGGGCAGCCCAATATGGTCCTTCCAGATCCACATTGTTTTAAGACCTTCGCTTTCCAGCAAAGAGATAGTGATCAAGCGCAATCTAAAATCAATTGAGGGTTGTCTTTGGGTGCACTGCTTAGCACGTACAGGGATAGTCGTCGATTAGTACCACGTTCTCTCGAATTTCTCAATGTCAAAGCGATACAAAATATTTGAATTTAGGTACCAAATGATGAAAAAAGTCAGCAAAAAGGCAGGTTTTTTTATTATTGATAGACTCGCGTTTGACCACTATCTCACCTGATGGTAAGCGATGAAGTGGCCCACGATGGAGCACGCTTGTCTAAAAGTAACTTATTCACTCTTAACTTAAAGATCTAGGTTGATAATGAGATAGTGTATTTTGGTATCTAAACATCTTTATATCGTTAGTTATCCAGGGGTTCTGACGTTTACAAATCTACCATTCTCTTATAACTTGCACCATTTTCAAAAGTGCAACGCTCTGCAGTTATTGCCCGGGCACCCCGACTCCGTGCGAGAGGGCTCTAGGAGCGGAGTCCACGTTCAATGGTTATTTGAGCGGCCAGCTATTCAAGCGTATATCGAATTCGCTAGGGTTATAATAATGAGATACTGTTCTTGAATACGAAATCGCGAGTTTCTCTAGTTGTGGAATGAATCTTGAAGAAGTTATTTATGGTAGGCTCCAACTATACCATCTTTGGTGTTTCAAGAAGTGGATTTATGAGTGTTCTTATATCGTGGATGGAAAAAATAAGGAGCTATAGTCTGTCTAAAAGTCAAACGACTTGGGAATTTTGTATAAGATTGAATCATTTGAAAAATATTTATATTCGATTCTTTTTATAAGGTTCTTTTATTAGTAAATAATGATGAGGAGGGGGAGATGAGGAGACAGAATGGGTTGTAAGCCACCAAGCAGGCCCAGTGAAGGTTGGTGAATGTCACATGTCTTCAAATTTTTTGTAGCATTTGATGATTTAAATTGAAAAAAAGAAGTGTTTTTTGTCGCTTTTTCCAAATCGAATTCAGACTCAAGGAATTGACGGGAGCGTCAAAGACGGAAAAACGCGGCGGCGGGTTTTTCGGTGCTGTTTTTTTTCTTGACCTTCAGAATGATGTGCTTTCTCAACCCAGTTTGAATAGGGGCCCAGCTGGGTCGCAGGGGGCCCAGCTGGGTCAAAAGGGGTCCAGCTGGGTCGAAGAGGCCCAGCTGGGTCGAAACCTACTGAGGTCTGTTTCCGAAAGGGACGCTCGGCCCCGGTATGAAAGACAAGAAGGAAAGGAGTGAGTTTTTTAGTCAGTAAGAGTCGGACACTATCTCCCGCTCCGCCCAAGGGGAGGGGCATATCATTTGGATGATTTTTACTCACCGAAAAAAAAAAAACAGTTTGAATTAATAAAGTTTTATAATGATTTGTTACTAAACATGACAGAATCAAACCTTGCTAAACCAAAATCTATTAATTCACTTCTCACAATCACAAAACTTGCTTTGAAATTCCAAATAATTAAGTGAAACTTGTCTCAAACAGTCCAGTCCGCAACAATTAGGCTTTAGACTATACAAAACTAAATAACGAACCTATACTCAGTTCAAAATAACATTAGAAATTTATGAAAACCTTTCATTACTGTCCGTTCAACCGATTTGACTTTTATTACGTTGGTGGCATTTTTTTTTACGGTGGGTAAAAATCATCTTATGACAACCCCCGCTCTTGAGTGGAGCGGGAGATAGTGTCAGACTCTTACTGACTAAAAACCCACCCCGTTCCTTCTAGCCTCTTCATACCGAGAATCGAGTTTCCTTTCGGATAACCCTGGCCCCAGTAGGCTTCGTCCCAGCTGGGCCCCGCCTGTTGCTGACAACTCCTTGAGGCGCGCGGGAGTAGTGCACGCCGTCGACGTCTTGGGCTCGGTCCGGACAGTTACCGGACGGTCGGACAGCGAGCTACCCATGGCTCGCCGTTCGCGAGCCCGCATCTACGGTGGTCGGAAATCAGGATAGGAATCCCGGCGGCGGCGGCAAGGGCGCCGTTGCCTGATACGGTCGGCCTCCTCCTTTGCTAGCATTATTGCTTCGCAGGAGGCGACCGCCTGACGTTGGTGGCATGACAAATGGCGGCTGCAGTAAACAGTTCGTATTGTAACAACTTTTTTGCTTTTAATGCCATCCTTATGCTTAGGAAATAGAAGTTAAAATCGGTTGATAAGACAGTAAAAAAGGTTACTTTAAACTATCCTTAAAGCGAATAGGGTATACACTAAATAACCACAAACACGTCAATTCTCTCCCCAATCTCAGAATCTAGCCCTCTGGCCTCTCAGAGGCTTGCTATCAACCCTCTTGGCGCAATGTCAGGCTGTCGCCGCCAGATCCTGGGTGACATGTATGATGATTAATTGTTCTTAATATTATTTGGGACGTGTCAAGCCCTAGGCATGTGTGTGCTGTGTTGACCTGATGACGTAGTTTGAAGCAATAGGTATAGGTAGATATAGTGGCGATGTGCTACTAGAGATGGGCGGTGGGTAAAAACCCATCGGGTATTTACCGGGTAAATACCCAATTTGGGTATAAACAGGGTTTTTACCCGGTAAATACCCAAAACCATGGGTATAAACCTTTTACACTTTTTGGGACGATTTATTAAATAAAGTTTAGTTGAATTTTAGATCGTTTACATGTTTTGAACACCTCCATGTTATAAATTAGGCTCCTTTCGTATATTTTTACATTTTAACGCCTGATTATTATTTTTCTTAAATGAAGGTTAACTGTAACTTTTGCATAAATGTAAAATTTCAATTGATTTTCAAGTTTGTAACAATAAATAACTTATACAATGTTTTTTTTTATTTTTTTTTAAATTCTTTTTATGTTTTTAATTTTTTATTTTATCTTAAGTGTTCTACATCTTGTTTTTTAATTTTGTATATCTGAGTAAGTGTCCCAAATAAAATACAGACGTAAAATATAAAAAAAATACGGACGTGTAATTTTTATATGATTTGTAGAGTAGAAAACTATTCTTTGCCGACACCATGTACATTTCATTCATAAAACATATTTTATGAATATTTTTTATTGCTAAAAATGTATAAAAAACAAAAAAAAAAAAACAAAAAGTAAATACCCACCATTTGGGTATTTTCCCGGGTAAAAACCCTGTTTATACCCAAATTGGGTATTTACCCGGTATTTACCGGGTAGAAACCCATCCCTATGTGCTACTGGTATGCGGACGACATTCCCCCCATGCGGGTGCATAATGGGTGGTAAACGTTGGTGCCAGATAATCGTGGAATAACGGTCATTGACGCTACTACATTTGTTGACATTCTTAATTTCAAAAATGGAAATAAAGTCATAAAGCTGTCTTGAATCGACATATTTCGTGATCCTTTACATGATCTAGTAATGAAAAGCAGTTTATCGTTTGTTTTACGGGTACCTCGCAGATTTATTAGGAAAAGGTACTTTATTTCATGGTTATTTTGCGCCTCACAATCATTTACTATACTGTGTACCGAAAGACTCAGCGTTGGAAGGCCTCCCACAAGGTACACCAATGACCTAGTGAGGGTAGGGATATGCGACAATTCGATAGATGCGAGACGCATAGGACCGTTCATTTTGCCGACACTTAGGGAGGCCTATGTCCAACAGTGGATGTCTTTCGGTTGCAATGATGATGATGATGATGATGATACATATTATATTTTAAAAGGATTTTTAATATTCATGTAAAGATGGCGGCATCTCCTTCATATAAAAGAAAATCTCTCTTCACAACTAACAGATAAAAATCAATAGATACTTCTATTCTAATATTATAAAAAGGTAAAGATTGAATTTTTTGTTTGTAGGAGGTAATCTCCAACCAAAACATTGTACCCAAGTTACAACCGTTTCTCTTGCATCGAACGCCTCGAGTTGGCCAAGCCCCCGATTCTTTTGTTCTGACCACGTGACTGAGCGTTGAGATGGCGTCATTCCCGGACATTTGAAGTTTTCTACTAGCGTTAACGATTGAAGATTATCAACTTGGCTAGGGGTAGAGGTTCGATTGCTAAATTTTTTCACCGATAGAAAGCTAATTTATTACTGAGTGACATAGACTATATTTTATGTACACGGGCGAAGTCGCGGGCAAAAACTAGTTTGGAATACTCTTGTAACGTCTCCATAATAACAAAACACCCACCTTTTTGACTAAAAATACTTCGGAGACGAAAACAAGTTTATGTTTTATACTTGGATATATAGCTATCCCATTATCCCGTTAGCTATGTATATAGCAAACGAGTAGATTGAGTACATATGTACTTAGTCCAGTGGGTGGGAGCAAACGTTGACCTTACAGAACAGGGATATATATTGGGAATAGATGTGACAGTATTCGGATTTCTGAGAGCATAGCATAGTCAGCCTTATAATGTTCCCACTGCTGAGACTCAAACTTCCTATCTAGGAGAGAGAAAGGGCCGTAATCAACTACCCGGGCCCAGTGCGGGTTGGTGGATGCCACATGTCTTCGAATTTTTTGGTTTTAGGACATGCCGGTTTCCTCGCGATGTCTTCCTTCACCGTTTTGAGAGCAGTGGTGATGAAAATAAATTTCACAATGTAATGCGCGGTAGGGTTTGAACCCGCGACTTACAACTTGTAAGTCAGGGCCTTTAGGTACCACTCGGCCACCACTGCTCTGGTCAGTCAGTAAAAACTAAATGTCAGGCTTTTACTGATTAAAACCACATCTTAAGCGGGAGGCGACAGTTGACGATTTTCTACGTAAAAAGGAAAACGTCTTCCCCTTCTTTTATTTATAACCTTTCATCAACATTAATACTCAACTTTCCTTTAGCTATTTCGCTAGTTAAACAATTTAACTAAGTTATCTAGATACTTCTGTTATTTGTCAAAAGTTGTCTTCGAAAATTCTACAAGAAATTTAAATATTTCTAGACTCGTATTCTTTACGATAACGACGAAGGGTTACTTAAGGTCCCACTAACATAATTCTGTCATTTGTATTCTAAACTTTGGCGTTTTCTGCCTGAACAATGTTTCTATCTAGGGTTAGAGTGAAATATGGCCCTTTTATCCTCAATTTTCAAGTATATGGCAAAATACGTCATTGTTAAAACAAGTATACTATTTTTGAACGGTTTTATTTTTAAATTAGGCCAGCTAAAATACCGAGCAACTAAAGAAAAACTAAATGAAATTTGAAAAATTCATTCCATTTTGGTTGAATGTTGGAGGCCGGCATTTTGTAGGGTTCCGTCACAAAAGGGTAAAATGGGACCCTATTACTAAGACTCCGCTGTCCTTCCATCTGTTACCAGGCTATGAACCGATAGATATAGTTAGACAGTTTCACAGATGATGTATTAATTACAATTATATGTAAATGTATGTACCTATATAATAAAATAGATGTTTAATTCATGAATCACCAAGCGAACGCCGGCGTTCGCGCATCTATTGTCTTACTATTATCTATTGTGTCTCTAATTGACGGTATCTGAAGGGTGGGGGCTCCCGTACAACAAACGTAATTTTTTGACGGTTTTTGCTACTGTATGTACTGTACAGTACGGAACCCTCCGTGCACGAGTCTGACTCGCACTTGGCCAGTTATTATTTATATAAATTAATTAACAAATTGAGTTTCCGCCTATAATATCATTTTTATTAAAATAGATGTTAGATGGATGAGTTAACTGCACACCTTCATCACATTTAAATTTCCTAACTAAAGGATCTACGAATTCTATATCCTTGTTAAAAGCAACGACCTGCTGTAACAGGGCAGACGGGAGACAGTGCTCGTTGCACAACTACCTACACTTGTTTATAATACTTTCTGTTCCACACTTCAATTTATTGGAGACTATTGTAAGACTTCGTAACGGCGAACTTCACTTTGAATTTTTGAAACAAATTTTGATAAAAACAAGATGGCTGTCGTTGCGAGTCTCGACATTTTTGAATTAAGAATGAATACAACTCAATATTACGAAAGAGTACAACTCAATAAATGAATTTGATGAAGACTAATAGTCTGTCTAAAAAGTCAAACGACTTGGGAATTTTGTATGATATTTAAAATATAAAAATTCATATCCGCTACAACCCGCACAAACACATACCTAATTCTTAATTTTATTTTTCAATTGATGACGATACCAACTAGTGTTTATTTTGTTAATTAAAAATAAGTACTGCTTCTGTTTATAGAAACAAACCACTTTCTTCAAGAGTCATATTCCTTTCTGAGAAAAATCGGATATCTTATACTAATTTTAATTAACTGATAGTAACTTAGTACGGAAAATCCATTATTTTCATTAGGTAGATATTAATTAATTCTTTGAAGAAACTGGCTTATTTACATGAGCAAATGCAAAATTTAAAATATAAGTACACGTAGTTTTAAGTTTTCAGGCAAATTAATGATGAGTTGAGACTCGAGTGCTTAGGTTCAATATTAATTTTATTGTTATAATAATATTTGTTATCGTCTACAATGCAAGATATTTGTACAGGTTTATTCAAAATTTGAATTCAGCATTTAAATTTGGAATACTGACTATATGGACGTTGTATGCGTTCGTTATTTAAATATTATACTTTCTTATCAATTTTTATTTCGCCCTTATTGGTCACAAAAAAAAAGATTTAGAATTATACTTCTTAGCTTTTAGTCTACCTAGTTTCTTTGTGGTCTTGTATCATTGTTTTTTTTATTATTATTGAGCATTGATGTTATATTGATAATGCCATTATAATTGGCTCCACGTCCGTTCAAGGTTTTATTATATTGGCCGAGATACGCTCTATTATCGACTTATTTGAAATATGTGTCACGGGCAATATTATTAGGGATCTAAATAGGTCACCACAAGCTAAAGAGAAGGCTAAAGAGGCGAATATTGAGATGTAAAAAAAAGAGGTCTATATTCCACGCCAACTAAAAAAAAATATCACGAGGGTAGGCTGAAAATAGGTATATCTAGGAATAATCTATACTTTACTATTACTATATTACTATAATATTACTATTTACTATTACTATATTTACTATATTACTATATACTATATACTATTACTATAATATTATAAAGAGGTAAAATTTGTAAGTTTGTAAGTTTGTATGTAGGGGGTAATCTCTGGAAGTACTGGTCCGATAGCTAAAATTTTTTCACCGATAGAGAGCTGCTTTATTCCTGAGTGACATAGGCTATATTTTATGTACGCGGGCGAAGCCGTTGGCAAAAGCTAGTATTCTGATAAAATATTTTATAAAATTATATTCACCAGGTGGCAGCACTAAGTTTTCAGGTTTAAAGCCTGTCAAAACGCTTATGTTCGGTAATGACATTAGTTAGACGTCAACGTCAACGTCATGAATACGTTTTCAAAAGTAGAAGACCACTCGGTTAAGTGGCGCCACCTGTTGGTATAAATTTTCTTGAATACGCTCATTAGACTAGCTTCATCTTTCTATCTGACCGATGAGATAATTCAATAGTGTCTCCCTTCTTGGTTAATTAAAATAAAGAGTGTGAATTAATTAGAAGATTTATAGCTATTTACATTTATAGATTTTTTTACGGGCGTAAGTTATTAAAATTGAAGAAACACGGCAAGGTCGTCGTTTGTGTAATGTGAATAAATAATACATGTTTTTATTGCATCATAAAAATATATTTCACGAAGATATTTATAATAAATCGCTATTTTACGCAAGTAAACAGTATCCCGTATGGTCTAGTGGCTAGGATACCTGGCTTTCACCCAGGAGGCTCGGGTTCGATTCCCGGTACGGGAAAATACTTTTTGCGTTATTACCCATTTTTTTTGGGAATATTTTGCTTCCATTTTGGCTAGCTTTATGATCTATATTCATTGATCAAAATCAATATTATCAAAAATATAAATAATTTGTTTTTGGTAAAATGTTTCAGTAAAATGCGTTATGAAAATCAATTGTTCGCACTTGTGCACATCAGGTTAACTCCAAGTTAGTTGCTAACAGGAGGTCTATAAATAACTAGCTTTTGCTCACGGGTTCACCCGCGTATACGTATAAAATATAGCCTATGCCACTCAGGAATAAAGCAGCTTTCTATCGGTAAAAAAAATTAGCAATCAGACCAATACTTTCAGAGATCACCTCCTCTGGGGCCAGGGTTATCCGAAAGGAAATTCGAGCCCCAGTATGAAGGCTAGAAGGAACGGAGTGGGTTTTTAGTCAATAGGTAAGAGTCTGACACTATCTCCCGCTCCACACAAGAACGGGTTTTGTTATTGGATGATTTTTTCACCGAAAAAAGAACCTCCTACATACAAAAAACTTTACTTTTTTATAATATTAGTGTAGATAAATATTTAAATACATAAGGTGCCTAAGTTACAAACTAACTTAGAGTCAATGAAAACCCGGGTTTTCGCAAGTGGTTCTAAGTAAAAAGTTCTTTTTTTATAATTTCCGTAACCAATCTTTGTAACACATCATTTCTTGGCAGTTAATTTTTAACTTTCTCACGGATGTTCGTCACTTGAGAGCAGGTAGATATTTTTCTAGTAACAAAAAACAACTCATTCAACATTCTCTTGAGGTTGAAACTTTTAGGCCGTGGGGTCCGAGGGCTCATACGCTTTTTAAAGAACTATCCAAACGCTTAGTTGACTTTTCCCCGGACCCAAGAGCTGGCTTCTACTCCACCTTGGTTAGAGATTAAGCATTGCCATACAACGTGGCAATGCCGCCAGCCTTTTGGGCACACTTCCAGTCGACAGCGATGCGAAGGAGTTTTATGACATCATATTTAGCTGGGCCTTTAGTGTGAATATTATTCCTATTTAGTTAGGTGTATTTTGTAATTTAATTCGTTAAATAATTGTCCTAAAATAAACAAAAAACTTTTCGAAAGTTCGACACAAAAAATCTCCCAAACCATTTCTCATTACTTCACAAAAATGCTAATTTATTGACGGGCTTATAAATCTTACTGCCGCACTCAGAGACGTCATTTTACTTTAATGTCAATTAAAGCAAAACCTAAGGTACTTAACATCATAAAGATATAGACTATGATTCAATGACAAAATTAGTAAATCAGAGATTAGCGTTAATGGGCGTCTCTGAGTGCGGCAGTTAAACCTCTTATTAAATACTTAAAACTGCGTTATTTAAATTCTCTGTTGACTGAAAAACTTAAATTGAAGAATTTTGAATTACTTATTATTTCTCTTCTGTTCTTTACATTCCATTGGTTAATTTTTTATTCAACTTTTTAAAATAAAACATCACGCAAGAATTCTAATTGCGTTTACTAAGTTTTCAATAGCTGTATTTTCTTTTTTTTTTCAGGGTTCGTACCCAAAGAGTAAAAACGGGACCCTATTCATTGATATACAAAAAAGAAAGAAAGAAAGAAAAACCGTTTATTCGAAAAAAAAAAAATTAAAAAGAAAGGTTTTATAATTCAATGACCTACTAAAACTTCGCTGTCTGTCCGTCTGTCTGTCACCAGGCCGTATCTCGAGAACCGCGATAGCTAGACAGTTGAATTTTTTACAAATTATGTATTTCTGTTGTCGTCATAAGAACAAATACTAAAAAATAATCTGCCAAAATCATCTGCTGCTTTCTTTACGTCCCATTGGTATTTAATTCATAATTAAATACCCATGGAACGTAATTATGTATTTAATTTAATACTAAACATTGAAATAAAGTTATCTGTATTGACTCTAAAGGGCCATTACTTTACGCGATATTCAGACCGTTTTAGTCTATGGTTCGACTTATCGCGTAGAGTAGGATTAAGAAAGAAGAAAGAAGAAAAGAAGAAAAAATGGATTAGACTGTCTTACTCGGGAAGAAAAATAAGACGATTCTGAATATCGTACGCGTTATTCAGCGTAGCGTAATAAGCACTTTAAATCCATCTTAAAAACCCTAAAATGCCCTAATTTTTTTTTCTTCTTCCATTTTTGACAGGAATTGGCTAAGGCAAAGCCATGCAACCAGTCTTATTTATTTGGTCTTTGTTTTCGATTATAGGCCGAAGCCACGTCTTCTATTTTCAAATTCATCATCTAAAATGCCGTATATTATAATCTGTCATAATTTGGCGCCAAAATGTTGTAGAGTGAATGATAACATTTCTCACGCAAAGAAAAGTAACACATTCAGCCTAAAAATAAGTTTCTCATTCGTTTATTTCTGACGTCTAATTACTCACTGTGTCAGTTGTTATGTCAGAATAATATTTATCTACAAATTAATAAACGTTACCGCAAGGCGCTTGGTACCGAAAATTGAAATTTTTCGATCCGTTTTTCTCTGCATATAGATAATCGTCTGGTTTTAGCATCGTTCGTAATGTTAAGATAATTATTTTGTACTAGCTTTTGCCCGCAGCTTCGCCCGCATACTAGTAAAATATGTCACTCAGGAATAAAGCAGCTTCCTATCGGTGAAAAAATTTTAGCGATCGGACCAGTACAAAAAAAAAAACAAACTTTACCTTTTCATTATATTAGTGTAGATTTCAGTGCGTTTATTTTTCTTAGTTTATTGATTTTTCCTTGATTTTGGTGTAAAAATAATTCCAAAGTAACCTTGATTCAATTCTGAGGGTTCGTTTTATTTGTTTAAACATCCAAATATCTTAAAATAATATTTCTGCATGTTTATTTTGCTACAAAATGATCTTTTCTAAGAAAAAAAAAAATTTTTGACGACCTACATGGGCACTTATAAAAAATACACGGTTCCTATTAGTCGTTTCGTCTGGAAAAGAACCGAAAAGAAATACAAATAAAAAAAAAAATATTTAAAAAAATAATAGTTTTTTTTTTCGAGGCGCGCTCTAGATATCTATAGATCCCACCTGAATTGTCTATGGTTTGTTCGTCACGTCACCTAGTCCCTAGTAATTCGTAGGTACATAAATCCGACATGAATATTCCAAAGTTTGAGAGCGTGCGAAACGGCCCCAAGTGCGCAAAAGTTTGTTCAATTTAGTTAGACAACCATCTACATATTTTGAGACTATGAATGTCGGCATAAATTAATCATGCGTTTTATGTTTCAATTTTACCCAAGTCTTACATGTTTTGGAAGTGAAACGGAACGTATTTTATTTTAAGAAAAATATACCTAAGAAAAAAAACTTAAAAAAAAAATAACCGACTTCACTAAAAAAACAAAACACTAAAAAGATAAATAATAAAAATAATATTAGGTTCAATAATACCTATTAAGGTGATGCATCTCGACACACATTTTCACTGTTTTTCATACGCCCGCTCATAACCGATTATGACGTTATTACACATTTTTCATTAGATATTTTGGAAACACAGTATCTTGTGGATATTATCAAGGCTTCTATTGAAATAAATTTCTAAATTTGTGTAAAACTAATCCAGTAAAGACCTCCGAAAATCTCCTATTTTGTATGAACTTTAACACTTCATAATTGGCCTAAAAATTAAAACTATAGAAGCCTTGCAAATTTTATAAAGATTCTAAATGACGACCACTTATTTCAAATACTTTTAAAGTTTAAAAAAAAAAACAGCTTTTTCCTGGAGCTAGTTTTGTGAAATATTCGAGTAAATCTCGGAATCACCGAATACTAACAGAGTTTTCAGGCATTATCTCTCTTTTGTTGCGTTATCTTTTCGTCAAACTTCGCGTTGGATTGCATTAGATGAAGAAACAAGCTTTTAAACCATTTTCGATATAGACGATAGGCGAGTGGTAAAGGACCCTCTTAAGAACCAATAACAGAATTCCTCGCAAGTCGATCCATCTAACTCAAAAAAAAAAAAACTTTCCCGCCCATTCAGATCAAAATCGCATTCAAATATCATACAAAATTATCGATACCGTCCCATTCAAATTCAAAGTTCTCCCGCCGAGCTAAAAGTCATTTTTATCAATAGTAAAAAATTCTTTGCTAAGAAAATGTCAGCTGGAAGGCGAGTCGTCGATGGCGGTCCGAAAAACCAGTTTACATAGACCTTTCTAGCTGTTTTGTTTCTGTAGTCAAAGAGATCAATGAATATTGGACACTTGGTGGCGGTTGCGAAATCCAATTTATATAGACCTGTCTAGCAGTTCTTTATGTTAGAAATTAAAGTTCAATGAATATTGGTTTTTAAATGGCGGTTCGTAACCAGTTTACTAAGAACGGTCTTGATTTTCTAAAGGTGGGATTTACTAGATCAATGAATATTGGTTTTTTAACGTCGATTCGAAGCATCCAGTTTACAGAGACCGGTGTTATAGTTTTTTATGGAAGAAGCAAGAGCTCAGTGTAGATTGGTTTTTGTTTAAATGCACAAAGTAATGAATGCATTTGACTGGATGGAAGCGTGGGAGCATTGGTGGCAAATGAACTGCAATGGCATGGAAGTAATAAGTACTGCACAGCCGGGTAACGGGATGTCTAGTGATTTTTATGTCACTATGAATTGACGAAACGTTTGCGGAGGTTTTGTGGAGTGAATGAATTTAATGTGGAGCGATTGGCATTAATGGAATGGATTGTTTTTTCAATGGATTGGTAATGGAAATATTTCTTTATAAAGGGAATTCCATTATCTGTACTCTTTGCGTATATTTGTAAGTAGGAACCAAAGCTAGAGGTGACTAGCTTTTGTTCGCGAAGGCATAGGAATAAAGCAGCTTTCTATCGGTGTAAAAATTTCAGCAATCGTACCAGTACTTTCAGAGATTACCTCAAAAAAAAAAACAAACTATGGATCGTGTTTCACAATTGAATAAATTATAATATCAAAAAAATACTTTTTTTAAAAGATATTTAAAAATGTATTTTAATAAGTTTTATTGATAGAAAAAGAAAATTATGTTAAGTTCCCGATACCGGTGGTAAACTATTTTTTTATATTTAGGAATGTTTTTTTTAAATAAAATATTTTAAAATGTACCTACCTAATTAAAATCTCACAATGATAATAGGTAAATGGAATAATAATAATAATAAAGGTGCGTTTTGAAATTACTTACGTCATAAACATGTTAACTATGGCGTGAATAAACGGTTTTGAAAGTTAATAAAGTACTAAACTATGTGCAAAAGTTTGAAATTATGAGTTCTTTAAAGTTTAAAGATAAGATCTCTACCAGTTTCTGTTTGAACTTAACTAAAACTTGAATATATAATAATAATAATAATAAAGCCTTTTATTCGGACAACAGAATTATGTTAGACAATGTTCATTATGACATAATGTTTGATACACATGCATTATCAACTAAGATAAATGTCAAATATATATTTGGTGTTTCTTTATTTTCTGTAAGTCCGTTTGCCAGTTGGCAAAGGCCTCCTCCAACCTACTCCATTCCGATCTCTCTCTGGCTACTCTACTCCAACTTAAAATGGGACACATGGCTAGAGGAAAAGATAAATGGAGCAAAATAATTACACAATGGGACCCGAGAGAAGGGAAAAGGAAAAGAGGCAGACAACAAAAAAGATGGGACGATGACATTAGACAGGTTGCAGGAACAACATGGAGTAGAGTAAAACTTGAATATACCTAGACTTTATTTATTTAAACTTCATGTACAGTGCTGGTGTCTTACCATGGGGTATGGTATTGCCCAGTTACTGGGTTGTGGAAGTCAGACAGGCAGTCCCTCCATGTAAAATACTGATATCCAGCTGAATCTGGTTTGACTGAAAGCCGACCCCAACATACTTAGTTGGGAAAAAGGCTAGGATGATGATGATGATGTACAGTGCTGGTGTGGTGAGCAGAGGTGGCCGAATGGCCCTGACTTACGGGTTATAAGTCGGTTCGAACCCAGCCAGGCGCATTACTTTGTGTAATTTATTTCATCACTACTGCTTTCAAAACGGTGAACGAAAACATCGTAAGGAAACCGGCATGTCCTAGAACCAAAAATTCGAAGACATGACTGTGACATTCACCAACCCGCACTGGGCCCGAGTCGTGGATTACGGCCCATTCCCTCTCTTAGAGAGGAGGCCTGAGTCCCAGCAGTGGGAACGTAAAAAAAGGCTGATGATGAATTAATTCAGTATAATTTTTTATCGTGTACATACAATAAAATAATGTCTATCTATCTATATTTGCCTATCTATAAAGCAGCAATTACTCTGTTTTATTTTTGATCTATGCGTTGTTCTGTTATTTATTGGTCGTGATACCACGTGTGATTTACAATGCTCCATATACCGTCACGGCTCAATAAACCAAACACCTAACATAATGTTCACGTAAATCATTTGAAATGTCTGATGCTAGTTTCCGTAAATATATTTTAATGGGGTCATTTAAAATTGTAGAATATTGCCACATGCTTTGATGATTTGCAGGGGGGATAAATATCTATGGTAGTAGGTATGTTCCCCGGCTCCTGCCATTATACAAAAATATTTTTAGTGTTAGAATCAGTAACTGAATCCATTCTTACACCAATTGATATCTTTTTACACCATGTTATATTTTTTTCCACAAATATTTAAAAGAGGTCGCAAGTCGCCCGGGTGGCCCGGTGACCAAGTATTTATGCCGCCAACCAGGCACGATAAGCGAGGCGTGTTTCTTTTCCACACTTATCAACCATTTTTAGAATGGAAAATCTTGAAATAACTCCTCTCGCTCTGGGTCGAGCGAGAAGGAGTGTCCGACTTTTACTAACTAGTTTTTCCTTCACTTCTGACTAGTGTATGAGTAGTGGCGGCCGAGAGGTAGCGGCCCCGAATTACTAGTAGGTCACGCGTTCAAACCCAGCCAGGCGCATTATTTTGTATAATTTATTTCATTCTGCTCTCAAAACGGTGAAGAAAAATATCGTGAGGAAACCGGCAAGTTCTAGAACCAAAGATATGTGACCAACACGCACGAGATCTTAGTCCTAACTGATTATGCTACTCGCGCTGTGTTTGTCATTCAAATTGAATATGTAGATTGATACCTATCTACTACATAGATACGTTTTATTTTATACAAACTCAAGTTCAAAGAGATTAATTCAGTAACTTTGATTAATCTGCGAGTAAACATTTTGCTTTTAAAATTAATCCACATTCATAAAATCGGGCTTCTCATTCAAAAAAAGAATCCAACCAAAGACACTCCATAGATAAAGTTACCCGCGCTTTTATCGCCACAAAATCAGTCTGTTTTCTGTTACCCGTTTGCGGCTGCGTTCGGGAACAGGGTATGAGCAAAAAGGCTAATCACCACTGCATACACCAATGAGAACAAAACAGGTAAGCGACAGCCGACTTACCGTTCAGTTATTAAATCCTTATGTCGTTGAATTAAAGTTGAGTTTTGTGAAGCATGAGTTTTGAAGTAAATTGGCGTAAAGCTCCACAGCGTAGATTTAGTTCGGAAACGTTGGAGTGTTTGCGAAGGCAATCAGCACGTACGTTGTGTAGCAGGAGTTTTTTAAAAGCGATTTTATGTAAAATGTAATTATTGTGTCTGCTTCAGTTGCTTTTTAGTGAATAAAAGGATTGCGCTGGAATGATAGTTTTAAATTGAATGGAATTGTTTGACGTAGTTTTATGCTTGTAATCTGGTTCCGTTTTATATTTATTTGGTGTTGAGAGAAACGAAGATGGGAAATTTTTATTCGAATTTTTATTATCAACTAGCTGACCGGAACGTTGTACCGCGCAAAAGTCAATGTAGTGATCGAATGGAATGATTGAGACCAATGTCAATTGACAGTTTCTGTCATTTTTATGGATAATGTTCTAATTTTTTAAAGTGACTTTTTATGATATTTTAAGTTTTTCTGCTATTCGAGGCGGATCAATCAAAAATCATTAAAACCGATCCAGCCGTTCTTTAGTTATAGTGTGTAACTAACAGACTTTTTTATGCATATAGATTAAAATGATTAATTTAGCAGTCATTCAGATTTAGTAAAAAAAGAACCAGTTTCTAATTTAATACTTGGGGTGAATATTTGAATAACTTTTTCAGGTAGATAACTGGAGTTTGACAAATACTGAACTTCGAATTCTTAGTTCAAAACTCTGAGGTAGGTAAGAAGCTATTTAAGTACGTACGTATTTCACCTAGAAATACTAAGACTACACCATAAACGCAGTCCACACCCATCTTACCTCCAAGGAGTATTAACTGTTTATCCTACAAAGACTGAATGGAACCAAAACCGGTACTTACTCCCGTGGTTAAGAAGTGATTTATTAGAGGTTGCTCCCTAGAATTTGGCACTTAGCGGGAATTCTGGGAAGATGCTCCGTTCAATGGAGTCTATGGGTGGTATTCGGGATACGACTTTTAGTAGGATATTAATATGTTTTTCTGTTTATCTGTTTTGTTCTCTTTTTGAATATATATTTGCTTGCTTAGAATTTTTAAATCGCCGGAGGCTAACATTTCTATGAAAGAGTACCTATGAGTATCTATGGAGAGTATTACCTATTTAATATTCAGTTGTTTTATTAGTGTCTATGGTTTTTTTTTATTGTTGATAGGTTCGCGCTTGATCGCTATGGTTTTATTTTTATTGGAGTTTTCACTATTCGATATAATTTGTTTGTTAGAGTTAATGGATTTCAAACAAAAAACCGTTTTACAGGTTTCAATATTAAATAGTTTTTTATCTTTTCTTTTATATAGCCACTGGAATTTGTGTTTCGCTAATATTACGTGAGTAAAGGAAGAAGAATTACAGTACACACACGTGTGCCACACACGCTACATACATTTTGTATAATAATAACCCCATCGTCGTATCTCCACGTTGACGTCGTGGTGGGGCTTGTGTGCTCCAAAATACCCTAGGTCTGTATCGGTAGAATTTTCTTTGCCGTAACATGCCTAGGGTGAGGGGCCAGACTAAGAGAGATACAATCCGCAGGGCAGTTTTGTGGCGAACTGTTGGGTATTAGCGACCCCACGGACCCGATCTCCCGGGAGAATTCTTCTTCATCTCCGGCTTGCCTTCATTGGCCGGCCGTAGTGAACACTGACGAGGAACAGAGCTCCCACCTCTCTCTTGCCTTTATTGGCTGGCTTGAGTGGAGATTCGCAAGAGCTCGTGCTCGGGAGAAGGATGTATAATCCAGTAAGGTGCTGGTAGGGATCTTGACCGTACTTCCGGGATTGTCCTGATAGCCGTGGTATGCCTCTCCACTCCTCAAGCGCCTCAGGATATGTTGCCCTCTTGTTGCTACGTCACTTCGTGCTAGCGGCCGTTTCTGGGGGCCCATTTATTGAGTGTGCAAGTCACCCCCTGCCTTTTATCGATGGATCTTAATAACATTGTTCAGGCAGGGGCCATAGTCTTAACATATTTCCATGATATCAGTCCACCTAAGACTTCAAAAATCATAGCCTTATTATTTTGTTTTCCATATTGTATCGCAATAGTTTTTCAAACCGGCGGTTGTCCATGGATGCACTAGCATAGCGCATACAGGGATAATCGCCGGTTGGTACCACAATCCATCATTAAAAGCATCTAAAAGGGCCTCTGCGAGTTGGTTTCGGCTCCTCGTACGCCTTCCAAAGGTCCAGGACCTTAGGGTCCTGAGATAAATAAATATATAAAAATAATAATAATAATAATTTATTTGCATCATGTTTTACATTTTACATTAAATACATAGTAGTACATACAGTTTAAATTGAATATACAATTATGTGGTGACACCAGCACCCTTACTAAGTTGCCAAGACAACTTGTATTAAAGATGCTGGGATGTATGGAAAATAGACTTGTAGAGCAACACTACTTCGACGCCACGTGACGTCATTCTACGTACAAATCAAGCGTGTTGCACGTGTGCTTCGGTCTAATTTAGCTAATGTGAATACAATCAAGCACAAAAACCTTTTTTCTTTAGGTGGGAAAATCATCTAATGACATCCCCGGCTTTTGGACGGAGCGGGAGATAGTGTTAGATTTTTACTGACTAAAAACCTACTACTGTTTCTGCTTTGCCATTGTTCCAGGTCCCCGAAGATCTCTTTCGCATCATCCATGGCCACAATAGCCCTCGACCCTGCTGGGCGGTTGCTGACAACTCCTTGAGGCGCGCGTTGCCGCGAGCGGCGAGCTACCTATTGCTCGCCGTCCAAGCACGAAAACCTTGCTGGCTAAACCAACGTTAACTGAAGATACTACTTGTAGCTTCTAAGCTTCAACCATTATTTTAAAGTGTTTTTACCAACATAGTATTCGTGGCGCACTGTACCGTTTGACATAAATCTTTTGGTGTAAACCGTCCTTTTGTTACTGTTCGGTCTAACGCGCACCGTATTTACAAATTGCAACGTTCTAGATCCGTTCGTATTTTGAAATTTTAAATGGGTGTTGCGATTAAAAGAACCTTATCTATAGTTGTTTTAGAGTATATTTACATAAATTGAGTGACATTTTGGGATATGAATAAACGCTCGTAACTTTGCTGTTTATGATTATTATTTATTGACTTAGATAATAACAAGACCTTTTCTATTAAGCCCTGTATTTTTATAATTAAAAAAATAGTGGTGTAATTACCATCATTAAATGTACCTATGAGTTAACTAATAGTGTTGCCATAGATCACCGAATAGCATCGAACCATACACCACAAAATAAAAGCATTCATTCGTGGAATGTCGGCGCCATGTTTTTTTTTTAAATGCCGCCAATGCCAGCCAGTATTTATGGAAAGAATAGATAGGTATAAGATGAATATCTGTCAAAAATAAATATGTTATTAAATATGTTATTGAAAAATGGTTTTGGTACACCTATATTTCATTTATAAAATAAAATTTAGCTAGAACAGCCAATTTTAAACTGCTAAAGTACCTAAAAAAATACCTAAGCTTTGAGAAAAATTATTAAAAATTCCAAGAAATGTCTTAGTCATAATTGTTTTTTTACCTAAAATCGTAGAAACTAATTAGTAGTGTGAAGTTGTGAACAGAAAATTGATTAAGTAATTAGTAAGTAATTTACGTAAATGAATTAGTTAAAGGCGCCATGAATCCTAAACTCCTTAAATTAGATATGACGAGAGGTTTTTAGGCCAACGAAAATATGTGGTTGGATTGTGTAAGGAGTGCGAACAGGATTGTTACAAATTAAATCTTTTTGAATCACCTACTTACTCGTACTTATACATTATTTTTAGTTTATGCGAAACCAGTTTGTTCAGAATCAGTAACTGAATGGATTATAATTTAGGTGTCTTCAAGGCAAGAGCAAATAGGCTCTTAATAAACTAGCGCGCCTCACCATCAACATTGCATCACTGCTTACCATCAGGTGGGATCGCAGTCAAGTACTAGTTTATATCAATTTA
This sequence comes from Mythimna lalbum, assembly GCA_949319445.1. Classification (NCBI taxonomy): domain Eukaryota; kingdom Metazoa; phylum Arthropoda; class Insecta; order Lepidoptera; family Noctuidae; genus Mythimna; species Mythimna lalbum. Next base: position 18,475,144 of record OX439362.1, on the reverse strand, counting down.
ATTCATGAATCCCCAAGCGACCACCGGTGGCCGCGCATCTATTGTCTTACTATTGTGTCTCTAATTGACGGTATCTGAAGGGTTAAAAAAAAATCCGATAGTTTTTACAACATGTTATATTTTTTCCCAAAAATATTTAAAAAGATTACAAGATGGACACCAAGTAACACAGGTCACGGCAAGTCATAGCGGGTATGAAGCGCCAGCTAACAGCAGGATGCAATTGCAAAACAACCCCTATGTTGAACTGTGTATTGTTGCTGACATAACAAGCTTAAGTATAACTTTATATACAGTTATGAAATTTTGTACATAGATTCTTTACATAAAAATAGGTATGTATCTTAATTCATAAATCCCCAAGCGACACCCGGTGGCCGCGCATCTATTGTTTTACTATTGTGTCTCTAATTGACGGTATCTGAAGGGTTAAACTGTAAATATATCAAGTAGGAGATATAAAAAAGATTTTGTCATTTTAAAAACGACGTGAAGAGAATGTTGAGACAAAAATAAACCATTTTAGGTAACTCTTGATTTCGATTCAATCCAATTGGTGCCCCTGTTTCCCTGATTTCGGCAGAAATTCGAGGTGGGATTTTCTGACGGATTTTTATGTAAGTGTATTGTATTGGGATCAAACTGCCTGAAGCTATGTCTCAAAGATAGTAACCCTGGAACGATTATTACAAAAATATTTCTGATAGATTCAAAGTATTTATTTTAAATAAATAATTTACAGGCATTTTTGAACTTAAGGTTGCGGGAAACCGATGGATGCGAGACGTACAGGAACGTTCGTTGTGGCGACGCTTGGGGGAGGCCTATGTCCAACAGTGGACGTGTATCGGCTGAAATGATGCTGAATGCTGTCAAGAAGGCAATCAGTCAGAAAAATGATGCTAATTGCACATTCCGAAACCGCGCCAAGGCGTGATCTCTATGGAGAAAACTGCGCAAGAAACTCCCTACACAGTCTTTTCCGTCAGCGCCGCGCCGTGTGCTTTGGGGTGTAGAGAACTACACCGTGGACCCGAATTGATGAGTTTGTACCTCGTACGAGTCCAAACCCAGACTCAGTGTAATCCATTACATCACCACAGGCTGCTCTCAAAACAATGAAGTTTACCGCACTGAAGACGAACCACACTGGACCCGCGTGGTGGATTGCACCCCAGTGCGGGTTGGTGAATGTTACATGTCTACGAATTTTTGGTTCTAAGACATACCGGTTTCCTTCACCGTTTTTAGAGCAGTCGTGATGACATAAATTGCACAAAATAATGCGCCTGGCTGGGTTTGAACCCGCTACGTACAAACACGTAAGTCGGGGTTGTTACTGCTCGGCCACCACAGCTCCCAAGAGTTCCTCTGAGTGTACTAATAAATAATAATGCTATTATTTAAAACAAGGCAGAAGTTTCTCATCGTAATAATGTCAAAGGGAAGTAATGAATAAACTTTCCAATTGAGTTTGTATTTTCATTAATTTTTCCTTTATCGTTACTTTCAGTTAGTTAGAAGTTTTACTCGAAATTATGAAATTGATATTAGAGCTTCTTGTTACCCGACAGCGCAATCTAAAGATTAGAAGAAAGAAAGCCAATGCTTAGTTGCTCATTAGGGTTAAGGGGAATTCCTGAGAAGGAAACCCGTGCTCCTAGAACACAAAAGACAGCTGAAAATACAGATGTGACTTTGGACAGTAAAAGTCTGACATTCCTTAGAGTGGGAGATAAGACCCAGGTGTAGGTTGAGACATTAAAAATCTAGACATTTTCTCTCGCGCTTTTTTAAATTTTTTATTGTTGATAGGTTCGCGTTTTACCACTATCACCTAATGGAAAGATGGAGCACGCTTGCTTAGAAGTAACCTATTCACTCTTGACTTAAAAATTTTCAGGTTATTGCATCACGAAACACAGACTCCGGCAGGGAATTACACTCCTTAGCTCCTCATCAAATGACGTCCATTCTAGCGTGGAGCGAGAGGGCGTGTCAGACTTTGACTGACTTTAACTCACCACGGAAATGTTTGAAAGAGTTACTGCGACCCTGGAACACAAAGGGCAACTGAAGGACCTCAGGTGAGTTGTAGTCAGTATTTGTAAAAGTCTGGTATCTACGCTCTCTCGCTGCAACCAGAGTGGAAAAAGTTATTTGGTAATTTCTCACCTTAAAAAATCTTTAAAAAAAAACAACTACACTAAAAAATTGAATTGAATTTCAGGAGTTCCCTCGATTTCGCCATGATTCCATCATCAGATTAAAACTTGGTGACTATGGGACCATTTGGGAAGTATACCCTTTCCAACAAAAAAATATTTTTTTCTAATCGATTGGCAAGCGACGAAGTTATACGCGAACAAAATAAAAAAATACAAACGTCCGAATTGAGAACCTCCTACCTTTTTTTGTAGTCGGTTAAAAAGGAAAGATTGGGGTAGACTTCTGATCTAAACGGATACGATGACCTTCGCAACCCAGACGGAGGTCAGCGTCTCCGACATTATTCTGTCAGTCAAGACAGACTGATGTCAGTAATCCTATCATTCGTTTATGCAAACAAATGGTTCTTGGATAGTTTAAAACGATATCTTTTGTGGGTCACACATAGATTTTTGAGACAGACTGGCATTATGTATTATAGATATAGCATTTTTTGTAAAAAAAAAAATAATATAATAATTTAGGTAAAAAATATTATATTATATTTTTAACTAATATTATTAGGTACTTAAGTATAATGTAACACTCTGTATTTGGCTTGTAAGAATCCCTTTACCAATAAACTACTATGACTACGATTAATAATTAAGATAAAAATGATATATTGTATTTTAAACTTTTCTAACTTATTTTCATACGATGATTTTATACGATGGATGAAAGACGTAGACACTGTGTCTACGTCTTTCATCCAACTATCCTGTCGCAGTTCTGCTGGAAGTAATTTGCTTCAAAAAAAGGAGAAAGTTAAAGAATTTTATTGATAGATACATTTCAGAAAACTTGAGCCCTACTTATCCTGTCGTCAACGTCGCGCACTGTTCCCGCGCACCTCAGGGAGTTGTCAGCAACTATAGAAACCCTGCAGGGGCGAAGCCTACTGGGGCCAAGGGAAGTTCCGAAAGGGAAGCTCGACCCCGGTATGAAAGGCAACGAAGGAACGGGGTGGGTTTTTTAGCCCACCGAAAAAAGCTCTACTTATCCTATACCCAAATGAAGTAAGGTTCTTTAAAGTATGCAGTCGCGTCACTCGCGTCTCCAACGGTATAGGTACTTTGTTTTAAAACAAATCAAGAACTTTCTTTCAAACATTTCACTTAATATTTCATCTCGTTCTTTTAATTTTGTTTTGATCTGTTGTCTTTGTCTTTCTTTTTAATAATAATAATAATAATCCTTTAATTTCAGGCAACTAAGGCCCATAGATAAAATAAACAAATATTACACAAACATGGACCCGTATTTAGTTGGTTGAGTTTACGAAATTATGATTATTTATGAAATACTAGCTGTTGTCAGCGGTTTTGCCCGCGTGAAAGTAGAAAAAGCAACATTATTAGTAAAATAATTTTTAGAATCTGCTCAACAGTTTCAGAGATTTTATTGGTGGGGAAATCATCCAAAGACATCAACTTCGTTCCTACGTACCATCATAACGGGGCTGAGCTACCTCTTGATACTAACCTTGGCCCCAGTAGACAGTTTCAGAGATTACCCCTACTTAAAATTACTAAAAACAATGGCAAAGTAATGAGCAAAATTTTGTTGAATTTTTTTTGGCATCTACATTTTTCTGAATATTTTTTTGTATTAGAAGACGTCTGGAATTAAAGATATTCAAGTTTAAAGTTGGTGAGATTATTTAGTTATGATAATATATACCGTCTATATTTACTTAAAAGACTTATGAATTTAAAAAATGAATAAATGCATTCTTTAATGAACGTCAAGTCGTCATGTCTTTGTAAATAGATGAATTTTAAAGAGCGGTGGGTCCTTTACCCCTGTATTTATACAGGGTTATAGGTAAAACACTAGTAACCTTGCAGGACTGTATAACAACATCGTAAACAACAACTTTTGTTCTATGACTTTTAAAAATTTATCATAATTTAATTCATCAGATTTTCAAACGAAAACAAAAATAATTAAATTGAAAGTTTGAAATGTTACGAAAATAATATAATAATAATAATAATAATAATATTTTTATTCAAAATTCTTTAGAGCATAAATTACATACAGTCTTAAATATATATCTTAATTCTGAGTCTTACGTGCCTGAACTAGGAAATCCTGTGTTTCAGGCAAGAAGAGCTAAAATAATTTAAAATTAACAAATAATCAAAAGAATTTTAAGTACAATACAAATGTGTAAAAAATCTGTAATGTAGACATGCTATTATTATAATATTAAAAAAGTTTAACTTCTAGTTTCTTAATTATCAATATAGGTACTTAAACTAGGTAAATTTTTTATAAATTATAATAGTTTCTTAAATAACAAAATACTTAAACTAGGTCAACAATTGAGTAAAAACACAAAATATAAACAAAATCACTTTAGCACAATCAGTAAATTCTCTAAATAAAAATATGGCCTTAAAGATTGTATGGAGGATTCTTATATAACCCTGGATTAAGAAACTTGCATGATACTAATAATGATGTAATCAAAATGAATAACAAAGCCTACCGTTATTTGTTTTTCAAAACACGTTGTAAAGCCTCGTCCCCACTAGGAACATTTGTCGAGCGACATTTGTCCCCGGTGACATCGGGCGATGTCGGGCGACGTCGGACGACATCGCCGCGACATTGTTGAAACTGTTCCATGTCGCACAAATGAGCCGTCTAGAACACTGAGATCATAGGCTTGTTTTGTTTTGCAAGTACTGTTTAATTCACCAACTTTTCTTCTTTTTTGTTCTTGATGCATTCATCTGAACTGATGTGGACGGAGACAAGACATCGGGCGACGTGGGGCGATGTAGGGGGCATCGCCCGATGTCTCCGGGGACAAATGTCGCTCGACAAATGTTCCTAGTGGAGACGAGGCTTTAAAGTTTTTATTAAAACTTTCACGCAAAGGAAATGGCTGACAAAGTGCTAGTATAACACAATAACTTCTTACATAAATCAACAAAATTTTCTACAAAATACACTAACAGCTTCATCGACAATAATACCATCAATCTTCTCAAAAATTCCATTACTTACTATTCTAGGTAATTTTTTATAGACTCGCTCAGTAACAGCTCATGGGTACTTAATTTTATCCTAAAATCTACTAACATTCTTTATCAAAATACTGGGCAGGGTAACCAGCTTAGAAGAGATAACTGAGACATAATATTACAAGAATTTATGGTCGTAGCCTAACGTAGTTTTATTAAGATGAAAATACTATTATTCTTTCAGAAAATATGTAGTGTCTAGCGCAAAATATGGGTCATATTGTATTTTGTTTGTATTTGAGATAGCGGCTAACGTAGTTATGGTTATCTTATCATTATTTCAGCTGAACGACGTCCACTGTTGGACATAACCTACCCCAAGTATCGGCACAACAACTGGTCCTGTGCATCTCTTATTCATCAGACTTCTGCGACCCTCACAAAGTCATCGGTTCACCTTTTAAGAGCCCTACTAATGCATCGTTTTCCGGTGCGCGGTTGTCACTCTACAACCTTTCGGCACCATTAACTATCTGTTCTGCGAGCAATGTGTTCGCGGAACAGATGGTCAAGTCCTGCCCACTGCCGCTTAAGTTTGGCGATTCTTTAGGCTATGTCGGCACCCTTGGTTATGGATGGTTTACCAACGCTCAGTCTTACAGTCACCACCCAAAACCTTTCGGCCCCATTGACCATCTGTTCTGCGAGCAATGTGCTCTGCCCACTGCCACTTAAGTTTGGCGATTCTTCTGGATACGTCAGCAACCTTGGTTATGGTTTACCAACGCTCTGTATTTCAGTCGCCACTTCAGAACTTTTCGGCCCTGTCGCCACCTGTTCTGGGAGGAATATGCCCGTCGCAACTTGTCCCAGAATGAGGATACTTATTTGATGATTTAGAGACTACAGTCCTAAAAATCGTTCTTAAAGGATTGAAAACTGTTTATGTTTTCAACCAGGTAATGTGTAAGCATTAATAAGTTCAACCAAGACCTTTTAGCTACAAATTCAATTTAACACTATCAAAACCGCCCAATCGAAGAGCAGCCAAATTCGTAACAAACAAACGAAAACCGACAAATATTTAGGATGAATCTAACCATTTTCTACTTGATAAATCAATGTGCAATCAGTCGTGTTATTGGTATTGACCAACGTTTTTGTGCTTCATTGGAAGTAAATCCGCTGGAGATATTTCGGTCTTAAATGATGGACGATCAACTATTTTGTATATCTAGGTTAGGAGGATTGATATTTACTTTCTGTGTTGTGGGCTGTGTAAAGTTCTTGGACTAAAACTTTAGTAGTAGTCACTGCTCGCAATTTTGCAAACAGTGGTTTTTTTTTTCGGTGGGAAAATCATCCAATGACAAAACCCGCCCTTGAGTGGAGCGGGGATAATGTCAGACTCTTACTGACTAAAAATCCACTCCTTTCCTTCTAGCTTTCATACCGGGGCTCGAGTTTCCTTTCAGATAACCCTGGCCCCAGTAGGCTTCGACCCAGCTGGGCCCTTCCTGTTGCTGACAACTTCTTGAAGCGCACGGGAACAGTGCGCGCTGTTGATGGTCCCGACTTTCGAGTTAAACTTTGAAGGTTAAAACAAGGCAAGGCAAGGCAGGCGATTGATTTAGTAGCCGCTGCTTAGAGAGCAGTATCATAGCAGCAGTATCGTAGGACAGCAGTAGTGGTGATGAAGTATAATTTACTTCATCATCACTGCTCTTAAAACGGCGAAGGAAAACATCGCGAGGAAACTGGCGTGTTCTAGAATAAAACTATTGAAGACATTTGATATTACGGTCCTTTCGCTTTCCAAGAGAAAAAGCCTGGGTCTGTGCTTTAGTGGGGACATTATAAAGGCTGATTATGCTACAATTGATGCTTTTGGCCGTTGAGGCCGAAAGGTTCTGGAATGGAAAGATATAGCGTTGGAAGGCCTCCTACAAGGTGGACCGATGACCTGGTAAGGATTGCGGGAATCCAATGGATGCAAGAAGCATAGAACCGTTCTTTCTGGCGACACTTGGGGGAGGCCTATGTCCAACAGTGGACGTCTTTCGGCTAAAATGATGAAGATGCTATAGATAAATTATTTGTTGGTAGAGCTACTTCATAGCACAGGAGCGTGTCAGGGAAAGAGCTTTTGACTCTAAAATTACTTAATTGCAGCAATTAGTCTGAATTCATGCCCGTTTTATAAAAATAGACTGAACCGCTATTAGACAGGCCTAGATTATTTTTTTGAAGGTAAACCCATTCAGGTTTACTTTGAGTAAAATTTGGCATGCGTCATTGTCAACCCTAACGTCGTTTCCATCAGGTGAGATAGTGATCAAGTGCTAGTCTACCAACAATACGAAAAATTCCCTTACACCATGAAACATATATCCACCCTCCTCACTACCTCCTCAGCTATCTGGAACGGACTCGTGCGGTGCTTACCGAAGTCCTTTCCGCTCACATGTACCCTATAAATCTCACTTACTTGTACACTGCGAGGGTGAGGGTGGGTCACTCAAATTCTGTCTTTTATGCTGGGTTAAAAGTTTCTTTCTGTATCATTGGATGCGTTTCTATTCAATTAGAACTTGGAGCTACGCTACTGCAAATATAAATCTCTTTCAAACTTAACAAATACATTTGTGACTAGCTTTTGCTCACGGCTTCGCCTGCGTACATAAAGTATAGTCTATGTCAATCAGGAATAAAGCAGCTTTCAATCGTTGTAAAAATATTAGCAATCAGACATACGGGGTTACCATGACGTTCAAAGTAAGATTGTTTTAATCTTGTTTCAGTGAGAGTAAGAGATGGCGCTAGAAAACCTGTATAGCTCTGTCTCTTACCCACACTGAAACAAGATTAAAACAATCTTAACGTAAACGTCATGGTCTAGGTACAGTACTTTCAGAGATCTCCTATAAACAAAAACAAACTAGCTTATACAATTGATAGTTAGAGAAATATTTATTGTTGCTAAGTCCAATTGAATTGTTTGAGAGTTGCTGTGGCTTCTGGAACGCTAAACAACTGAAGGAACAGGCTGGGTTTTAGTCAGTACAAGTCTAACACTCTCATTTTTTGCACCCAGAGAAAGAGAAGTTATTTGATGATTTTTCTCAGCAAAAAGGAACAAGGCTAGGCATACGATGAAACGCCAAAAGAAAGAGAACAGATCTTCCATCAGCAAATTGTAAAAAACCAGAAAAAACTTGAAAAAATATTTTGAAATTAAAGCCTCAAGCGTAAAATCCTATACCAATAAAAAATGGACACGGCTTGTCCAACTTTATGTGGCGATAGATTGGTTCAATTCCAAATTCATGCAATACGCCAGTTGGCATACAGACCTCTGCTAAATTTCGTTCGTCCACAAAGATAAATTTGTCAAGCATCAGACAAAAAGCGCTTTGGAAAAAACCTTCGTTAGACTGATCATGATCCCCGTCAGAAGGTCAATTCTCTTTAGTACCTAATCAAATTTTTTTAGTAATCGAATTTAATGGTCTTGGTCAACAGAAGTTATGGATGTTATCAACATAGTGAAAGCAAAGACAGTCTATTACGAAAGCGGAGACAACGCAACCGAAACTGATTCTAATTTGTTTTTTCCGCCACCTGCTTTGGCGGAGCAAAGTCGACTTTTCAACTAGCGTTTATGATTGTAGATTATCAACTTGGCTAAGCCCTCAGTATATGTTCATCACTTAAGACTTCTGTTCCCATAATTTGGCGGGGTTAGGCCATAAAATCGATGGCACGTTTCCAATGCTGGCCAATTTGTTAGATTGCATTGTAATTCAGTCATTTGTTCTTGTCAAGCCGTCGATGTAAAGCGGCCATTTTTTTGTGTCAATCAGTTTCGGGTGCTCGTTAAAACAGTATTAATGGTGACAAAGTGGGGTTTAATCTTTGTTGGTGTTCAAACTGAGGGGCTGTCGGCAGTGTTTAGGAGATATCGGTAATGGATGGTAATGAAAGCAATTTTGAGTGTTTGAAATTGTTTGGGGGTACTCATGAAAAATTGCAGAGTTGTACTTATACAACGTGTTTTTTTATGTATCCGTAACTCTAGGGTGTGAATGAGACCATATCAAAGAATCATATGAATAAAACCATATCCATATGAATTATTTTTATTTTTCTCGCGTTTAGAACTTAGCAAGTCTAGACAAAGTTTTTTCTTTCTTTCTTGTGACATCGTATGACACGCAAAAACTATGCACATCACATTCACAAACTCACTCATCGATGATGACTTCGATTTGAAACCCCGACAGACCATGAAAAATCGCGTAAGATTGTTACTGATTACTTACTGATTTAAATAAAGAATTTGATTATAAATTATATAAACAATAGAATTTCGTTGAGTTACTTTGTATTTGAAATTATCTGTACATAATAAAACGAGAGTTTACAAGCCCAATAGATTTATTACTTAACTAGCTGCTCCCAGCGGTTTCGGCCGTGTGTAAGCAGAAATTTATCCCAAAGTCAAAGTCAAAGTCAAAGTAATTTATTTGTTAAACATAGGTAATATGGTACATGGTATAAAAAATTGTGTTGTATCACTATGTTTTAACTTGCAAGGCGTACCGTCCAAGGGAACATACTTCCGGGATAAAAAATATCCTATATTCCAGGACATTGTCCATCCGTGTACAAAGTTTCATCAAAATCGGTTTTGCCATTTAGGCGTGAAGACGTAACAAACAAACAAATTCACTTTCACTTTTATAATACCTATTAGTAAGGATATTTTGAGGTGGTTGCGATTCATTTATCTGGTGATATCGGCAAATTGTTATCTACTTGTGACACTGACGATACAATTTGTCAACGCACTCTGCTTCTCCTCTAAATACGGGGTGTTTCAGAAATAAGTCACTTATGTAATACCTGTGATATAGCAATAAACAATTGAATTAAATATAATATTAATTAGTATTAAATGTTTTATAATAATGATGAATACAAAGTTAGTGTCAACAATAAGTATAATACACGTGAAGTTAGAGAGAATAATCTGGTTCAACAACAGACTACAGTACGCGTCAAATAACTTTGCCGCTCTGAAGTTGGCTACATTCACTGCGCATTAGTCAATTTTACGAAAAAGACAGCACTGCGCATGCGCGAACCTCAGTGTTACGTTTCTATCTCAGTCGCTCGTATACGTCCGATACCAGCTTGTGTTCCGCTCGCACCTATACCACTCGATAGTACCTGCGCCGTTGTAAGGAAAGCCTAACTTCAGAGCGGCAAAGTTATTTGACGCGTACTGTACAAATTATTATGGTAAGAGAACATCTAAATATTTAGTACCTAAAGTATTTAACAAAATAGATTTATTGAGAAAAGAAGTAAAACTGAGTAAACAATCACTTAAAATAAAATTAAAGAACATTGTACTCGATTGTGAACCTTACTAAATATATTAATTATCTAATTGTAACTAATTTTAACTATACCTACGGTAGTGTGTATAAAGGTAGCACTGTTATGTTAAAGAGCGCTTCTCGCTCGCTAACGTGAAAGTTTGGCGAGTTTTAAAGTTAAGGTATCACATGTATTTTATTATTGCAATAAATGAGTTAAAAAAAAAAATGCTGAGCCACGCTCGACTTTGGTACGCACGGACCAAATCCATCAAAGACTTATTATAGTGCCTACCAAATATCCTTCTAAAAAGTGACATAAATACTGCGTGTAGCCCAACCATAAAAAAACACACAAACGAAACAAACCCCTAACCCATGTCTATGGTCATTCATAAACATGTAGAGCGGATTCTTACGGCACACAACATGGCGGAAGTTTATTTAGGACAAAGTAACACACTCGTCGACCTCGCTGGTTTTTGTTTTTGTTCATGTCTCTTGACGGAATAATGAGAGTGATGTTTTTAGCTGCTTTTATATTTAAGTTTTAAATACAAAAACAGCTAAAAGCTGATCCAGCGAACTGCGCATCGCCTAAAAGGCAATGAATGTAGTAAGTATGTACATATTTCGATATAGTCGAACAGCGACCTACCCATGGCTCGCTGCCCACGAGCCCGCGTCTACGGTGGCTGGAAATCGGGATTGGAATCCCGGTGGCGGCGGCGAGGGCGCCGTTGCCTGATGCGGTCGGCCTCCTCCTTTGCTAGCATTACTGCTTCGCAGAAAGAGGCGACCGTCTGCCACTCCTCCTCGCTCCGGACCATGGCCTGACCAAGGCCCGGCGCGAGAGATCTCCGCCGCCGCGGTCGCCCCACGAGGGCACGGCGGTGCTCCGCCCAAGCAGAGCACACCTCGACTGTGTGCTCCACCGTGTCCTCCGGGCGTTCCACACAGTTGCGGCACCCTGGTGTCTCTTCCGCTTGAATCCGATGCAGGAACCTCCCGAACTTGCCATGTCCGGTGAGGACATGCGTCATGCGGAAGGTAAGGACGCCGTGAGGTCATTCCAGACAACCGGTAGTGATGAAATAGCCTAACAAAGATACAGAACCAATGATCGTGCTCATCTCACAAACATTTGTTCTGGGTGGGAATAGTCATAGGTGTGGCATAGCAGTCAGGGCTACTAACCACTACCTTCATCTATTTAACAGTTCAGTTTAGGTCGTCAAATGGATCGTATTAAGAGTTCATAGTAGGGCCTGTTTCTTTTGTACAATATCTTCAAGTACCCCGTCTCATTGTTAGGACAAATTAACGACAGGATGTTATCTCAGGCTCAAAGTAACTTACAGCTCTTTTTTTGCTTTTTTTTCTGCTTTCTCACGTTTAAATGTGATGTGTTAAACTGTTTCTTGGAAAGCGTAGAGTTTTTATTAAAAACGCTGTAAAATATGGTTTGTTGGAGACGCTTGTGAAAGTAATATTGCAATGTTAAGAGTTGGTTGTAGTCACTGAGTGTTTTCTATGAACTACGCCCGGGTCTATGTCGACTTTGCTGCCCCGTAGCAGCGGTTTTATCTATATGTAATATAAAAAACAATAACTATTTAAGGTTTATGTTATTGCGAGGTTCCTTTTAAAAACTCGGCAAGGGCGAGTCGGAATCGCGTACTGAGGGTTCCGTGCAAACTTCGATTCCCGAATGGAGTCTCAAAAATTTTACCAAAATGCAAAAAAAAATTTTTTGTGACGTATGACAACAAATTTACTGTTTTGACATTTGTTCCTATACTTGTGCTATAAGATCTTGCTTTGAGTTAAATTTCAGGATTCTGGGTCAACGGGAAGTTCCATTTCGATCTTTGAGAGTATCAAAATATACGTTTTTTTGCGACATAAACGGTCGTATCTTCTATAGTCGTTAACTTAGAAGTTTGATTTTTTCACAGAAAGGGACCGCAGACCTGAGTATATGGTTTAATTTCTACTCGATATCTTCACGCGTTCTCGAGATAAAGGATCTTGACAGACAGACAGACGGACAAACGGACGTTTAACAAAGTGATCTTAAAAGAGTTCCGTTTTTTCCTTTTGAAGTACGGAACCCTAAAAACAAGCTTTATTGTTTTTGTAACTTTCAAATATTTCCGTGACGTAATCTCGTAGACATACACATTTGAAATTGTAAGTTAGGGTCAGATTCGCATTTTTTTTTTTAAATTGCCATGTTTTTTATATTTTGTCTAACTTGTAGTGAAAATTATCATCATCATCATCATCATCTTCCTGCCCTTGTCCCGTTTTATTTGGGGTCGGCGCAACACGTTTTTTAACTAGGTAAATATTTATTAAGGACTAGGTCCTCTGAAGATGAAGCTTTTCTACTCCTTTCCCTCATTTCTCTCAATGTCAAGAGTCTAAGAAACAGTCTATAGTATAAATCACTAGCTCATCCCGCCATCTGTCTGGGAGTGAAAAAAATCTTACTATGAATAAAAAAAAGATTTGTTACGCCAATCAATCTGCTGTCAAAAGAACAGTAACGAGAAAGCTTTTCCATGATTGACACTATGTTTACACACAAATATACACCCAAAAAAATAACAAGATTTATAGCTGTCAAATACATTTTGACAATGACAACTCAATGACAATTCCTTTCACTGAGGAAGGAAGGAAAATGCAAAAGTTAGCCTCGCAGACGGGCAACCAAACACGACTACAGAACGCTGCCATCGATTGTATAGTAATATAATAAATTATTTATTGACATAATACATTTCACACATAAATGAAATTCCCTGGCTCCTGTGCTAGTTATTAACTGTATTACAGGAGCCAGTTTATCCCTACTAATATTATAAATGCGAAAGTAACTGTGTCTGTCTGTCTTTTACGCTTTCACGCAAAAACTACGGAACGGATTTAGATCAAATTTTATAGGTAGGTAGAAGAGACACTGGAATACCTCATAGGCTACCTATAATTCCACTGCTGAGCACGGGTCTCTGCCCGCGCGATATGAACTGTAGTCCACGCGGGCGAAGCCGCGGGCGGAAAGCTAGTTCCCCATATAAACTCGCCTTACGCGATGACGCTAGTGGTTGCCACACGTTACAAATCGACACTGCTCGCTTCTTGTGGCACCAGCAACTTTTTATCAGTAGGAATTAAACATGTTTCGTCACGAGTCCATTAAAACAATAAAAGTCTTATTCCATGCTTCAATACACAACTACAACAGCTCCCCTAGCCAAGTTGCTAATCCGCAATAATTAACGCTAGTAGAAAGCTTCAAATGTACGGGAACGACGTCGCCTCAACGCTCAGCCACGTGGTCAGAACAAAAAAAAATTGGCGGAAAGGTCAACTCGAAGCGTTCGACGCAATCGAAACGGTTGGAACTTGTTTAGGAGGGCAGTATTTTTACTTGGAAAAGTCTTCATCATTTCAGCCGAAAGACGTCCGCTGTTGGACATTGTAATTGTTACCTAATTTTATTTATATTAACGGGCGGACTACATTATAAAACTGCAATATGCATGAATAGATAAAGAAATTGCTACCGACCGCAAGCGTCTACCTATCACAATGTGGCTGTCGCACGCAACTACTTTTGCAGTCAGTTTAAGCTTCAGGCGTTCGCAAAAATGTGGCTCGTGTGCGTCTAGACTTAACTTTCCTATTTCTCCGCGACATTTTCATCTCTCGATGTTACAGCATTTCGGCAAAACAACATGTTTACTTCATTATTTTACTGAGACAACATGTCAAGCCGTCAGTCACGACTGTCAGGAATTAGCGTGCGTGAAATTTAATCTGTTTCTGTCTTACGTTGTTATCAGTAATTATGCAGATAGAGTTGTGATGGGTTCCTCGAGTGGGAATTTGTAAGATAGTTAGGTAGTTGGTATAACTGTATTAATTTGGTGTCGGTTTTGCAACTTCCTCATAGAGTTTCGTTAACGTTACTGGCATAAGCATATTATAATCGGCCTTACAATGTTCTCACGCCTGGGATACAGGCCTTTCCTTAACCAAAATCCACCTGAGTTCCTTCAGTTAACTTTTGTGTTCCAGGGCGTTGAATCTTTTGGGTATATAATAAGTTTTTAAAGGAAGCAGGCATCACGCGAAGACTAACAGTTGCTCGAACACCACAGCAGAATGGGATTGCTGAACGAATGCACCTAGGACACGTGCGATTACCAGGATCCGAACTCACTAAATATTTTTATTGGAAGTCCCAGGGCGATCTCCAACCACCTTAGATGCAGGCTTGTTCACGACGAGCGATAGACGAGAAGAGAGCCGTCCGGTAAAAACTGGCCGTAGTATTTCACGCTCACCTCGAATATCTACCAGCAAAACTGTCAGGGCCCAGCAGGGCCAATACCCTAGGGCCATAGCAAATTCCAGAACGGGAAACCGTGGTCCCAGAACGCAATGGGCAATTGAAGGGCACTGGAAAATTTTATTGTAATTTTAGTCTTACACGCCCTGTGGGTGTTTGACGCCCAGCAATTGCTGAGTTGGCGACACTTTCGGTTTCGGGCACATTTAATGCAACCGCATTGTATTTCTGTACTCTTTTTTTTAATATTATTATTTTATGTTGTGGTATATTGTGTTGCTTGCGCCGAATAAATGCTATTCTATTCTTTATTCTATTCTCTTTCGCTCCACCATAGGGTGGGAGAAGTCAATAGATGTTTTCGTCGTCAAAAAGCGTCTTAGCTTTCGGCGTCATCGCTAATTAATAGTAATTATAACAGACATGATAACATTTCAGATTCCACTGACAGTTATCTCACGAACGTCAGTGTCAGGGGCTTCGTTTGATACTAATTAAAGATCTCATTGGCATGTTAATTACTCGTTAGGTATGCGTTGAACATAATTATAATTATAATTGTATCACTGATGGGGTTCTCATGGCTCTAATTAATATAGGTGTAGGCGTCTTTATCTTAGAGATGAGCAAAG
The DNA here is from genome assembly GCA_949319445.1 of Mythimna lalbum. NCBI lineage: Eukaryota > Metazoa > Arthropoda > Insecta > Lepidoptera > Noctuidae > Mythimna > Mythimna lalbum. The sequence continues at coordinate 18,459,579 of OX439362.1, read as the reverse complement.
TGATTTTGAAGGCGTACAGGTGGGTTTTAGTCAGTGAAAGCAGACTTTTACTGACTAAAATCAATCTGACTGGCGAGGGGGAGTGTCAGAACACTCACTCTCGCTTCCCTTATAGAGGAAGAAGTTATTTGATGTTGAACCTCAGAAAGAAACAAGTAAATCTAAGGGAGAGGACCCTTAGATGTAGATACTTTTTCCTTTCTTAACTTCGATAACACGAGGATTTTTTTTTTGTCGACGGGGAAAATCATCATTGACAAAACCCGCTCTTGGGTGGAGCGGGAGATAGTGTCAGACTCTTACTGACTAAAAACCCCGCGCCGTTCCTTCTAGCCTTAATACCGGGGCACGAGCTCCCTTTCGAACAACCCTGTCCCCAGTAGGCTTCGACCCAGCTGGGCCCCTCCTGATAACACGAAGATGGAAAATAATATGTCGAAACTCCGTAAGTTATTGAAAACTCAATCCTTACTAATATTATAAAAGCGAAAGTGAGTTTGTTTGTTTTTTTGTTACGTCTTCACGGCTAAATCGCAAACCCGATTTTGATGAAACTGGGTACACGGATAGACCATGTCCTGGAATAGGACATAGGGTACTTTTTATCCCGGAAGTATGTTCCTTTGGGATGACTTTATGCTATCACGTGGACGAAGCCGCTGGAAGCAGCTAGTCGTAAATAAATGAAGATTGTAAGTTTTTATTATTTTGCGGAGTAAATAAGAATAAACATAATTAGGTAACGAGCTTCAGTTAATCTGCCTTTTTTGTTTTCGGGGAGAAACCTTCAAAAGGAGTCTGGGCTTTTGGGGGAAAGACCAGGGACTGTGGGATTCTTACTCCACTAAAACCACTCCCACGATTGTGTCCTGTGACCAGTTAATCTGCCTACCTACTTATAAAATACTACTACTAATATTTATAAACCTTATAAGACCGCTTTATATAAGCGGTCTTATAGCACTATCACTGCATATTATAAAACAAAGTCGCTTTTTCTGTCCCTATATCCCTATGTACGCTTAAATTTAAAACTACGCAACGGATTTTGATGCGGTTTTTTTTAATAGATAGAGTGATTCAAGAGGAAGGTTTATATGTATAATATTGCACCCGAGCGAAGCCGGGGCGGGTCGGTAGTTGTAGTATAAAGCAAAAAAAAACAAACAATCCCAAAATATACATATATGGTTCAGATTCTGTTCTTTAACAAACGTGACGTCATAATCATCATTATATCAGCCAGAAAATGTCCATGGCTGGACCACTCCAAGAATGACGAAAACTCAATTAAAAAATCTTGAAGACTTACCTCAATAAAGGTGTCGGAGACGAACCTCTGGACGAGGGAGGTCTTCCCGCACTGGGTGTCTCCCACCAGAACCACCTTGATCTCCTCCTCCGCGGAAGGGGTGCTGGCGTTGTTGCTGTCAGTCTTCTTGGCTGACCACATTGTGACACTGAAAAAATGGAGAAGATGGAGTTAGGTTTGGTTGGTTGGCATTTTGTATATTGCATCATCTTATGTGTATATTCATTCGAGCGACGCCGCTTGTAGCTGCTATGCTAGCAGCTAGCTAAAGTAGGGATGTCCATATAAACTTTGGAACCCCGTTTTTTCCTCTTAGGGGTTTTTTATGGTGGGAAAATCATCAATGACAACCCCCGCTCTTGGGCGGAGCGGAAGATAGTGTCAGACTCTTACTGACTAAAAATCCACCCCGTTCCTTCGTGCCTTCATACTGGGCCTCCAGTTACTCTTTCGAAACTAACCCTGGCCCCAGTAGGCTTCGACCCAACTGGGCCCCTCTTGTTGTTGACAACTCCTTGAGGCGCGCGGGAACAGTGCGCGCTGTCGACGACTTGAGCTCGGTCCGGACAGTTACCGGACGGTCACACAGCGAGCTACCCGTGGCTGGAAATCGGGATCGGAATCCCGGCGGTGGCGAGAGCGCTTTTGCCTGATGCGGACGGCATCCTCCTTTGCTAGCATTAATGCTTCGCAGAAAGAACAATGGAAGGAGTGGAGCCCGGCTTTTGCCCATCAGTGCAAAAAGTTCGTTGATAGTGGAATCGCAGTCAGGTACTAGTTTAAATTTTATCATTTTTTTTTATGTGGTATAAACAAGTACTTGACTGCGACCCACCTGATGGTAAGCAGTGATGCAATCGTTGATGGTGAGGCGCACTAGTTTATTAGTAGCCTAATCACTCTAGCCTTGAAAACGCCTAAATTATATTCAGATGGGAACACCGCAGCAGGCAAATTGTTCCAGTCCTTCGATGTGCGCGGTATAAATGACGAGGCGAAACGCTTAGTCCGGACCGTAGAGGTTTCAACAACGAAAGGATGGATACTCGCCGTACGTCGGTTTGTCCGATGGTAGAAATGAGATGGCGGAATCAAGTCATGTAATTCCTGTGCATTTAAGTAAAATGACTGAATCTTGAAGTTCTGAATATTTTTATGGTACGGTACGACCATATTCTTTTAGTAGATACCTGTGCCAAAATCTAGTTTTATCGTTTCTATAAAACGTTTTACTTTTCACTTTGACTATTTATAAATTACCTTCAGCTTTTGCTTTGATGGGCAGAATAATTTCAGATATGGGCCGTGACTACTGCTCGGTTTAATTGCATTTTTGATGAAAAACTCAACAAAAGGGTCTTCGAAAGCATGTGAACTTCGAGGTAATGCAGCAAGTGCATCGAATCAGCTTTCTCAGAAATGTTTGCTGAGGTAGTCAACTACAGTAAAATTATCTGTACCATTTTTAACCCCCGACGGAAAAGAGGGGTGTTATAAGTTTGGGTGTCTGCGTGTCGGTCCGTAGCATTGTTGCTCCTCAGCGAATATATCGATTTTGATGTGGTTTTTTTATTTGAAAGCTGATATCAGATGGTTCTTAGATACAATTTACGAAGGTCATCAGTTCATTTGTTGGCTGTGGCTGGAATCTTAAACACTTACACCTATACCTTACTAATAAACACATATATGTGACCTAATGTTTGAAATACTTATGTACCTACATGCTGACGCTATTAAGCTGGTCGGAGGTGATGTAATCTTAAAATGCGTATTCATAAACCCATCCAGTTTTAGTTTATTTAGATTTATATTAAAAATTGTTCTGTTCGTTTCTCATGACGATGATAACTTGATGACGAGGACCTGATGCTAGAACTGGGAAGTCAGCCACTTCCCAGTTAGTGATAGTTTGACGGGTGACAGGGCAGAATGGAAGAAAAAAACGTGTGGCGCCGACCCCAAGTAATATGGGATAAAGGCAGGAAGAGGACGAAAAATTTCCTGAAAAAAATCCAGCTCTAGTCTGATTTGATTCAGTATTACAGTTAATCTATACAGTTTTAAACAACGACCATCATTGTATTAATAATTCGATCATGTTTAAACATACTAAACCGCGGATTTTGCATTATCTATGCAAATCTAATGTTCGCTACAGGCTGTGATTGGTTGATCTCATCTAAATACTTACATAAGCAAATAATTTGGGAGCTGATTCGTGATTTTAGAATGCAGGAACAACAAAAAAATTATAATTTATTACTGATTTTATTTTATTCTTGATAGGCTCGCGCTTGACCAATATTTCACCTGACAATAATATAATATTCCACAACTATACGCCGTCTAGTCCAAGGCTAAGCAGAGCTTGTGTTATGGGTACTAGACAACTGATAAACATACTTATATATTTCTAAATACATACATATTATAGAAAAATTACACCCAGACACAGAACAAAGGATTATGCTCATCACACAAACATTTGTCCTGGGTGGGAATCGAACCCACGACCTCCGGCATAGCAGTCAGGGTCATTAACCACTAGACCAACAGGCCAGTCAATGGAGCACGCTTGCCTAAAAGTAATCTATTCACTGTCGACTTAAAGGTCGCAAAGTTGTAACTGTCAAGAAACACAGACCCTTAGAATTCCACTCCTCCTTAGCTGCATCGATTTGCGCGTGGAAATGCAACGCCCCGGGGCGAAAGCCCGCTGCTGCGACAGATCACGGCATGGCGGATAGAGCTCAGTGTCACGCTAGTGTCAGACTCTTACTGACTAAAATACCCACCTTGTTCCTTCGTGCCTTTTATACCGTGGCTGAGCCACCTTTCAGAGCTAACCCTGGCCCCAGTAGGCTTCGACTCAGCGGGGTCCCTACTGGGTGCCTGCTGTTGCTGACAACACCTTGAGGCGCGCGTGGAATACACGCCGTCGCCGCGTCAACGATCACACCCATGATAATACAAAAGTTATTTCTAGTGTGGGGCAAAGTTTTTTTTTATAAGTGTGTCTTTAGATGTATATTATACAGGGTTATTTGTAAAACACCGGCAACGTCTTAGGATTATGTTAAGAACATCATAAACAACAAATTTTGTTCTATGACTTTTTACAAAACAATACATTTACCAAAAACAAACCTGCAAGATTTCGTTGTTCTATCTAACACATTTCAACTCTGTATTTTGCTGTACTATTACTTACGGCACCCACGCACTGTTTTCGTAATAACAGTAAGCAGGCTTCCATCATCATTATCAGCCTTTTGTTTAATGTTCCCACTGTTGGGACTCAGGCCTCCTCGCTAGGAGAGGGAATGGGCCGTAATCCACCACGTGGGCCCAGTGCGTGTTGGTGGATGTCAATTGTCTTCGAATATTTGGTTGTAGGACATGCCGGTTTGGTTTCCTCACGATGTTTTCCTTCACCGTTTTGAGAGCAGTGGTGATGAAATAAATTACACAAAGTAATGCGCCTGGCTAGGTTCGAACCTGCGACCTACAACTCGTAAGTCGAGGCCATTACCACTCGGCCACCACTGCTCTTAAGCAGGCTTCCGAAATATTGTAATTACACCTATCAAGCATTCGCACCATTACTAAATAAGCCTGTATATAAAGGAGAAACTGACTGACTAAGAGTGTATTTTCCAAAATTGACCCCCCAAAGGGATGAAATAAGCTTTCAAAGTTTGTATGGAAAAACCTACTTTCACGCGAGCGTAGCTGCCGGCAGTCTATTCATATAACGTGGTTATATTGGTAGAGCTACTGTATTTATTTACTCTGTGGCACACAGTTAGCGTTTATTGCTTGAAAAGTTTGAGACATTATCGTTTTTTCTTAAAAGGCTCCAAATGGTTTTTATCTCTTGGTATACAACTTTTTGTACACAATTTTTGCGCAGATTTGTAAGTTGTAGTATTACACTCATTTTTAGGAAATATGGATCTGCTTGGCATGCCGAATATCTACTATAATCGCGAGTGCTATGACAGGAATATATAACTGAATTTCTGAGAATAATTTCTCGTTTATTATGCGGAGAATAGCGTTATAGGTATACTTGGAAAGATATTACAAATTTAGGAAGATATTAAATAAGAAAACGTTTAATACCCTACCAAATTTATATATTAATAATATGTAGTGGACCGATGACCTGTTCAAGGCTGCAGAATCGTACCTCCATTTTGTCCTGCTTACGAAATACACGTACCTACTGCTTCACAGAAGAAGGCGAACAAAAGAAAGGCGGCGAGAAAAATCAAATACGATATTTTCACATTCTATTTTTATCTCCATTTTCCATGAAACCCATTGGCAAACCGGTACACCTACACTGCGTACACGTTTGTCACACACGCCGATCTGGGCGCTTCGGTCTCCATATATTTCATAAATCGAAACTGACTTGTAGAGCTACATTTGGTCCACGCCAGGTCCACGCCACGCAACGTCATTCTACGTACAAATCAGGCGTGTTACACGTGTGCGACGGTCTAATGTAGTTCTAGCTTTATTGCCTCGCAGAAGGCGTTCACATTCTATTTTTAGCTCCATTATCCATGAAAATTATTGGCAAACCGGAACACTTCAAGAGACACGATATCTGTCCGTACGTCACACCCCTTTTCTCGGAAGACAGTTCGACGTTGAAAGTTGCAATTTGGCACAGTTTTAGGAAGTCATTCTACCCTCACAATTTTAAATTGTTACTACCTTCTTGTGACAGTTACTAGGAGACAAGGGGTGGTTTATTTTTGGAACAGACCAATCAGGAAAATGTTGTTCTGTTGACCCAAAAGTAATGTTTTTTTCCTTAAACGGTATCGATGTTTGTACCTGTTTGGTAAGGTTTATGTAAATCTTTAGACTTATTCTTTGATATGAAAAAAAAAGTAAAGTTAACAAGACCAAAAGTAAAAATTGGCAAAAATAAGATAGCTCTTCAGAAATAGACGAGAAGCCAATTCAGTTCTAGTATTGGACTAATGGCCATACGGTGTTATACCACCGGTAGATAGTGGACATCCCACCGTACAAAGCGTTTTGGGATCACTTTTCTTGTGCATACTGCTAAGGAGTGGAATTTGTTGAAAAAGTCTGTGTTTCCTGATAGCTACAACCTAGGGGTCTTTATGTCAAAAGCGAATAGGTTACTTCTAGACAAGCGTGCTCCATCATCGGCCACATCATCGCTTACCATCAGGTGAGGCGGTGGTCAAACCTAGCCAATTCAGAATAGAAATCAGGCGTTAGTCATATTGTTAGGAATATTCCTTCATTACTTGATTAGCCAATGTTATTAACAAAACAGCGCTAATTAGGAATGAGTAACAACAGTACTAGCTTTCTGTTTGTAATTTGCAAGAAGGTACGTTTTGAGAATACCTAATTGTATTAACAATGTAAGTCAGTATTGGTTTCATAAGAGGCCTATTTACTAGCTATTCTATTGAAGCCGTCGAAGATTAACTATCACAAAAACATTTGTCCTAGATGGGAACCGAACGCACGACCTCTGGCATAGCAGTCAGGGCCACTGACTACTAGACCAACAGACCTGTCAATATATTATACTAGCTTTTGCCCGCACGGCTTCGCTCCCGCTCTTCCCTACTCTACCCTACTCTACTCTACACTACTCTGCTCTACACTACTCTACCCTACTATACCCTACCAAACTTCACATAAACCATCTACTAAATAGTCCGGACAAAGCCTAAAAATTTGGTTTGGATAGTTGAGCCCGTTCTTGAGTTATAAAATAACAACGAAAAGTGGCATTGATTTTTATATCATCATCATCATCATCATTTCAGCCGACAGACGTCCACTGTTGGACATAGGCCTCCCCTAAGTGTCGCCACAATGATCGATCCTGCGCGTCTCGCATCCATCGGTTTCCCGCAACCTTCACCAGGTCATCGGTCCACCTTGCAGGAGGCCTTCCGACGCTACGTCTTCCAGTACGAGGTCGCCACTCCAGAACCTTTCGGCCCCAACGGCCATCTGTTCTGCGATTAATGTGCCCTGCCCATTAGCAAATACTCGCTAAAGTTGAGTGGCAGTGGGCAGGGTGTATTGCTCGCAGAACAGAAGGTCGATGGGGCCGAAAGATTTTCAAGTAATGAACGCATACCGAAAAACGTAGAATGGCCTCCCACAACCAGAGGAAGTGTTAAAATGTGAATCGTGCGACCGCCGCCGGTGCGTACTATTCCCACGCGCCTCAAGGAGTTTTCAGCTACTGTAGGGACCTGGGTCGGGAAACTGATGGATGCGAGATGCACAGAACCGGTCATTGTGGCGACAAAAAAATCGGTTCACCCGTTTCAAAACTACGGTGTCATAAACAGATAGGTACACACCTAGCGATCAACCTTGTTTTGCGTTAGGGGTTAAAAAAGCTGAATAGAAAGGTTTATTTTTGTCTATGGCGTCACATCCTGCACCGCGTAATCAAAGTTCTCCGCGCGATTTGAATATATATACGAGAAGCCGTGAATCTGGCAATTGCCCACCAGACATAACACTTGTCTGGTCGGAGGATCCTTCCTTATCAACAGAGGTATGTTGGACTTTACTCTCTGTTCCGTATACCTCCAAACCTTAAACTAAATGTCACTTATCTCTATCTTCTCTTCAATAACCAATACTTCTTGTCACAATAACAAAATTCCCATCCCCAGAAGCCATATTAAAATAACTTGAACAGAAAAATATCTTCAACACAATTCAGCTATTTTCGACAGACCGATATTGCCTGACAACACACCAGTCTAGATAAAGTGACTTTTCTTTACAAAGCTGGTAACGTTATGTTTTTTGTTCTTCAATACTTGATTGGTTTTTCGGCGGTAGGTGTGAAAAAGAAAAGTCGCGCATTTTTTTTGTCAGCTAAAAAAAGTTATTTAAAGATAGTTTAAAATATTTATTTGAGATTTAGATCATTGCAATAGTGTTATCAACAACCAAATCTGTTGTACTTACATTGGGAAAACAATCCATGTAAAGAGTACTTAAAATACACCACCTACCAGCTCTCACTAGTTCTAATCACTGCAAGAAGATAGAATATTACTGCATTATGTCTACCCTGGATGATATTCAATCTGCTCAGAAGAACCTGGAGGAGTGCTTCATTAAAAAAATGGACGAGCTTGAAGCGCAAATTCAATGTGCTGGACCTGCCAAGGACACTGTCGCCAAGATTAGAGAAGAGTTCCGCTCATTCAGGGAACTAATGTTTGGTATGCTGGGTCTCCTGCGGAAACAGATCACGGAGTGTTCCAGAGTTGTTGACGGGTTGGAAACACGTACACGACGCAAAGCTCTCATCATCACCGGATTTGCTGAAGCGGACAAGGAGGATTGCAAAACGCTGGTGTTGGACTTGCTTCATAGTAAACTAGCCCTGCACGACATCACCGCCTCATCCATCAAGGTATGTCATAGACTAGGGGCGTCAAGCAGAGAACCCACACGCAGCCGGCCAATATTGGTACGATTCTCCATTGTCGAACATAAGTCTGCTATCTGGAAGGCAAAGTCCAAATTGAAGGGCTCGAATATCACTGTCAAAGAGTTCTTGACTAGGGTTAGACAGACCGTGTTTAGCAGGGCTCGGTTGCACTTTGGTATGTCGGCATGCTGGACCCAGGATGGGGTTATCATCGTTAGAACCCCAGATGGAACACGGCATAAGATTACTTCCTCAGAAGAACTTAATCCCTTGTTGGTTAAACACCCGAAGAAGGCTGGGGAATCATCCACGGGAGGCAACATTGTTGGGCGTGGAAAGTGAAGCAAAGTTTTTATTAACAAAGTTCACCAATGTTTAACACAATTTTGTAGTGCTTATCTGTGCTTGAGGCGTCATTGTTCACGTATTTACTACGTCAGTTGGCTTATTACTAGTTTACCCGATTATTTTGCATTTTAATTTGTCTATTTCGGTGGTATTTATTTAGTGTTCGTAATTGTTTATGTCTTGTCATATTTGTCAAAGTCACCTGTCAATTCTGTGTACCTATCACACGCGTTCCGAATTACGGTCAAGTCAAGTCACTTTGTAGTACATAGTATCGCGTTAATGTTGACGTGCTGGCGAAAAAGTCATCGTGTTTCGGAACGTGCAGTGTCGGTTTTGTTGCGGTTTGGTTTTTGCTTGTGCGCCTTTGTAAATGTTCTTCATAATTATGTATATCGTCTTGATCTTTGTTTGCTTTTGCTATATTATTTCTTCTGTTTGTAATACTGATTTTTCTATTTTTATTTTTCTGTATTGTACTGGAACTGCTGGTGGGTGGTGAATAGATAGTGGTGTTGCACCATAAGACTATTCTTTAGCCATAGTTAATTTTTAATTTTTATAGTTATTTATCTTATTTTTATTGTATTTATGATATCAGATAATGATTCTTTTTACTCCGCTAATGATTCCTTCAACTCATCTGTTAATGCATCTTTGACAGACACTCTTGGTGACTTAGTGCGGCAGAGTTTTGGTCGACAGACAGGTAATTCGTTTAATGTCTGTCATATCAATGCTCAGAGTGTGCCTGGTCATTACAGTGATCTGTTTGATACCTTTTCTGACGCCAATGTACACGCCGTCCTGGTTTCTGAGAGTTGGCTCAAACCTCATCTTCTCTCTACCACTTACCCTCTGCCCGGTTTCATTCTTATCCGCAATGATAGAATTGGAAAGGGTGGAGGGGGTGTAGCTATCTACCTTCGTAGTGATTTCCCGTACAAAATCATTGCTTCATCTCCTTCAAATTATTCCGCTTCTGTTGAGTATCTCTTTTTAGAGATTTACGTCAAAGGTGTCAAGACCTTGCTCGCTGTGGTCTACTGTCCACCGGCCGTAGACTACTTTTCTGACCTTGAATTAGCGTTGGAATCTGTGGGGTCGGAGTATGCACATTGTATCATCATGGGCGATTTCAACACAGACCTTACCCATCCAACTCCTCGTTCCCGTAAACTCCTACATATCATCGAGTCCGCTAGTCTCCATGTCCTTCCACTGCAACCGACTCATTTCAATATCTCTGGTGAAGACACGTGGCTTGACTTAATTCTGACTTCCACTCCCTCCCTTGCTTCCTCACACGGCCAATTTCCGGCACCTGGTTTTTCCCATCATGACCTAATTTTCCTCTCATACATCCTAAAACCTCCTAAACTTCCCCCTAAAGTCTTGCACATGCGTTGTTTTGCTGGCATGGATGTTGAAAAGCTTTGCCAGGATGCGTCGCAACTCGATTGGGAACACCTTGCAATGGCAACATCTGTTGACGAGAAGCTGCATATTTTTAATCAGTCGGTCCTTGCACTCTATGATAGACACGCTCCTGTCAAGAGGGTGAAGCTTAAGCGTCCACCCGCCCCTTGGATGACGTCAGGAATTCGCATGGCGATGAGGCGCAGGGATCGCGCCTTTCGAAAATTTAAAAAGGATCGCAGTGTCGAAAATAGAGACCTTTTCAGGACTGCAAGGAATCGGTGTAATCAGATGATACGCAACGCTAAACGCCGCCATATTCTCGAAAATATATCTTCTTCTTCTCCTGCTGATATCTGGAAATTCCTCGGAACTCTCGGTATCGGCAGACCACGCCATGTGGATTTTCCTAAGACTATTGCACTGGATGATATCAACCGTCACTTCACTACCACCTGTCATTTGGATTCGCAAGTGCTGTCTCAGACGGTTGATTTCATTACTAGTCTACCAAGTCCTGTCATTGAACCATTCCACTTTTCTCCGGCCACCTTGGACGAAATTAAAAAGATTATCCTATCTATAAAGTCCAAAGCGGTGGGGTATGACGACATTAGTCGTTATATGATTACCTTAATCCTTGAATTTCTTCTTCCTCCGATTACCCATATAATTAATTTTTCCCTTGATTCCGGACAATTCCCATCCCTGTGGCGTATGGCTTACGTGCGTCCACTTCCTAAAATCTCTAATCCCTCTCTGCCTAACCACTTTCGCCCAATTTCTATTCTTCCTTTCCTGTCCAAAGTACTTGAGGCCTGCGTCCATAAGCAGTTATCAGGGTTTGTTTACCGTAACAACCTTGTTAGCTCATTTCAATCTGGATTCAGGCCTGGTCATAGTACCTCCTCTGCTCTCCTTAAAGTGACTGGTGACATTAGAGCGGCTATGGAGGAAACCAAGGTTACCATTTTGGTTTTAATAGATTTCTCAAATGCCTTTAATGCTGTCAGTCACGATATTCTCCTTTCTATCCTTTCCCATCTTATGGTTTCGTCCGAGGTACTGGAATGGTTCTCTTCTTATCTTCGGGGACGTCAGCAGTCTGTTCGCGTTGACGAGAATTCGTCGAGTTGGCGTGATCTGGATTCTGGTGTTCCACAAGGCGGTATTCTTTCTCCCTTGCTATTCTCCATCTTCATAAATTTTATAACTCTCTGTCTTCGGTGTTCGTATCATCTTTACGCCGATGATCTACAATTATATGCGGCTGCGCGGGTAGAAGGTTTGTCAGACGCTATAGAGGATGTAAACCGAGATCTGGATGCTATCAAGGATTGGTCTGATAGATTTGGGGTGTCTGTAAACCCCTCAAAGTGTCAGGCCATTATTATTGGTAGCTCGCGCATGATGGGTAGAGTGGTGGTTAATTCTCTTCCTCCAATTGTTTTTAATGGTGCCATCATCCCCATCAGTCCTAGCGTAAAGGATCTCGGTTTGCATCTTGACTCGACGCTTGGTTGGCAAAGTCAAGTTTCTAGTGTCTGCCAAAGAGTCAACGGGACTTTGCGGTATCTGTATCGTCTGAGGAACTTTTTGCCTGCGAAGACAAAGACAATGCTTGTGCAGACTTTACTTTTCCCTATAATCGACTATGGTGACGTGTGCTACTTTGACCTGAACGCGGTGTTGCTTGACAAACTAGACAGGCTCCTCAACAACTGCATCCGGTTTATATTTAATCTTAGGAAATATGACCATATCTCGTCTCACAGAAATGAACTTAAATGGATGCCTATTCGTCAGAGAAGAAGTATGCGTGCACTGACTACACTTTTCACTCTGCTCAACTCTCCCACTCCTCCATCCTATCTCATAACTCAATTTCAATATCTCTGTTCTTCGCACGCAAGAAATCTGCGTTCCTCTAACAATCTCCTACTGCTCTGTCCTTCTCATACTTCTGATTTCGTTCATTCTTCCTTCTATATACAGTCCATCCTTCTGTGGAATGCGCTTCCTCTCGATATCAGGACCGCCGAAAGTCGGTATGCATTTAAGCGGAAGTTACGGAATCATTTTCTACACTAATAGCAGAATCGTTTCAAAACTTCTTTCCTCACTTTATATAAATATATATATGTAGTATATATATTATATTAAATATATATGTATGTGTATTTTAACTATATGTATTCTTTTTACTCTTGTTTCCTAAACAAAAGTCTCTTTTGTGCGCCTACCATATTATCTCTTCACCTCCCTAGGTTGACTGGTAGAGAATGCCTAAGGCATTAAGTCCGCCTTTGTACTTTTTGTTGCATGAAGATTAAATAAATAAATAAATAAATTGCCTTTTCAGTCTATGAAGGATGCTGGGATGGGTCTTGAAAGGGGTGTGCAGAGTAATCTATTGAGTGTCTTTTAAAAGGCATCGGGTTGGAGAGTTTTTGTATGTCTGTGTTTGCGTGCAGTAGTTTTTTTATTTCCTTTGTGTCCTGTCATTTGAAAGTATCGTGATCACCAATCGCCCCAAAGGGCGATGGAAAGGGCTATGCTCGGAGTTTCCTTGCGTGATCATCAGCCGTTTTAATGTTCCCATTACTGGTACTCAGGCCTCCTCTCTAGAAGTGGGAATGGGCCGTAATCCACCACGCGGGCCCCCGCACTGGGCCCGCGTGGTGGATTACGGCCCGTTGGTGAATGTCACATGTCTTCGAATTGTTGGTTCTAGGACTTGCCTGTTTCCTCACGATGTTTTCTTTCACCGTTTTGAGAGCAGTGGTGATGAAATAAATGAAGATGCGTCATCACACCAGAAATGAAGATCCAAGAACCAAGTTTGCTCACGTGGCTCAAAGAATCGCCAAACTAAAGTGGCAATGGATGAGGCACATTGCTCGCAGAACAGATGGTCAATGGGGACGAAAGGTATGCTAACTGGAATAGCGACCACGTACCAGAAGACGCGTTTGAAGGCCTCCCACAAGGTGGTCCGATGACCTGATGAGGGTCGCGGGAATCCGATGGATGCGAGACGCACAGGACCGGTTATTATGACGAGACTTGGGGAGGCCTATATCCAACAGTGGACGTCTCTAGGCTGATATGATGTTATGATGATGATAATAATTACTTGATTGCCTTTTTAGTCTATGAAGGATGTTGGGGTGTATCTTGTATGCTCGTAAAAGCCATCGGGTTGGAGAGTTTATGAATGTCTGTGTTTGAGTACAGTTTTTTTTTATACTAGACAAAGTGTCGTAATGGTTCAGAGGTTAAGGTACCCGCCTCTCATCTTAGAGGTAGGTTCGAAACTACGATATTTTATGGCTGGAGGCTTTAATTTTAATGAAGCCAGATGACAACCTTTTAGGTAGGTACTCAACCACGGCGAATTTCTGAAAAGGAAACCCGTAGTTCTAGAAAGCAAAGGGCAACGAAAGGAACGTATGGTTTTAGTCAGTAAACGTCTGACACGCCTTTCCACTTCGACCTAGAGTAGAAGTCACTAGATGATTTCCCACCTCAAAGAAGTTCCCAGCTGGGTCGAAGCCTACTGTGCCCAGGGTTAGTTTCGAAAGATAGCTCGAGCCCCGGTATGAAGACTTGAAGGAGGGGGTGGGTTTTTAGTCAGTAAGAGTCTGACACTATCTCCCGCTCCGCCCAAGAGCAGGGGGCAGTCATAAGATGATTTTCCCATCATAAAAAAAACCTCAAAGAAGGTTGTACTAACAAAATTAGAAAAAAAAAACCTTTCAGAAAGTTGACAATTAACTGCAAGAAAATTAACTTAAACTCAACTTTCAATAAAACCATTCCCACGTACTTTTTAATTGTTAAACAGTCAGTAAGTTAGCTGAAAAGTTAAACCTTAATTTGAGGTTCAGTGTTTTACATTATAACAACCTTTTCACGGGCCTGCATTTCAGCGGTAAATTTAATAAAATTTCGCCTCTACCACATCAAATTATACGGGCGCTAATCGCTTGTTAGCTGTATTTGGTGAGCCGGCTTTGCTCTCCACTGGTTTATTATTAATGGTAGGATACTTATCTAAATTGGAAAATAGGTATTTAGTTTAAGGGTAGTGTAATGGAGGGAGGTTTGTGAGACGAGGGATGAAAAGCTTGAAATGAGGTGTAATTTTGACTTACAGAATAGAATCGCTTAACTTTATTGTTCACTTAAATAGTAACATTAGGGAGCTCGGCCTTGCGCCCGCCAAGTCGAGTAGAAATCACAGAAGAATCTTGGTAGGTTAAAATGGTCACCTCTTTCCTCTGGTCTAGTCTCTTTGGTACTGTTTTGGTGTACAATAAATTTTATTCTATTCTATTGTATTCTATTCTATTCTATTCTATTGTATTCTATTCTATTCTATTCTATTCTATTCTATTCTCTACACGCGTGCCGGGCCTTGGTACAGGCCATGGTCCGGAGCGAAAAGGAGTGGCAGGCGGCTGCCTCTTTCTGCGAAGCAGTAATGCTAACGAAGGAGGAGGCCGACCGTATCAGGCAACGGCGCTTAAGCGCCCCAGCCGGCTGATTTCCGATCCCGATTTCCGGCCACCGTAGGCGTGGGATTGCGGACGGTGAGCAATGGGTAACTGGCGGTCCGACTATCCGGAAGCTGTCCGCGTATCAAGGAGTTGTGTTACATGTTACATGACTTGATTCCACCATCTCACTTCTATCGTGATATTCGTCGGATATGCTAACGAACGGTATCCACCCACGCATTGGGACATTAAAATGTACTTTACGTCGATTGACGTAAGTTTTAAAAAAAATGTAAACATGTCCCTTACGTTAATTGATATTACTGGTATCGATATGTATAGATTTCCTGGTATCTGACTATCCATAAAGGCTATCAAATTCTCAACAACCGAACACAAAATTATGAAAATCAAGACGCCATTTGCAAATACTTAGCTCAAATTAAAGCGAGCTCTAAATCTTAAGGGTAGCACTTAATAAGTTTCAACAAAATCTGCTGTAACTAAAGGGGAGGTCTCAATAACTCCAATTTGTCCCATCCACTTTAATAGGTTTGGGACATTATGAGCAATTTAAGAGGTACTTTATGCCAACTGGAGTCCGATCGATTGATACCCCGAGTGAGTAAAGACGGGGTATTTAGCCCATTTTCGATTCCAAGAAAGGCCTTTGACGAGCTCAGGAAAAGTTTTGTGAAATTGTTTGTTGACTAGCCAATACCCGGTTTGTGTTACTACCCTAAAAGTAAATAAATTTTGTTTATTTGTTGGACAAAATAAGCGTTTCTTAACACGTTGCCAGCACCACTCATTTTTGTATTATTTCTACGGTACGGGGCGTTTAAGACCTCGTTTGAAAACTATCATTATGTAGATACGGGGTTTATTAGACCCCGTAATGTTTAAGAAAGTAAAAGATTTTTTTGACTAAAGGTGTGGTACGAGATCAAAGTTATCCTATATTTAAGTAAATACATGGCGGAGCGCGAGGGCGTGTCAGACTTTTACTATCTGACTAACCATGACCCCAGTAGGCTAGGGCCTAGCTGGACCCCTACAGTTTTGCTGACATCTCTTTGAGGCACGCATAGCTTACGACTACTCCGGTTCGGTCCGGATAGCCACCCCTTCGGTAGAAGGAACGGGGTGGGGTTTTTAGTCAGTAAGAGTCTGACACTATCTCCCACTCCACCCAAGAGCGGGGGTTGTCATTAGATGGTTTTTGCCCACCGTAAAAAAAACCCCTTCGGTGGCTACATAGATAGGTTTTAATCAGTAAAATTCTATTTAATGAATTACCTCCTCAAAAAATCAGATTAAGCAGAGGTACAGGCTCGACGTTGACCAGCGAGCCATGGAGTGCAGTATCCAGGGTGTTTGAATTTCCGACCGCGTAAGGAACACAAAGCTGTGCGCCAAAACTAAGATTAAAGATCGTACCCGAAAAGCTGCCACTCTAAATTGGGGTTGGGCCGGACATGTTTGCCGCATGTCGGATGAGCTGTGGGCTAAAAGAGCCACTTACTGGGTCCCATTAAACGCAAGGCGACATCGCGGCAGACCAAGGCGAAGGTGGAGAGAGCCGAGCTTGATAAGGACCGGAGGGACTGGCCCGCAATGGCCGAAGACAGACGTGTGTGGAAAAGGGAAGGGGAGGCTTTCGCCCAGCAGTGGGATATAAATGGGCTAACCAACTAACTCCTCAAGAAAAAGCATTACAAAATATCACCAAAACATTTTTTTCATCGTTTCACAGCCAATTACAGCTGCACAGTTGTGTTAGTAAAACCATTACACATTCTCTGCACGGTCGGGTAACCACCTAAACACATCTGTTTCATGTAATATATTACAAAACGGAACGGTCTGAAACTGTAAACAATACTCGACCGGGTGTCGAACCCGGAATGTTGTGCTACCAATAAATTATAAACATTTGTAATATCCGGTCGTTTATAGCTTTTATTTTTAGTTATAATCTTATAAATAAGTATGCCTTTTCTGTTGGTAGAAAAATATCGCAATCAGAAAAGTTTTTCAGAGATTACCTCAAACAAAAAATGAAACGTTGCCTTTTTTATAATATTGTGTAGTAGATATAAGTAGATAGGCTCTTGTTTGACTACTATTACACCTGTGGTGACATGATCGAGGATGGAAGACGTTTGCCTAGGAGTAACCCTTGGTTGTGACTGTCGAGAAACATGTAATGTAGGTACATATATTTCTGAAACGTTTTTTTTTTTGCAAAAAGTGTGAATCAATTGAAAATGAAACTATTCGCCGATTTGTAGCTTTCAAACAGAACAAAAAGATAAATTCCTAGAACAGGGTTAAAAAACAGAACCTACTTTCAGCACCGCGGCAGTCGGGTAATAAATAAAGGAATCAAATAGCCGCGTGGGCGCAGTAAATATTATTCGAGTCGGATATCGAACCGGGAAGCCAGCGGTGCTGCGCGGAATTCACACCTACTCCTAATATTTATAGTATCCGCTACTCCAGTTTATTTTACTAGGGTTCAGTTAAAAACGAACGGTTTCAATAACCTTTAGTAATGGAAATACCTGATACCGACCTGATTTGTAATAGTTTTACAAATTCTTTGCTTGTGGTCTGTTTTGCGTTCGTTCGCACCTAAATCTATATCTGCATTTTTACACCAATAGAAAGCTGCTTTATTCTCAATTCAATTCAATTCTGTATTGCTATATCACATGTGTTACATAAGATCGTCGGGCACTGCAGGTCTTGAGTGACATAGGCTATATTTTACGTATGCAATGCAAGCGAAGCAACGGGCAAAAGCTAAAATAATATAGACAAACTGACTGACATATCAACATACAGCCGAAAATACTTGGAGTAGGAGCGTGTTTTGCACAAAGCTTCCTTTTATGATGTAAGCGAGCACTAAGAGAGGATTTCCCAAAATTCACCCCCAATTAGATGAAACGGGGGTCCAAAGTTTGTATGAAGAAACCTTTCACGCGGGCGAAACCGCTGGCAGAAGTTAGTCTACACTTCTACACTAATAACATAAAGAGGTAAAGTTTGAAGGAGGTAATCTCTGAAAGTACTGGTTTTTTTTTTTTGTCGACGGGGAAAATCATCTTTGACGAAACCCGCTCTTGGGTGGAGCGAGAGACAGTGTCAGACTCTTACTGACTAAAAACCCCGCGCCGTTCCTTCTAGCCTTCATACCGGGGCACGAGCTCCCTTTCGGACAACCCTGTCCCCAGTAGGCTTCGACCCAGCTGGGCCCCTCCTGCTGCTGACAACTCCTTGAGACGCACGGGAACAGTGCGCGCCGTCGACGTCTTGGACTCGGTCCATTACAGGACGATCGGACAGCGAGTTACCCATGGCTCGCCGTCCGGGAGCCCGCGTCTACGGTGGCCGGAAATCGGGATCGGAATCCCGGCGACGGCGGCGAGGGCGCCGTTGCCTGAAGCGGTCGGCCTCCTCCTTTGCAAGCATTACTGCTTCGCAGAAGGAGGCGACCGCCTGCCATTCCTCCTCGCTCCGGACCATGGCCTCGACCAAGGCCCGGCGCGAGAGCTCTCCGCCGCCGATCGCCCCCACGAGGGCACGGCGATGCTCCGCCCAGGCAGGACACACCTCGACGGTCTGCTCCATCGTGTCCTCCGGGCATTGCGCACAGTGGCGACACCCGGGCGTCTCTTCCGCCTGAATCCGATGCAGGAACCTCCCGAACTTGCCATGTCCGGTGAGGACCTGCGTCATGCGGAAGGTAAGGACGCCGTGAGGTCTTTCCAGCTACGCTTCAAAGAGGGGACTTACCGCCATAATCGTGGCGTGCCCACTGAAAGTACCTACTGGTCCGATTGCGAATTTTTTTTATGTACGCGGAAGAAGCCGTGGGCAAAAGCTAGTATGTAACAAATTTACTAGTTACTTTCACGAGGTAGAAACCGGTGACAAAAGTAGGTCAACACAAAAGAAAAGCTACCATAATTGTACCAAAAAGGTACAATCATCGTCATCATCAGCCTTTTTAATGTTCTCACTGCTGGGCCTCCTCTCTAGGAGAGGGAATGGGCCGCAATCCACCACGCGGGCCCAGTGCGGGTTGGTGAAAGTCACCTGTCTTCGATGTTTTGGTTCTAGGAAATGCCGGTTTCTTCACGATGTTTTCCTTGAACGCTTTGAGATCAGTGGTGATGAGATAAATTACACAAAGTAAAATAATCCGCGACTGACAACGCGTAAGTCGGGGCCATTACCATTCGGCCACCACTGCTCTCAATATAATAGGTATATAATAAAAGGTACAATACCAAATGAAATACATACCTACCCAATCTACTTTATTTTAAAACCCGCGTCCAACAAACCACTTCGAACCCTCGACATTTACGCAAAAGCATTCACTTTGCGTTAAATAAATTCAGCTTTGAACCTAAAACAGACCGTTCAAATGCCTGTCACATTTACAGCAATTCGCTAAAAGGGTTCAAACTCGTAGACCTCGGACACAAAATAGATAGGTACAGAAGTCAATCTCATGTATGTAGGTACTTCACTTTTTATACCTACGCTAGGCATTCGCACACACGTCAGCGCATTGCTCCGAACTGTACGAGTGCCACCGGGCGATTGAGTCGAGATATCGTGTCCGTGAGCGGTGTCTATGGCCAAGTGGAGCGCATTTCCTTGAAAGGCGCGGGCGGATTTCGCGTGCTTCGAGAGCCAAGAGACGCGCGCAGCTACTCCGAGCGCGGCCATGACATTTAATTCATGAATCCCCAAGCGACCACCGGTGGCCGCGCATCTATTGTCTTACTATTGTGTTTCTAATTGACGGTATCTGAAGGGTTAAAAAGCTCTTCAGGCATCTGACTGCCAGCCAGCCGGACGCGGGATAGTGCAGCGGAGCCCAGAGTAGTCGCGCGCATGCTCGCGTAGTAGCTTTAGGACGCTCCGAGCACCGCTAGCGAATTTATTCTTATACTGACCGTATGTCAAGGTAGTTAAGGTTTATATTAGATTAAATAGAAAGTGTGTTGCTCGAGCGGCCTTTGTACGTAGATTGTCTTCTGTACCTATCTATTTTGTGCCTCGGAGATCTGGGCACTTGAGCCCAGGTGGGGTAACGGGAGAGGTGATAAATCATTTTCTAACTTGACTGGTTAAATTAAAAGGTATTTTGTTGGTACATCTGCGTAGTTGGGTCGTGAGATAAGAGATTACGTGACTTTTGAGCTGCGAAAATAATAACAAACATTATGATGACGTAAAAAGCTTTTTAATACTGAACAAACGAACTGTGTTTGTGGACAAGGCCAAGTAAAACTAATCTTTCAGTTTTTTTTAGGGTTTCGTACCTCAAAAGGAAAAACGGAACCCATGTAGGATTTTTTTTTATGGTGGGCAAAAATCATCCAGTGACAACCCCCGCTCTTGGGCGGAGCGGGAGATAGTGTCAGACTTTTACTGACTAAAAACCCACCCCGTTCTTTCTAGCCTTCATACCGGGATCGAGCTCCCTTTCGGATAAACCCGCTGTTGCTGAAAACTCCTTGAGGCGAGCGGGAACAGTGCGCGCCGTCGACGTCTTGGGCTAGGGCCGGACAGTTACCGTTATTGCTTCGCAAAAGGAGGCGACCGCCTGACAGTCCTCCTCACTCCGGATCATGGCCTGAACCAAGGCCCGGCGCGTAAGGTCTCCGCCGCCGACCGCCCCCGCAAGGTCACGGCGATGCTCCGCCCAAGCAAGGCACACCTCGACTGTGTGCTTACCGTGTCCTCCGGGCGTTCCGCACAGTGGCGACACCCGGGCGTCTCTTCCGCTTGGATCCGGTGCAGGTACCTCCCGAACGTGCCATGTCCGGTGAGGACCTGCGTCATGCGGAAGGTAAGAACGCCGTGAGGTATTTCCAGCCACGTCTCAAAAAGGCGACTTTGACTGTGGCGTGCCCAAACCCTTATAGGATCACTTTGTTGCCTGTCTGTCTGTCTATATCCTTTATCTAAGGGAACGCGTGGAGGTATCAAGTTGAAATTAAAACCTTATACTCAGGTCTACGGCCCCTTGAAGCAGTAAAAAATCAAACTTCTGAGTTAACGAAAAAAAAGATGGCCGATTATGTAAAAAAAAAAATGTGTATTTTGACTCAAGGGTATGACAATTCAAAGGGTACTTCCCGTTGACCTAGAATCCTGAAAGGAATGAAGCAAGGCATCATAGTACAAGTATAGGAAAAAAATCTGAAAACTGTAAAGTAATTAAAAAAGAGATAGCGAAAAAAGTTATTTGATAATTTCGCATTTAATGGGTTAGCTATATTTAAAAAAAAAAACCTTTTTTTTTCTATTTCTTTTAAGATGGGGAGATCATCCAATGACTTGTCTGGGCCCCTGCGGTGAAAATACTAAAATATGTCGGAAACCTTGGATGCGGGACGCACTGGATCGATTATTGTGGCGACACTTGGGGGAGGTCTATGTCCAGCAGTGGACGTCT
Source organism: Mythimna lalbum (assembly GCA_949319445.1). Taxonomy (NCBI): domain Eukaryota; kingdom Metazoa; phylum Arthropoda; class Insecta; order Lepidoptera; family Noctuidae; genus Mythimna; species Mythimna lalbum. The sequence continues at coordinate 18,438,034 of OX439362.1, read as the reverse complement.
GTCGGCTGAAATGATGATGATGATGAAAATATGCTTTACTAAATTATGTTACTATTTTTCTATACAATAAAGTAACTATCCTATTCGTCTCAGAATTAGGTATCAGTTCTCCCAGTTATCCATCACCTATAAATAAAATATGCCCTTGAAAAGATATCCACCTCTGTGTCTACACCGTGTTACGTTACCAAGAGTCATGGTCGAGTGAACAGGAGTGTCGTGAATGGGCCAGCGATTTGAATGAATGGGCCAGCAATGTGAATGAATGGGCCATGAATGAACGAGTGGATTGACAGACTTTGTTAAATGGAGGAGATACAGATTGACGATGAATGCAGTCAGTGTTTCCTGTTAATTTGGCGATAAGTTTATAATAAACTAGGTTTTGCCCGCGGCTTTGTCTGAGGACACAAAGAGTAGCCTTTGTCACTCAAGAATAAAGCGGCTTTCTATCGAAAAAAAATAAAACGATTTTACCTTTTATAAATATTAGTATAGAAGACGGGTTGCAAAACTAAATAAAATAAATCTTAAGGTTTAAAAATTAAAAAAATTATTTATTTTTATGGGGTTAAAGAAACTTTTTTTATTGCCTATTAGCCTAATCTGGTGTCTCTGGGCGAAGGCCTTCTCTTTCTTTCTCCTTTTTTAACAAACCACTATGTTTCCTTTCCAAAATAAATCACATTTTATGAACTGCTACTAGCGACCCGCATCATCTTTGCGCGAGTGTAATTTTAATTTCGTAGGATTTAACAATAATATTTTTTCAAACCAACTTATAGTCTAAGCAATTACAAATGAAAAAAAGAAAACAAATTAGCCAAAAAGTGAAGTGATTTTAAAGTGGTGATTGTTATACAAAATACACAGCAATTGATTTTCATTTCTATTGAAAATCAGATTATCTTTCTACTGTATAGTTTACAGTAGAAAACTGTACAGTGAAAAATATCAATGAGAAGAATAGAGAAGAATTAAAGATTTAAATTCCACCGATTCCCTTCCGGGCCCATAGTTACACTAATGACTCATGTACATACAGCTTAAGCTCACCCAGCAAGAGGAAATGTCAAAAATAAGCCCCGCACTATCTCAAAGACAACTAAAAATACACAAACTCCTTGCAGCGTGCGACTGGCCGGACACGTCCACCGCGCTCACGCAAACGAAAATAAAACCAGACAGGTCAATGACGTCCGACCTGTTATCCGACTTTATTCAACAAACAAATTACCAACTACATAAATTATTAACAATGGACATAAACGAGGATAAGCTCAAGGAAGAAGTCAACAGCTTTGTATCCTCACTCCAACGATTACTCCCCAAGAAGAAGGATATCATCGTGGTCGAACCACGCCGGCACAAAACTATCAAACTGTGTGACATTCATGCCGAAGCGAAAAACACGTTCCCGAAGTGCTTCATCGGCGCCAAACTCATCATCCTCAGAGAAATCATGGACAAGGTCAAACTCGTACAACAGTACAACTATGGGAAGACTAAAGAGACCTACAAGTGTTTCTCCCAGCTAATCCACAAGGAAATGGAACAAAAGGGTTCTGGAGAAGGTCTCCTGATAGACTCCGCGGGCTCTGCAACGGCCACTTACAGGGAGATTCTAGAAGGAGCGTATGAAATGCGGCTGACGTCGAGGATCAGAGACTTGGTGTCTTCAGAAACTGAAGTTATCTTCGAGAAAGATAATGACAAGTCTGTCGGTTCGATATCGTGTTCTGTGAGGGATGTGGACCCCAACACACTGCGCATAGTGACGCAGTGGATGTACAAGGTGATGCCAGACGTTTGCGTCGGCACCGAGATTGGGTTCAAGCCGCTGGCGTACCCACCGACCCCTGACTTCTCGGTCAGCGCTCGCTACGACAGACCTAGTTTCACTGTATCGTCAACCATCAGCAGACACGGTCTACAGTTGTGTCTGTTCAAAAAGTTTTCTCACGAATTGCGAGTAGCTACGATTATTACCGAAGGCTGCCGAGGAGGGCCGACGAATGTGAGCTTAGCGATGCACAAGAGCTACCAGAATGGTTCGGAACTGAAGATATTTGTTGATTCTCAGCGCTGCGGGGGCTTTACCTTCCAGAGGGATCTTTTGTTCTATGAGCCGCATAATGAGATTCGGGTTTTGCGTCTCATTGGAAGCACTCTGATTGATAAGCAAAGACGGGTCCGGTTTGGCGTCGGATTTCATCTGGACTTTTGACACATTCGGAGTAAGCTATATTCTCCAACTCATTCTTTGTAGAATGATTTAGACATTTCTATGAAGTTGAGGGTTGTGCTTACATTTTTGTAGAATTATTCGTTTGTATATAAGTATACATAGGTTTTAGTTACTGTTTTATCTTATGAAAGTTTGTTCAGCCACGTGGTTTAAAAATTGCATTAAATTATTGAAAATATAGTTGACGGTGAGTTTATTATGGTTTTTCTTTTTGAATATCGTCTTTTGTCCAATTATATTGTTACTAGCTTCTACCATCGGCTTTGCCCACATGACAGTAGAAAATTATCCCAAAGGAGCTTACTTCCAGAGTAAAAATTATCCTATACGCTATTCCAGGACATGGTCTACCTATGTGCCAAATTTCATTCAAATCCGTCCAACATTTTAAGCTTGAAAGAGTAACAAACACACATACATACATACAAAGTTTCGCCTATAATATTAGTGTGATTATAATTTATATTATAAGAGGTGAATATTTTTAAACTAGGTACAAATAATAAACAAAAATATTCACATGCATGGAAACTTGTATTAAACTGTAAAGACGTATAGGTACAGTTTCTTTCAAAAAATCAAAGTAATCAAGTTCTATCTTGAGATGCAAGACAAAACTTATTTTAAAAATAAAGCTATGTATCTTGGAAACTTGAGACTAATAGTAGACAAGTCTGAGAAACTTGGAGCCTCGTTATCTAGTGACAAGAGAAATAAGAGACAAGACGAATTGTAATGTTTTACAAGTTTTGTCTTATAGAGACAAAACTTGTAAAACATATAACTGGAATAATGCACAACCCTTTATAATAACACTACAATTAGAAAAATAAGTTGCAGTCAAAATTCAATATTTAAATGCTACTTAGGTTTAGGTATTCAACTGAACTGTTAAAAGGATGGAGCTATATAGGGTTATTTGTAAAATACTAACAACCTTGCAGGACTGTATTACTAACATCATAAACAACAACTTTTGTTCTATGACTTTTTACAAAACAAATACATTTAACAAAAACAAACTTTCAAGATTTCGTTGTTCTAACCACGGAATAAAGAAAAGTAGAGGAAGTGCCTCTTAGATATCGCGCGTGTGTCAACAGCAGACGAGATTCGCCTATTACATGTGCAGGTGAATATGGCATCTATTTCAAAGGCACTAGCGTTCTGAATAGAATAAATTGGTTACAGCGCCATCTAGCGTTGAGTAGCCGAACTCGTTGTAAATTGGTTAAAACTTCTTTATTGTTCGTCTCATGTAAAATAATAAAAACTTTCTTACGTTGTAATAAGACCTAATTTATGAAAGCAATAAGAATATGATTTGTAAAAGTTAAGTTTGTAATTCGTAGCTTCGTAGCCAATCATATTACTGTTTTTTATGTGTGTAATGTACAATTTGATACGCAAATGTGTGAGTTTGGCGACACTGGTTCCCGTGCTTAGCCACGTTAGGGGCACTTCTACCTATATTTTCTGTTCTGTGGTTCTATCTAACAGATTTCAACTCTGTATTTTGGTATACACAAGCGTATCAAGCAGTGCCACACGATCCCCACTCCTTTTTTTAAGAATTGATATAGAACTAGTCTATTGACTGCGATCCCACCTGATGGTAAGCAGTGATGCAATCGTTGATGGTGAGGCGTCGCGTCGCGGATCGTCATCCTTGACGCTCTGACGCTATTGTTGTAAGACTAAGTAATATTTAGTTGATACGTTCAAATTAAATATTTATATTTTTGTATCAAAATCTGATGAAGATATCCGCAGGAGAACCAAGGTTGCCGACGTAGCTCGAAGAGTCGCCAAACTTAAGTGGCAATGGGCAGGGCACATTGCACGCAGAACAGATGGTCGATGGGGACGAAAGGTTCTGGAGTGGCGACCACGTACCGGAAGACGCAGCGTTGGAAGGCCTCCAAAAAGGTGGACCGACGACCCGGTCAGGGTCGTGGGAATCCGATGGAAGCGTGACACACAGGACCGGTCGTTGTGGCGACGCTTGGGGGAGGCCTATGTCCAGCAGTGGACGTCTTTCGGCTGATATGATATGATGATGTATCAAAATCCGATGAACTAAAATATGATGCATTTTTAAAAGTGATATTAGAACAAAATTTATCGTTTATGATGTTAGTAACATCGTCCTGAGAGGTTGCCAGTGTTTTACAAATAACCCTGTCTATGGTGTATAGGTCCATCCCTCTTTCTCGCTTGCACGAGTAACATTTTAATGCGTCATGGTTGGGCCCCTGTTCTTTTATCCATTATATTTAAATAAAGGAAAAACTGCGTCCAGCCTTTCCATGCAGTTAAGTGAGTTTCCTTGTCCGTAATCTTTCAGGCTGAAACGTAGGGTCGCCGCACACGAGCCACCAGAAACAAAACGCGGCATATTTCCTGTAGATGGTTTGTCATACATTTTATACGGACTCGCCGCACACGTATTGGACACGGATTTTGTAACATCCTGCATGCTAAAACTGCATGTATACCCATGTTTTGACAAATAAAATTATCTTTATGGCCGGTTTACATTATTCCAGTCCAGCGATCCAGTCCAGTGCTGGATTGCTTACTGGAAAAATGTAAACCGGCACTGGAATGAACTGAATCCAGTAAGCATTCCAGTCCAGTAACTGGATTCGCGGTCTACTTTTGAATCCAGTGCAATCAATCCAGTGCAACTGGAATAATGTAGACGGCCAATCCAGTACCATTCCAGTGCTGACGAAGTAGACACGTGTTGGTTCTTTTTGCGGACTTTTTTTGCGAAGAAAAAGAATTTAACAGTGGTGAAGAAGTTATCTGAAGACGAAACTGTAAAGTTTGATAGATCACTGGACTGGAATAATGTAAACCGGCCTTTACCTACGGTTGATGCCAGTGGCCATCACACGCTACAAAATACCGCTACTAGCTTCTTGTATGGCCCGTACTGGCTGACTAAACGCCGATACAAAACGCTGTCACACGCCATTCGCGAATTTAAACCTTCCTCGACAGAGTCCATTATACTACTGCGCACATGGATTTTTTTTTCGCGTTGGGAAAATCATCTAATAACATCTCCCGCTCTTGGGCAGAACGGGAGATAGTGTCAGACTTTTACTGACTAAAAACCCACTCCTATTCCTTCTTGCCCCTTGCACCGGGACCGAGCTTCTCTTTCGGATAACCCTGGCCCCAGTAAGCTACTAAAAAAGTAGCAGCCACTGGCCTCAAGAGCACACAGTCGAGGTGTGCTCTGCCTGGGCGGAGCATCGCCGTGCCCTCATTGGGGCGATCGGCGGCAGAGACCTCTCCCTCCGGGCCCTGGTCGAGGCCATGGTCCGGAGCGAGGAGGAATGGCAGGCGGTCGCCTCCTTCTGCGAAGCAGTAATGCTGGCAAAGGAGGAGGCCAACCGCATCAGCCACCGGGATTCCGATCCCGATTTCCGGCCGCCGTAGACGCAGGCTCGCGGACGGCGAGCCATGGGTAGCTCTCTGTCCGACCGTCCGGTAACTGTCCGGACCGAACCCAAGACGAATCCCTCAAATCCCAAAATCCTTTATCAATAAACTACTATGACTATGACTATGACGCCAACGGCGCGCACTGTTCCCGCGCGCCTCAAGGATTTGTCAGCAACAGGATGGGCCCAGCTGGGTCGAAGCATACTGGGGCCAAGGTTATCCGAAAGGAAACTCGAGCCCCGGTATGAAGAGGCTAGAAGGAACGGGGTGGGTTTTTAGTCAGTAAGAGACACTACACTGACACTATCTCCCGCTCCCGCCGATTTTTGCCCACCGTAAAAAAAAGCCACTGGCCGCAAGAGGCTTGTGGTCGCTTCTAGCTCATCGTGGCGGCGTTTGCGGCTGTGGCATGTGGTACATGTGCGGCGACACTAACTGCCAACGTGTCATATTTCGGCAGGATTACATACTTTTAATAATATAAAGGAACGTGCCTTTTTGAAGCAGCCAAGATTATGATGAGGAAATCCCTCAAATGTTTGCAGGTTTTTTTTGGTTTTAGGATTCAGTACCCAAAGGGACCCTATAACTAAGACCTCCCTGTCCGTCTGTCTGTCACCAGAGTGTATCTCATGAACCGTGATAGCTACAAAACAGTTTAAATTTTTACAGGTGATGTGATCAGTTGTTGCTATAACAAAAAACACTATCAATCAAACATTTATTTAAAACAGAAGTATTATGGTATTATATAAAAAAATAAAAGCACTAAGTCAAAAGAATGGCGTTCAAAATTTATTTATTTATTTAAACTTTATGTATAGTAGTGGTACATAGGCGGACTTAATGCAACAAGGCATTCTCTCCCAGTCAACCTTTGGGTTAAAAAGACAACACTGTGGTAGGTTTGCACAATAAATAAATAAGGCAAAAAGCCAAGTATATAAAATAAATTATAAATATCTAGTCGATTAGAAAAGAAAGTAGATAAAAAAGAGAATAAAATAAATATTTAAGTAGATCCCATACAACAAATTGTGATTTTCCAACAAAAAAATACTGAGATATGTGAAATTAAAAGAGAAGGTTATCTTCTAATGTGGTTGAGATATTGGTACAGAACCCTTCGTGCGCAAGTCCAACTCGCACTTGGCCGGTTTTTTAAAGTTTTAGTCCTTTAAGCCTCGTGTATCAAATGAATGAAAATGGTTTATGTCAGGGTTCATTGTACGAGAAAAACTGGGCTAGGTTTTTTTTGGGAATTGTAAAAGGTTCTTGTTTAAAATCCAGGTTACCATCTGTTGTAATTTACTTGGTGCGGGTATGGACAGCTGATTAAAGCTACAAAATTAGTTTACGTCTGTGCGTGAGTAAGTCTCTTTAAAAAGCCAATGTCAAAAAACGGCGTTTTTTTTTTTCGGCGGACATCGACCATATCTTATTCTTTATTGTACGCAAACAATTTATACAAACAGTTTGTAAAAGTACAGTTGATGTACATTGGCGAGCTTAACCCACAACTGGGTTTTCTTACAGCAAACCACACAAAGGAGAATGAAAAACTACATTTTGAGGAACCTTCAATTTCATACCTTGTTTTTTAATACAAAATCCTTACTAATATTATAAAGCGTAAGTTTGTTTGTTTGTTACGTCTTCACGCCTAAATGGAAAAACCGATTTTGATGAATTTTGGTACAGAGATAGTTGTGATCCTGGAGACGGACATAGGCATAAAAAAAATGAGAAAATGGGGAGAAAGATTAAAGTATATTATTAAACGTGGGCGAAGCCGCGAGTATAAGCTAGTAGTATAATAATCCAAATTTACTATGACAGGTATACCTCTAAACTCAGTTCGAGTTGAGTTACGGGAGTTAGAAACTGGTTGGTATATTAGCTTTATAGGTAGGCCATTTTTATTTTATAAACACAAACTAAGTGAGAAGTTGCAAAAAAACTAGTTTCTTTGTAATTATGTTTTTAATCTATTATTATTAACTACTTACTAGCTTTTACCCGCGGCTTTGCCCGCGTTTATTAATATACTTTAATTCCTCTCCCCTTTTCTCACTTTTATTTTAAATTAGCTTGTCCGCCTCCAGGGTCCCAACTATCTCTGTACCAAAATACATCTAAATCGGTTTTTCTATTTAGGCGTGAAGACGTAACAAACAAACAAATAAATAAACAAACACACTTTCGCTTTCATAATATTAGTAAGAAAGTAAGAATTATTAACCTGGTGAAGGTCGGCGGAATCCGATGGATGCGGAACGAACAGGATCGATCATTGTGGCGACGCTAGGGGCCTATGTCCAACAGTGGACGTCTGTCGGCTGAAATGATGATGATGATGATGATTACTAACCTGTTATGCCTCGGTTTCGAAATCAGCAAGCGATGCGGATGACGGTGGAGGCCTAAGAGCGTCCTCGCCAACTCAGTAACAATGGTAACCCTTTCCAATCGTCCAACAGCTCTGACAACACCGAACTACCACACCTAAAAACTAAAACTATAACTACTCGTACGTTTTGAAACACGAGAACCTCATAACATCGTTCATATCGCATGTCGGAGCGCTAAGCCAGACTAAGGGCTTTATATTGGGCTCCACAAAGATCGGCAGCACACTTGCAAATAGCATTGCCACGTGTCCGGATAAAGTTGGACACGTTCAGGCTTTTTAGTTGCGTTTCCGGCCAAATTAGGCGGAGTCCGGCCCGTCCGGCATTTGTTAGGTTTTAGGATCGCAGTCAAGCACTAGTTTATACGAATTAAAAAAAAAGAAAAAAATAATAATTTGACAATTTTATTTAAAATTGTCATGACCGGCTGCGAGCGCGTCTGACAGGCTGAGAGAGCACCCGACCGGCTGAGAGCGCATCCGACCGGCTGCAAGCACATCCGACCGGCTACAAGTGCATCTGACTCGCTCCGAGCGCTTCCGCTTTCAGATCGCTTTCTTCCAGTCTGTGTGAAATATTTGGTGGCTCCCTTCCGATCAACTCCAAGCGTATACGATCCGGTCTGTGTGAAAAGAAAAATGCGCGCCGATGCTCTCCGAGCCGGTCTGTGTAAACGGACTCTTAACAGAACTAAACTGACTGTACCTCAGCTACTCGCGCAGTCAGTCAAGTAAAAACGACTGACTGACTTTTTTTTCTCTTTGGTCAAATGTCCGGCTAAATGGGATAGTCTGTCCGGGCTTTCGGTTTCAAGGCGTGGCAACCCTACTGGCAGAAAAGGCAGATGTGTGTGTGTGCGAATATGCTAGGCATTGAATTTAATCCGGATTACGAACAGATTGTACAAAGATTACGTACGAGATTTTTAACAGACTTCAAAAAAGGATGTTCTCAATTTAGTTGTATTATTTATGTCTGTTGCCTCTGTATTCTGTCTTTTATGAGCTAGTTTGGAAAATTCCGTTTTTCTTTGAAAGGATATATCCGTACCTATCTACATGACACATGCAGATTTGGTTTTATAGGTTTTTTATTCCGATTACTTATTTGTTATTTATTTAAAACCAGAAAAATACTAATAACTTCTTTTTACATGCATTGTTCCGAAATTAAAGTTATCATTATTTTTCACTTTGTAAATTGTTTAGTTTGTTTTTTGTTTCAGACTAAATATTTTTGTTTGTTTTTTTTTTTACTAACCCCCTGATGAAAATTATTAAAATCCTTTTCATTTTAATTTCTTTCCACCACACGCCATTGTATTTTTTGTTAACAAATCATAACAGCTCAAATCAAAGTCAAAGTCAAAGTCAAAATATTTTATTTCATATAGGCCTACAAGGGCACTTATAAAACGTCAGAAGCTAGTGCACGGTTCGAAATTGGTCGTTTCCTATGGAGAAGAACCGGCAAGAAACTCCATGGTTACTCTTTTAAAAAAAATGTGTTTATTACAATATTGATTGATTTATGTAAGAACAGTGTAGACCAGTCAACACTGTACACAAAAGCACAAAATTAATCATAATAAAATAAAAATATAGTAAGTTGTAATAGAAAGTTATCTAAGTGTTTGTGGATTATACAGTGTTCTCACATTCACATTCCAAAAAGAGGCTATATAAATAATTACAACAGAAAAATTTAAATAATTACAACTGTTAACAAAATAAATTACTAACAAATTGAATGCAGTTGAAGTCTAAATAAAAAAATAAAAAATATTGCAAAAGCAATTCGTTAAAGGAAAAATAAATATATGTACATTAAAACAAAAGTGGAGCAGTTAATAGACACAATATTAATGATTTACCAGGGGCCACATGTGCAGAGGCAGTCATTGCCAAACAAGCGTGTCTTCGACATAGTCTTTAACCTTGTAAAATGCTTTTTTGGTTAGGACACGCTTAATATGAGTTTTGAACTTTTCCTCACTAAGTTCAGTTACCGCCTTTGGCAGCTTGTTGTAAAAGCGTATGCTGTTTACTAGGAATGACTTGCTGGTCTTGGCTAATCTCCATTTGGGTAATACAATTTCGTGTTTACTACGCGTATTTTTGTTGTGAAAATCGCTTCTAATTTTAAAGAGTCCTAAGTTTTTACGAACATACAAAATGCATTCTAAGACATAAAGAGAAGGCAGAGTGAGAATGTCGATTTCTTTGAATTTATTTCTGAGGGACTCGCGAGGACCCATCCTATAAATAGCCCGGATAGCTCTCTTTTGCAATATGAAAATTGAGTCTACATCAGCTGCAGATCCCCACAGTAAAATGCCATAAGACATAATACTGTGGAAATAAGCATAGTAAACTAACCTAGCTGTGGCTACATCTGTCAATTGCCTTATTTTTCTAACTGCATATGCAGCTGAGCTTAATCTTCCCGAGAGAGTTCTAATATGAGCGCCCCACTGTAGTTTAGAATCGATAGTTAAACCTAAGAACACAGTGTCCGCAATAACATCAAGTTTTTTGCCATCAAGAAATGAAATTCTAAAGTGATTTTAATGATCGAAGATATTGTAAGAGTTTCATAAATCAAAGATTCCTCTTTCTCGCAAATCGTCCAATCCTTTAAAGCAATAAGATACCACGGTACTATCGTCAATCCATTTATTATGCTGTACAAGATTTTCTTTGAAGATATTCTCGGTAAAGATTATGATGAAAGTAAGAATGTGCCACAATAAATTCTAATAGTACATTATGATATATGTGTGTAATGTTAGTGATTACCGTCGAGGCGGTATTTAGACCCGAGCCATGGCGAGGGTCTTAAGAGAGCCGAGAACGCACGCTTCACACTTGTGAAGAAAATAATTGTAAAACTAGTAAATTTTTGTAGCGGTAAAAATCTGTTTTCATATGCGCGCTCATTTATTTCTTGAACTTTTGACAGTTGTTTTGATTAGTGACCTACCATTAGAACGTTATTATGCAGTTATTGGTTTTAATAAGTTCGATATTGTCATTCTACCACCACTCTATTACGAGACCATTGACCGATCAATGATCGATCATTATGATTTAGCAATTACGAACTTTTAGCAAAATGACAATGGGATCGTGTTGGAATGACGAATTTATAAAAATAGCAGGCTCGGGCCCCTGGAATTGTGAGCGATAAATACTCGTACTCTCAAACTACTAGGAGAGCAAAATTTTTAAATCACGCGAACGAAGTCACAAGCAAGAGATAGTCTATAATCTCCTAGTTCGTCACACACACACACAGTTTCCTAAAATGTTTGCCGACAATCTTGATGCAGAGTCTAAAGCGCACGGAGCTTACATACGCTTTAGACAAAAAGTAATATATTAAAATGGACGCATATAAAATATGAGAGGAAAGCGGACGTATATTAAAATCATTTGTGTTACGTGAAAAGGAAAATGTTAAGCTTTTACGAGATGTGGATCTGTGATGAGAATGTAGATTTTGTTACTAAGCGTTTTTATTTTTAATAGAAACTAGCTACCCGCTCCCGCTTCGCCCGGGTTCTTTTCTAGAAATAAATACACAACGTGATTATAATTTGTATTGATTGATTCAATGTGATTGTTGCGACATCTATGGCGCCACATTTGGTGAATTATGAAATGCTGGAGGATTAGTCATGATTTTTGAAGAGTATGCAGACTTATAGCGTCAAAAAATCAGTAAATACTGTGCAGAAATTATTTCAATCGGACCAAAATGATGAAGATACAGCAATTTTAATAATAATAATAATAATAAATCATTTATTATCAGGCATCTAGGCCCATAGATATATACCTTACAGACTAACATATATATAGATTAAACACATCTTGTCGTTAGTAAATAAGACTTAAATCTATGTTAGTAACACTTCACATTGCACTAAGTTCACTTCGTGCTGTTCTGTGGCACCTGTCCGCGGAAGCGACGGAACACCACCACCGCGATTTTAGTGTATTAGTTGCAGAAATGCGCCTGAGAATGAAGTGACTCGCTGTGACGTTATCTGTCATGATCGGTCTCCACCGGCGAATGAATAGATCAAGCCGTTTGTTCCGGAGGACACGGTGGAGCACACAGTCGAGGGGTGCCCTGCTTGGGCGGATGAAATTTCCCACCGGATAAAAATAACCGTTTGTTGCATGGATCCACATAAACTATTTTTTTAATTGATGTAAACTAGTGCTTGATTGAAATTATTCTGGTTTTGGAGCTTAATATACTGTTTGCTTGATTTATTATTTCTAAATCGTAAATGCCTTGAAAACCTTCTATGTTCAATTATTAATTTAATCCTTGATTCTGCCAAAAGTCTGGGACCTTTCAACCAAGCAGATTTTACGCTAAAGTTTAACATTCAAAACGAGAATGTTACATTAATCTGAATAGAGGAAATGAAAGCTATCTGCTAATAACTTTGATTTAACTTTAATACGTGCACTGGAATACTTATGGCTGACTTAGTTTATGGTATCATGGATCGTTGTTGGACGTATTTTGTAAATGTACCGTTAGCTTGAAAAATTTACTGACGGATAGTTGAAGGGTAAAAATCATCCAAATGAAATGAGCTCTCAGATAATGTCAGACTCTTACTGACTAAAAAACCCACCCTGTTACTTCTTGCCTTTCATACCGGGCTGAGCTACCTTTTGGAGCTAATCCTACCCACAGTAGGCTTCGACCCAGCTGGGCCCCTGCTGTTGCTGACAACTCCTTGAGGCGCGCAGGAACAATGCGCGCCATCGACGAATTTGGTTCGGTCCGGACAGTTACCGGACGGTCGGACAGCGAGTTATATACGGGTTGTAGTCAGTAAGAGTCAGACAATCCAGAAGTTGTACACCCCTATTTTTTAATTAGTACAAAAAAATATGCGATTCTATCCGCAACCATTACTGATCATATTTCTGTAGTCAACAGTAAAAAAAAATGAGATAATTATATAAACAAACGCTAAACTTTGCGGTTTATGATTATAATTTATTGAGTAGGGTGTAGGCAGTAGGGTGCCAACAAGGTGACCCTCTCGGGCCAGTCATTTTCAGCTTGGCTATTCATCCAATCATCCAAAGGTTAAATTCCAAATTTAACGTGTGGTATTTAGATGATGGAACACTGGGAGGTGACGTAAATACCGTTTTAGAAGATTTCAAAATTCTCAAAGAACAATTCAAATTTATTGGCCTTGACCTTAATCATACAAAATGTGAAATTTTTATCTCTGACAATACTGACAGACAATCGACTCTACAAAAATTTTTTACAATAGCTCCAGAAATCAAAATTTTAGATAAAAGTTCACTGCACCTCCTAGGTTCTCCAATTTTGGAAGACAGTTTTTCTTTATTCATTAACGACAAAATTGAACGTTTTAACTACATTTCGGAAAGACTTTCCAAAATTAACCTACATTCGGCTTTCACCCTCATACGATATTGTTGTTTTGCACCAAATTTTATGTATTTTCTTCGCTCATCTCCTTTATGGAAACAACCACATCTTTTGGACAAAATTGATCAAACTATTCGATACGCATTAACGTCCATTTTAAATGTGGCCCTGAATGACCGAGCGTGGATACAAGCCACGCTACCCATCCGTTTTGGTGGGCTCGGCATTCGCAAAATTTCTAGTATAAGTCTACCGGCGTTCCTGTCTTCGGTTCACAGCACTCAACAGTTAACCAAAAAAATCTTAACTCCATCATTGGTTAACTATGAGGTGCCGTGCTTGACCGACGCCGTGGACGCCTGGAAAGTGGCTTGCCCGGATAAGGCGTTGCCCGAGAGTCCATTTTCCCAGAGACAGTGGGATGAGCCGCTCTGCAGGTTGGTACGGAATAATCTCATAAATACGTCCACCAATACTGCTGAGCGTGCCCGCCTACTGGCTGTGGGTGAATGGGAGTCGGGTCTCTGGCTACAGGCTCTACCTTCACCTAACATAGGTACTATGTTGAGTGACTCCACCTTCCGGATCGCTACATGCCTACGTCTTGGTGCTCCTAGTGGAGCTCCACATCGTTGTCAGTGCGGCGAAGCAGTCGACCGCCTCGGACACCATGGCCTATCCTGCAGTAGAAGCGCCGGTCGGATAGCACGACATGCCAGTATTAATGACATCATCCGTCGAGCTCTTGTCGCCGCCGGGGTGCCAGCTGTTTTAGAACCCAATGGCTTGGCACGCGACGATGGGAAGAGGCCAGACGGGATGACCATAATGCCTTGGAAGTTGGGTAGGCCTTTGGTGTGGGATGCAACATGTGTCGACACCCTTGCGCCATCCCATCTTCTTAGTACGGCAGGCTGTGCTGGTGCGGCTGCTGCAGGTGCAGAAAACCTCAAACGGCGTAAATATAATAACCTCATCGGAAGTTATATGTTTGAGCCGTTTGGGGTTGAAACACTAGGGCCATGGGGTCCGAGCGCTCATCGAGTTGTTCGAGATATTAGCAAACAGTTGGTCGACTCTTCGCGTGACCAGAGGGCTGGGCTTTTCTTCGGTCAACGAATCAGCATTGCCATCCAGCGTGGCAATGCTGTCAGCGTTCTGGGCACATTTCCCATTGACATCGATGTGGACGAATTTTTTGATGCCCTATAAGTTCCTTTTGTTTTTTACTCGTTTGTATATATTTTTTCTTTAAGTTTGTATATATACCTATTAGTTTATAATATTTAATAATTAAGATGTATATATGTATGTTAATAAAAACAGTCATTACTGTACAAAAATAATAAATAATTTATTGAGACTTTACTTAAAAATTTACAAGACTTTTTCTTATAAGCCCTTTTAGTATTTATAATAATTAAAAATTAGTGGTGTATAAGTGCTAACAGTTTTAGTAGAAAGTAATTGATAGCCATAGGAAGCAAGGGATATCCACGGGATTTTTATAAGAACAATGCAGTTCCCTGAGTCTCTCAAGGGAATCTAGGAATTATGTTAGTCGAGTGCAGCCGCAAGGGAATCCTAGCGAGAAAATTACTTTCTTATTGTGTTTATTATGAAAAATAATAGTTGCATGCTTCTTTGTAAGGAAAATATTATAGCGATGAGAACCTTGTTATGGATTTTATATGGCTATAGTATTTTTTATTTGACAGTTTTTAACATTATAGGATATATAACGTCCCTACTCTGATAAGTAGTAATGTATACAGGGTTATTCGTAAAACACTAGCAACCTCATAGGTGCTAGTTAAGGCCCTCGTGTTATGTTCTGTAAAAAGTCATATTTTTTTAATTTATTTTTTATTGATAGGCTTACGTTTGGCCACCATCTCATCTGATGGCAAGCGATAATGTGGTCGACGATGTGACAGTCGTAGAGCAAAAGTAGTTGTTTATGATGCTAGTAATACAGTCCTGCCATGGTTATTAGTGTTTTACATATAACCGCGTATAAGTAGAATTGTGTGATCAAAATTTACACTAATATTATAAAGGCACATATTTGTGAGTGTGTTTGTATGTTTGCTACTTCTTCACGCTCGAACTGGTGAAGAGATTTGAAAAAAAATGGATCCACAAGTAGACCATAGAAAGTATTGTTCTCATTTTTGAGTAGAGAGCAGTGGTGGCCGAATGGTAATGGCCCCGACTTACGAGTTGTAGGTCGCGGGTTCGAACCCAGCCAGGCGCATTACTTTGTGTAATTTATTTCATCACCACTGCTCTCAAAACGTGAAGGAAAACATCATGAGAAAACCGGCATGTCCTAGAACCAAAAATTCGAAGACATGTGACATTCACCAACCCGCACTGGGCCCGCGTGTTGGATTACGGCCCATTCCCTCTCCTAGAGAGGAGGCGAGTCTCAGCAGTGGGAACATTAAAAAAAGGGTGATGATGATAATTTCTGCTTTCACGTGGACACAGCGCTGTCCGACCGTCCGGTAACTGTCCGGACCGAGCCCAAGACGTCGACGGCGCGCACTGTTCCCGCGCGCCTCAAGGAGTTGTCGCCCAGATGGGTCAAAACCTACTGGGGCCAGGGTTATCCGAAAGGAACTCGAGCCCCGGTATGAAAGCAAGAAGAAACGGGGTGGATTTTTTAGTCACTAAGAGTCTGACACTATTTCCCGCTCTGCCCAAGGGTGGGGGATGTCATTTGGATGATTTTTACCGACCAAAAAAAGTTTGTTTGTATGTTTGCTATTTCTTCACGCTCAAACTGCTGAAGAGATTTGAAAAAAAAATGGGTACCTACTCAAGTAGACCATAGAATGTATTGTTCTCTTGGGATAATTTCGGCTTTCACGCGGACGGAGCCGCTGGCATTAGCTAGTAATTCATAAGGTGTTAAATTACAACGCAGCATTTTACGCGTTTACGAGCAACCTCGAAAGGGAGATAATTCTTTATGACATTCATTATTATAAGGAAGTCGTATTGTGATTAATCTTTATGTACTTTGCAGAAATGACCTTTCTAATCAAGATTGTGGAAACGAGATAGGCCTCGTCCTATTGTTTATAAAGAGGGATGTTTTGAGATGCAGCTTTTCAAGGTCCTGTAGTTAAGACCTTGCTTCTCATGCTTGAGATAAGGGGTCTGTTTGCCATTTGGGAAATCGTAGTATTGTGAAAATAAAATCTAGGGCCCTGGGACGAGGGCAAGGAAGGAACAGGACTGGGTTTTTAGTCAGTAAAAGTCTGACACTATCTCTCGCCATCTGGGTTGAAGCCTACTGGGTCGAGGGTTAGTCCGAAAGGTGGCTCGGCCCCCGGTTCGAAGGGCAACGAAGGAACAGGAGTGGGTTTTGAGTCAGTAATATAAAAAAAAAACAATCAACCATTTAAATAAACACGTTATTTCTACAATTTGCAAAAATTACTAGCTATAATAATCCCTTTTGAACTTTCTCTATTCTTCAGACTCAAACTTCGAACTTTCAAACTCATATCGACCTCAATAAAATCCAAAAGCCTGAAGATGAAGCCTACTCATGTCTGACAAAGTCTTAAGCGATGATAGTTGTGCATTTAGGTCAATCTTAGGCCTCAAGTTGAGGAGTGTTAGACTTCAAGTGAGGGGTGGAACTAGGCTACGTTTAAGCTAGCTTTAGAGGCGGAAATGGTTCAGTGATAAAGATGCTGCGTTTGTATTTTGTTTTAAAAAATGTATGATGAAGGGTATTTTTAACATCGTGCAGATTTCATCACGCGTGCGGGTTTGCTCCGCATTCTGAAATTTTAAAATGCAAGAAACCACGTTCCGCGTACGTATTCCACGCATTAAAATAAATACTTGTATAAAATGGACATTTGCGGGGGTTATGCGAGCGGAGCAATCCCGCATGCGTGACGAAATCCGCACGATATTAAAAGTGATAGATGATCATCTGTGATGAGAAATAAAACAGATAGCCGTTGGGGCTGAAAGGTTCTGAAGTGGCGACCGCGTACCCGAAGACGCAGCTTTGGAAGGCCTTCTACAATGTGGACCGATGACTTGGAAAAGGTTGCGGGAATCCGATGGACGCACAGGACCGTTCCGTGTGGCGACACTTGGGGGAGGCCTATGTTCAACAGTAATGTGGTAATGATGATACTTATTATTTATATAACTACTGATCCAATAAAATTTTAATTATGAAATAGAAACCCATTTCTGCAAAAAACACATATTGTCGCTTACGCTGTTCTTACTGAAAAGGCTCTACATTATCTAAATAACACAAAACTACCACTTATAATGCCGTTACGTGATAAAGACTCTTCAAAACACGAAATACCAGCATAATATCCTTTTATATAACATTTTATCAAGCCACAAGAGACAGTTATTACATTTCTTTTGTCTAACAGCTCTGTGTATTCACGATGCGGGGACCATCATTTTCTCTGGACGTTGCACAGTGCTGCCCTAAACCAAAACGTGGTAACTCAATAAAAGTGATTTTTGAGAAAAAAAAATGTAAGGAAGTATTGCTGTCATCTTTGTATCGTATACTGAACTACTTTCTGCCAGCGGTTTTATTCTCGTAAAAGTGAGAAAAAAAATAGCCTGTCACTCAGTGATAGCATTCTACTGCTGGAAAAATTTCAAAGTCGATCCATTAGGTTTTTGATATTGTCTGTCAATAAAAAAACCTTTTTTAAAGAAAGTATAGATTTTTTTAAGGTGGGAAATATCCAACGAATTCTCTAGGTAGAATGGAAGGGCGTATCAAAGTTTAACTGACAAAAACTACATTCTGTGTTTTTCCGCTGCCCTTTGCATTCAAAGACGACGAGTATTCTTTTCAGAAAATGCCTGCGGCAGAAAGTGTAGATGAAAGCTTCTGCCCACGCCTTCACCGGCTTGGTATGTTCATAAAAAGTACTTATCTGAAGTTATTTTCCATATTCTAGACTATGTCCCGAGTTAAATTCAATTAAAATAAGTTAGTGGGTTAGGACGAAGACGTAGCAACAAAAAGAGTTACTTTTGCGTATTTAAAACAAATGAGTATGGATTTTTGTTTCAATAGTCCGATATAGGTTCGGGGTTTCGAGTAGTCTTTGAGATGCGGAGCATTTCAAGAGATTTCGATGCAAAAGAAAGAAAAACAAATTTCCTAAAAATTTTGAGATACCTACCTACCACTTTTGGGTTTAGTAGGGCACAGTGGGCGGCTTGCCAAAAACGTAAGACAGAATTCGTCGCGCGAAAGTGCGTCAGAAAGATTTTTCACGAAATTTGAATTTCGAATGGAATCCGAATGACATGAGACAACACAGTGATCCAGTTTCGTTATTGTTTTTCGTGGTCTGATAATGTAAAGGTACATGTTAGGGTGTACCTGACAGGTTTGCCTGCACAGTTATACCTGTCAGGTAAGCTTGTGTAGAAACCTGCACAATTGTGCAACATAATTATACGCTCCGGTTTACCTGTAAAACTTAACTGTACAGGTAAACCTGTCAGATATACCCTCGTACCTTGGCTACCTTTAGTTTTTTTTCTGTGAAGAATAAAGGTTTTAAATTTTTGACCTAGAAATCTTTGATCATGTTTTTTTTTTGCATTCTCTGTTTTGTATATACCTAATAAAGATCCATTTAAAAATAGTAAATTTCGAGCGAGTACTAAATACTGTGAATCAGTTATGTTTAGCATTGCAGGGAGTACTGAAATGCCGATTATTTCTAAAATTTGTAAAACTCTTTAATTAACTCAGCTTTTACTATAATATTATGCATGTATTATACAACGTGTAACGTTAAATGCGCAAATCCTGAAATTAGTTTGATCAGATTAACGAGCTGAATTAATATAGGTTACATTTTTCAAAAAAATCTTCATTAAAAACGTCGACCTATCTATTTATGAATAGGTCAAGCCATTACGTGCGCAAACCCGCCCAAATAGGTAAACAAACACAAATAGTTGTAGTCCAATCAAATTTTCTCATACACGGGATAATAAAAGTTCTTATTTCAATGCAGGTATGAATTTTAAACAAACTAAAACTGCACATAAAACCTTTAATTATTTTTTTAAAGGTTTTTCCTTACATAATTAGGTCAATTGAATAAAAAATCAGTTTGGGTTGTCTGAGGTTTTGCGCATTTGACGTTACACGTTGTATATCTAAACCGTTGTTATGTCTCACTCTGCCTATTATTTCAAAATCGCATAAAAAACTTCAAGTTTTAAAGTCATCGCAAACAGACAAACAAACAGATGCAGTGTTGATGAAATTGCATGGGTCTTACAGGATAATCCACTGGAGAGAAGCCATTAGAATAAGCTAGTTTATTAAATTCTCATTTATTAGTGTTAAGAGCGCCCAACCCGTGATTCTATTTAAGGTGGACCGACGACCTGGTCAGGGTCGCGGGAATACGATGGATGCGTGACGCACAGGACCGGTCGTTGTGGCGACGCTTGGGGGAGGCCTATGTCCAGCAGTGGACGTCTTTCGGCTGATATGATGATGATGATGATGAAGTAGTCCATTAGACGGCACCCATTTTGTTAAATGATAAATATAACGTTTAACATTAAATGTGCAGAACCTTAGACACTAAAAATGATTTTTAATTTAAAAGACCTAATTCTGTGGAAAAAAAACATGTAGTATTATTTTGTTTAAAATTAATTTCTGCTCCTTATTCTGATCAAACTATTTTCAGGTTTTGCACGTTACACGTTTTATATGCCGTCAAAAACATAATTTTGTAAAAAAAAACAATATAAGGCTTGCAACTTAGTTCTTCTACCGAAAAAAGTTGTGAGGTTCTAGAGGATTTAATACCAAGTCTGTTAATTTCGCCGCCGCCGGGATTCCGATCCCGATTTCCGGCCACCGTAGACGCGGGCTCGCGGACGGCGAGCCATGGGTAGCTCGCTGTCCGATCGTCCGGTAACTGTCCGAACCGAGCCAAGGCGTCGACGGCGCGCACTGTTCCTGCGCGCCTCAAGGAGTTGTCAGCAACAGGAGGGGCCCATCTGGGTCGAAGCCTACCGGGGTCGGGGTTATCCGAAAGGAAACTAGAGCCCCGTTATGAAGGCTAGAAGGAACGGCGCGGGGTTTTTAGTCAGTAAGACTCTGACACTGTCTCCCGCTCCACCCAAGAGCGGGTTTCGTCAATGATGATTTTCCCCGTCGACAGAAACAAAAAAAAAAAAGTCTGTTAATTTATTCATTCCGTACGTAAGGGCCATTGATGACCTAGATTGACTTGATAATCGCATGTATTGACTGACCTGTTGTTCTAGTGGTTAGAGGCCCTGACTGCTATGCCGGAGGTCGTGTATTCGATTCCCACCCAGGACAAATGTTTATGTGAAGAGCATGATCACTTGTTCTGTGTCTGGGTGTAATTTATCTATAATATGTATGTATTTAGAAATATATAAGTATGTTCATCAGTTGTCTAGTACCCATAACACAAGCTCTGCTTAGCTTGGGACTAGACGGCATTGTGTGATAGTTGTGGAATATTATTATTATTATAATGTATATTACATGTAATCACACATACGCTCACAGAACGATCTCTAGCCACCGTAGGCGCGAGCTTGCGGACGACAAGCAATGGACAGCTAGCTGACAGCTTGTCCGGTAAGGACCGAGTGTGTAGTCGACAGCGCATGATGTTTCATGCATGCCTGAATGATTTCAGCAAACAGTAGGGGCCATTTTTTTTTGACTTACCTTACCTTCCGCATGACGCAGGTCCTCACGGACACGGAGGCGGATACCTCTCGGGCCGGGCTTTGGTCGATGCCATGGTCCGGAGCAAGGAGGAGTGGCAGGCGGTCGCCTCCTTCTGCGAAGCAGTAATGCTTGCAAAGGACGAGGCCGACCGCATCAGGCAACGGCGCCCACCGGGATTCCGATCCCGATTTTCGGCCACCGTAGACGCGGGCTTGCGGACGGTGAGCCATGGTTAGCTCGCTGTCCAACCGTCCGGTAACTGTCCGAACCGAGCCCAAAACGTCGATGGCGCGCACTGTTCCCGCGCGTCAAGGCGTTGTCAGCAACAGGAGGGCCCAGCTGGGTCGAAGCCTACTGGGGCCAGGGTTATCCGAAAGGAAACTCGAGCCCCGGTATGAAGAGGCTAGAAGGAACGGGGTGGGTTTTTAGTCAGTAAAAGTTTGTCACTATCTCCCGCTCCACCCAAGAGCGGGGGTTGTCATAAGATAATTTTTGCCCACCGTAAACCGTAGCGGCCTAGAGCAAGGGCAACTGAAAGATACAAGTTTAATCTTAGTCAGGAAATATCTCACAAGCCCTCACACTTTACCCTACAGTGGAAGAAATCTTTGGATTATTACCAACCTCAAAAAAATAAAAAAAACTATAGTTTTTAGGAGGCGTAGGCCATAAGACGAGCTCTTTAAAATTTATGGCCTGTTGGTCTAGTGGTTAGCCCTGACTGCTATGCCGGTGGTCGTGGGTTCGTTTCCCACTCAGGACAACAAGCTCGCTGACCGCTTGTCCGGAAAGCACCGAGTGCGTAGTCGATGGCACATGTAGTTCCACTCGCGCCTGAAAGATTTCAGCAAACCGTAGGACCCCAAAAGATATAGGTATGTTTTTAGTCACCAAAAGTCTGACACGGTTTTCACTTCACTCTAAAGTCGAAAAAAAACTTAATTTTTTATTGTTGATAGGTTCGCGCTTGACCGCTATCTCACGTGATGGAAAGCGACGATGCGGTCGACGATGGAACGCGCTTACCTACAAGAAACCTATTCACTCTCGACTTAAAGATTCCCAGGTTGTAGCTATCAGGAAAGAACTAAACTTTGGATGATTACCCACCACACCAAAAAAAAAAACTAGTTTCTAAGAGGCGTTGGCTATAAGACATGCTCTATAAAATTAATGAAGTTTTGAACAGGATTTTTAGCGCTTTATTGACCGCTTGATTGATGACTGAATTTTTCTTTTAATCAAGACTTATATGTAGGTATGAGGAGGCTAGAAGGGACGGTGGATTATTAGTCAGTAAGAGTCTGACACTATCTCCCGCTCCACCCAAGAGCGGGGGTTGTCATAAGATGATTTTTGCCCAACAAAAAAATTAAAAAGCCCCGGTATGAAGGCACGAAAGAACTGGGCGGGGTTTAATCTCAGTCAGTAAAAGTCTGACACGCCTTCTCCCTTCACCCTATTGTCCAAGAAATCTTGGATGATTACTCACCACATCAAAAAAAACTATAGTTTCTAAGAGGCGTTGGCAATAAGACGAGCTCAATAAAATTAATGAAGTTTTCAACAGGATTCTCAGCACTTTATTGACCGCTTGATTGATGACTTTTTGATGAATTTTTCATTTAATTAGGACTTAAAGTTAACTTAATGACTCATTAAGAGGTTTTCAGGCTGTCAAATTTAATATAAGAAATCTTAATATTGATCACACTTAAAATGGAAACTTAGATGATAACTTTTTATTATGGATAGGCTCGCGTTTGACACCTATCTCACTTCATGGTAAGCGATGATGTGGCCGAAATAGAGTTCTCTTGCCTAAAAGTAATCGGTATCTAACTGGACCAGGGTTGTAGGTTTGGTCGAAAGATTAACCGTGGATGGCTTTTTTATGGTGGGAAAATCATCTAATGACAACCCCCAATCTTGGGCGGAGCGGGAGATAGTATTAGACTCTTACTGACTAAAAATCCACCCCGTTCCTTCGTGCCTTCATACCGAGGCTGAGCTACCTCTCGAAACTAACCTTGGCCCCAGTATGGTAGCTGGGCCCCTGCTGTTGCTGACAACTCCTTGAGGCGCCGTCGACGACTTGGGCTCGGTCCGGACTGTTACCCATGGTTCGCCGTCCGTTAGCCCGCGTCTACCGTAGCCGGAAATCGGGATCGGAATCCCGGCAGTGGTGAGAGCGCCGTTGCCCGATGCGGTCAGCTTCCTCTTTTGCTAGCATTACTGCTTCGCAGAAGGAGGCGACGCCTGCCACTCCTCCTCGCTCCGGACCATGGCCTGAACCAAGGCCCGGCGGGAAAGGTCTCCGCCGCCGATCGCCCGCACGAGAGCACGGCGATGCTCCGCTCAGGCAGGGCACACCTCGACTGTGTGCTCCACTAGTGTGTCCTCAGTGGCGAAACCCGGGCGTCACTTCCGCATGAACCCAGTGATAGAACCTCCCGAAGTTGCCATGTCCTGTGAGGAATTACGTCATGCGGAAGGTAAGGACGCCGTAAGGTCTTTCCAGCCACGCCTTAAAGAGGGGCCTTACCGATGTTTGGATAAATGTGGGTTTAGTATAAGTTTTTTTAGGTGAAAAAATCTTCCAATGACATCCCCCGCTCTTGGGCGGAGTGGGAGGGCGTGTCAAACTTATACTAAATAAAAATGCACTCCAGATCCTTCTTTACATTCGTCCGCTGATCGCAGGGCTCTGGTTTCATTTTCACACTGCCCGTGGGGATTTAGCATGCGTAGGTAAACCTCCGTTTAACCCCTCAAAAAATACAGGCGTGATGTTACACTAACAATCCTGCAGCCCTACTTTTACCCATATGTAGCACAATACATACAATAACATACAAAATAACAATAAATACATACTGTAATAGTTTTATTTAGGTATCTATTTCTTTGTCCTTCCTAAATACATGAACAGAACGTCCCCGAAAATAACAAGCAGATGTAAGTAAACAACACCGTTGTCTCCACAATTGAACACCCTGTACTATAAAACCACTTCATTACCTGCGGCGAGCGGACTTGTTGAAAATCTACATTATTTAGATTGTCCATAGACCACGGAAGCTGTTAGAGGCGGCATTGTCAGTTTTCATACAAACCAAGCATGTTACCGTCACCATCATCAACATTACAGTCGAAAGACGACTACTTCATATATTTAGCCGATTTTGTCTTTTATTATGTTGGTGCCATGACTAATGGCGGCCGCAGTAAATAGTTGGTATTGTAACCATTTTTTTGCTTGAGTATAATTAGATGTTAGTTTATGTATTACTAGTTGCTCCCAGCGGCTTCGCCCGCATGATAGCAGAAAATTATCCCAAGGAAACATACCTCCGGGATAAAAAGTATCCTATGTCCTATACCAGGACATGGTCTATCCATGTACCAAGTTTCATCCAAATCGGTTCTGCCATTAAGGCGCGAAGACGTAACAAACAAACTCTTTTTCGCTTTTATAATATTAGTAAGGATGGCGAAAAAGATCGATTTTGAGGCTATAATTTGTTCTGTTCACCGCGATCTAGGGAGCTTTCACCGTAGGTGGAATGAGCGTATAACTGAAAAAACCATAGTTTTCTGAATCCAATAAGAACTTTCATACGTTTCATAATCTATTACAAAAGTTTTTAATTTGTTTGTAGGAGGTTTTTTAATAGATAGAAAGCTGCCTTATTCCTGAGTGCCATAGGCTATATTTTATATACGTGGGCGAAGCTGCGGGCAAAAGCTAGCAACTTAAAAAGATGTTTTACTTTGCCCATTTCTCAGCCCAAAAAAATGTATAGTAGGCAATGGCATCTCTAGTCATTCCATGTTCTATGAAATTGCTAGAGCCAACATGTTACTCTGTCTATTCGAAATTTTATTTGTATGTTTATCTGTTTATTTGTAACTAAGGACCGTGGTGTGTTTAGTTTGTATTTCGGCTACGTAAATATGTAAGAGATGTAGATTTTAGTTTCCTTTTTGGAGATTAAAGAGATAATTTCTAGCTTAAGTATAGGTACATACTCGTATTTCGCATACACAGTCCAGCACAGATCCAGATCCAATACTCCGAGAGTTTTAGAAACTAGCGACTAGCCCTAGCTTCACACGGGTGTTATAAATCTTTATAGTTCTCGGCTTTTCTCTATTCTTATATGCGTTCATTTTTATATTAAATTAGCTGCTCCCGCGTACCGGAAGACGCAACGTTGGAAGGCCTCCAACAAGGTGGTCTGATGACCTGGTGAAGGTTGCGGGAAGCCGATGGATGCGAGACGCGCAGGAGCGTTCGTTGTGGCGACGCTTGGGGGAGGCCTATGTCCAGCAGTGGACGTGTATCGGCTGAAATGATGAGCTGCTCCCAGCGGCTTCGCCCGCGTGATAGCAGAAAATTATCCCAAGGGAACATACTTCCGGGATAAAAAGTATCCGATGTCCTATTCCAGGACATGGTCTATCCGTGTACCAAGTTTCATCAAAATCGGTTCTGCCATTGAGGCGTGAAGACGTAAAAAACAAATAAACAAACTCACTTTCGCTTTTATAATATTAATTAGTAAGGATTTTACATACTTAAATCTTTTTCATGAGAATCGGTTCAGCAGTTTTTGACTTTGTCGCAAACAGACCAGCAGACGCAGTGAAGCACTTTGATTTATAATATGTATAAAGGATATTGTGTTTTCTATGATAATGTTCATAACTTTTAATTTTAAATAATAGGTACATAGGAGATCTGCAGCTTTTGAATTTATAGCAAAGTTTTTTTTATTTATGCTTAAACATTGATAAATTGTCTTTTGAGCTTCCAGTCTCTTATAGATGAAGAATTCAAAGTGGTTCCAGATTTAAAAAATGTTAGCAGCCACTGTTATACAGGGTTATTTGTAAAACACTGGCAACCTCTCAAGACTATGTTACTAACATTAGATTACAACTTGTATTTATTCTATATATATGTTAGTCTGTAAGGTATATATCTATGAGCCAAGATGCCTGATAATAAATGATTTATTATTATAGCAAAATACAGAGTTGAAATGTGTTAGATAGAACAACACAATCTTGAAGGTTTGTTTTTGGTAAATGAATTATGTTTTATAAAAAGTAATAGAACAACAGTTGTAGCTAATGACATTAGTAATACAGTCCTGCAAGGTTGTTAGTGTTTTACAAATAACCCTGTTTACCAATATTATAACGTATACGTCCCTCAATCGTCACGTCAAAGACTCCGAGGAAAGATTGTTTGAACGAGATACGCAGAAATCAACGCTTTTCCTGTTTACCTAGCATTTTACTTTCTATCTTACAATCAGGGATAAATAATACTACTCGTACTTACCTATTTAGGTACGTTAGGACATTTCGAGAAATATTTCAGAAAAATGTTTTTTTTCTTTATCTGATATTTGACTGCAATCTCACCTGATGGTAAGCGGTGATGCAATCGTTGATGGTGAGGCGCACTAGTTACATTAGCATAGCATAGCATATTCAGTCTTGGCATTAAGTCCGCCTTTGTATATATGTTGCATGTAGTTTTAATAAATAAATAATATTCCCATCTCTGGGACTCAGGTCTTCTCTCTAGGAGAGGATTGTAATCCACCACGCGGGCCCAGTGCGGATTGGTTGTAAACTGTCTTCAAGTTTTTAGTTCTAGGCCGGCTTCTTCACAATGTTTTCCATCACCGTTTTAAGAGCAGTGATGATAAAATAAATGACGCAAAGTAATGCGCCTAGTCTTCCATTTCTAGAAATGTTTCAGCAAAATTGTTGCATTAACTTACAAAAGCGGCCCATAAGATCTTGAACGCTTTTATTGGACATGAAAAAGGGAGGGTAGTTAACGAAATATATTTTACATCTACCCTCCTTAAAATTAGGACAATTATTACCTACCTTAATTCTATCTGTTGAGAGCTGTTAAGACGAAGGTAGGGATGTTTTGGAGAATTATTATGTAAAATACCTTTTATTGTTAGAGAAGAAGGTAAATTAAATTGGCTAGAGAAACTCCACAGGCGATAGAATAGAATGGAATAAGATAAACTTTATTTTACTTACACCAAAATAGTAACAAAACTTTTAAACAAACTGTGGAAGAATGAATGATTTCATACTGGTTTTACAGAAATCAAGTATTCATCGATAGCTTCTATTTGACACAAGATACAAAAGTGTCCTACGTTTGCGCCCTGCCTCAAACTGTGTATTTTGCTATACCTATCCGACGTCTGTATGATGCGCTACAAGTGCATCAAGTACCCCCTCCATTCGATACCCACTCCCTTCCAATGTTGTACTATCGCTTGCTTCGCATAGACTTCGTGATATTTGGAATGTTTAATTTGAATATTTTTATACTTGTATGAAAATCTGATGAACTAAAATATGATAAATTTTTAAAAGTCGTAGAACAAAAGTGGTTTTTTTAAATGTTTGGACCATAGTCCTGTGAGGTTGCCAGTGTTTTACAGATAACCCTGTATAATGTATCTTACAGTAAATCTGTCAGACCACCTAAGCATAGATTAGTAGTAAGCATTTATAAAATTCGCAGAGATTTCTACGATTGGAACATATACAACAGTCCAAAATCAACTATCGGGCAGTTGCCTGGACCAGACACCAACTCCTGTCTGGTCGAAAGATCCTCCCTTTTTCAAAAGAAGTGTGAGACTTTACACCCAGTTTCGCATGCCTCTAAATTACTCTAGATGTTCATACAAAGATCTCAAATGGTATTCATGAACACTAAATTACAACCATTACATATTATGACCTACGTTAAATGACCATATAATTCAAAATCCTATGACAGCAGATAACTCAAACTCGCGCGTTTTTATTAAGAGCCTACAACGCACAGTGGGCACTTTGCCAGCGATTCCAGACATAATAAATAGCACTACGAATAGAATTAACGTTTGTATTTGGTATAATTCTTTCTCGAACAGATGTTTTTGTCCAGGATTTGTTCCAAGAGGCTGCATGGTGGAAATGTTTTTTTTTTACCTGAAACAAAGAGAATAATATTTTGTTATTATAAAGAAAACATAATGTTTATTTAACATACAAACACACTTAAGAGGCTCTTTTTCCACTCGCCTAGCGTAAACATCGAAAATGGTTTAATTCATGAATCCCCAAGCGACACCCGGTGGCCGCGCATCTATTGTTTTACTATTGTGTCTCTAATTGACGGTATCTGAAGGGTTAAAAGCTTGCTACTTCATTTAATGCAATCCAACGCAATGTTTGACGAAAAGGCAACGCAAAAAAAGAGAGATAACGCCTGAAAACTCTGTTAGTATTCGGTAATTCCGAGGATTTACTCGAAAATTTCACAAAACTTGTTCCAGGAAATAGCTGTTTTTTTAAAACCTTAATTGTTTTTGGAAAAAGTTGTAGTCATTTAGAATCTTAATAAAATTTGCAAGGTCTCTAGAGTTCGGGTGCCGCCACTGTGCGGAACGCCCGGAGGACACGGTGGAGCACACAGTTGAGGTTTAGTGCACACCTCAACTGTGTGCTTGGGCGGAGCAACGCCGTGCCCTCGTGGGGGCGATCGGCGGCGAAGACCTCTCGCGCCGGGCCTTGGTTCAGGCCATGGTCCGGAGCGAGGAGGAGTGGCAGGCGGCCGCCTCCTTCTACGAAGCAGTAATGCTAGAGGAGGCCGACCGCATCAGGCAACGGCGCCCTCACCGCCACCGCCGCCGCCACCGGGGTTCCAGCCCCGATTTCTAGCCACCGTAGACGCGGACTCGTGGACAGCGAGCTATGGGTGGCTCGCTGTCCGATCGTCCGGTAACTGTCCGGACCGAGCCAAGGCGTCGACGGCGCGCACTGTTTCCGCGCGCCTCAAGGAGTTGTCAGCAACAGGAGGGGCCCATCTGGGTCGAAGCCTACCTGGGTCGGGGTTATCCGAAAGGAAACTAGAGCCCCGGTATGAAGGCTAGAAGGAACGGCGCTGGGTTTTTAGTCAGTAAGACTCTGACACTGTCTCCCGCTCCACCCAAGAGCGGGTTTCGTCAATGATTATTTTCCCCGTCGACAGAAAAAAAAAGGTCTCTAGAGTTTTACTTTTTTTACTTTTTTAATTAAATTTAGGCAAATTATTAGTGTCAAAGTTCATATAAAATAGGAGATTTTCAGTGGTTTTTACCGGATTAGTTTTACACAAATTTAGAAATTGGTTTCTATAGAAACCTAGATAATATCCACAAGATACTGTGTTTCCAAAATATCTAATGAAAAGTGTGTAATAACGTCATAATCAGTTATGAGCGGTTGTATGAAAAACAGTGAAAATGTGTGTCGTGATGCACCACCTTAATGAAAACAACTGGTCAAACGCGAGTTGGTCTTGTGCTCGTAAAGTTCCGTACTATTGTCTAACATTGACATTAGACACTTAAATTAATCTTTTTTTTTTAAATAAAACGTGATTGTTGTATGGGAGCCCCAATTAAATATTTATTTTATTCTGTATGTTGTAATATTTGTTAATATAGCGGCAACAGAAATAAATTATCTGTGAAAATTTCAAATATTCCACTCCATAAAAAACGGTTCTTCGTGAAAAACAATTAGGTAGGTTGACAGTACGTTGAAAGTTATGGTCATTATGGACATATTTTAGATACAGCTTCTTCTAAAGAAAATAAACAACCTTCTTCAAAGTAAAATTGAAAATTCTCAAAAAAAAAAAAAGATTTTTATACAAACTTATCATCAGCTGGTCAGAACTAGGATGGGAGGTCCATACAACTGACGTGTCTTTTATCGATCACATTATCGCTTACCATTAGGTGAGATGGTGGTCAAACGGGAGCCTATCAATAATAAAAAAGACTAGCACTTTGCCCATGACTTCGTTCGTAAAAATGTTTTCATAAAAAAAAACTTTTTACAAAAAAAAATATAACCGACTTCAATGATAAAAAACACTGAAAAGTATCAAAAAATTTTAATTTTGGAAGTCGGTGTTTCTATAATAGTTTAGTCTCTTCGTTATTTAACACCGACTTCCAAAATTAAAATTTTTTGATACTTTTCAGTGTTTTTTATCATTGAAGTCGGTTATATTTTTTTTGTAAAAAGTTTTTTTTATTTTACACTTTTTAGTTATGGTACCACCACTAAAAAGTACCCCTCAGTCAAACTTAAATACCTTATAGTCAGAGCGCATCTCATAACGGTTCTAATAATCCCAAACACGGTTAGATTACATTAATTTACCTTTCGGCTTCATCATATCAGTTCGATATATCCTCTCCCCCTCTTCTTTCAAACAGTCATTAGACTAGATGCTGGAGAGGGAAAGGATATATCGAACTGATCTGATGATGAAGCCGAAAGGTAAATCTTTCAATCAGTCATTAGACTAGATGCTGATAATCCCGGCTGTAGCATCAGGCCAGATTTATGTCAACATTGCAATGAACTTAAAATTTAGTCCTGTTTAAAATGAGCCCAAACACGACTACGGTGCTGTAATTTCAAGGTTTGTACTTTTCCTGATGCTCCTGGCTTCAGCATCAGGTCTCTATGTACTTCGGTGTTCTTTATTAGCAGTACGTTTATCCACACATCGAGCCGTTTTCAATGAGCCTAAACTCGATATATCTGCTGTTTGTTGTCGAGGACTTAGGTACTCTGCAGACTATCCTGACTGCAGCATCAGGTCATGTCTTGATGATCATGAGACCAAATGTGACAAATGCCCTATCAAACATCAAAACAATTTACTAAATAAAACAGTCCTTGCCTGTTCGAGTAACTTCTTACTGTTAAGGAGTTGTACCTTCCATCATCAGCCCAGCTACCTGAGATGGTGACGACCATACGCAAATACACAAGATACTTCATAAAATATGCGAAAATCAATAAGTGAGCCTATAAAATTTGAAGGTTGCCCTCGATTTCTGCAAGATCCCATCATCAGATCCTAATTTGGTGATAATGGGACCACCTCAGAACTATCTACTTTCGAACAAAAAAAGAATTTTGAAAATCCGTCCACATTTGGGGGAGTATTCGACGAACAAACATACAAAAAAAAAAAAAAAAACATACAAACAGCCGAACGTAGTACCTCCTCCTTTTTGGGAAGTCGGTAAAAACTCAAAGACACTTGTACTTGATACCAGGGCACCAATTTTGTGTTTAACAAGCCCACCATTTTATCGGCATGCGGCAGACATGTCCAGTCCAGTCCCAAAGTTTTGACAAAAACTAAAAACAGACCCTTACCAAAATGGTTTATCGAGGAACAATTCCAAAAAAGTAGGTACCGTAACCATTTACCCTAATAGCGGCATTTCGCAGTTCCCTAATGCGCCTCTTAATGATGACCAAATAAAAAAATTAACGCGAACTTTGGCAGAACAATGGCACTATTCAGTAGAAGACGTACATTCGCTAACGACCTCTAGTTAAAATATATAGACGCCATTATGTGGTTTATTTAGCATTTACTGAACAATACCAACTTGGTAACGACCAAGCCTTTAATTAAATACACTAATGTAGGTACAGTTTCATTGACGCTAAGTGAAGTAACGTCTAGTGAGACGGAAGCCGTTTTTACAAGCGTTTATTATATCCCGTCTGATTATAATTTGGGTATCTTCAAGACTAGAGGCTTATAATAAACTAGTGCGCCTCACCATCAGAGATTGCATCACTGCTTACCATCAGGTGGGATCACAGTCAAGCACTAGTTTATACGAATAAAAAAAAAATTGTTTCACCTCTCCCGATGGTTGTCTGTAATCAAATCATGTAAATTAAATTTGACCCACTTCCCGGTTACCGATTGAACTGAAATTTTGCATGCATGTGTGAATCAGATGACAATGCAAAGTGATTATTAAGATGAGCAATGGGTAGCTCACTGTTCGGTCATCCGGTATGGACCAAACCTGGGGGTCTACTCAGTTCCTCCGAAAAACCGAAAAAAAAAAAATATGACAGAGGATTGTTTGCAATTTTAACGGCAAATTAATATCGTTCGTTTACGAAAGTTTCGTTTCGGAGAAAGCGAGTCTCTCGCAAGCGAGACTCCCTGAGACTTTGATGGCGCGAAGTGATCCACGCGCGCCTTAAACAGATGTCAGTAAAAACGTTGGGCCCAGTAGGGCCGAGGCCCACTAGTGCCGCGGGAATTTGCGTAAAATTTTGCTAAAAGTCTGTAATCTGCTAAAACATAATGATCGATCACTGATCGGTCAATGGTCTCGTAATAGAGTGGTGGTAGAATGACAATATCGAGCTTATTAAAACCAATAACTGCAAAATAACATTCTAATGGTAGGTCACTGATCAAAACAACTGTCAAAAGTTTTGCAAATTACCGCATACGTCAGATATTCATTTGTCACTATGTACGAGATTACCATTTTATGCCACTTCTTTCAATGAAGTGTCAGTGGTTGACCATTGGAAAGTCATTATGACGCCATTATATTAGTAGATTACTAAAACTTGTCAAAATCAACAATTATGAAGTCAATGATAGACCATTCTGACACTATTGTAATAGCAGACTTGAGGCCCAGTACTTATTTATTTATTTATTTATTATACTTCCATACTTCCATTGTACTTCCATTAGATTACCTAGAACAAACATAAAAACAACCTTTACCTCTTTATTACATTAGTGTAGATGGATGGAAATGAAAGATTCAAGTCAGAAACATACCATGAGCTTTTTTTTTTTATGGTGGGCAAAAATCGTCCAATGACAACCCCTGCTCTTGAGCGGAGCGGGGGATAGTGTCAGACTCTTACTGACTAAAAACCCACCCCGTTCCTTCTAGCCTCATCAAGCTATACATACTATTACTATACATACAATGAACGTCAAATCAAAAACTGATTCGGAGTAATTGAAGAGGTACTCTTAACTAGCTCTTTTCAATAAATGCCCGAAATAATGTGAAAATTGTATTACACTTAAAAGGTATGTGCCTAAAGGTGCTTTTACACAAGAGACGAGCGAGGTACCTAGGCGGAGCGAAGATGTGTAGCGGTGCTGTAAAAATGTTTAACCCTTCAGATACCGTCAATTAGAGACACAATAGTAAGACAATAGATGCGCGGCCACCGGTGGTCGCTTGGGGATTCATGAATTAAAACTGTTTACACCTAAGCTGAGCGTGTATAACATTATACATGGTGCAAAGATCGCACCTACCCTACCACAAGGTAGTCTTCTTTGACTGGTAGAGAATGTCTTGTTAAATTAAATAAACTTACCTAGGTAGGTACCAAAACTGTACTATTTAAATAAATCGAACTAAATATTTTTTTTAAATGTTACTCACAAAATCTTTGCTATGTCCTAAATATTTTAACTTTTAAGGCCGTCTGTCCACCGCCGCCGTCACCGAGAACGAGATTATTTCGGGCCGAGTTTAAGTTTAAGATGCGCTCGGGTGATGGGCGTGCGGTGGACACATGGCCATAAAAATGTATTATCGCTAAATCGGCGCCGTCATCTCATTCTCGGTGACGTCCCGGTGACGGTGGTGGTGGACAAACGGCCTTAGACTTTTGTTGCTATCAAAAGTTTTTAACATTAAAGGCAATTTTTTACGTCTTTATGCCTGCATGCTATAGGCTAAGTTTGCTGATACTAAATTGTATATAATAAGTTCTAAAACCTACATGGTTTAATGAAAGTCATTTTTTCATGGCAAGCTTTTATAACTCGGTGTACCTATATAATTAATAGTCGTCAAGACAAATCATACGAGCCCAAACTCGATGGGGTTGTGTCGTTTAACTACCGAATTCCTATAGCCACCTGCCGGTTCCATCATCAGATAAGTTCCTTGTCATAATAATTTTGCATTGTCAACTGATTTACACATGCATGCAAAATTTCAGCTCCATCGGTAACCGGGAAGTGGGTCAAATTTAATTGACAAGATTTGATTACAGAAAAACATCGGGACAGGTGAAAGTAAATAAAAGCTTGTAAAATGGTTGGAAAATTTGAAAACGAGCGTACACCAGCTAGCTCGCACATCTCCGATACACCTCAGCTACCTTAACTTATGATTTTATTTGACTTCTTCAAATTCTAAGAAAAAACCATACTTGACTCAGATTCTCGGAGAATCGATGCCTGATTTAGGTTCTGAGAATTGAGTTAGTACGTAAAATGCGTGATGGTTTATTCAGATAAAAAACGTTACACGTGAATTCTGGCAGTTATTGTTTTAAATCTTTTCTTTTTTTTCTGATGAGAGGATTTCATAATTGATCGCCTGAAACACAGGTTTTTCATTAACCTAGTTCAGGCAGGTTTATATTACTTTAGAATTAGAATTACTTTTTATCTCGGTTGCACTTAATGTAAATCATAATTTTACGTACTTTATACTTGAATAAAATTTTATTTATTATAAAAAAAAATATTTATTATTTATAATACCTAGGTTATTATATTTGACCACTTGGCGTAAGGCGATGCGTCACCGGTACATGGTGGACAACAACCTACCTATATGCACAAAACAATTTGGGAACACATTCATTGTGCGTACAGCTAAGGAGTGGAATTCACTGCCGGAGTCTGGGTATCCTGGTGGCTACATATCGAGAATCTTTAGGTCGAGAGTGAATAGGTTACTTCTGAGTAAGCGCAATCCATCGTCGACCGCATCATCGCTTTCCATCAGGTGAGAAAGCGGTCAAACGCAAACCTATCAAAAATAAAAAGAAGGAATTAATACTCCTCCCCCCTCCATGTAAATTACAAGAATATAAACTTTTGCCCACGATTTCGTCCGGGTAAATATTAGTTATTGCGGACAAGAAGTCGAAGCCAGAAAAAAAGTAGCCTATGTCCTTCCTTGAGCTTAGCTCACTCCGTTCCAATTTCATCATAATTGGTTCAGTAGTTTTGGTGTGAAATCGAAACAGACGGACAGAGTTACTTTCACACTAATAATATTAGTATCGATGTATTAATTCAGCATAGAAGTTGACCTGTTAGGTACTACAATTCATCCAATACCTGCCTGCCTGCCTGTTGGTCTAGTGGTTAGTGGCCCTGACTGCTATGCTGGAGGTCGTCGGGAATCGGGTTCGATTCCCACCCAGGAAAAATGTTTATGTGATGAGCATGATCATTTGTTTTGTGTGTGGGTGTAATTTATCTATACTATTTATGTATTCAGAAATATATAAGTATGTTTATCAGTTGTCTAGTACTAGTACCCATAACACACGCTCTGCTTAGCTTGGAACTAGACGGCGTTGTGTGATAGTTGTGGAATATTATATTATTATTATATTAAGATTATTTTATGTACTTTATCTCTAGGCCTCCGGTGCCTGAAAATAAAATTATTATCTATTATTATTGTCTGAAAAGAAACTAAGACAAGAACTTGTGACAAGAACATTTCTTATTCTATCCAACATTTCATGTTAGCAGCAAAACATTATATTCCCTGAGAGACAGGTAACTAACCTAATATTTCAAAACAATAAACAATCCAGGTCTACCTTCTTTTATGAACTAGACTGGAAAAATCAGTAAATATCAGTCACGTTATACGACCATAAATCATTGGGGCAGCTCTAGTTTTTGTTTTACCCTTTTAAGATAGGGGTGAACGTAATCCTTTTAGTAACTTTATCGATAACATTTACATTTTATTATCTGACAGGTTCTTAAATCTTTTCGCCCTGAAGCACACGTACTTTTGTAATGTTTGTTTCTTTTTTCATTTTATTTTATTTGTGTGTGGACCTGAAGGACTGTCATCAAATTAATAGGTAACTCTGATATTACAATATACATATACAAGGTGTAACATTAAACGCGCAAAACCTGAAATTAATTTGATCAGAATAACGAGCAGAATCAATTAACCCTTCAGATACCGTCAATTAGAGACACAATAGTAAGACAATAGATGCGCGGCCACCGGTGGTCGCTTGGGGATTCATGAATTAAAGCACTTTTTAAGTTAAATTTTTCAAAAAAATCTTCATTAAAAACCTCGACCTGTCTATTTATGAATAGGTCAAGCCATCACGTGCGCAAACCCGGTAAAATAGGTAAACAAACACAAATACTTGCAATCCAATAAAATTTTCTCATACACGGGATAATAAAAGTTCTTATTTCAATGCAGTTTTATGAATTTTAACCCTTCAGATACCGTCAATTAGAAACACAATAGTAAGACAATAGATGCGCGGCCACCGGTGGTCGCTTGGGCATTCATGAATTAAACAAACTAAAACTGCTCCTAAAACTTTTTTTTTTTTAATGTTTTTTTCACACATAATTAGGTCAATCAGATAAATTTTCAAGATAATTTAGTAAAAATCATTTGGGGTGTCTGAGGTTTTGCGCATTTAACGTTACACGTTGTATAGGTAAACGTTTGTATTTATTTAAAAATAACTAATAGTTGCCAAATAGTAATAATAATAAATTATATGTGTGTGTATGTTACTCCTTTGTGCTTAAAAGGCTGAACGGATTTGGATGATTTATTTATTTACCTATATAAAAGTACACACAAACGCTTAAAATCGAAAAAATCAACTAAAAATCTTTTCTTTCATTAATTATTTTGTAATTGAATTTAAATAGTAATTTTTAATAATAATATAATTATTATTTCTTTGGACGTGCGGTATAAACTAAATATGCAGAGAGTAATTGAAATAAATACATACATAAATATTATAATCTCTAACTGCCGCACTCAGAGACGCCCATTAACGCTAATCTCTGATTTACTAATTTTGTCATTGAATAATAGTCTATATCTTTATGACGTTAAGGACCTTAGGTTTTGCTATAATTGACATTAAAGTTAAATGACGTCTCTGAGTGCGGCAGTTAGTTCCTAATTAAAGTGCTAACCCTACGTCTCTAGATAAATCTTAGGTCACATACGTGTGTTAGTGTTCATATATATCGTAGTGGGCTATAATTTTCTCGAACACTCTAACTTACTGGTTCCTTTTAAAGAGTCTGAGAACTAGCTCTAAAGTAAAACTATAGAGGCCTCCCCCAAGTGTTGTTATAAGGAACGGTCCTGTGCGTCTCGCAATGCATTCCCGCCAATCTCACCAGGTCATCGGTCCATCTTGTGGGAGGCCTTTTCTCACTGCGTCTTCCGGAACGTTGTCACCACACTAAAACTTTGCATCCTCATCGCCCATCTGTTCTGCGGCCAATGTGCCCTGCCCACTGCCACTTAAGTTTGGCGATTTTTCCGGCTATGTCGGTGACCTTGGCTCTCTACTTTCCTGATGCGATCACGCAAGGAAACTCCGAGCTTATCCCATTCCATTTCCTTTTGGGTGACTGTAAGCAAGGCCCATTGTAAGCGACCATGTATCAGTGTCATATGTCATCACTGGTAACACGCACTGGTCATAGACTTTCGTCTTGAGACACTGTGGTCTGTTGGACGAAAAGATACCACGCAGCTTTACGAGAATTGTTTTTGCAGTGGGCAGGAGGAACTGCCCACTGCAAAAACAATTCTCGTAAATTCGTCTCGACGCGAGTCGTCTTTTGTCTTGAGAAACTGTCAATTTTCTACTATCAAACGTGTAAAACCGCAGACAAAAGCTAGTTTACTACATAAACACTTTCCAATTCAATTTAACAGCAAGTTCCTTGATAGTGCGCCTCTACATCAGCCTATATCTGGCAGTTCATTCAGGAGAACACCCTGTATCACGCTGTTAACTCAGGAAAACCGCCAATTTCCTTCCAGACCGCTCTTCAGGCCAAATTAATAAATGCTTCGTTACAATATAGCGTGGCTTTGCCTGGGTTAATTTATAGTAAGGGCTTGTTGTTAGATAGCCGCTTAGGTTTATTTTTAAAATGTAGCATTCTTTTTTTTTTGAATGTAGGAAATTGATAAATAATAATCATCTGATAAATCTATCAATTATTATTGTATTCGTTAAGTTTAAGGCTTACCTATATACTTTGGTGTATGTGCGATAAAGTATATAATATAAATAAACGTTGTTTTTTTTTTGGGAGGTCATCTAATGTCTTCTCCTGCTTTAGAACGGAGCGAGAGGGAATATCAGACTTTTACTGATTAAAACCCATCTATGTTCCTTCAGTTGCCTTTTCCGTTCTAGGACCACGATTTCATTTTCAGAAATTTCCCATGGCCCTAGTGATTTTTTAATTTTTTAGTGATGTAAACTAGTGCTTGACTGCGACCGCACCTGATGGTAAGCAGTGATGCAATCTCTGACGGTGAGGCGCACTAGTTTATTAAAAGCCTATTCACTCTAGCCTTTTAGATAACCAAATTATAATCGGACGGGAAGACCATTGCAGGCAAATTGTTCCATACCTTCGATGTGCGAGCTATAAACGACGAGGCGAAACGCTTAGTCCGGACCGTTGAGGTTTCAACAACGTATGGGTGGATACTCATTGTACGTCGGGTTGTCTGATGGTAAAATTGAGATTACGCAATCAAGTCATGCAAAGTCCTGCGCACTGGTTATTTAAAATTAAATAAAAAATGTAACCAAGTAATAACAAAGACTGCCTCTTTGTCGACATGAGAGGGTGTGGTGGAAGCAATTTCCTCGGTGGTAATTGCCTTTCTATACCCTTGCTGCAATATTGATTTTGTTAGCTTTGGAGCCGATTAGTTTCAAGATAATTTAGTAAAGAGGTTAGCTATTTTGACACGCTTTTTATTAGCTTCACCTGTATATTTGTTTGTTCGTAACCAACGCCTTTGAGCTCGATTTTATCAAACTTTGGGCGATCGGATTTCTTTAAACTTTGCACGCCCATCAAAGACCGATGACAATACAATAATCCGATTAAAATATTTGATTACCGTGATTAGATTTGCTTAGATTTTAATTATTTGAAAAAGTATTCACTAAAAAGTGAAAAATAAATATAGTTTAAAAAAAACACGCTATATAATAATAATGAACGAAAAATATGAAAAAAGTGAAAAAAAATTAGTTAAAAAAAAACACGCTAAATAATATAATGAACGAAAAATATTACGGTGAAAAAAGCGTCGGGTGCTCCATTTACGAAAAATATTATTGTGATAAAAGCTCACAATAATGTTTTTCGTTCATTATTACGAGTATTTTATTATAGCATAGCACAATAGCATTATCATACTTTGTGTAATTTTGCTGCTTTCAAAACGGTGACAGGAGACATCGCAAAGAAACCAGCATGTCTTAGAACTATATCAATGCCTAGAACCGAAAATTTGAAGACATGTGACACTCACCAACCCGCACTGATCTTGAGTGAAGGCCAGATTCTTAGCAGTGGGAACATTAAAAGCCTGATTATGTTATGTTATGATGTGTGACATATTTTCCACAAAAAAAGATTTGAAAAAAATGAAGAGAGATTGTTTGGCTTTTTGACATATCGTCCGCTTCTTTTAATCCTAAGATGAAAACTACCCGACTTTCAATAGTCAGGTCTCTTTAACTAATAAATTATCAAGTAAATAAAAAAAATCGATTCATAAATTACATAGAAATACTTTTAGGAAGAAAAGTTTCAAACAGGAAGCGTATACTTGGATTACTTTTTTCTTTTCTGTATTTTAACATGATGTCTGGCAGTTTTGAGTATTTGATGCGGCCTACCCAAATTTCCCTATTTGCCTTATTTTCGGTATTGTTTGTCAAGTCGTTGAGCTCCTTAGTAGTCCTAAGTTTGAGCTGCACGAATAC
This sequence comes from Mythimna lalbum, assembly GCA_949319445.1. NCBI lineage: Eukaryota > Metazoa > Arthropoda > Insecta > Lepidoptera > Noctuidae > Mythimna > Mythimna lalbum. The sequence continues at coordinate 18,397,950 of OX439362.1, read as the reverse complement.
TGACAAATGCTTTCACTAACTGGACAGGTCCACTCAAATCTGTGTGGTTCTTTCCTGAAAAGACCATCTGAGATACTAATCTGCATGGTTTTTATATGATTTGACCATTACATGTTCTTTACTGTATGGACTTTAGAAGAGACTTAGACCCCTGAGTTTGTTTCGGTGTTTCTTCTCAAGGTAGTCAGCTAGGAAACACCGGAGTCATCTAGTTAAAACTGATTGAAAACAAAATTAACGTGTAAAAGTGTTTTTTAAAATCTCTTTACAAAATAAAGATCCTTTATCATTTATCATTATAGACGTTAGTTCACAAGAAGCTTACTAATTTATTAAACTCTCCCATGCCTCCATAAAAAAACCCGGGAACTTATAAATAACTGTTTAAACCCTGAATGGGAACTTCCCTTGGTATAATTAAATTCATTAACGCTTACAAAGCCAGTCATTAATTGATATTTACAACGTTATTTACTTCCTAGTGGCAGACAATCGTGTGATACTGGTGTTGGGAAAATTCACAGGAAAATGTGAAATGAGAGTGTAATTTTTAAGGTTTTATTATGGAGTGGAGTTCACCACCTTCCTTCGTTGTATCCCACCGGATTCTTGAGTGGCGACTGTGAACTAGAAGATGCAGCGTTGGTAGGCTTCCCACAAGGTGGATTACCTGGTGAAGGTCGCGGGAATCCAATCCTTACTAATATTGTAAAAGCGAAAGTCTGTTATTTGTTTGTTACGTCTTCACGCCTAAATGGCAAAACCGATTTTGATGAAACTTGGGACACGGATAGACCCTGTCCTGGAAAAGGACATAGGATACTTTTTATCTCGGAAATATGTTCCCTTGGGATAATTTTCTGCTATCACGCGGGCGAAGCCGCTGGGAGCAGCTAGCTAGTGTTTTATAAAACTCTATTTTGCCAAGTTGTGTTTGCAGCGACCTACTTGGGTGCGAAACCGATTTAATTCTTTTCATATCATCATCATCATCATCATATCAGCCGAAAGACGTCCACTGCTGGACATAGGCCTCCCCCAAGCCCTGACCAGGTCGTCGGTCCACCTTGTTGGAGGCCTTCCAACGCTGCGTCTTCCGGTACGTGGTCGCTACTCCATGTAGCACCCACTCCTATTAAGATCGGAGACTCTACACTCGAAGTTATGGACGATTATGTTTACCTGGGACAGACGGTCCAGTTGGGTAGGCCTAACTTCGAGAAAGAGGTCAATCGTCGAATCCGACTCGGCTGGGCAGCGTTTGGGAAGTTGCACGGTGTCTTCTCGTCTAATATACCACAGTGTCTCAAGACGAAAGTCTATGACCAGTGCGTGTTGCCAGTGATGACTTATGGCTCCGAAACGTGGTCGCTTACAATGGGCCTTATAAAAAGACTCAAAGTCACCCAAGGGGCGATGGAAAGGGCTATGCTCGGAGTTTCCCTGCGTGATCGCATCAGAAATGAAGATATCCGCAGGAGAACCAAGGTTGCCGACGTAGCTCGAAGAGTCGCCAAACTTAAGTGGCAATGGGCAGGGCACATTGCACGCAGAACAGATGGTCGATGGGGACGAAAGGTTCTTTTCATATAGACCACTGCAATTGTACCTAGGCGGGAGATGTTTAGGTGCCTGCTGGGGCTTCGGGAAAGTTTGGAAGAGTGACTATGGCCCTAAAATGCAAAAGGCAATTGAAAGATATTTATGTTAGCGATTCTTATGATAATGTATACACTGATTATTTTTTGTATTAGCAATATTAAATGTATTTTTTTGCACTGACATCTGGAACGAACTGCGACTTGTCAGCGCAGTGCTTTTGACAGACACGAGATTATAAAAAGGCGCACCGCTCTGCCCCGAGTCTTTCAAGTCCAGTTTTCGGAAAGCAACATCTTACAGTAAGTGCTAGTATATAAGTTATTGATTCCAACTGTTATTGATTGATGTTATTTGTGATATTTCTGTGTGCTGTCAAGGCAAAGTTCCAAAGGGTGTGTTACCCGTTTTGGTGGTTTTATTTAAATAACCTGATAACAATCCCCGTAGGTACACTAAATAACTTTCTTAGTCAACCTTTTCTCTAAAGGTAACAACACATAGATTACATATTAGGTTCTGGTGAGTAAGTCTAACATTCTGTCGGTCTACCCTAGAGCGGAATAAATCATTGGATGATTTCTCACCTCAAAAAAAAAACCGTATTCCTTCAGTGGCCTTTCGCATTCCAAGGTCACGGTAACTTCTCCAAACAATTCCGCAGCTCTCGCAGTCAAAACTTCGTCGCTTACATGTCGTTGGGCCAGTCCACACATATTGCGGCAACAAACTGTGCGAACAAGAATGACAGTTGACACAACTTGTGTTGATTACTGTACCTAGTCCGAGGATTTGACCTAATTTGTATTGTTATACTAAGGTTAATTTGTTGGGGTAACAGTTTTGTGTGTCGGTGTACTTTTGGAATTAATATTTGGGGTAAGATAATAATAATATGCAGCATATTATAGCATAAAATATAATAAAGCCAACGAGACGCACAGATTCGTTCATTGTGGCGACATTTGGGGGAAGCCTATGTCCAACATTGGTAGTATATCGGCTGAAGTGATGATGATGATATAATAAAGCATAAAAATTCGGCCTTGTATTGTTCCCACTGCTGGGACTCATATCTTCTTTCAGGAAAGGGAATGGGGCCGTAATACTCTTTTAAATTATTTCATCATCATCAAATATCCACCAACCCGTACTGGACCCGCGTGGTGGATTACGGCCCATACCTTCTCCTAGAGAGGAGCCCTCAGTCCCAGCAGTGGCTCATTATAAGGCCGACTATGCTATACTATAGATAAAATACATTAGCCCAAGATAGAAGACGGTTCCTGTCACATGGGAGGGTTTAACAATCTGTCACTTCTTATTAGTAGATACTAAGTGAAACGGGTCGGTAAAGTGCTCTGGACCCTAATTGATTCAAACTTACGGGGTTATATGATCGTTTAACTAGACACATATCGTCCCTTAGCTTACAACACCGCTCAAGTTGAAAATTGGCGGTTTTCACATTTGAATGTCTTTAGATGGAGCTGCTTATTGCACGTCTAACCATTGGTCATATGATATAGATTTCAGCCAATCCGAAGCCGTAATTCGAAAAGTAGTGACAGCGCGCATGTCGGCCGGCCTATCAATGCCGCACAGTTTTTTTCGTCTCCTGTAAAGTTGGTAAAATTGACTTATGCGGTGTTGTTAGCTAAGGGACGATATGTAATACCGTTTAGTAGATAAGCTCTAGAATCCTTCAGATGTAAACACCAACTTATTGTACACCAAAGGTCTTCTTTTCAGTCAGTACACTCTTGCCAGTGTTCGTGGTCATCTATGTGAATCACGAGTGATCATCTTGGTAATACAGCGCCATTCATCGCTAACTGCAGCTTTCCGGGAACGTTCATAAACCGAACACTTAGTTGAGGCCTTGATCTGGCCTGTTCATCTCATTGGTGATCTATCACATGGCCTGGTGACCTCAACTTTGCCCTGCACTACGAGACGCTCTATGGAGTTATTACCACGACGAGATATATGGCCGAAGAAGGTCACAATGCGTGACTGCACTGTGAATGATAGGCGCTGTCTGATGCCGAGTTCTTTTAATATCGAATCATTGGTACGAAACACTGTCCACGATACTCCTAGCATCCGTCTCCAGCACCACATCTCCAACGCGTCAATGTCCTTCTCGAATTCACGAAAAGTCCATGCCTTACTAAGGAAGCTAACTGCCAAGAAACTCGACGTTCTTGCAAAGGCGTTACTTCACACCGAGACAGATTCTAATGTTATATATATAAAGCACAGGTCTGGCTGTGTGTTCTAAAACGGAAAAAAAATCTATGGCAAGTTTGCGAAAATGTAAGAAATATCGTAACCACGAAATACTCGGGCGCGATTGTTTTTTTTTTTATTTCCTAACAAAATTATCTTAGCGAACAGTGGTAAAACAATTACTCGTGGCAACAAAATATTAACAGGAACCTTACAAATTAATTTTATGACTCGCTCATTTGCTTTGCGATGCTCAAATTCAGTCAGATTGTTGAAATATACACTTTTCCGCATGTACTACTTAAGTTACCTTGTCTTAATCTGATGCGCTCGAGTTTTTCCGAGGATCACTTTTTTACCTATCTGACGGGCTGCCCTCGATGAACCCCACCATATTAAGGGTCCATATGTGGTAGGGGTACATTACAAGCTGCAAGGATTCTAACCATATGATTTTCTGACGCGCTCAAATATCCCGCAAAATCCCCATTTCACTTCCCCTACTATAACCTTCACCACCGGGCCTTGGTACAGGCCATGGTCCGGCGCGAGGAGGAGTGGCAGGCGGTCGCCTCCTTCTGCGAAGCAGTAATGCTAGCAAAGGAGGAAGCCGTCCGCATCAGGCAAAAGCGCTCTCAGCGCGCCAGCCGCCGCCGGCATTCGGATCCCGATTTCGCGAACAATGGGTAGGATACTTTCCGACCGTCCGGTTACTACCCGGACCTAGCCCAAGTCGGCGACGGTGTGCACTGTTCCCACGCGCCTCGAGGAGTTGTAAGCAACAACAGGGGCCCAGCTAGGTCGAAGCTGGGGCCAGAGTTAGCTCCGAAAGATAGCTCAGCTCAGATAAGAAGAAGGAGTAGGATAAACATAACAAGAGAGAACTAGATCATGTATTCGTCTAAACCAATGAAACAACACAATTCCAGATTAATCAGAGTCCACATTGTTACACTTCAATACTAAACTTACTTCATCAACTAAACTTTAATTTACAAGCTCCAATAGCTCTGTTGGTTTATAGTTAGTGATTATTTGAAGGGTATTCTGACGAGACGGTTCCTGTGCTTACCTAAGGGCTATTCAAATGGACCGTACTGTGGTCTGTGCAGAGCTTTATTTTTATATAGCTTTTGTCAGTAGCTTCGCCAGCGTAAAAATATAGAAAAGAAGAAGTAAGAAATAGTACTTTTTTATCTGATATAAACTAGTACTTGACTGAATCCCACCTGATGGTAAGCAATTATACAATCGTAGATGGTGAGGTTGACTTGGTTATCTATTAGGACTACTTTATTATTTTTTAATACACTTAAGTACTCGAAAACCCGCTTTTAGGTACGCAATTGACTGTTTTCCGCATTAGTGCAGAAAAGTGCACGTGCTTGCCTCCGCCACTATTTTATTACATTTACTTATACTATCAAGCTGGGTAAGCTGGGTGCGCGTCAACTCTTCGAGTCATAAGTGTATTGAAAAACGTCGTTTGATACACGTGCAAAGTTACTGTCATACAAATTTTCTGCACATGTCTCAAAATTTTATGTTTTTCAACAAGGAAGTTAGGTACCACACTAAGAATTACCCCTGTATCGCGAATTGCAACGCTGGCAGTAAATTTTGCCCATCAACATATATTTTAGTGAGTAGGTACATATATTATACACCGCTAAATTTTGGTCGTTTTAATCCCGTGGAGGTTCGATCCGGTACATGAAACACTATTGATTTGTATCCATAAAATTAAAAAATAAAGTACCTTTTTAAAACTCGTATTAATTTACGCGTGTACGAAATTAATTTCTTTAAGAAAACGTAAGCTGAGCGAGTCCAATGACCTGTAGGTAGTTAGTACGCAACGCCGACTTGTGGTCGTTTCATGTCGACCCTACAGTTATTTTAGTCTCTCAATAGGGAGCTTAGGTATTCACCGGACACAGTTTTCCGATAATTTGATCAGGTCTCAAGTGATAGCGAGATAGCTACTTGATATTTATTGGCCGTCGTTTCACAGTGATGCTGTTACCAAAGAACTCGATTGCACTCGTGTCGGGACGAATTTACGAGAATTGTTTGTGCTGCAATGGGCAGGGCACATTGCTCGCGTTCGGGAAGGTTTCTTTTAAAAATTACAACAATTTACTAAAAATATTATATTCCACAACATGAGCGAGTTTTGACAAAAATAAGGCGATATCTCTAAAGAAGAATTTATGCAATATTTTAGTTAATTACTGTATCAGTATCAGAAAATCGAAATATTGCAGATAGCTTTTTTACTTTACACCCGTCGATGTCCAAATAGTTTGTACCCTCGGTGCGCGAGTCCAGCTCGCACTTGACACACTGGAGTGTCTCGTGATACACAAACACTTACATTTAAACCACACATACTTTCACACTTTCATCATACACATAACAAATTAACTAACACTTTTTTATATTTTTTTGTCTCTTTATTATGTTTTCGCTATCAAATACATTTTGCCCTGGATCAGCTTACATAGTTTTTTAATAATTACTTAGATACCTACTATTTTTTATTTTAATTTTTTTTTCCATCAGGTGATAGCGGTCAAGCGCAAACGTATCAATAATAAAAAAAAAAACTTTGTGTCCTATCCAGGTAATTTTTTTAATGTATTGCCTTATGCACATATAATTTCGAAGTCACACTGACTTCAAAGAAACAGGTTATTCCTAGTTAAGAAGTCAGGGTATTTTTGCTCTGGCCCACTTAGCCATGTTCCTATAAATGTTAAGATGTGTATTTTTTGGGAAATAAAGATTATTATATTACTAGCTGCTCCCAGCGGCTGCGCCCACGTGATAGCAGAAAATTATCCCAAGGGAACATACTTCCGGGATAAAAAGTATGCTAATGTCCTATTCCAGGACATGGTCTATCCGTGTTCCAAGTTTCATCAAAATCGGTTTTGCCATTTAGGCGTGAAGACGTAACAAACAAACAAACAAATAAACAAACTCACTTTCGCTTTTATAATACTAGTAAGGATTATTACAAAAATTATTCTTGCAAGCATAACTTTTTGATTTGAAAAAAAAATTTTAGTGATTCTTTCACATTTTTGTTTAAATTTTATCATTGTATAACAAACAGCTGAAACAGCCCTAAAACTTTACAAATAACTCTACAAACAAAATCACAAACTATTCACGAAACTTTCCTTAACTTGAACAGTTCTCAATTAACTGTGGTTGCAACTAACGTAAAATAACACATAATACTGACAGAGTTCAAAACTTAATATTTGCTGAGCAAACTGATCGAACCGACTGGTATTGAGTTAAGGGGTAATTAACTGTTAACTATGACCGAGTTCTGAACTTTCAGTTTGAATATATTATGTACGTTGTATTTGGAGTTAGTCTGGGTTAGACCAAGTTATGGATAAAGAGTCACTGTTGTGAAATGAAAGTGAACCTGTTTGTTGGAGAGGAATGGTTTTGTAATAGACTAGCTTATTTTAAAAATGTGGGTAGATAGAAAATTATTTTAAATCGATTGTCTTGGTATGGTTATGTGAAGAGAAGGGATGAAGCGCATATTACTAAAAGAGTTCTGAGTATACATGTGGATGGATGGAGAGGGAGAGGAAGGCCGAAGAAAAGATGGATGGATTGTGTGAGGAGTGATATGAAAGAAAAGGGAGTTAGTGATAGTGTGACGGATGACAGGACAGAAGAGAAGAAAAAAGCGTGTTGCGTGTTAAGTTATATGGGATAAGGGCAGGAAGAAGAAGAATAAGAAAATTAACCCAAAGGGACATACCTACACCCGGGATAAAAGAACAAAATCTATGTATCTTCTGCCAACGGCTTCGACTGCTTGAAAGTAGAAAATTGTCCCAAAGAAAGAAAGTAAAACAGTATATTAAATTTACGTGAAATAACGCAATCTTAAAACTAGCTAAAAAAACATAATCAATAGATAGGGAAGATATGCGACACATCCGCTCAAAACGGCCGAACGCTCAGTATAAAGCTGCGGCCTCACGCATAATGCGATGAGCTCACAGCGCTAATTTTCAGCATGGCTGGGCTAGTGGTGGTGTCGAAATAAAGACGCCTAAAGACGACGACATTAGAACGGTGCAATATGCATATAGATTTAAAAGGAACATACTCCCACAATCAAATGTATCAAATAATTTCAAATTTCAATTTTCCAAATTTCATCCAAATACGTTTAACCGTTTGAGCGTGAAGGAGTAATAAAACATACACGCACACAGAACATCATATATGATGAAAAAAAAAAAATAGGAAAATCCGTCGAAAAATTCCACAACTGGGAGGGGGGGGTCCAGAATCAAGTATTGGATCCGTGGTATTCGTCTGTGCGTCGATGTCAAAGACACCCTGTATATTTCCTTAGCAAACTAAAGCATTTATTCTTATTAAGCCCGTAGCAATATCTGCACGTCAAAAAATACAAACGCTCATTTCAAACTACTTTTATAAGAAGCACGCCATTTTTTTTCCGCCTTACACAGCGCACAATTCTAGGTAATGCGGGCTGCCAGTTTCGTCTGCTATCTCTCAGCGATGCCCACATGATCGCTACAATTTTTGTAAGTCTTGTTAGTACAAGTCGGCTACAAAAGGCTACACCGACCAATCATCTTAGTGAATACTGGTAAAAAAACAAAACAACATCACAAAGAAGCTTTTATAGATACAGGTTGCTGTAACGTAACATGCGTAACAGGCAATGAAAGAATTTGCCGACACATTGTCGTAATGTGTCATGCAATTCTCATAGCAAGGAAGCCTTAGGCTTGCAAACCGTGTACATTACGCGCGAACTGCGCGCCTAGCCAAGTTACGACCGTATCTCTTTCTACAGTCCGATTCCTTTGTTCTGACCTCATGACTTAACGACGTCATTTTCATACATTTGAAGTTTTCTACTAGCGTTAACAATTGTAGATTATCGATTTGGCTAAGCCCTCAGCAGGCCTAGCCAAGTTACGACCGTTGAACGTCTCGCATCGGCCACGCCTCCAATTCCTTTGTTCTGACGTCATCTCAACGCTCAGTCACGTGGTCAGAACAAAGGCATCGGAGGCGTTGCGTCGAAACGAAACGGTCGTAACTTGGCTAGGGACAAGGAGGTACAAGTATATCTTTCGTTTTATTTCATAAGTCTACACTTATGAAATGCTCCTTCCATGTTACATTGCATGTTACATTACAAGAGTCTGTACCCGACTTTGGATGTACCGTGGTCGCTCAGTTTAGCCAACAAAATGGGAAAAGTGAACCATTTAGACAGTAGACTATTGAGCTGCGGGTTGGTTTTAAAGAGTTACTGGAACCCGGGAACGGAAAGAGTAATTGAAGGAACACCAATGGGTTTCCCGCTCCACTTAGAATGTGTAATATGTATATTTTATTATTTCGCACGTAGAAAAAAGGGGTAAATAGGAACAAAAATTTGATTATGATTTTCACTTTGATATCTAAACTAATATTATAAAGCTGAAACGCGCTAATCTCAAGAAGTTCGGGTTCATTTATATTTAGTTTATATTTTTCGAAGAAAGTTGTAGGCTGTTCCCACTGCTGGACTCAGGTCTCCTCTCTAGGAGAAGATATGGTCCATAATCAAGCATGGGGGTTTAGTGCGGATTGATGGTTGTCACATGTTTTAGAATTTTTGGTTATACGACATGCCGACTTCCTCACGATGTTTATATCTATCAAGATATACTCATCCTTAGAAAAACACATCCTACTAATACAATACATACAAGCAAGCTAGAAACTAAAGCAGGCGTTAGACAGCGCGTCCTGTTTCCGCGACACAACACAAACTAAAAGTGCACAGTGGCACACAGCGGGAGCATAACATTGTTGTTTTGAGGCAAGTTGCTCGCTTTGTATGCTGGGGTAAGTTGAGCACTCACTGTGTGGGGTAAGTTGAACCCTGTGCTTATTTTGTTAGAAACAACGTTAATGTGGGTACATAGATAGGTAGATAGCGGTCAAGCGCAAACCTATCAATAATAAAAAAAAAATATTATTGTTATTTTTCCAGAAATAAATTACGTTCATTTTTTGGTTATTCTTAGTAAAAATAATTAATTCATTAAACCCCAAGCGAACACGTTCGCTCTCTCATTGTCTTTCAATTGTGTCACTAAATTAGCATTGCCATTCAACGTAACAATGCTACCGGTTTTCTGGCCACATTTCCAAAGTAAAGGAAAAATGATTTTCCCTTTAATTTGACGTCAGTTTCCCCACGTGTGCGGCCACTTCCTTTGCTAGCATTACTACTTCGCAGAAGAAGGCGAAGGATTCCTCCTCCTCCTTTTTTTATGGTAGAAAAATCATCCAGTGACTACCCTCGTTCTTCGGCGGAGCGGGAGATCGTGTCAGACTCTTACTGACTAAAAACCCACCCCGTTCCTTCGTGCCTTCATACTGGGGCTCGAGCTCCCTTTCGGATAACCCTGGCCCAGTAGGCTTCGACCCGGCTGGGCCCCTGCTGTTGCTGACAACTCTTTTAGGCGCGCGGGAACAGTGCGCGCCGTCGACAACTTGAGCTCGGTCCGGACAGTTACCGGACGATCGGGCAGCGAGTATGTTGGTAGGAAATCGGGATCGGAATCCCGAAGGCAGCGATAGCACCGTTGCTTGATGCGGTCGGCCTCCTCCTTTGCTAGCATTACTGCTTCGCAGAAGGAGGCGACCGCCTGCCACTCCTCCTCGCTCCGCACCATGGCCTGAACCAAGGCCCGGCGCGAGAGGTCTCCGCTCCTCCTCCTCCCTTGCACTTTTGTATTATTTTGATGAAATACCCTGTACTTAGATAGTACATAACATAAAACGACTGTTCTTATTTAATATTCTAATAAATAATAACATTTAGAAGCCCTAGGCTTCTTAGTAAGCCAGTAAGTACTTAGTATTGTAAATTTCAGAAAACAAAGTAAGTAAAAGCTTTCGAAAATTGTATTTTTAACTTTAATTCGCAACATTTGGAAACTGTTTAATTATTTATTTACTTGAAGAAAGCACTTAGGGTTTATTATGATTTTCAAGAATCGAAAGTTTCTGAAAATATGTTTAGGGTCTTACAATAATTTATTGTATCCAACTTTCTTTTTCTGAGTACTTATTAATTTGAAAAGTTCGCTTCCTTAAAAGTACAAAGGCCTTAAAGAAATGAGAGCAATTTAAAATTTTCCGAACGATACAGTTTCCGAGATGGCAAGGGAAATAACGAATGCAGAGCCTGATGAAGAAAATTACTTAAATAACCGGAAAAAAATTCGCGTCGCTCCTTGAGATTCGAAACTTCTATATGAAGGGGAATCATTTGTCCCTGTTTGTTAAAATATAGAGCTATCTTTATACTTTTGATGGGTATTTCGTGCTTTATTTCATTGGTGTCATATGTATGAGAGTTTAAAGGCTATATTTCACCGAGACGCCATGGCGGCGCAACCAGTTGCGTGACCAGCTGAGCCGCCATGGTGCCCATTGATTTTCATATTACATACTCTTTGGTAGGGGCGACCGTCACTGCCGGCTGGACTGACGTCCGAGCTGGTAACGCCACCAAATTGGTTGCGCAACCAAACGGTCACCAGGTTATTAACTCTCTATACAGCTATATACATTTTGTTGGTAGTAGTAATGCTAACGAAAGAGGTGGCCGCACGCATGCAGCCGCTGAAACCCCGACCCTGATTTCCAGCCTCCGTAGGTGTGGGCTTGCGAAGGACAGGCAATGGGTTCGCCATCCTGCTGTCCGGTAACAATCCGGACCGCTGATCATTGGCACGCTTGACATTTTATTAGTACGCCATGGTAACACATATTACTAAAAACATTACTTATGAGTATAATGTGGATGGATGGAGAGGGAGAGGGAGGCCGAAGAAAAGATGGATGGATGGTGTGAAGAGCCACATGATAGAAAACGAAGTTAGTAATAGCATGGCGGGTGACAGGATAAAATTGAAGAAAAAAACGTGTTGCGCCGACCCCTACTAACACGGGACAAGGGCAGGAAGATGATGATGATGATTTTAAAGCACTAAATAACACATGTGCGTTTGAATAAAGTTTGATTCTCCCTCTCGCTTACTCCACTAAGAACGAGAGCAAAAACACCAGTGGATTGGTCTGTCATAAAATATAAACACCTATATCGCGGAATGCGATAAGGCCGCCCATTGTATGTATGTGTTCTAGTTTTAAGTTTTCTTTGTATGTGTAACGGTGTACAATAAAGTATATAATAATAATAATAATAATAATATATCCCGACCTAATACGGAAAAGTCCGATTACTTTCAGAAATATCGTAAAAGAAAGTAATATCTCGGCCCAAAATCTTTATATCCCAGCCAGCCTAGCTGAAGCAAGTTTGTCAGAGGCGTTATTAATAGTCTGTGGCAGGCTGGCAGGTGTCAAAGTGATAAATAATATCAACGGGATTTACGGGACGTTTGGCTAATAGCAAGTTGAGTTAAAATTATTGGAGCGGTTAATTTTTTTCATGACATGGGTTATGTTGAAGGCATTTTAGATATACAAATACATACATAAGAGTTAATATTTTTTTTGTCATCTATAAAATAGATTACGTCTTTCTTTTTCGATTTACTTTTTTATTGTACTCTCATACCTGTTAACTGTCACCAATATAGTAAAATGAATACTTTTTACAAGCTTTTATTTAGTTTCACCTGTCCCAATGTTTGTCTGTAATCAAATCGTGCAAATTAAATTTGACCCACTTCTCAGTTACCGATTGTGTCGTTTAACTACTAAGTTCTTATACCTTCCGGTTCCATCATCAGATCGGCTCCATGTCATAATAATTTTGCATTGTCATCTGATTTGCACATGCATGCAAAAACGGAACCTCAGTGCGCGAGTCTAACTCACTTTTTTTAGTTGACTTCCTATAGATATATTTAATCATAAGAATTATGTACAGAATAAAGAAGAAAAGAAAGAAAATACGTTTATTCCACCTAAATAGACGCACAAATAATTTCAAAAATACCAAATCAAATTTTCCTGTCAGGCCATGTGTGTATCGGGCATAGCTATATTTTTTTTTTTTTTAGTGTCTTATTACACCGCAGACATGGTAGTCTGCGCCCTTTTTTGGAAATGTTACATTACATTATTGTTGTGTTACATTATTTGTTAACAATATTGTTTATTGAAGTTGTGGTGCTCCTGTGTCGGACACACATTTTCCTTATTTCTAATTATTATTTTATGTTAGTAAGCTTATAATTAGGTGAGTCCATCTTAATATTTTTTTATTTTTTATTTTGTTTTTTTTTTATACATATTTACACAGGCATTACAATTATTCTTAATTATAAAACTATCTATCATTTATTACAGTCTTCACTATGATACAATAAAGACTGTGACACACGATGGACACTTCCTTTTTTTTATATATACATATTACCACAGGCATTAAAATTATTCTTAATTATAAAAAATATCTAGCATTTATCATAGTCTTCACTATGGTACAATAAAGACTGACACATGATAGACATTAGTTTTTTTTTTTGTGTTTCTATGAACAGTATATGACTACTTATGCTATTTAAGCTATAATTATAATAATCATTTATAGCTATAACTAGAACCTCATGGCAGCGCGAGCCGACCAGTTCCGATCGACAGCATCCGTTCACGGACATGACGAACGCGTCTGCGTCGTTTAGCTCAACCATATCTTAGGGAACTCTGCGACCAGACGCGCAGCGCCACCATCGGCGGGACCTCTATGTGAGTTTGTCAGAGTCGCGCTGCCATGAAGCTCTACATTTCTATTTGTTTTTGCAGGGTTTACTGAGTGGACAGGAATCTGAATAGGAGTTGGATGGGGTCTTGTTGGAAGTTATTATTGGGGACTTCTGACCAGGGACTTCGCTAGCCCAAACAGAGCATCCACAACGGCTGAGTCTCGATGCTGCATGGCCGTCTTTAAGTTGTAATCGACGACCGTTTTAGTTGACGCCTCCATCGCTCTCTTTGCAAAGCGGCCCGTGGCGTCGTCGGTGTCATCGGAGTAATAGACACAGCTGACACTATGTCCCGACACCGCCACCACCGCGTGGGAGACGCTGTCGTGGATTTGGAGCCTCCTGGATTTAGTATTAATGATGATAACACTGTCGTAGGTCAGCCCCTGAGCTTCGTGTATCGTTAAAGTTCGCGACCCTTCACCGGACCCGTATCCCTGGCTAATAAGAGCTGTTTTCTCTTCTTGTGTATGAACCAGAAACAGAGTATTTTGGGCAGTGCTCGAAATTTGCGCTCCTGTGTAACCTTTCACTTGCAGGGAGTGGACCCGCGACAGCGACGACTTGGAGGAGTACATACCTGGGTACATCTCACTCAGTGTGAACGCCACATCCATTGGGTTACGATGTGTGCAAAGTAGCTCCTGGGTGATGCCAGCCACCAGGTCTGGACGGGTATACCTTAGTTCGAATAGGTTTTCTCTGTCCAAAAAAGGAAGCTGGTTTATGTCTCCGACGAGGACAAGCTCGTTTGCTCCAGACAGCTTTACTGCCATGACTATGGCTCCAAAGTGGTTCATAAGCGCCTCATCAACCGTTAGACGGTAGCATTTTTGGTGGTTCCTGAACCCGTTGACTAAGATTGAAGCCATAGTGCATAGCTATATTAAGCCTTATAACCATAGACAACAGAGTTGACAAGGTTATTTTGACCATTCTGTACAATTTGTAATCTATGATTTTGACGCCGGCCTCAAGAGGTTTTTTTATGTTATAGATAGACGAAGAATGAGAATAGATTTTCCAAAACCTCTTGAACATGAGAAAAGTGGGTCTAAAGTATTTTAAAATTAAAAAATCATTAATAACTAAGCGTACATTTCTAAAATGCCAGCAGCTAGCAGCGTTCTGAAGTAATGAAATAATCTCATACAAACTGAAAACTTCACACAAACACTTAACGAATTTCCAAAGGCTTTCAACCTTCGTCAGCCGTATCTTCTTACTAAACCTGATAACCTTACGTCCCTTTTAAGCCCTAAAAAATCTCGGAACACAGAGGATAGGTCTAGTTGTGTCTCCTATTAATTGATCGTCGCAGCTGCCTCGCTGATCCAATTACATTTTATTGACAATTCCCTGGGGGACCCCCCGATCGCGACGCCTAATGAAATCTACACCCCATGTACTGGGAAGCACAAAAGTGTTAGTTTTAAAACAATGGCGTCACTTAAAAAGTTTCAGTACCAAAGGAAGGCAGGACAGCAGTGGTGGCCGAGTTGTAATGGTTTGGACTTACAAGTTGTAGGTCGCGGGTTCAAACCCTGCCAGGAGCATTACTTTTTGTAATTTATTTCATTACCACTGCTCTCGACATTTACCCGCACTGGGCCCGCGTGGTGAATTACGGTCCATTCTCTCTCCTAAAGAGAAGGCCTGAGTCCCAGCAGAGGAACACTAAAAAGGCTGTTGATGATGATCAAGTGGAAAACCCTTACTCTAAATGTATTTTCTTTATATTTTAAAATACAGTCTGTAAAACGATTTTCAGTTAACGTAGGCTTACTGGCGGCAAGCAATAGGTAGTTCGCCGTCCGGGTGTCCGGTAAAGATCAATGCCTGATCGACGGCGTGTTGTATTTCACGTGCGCTTCAAAGAGATGTCAGCAAAATTAATGTGGTAAGTTTTATGGTTGATGCGGATTCTTTGAAGTTTTTACCATAACCCTCCCAAAAATGCAATTGTAGGTTTTAGTCAGTAAAAGTCTGTCACTGCACTAAGAGTGGGAGAAGACATTTGATGATCTCCCATGCAACCTTTTACAAGCTTTTATTTAGTTTCACCTGTCCCGATATTTGTCTATAATCAAATCTTACAAATTAAAGACCCACTTCCCGGTTACCGATCGAGCTGAAATTTTGCATGCATGTGTAAATCAAATAACAATGCGAAATTATTATGACATGGAGCTATTCTGATGATGGAACTGGAAGGTGGCTAGTGGCTATAGGAACTTCGTAGTTAAACAACACAACGCCATCGAGTTTGGGCTCGTATGATTTGTCTTGACGAGTATTAATTATATAGGCTAAAAGATATACCAAACTATAAAAGCTTGCTATAAAAAAATGAACCATTTTACATGAAGATATCAAGTAACTCGGTGTTGAATCCATTTCTAAATGGATGAGACGATTATGGGGTTTCTAGAGCATGTGCGGCGGACCGCGATCTCATCTTCACGCTAGCTTAGACTCGTCTAGCGCTTTGATATCCGTGTCGCTACATTCTTTCCTACGTAGTACCAGTTTCCTGAGTCGACAGCGCGTAGTCACAAACTAGGTACAGAAGACAATCTCATGTATGTACTTCATTTTTTATACCTACGCTCGGTAGACGCACACTAATGAGCGTTTGAGCCGAAACTGTTCGACGAGCGGGCCGAGGCGCTCCCGAGATATTGCGTCCTTGAGCGGTGTCTATGTGTGCGTTGCTCGAACGCGCTTTGTATGTAGATTGACTTCTGTAACTCTATATTTTGTGGCGTAGTGTTCCATGCGCACCTCAAAAAGATATCAGCAATACTGAGCCCAGTAGGGCCGATGCCTGCTGGAGCTACGGGAACGTTTGAAAAAGTGACGGTAGGCCTAGACCGCAAAGAGTATCTGATGTACACCGTTCTACCCTAGAGCGGGAAAAGTAATATTATGATATCCCGTTTGAAAGTTTATTACAAAAAGTCAATTCGATATAAAAAAAAACGAAAAAGTTTTATTCATCATCATTTCAGCCGAAAGACGTCAACTGCTCGACATAAGCCTCCCCCAAAAGTTGCCACAACGACCGATCTTGTCTCGCCTGGGCTATGCTCGGAGTTTCCTTGCGTGATAGCAACAGAAATGAACATCCAAGACATAGCTCGAAGAATCGTCCAACTAAAGGATTTTATAACCACAAAAATATTATCTCTAAACAAACTTTTTACAAGTTTATTTCATTTACTTATACAAATATAAACAAAAAACTACTCCACGCCCAAAATACAAAAAAAAAAAAAATACAAATGAAATAACTCAAAACATTTTGACAGAGCACCACAAATCATTTAATTTATATTTTCCACAACAAAGCACTTGTGTTCTCGACTGTACAACACGGCATTACGTTATGAGCCTTATTTATGACATCGTATTTTAAAAAGAACTTCACTTTCATAAAACATGGAATCTACTGAGCACTGGGCAACTTTGTCTAAGTTTTATATCAAATTTTATACGATAAGTAATGAATGAATACAGGTTATATTTTTACTCTGGCAACATTGTGCGGTAGGATTTTATAAGCTAAGGGATTTTATGTAACCGAAACTATAGCATATTCAAGATATAATAATAAACTTTATTTTTTTAAATAATAATGGTTCTCAGAAATACATAGGTATGTATATTGATAAGTTTAAACGAATACGATGTATGCATTATAAACGACACATCGAAAGATTGAAACAATTTGCCTGCTGTAGTCTTCCCATCCGATTATAATTTAGGTGTATTCAAGGCTAGAGTACACCTCCGTTGAAAAAGGAGGATCCTCCGACCAGACAGGATGTTATAGTCTGGTGGGCGACTGCCCGATAGTTGATGTCGGGCTGTCGTATATGTTCAAATCGCGCGGAGAACTTTGATTGAGCGATGCAGGATTTCGTATTTTCTTCGTAGTTCTTATGTGGCGTCATAGATGTCGCTAGAAACTAGTGTGATTCACCATCAACGATTGTATCATTGTTTACAGGCACTATTAGTTTATATCATTAAAAAAAGTGATCCTTTATAGGTTCTGTTTTCGCACAGAGCTACTATCGCCGTCATTTCTGCGTGATCAGTTTAAAAAACTAATATTTCGCTTGAATTCTGCGGCCTTTGAAGTTTTCGTTTCGAGGCAGAAGTGTCTTTGATGGTCGTCCTCCTCGAGTCGTATTCCTCATTACTAAGGGTCATGAAGTTCTCGCTGAATTGGCTTCTAATTGATGGTATCTCGTCATCTGTGATGGTTCTTAGCGTCAAGAAGTGCGACGTGCAATTAGGTGTCCAGTGTGGAGCGGACCTGATATGCCCATCTTATTGGTCTTCAGCCACTTGGTCGTTTGCCATCAACCACGCCAGTTACGATGTGCTGTTTAAAGCTGTAGCCATTTTTCCTGGCAATGTGGTCAAAGAACTTCAGTACTTTGCGTATGCAGGTAGTCGACAGTCTGATCTTTGATGGTACACAACCATACAACTGAATCTCTCTCTATCGACTCCTCGATTATTTACAGGTAATGTAGAGAGCTTTCCCTCAATACCTAAGAAGACAGATAATTATAACAATTAGTAAATAGAACGATGGTCTAGAATAGCTAAAGGTCTTGACATTTGCCTAAAAAGGTCAATTTTGAAGTTATCCAACACTATTCTTTCACTACAAGGAACCTCCACAAATTGCCTGAGAGCCTTAACCTTTGACATTTGAGTTCATTTGACGATTGTTCTTAGAATAAGTTGGGGTCTACTTCATCTTGAAGTAAGGTTAATAAAAATTACTACGGAGGAAGTGTTCTGTCGACTTGAAGAATCGCCGGGCTACAGGCTATAACCACAAAACACCGCCTTCGGCATATATTTAATACAGTTTTCTTTCATACATGTTATATGGATTCGCCGCACATGGTTGAAGCCAGTAGCCGCCACACGCTACAAATTGCCGCTGCTCGCCTCTTGTGGTCTGCTCCGGCTACTAAACGCCACTGCACGCCATTTACGCATTTAAACCTTCTTCGAGACAGTCCAATAAGATACTTTTTTTTCCTTGATATAAAATAGTGCTTGACTGCCATCCCACCTGATGGTAAGCAGTGATGCAATCGTTGATGGTGAGGCGCGCATGGGTTAAAAAAAGTAGTAGCCTAAGGCCACTAGTGGTTATCGCGGGCTTCAGCTTCCATTGTGGCTGCTTCTGGCTTATCGTGGAGACGTTTGTGGCTGTAGCATACAGCCCGTGTGCGATGACCCTAAGTGGGCAGGGCACATTGTTCGCAGAACAGATGGTTGCCGCCACAATTATGGCGGTAAGTCCCCTCTTTGAGGCGTGGCTGGAAAGACCTCACGGCGTCCTTACCTTCCGCATGACGCAGGTCCTCACCGGACATGGCAAGTTCGGGAGGTTCCTGCATCAGATTCGAGCGGAAGAGACGCCCGGGTGCCGCCACTGTGCGGAACGCCCGGAGGACTCGGTGGAGCACACAGTTGAGGTGTGCCCTGCTTGGGCGGAGCAACGCCGTGCCCTCGTGGGGGCGATCGGCGGCGGAGACCTCTCGCGCCGGGCCTTGGTTCAGGCCATGAGCGAGGAGGAGTGGCAGGCGGTCGCCTCCTTCTGCGAAGCAGTAATGCTAGCAAAGGAGGAGGCCGACCGCATCAGGCAACGGTGCCCTCACCGCCGCCGCCGCCGGGGTTCCAGCCCCGATTTCCAGCCACCGTAGACGCGGGCTCGTGGACAGCGAACTATGGGTAGCTCGCTGTCCGATCGTCCGGTAACTGTCCGGACTGAGCCAAGGCGTCGACGGCGCGCACTGTTCCCGCGCGCCTCAAGGAGTTGTCAGCAACAGGAGGGGCCCATCTGGGTCGAAGCCTACCGGGGTCGGGTTTATCCGAAAGGAAACTAGAGCCCCGGTATGAAGGCTAGAAGGAACGGCGCGGGGTTTTTAGTCAGTAAGACTCTGACACTATCTCCCGCTCCACCCAAGAGCGGGTTTCGTCAATGATGATTTTCCCCGTCGACAGAAAAAAATGGAGTGACAATCACGTACCAGTAGACGCAGCGTTAGAAGGCCTCCCATAAGTGAGGGTTGCGGGAATCCGATGGATGCGATATATACAGGGCCGGTCGTTGTGGCGACACTTGGGAGAGGCTTATGTCCAACAGTGGTCTTTCGGCTGGAATGATGAAGTGTTTTAGAGATATACGGAACAGAGTGTAAAGTACCACATAACTCCTTTGAAAAGGGAGGGCCCTCCGACCAGACGGGCGTCTTAGAATAAATGGGCTGTTAATAAACTAGTGCGATTCACCATCAACGAATGCATCACTGCTTACCATCAGGTGGGATCGCAGATACTCATCATCGTCATCATAATATCCGAAAGACGTCCACTGTTGGGCATAGACCTAGCGTTGCCAGAACGACCGGTCCTGTGCGTAACGCAGACACTGGACATTAAAAAAAAAAAGTAAATATGTCTTTTGTTAGCAGGTTAAAGCGGACCTTTTAAACTGTCTGTACTTACTAATTACTATTTACCTAATGAGCGTGTATTGTGTTGTTAAAACGCCTCTCGTTTACCTTTTCCCCGTAATTACCTGAAAAGAAAAATATAAGTCAATTTAGAATGAGTTTGAATAAAAATATTAGCTTAGTTTTTTAAATGGGAAAAATTAATTAAACAACATTACATAGTAACAGTAACAGGGCCTTAGAATAGTGGGGTTAAAAAAGCAATGGCTCTAATTTAAGAGGCGATAGCTCGAAGGTTGCGAGTTTAAATCCAGGTGTTAAAATAAAATTACATACTGTAGTACAGCTCTAGACTCAATCGAATCAAAAAATATGTTCAAAAATTATTTTTTATAATATGAAAATATAAATAAGTTTCAGTGTTATACGTACAAATTATGAATATAATTAAAAACAATAACGTAGGCAGGCTTATACCTTAGAAATTAGTGTTCCTCCAAGAATATTATTTTTAATAAATTAAAAATTAAGTGTGTGTGAGATCCAAATGGCAGGTTGCGATAATATTTCTAAGAGTTACTGGAATGTAAAGGACAAGTGAAGGAACACAGGTGGGTTTTAGACAGTAAAAGTTCGCTCCACCCAGAGCAGAAAAAGTTATTTGATGTCTTCCAAAGGTACAAAGTAAAAAAAAAACAAAAAGAGTCGCAGTCAATTTCAAATATTTAGAACTTTTTAACAATGTTAAAAACCTCTTTTGTCAAAAGCTAGAGTGGTCTATCGGAATTCTTGCCACCGAAATGGAAGTGGCTACTCTAAAAATCTATCAGGAAAACAGATGAGCCGTGGTAGTGAGAACGGGGCATAACGTATCGGTGTTCCGATCCATTCGTTTGGAGTGTAAAATAAAACGCCATGATGAAAACCTCGCAGGTTAGTGGTCGCCTAGCGTCCAACCATTCAGGAAATAAATTCATTTTTCACACCTTTTTCCGGAATTCAATATTCATTCGCTACGAGGCGTGGAATAGATGGTTTAGTAAAGGGTTTGGAGATAGAACGGATAGTGTAGTGAATGTTGCCTAAAAATGTATCTGCCATCGACCTATTGGCTTTTTAGAAAATAACTTTACTAGCTATAGTAATTGGTACAAACAAACCACCAGCTTTTGCTTTTAGCTTTAAAATTTGGTTTTTTCAGTGTACATACAAATGTAAAACAAATTTTAAAGCCCGGCCCGCGTGTTCACGGGACGCGTAGATATCCACGCGAGCCAAAAAATATTTTTCTTTATTTTTTTTTGCTTTTTTTCTTTCTCTTTTTTTCTTTCCTTCTTAGCTTCATTGATTTTCGTAATAGATGGAAAATTTTATAATCCTTGCGAGGTAATGGGAATTGGGGTGGAAAATTATTCAAAACTCCTCCAGCTCAGGGTGGAGAGAGACTTTTAGAGACTAAAACCCGTGTTTATTCAGTTACCCTTTGCAAAAAATCGTTACCGTGATTCTTTCGAATAGTCCATCTACCCTCAATGACAAATTGTATGGCCATAAAAAAAATATCTCCACAAAAAAAAAAAAAAACAATTTCAAGTAGGTAACAGTGAAGCAACTAATCGCGAAAAGGAATTCCAAAAACAAACAGATAATAATTCGTCTTCATCACAGCCCTTTAGCGATCCCTCTCCATTGTCCCACGGTGGGCGGCCTCCGTCTGTCTGGTGGACAAAATTCGCGAAAATTAATGATGTTTCGTCCATGTCCCGGACATGTCAAGGAGACTTTGGCGTATGGCCGAGATTTTGGAGCTGGATAGTGATATTAAGATTGCGCTTCCTCTTGACATCAGGACGGCCATCAGTCAGTGTGCTTTTAAACGGAAGTTGCGGCTTTGTTTTTTTTCTACACATATAGTAGTGGAGTAGTCTCAAATAACTGTTCATTTTCCTTATTTAACTAATATATAAGGCTGTAAGGGACGGTTGTATGGAGAGGACAATTTTGTTTTTCGTTTCCTGAAAAAAGTCTTGTGGTAGGTTGTTCAGTTTCGTCTACTGAGCAAGCCCTTAAAGTTTGTGGAGTGCTGTCCCTTACACCCTGTATATGCAGGTTTATATTATATTAAGTATATGTGTATGCTTATTTTATATACAATATACATTTGTTCTTTTGTTTTTTTATTAATTTTCTTTTTTTTACTACCCTTGGTTGACTTGTAGAGAATGCCTAAGGCATTAAGTCAACCTTTGTACCTTTGTATTGCATGATGTTTTAATAAATAAATAAATATTATTTTCTCTTGTCCAAAAGTGGACTTTTTCGGATGAAAAAAATAGCCTATGTCCGTCTCCAGGGTCCCTACTATCTCTGTACCAAAATTCATTACAATCGGTTTTGCCATTTAGGCGTGAAGACGTAACAAACAAACAAACAAACTCACTTTAGAACAATTATAATTTTTTATAATATTAGCAAGAATAATGTCTAGGGAACACAATCCTCGGACAAGAAGAATTGTATGTGCTATTCCATGGCCTATCCGGATGCCAAATTTCATCTTAATTCGTACAACCTTTTGATTTTTTCGCTTATTGCACAAACATTTGTCATCATCGTCATCAGCCTTTTTAATGTTATCACTCCTGGGACTCAGGCCTCCTCTCTAGGAGAGGGAATGGGCCGTAATCCACCACGCGGGCCCAGAGCGGGGCAAATTTGTGTGTCAAGTACCAATGAGGTTTTGTGCAACACCATTAATTAATTTATGAATCCCCAAGCGACCACCGGTGGCCGCGCATCTATTGTCTTACTATTGTGTCTCTAATTGACGGTATCTGAAGGGTTAAAGATGGTAATCTCACACAATAGGCATATGTTGTGTAGCATCAGGACAAAGATAGAAGAGAAAAAAACACTTTCTAAATACAAATACATACAAGTACATGGTAGATATTCCACCCACACGCACAAAGCGTTTTGGGAACACATTTATTGTGCGTACAGCTAAGGAGTGGAATTCCCTGCCGGAGTCTTGTGTTTCCTGATAGCTACAACTTAGGGGTCTTTAAGTCAAGAGTGAATAGGTTACTTCTAGGCAAGCGTGTTCCATCGTCGACCACATCGTCGCTTACCATCAGGTGAGCTGGTGGTCAAACGCAAGCCTATCAATAATAATAAAAAAAAAAAAAAAAATACACAAACTTCAATCCGACTAAATCCAAAGTTGCTAAGTGACATAAATATGTCGCAGTCGCGAATATTTCCCGGAAAATCTCTTGCACGTGGAACAAAAGATAGGTGTATATAAATCTGATTTCCGTAAACCAGTTACTTGAGTAATTCGAATACTTTTCCCAGTAAATCGGGAACTACATTAGCCCGACACACACGTGTGCGACGCTGTTCCTAGAGAGGAAGCCTGAGTCCCAGCAGTGGGAACTTTCAAAGGCTGGGTATCCTATCATTCCTACAAAAATGTGGCTTAAGCTGTTTTTTAAAGTCTTTTCCCGCTCTAGGTAAAGTGAGGGGGCGTGTCAGGCATTTACTGATTAAAATGGCTCCTGTATCTTTCTCAGTCTTGTAGTAGTTGTTCAGTCTTTACCCAACGGGAGTGTAATGATGTTGATCTGGCTTTAACTGCTACTATCACTTAAGTTTGGCGATTATTTGGGCTGTGATGTCCGTAATCTTGCTACCCCTGCGGATACCTTCATTTCTGATGTGATCTTGCAAGGAAACTCCGAGCATAGCCCTCTCTATTTATACCTCCATTCCAAATCTAAAGTTCGACAAAATTCTTTTAAGTATCATCATCAGCCTTTTTAATGTTCCCACTGCTGGGACTCAGGCCTCTTCTCTATGAGAGGGAATGGGCCGTAATCGATCACGCGAGCCCAGTGCGGGTTGGTGAATGTCACATGTCTTTGAATTTTTCTTTTAAGTATATTCAACCAAAAATGTGTTTTAAAACACCAAAAAAAGTAGCGTCTTTCAAGCCAGCTGCACCGCAACCTAGTGAACGTCCTTGATGTCATTTTAATGACGTAACTACCAACATAATATCCTCAAAACTGCACAAAATACCGGAGCATTTCTTAAACATCCACCCTCAAAGAAAATAAACTTCGAAGTCGGGTTACAAATCGGTTCTTTAAAGGATTCCGCGAAAGTTTTTAAAATGGAATACCGGGGTAAGTAGGAGACCGCTGGAACTCATCGTCACTTATCTTATAAATATGTTAAAACTCTTGGATTCCTGCCATCTTGTAAACGACTTCACTTTATGCTGGATAGCTATGATTTTCTCAAAGAATCTCTTAAGTTTGCTTGCCAATTTTTTGTGCGTTTATGTTGTGATTTGTATGATTAATTTCTTTCGTAATTGAACAAATTTTTATAATGTATCTTTTTGTATGTATATGTGTATATCTACACTAATAAAACAAAGAGGTAAAGTTTGTTTTTTTGTTTTTAGGAGGTAATCTCTGGAGGTGCTGGTCAGATTACTAACATTTTTTTAATCGATAGAAAGCTGCTTTATTCTTTTATTGGCAATCATCCAATGACAACCACGGAGTGGAGCGGGAGATAGTGTCAGACTCTTACTGACTAAAAACTTACCCCGTTCCTTCTAGCCTTCATACCGGGGCTCGAGCTACCATGCTCGAGCAGCAAGCTACCCATGACTCGCCGTCCGTGATCGCGCCTCTACGGTGGCCGGAAATCTGTATTGGAATCCCGGCGCCGGCGGCAAGAGCATCGTTGCCTGATGCGGTCGGCCTCCTCCTTTGCTAGCATTAGGTATTGCTTCGCAGCAGGAGGCGACCACCTGCCACTCCTCCTCGCTCCGGACCATGACCTGTACCAAGGCCCGGCGAGAGAGGGGTCTGCCACCTATCGCCCCCACGAGAGAGATCCTTCAGCTGCCCAGTTGTCTCTCTCTTACTCCACCAGATAGGAGAAATAATATGATGATTTCCCATGCAAACAAAAATAACTGACTGCGAGATTGTTCGCAAGAATTACCGAGTTAGAAGTTATTTGATAATATCCCGTAAAAACAATACATCTCCCATGATTAAAAGCAATATCAGCAACTCTACAAAACAGCCAGAATAAAACATCTTCATCATTAACCACATCAAAAACTGCACAATACGAACAATAAAGTGCAGTCATATATCATGTATGACAGACAAAGCCACGGCCGTCGCACAGTGTGACGATCTCGCATGTCAAGCGTTGTTCAGAGCGACCGCACAGAATCAAGAGCGCGTGCGGGTGCGTGTGCGGGCGCGGTGGCGAGCGCGATTATGGATGCGAACTGACGCGAAGCTAAGTGGAGTGGGGAAGAAGAGCAGAATGTGAAATATACCCCACTGCTAGGACCACAGAAAAGTTGAAAGAGGTTAGAATGGTCCTGTGGGCGGGGCAGGCGTGCCTCAAAATTGACACAACCAATAGCAAACTTGCGATCTAAGCGTGCGTGGTCTGTTAGTTGCGTAATGCATGTTCGTATTGGTTTATTGCCTGTAGTAGAGTTAAAGGGTAGGAAACAAGCAGTGACCCTCATTGTAGTACAAATTGCCAAGTATTCTTCTAACCTTCTTTCTAACCTCTTTCATCTTTTCTGTGGCTAGGACGCAAATCTTCTCTCTAGGAAAGGAAATGGGCCGTAATACACTACACAGATTCTGTGCAGATTAGTGGATGTCTCATTTCTTAGTTTTTTTTTTAAATATTGATAGTCTTGCACTTGACCACTATCTCTTATAATGGAAAGCGAGAATTCGATTGACGATAGAACACCTCTCCCTAAAAATAAATCGAAGACATACGGTATCCACCAATCTTCATTGGCTACACGTTCTGGATTATAGTTTATTCCCTCTACTAGAGAGGAGGCCTGAGCTCCAGCAGCAGACTGTTTTTTCTATACACCTTATCCCGCGCTCACTCCTCACTCTGTCCTTACTCTCTCGGGGCAAAATCTGGCCGACCACTGGCACAGTTGCCCAGTGGACCAAACACGTATGAAATTAATGATCATTGTCGTTGACGTAAACTAGAAATTAAGCGTGGAACACCGTTCAACATTGAGTGTTTTCCCCATAATCTGGCTGGCCTGTTGGTCTAGTGGTTACTGGCCCTGACTGCTATGCCAGAGGTCGTGGGTTCGATTCCCACCCAGGATAAATGCTTATGTGATGAGCATGATCATTTGTTCTGTGTCTGGGTGTAATTTATCTATAACTAGTTTTTGCCCGCGCGGCTTCGCTCCCTCTCTTCCCTACTCTACCCTATTCTACCGTACTCTATCCTACTCTACCGTACTCTACCCTACTCTACCGTACTCTACCCTACTGTATCCTTCTCTACCCTACTCTTCCCTACTCTAACCTACTCTACCCTACTCTACCCTACTCTACCCTACTTTACCCTACTCTACCCTACACTACCCTAATTTCATTTTTTTTCCATAGTAACTTTTTTCTCACAATAACAATCACAACAAAAAAAGAATTAGCGAAATCGATCCAGGCGTTGTTGAGTTATGCGCTTACCAACACATTTTGCGATTCATTTTTATATTATAGATATGTATGTATTTAGAAATATATAAGTATGTTTATCAGTTGTCTAGTACCCATAACACAAGCTCTGCTTAGCTTGGGACTAGACGGCGTTATGTGATAGTTGTGGAATATTATTATTGTAATCACCTTTCAAAATTTGAAACTGTATTTCAAATTTTGAAAGGTGATTATGACATGTTAATTGAAGGTTATCTGGTTCCTGAAAACTAATAATTTGAGCGTTGAGGTAAAAGGGGTGTTCTATGATATCAATTTCCTTTTGGCCTTCATGTTTGTGTTTTGGAAGGTGATTTTAATGATGACAAGGTGATTAAGGACCCTATGTTGAAGATTTAAATTTGTTTTTCCGGTATTAGGGACAAACTTTTTTTTTACCGGCGATCGATCAGTAAATACAAAAGTGTGACGGATGCGTACTTATCTATCAGACTGCAAAAAAAACAAAAAACAATCCACAGAATACAGGAATCTTACAGTCTACTGTTCTGTGGATAAAATAGACCACTACTACAATATTGTCTTGTATAGGAACCTCCATAAATTTTATTTTATTTGTTTTAGTGGCAATATACATTCTAAGAAAAATTAAACTTTCTATCTCTTATGGTTTATAAAACAGACTGACAGACGGACAGACAGTCAGACAGACGGACGGACAGTGGAGGCTTAGTAATAAGGTCCCGTTCGGCACTTCTTGTGGCACAAACCCGTTCCCCAGTTCTATAAGAGTAGAATATCATTACATAATGTAAGCCATATTTTTTCAAAATTATTATTATTATTGATAGGATCGCGTTTGACCACTATCTCATCTGATGGTAAGCGATGATGTGGCCGACGATGGAGCACGCTTGCCCAGAAATTACATA
Source organism: Mythimna lalbum (assembly GCA_949319445.1). NCBI lineage: Eukaryota > Metazoa > Arthropoda > Insecta > Lepidoptera > Noctuidae > Mythimna > Mythimna lalbum. Next base: position 18,370,342 of record OX439362.1, on the reverse strand, counting down.
ATAGGTATGCATTTTATTAAATAAAATAGGTGCTTAAAATAAAAATATCGAGAAACTAATTACAAAAGCTCCAGATGGAGGACTCAAGAAAACTAAAACTACTTAAAACTAATTTAATTAAAATTAATTATTACAGTTTTATTCCGAGAGTAAGTTCCTTTAGCATAATTTTCTATTATCACGTGCCTGACCAATGGTGGCCGAGTGGTAACGGCTCCGACTTACGAGTTGTAGGTCGCGGGTTCAAACCCTGCCAGGCGCAATACTTTTTGTAATTTATTTAATTACCGACTGCTCTCAAGATGGTGAAGGAAAACATAGAGAGAAAACCGGCATGTCCTCGAACCAAAAATTCGAAGATATGTGACAGCCAACCTGCTGCACCGAACTCACACAGAGAGGAGGTCTGAGTGCCAGCAGTGTGAACATTAAAAAGGTCGATGATGATGATGATGGGCGCAGTCACTGGCAGTAGCTAATAAAAAAAGAATTTCGCAAAGACAAACACGTGGGCCATTATATAAATGACCATAAAAGCCTTCAATCTAAAACGTTCCGTTTCACTCTAAAGGTGAACCACTTAAAGACCAGTTCCATTGACTAAATGCACGACCCGGACATCGAACACAAGAAAAATTGCAACAGACCTATTAATAACTGGGTGCTGCTTACACCCGGTGCACAGTGGAGCGATGCCAAATTTCGTGGAAAAAATGCCATTTTAAAAATCCGTAATTTTTCATCGAAATGAAGTGTTTCGCTTGAGTTTGTGATTTATTAGATTCAGATTTTTGAATAAAAGAATTTTATCTCAGAAATATGAATTTCTCAGTTATAAGTATATTCTTTTTTTAATTCTTAGTAATAAATATAAGGCCTTTCATTTTAATTTTTTTTTTGTTATTTGTCATAAATCTAGTCAGAATTCTGATTATTACAGCAGGGCTGCTGAAATATTTAAAATTCTAATTAAATATTTTGGCTGGTTTTTCAATAGTCAAATAGATCACTTTTACTATTATTATTATTTTATATAAACTTCATGTACCTACAGTGTTAGTACATAGGCGGACTTTTAACTGAAGAAGACAAATAACTTTTATCTAAGAAATAACAATAGCGGTTTGACATAGACAGACAGACCCGCCATTTTTAATCCTCAGTAATAAAATATGACTATTGGAAAATTAGTCCGTGATTAAGATGAAATAAAAATAAGACAACACTTATGAGACACTCTTGCTGAGTTTTTTTTTTTCTGTCGACGGGGAAAATCGTCTTTGACGAAACCCGCTCTTGGGTGGAGCGGGAGACAGTGTCAGAGTCTTACTGACTAAAAACCCCGCGCCGTTCCTTCTAGCCTTCATACCGGGGCTCCAGTTTCCTTTCGGATAACCCCGACCCCGGTAGGCTTCGACCCAGATGGGCCCCTCCTGTTGCTGACAACTCCTTGAGGCGCGCGGGAACAGTGCGCGCCGTCGACGCCTTGGCTCGGTCCGGACAGTTACCGGACGATCGGACAGCGAGCTACCCATGGCTCACCGTCCGCGAGCCCGACTCTTGCTGAGTTGGTGACCCTTTCGGTTTCGGGCACATTCAATGCAACTGTATTGTATTTCTGTAATTTAAATTTTTATTTTTTATTACTATTTTATGTTGTGGTATGTGTGCTTGCGCCGAATAAATGCTATTCTATTCTATAATAAATAAAGGCGTCATACGCATCAATTCTCATGTTCGATAAACACATAATTATGCAGCTTTGAAGCAAATTGAAGTAATCAAAATGATTTTACTAACCTACCCAAGGTTGGTATAAGTAACAAAATTATTAAATACTAGCTTTTCCCGCGCGGCTTCGCTCCCGCTTTTTCCTACTTTACCCTAATCTACCCTACTCTACCCCACCCTACCCTACCCTAGTCTACCCTACTCTACCCTACTCTACCCTACCCTACTCTACCCTACTCTACCCTACCCTACCCTACTCTACCCTACTCTACCCTACTCTACCCTACTCTACCCTACTCTACCCTACTCTACCCTACTCTACCCTACTCTACCCTACTCTACCCTACTCTACCCTACTCTACCCTACTCTACCCTACTCTACCCTACACTACCCTAATTTTTATTTTTTTTCCATAAGAACCTTCTCTTCACAATAACAATCACAACAAAAAAAAAATCAGCCAAATCGGTCAAGCCGTTTTCATGCCAAGTCGTGACAACGGAAAACGGGGGTCATTTTTATATATATAGATATATTTCACATTACACTAATTGCAACGTACATCAAAGTCAACCTTCTCGACAAACTTTGCTGAGGTAGGCAATAAAACTATATATGAATAAATTTTCAAATAATGTACACAACCACTGAATATCACTCGAAGATATCCCGAAAAAACTTAACGAAAATCCCTTATTAGTTTTCTCTGCTCGAAACTCCAAATCTACAACCAAAGACAAAACAGCGCTATATTTTTCCACCGGATAAACACCACGATACTCGCAGAGATAACTACGTATCACAACCAGAGTCTGTGTTGCCAACGGAAATACGAAGACGCTACATTTGCACTGAGCTGGCAACACAAGTTTTAATTACTGCTGAGTACTAAAGTAATGTACAGTGGAGTACTGCGTTTTATTCTTCCATTTTGGATTTCATTGTAGATAGAGAAATTGTTTGGAAGTTAGTTTCTTGTTTTGTTTGTGTAAGGAGATTTTATATAATTTTGCCTGAGGGTTTTTAGGGACAGTGGGTTGTTCATTTTCAAGTTTTTAAGTCATCAACTGGTATCGGAATTAGGTAGAGTTATTTATGTACTGACACTGATTTTATGTAGCGAAAGCGTAAAGTGGATAAGCCTTAAATTCTGAGATTAGTTTTAAAGAACAGATAAAAAAAAAAAGATGGATGAAAAAATATTGCATGCAGCGGAGATGAGAATGAAGAGATGGATGTGTGGTGTGACGAGATTGGATAAAGTAAGAAATGAGTATATTAGAGAAAGTTTGAAATTGGCTGCAGTGACTGACAAGCTGAAAGCTGATAAGCTGAAAGGGAATCATTTGTCTTGGTGTGGTTTTGTAAAGTGGAGGGATGAAATACATGTTACTAAAAGAGTTATGAGTATACTTGTGGATGGGTGCAGAGGGAGAGGGAGGCCAAAGAAAAGATGGATGGATTGCGTGAAGAGCGATGAAAGAAAAGGAAGTTAGTGATAGCATGACGAGTGACAGGGTAGAATGGAAGAGAAAAACGTGTTGCGCCGACCCCATATAAGATGGGACAAGGGCAGGAGGAAGAAGAGTTTTAAAGAACAGATTTTTATGACTATCAGAAATATAGCAGAAAAAATGTCTTACTGCATTAATGACGAAGAGGAGGAAATGTATTTTGTTAACCTTACCTCAGTTGACGTAGAGAGATCTTTTTTAATAAAAAGTACTAATAAAAATTGTATGTTATTTTCTTTATTTTATTTATCTTATCTATCTCTGAGGCTTTCTGAGGCCACACGGGATTTTTCATTAGAAATCCCGGGAAGATCCATGTTAATATCAACATTTTGATGCGAGTATAGGAATAACTCTAGGTACCTAATTTCGACCTCTGGTTATCAAGCTGTCTTGATTTACGATTTTGATCAGGAATTTTGTTAATGTTATGCAAAAGTGTTACACAAACAGAGAAAATAAATTTCTTGTTAGAAGTTTTTTTTTTTATAGTTAACCGAAAGATTGTTATGGCATAAATGAAAAAAAAAAAATTGTAAATCCAAATCATATGAAATATTTAAAATTATAATTTGTAAGTAAAATAAAATTAATACAGATATAGTAATATACTAATAATATCTATAGATTGGAGTAGAAACATAGATTGAAAGATTGATCATTGATCAGATTTACAAATTTTTCTAATTAATTCATGAATCCCCAAGCGACACCCGGTGGCCGCGCATCTATTGTCTTACTATTGTGTCTCTAATTGACGGTATCTGAAGGGTTATGCATCTTTCTATGGTTAGGTATACATATAAACAAACATTATTTAATCTAAAAGCAGAAAACAAAAAACTTAAATCAAACTCTAAAAAAACATACCAAACAAAACAATTAAAACAACAACAAATCAGGACAAGAACATCCTACGAGGCCGAACTTTTTAAAAACAACTGACAGCCGACCATAGAGTAGACTCGGCTGTACGGCCAATATTTCGTCCAGCCCTTGGCCAAAAGCCAAGAGGCCGACACAAAGCCAGCACTTTAGGGATAATGGCTACAGTTTACAATATGTTGATGAATTGTTATAGTTTAGTGATTAATTGTGTATTAGTAGTAGATTATCAACGCATGAGTAGTGATTAATATGAGATTAGCGAGCATCTTTATAAGAAATCAACCAGTTAACTTAACTGTTCACTGAATACAACGTTCATAATTTTCCCGGGCGTTGGGAATTGCAGAGCCATCTCCGGCCATCACGTAACTCGTCGTCCACTCGTTCTATAAGAACCGAGCTTAAGTCGTTGACAGCGCGCAGTGATCAACTCACGCTTTAAAATTTTTTAACAAAACCGTTCCAGCAGGGCTGATGCCTGAAAACTTCTGAAATGGAAGCTCGTAGTCCTATAACGCAAAGAGCAACGAAGGAACATAGCTGTAGCTTTAGTCAGTAACACCATTCCTATTCACCCTAGTGTGCGAAAAGTCATTAGATGATATCCCAACTCAAGAAGAATAGTTACCCAATGCGTTACACGACCACGGTGATTTCTCTTTGTTCTTTCGAATTTCGCAGCCAATGCATGGGATATTTTTAAAATTCGGCTTTTCCAACAAACTTTCGGCTGAAAACGTTTCGGCAGAATCAACAATTACTCCATCACTAAATGAAAGCCTTTAATATCCGACAAAAAGTGACGTAAATCTATAAATTCATCAGCTTCCCCGAGCTGGAATATTTTCCGGGAAACTGTTTACTGATATTAATCAAATTACTGATTGCTTCTTGTTTTTATTTCCTTTTATTAATCATATCACTGCACGATTTCGTAATTAAAGTTTTTGACAGAATGAGTTCATTATTATAATGGGTTTGGGAAAATCTGACAGTTGTATTGTTTTCAACGGTGAATGTTTCATTATCATCATTTCAGCAGGAAGATGTCCACTGCTGGGCCTCAAGTCTGCTATTACAATAGTGTCAGAATGGTCTATTATTGTTTTTATAATTATTGATTTGGACAAATTTTGGTAATCTGCTAATATAATGGAGTCATTATGACTTTCCAATGGTCAACCACTGACAATCCATTGAAAGAAATGGCATAGAATCGTAATCGTAATAAAATAGCAAACCAATGTCTGACGTATGCGGCAATCTGCTATAATTTTTACAGTTCCTTTGATAATTGAACTACAATTAGAACGCCATTGTGCAGTTATTGCTTTTAATTTATATAAAATAAACAACTCTATTGCGTGATCATTGACCGATCAATGATCGATCATTATGAATTAGCAGATTACGAACTTTTAGCAAAATGACGATGGGATCGTGTCGATTTTATAAAAATAGCAGATTTAGGCCCCAGAACATAAGGTGCCCTCAGGCGTAGGCACAAGGACCCGTCCTGTGCGAATTCCTGCAACCCTCACCAGGTCATCGTTTCACCATGATGTATGAATGGTGAATGTATGCTTTTCAAGTTCCTATTTTTGTCTTCTTTCTCTTTACTTTTTCTACATTACTTTTTAAGATTGTTTTATTTCTTTTCTTTCTCGTCGTATTTTTGTACCTTGAACAGAGAATAAACATTGCCATACAGGGTGGCAATGTCACCTTTTTTTTTTAGGGTAAATTGCAGTCATTACAGGACAGCTATACGGAGGAGTTTTTCGATGCCATACGTTAGACTGATTTTAGTTAGTTCTTATACTCTATTCAAAATAACATTAGAAATTTATTAAAATCTTTTACTGCTGTCCGTTCAACCGAATTTGACTTTTATTACGTTGATGGCATGATAAATGGCGGCTGGAGTAAATAATTCGTACTGTAACCACTTCTTTGCTGTTAATGCCATCCTGCAGTTAAAATTAGTTGAACAGACAGTAAAAAAGGTTTCTTTGAATATCTATTCTTAAAGCGTGTTGCGCCGACCCCAAATAAATCGGGATAAGGGCAGGAAGATGATGATGAAAGCGAATAGACTATAATGGTTTTTATTTTTGATTGAGTGTATAAATAAATATTGATATTTGCTTATGTAGCTTTTATAACAAGCTTTTATTTAGTTTCACCTGTCCCGATGTTGTCTGTCATCAAATCTTGTAAATTAAATTTGACCCACTTATCGGTTACCGATTGAGCTGAAATTTAGCATGTACGTGTAAATCACGTGACAATGCAAGAAGCTGATCAGTTGATGGAACCGAAGGTGGCTATAGGAACTAATTGTTAGTTAAAAACGACACAACCTCATCAAGTTTGGGCTCGTATGATTCGTCTTGACGAGTATTAATTATATAGGTATACCGAGCTATAAAAGCTTGGTATGAAAAAAATATTTTGATTAAAAGCTTGTTTAAATATATAAAATGTGTGCCATTTAAATGTAAGTGCAATAAAATGAAGTCACCGCATTACCCACCGATACTGGCAACATTAACCACATTAAAACAACATAAACTCAGATGAAAATAAATTCTCTCCATTGAGAGCTTAACGTCAATACATCCGTTATATTAAGGCTCACCATCATTTAGATTATTACTCGGACATGACCTGCGAAATATACGGAATAGTTTTATCCTCGATTTGCATTTTGTTCAGAATATGGAAAACCATTTTATTATGACGACATCTATATAATAACTATCATTTTTATCATAATATTTTTTTAAATATTAATTGCTTATTATGTATTTTGTTATTATAAACATCTAATTTTCTAATCTAATACTAATGCTTTTGCCCGCGGCTTTCCCCGGCGTATATAAAATATAGCGTATATCACTTCGGAATAAAGCAGCTTTCTATCGGTGAGAAAATTTTATCAATCAGACCAGTACTTTCAGAGATTACCTTCTTCTCAAACAAAAAAAAAAATTAACCTCTTTATAATATTGGTGTAGATTTATTTAATGTGCACACCTACCACAGTGCAGTCACACGCACGAAAATCAAAGCCCATCAGTGAAAGTCTAATAGCCAAACCTAGGTTAGGTTTGGCATGTGTAGGTTACCTATTCAAATGAATAGTTAATCTACTATTCGTGGAGGTCAACCAGCCTCTTTAGTACTCATAGCTAGATCTAGGAGCCACCTATTGTACACTTATTTTTAATAATGTTTGTCCTGTATTTTTGTTTATATGGTGTACAATAAATAATAATAAATAATAACAGTCTCCCTTCACCCCAGAAGCATGGCAACCCCAGAGATAATAGCGGTACAGTATCCTGTACTGACGGCGCTCGTAATTTCACTTCCTCACTGCGCGGCGGTGATCACTCTCGAGAGAAAGTGCTGAGTTACTGCACAGAACTGGATTTATTTTATAGGTACACAGAACATGGAAATGTCTGTGGCGCCGGGAGCGACTAGACACGCATTAATGTAGTTTTTTATTTAGGTTTCCATTGGTAATACCGTTAACTTCGTCTTCTTGTACGATTATAACTTAGGGTGTCATTTTAGGCATATTATCAGTCGACAACGATGAGTTTTTTGATGCCATATGTTTAGTTAGTAGTATTAGCGTGGGTATTTTTTATTTTACAGTAATCAAAGTCAGTTTTTTTATAGTCAGGACGCTGGGGTCCTGGAACCCAGCGCCATGAGATTAATAAACGTATAATAATAATATATATTCATTTATTTGCCTGAAACATCGTATCGTACAGATCTTAAAACACAACTGGTACAGGGTTCTTCATGTTCCGCCTTTTTTTTCAGCATGATGATGACGGTGACATAAATATTATAAGTAACGGATCAGCACCCGTGGGGCTCTATCAGTATACAGCCCCATTTTTTGTACTAATAAAAAAATTGCGTTGACAATACCATATTTAGCATTGGCCGCTGAGGCCATTTCCAAAGTCTATGGTAGGCAGTATATAGCTGCTGATTAATTAAGATTTATATTAAAGTGTTCGTAATAAACTGTTGTTAGATAGTTAGTTCGTCCGTTAGAGGCTTGTCAAAATAGGACATTGTCTGGTGATATTTATTGTGATATTGTTAAAGATGGCTTTCATCGAAACTTGAAGGCATTGGATAAAATATTTAATTACTATCTGTACCTCTAGCCAAGTTTTTTGTTTTGTCGTTGGGAAAACCATTTTATGACTAAACCCGCTCTTGGGTGGAACGAGAGATAGTGTCAGACTCTTACTGACTAAAAACCCCACGCCGTTCCTTCTAGCCTTCATACCGGGGCTCAAGTTTCCTGTCGGAAAACCCCGGCCCCGGTAGGCTTCGACCCAGCTGGGCTCCTCCTGTTGCTGACAACTCCTTGAGGCGCGCGGGAACAGTGTGCGCCGTCGACGTCTTGGCTTGGTCCGGACAGTTACCGGACGATCGGACAGCGAGCTACCCATGGCTCGCCGTCCACGAGCCCGCGTCTACGGTGGCTGGAATCCCGGCGGCGGCGGCGAGGGTGCCGTTGCCTGATGCGGTCGGCCTCCTCCTTTGCTAGCATTACACCTCTAGCCAAATTGCTAATCTGCAATAGTAAACGCTAGTAGAAAGCTTCAAATGTACGGGAACGACGTCGTCTCAACGCTCAGTCACGTGGTCAGAACAAAAGAATTGGCGGCTAGGTCAACTCGAAGCGTTCGACGCAAGCGAAACGGTTGTAACTTGGCTAGGGGGCTGGTCCTGACTGCTATGCCGAAGGTCGTGGTTTCGATTGTCACCCAAAACAATTTTTTTTTAATTTCTACAACTATCACACAACGCCGTCTATCGATAAACATACTTACATATTTCCAAATACATACATATTATAGATAAATTACACAGAACAAATGATCATGTTCTTCACATAAACATTTGTCCTGGGTAGGAATCGAACCCACGACCTCCGCCATAGTAGTCAGGGCCACTAACCACTTGACCAACAGGCCAGTCATATGAGAAATGTTTGTGTGATGAGCACGCTTTCTTGTTTATTTGTTATTTCTTATCAATTGCTTTCTACTATCTCTCTCACTCATGGCACAAGCTCTGCGTAGCTTTTTGCCTTTCACACCGGAGCCGAGCCTCCCTTTCGGAAACAAACCCTTTTTTTTTAGGGTGGGCAAAAATCATCTTATGACAACCCCCGCCCTAGGGTGGAGCGGGAGATAGTGTCAGACTCTTACTGACTAAAAACCCACCCTGTTCCTTCTAGCCTTCAAACCAAGGCACGAGTTTCCTTTCGAATAACCCTGGCCCCGGTAGGCTTCGACCCAGCCCGTACGTGGAATATTTTAATGGAAATATCCCTCTAAACATTTAGCAAAAGACAGTATTTTCGTGTATAAAGTTATATTATTTGCTTTCGTTTCCATTATTCTGTGTATAAGGATAATCTTTTTCCTCATTCACATATTCCCCACCGAGGAAACTCCATCTGCAATAAGAAAGGTATTCTAATGCGAAGCAAGAAGTTTTTTGGTAACTATATATGTATCTCAGACACACAGACAAATATTGTAAAGGTTGATAATGTTTATATGTAGGTTATGTGTATGTATGTTTGAAAATCTTTAAAGGTTTAAATCAAATCAAATCAAATCAAAAACGTTTATTTCAAATAGACCAATTACAGGCACTTTTGAATTGTCAAAATGTCGGTCAGTCAAACAAACAAGTGAAGCTAAATTGCACGTTCCAAAGAGTAGATCTCTATGGAGAAGAACGTGCAAGAAACTCCATGAACACTCTTTTAAATCATATTTGTGGGACAGACTGCAAACTCCAGGGTCTGAGCTTGGTTTGGGCCATTGCCCGATAGTTGACTTCAGACTATTGTACTCACACAGAGAAGGTCGACTGGTAGAATGGCTTTTTTTTTTTTGATGTGGGAAATCATCTATTGACATCTGCTCTTGGGAGAGTGCGAGGGCGTGTCGGTCTTTTACTTACTAAGTAATACCCACTCCTGTTCCTTCTATGCTTTGGTTTCAGGGCCACGGGGTTCCCTTTCACATCACCCATGGCCCGAATATGCTTCGACCTTACAGGTATAACTGAGCAGGCAAATCTGTCAATATACTCTAGCATGTATGGCTAGGCTACCTTTAGGATTTTCTGCTTTCACACAGGCAAAGTCGCTGACAATAGCTAGTTTTTAATACAACAGAATACTTATCAGTAAAAGGTCTTTTATACGGCAAGTTTATTGTTAGAGGTTGCCATGGAAACAATTGTGTTTTTCTCTTTGCTTTGTGGAGAGGGATTTTTTCTTTTCCTGCCAATAATAGATACAGTGTAAATATGCTCGAGAACTTGGTAAGCTTGTGAATAACCTGTATTTATTTGCTGAAGAACATTTGTCTGAAGAAAATTGTTCTTGTCCCACAATTACAGACAGAAACAGCATCCATGCCTTTTCATACTACTCGTATCTATACAACTTTTTATATATTTTATTAACCGACTTCTAAAAAAGGAGAAGGTTCTCAATTTAGGTGTTTGTATTTTTTTAAATATTTTTTTCGCGCATAGCTTTGTTGCTTTTTTTTGTTGGAAAGGGTATACTTTCCAAATGATCCCATAAACCAAGTTGGGATCTGATGATGGAATCTTAGCGAAATCGAGGGCACTCTTCAAATTCAATTAAATTTTTTTGTGAAGTCGGTTATTTTTTTTTTATATTAAAAATGTTTTTATACTCAAACAACTATAGTAACATACTTGAGTTTTTTGTTTGTCGCACATCCAGAAAATAATGTTTTTAGAATCGACTGCCGAATCAATTATAATATTAATATATTTTTTAAACGAGCAATTTTTTTCTTAAAATAATTCTTGGGTAAAAAAAGGATACACATTTTGATAAATAGAGGTTGCAATTATACTATAGTATTTGTACTGCATTTTTTCGCACGGGCTATATCTATGGCTATATCTTTGTAATTTTTGGTTTAATTTACAAATAAAAAAATACCTGTCCCTTATTTTTGAATAATCTAAAAGACGGACTAATTAAATTATTTTACAGCAACTAGCCTATTCTAATATATGAATGTACATCATCATCATCATCATCTTCCTGCCCTTGTCCCGTTTTATTTGGGGTCGGCGCAACACGTTTTTTTCTTCCATTCTGTCCTGTCGCTCGTCATGCTATCACTAACTCTGTAACATGTTAGTTAATATATGAATGTACAAAAAATCGAAATCAAATCAGAAAACAAAAGTAAGAAATTAGTTTTTCCACCATCTTTGTTAACGCCAAAATATTCCAACTTAAACTCAGACACATAACAAAAAGTAATTCATAAACGAAACTGAAATGGGGACACGTAAAATTTATTGCGACTTACAAAGTTGTGTTTTAAACATGTTAAAATGTATTACATACAATAAACATAATATACAGTCGTGTCCCGGGGTATTGTGATATGAGTTATGACTTGTGAGAAGCCTGGATGTGGCTGCTATTATGACTTAACTAGCGTTTGCCTGAGGTTTCGCCCGCTGTGAAAGTCGAAAATTTTCCCAACGGAACATACTCCTGGAAAAAAGTATTTTTTCAATAGACTTTTAGGCACGCGATTAACTGTTTTCTGCACTAGTGTGGAAAAGTGCCAGAGCTCACCTCCGCCACAACTTCTTGTAGGTACGAATCGTATCAGGCTGGGCGCTAAACGATTACCAAAAGTCGCGCGTCAACCCCCGTTTATTTATCTCTCCGTAAGTGTGTTGAAAAACGTCGTTTAATACACATAGAAATTTGTAACTACGGCTCTCGTCTCCATTAAGCTTCCTTTCTCCAAAAAATATCTATTCGCGGTCCCGCAATACTAATAATGATGATCGACCGCAGATTCGGTTTCGATTGCTTTACATTATATAAAAGTATACATTAAATAAAATGTACAATTTATTTACGATCAGACGAAAAGATTTAGACAATATGTTAGATGTCCTCAAAATTGTCTACAAACTACCGAAATCAATTTCACCGACACATCAGCGATCTCCAAGATAAAACACGTAAAAAATTCAATCACAAAAAAGTAATTTTAAAACCAATAACAACAAAACGAAGTTAAAACGACATGCCATTAATTTGGCAGCTTGATATATACAGTCTTCAAATTGGATGTCCGCTCTACGAAGTAAAGATAATGTACCGGAAAAAACATTCCCTCTAACATATTACTGTCATGTATCTTCAAAGCTAACCGTAGCAGTCTAAAATTCGCAGTTATAGTAAATTTTTTTTTTTCGGTGTGAAAAACTCATCCAATTACAACCCCCGCTCTTGGGTGGAGCGGAAGATAGTGTCAGGCTCTTACCGACTAAAAACTCATCTCATTCCTTCTAGCCTCTTCATACCTGGGCTCGAGCTATATTTCAAAACTAACCCTGGCCACAGTAGGCTTCGACCCAGCTGGACCCCTCCTGTTGCTGGCAACTCCTTGAGGCGCGCGGGAACAGTGCGCGCCGTCGACGTCTTGGGCTCGGTCCGGACGGTTACCGGACGGTTACCGGACGGTCGAACAGCGAGCTACCCATGGCTCGCCGTCCGCAAGCCCGTGATATATTCAGTCTTCAAATTGGATGTCCGCTCTACGAAGATAATGTACCGGAAAAAACATTCCCTCTAACATATTACTGTCACGTATCTTCAAAGCTAACCGTAGCAGTCTAAAATTCGCAGATAAAGTAATTTTTTTTTCGGTGTGCAAAAATCATCCAGATGATATCCTTCATTGCCTTTCATATCAAGGCCGAGTTTCGCCGCCGCCGCCGGGATTCCGATCCCGATTTCCGACCACCGCAGACGCGGGCTCGTGGACGGCGAGCCATGGGTAGCTCACTGTCCGAGCGTCCGGTAACTGTCCGGACTGAGCCCAAGACGTCGACGGCGCGCACTGTTCTCGTACGCCTCAAGGAGTTGTCATAAACAGGAGGGGCCCAGCTGGGCCGAAGCTACTGGGATCAGGGTCATCCGAAAGGGCGCTCGAGCCCTATGAAGACTAGAAGGAACAGGGTGAGTTTTTAGTTAGTAAGAGTCTGACACTATCTCTCAGTCCGCCCAAGAGTGAGGGTTGTCATTGGATGATTTCCTCACCATAAAAAAGGGCCACGAGGTTCTCTTTGGCCCCAGTGAGCTTTAACTCTGCTGGGCCCCAACGGTCTTGTCTTTAACGTTCTAGGACCACGGTAACTCTTTCAAACATTCAACCGAAGACCCTAAACGCCATAACCGTTTCTTTATATTCAGAAACTTGCCCAAACTCAATCACTATAACACAATTTTATTCTTAACTCGATAGTAACGCCACAACAGAAAAAGGGTTCACATTCGACTCAATAAAGCCGATACGATGAACAGAAAATAAAATTTTATTGGACATGTTCACCCTTCATAAAATTGGTGAGATACTCGACTGTTTTAGTAAACGGGAAACTTGTAGGGAATCTCGGAAAATGTTATGGGGAAATAGGAAAGGGTACTTTATTATTGAGGAAGTCAAAAAAATAAAATCCCACGGGTGCTTACTCCCGGGGTAAAGTTAGGGTTGTTACACACGTCAGTGAGTGGCATTAATTGACATAGCTAAACGGTAAAATCAAATACCTACTTAGAAAAGTAGGTGTTTTCCATATACGGAAAGAAAAAACCGGAGAGCAGTAGTGGCCGAGCGGTAACGGTCTTGACTTACAAGTTGTAGGTCGCGGGTTCAAGTCCAGCCAGGCCTATTACTTTGTGTAATTTATTTCATCATCACTACTCTCAGAACGGTGAAGATCGTTGTCGTCACAAGTCAGTATGTGCATACTTTTTTGTCTAGACAGTTTTCCCTTCTACCAGATTTGAAAGCTTTCTAACTTACTTAATTATAAACGGATTTAAAGGAATCTTTACATTAGGAATTTTGGAAAATATTAAATAATAATAATATTAATAATAAGTACTTTTTAAATTAAATATCAAACAAAATGAGTTGACTAACTAATGAAAATTAAGTAAGAAAGATAATGAGGTAGTAGGTACCGTAGATACGAATAAATGGCATTCTATGTTAGCAAAAAACATAAATAAAATTCTCGTCTCAGTGGCAAAATAACGTATGATTTGAACCCCAACCCTCCATTTGTCCAAACAATAATAATAATCGGAAAGTGGCGGACGAGAAAAAAGCTAAGTTCTTTATTGTAAGGTCTCTGATAAATCTGGGGTTTTACGAGGACTGATCAATAAGGCCGGAACTCTACCAAAGCGGAGACGAGACGAGCGGAGAGATGTTTTTTAAACAACCAATAGAATTGTGTTATTGACACATCTCTCCGCTCAGCTTCAGTGGAGATCGATGTGCGAAGATGTGTAATATTTGTATGGTGCGATGGAAGCGGAGATGTGAGCTGTGCGCGGGCGACGCGCAGCGAACTACGAAAACGCACACATCTCCGCTTTGGTGGAGTCCCCCGAGCTAAAAAACATCTCTTCTCGCACAGCTCACCGCACACATCTCTGCTTTGGTGGATTCCCGGCCTAAGGCCCGGTATCCACCAAAGGGGGGAGAGGAGACGAGAGGAGATGTGCCGCGAAGCTGGCAGGTTATTTCCACCAAAGCGGAGAAGAGATGCGTTGCGGAGAGGAGACGACACACACGCTTGCATTCAAAGCCAGTCAATCGAATGACGTTTCGAGACGTGCGAGGCGCGCGGAGAAGGCAGCGGGGTGAGGGGTGCGCGAGCACGTGCGCAGCCCGGCCGCCCGACTAGACACTTCTCCGCTTTGCCGCGCCGCTTGCTCGCTCGCTGCACAAAATTCTATAGAAAAATGAGACATCTCATCTCCTCTCCGCTTGACCCATTTCTACCAAAGCTAAGCGGAGAAGAGATGTGGAAATAACGAAATCGGATTGGTTTATTCAAACACTCCTCTCGTCTCCTCTCCTCTCCGCTTTGGTGAATACCGGGCCTAAGACTTGTTTGAGCCGCGAATGTAACTCTTGTTATAGATGACGTTAGCGTTATTGATGTTACATAAAGTCTTCATTGTTTTTTTTTAATTTACACTTCATACGACTTGTGCGTCAGAAATCAGCGAAAACTTTTTTGGCTGACTGAAAATCACCCTGTCTGGTTTTTATTTTTTAAAGATGGGAAATAATCCAATGACTTCTCAGACTGGGCATGAGAGAGAGAGACTTTTACTGAATAAAACGCGCTTGTATTCCTTCAGTTGCCCTTTAGGTTACATGACCATGGTATTGTAAAGTCAAACGGTGTGTATCTACACCTGGGTCACGAGATTGTTTCTGAAGTTTTAACGAAAATCTTAGCATTAGTTGGATACCGTAACAGCTTTTAAAACCAATTATTCAAAGCCAAAAAACTGACTTAGAATACTTTGGGGCAATAGTTTTGAAAGATAGCTCGAGCCCCGGTTGAAGGCTTGAAGGAACGGGGTGGGTTTTTAGTCAGTAAGAGTCTGACACTATCTCCTGCTCCGCCCAATAGCGGGGATTGTCTTTGGATGATTTTTGCCCACCATAAAAAAAGCCAAAAAACTGACACACACAAAGCCAAATTGTCTCTGATTTATAACTTAATTTATTTTTTATTTTTTTTCTTCGTATAAACTAGTGCTTGACTGCGATCCCACCTGATGGTAAGCAGTGATGCAATCTCTGATGGTGAGGCGCACTAGTTTATTAAAAGCCTATTCACTCTAGCCTTGAAGATACCCAAATTATAATCGGACGGGAAGACCACAGCAGGCAGATTGTTCCATTCTTTCGACGTACGCGGTATAAACGACGAGGCGAAACGCTTAGTCCGGACCGTAGAGGTTTCAACAACGTATGGGTGGATACTCGCCGCCGTATTTTGTACATAAATGATAGGAACCCAGCATTTTTTTCTACCACGACAAAGAAGATTACTGGTCTCACAATAATACCTAAATTAAGACCACATAAACGGTCTAGCACCGCTAACAAAGTCCAGTTATGACGAGACCCTTTATGTATCTCATAAAAATGGCGGAATTAAGGTCTGATGCAAATTTTCCTTTAATAAAACTGCTACTGCTTAGGGACGTTGCTATTATAACGTATGTAAAAAGCGCTAAAAAGCTGAATATTATGTTAATATCTTGGATGAGAAGCACTATTTAACAACATACGGACGTATCCGCTTGCCAGGAAGTGTAGACAGAAAAATATAATGTAATATCGGTGGAAAGGCGTGCGAAGAGGCTGATTGGTGATCCAGATATAGTTAAGTCCGATCTTCAAAGCCTTGAGCACAGGCGACCGGTAGCCAGCCTTTCGGTGTTTTACAGGTTGTATTTTGGAGAGTGTGCGCAGGAATTGCGTGATTTGATTCCGCCATCTCATTTCTACCATCGGACACACCGACGTACTGCAAGTATCCACTTTACGTTGTTAAAAAACCTCTACGGTCCGGAATAGGCGTTTCGCTTCGTCGTTTATACCGCGTACATCGAGGGACTGGAACAGTTTGCCTGCTGCGGTATTACAATTTAAGCGTCTTCAAGGCTAGAGTGAATAGGCTCTTAATGAACTAGTGCGCCTCACTATCAAGGATTGCATCAGTGCTTACCATTAGGTGGGATCGCAGTCAAGTACTAGTTTATATCAGATAAAAAAAAGTGTCGCATCTGTATTGCACGAACTCACATTTCTCCAGTATGTTAGTTTATTTTTTTAAACTCTTTATTTTCTATAAAGAAGTCTTTAAAGAAAAAAAACTTTGCCCCATACTTAGGGCTATATTTCGCCAAGACACCATGGTGGCGCGACCAGTTGCGCCCAGCTGTTTTTGAAAATTGGTCCAGCCGTTTTTGAATATAGCTGCTCCCAACGGATTCGCCCGCTTGACAGCAGAACATTATCCCAAGGGAACATACTTCCGGGATAAAAAGTATTCTATGTCCTTTTCCAGGACATGGTCTATCCGTGTACCATGTTTCATCAAAATCGGTTTTGCCATTTAGGTGTGAAGACGTAACAAACAAACTCACTTTCGGTTTTATTATATTAGTAAGGATAACTAACACGACTTTGTTTTAAGTAATTGCAAAACAAAATATTGTAATAGTCATAGACATCTACAACCAACGTTTTAACATTTTTTAAACCTCCTTAACCCTTAAGATACCGTCAATTAGAGACACAATAGTAAGACAATAGATGCGCGGCCACCGGTAGTCGCTTGGGGATTCATGAATTAAATTAAGCTTTACACAGTAACTGAAATTAATTCTGAAAAGCTAACGTATGTAATGTTGTTTTTTTTTTACCGCGCTTTGCTTTTAGGCTTACTGCGGATTTGCGAAAGAGATGGCCCATCATGACGTGTTCTGAGAGGTCTCAGCCGAAATTGTGAGACCTTGAGCTGTGTTTGGACTTAGGTTTATCTTTTTTTTTCTTTCTGGTGACGTACAATTTCTATTTTATTAAAAACTACCTGACCCGGCGAACTTCGTACCGCATAACAGTCAATGAATGTAATATCGGCAAATAAACTGTTTTTCTTTCTTTCCAATGTTGCTTTTTTTACAATGAATGATCCTGTACGTCTCGCATCCATCGGATTCCCGCAATCTTCACCGTCATCGGTCCACCTTGTAGGAGGCTTTCTAACGCTGCATCTTCTGGTACGCGGTTGCCACTCCAGAACCTTTCGGCAGCAATGGCCATCTGTTCTGCGAGCAATATGCCCTGCGCATTGCCACTTAAGTTTGGCAATTCTTCGTGCTATGTCGGCAACCTTAGTTCTCCTGCGAATATCTTCATGCTTTTAAGTCATCTCCTAAAAACTTAATTAAGATAACTCAGAAACCCAAATCCCAACAAAGAATAAGTGTGAGTGAGACATTATCTAAGTTTACGATGGAAGGCACCTTACTCAGTTATCTCCGAGACATCGGTCATTTTCCGGGATCAAGCCGGTCCCGGGATCCCGGGATCTTCCCGCGCCGAATACAAATGAAACTATTATCTACTTGGCCGTAAGGATGGGCCATAGGAACAGCGGGTTTGGGGTCTCCATTAATTAGGCTTCAGGTGAAGGTATTTTCTTTTGTTTTTATGATCAGCATATCAGAGGAAGTCGCCGATAAATATGGGCGGAATATTAAACGCCATCTACTAAAATGGCGCTAAAAATCAGTTTCAAACCCACAGATGAAAGTTCTCTGACGGTTCCGATCACAGAAAATATGAAAGACGTTGGAAAGGAAATACTTTCCATTTGTACTACAACGAGTGTCGCCGCTTGTCTTAAGTCCTTTAACTCCACTACAGGCTATAAACCAATACGAACGTGCAATACGCAACTAACAGACCACGCAGATTTAGATCGCAAGTTTGCTATTGGTAGTTTAATTATAAGCAATGCCCTACTTTAAAGCACGCCTGCCCCGCCCACAAGGCCATTCTAACCTCTCGTCTCTCCACAGACCATGTCCTACCTTCCATCCTGCATCACCTGTTCCCTTATGGATCTAATTACAGTATCAGTGGTGGCATTGCTGTGGCCAAATACTGGGTCACGCAGTGAATGTAACTAATCTTGCCATCGTCACGTTAAGAAGATGTTTCGATTGATGATGTGTTTTGATGTACTCTCGTGGGAATTGCATGACTTGATTCTCCATCGTCTTTCTACCAACAGTACCCGACGTACGGCAAGTATCCACTCTTACGTTGTTGAAACCTCTACGGCCTTAGCGTTTCACCTCGTCCTTTATACCGCTTAGATCAAAGGACTGGAGCAATTGGCCTGCTGCGGTCTTCCCGTCCAATTATAATTTAAGTATCTACAAGTATAGAGTCAATATGCTCTTAATAAAATAGTGCGCATCACCATCAACAATTGCATCACTGCTTACCATCAGGTGGGATCGCAGTCGCGAAAGAAAACAATGTTACGGTAAAATGAATGCAGACAATAAGACCAAATCTATTACAAACATCGGTATGTACAAAAACTAGGTTGAAGTATTTTGATGGCACATCAACAACTTTTTCACGGCTCACCGCGTCGAAATAATGAAAGTGACCGAGATAGTAATTATTAATGATCCCCATCGTAATACTTAGTAGGTTGGAACTAAATAATCACAAAGATTATTTCCAGTCTAGTTTATGAAAGTTGTGAATAGGTTACATCTGGGTAAGCATGCTCCATCGTCGACAACATCATCACTTATCATCAAGTGAGATAGTGGTCAAACGCGTGTGCGTACGCGCAGCGGAATGTTGTTGAATTTAAAGATTTTAATTATGCAGATATTTAGTGTATGACGTCGTATAATTGTGTATGGTAAAAAAAAATTTGTGCACGCAACCATTGTGGAGAAATTCACCAAAAACTGATTCCGCTGGGCGAACGTTGTCCTGGCGGAGCTTTTTTTAATCCATAGACTTTAGAAGAAAAGAGATGTGTCCAAAAATTAGTGTGTATTTGTGTGTAATTGTGTATGTATGAATAAAACTAGTGCATGCATAAACTTCGAAGAAATTTAAGTTTCCGCTACGCGAACGTTTGGCCATTAGCTAGTTTTCATATAAAGCGCTTACATAGAGAGCTGTAGATTTTTACATACGTTGTTTTGAATTTGTTTATATTTGTTTAAAAAACAGATTTAGAAAAAATTGTAGGGCTTTAAAGATAAAAATATAAACGTAAAATACGCTTATTAGGTCTTAGTTCTTAAAGTATGCACTTTGGGGTCTAGATTTTCACGTTTATACAAACCTTGTAAGTGTCTGCAACATGTTGCCAAGTATCAATGATGTTCCGTTAGTAACTAAAGAGTTATAGGACAAATTTACCATGAACAGATCACTGTTTACAAAGCAGTCAAATATCACGACGTTCTGAAGGAATTGCATGGTAAAATGTATGCTAATAATTAGTGTATTCATTCAACTATTCACATGCAAAATTTCATGTCATTAAATTCAGTAATTAAAGAAAAACAATTATAATACTGACGAAGCATCGAAAACCTACATAACCCGACCAAGTTCGGATGGCTACAAAAAAGCGGCCGTGCAATATATTTAGGTAACATCCCAAAATTTACAGTATAATACCGGTATTGAATTGGTATAGGTGATAACACAATTGTTGTTTCGATATAGTTTATAGGTCATTTATTTTTGTAAACCTACTTTTTTAAATGTATTTGACTATGACAGAAAGTAGGTACTATTTACGTAGGTACTTTATTTAAGTATGCGCTTGAGACTTGAGATATAATCTAAATATATTATTTAAGACAAATAAAATTCATACAGCTAATTTCTATTGAAGATTTCACGGATCAGGATTCTAACTATAGACCCCTTAGGGAAATTAAATATTTACCACATGTAAGTATGTACTACTGTTTAGGTAAATATTTATCATATTGTAGCTTATTACACTATTAAATGGATAAATGGATAAATGATAAATGATCTTTATTTTGTAAATAGGTTTTAAAAAAACACTTTTACACGTCAATTTTGTTTTCAGTCAGTTTTAACGAGATGAGGCCGGTGTTTCCTAGCTGACTACCCTGAGAAGAAACACCGAAACAAACTCAGGAGTCAAAGTCTCTTTTAAAGTCCATACAGTAAACATGTAATGGTCAAATTATTATATATATATATTATATTTAACCAATAGACTAGGCATGCACGAGCGTTCCCCTTCGCAACTTTAGTGGATCAAACAATCTGATAACTAAAACTTCTTCTTGAATCGATTTTTAATTAAAAAGTTTGATTAAGTATTGTATGTAATTAAAAATATTTTTGTACGCGGATATTTAAATAGAGAAGTACTTGTTAATTGAAGATTTGTTTTTATTGTAGATAGTGGCGTTATTATTAAAAAAAATTTTTTCATTCAAGAAATGCAATTGTTTTATTTTTTCCTAACGCTTGTGTACGCAACTGTACCATATTAATAAATACTATATTGGAAGGTTAAGAACGTTTCTTAGATATATTGCACGGCCGCTTTTTTGTAGCCATCCGAACTTGGTCGGGTTATGTAGGTTTTCGATGCTTCGTCAGTATTATAATTGTTTTTCTTTAATTACTGAATTTAATGACATAAAATTTTGCATAAGAATAGTTGAATGAATACACTAATTATTGACATACATATTACCATGCAATTCCTTCAGAACGTCGTGATATTTGACTGCTTTGTAAACAGTGATCTGTTCATGGTAAATTTGTCCTATAACTCTTTAGTTACTAACGGAACATCATTGATACTTGGCAACATGTTGCAGACACTTACAAGGTTTGTATAAACGTGAAAATCTAGACCCCAAAGTGCATACTTTAAGAACTAAGACCTAATAAGCGTATTTTACGTTTATATTTTTATCTTTAAAGCCCTACGATTTTTTCTAAATCTGTTTTTTAAACAAATATAAACAAATTCAAAACAACGTATGTAAAAATCTACAGCTCTCTATGTAAGCGCTTTATATGAAAACTAGCTAATGGCCAAACGTTCGCGTAGCGGAAACTTGAATTTCTCCAAAGTTTATGCATGCACTAGTTTTATTCATACATACACAATTACACACAAATACACACTAATTTTTGGACACATCTCTTTTCTTCTAGTCTATGGATTAAAAAAAGTTCCGCCAGGACAACGTTCGCCCAGCGGAATCAGTTTTTGATGAATTTCTCCACAATGGTTGCGTGCACAAATTTTTTTTTACCATACACAATTATACGACGTCATACACTAAATATCTGCATAATTAAAATCTTTAAATTCAACAACATTCCGCTGCACGTACGCACACGTCAAACGCCAGCCTATCCATAATAATAATAATAATAACCCCATAACCCCATCGTCGTATCTCTACGTTGACGTCGTGGTGGGGCTTGTGTGCTCCAACATGCCCTAGGTCTGTATCGGTAGAATTACCTTTACCGTAACATACCTAGGGTGAGGGGCCAGACTAAGAGAGATACAATCCGCAGGGCAGTTTTGTGGCGAACTGTTGGGTATTAGCGACCCCACGGACCCGATCTCCCGGGAGAATTCCTGTTCTTCATCTCTGGCTTGCCTTTATTGGCCGGTCGTAGTGAACACTGACGAGGAACAGAGCTCCCACCTCTCTCTTGCCTTTATTGGCTGGCTTGAGTGGAGAGTCGCAAGAGCAAACATGCACGGGAGATGGATGCATAATCCAGTAAGGTGCTGGTAGGGATCTTGACCGTACTTCCGGGATTGTCCTGATTGCCGTGGTACGCCTCTCCACTCCTCAAGCGCCTCAGGATATGTTGCCCTCTTGTTGCTACGTCACTTCGTGCTAGCGGCCGTTTTAGGGGGCCCATTTATTGAGTGTGCAAGTCACCCCCTGCCTTTTATCGATAGATATTAATGAAATTGTTCAGGCAGGGGCCATAGTCTTAACATAGCTCCATATTACCAGTCCACTTAAGACTCCAAAAATCATAGCCCTATTATTTTGTTTTTCATATTATGTCGCAATAGTTTTTCAAACCGGGGGTTGTCCTTGGGTGCACTAGTATAGCGCGCACAGGGATAATCGTCGGTTGGTATCACGTTCCATTATAGTAACCAAAAGGGCCTCTGCGAGTTGGCTTCGGCCCCTTGTACGCCTCTCAAAGGCCCAGGACCTCAGGGTCCTGAGATTAATAAACAGATGAAAATAATAATAATAAGTGACCGCCAATGGCCTTATAGCCAAAAGCTTCGACGACCATCTGTCGTAGCTGTCGTTGCGCGGTTGGATCAAAGGCCTGATACAGAAGGCAGTACTCCTCGATACGGCACGCATTGTGAGGAGGTTCCTGTCTCTGGAGCCCTAACCACCGGTAGCTTGGACCCTGCTCCCAACATCGGTGGACCACTATTTTTTGTATTTTTAAATGTTTTTTTCTTAATATTTGTTTTAAGAAATATTTAATAATATCAAAAATATGTATAATGGAGAAATAAAGGAAATAATAATAAAACTATCACTAGATACTGTAATCAATTAACTAAATGTGCCATATAAACACTTCTTAAGCCTTAAATTATCAAATAAATAGTTACTTCGACAGAAAATTCGTGGAAAATTCAATAAACAAGCTCATAAATCCGGTAAACTTAGCATTACTAATGGCTAACATTACCTACCGCTGCTTTTGAGGCCAAATACTAAGAAGGTTTGTAAGTAGGGCTAACGCTTTCAAAGTGAACGCAATTTGGTTTCTGTCCGTCTCTTTAACGTTAGTCATTTCACAGAATTTTGGAGGGATCATCCCTAAAATATGTAAAAAAGAATGGAAGGAAAGTGACACTTTTGTGGAAAGTGTCGGAAAGGTTGGTTTTATAAAAAAGTAAGGTATGAGTTTAGGTAGGTACTTAAGTGGATACATTTTACAACTTGGGTCACCGACTTTATTTTTAATCAAGGTGTTGTGTGATTTCTGCGATGGGTATTATTCTGTCATAGCATTATTTTAGATACTTATTGATGAGCTAGATAGTTATGTCACGTGAAGCTAGGTAAGTAAGTATCTATGTGACGTTATTATTTAAGTTTATGACTTAAAGTAGAGCACCTTGTCGAGTTTTGAATTTTACTATGATGAATAAATATGTGGGTATAGATAAGGTGGACCGACGACCTGGTGAGAGTGGCGGGAATGCGATGGATGCGAGACGCACAGGAGAGTTGTAGACGTCTTTCGGCTGAAATGATGATGATGTTGATGATGAAATAGGTCAATGTCGAAAATAGCATTCCTTAATATTACTTTTACAATGACTTTCTTCCGTGTCATTTTTAAAATGTAGAGTGCTAGCATTATTTAATACTTTAATGCTAAATTAATGTAGGAACACACTCTCCACACGAATTATGTAAATTTTAATTGTTACCCTTTTACCGAAAGCGACAAACACAACGGCAATTATGAACACTGCTAAATGTAGGTACGTACAACTATGTAATTTCTGACAACTTTTATTTATTTTACTATTGAAAAAAATCATAGAGCCGGTCGCTGTGATGACACACTGACACTTGTAGGAGTCTTCTGCCTAGCAGTCTTTCGGTTGAAATGATGATAGTCAATTTTAAGAATTGAAAACCGAAAAAAAAAATTTAACTAGTAATTTTTTACCAGAAACCTTTTGATATTTGCGATGATTTTGGTCGGGCACTACTAATTATAACTACTAGTATACACGACTGTGATAGAATGATGCAACTCACAACTGACAAAAAAAAAACTTGTTCTTGTGAATATCTTTCCTGTGGTTATTATATGTACAAGAAAGTAAATGATTTTACAATTTTCATCTTGGTTTGTTCTGTCATGCACTCAGTACACTTACATACAAGTAAACTACACAACTACACAAGTAAACTTTAATAATAATATTATTCCACGACTAGACGGCGTTTCAAGCATAGGACAACTTGTGTTATGAGTACTAGACGACTGATAAATATACTTATATGCATATGTCTAAATAATAACAAAAAATGATCATTCTCATCACACAAACATTTGTCTAATAAATAAATTGAACCCACGACCTCCGGCATAGCAGTCAGGGCTACTAACCACTAGACCAACAGGTCAGTTGACTATCGAAACTAAAAATTGTTTTCTGAGCTATCGATATAATCAAATGTAATTGACATTTTTTTCTTTACTTTCTTTCCATTTGTGAAATCGGCGTAGTTAAAGTCTGACCCCTCAGAGGCCGTAACTCATCAATTCGCTACCCTTTTACGCTGATGTTGTATTTTTACGTCGCCTCTTGAGCTCTTTCTCTCCAAATTGTTAATTTTCTTGATAAGATCTCGGCAATAAAATTGTTTTGTCTGTTTATTTTCTTAAGTTGTTTATTTGTGACTGTATTTTTTGAGACAGTTGATTTAAACCAGCGTTTTGAAGTTAATTTGAAATTTTTGTTTTTTTTTTCATCAAGGTCAGTCAGTAAGGACCAAGCCCAAGTCGTATGTTGCACGCGCACCTAAAAGCGATGTCAGTGAAACTGCAAGATGTCAAACTGGCCATGGGATGCTTAACCTTTTGAACGCCAATCACTTGTATACAAGTTCGAGATTTTCGTGCCCTCAGCGCCACTACTTGATTAGAAGTAATAATAGTATAAAATAGATTTACGACTTTTACAAGACCTTTTATTTTGTTTTTATGGAAAATTGCTCTGTTATAAGCCATATTTTTTACTTTTTCACACATAATAAGTTCTTGTTTGTTTTATATTCAATAGAAACATTTGTTAGTTAGTTCAATATAGAAACAATCTGTTGCGTGGTGCTGGAGGACA
The DNA here is from genome assembly GCA_949319445.1 of Mythimna lalbum. Classification (NCBI taxonomy): domain Eukaryota; kingdom Metazoa; phylum Arthropoda; class Insecta; order Lepidoptera; family Noctuidae; genus Mythimna; species Mythimna lalbum. The sequence goes on along the minus strand of OX439362.1, from coordinate 18,344,770 downwards.
CATCGCGTATTATATAGATGGGCGTCGAAAAGGTTAATAAGCACTTCTCCAATTAGGAGTTACAGACAGCCCTCTCTGCAAAGTTTGCATGGAGTAGGACGAGACGGCAGCATCTATTTCATTCTAAGCTACCCAGGGTAAAGTACTTCATGAACTTACCTGGGTTCTCATTTCCCTGGGTGACCTAGGGACACTAAGGCGCTGTAGGCTTTCCTTGTGGAGCTGGGGTAAAAAAACCCACCCCGTTTCTTCGTTGCTTTTCATACCGGGGCTGAGTCTCCCTTTCAGAAACAGACCCTTGGCCCCAGTAGGCTTCGATCCTGCTACACCCCTTCGGACGTACGTATGGGTGCAATGTCCACCATGTATCGGTGGCGCATCGCCGTATGTGTGGTGATCCGATGATAATCTTCTTCTTCCTGCCCTTATCCCATATTACTTGGGGTCGGCACAACACGTTTTTTTCTTCCATTCTGTTCTGTCACCCGTCAAACTATCACTAATTCCCTTTTCTTTCATATCACTCTTCACACAATCCATCCATTTTCCTTCGGCCTTCCTCTTCCTCTCCATCCATCTACATGTATACTCAGAACTCTTTTAGTATCAGTGATCCGATGGTGAAGGTGATCCGATGATAATGTTGAGAAAAAATTCAGTTGTGCTGAATTAAGAAATAATTATGTAACCACTAGCTTTCTGCCCGCGGCTTCGCCCGCGTGGACTACAGTTTATATCGCGCGGGCAGAGACCCGTGCTCAGCAGTGGAATTATAAGTAGCCTATGTGTTATTCCAGTGTCTCTTCTACCTACCTACCAAATTTGATCTGAATCCGTTCAGTAGTTTTTGCGTGAAAGCGTAACAGACAGAGTTACTTTCGCATTTATAATATTATCTAGTAGGGATGAATTGACCTACTATTCAAGATATCATGACATGATGTATAGATGGGTTTGCTTATCAATTAATTAACACTCAAAGTTGTTTGTCTAAGTGCGCAGTATGCATACAGTATGCTACTACTCGGTCTTTGAACACCTGTGCACTTGATCTTCAGTTCCTGATTAAATTATCAGATTGGCATTAGTGTTGAGGAAGTGATACGATGGAACGTTTAATAAGCACTTAGATAATGGTAATTATGTAGCCCAAGTATTAGTAAAGGTGTGGTGGTGTGGCCGAGTGGTAACGGCTCCGACTAACGATTTGTAGGTCGCGGGTTTTTCTTTTTTCGGTGGAAAAAATCATCCAATGACAAAACTCGCCCTTGGGTGGAGTGGAAGGTAGTGTCAGACTCTTACTGACTAATAACCCACCCCGTTCCTTCTAGCCTTCATACCGGAGCTCGAGTTTCCTTTCAGACGGCCCAGGAGGATTCGACGCTGGGCCCCTCCTGTTGCTGATAACTACTTGAGGTGCGCGGGAACAGTGCGCGCCGTCATCGTCTTGAGCTCGGTCTGGACAGTTACCAGACGGTCGGACAGCGAGCTACCCATGGCTCGCCGTCCAAACCCAGCCAACCGCATTACTCTGTGCAATTTATTTCATCACTACTGCTCTCAAAACGGTGAAGGAAAACATTGTGAGGAAACCGGCATGTTCTAGAACAAAAAATTTGAAGACTTGTGACGTCCAACAACCCACACTGGATCCGCGTGGTGGATTACGGCCCATTCGCTCTTCTTCAGAGGAAGCGTAAGTCCCAACAGTGGGAATATTATAATGCCGACTATGCTATGCTAGTGAATGCAGCTGTCCAAATAATGAAATAGCGTAGCACAACAAGAAAAAATGAGCATCACTACATAATATAAAACAAAGTCACTTTTTCTGTCCCTATATCCCTATGTACGCTTAAATCTTTAAAACTACGCAACGGATTTTGATGCGGTTTTTTTAGAGTGATTCAACAGGAAGGTTTATATGTATAATAACATCCATTAAATAGTGGAGAAATACTGTTACCTGAGCGAAGCCGGGGCGGGTTGACGTTACAAGTTAAAGGTTACAGGCAAGGTCTAGATAAATGTTACAAACAGAGAAAAAGATGAGACCTAAGTTCCAGCAGCGGAAATATTATATGGCAGTTCGCAAGCCAACATAGGAGTGGGTTTTAGTCAATAAAAGTCTGACAAGCCCTCGAGCTCCACCCTAGAGCGAAAGAAGTCATTAGAAGCCCATCTATCCCATTCCCACCTAAAACAATAAGGGTTCCGTTTTTTGCCATTTGGCTGCAGAACCCTAAAAAACACTTACCTACTAACTTATTTCCTTGTTCGACCGTACTATATCTCCGTGATATTATTCATGACGTCATCGAGGAAACGTTTAAAAGATATAAAAGATAATGGTGTATCCACAAATAACGGGAGTGCTTACCGTGGCTATCTAGAGCTTTGTCAACAAGATTATTATGGTAATGTCCATAGACCAACAAAACTTCTCCATCTTCCCAGACTTTAATTAATGTGATAAGGAAGAACATGAAAAATAAAGACACTTAACTAATTAAAACCATATACTTATAACTGCCTGACTGCTGACTGTCCTGTTGGTTAAGTAGTTAGTGGCCCTGACTGCTATGTCGGAAGACGTGAATTTATCTATAACTAGCTGCTCCCAGCGGCTTTGCTCGCGTGATAGCAATAATTATCCCAAGGGAACATACTTCCGGGATAAAAAGTATCCTATGTCCTATTCCAGGACATGGTCTATCCGTGTACCAAGTTTCATCAAAATCGGTTTTGCTATTTAGGTGTGAAGACGTAACAAACAATCAAACAAACTCACTTTCGCTTTTATAATATTAAGTAAGGATATGTATGTATTTAGAAATATATAAGTATGTTTATCAGTTCTCTAGCACCCAAAACACAAGCTCTGCTTAGCTTGGGACTAGACGGCGTTTTGTGATAGTTATGGAATATTATTATTACACACGATAACTCTTACCTAAAACAAGCGTCAAAAAATTCCTCTGCATCGCTGTCAACTGAAAGTGTTCCCAAAAGACTGGCGACATTACCACGTTGTATGGAATGCTTAATCTCTGACCAAGGTAAAAGCCAGCCTTTGGGTCACGCGAAGTGTCAACAAGGCGTTTGAATAATTCTTTAAAAAATAATAAATCTGTAGAAAAGTCTTAGTTGTGCGTGTATCATGAAAAATTTACGAAATCGATGTAGACCGTCTTTGGAGTGACCAATACACACGTCATCCGAAAGACGTCCACAGTTAGACACACTGATGACCTGGTGAAGGTTGTGGGAATCCGATGGATACGGGATGCAAATGATCGTTCATCCGATAGAAGTCCACTGTTGGACATAGGCCTCCCCCAAGTGTCGCCATATCCAACAGTGGACTTCTATCGGCTGAAATAATGATGATAAGGATTACTGTGATTAGTACTAATTAGAGGTGGACAATATTAGAAATGGCATCTCCAGTCGCTGAAGTCGATGCGAGGATTCCGTGATCTATGACAATGACTATCGTTGGCATAATCGGTGCAGGTATTAAAGATATTAAGCATCTTAGAAGCTGTTGATGGTTTCCTAGTTTTAGAGGGTCAGCCATTTTGTGTTCTATCAAGTTATAATGATATTTTGGGAAGTGACAAACATGATAGGATATAAGATTGAGAATCACGTCAAGATTTTTTATCGGAAATCAGAGATTCGAACCTATATCTATCTACTTTTTTCTAGCATGTGGTATACTGGGAAACCTAGATGCTTACAAACAAAACCATCCTGTCAGTTTTCTTTTGGTTTTAATTACGGGAGCGTGCGTCGAAATTCCACCATTTAAATTCGCCAAACTCGTTTTTTTGACATGTTACATTCACCAACTCGCACTGGGCTGGACTCTCCTAGAGAGGAGACCTGGGTACTAGCAGTGGGAATATCAAAAAGGCTGATTATGCTATTATTACTTATTAATATGGTAGATACCGGTATCAAGGTCGGCTGAAATGATGATGATGAGTACCTATAATCTACACAATATCTCACTATGACCCCAAGAAGAGAAGCAGTAACCAAAGACGTGGGTAAAACCGCTGAGGGCAATATACAATATATTTTTTTCGCAACCCCAACATGAAGGGAAAAATACGAATGGCCTAAAACCGAATACAGTTGACGTCCGATATTCTTTCTTCTAATATAACGTCATTTTATCAGCCAAAACGTGCTATGATTCCCTAATTCCGAATTCCGTAGGGATACTGTCGTAATTGCGACTCTGGTAAAGAAATCGATAGCAGTTCAAAAAACGAGATAAATGGACACTGTTTCATGTGGTATTCGTATTCAGAGGGTGTTTGTCATAATCGGAGGGTTTTGAGGAGCTTCATGACCATCGCGTGCTACCGAACCTCGGCTTCCAGAGATGCCGCGATCTGTAAATCCATACTACTACATAGAAAACTAGGTGCACCGATGACCTGGTGAAGGTTGCGGGAATAGGTACGATGGATGCGGGAGTCACGGGATCGTTCATTGTGGCGACGCTTGGGGAAGGTCTATGTCCAGCAGTGGACGTCTGTCGGCTGAAATGATGATGATGATTGAGTTACGGCCTCTTGGTCATTTGCCATCAACCATGCCAGTTACGATGACCTGTTCAAGGTGGTGGCCATTTTTCCTGGCAATGTGACCAAAGAACTCCAGTACTCTGCGCATGCTGGTAGTCTACAGTCTATAGTACGATGCAGGATTTCAATTGTAGTTCCAATGTGGCGTCCTAAATTTCGCTACAAGTATTTTATCTCTTTTGGACTATCAGTCTCATGACTACTTAATAATTATCTGAAGACTTTTTAAAGACAAACAGACAAATATCAGACTAATATAGATAGACTATCGTATAAATAAATAATAATACTAATAAAAACACTTTTCAAGCGATAGGCACCTGGCTAGGTCTTCTGGGAAGACATCCTAATTATCAACCATGAAAAGTAATGGCTACTGATACGCCTATTATAGCTTAAGGCTGCGGTTTTAATAGAGATGTTTTAGATAGCTAAGCGGTAGTGCTAAACTACGAAACTCTGTGTACACTAGAGCTAAAGTTGCGTAACTGTGCGAGTAAGATGTGCTTTGGAGATACGCACAAGTTTCATTCTATACTTTACAACGCTAGCTAAAACACGCATCTATTGCATGTATCGATAACTGGAATCTTCAGCGCACCCCACTCTAAAGGCTCCCCTTACCCTTCCATTTCAAAATCTGTCCAGTTCGTTCTGCCATCTCCTTTAAGGTCTGCGACAATGCTAGATGTCCAACTTAAATGGGACTGGGTAGAACATGTCTGCCTGACAAATATTTGCCGAAGTAGCACAGTTACAGATTGGGGATCGCAAGACAGTGAGCTTTAGTTATTATGGAAAGAATATTGCTTACCTAATCCTGTAAGAGCTTTTCTTAGGTAGGTAAGCCTTGAAAATTGAGCAATCCTATTGATGGATATCAGACACATCAATCTGAGCAGTGGTAACGGCCCGACTTACGAGTTGTAGATCGCAGGTTGAAATCCAGCCAGGTGCATTACAATGTGTAATTACTTCATTACCACTGCTCTAAAAACGGTGAAGGAAAACATCGTGAGGAAACAAAAATGTCCTAGAAACAAAAATTCGAAGACGTCACATTTACCGACCGGCACTGGGCCCGCGCAGTGGATTACGCCCCATTTCTTTTCATAGAGTGAGGAAACCTGATAAAGAATTAATCTATCTATCTACCAGAGTCCCAGCAGTGGAAACATTAAGAAGCTGATTATGCTTTATGCCTAGACACATCTACATCTTAGCTCATCTCTAATGGAACCGCAGCCTAATGTAGCACTAGCCTCTTAAATAGTGGTCCTAAAATCCACCTGGAACTAATGTAAGGTATACTCATAAACCAAGTAATAACTAAGACCATAATAAAATTTAACTGCAGGCCTTTAATTCTCCTCCACAAGAAGTCAAAGTGATGCCATTTTCATGTTTAAGACCACTCAGCAATTTCAGCGTAACTTCATCCGAAGCTATAAAGTTTATTGATTCTATTACAGTATTTATAGCACTGCTTAGCAGCGCTGCAGCGGAGCGGGATCATCGTGCGTGTTATAGCTGTATTAATATTTGATTGGTAGATCATTGTTGTGTGGTATGTGGGTAGTTTTGAATGGAAGTTGTGATATTGTATGTACGTAGGTTTTGATGAAACAATAGGTTGGAGAGATATGATAGATAGATATACCCTTTATTGTAAACAGTAATAAATTACAATTTGAAACTAAAAGATTCATCATCATCATTATCATTTCAGTCGAAAGACTTTCACAGCTGGACATAGGCATTTTTTCGGCGGGAATATCATCCAAAGACATCCTTCGCTCGGGCGGATCGGGAGATAGTGTCAGACTTTTGACAGACCCCGTTCCTTCGTACCTTCATACCGGGGCTGGGCTGCCTTTCGGAGCTAACCCTAACCCCAGTAGACTTCGATCGACCCAGCTGTTGCTGACAACTTCTTGAGGAGCGCGAGAACAGTGCGCGCCGTCGACGACTTGGGCTCGGTCCGGACAGTTACCGGACGGTCGAACAGCGAGTTACCCATTGCTTGCCATCCGCGAGCCCGCGCCTACGGTGGCCGGAAATCGGGATCGGAATTCCAGCGGCGGCGGCGAGAGCGCTGTTGGCTGATGCGATCGGCCTCCTACTTTGCTAGCATTACTGCTGCGCAGAAGGAGGCGGCCGCTCTGCCACTCCTCCTTGCTCCGGACCATAGCCTGGACCAAGGCCCAGTGCGAGAGGTCTCCCCCGCCGATCGCCCCCACGAGGGCACAGCGATGCTCCGCCCAAGCAGGGCACACCTCAACTGTGTCCTCCACCGTGTCCTCCGGGCGTTCCGCACAGTGGCGACACCCGGGCGTCACTTCCGCAGCCACATCACAGCTTACCATTAAGTCAGCTAGTAGAATTTCTACAGGTATTTTGTAAAAAGCCTTTTGTGATATAAGAAAAAAAAGGCACATGATCAGGTCTTAGATATTGGGGTGCCACGACAGAAAACCTCCACGAGTGCCCGCGGCCTGTAGTTCCCTTGCGGACACGTCCTGAGGGAAGACCAGTCTGCGGGACGGTGCACCCTGGGAGGCGGCCATAGACCCCCTTGGGCACTCCAACCCAAGGACCTCTATGGCCGTCTGCGAATGTTCTGTCCGACGGACCACTTCAACGCGTGTCCCTCTGCTACAGCAGAGGGCACAGTGGCGAAGTAAGAGCGGGCCCGGTGTGCACTCACACTGCCGCCGGGCAGGCAGGAGGAAGACGTGTTCCTCCTTCTGCCACCGTTAGTCTCGTAGCCCCAGAGATTGTCCAAGGTCATGTTTCTGACTCTTGATGGGGGACGAGGGCCTTGGCTTAACCGCCCGGGCCGCGAGGAAGACAACCTCTATAAAAAATTACCCCAAACCTCCAAGCGGCGGCGCACCGTGAGGGAGGTTGTTAGCTTGACTAATGGGTAGCTAAATTAGTCTCTAGTGCGAACCACTAACTTTGAGCAAGTACAGAATGGTAATTACTCGTGGGAACTAATATGGCATCAAAATTTTTTCAAAAAAACCCAAAAGAGAGTGACGCGCGGTCGGAGTCCGACGCGCAGTCCGAAAGGAGCTCGGAGGGCTCGGAGTGCGAGGAGGCAGCGGGGACTTCAGGGAGAGGCTCAAGCCTCTCCCAGAAGAAGCGCTCCGCTTCCTATAGGAAAAAGGAGGACGGGTCGTCCTGCTCGGAAGGGCGGGCCAAGATCCCCACTAGCAGCCGTGGCGCGGGCCGAGCCCGCGGTAAGGGAAGGGGCCTCACGGCCAAAAAATCCGCTGAGCGAGCCGACAGGCTTGCCGCGGAGGGGCGCCACCCCGGCACGGGCGACTCTGGGAGAGACCTCTCGGAGCCGTCCGGCAGCGAGAGGCGCACCGAGGCGGAGTCAGGCGGGGAGGCGGCCATGCCCTTCAAGGAGCTGGCCGTCACCCTGCTTCGAGACATGGCCCGCCAGAGGGACAAAGCCACGCGGGAGCGAACAATCCGTCGCCACGCCGCGTCCCTCCAGGGGGCTTTAGACGCCTCCGTCGAAAAGAGGGTGGAGAGGCTCCGCAGCGAGCTTCGGGCGGAGCTCCAGGCCGAGCTCCGGGCTGAGGTCCGGGCGGAGCTCGCAAGGGCGCCGAACAGGGGCCGCCAGGAACCGATGGAGGAGGGGCGCGAGCAGGAGCAGGGGCAAAGCCAGCCCCAGCCCCAGCCCCAGCCCGAGCCGGAGAGTCAGCTGCTGACATTGATGCGGCGGGAACTCGCAGCTTTGCAGCAGGGGCTGCAAAAGCAGCAGCTGGAGTTCCAGCAGCGCATCGAGCGGCAGCTGTCTCTCCTGGAGGGCATTGTCCTGCGCCCTCCACTGGCGGCCTCTGGCCAGAAAAAGGCGGCGTCCTATGCCGCTGCCGCGGCTGTGGCTTCTACGCCCAAGGCGGGCCCGTCGGGGCAAGCAGGGCGCAAGGCCGCGGCGCCGGAGCCCGCGACGGCCCAGCAGCAGCAGCAGCGGGGGAAAAAGGGTGCGGCGGTGCCTGCCGCTAAACCGGCAGGACCTCCTGCCGCCGCGGCGACTAGGCCGCGCCTGCCACCTCCTCCTCCCGAAGAGTCTGGCGCCGAGTGGACGGTGGTCGGCGCCAGAAAGCAGGCGGGCAAGGTGGCCAGAGCGGCCAAAAAGCGCGCGAGGCGGCAGGAGCGCAAGAAGCGGGCCATGGCGGCGCGTCTTCGCGCCCCGAATTCCGAGGCTGTAGTCATTACGCTACAGCCTGAAGCGGAAAAGAAGGGCGTGACGTACGACGACGTCATGGCAAAGGCGAAGCAGGCAGTGCTGCCCCACCTTGAGGAGCTCGGAGCCGCTGCGGGCTTCCGCATGAGGCACACGATCACCGGGGCCCGAATCCTCGAGGTCCCCGGTGCGGCCAGCGGCCCTGCAGCGGATGCCCTGGCTGCCAGGATCAGGGCGTCTCTGAGCGAGGAGGAGGCCCGAGTGTCCAGGCCCACAAAGTGCATTGATATGCGCATCATGGGCCTGGACGACTCCGTCAAGGTGGGCGAGGTGGTGGCCGCCATTGTCAGGGCGGGCGGGTGCACGGCCGAACATGTTCGGGCGGGCGCCATCCGCGCTGACAGCACGGGCATGCGAGCCGTTACGGTAAGCTGTCCTGTGCAGGCGGCCAAAACCATCACCGGGGAGGGCCGTCGGCTTTTGGTGGGCTGGGTCTCCGCACAGGTCAAGTTGCTGGAGCCCAGACCTCTGCGGTGCTTCCGCTGCCACGTGGGGCACCACGTGAAAGCCCACTGCGCCGCGGAGGATCGCAGCGACCGCTGCCACCAGTGTGGCCAGCCCGGTCACAAGGCCGCAGAATGCCGTGCTACGCCGCACTGCTACGCATGTGCGGCGGCCGGCAAGCCGGCCGACCACCGGGCTGGGGGCAGGTCCTGCGACCCCCCGCCAAGGCCAAGGGCAAGGCCCGCAGGTCCATCCACGCCGATGTCCTCGCCACCGCAGCCGCCTCCTTGGCCGCCGCCGCCATCGCCGCCACACCCGCCGCCGCGTCTGTGCCCCCTAAGAGGGCTCGGGAGGAGACTGTAATGGAGTGTCAATAACGGCCCCATTACGTCTCCTCCAGGCGAATATCAACCACTGCGCCCCCGCTCAGGATCTGTTGCTCCAGAGCATGGCGCAGTGGTTGATCAATGTCGCCGTAGTCACCGAGCCGTATTTTGTCCTGCCCAGTGGTGACTGGGTTCAGGACCTGGACGGCTCGGTGACCTTAATTAAGTCGGCCGCCGCCGGTACCCCGCCCCCCGAGTCCGTCACGAGGGGGCGGGGTTGCGTGGCAGCACGGTTCGGGGACATCGCCGTGGTAGGCGTCTACCTGTCCCCGAGCCGATCTCTCGACGAACTGCACGTCTCCCTGATGGAGCTAAATTCCGTCGTCGCTGGGTTTGGTTCCCTCCCCGTGGTCGTTTGCGGGGACTTCAACGCCTGGAACACGGCTTGGGGTTCCCGGTTCACGAACCAGAGGGGTCGGATGGTGGAGGACTGGGCCTTGGAGCTGGGCCTGGTCGTACTGAACCGGGGTTCTGTCCCCACGTTGGTGCGGATGCGGGGTGAGTCGGTGGTGGACATTTCGTTCGCCAGCCCCGCTCTGTCGCCGCGTGTAGTCGACTGGCGCGTGATGGAGGAGGTGGAGACGTACTCCGACCACCGGTATATCCGGTTTGACGTCTCTGCCGAAACCTCGGCTGCGCCGGTCCGACGGAGCCCTTGCGGTCCGCGGTGGGCGCTTAAGCAGATGGACCGGGAGCTCCTCCTGGAAGCCGCGACGGTACAGGCCTGGGTGCAAGCACCGGACAGGCCTGTCGACATCGACGTCGAGGCGGAGTGGTTCCAGGAGGCCATGTCGCAAATTTGCGATGCGGCAATGCCCCGTGTCCGTCCAGGACGAGCTAAGCGCCAGGTGTACTGGTGGTCGCCGGAGATCGGCGCTCTGCGCAATGCGTGCAATCACGCGCGACGCCGGTACGCCAGGCACTGCAGGCGCCGCATCCGCCCGCCGGATGCGGAGGCCAGAGAGGCGGAGCTATATGAGGAATACAGAGAGGCAAAACGCACCCTCCGAACGGAGATTAAGCGGGCCAAACTCGAGGCCCGCAACGTGTGGCTGGGGTCTCTGAACGCGGACCCATGGGGGCGCCCGTACAAGTTGGTACGGGACAAGCTTCGCCCCTGGGCTCCGCCGTTGACTCAGAGTCTCCGGCCCCAACTCGTGGAGGGTGTGGTTAGCTCTCTGTTCCCTGCGCGGGAGGAACACTCCCCCCCGCCCATGGCTCCGCCTCCGCCAGCGGTGTCTGACGCGGATCGCAACAGCGACGACGACGAAAATGCTTCAGAAGTGACTGAGGTAGAGCTGAGAGTGGCGGTGCGAAGGCTTAGTGCCAAAAACACCGCCCCAGGACCCGATGGCTTGACAGGGAAAGCCTGGGTCCTGGCCATGGAGGCTCTCGGGCCTCGACTGAGAGGGCTCTTTAGCGCATGCCTGGAGAGGGGCCAGTTCCCACTTCGCTGGAAGACGGGGAAACTGGTCCTCGTAGCGAAGCCAGGGCGCCCTGCGGACTCTCCGTCCGCATACCGGCCCATTGTGCTGCTCGACGAGGTGGGCAAGCTCTTTGAAAGAGTGATTGCAAACCGCCTCGTCGTGCGGCTAACACGGGTGGGGCCGGACTTGTCGGACGGACAGTTCGGCTTTCGCAGGGCGCGCTCTACAATAGACGCCATCATGCGCGTGCGAGCCCTCACGACAGGGGAAGCGGTGTCCCAGGGTAGGTGTGTCGTGGCAGTGTCCTTGGACATTGCCAACGCCTTCAACTCCCTGCCCTGGAGTACGATCCGGAGGGCACTCCGGTACCACCGGGTGCCCGAATACCTCTGTCTAGTGGTCGAGGCGTACCTGTCAGACAGGTACATTGTCTACCCCGGTCACCAGGGAGACTGGAATCGTCGAGAGATGTCGTGCGGTGTTCCGCAGGGGTCGGTTCTAGGCCCACCCTTGTGTGTGTCGGTGCTACGATTACGTGCTGCGCGGCGACTTCCCTGACGGGGTCAGCGTGGTTTGCTACGCAGACGACACGCTGATCCTAGCGCAGGGAGAGTCGCACCAGGCGGCGGTCGCTCTAGCGACACGCGGGGTTGCGATAGCCGTTGGTAGGATCCAGGAGTTGGGACTCGAGGTGGCGCTGCATAAATCCGAGGCAATGTGCTTCCACGGCCCTCGGAACGCGCCACCATCGGACTCCCAGCTTACGGTAGGAGGAGTTCGCATCGGTGTCGGGTCGACGATGAAGTATCTGGGACTCGTCCTCGACAGCCGGTGGAACTTCGTAGAACATTTCCGACGTCTGGCTCCCAAGCTTCTCCGGGCTGGGGCTGCTCTCAAGCGGCTTCTGCCCAACCTTGGGGGTCCAGACGCCTCCTGCCGGAGGCTCTACGCGGGGATCGTTCGGTCCATGGCCCTCTACGGGGCGCCGGTGTGGGCGCCGTCGCTGGCAAAGCGACCGGCGTCCATACTGAACGCCTGCCAGAGGGTCATGGCAATACGGATGGTGCGGGGTTACCGCACGATCTCCCGCGAAGCGGCGAGCCTTCTGGCTGGCCTACCACCGTGGGATCTGGAGGCAACAGTCCTTGCACACATGCACGACATGCGCGTGGAGATGCAACGCCGGGGTGAAAGTCCACTGCCGCAACATGTCAAGGCATGGCGGACAGAGCTCCGGCGGGATCTCATGGTGAAATGGCGTCAACGGCTATCGCAACCCAGTGCTGGGCACGCCACGATTATGGCGGTAAGTCCCCTCTTTGAGGCGTGGCTGGAAAGACCTCACGGCGTCCTTACCTTCCGCATGACGCAGGTCCTCACCGGACATGGCAAGTTCGGGAGGTTCCTGCATCGGATTCAGGCGGAAGAGACGCCCGGGTGTCGCCACTGTGCGCAACGCCCGGAGGACACGGTGGAGCACACCGTCGAGGTGTGCCCTGCCTGGGCGGAGCATCGCCGTGCCCTCGTGGGGGCGATCGGCGGCGGAGACCTCTCGCGCCGGGCCCTGGTCGAGGCCATGGTCCGGAGCGAGGAGGAATGGCAGGCGGTCGCCTCCTTCTGTGAAGCAGTAATGCTTGCAAAGGAGGAGGCCGACCGCATCAGGCAACGGCGCCCTCGCCGCCGTCGCCGGGATTCCGATCCCGATTTCCGGCCACCGTAGACACGGGCTCGCGGACGGCGAGCCATGGGTAGCTCGCTGTCCGATCGTCCGGTAATGGACCGAGTCCAAGACGTCGACGGCGCGCACTGTTCCCGCGCGCCTCAAGGAGTTGTCAGCAGCAGGAGGGGCCCAGCTGGGTCGAAGCCTACTGGGGACAGGGTTGTCCGAAAGGGAGCTCGTGCCCCGGTATGAAGGCTAGAAGGAACGGCGCGGGGTTTTTAGTCAGTAAGAGTCTGACACTGTCTCCCGCTCCACCCAAGAGCGGGTTTCGTCAAAGATGATTTTCCCCGTCGAGAAAAAAAAAAAAAAAAAGGTCTTAGATATTATCTATAAAAATAAAACCTAAAATAAGCCCTACGAATCCTAGACTTTGTGTCCTAAATGGACCTAACCGAAATAAATGGTAGAATGAATTCCAATATTGCCCAATGGGGGAGGTTTGATTCCTTAAATTCCTTAATATATTGTTGGCTTAATACAGCATTCTATAAATAAGTTTTACGGTCGCAAATAATACGGTAGGATTACTTTTGGACCGCCTTTGGCCGCCTAGCCTTAATAAGGGCTGATGACAAACTGACCGACTTTCGTTCAAGTAGAAATCAGTACGTAAATATCATAAGTCATTTCTTCCACTCGACTCAACCTCGATACAAACTACTGATAAATTAAATAAGTTTATAGTAAGGGTTGACAGCTAACCCTTATAATATTTTAGTTAATAGCGAGGAACAGTTTTAATTTCACTTCGTGTGACGCAAGGGCTGGATTTTACTTTGGTCAGATATTAAGCATTGCCAAACAATGTGGCAATACCGCCAGTCTTTTGGGCACACTTCCAGTCGAATTTTTTGACGCCATATATTAGGTAAGAGTTATTGTGTAAACATCATCATTATCATTATTTCAGCCGATACGCGTCCACTCTTGGACATAGGCCTCCCCCAAGCGTCGCCACAACGAACGATCCTGTGCATCTTGCATCCATCGGTTTCCCGCAACCTATCGGTTTTCGTACCGGAAGACGCAGCGAAGGAAGGCCTCCATCAAGGTGGACTGATGACCTGGTGTGTATATATATACAGTTTTAATTTAATAAAGAAAAAAAAAATCAATTTTCTTTTCGTTAGTCCTGGTAGTCACCAGGGACATCAAAATATAGTTAAAAAAGTCCATCTAAATTAGTCCATTCATTTACGAGTCATGTTTAGCAACACATTTAGCCATTTATGTTCATTTATATAGAAAACTAGTGGCCCGTCCCGGCTTTGCACGGTCAATACTTATAGCTTATGTTATTCAGGGTGAATGTAGCTTTCTAATGGTGAAAGAATTTTTGAAATCAGCGTAGTAGTTTTTGAGTTAATTCAAAACAAACATACACACAAAAATACAAATTTTCCCTCTTTATATTAGTGTTGATTATCTAAGTTGGCAAACGTGGTTCTGCCACATTAATTAAAAAAGAAAAAAGGAGGAGGGGGTAGGAGGGTAAAAACTAACCTAGCTATGACCTATTATCAGACCTATCAAATATACGCGAACAAAAGTCATAAAAATCAGTCAAACGAGATTTTTATGCAATAGAATTAAAGAGCACGTTATTTTTCAACGAATTTTATGACATTAAACTCGTTAAGAGCATTCATATTTAAGCACAAAACCCAATAAAATCGTTAGTTTATATGCGCGCCTGCTCCACATAAACAAGTCGATTAATTCTAACAGAAATAAAAATAAAGTATCGCATTATATTAAACAGCAGCAAATTATAATATACTAGCAACCCGTCCCGACTTCGCTCGGGTGCAATATTATACATATAAACCTTCCTTTTGAATCACTCTATCTATAAAAAAAACGCATCAAAATCCGTTGCATAGTTTTAAAGATTTAAGCGTACATAGGGATATAGGGACAGAAAAAGCGACTTTGTTTTATACTATTACTTATTTATTTATTTAATCTTCATGCAACACAAAGTACATAGGCGAAGTGCATAGACTATGTAGTGATAATGAAAATATACATACTATAATAACGTCAAAATAAAACTTTTATTATTGAAATCGTGATACGCACAATAAAATCATCAGCCTCTTATTCAATGTTCCCACTGCTGGGACGCAGTGATCTCCTCTCTAGGTGATGGCATGGGTCGTAATCCACCACGCGGGCCCAGTGAGGGTTGATGAAGGCCACATGTCTTCGAATTTTTGGTTCTAGGACATGCCGGTTTCCACACGATGTTTTCCTTCACCCTTTTGAGAGCATTTGCATTGCATTGTCGGCCTTATAATGTTCCCACTGCTGGGACTCAGGCCTCCTCTCTAGGAGAGGGAATAGGCCGTAATTCACCACGCGAGCCTAGTGCGGGTTGGTGAAGTGACATGTCTTCGAATTTTTGGTTCTAGGACATGCTTTCCTCACGATGTTTTCCTCCACCGTTTTGAGAGCAGTGGTAATGAAATAAATTACACAAATTAATACGCCTGGTTGCGTTTGAACCCACGACCTACAACTCGTAAGTCGGGGCTGTTACCACTCGGCCACCACTGTTACAATAAAATACTTGCTCCAAATCTCCGACACGACATAACCAGCTTCCGACTAAAAATCGCAAGTCTGCCGCCACCCTTATCAAAGGTTCACTGGATTTACTGAATGACGAATGTGTCCCTTCAGAATCTCAATCGTGACGAACCCATATCTATTTCCGTTAACGGAAAAAACTTTTCTCTTAGATTGCTTTTTCCGGAAAATTATTTTTCCTCGGATCGGAAAACTTTGATCACAAGTTACTTAGGTAGTTTCACTTGATAGGTCAACATTAAATCTTTCAATGTCAGTTTGGCTGATTTTACCTGTTAGTTGAGAAAGTGGCGTGTGATAATCTTTGGTGAAAAGTTTTGGGACCGGAAATCGAAAGATACGTTTCTTTTGTATGGGAGTTTCTTTGTTATGGAAATTGAGTTTAATTTTATAGGATAATTTGGTTATGTCAGTTACTTCACCTGCGTGGCATGAGTACTTAGAACAGTCAGCCTTATAATGTTCCCACTGTTGGGACTCAGGCCTCCTCTCTAGGAGAGGGAATGGGCCGTAATCCGGCACGCGGGCCCAGTGCGGTTTGGAGGATGTCACATGTCTTCGAATTTTGTGGTTCTAGGACATGCCGGTTTCCTCACGATGTTTTCCTTCACCGTTTTGAGAGCAGTGGTAATGAAATAAATTAACATGGTACTTACTCCGTTATAAATTATAGCCTATATGCCAATCCAGCCAGGTCTTAAGACATTCTGGTACAAAGTTAAGCCTTAGGCCTAACAGCTATTCATCATCATCATCATCAGCCTTTTTAATGTTCCCACGGCTGAGACTCAGGCCTCCATTCTAGGAGAGAGAATGGGCCGTAATCCGGCACGCGGGGGCCCGTGTGCCGGATGAGCGGTATGTGCGGGGTGGTGGATGTCACATGTTAACAGTCAAGGTGATATTTTACTTCTTGAACACTTTAAATTCATATATCTTTCGATATAGTCAACCGATTGCAATGAAACAAAATCTAAAGAATATATCAAGTTACACACAATTTTAATGTAATCAAATTATCTTCATCGATTTAACTAAAAACTTCTACAGGATTAATTATATTAAATTAGTGTGATTTCAAATTTTAAGTTCATGAAATAGACTCTTGTGAGTATAGCGTTAGTGTTCCTAAAACTAAATGAATTTATAGAAAGGGGTATGAAAAGTATCTTTACAACACTAAGTATTAAATTAACCATTGGCTTATCCATCCACATCCTACTAATATTATAAATGCGAAAGTTTGTATGTATGGATGGATGTATGGATGGATGTATGGATGGATGTATGGATGGATGTATGGATGGATGTATGGATGGATGTATGGATGGATGTATGGATGGATGTATGGATGGATGTATGGATGGATGTATGGATGGATGTATGGATGGATGTATGGATGGATGTATGGATATTTGTTACTCTTTCACGCAAAAACTACTGAACGGATCTCGATGAAACTTGGTACACGAGTAGACCATATCCCAGAATAACACATAGGATACTTTTTATCCTGGGGTTATGAACACGGGTAAAGCCGCGGGCAAAAGCTAGTATATAATAAATGTGTTACCAATTTTTCCATAAATACATCCCAAACCGATGATGCGGGACGCACAGGATCGATCATTGTGGCGACACTTGGGGGAGGCCTTTATCCAACAGTGGACGTCTGTCGGCTGAAACGATGATGGTGACATCCCAAACTACATGTATAAACTAGCAGCAATGTAATCTGATAACTAGGTATATCATTTTGGAATGACACAGTTCATATTACACGAGATTTTGATGAAATTCCTGGCATCAGCTTATTGTTTCTACCTGCATAATTATGAAGGTGGTACAGCTGAAACACGAAACGTGAAGGGTCTAAAGCTCCCGCAGAAAGGCGACAAGGGACAATGCGACATTGTGTTTTTGACATGTAATCGTTACTACAATATTCATCGCTACATCTTCTAGTTTTATGGTAGCTAAGTTATGCAATTTTTGTAGAACGAGCAATCGACTCCGGCGCGGCAACATGGCGATCAAAATTTTTGTTATTTAAAAAGAGATTCGACACGAAATGGTCGTAACTTATCAAGGCCTGCTGTACTCTATACATGATTGAACTTCCGTAGGGGCTCAGCGGGTCTGAAGCGCTGGGACCATGGATGGACTTCCGAAAGAGAAACCCGTGGTCTTGGAACGCAAGGGCAAAGAAAGAACATTGATTTAGTTTTAGTCAGTAAAAATCTGACACGCTCTCCACTCCAACCTAGAGCGGGAGTAGACATTGGAAGATAACCTTAAAAAAATATTGAACATAATCTTCTTCTTCTTAGCGTATCGATGATAAAACCAGTCAAATTCCTTGCCCAGCCTAGAAATCGGCTACGGCTATGCCGTCCGCTGATGCTGTCATTAGGTCCTTACGTAAGCAGGTAACCGGGCACGTGGTGCAGGACGGAGGGTGAGACATCGTCTGCGGAGTGACGCCGCACAAACACTGAAGATTGAATGATTCTATTTTAATATCGCGAAATTACGATATATTATAAACAGACGGTGCTTACAATAATTCTGTGACATATAATAATTCTCATACTATATTTTCTCGGTTGTCGCATTGTCGCATTGCGTCTGTCTGTATGACCCTATCTTGCGTTTTATTAGGATCCCACTCGCGTTGCTCGACACGCGCTTATTTAGCATATAAGCAGGTTTATGTACAAGTGTTTTGTGTAGGCACTATGTACTTGAAATTCCGCATATGATATCTGCTGATAATATTGTTTAGTGATATGACCTACTTGGTTATTCAATTATTGTAATGGGTAATCAGCTTACTTTTTTATTGAAGTCCCCTATTCCTTTAAAAACGACCAGCTTTTGCCCGCGGCTTTGCTCGCATTCATGAAATATCGGGCCTTTTTAGGAAGAACATCGTAAGCGACAGTGAGCATTTTTGCAGTACTAGTAGGTTTTCTCTTCCATAATTATAAAGTATTTACGAAAATATGTAGTAGCAACAATTCTATTAGATCGGTAGTTATATGAAGTTTTTTTTTTATATTTTTTTTTATTATCATGAATTAATACTTTTTAATTATGGAAGAGAAAATCTACTAGTACTGCAAAAACGCTCACTGTCGCTTACGATGTTCTTCCTAAAAAGGCTCGATATAACCTATATCACTCAGGAATAAAGCAGCTTTCTTTCAGTAAAAAAAAATTGTTTTCGATAAAGAGGTAAAATTGTTTGTTGGAGATAATCTCTAAAAGTCAGTACTTTAAGAGATTATCTCCTATAAACAACTTTACCTCTTTATAATAATAGTGTAGATTTTGTTTTGGTTAATAATGATCCATTCCAATCAGGTAAATTGACTGATTATCGCCTTAGACAGAGCGAGATTAGTAAACGAATTGTGTTGAAAGTAAAGGACTTTGATTAGCTCTACCTCAGTAGAGAAGCGTGGTGTAGAACTTACGTCATAAAGTCAGATTTGTCAGAATAGAATGGAATGGAATGGAATAGAACAGAACAGTACGAAACGGAACAGAATGGAATGGAATGGAACAAAACAGAATTTACTGTTAACCAAAATAATAAAAAAAGTTTTACACAAACTATGGATAAAATGTCGGTCTCATCGCTGACAGCGATATCTAGCAGACCACCTTAGGATGGACTGTAAGAACTAAATTGCGACTTGTTGAAGCCTCAGAGTTATAGAGCTCAAATTAAGTCGGTCTGGTACGGTGATGATTGTCGTAACAAGATAGTGAGCAAGGAACGTACTTTTCACAAATAAATGTTTTAATATTTACCTTTATCTGAACATAAACAGGGTCCCAAGTAGCAGTACTAGCAGTTACTCCGATCCTGAAACAAACCAAGTTAATATGAGCAATCAATATTCAGTGATATTATAAATAGAGAGAAGAAGAAATTTGTCCCTCCCACCATTTGTCCACTCTCGCCTGCGGCTCGGGCCAATTCCACCTCGATTACAAACTTTCTCCACTTGTATCGAAATGTACTATTTTAACATAAAATACGAGACATCCAAGAAAAAACACATTGAACACAACGCATGATTTCTGACGCGTTTTGCGTTTCTGCGTCTGACGTAGGTAAGGACTTTTTTTGTCTCTTTACTGGTTAATCATGCGAAACCATTAGTAGATGGTACCCCTGTAGTATATGCAGGTATACTATTATTCGTTTCAAGTGCATACAATACTATGTTGACGGGCTTTGAGCAGTCTGTGGTCCACAGATGACAATATTATGATATAGTCTGTGGTCAAACATCAGCTGAGAGTATGTCACAAAACAGTCAAAAGTAATTTTCGCACTGCCAATGTTGAGTGTGACAACATCATTACTTCTGCTCGATACCGTCCAATGTCTAGTCCAACAACTTACACTATAACCAAAGACTATACTATAACCATCTTTGGTGAAGCCAAATGGATAATATTGTTAGTTTACGGTCCGGACGAAGCGCTTTGGCTCGTCATTTATAACGCGTACATTGAGGGACTGGAAAAATTTGCCTGCTGCGATCTTTCTGTCCGATTATAATTTAGGTGTCTTTAAAGCTAAAGTAAATAGGCTCTTAATAAAGAACACTAGTTTTAAGTTTATATCAATTATAACAAAAACTTAACCTCGCTATTGGGCGGTCAATAGCTTTAAGAAAAACAGTACAGTCTATCAAATGAAAGACACAAACTGGAGATAAACAACTATTTATTTGACAAGACTTATGTTTATCGAGTTTCTTGACATCTCTCTGGGGGGTGATATCGTTTCTTGAAATCGGTAGGTAACTCCCACAGAGCATACAATCGACGCATCGGTCGCGATTGGAGACGTCAGTACTTAACTACCAACATATTCGTGTATATCATTAATGGATGACTATTCGTTGTAAACCGAGGACTTCTTCGAGCTTCAAAAAACACTTGAAGCTGTTAGTCCGGACGGTCGTTGGTAGGTCTTTAAACGTTATGGATAGTCAGAAGAGAGCAAATCTATCACCAAGTCTGGCTAATAGCAGTCACACATGATCCAATTTACTGTCAAGTTTGCAGCGCGCTTGAAACACACGATCCAGATTATTATCAAGTTTACAGCGCACTTGAAACACACAATCCAGTTTACTGTCAAGTTTGCATCGCGCTTGAAACACACGATCCAGTTTATTATCAAGTTTACAGCGCGCTTGAAACACACGATCCAGTTTGCCGCCAAGCTTGCACCGCACTTGAAATACACGATCCAGTTAACTGTCATGTTTGTAGCGCACTTGACATGACAGAGTGTAATAAAGTTTGCAATATTTTCAATCATATTACAAACTTGACAGTAAATATAACTTGTATCCAATATGATCACTGTATTTGGCATTTTGTTATTCTGAATTTAATTTGTTTTATGTAATATTTATTTACTTAAAAATAAAACAAAATAAATAAATTCATGCTCGCACAATGTTTCTTCCCTAGTTTCGTTCCTAGTGACATATCCAGTCAAAATTGTCAGGGGCCGTCAGTTTAATGGTAGCAGTCACTGGTTTGCAAAATAAAGTTTTGACAGTGCCGCTTCTAGCATTAACTACCGAGACACCTCGTGAGATCTGTGGTAACTCGCACTCCGAAAATCTTGAGACGAGGTCCTTGAACCTTTTCAGTTGGCTCTGACAGGATTTTCTCGATTTATTTACTTAATTTTGAAGATAATATTTCAATGAAAAGATGTTATTTGATGATAACATTTTTGTTAGTGATATTATTGATTTACTTGATTAGGAATTTATGTCAATTTGACGATAGTATGTTGTGTTGACGTCAAATGGGATGGTGGTGGGTTGGGAAAATTATTACCCACCATTTAGAAGGTTGGTGAATTTAGAGCAACGGCTTTGCTTTACGATCAGTTCTAAGTCGTGGGTTATAATCCAGACAGAAACTGAAGCACTTTGTGTAATTTATTTCAATACCACTGCTCTCAAAATAGTGAAAAAAGTTGATTTAATTATTGAAAAGATACAACACCAAGATCAGTCCCGTGCAGTTTGCATCCATCAGTTCGCACACCAGGTCATCGGTCCACATTGTGGGGAGGCTTTCAAACGCTGTCTTTCGGTATGCGGTCGCCACTCTACCTTTCGGCTCCATCCACCATCTGTTCTACGAGCAATGTGCTCTGCTCACTATCACTTAAGTTTGGCGATGCTCCACGCAATAATCACATTAAAGAAATAAGAAAGATCTAAAAGAATTTAATTCTGCGCTGATTAGAGAAATGGTGACATCTTTTATTTATTTATTTAAACTTCATGTACAGTAGTGGTCCATAGGCGGACTTAATGCAACAAGGCATTCTCTCCCAGTCAATCTTTGGGTTAAAAACTCACTGTGGTAGGATTGCACAGTAAACAAATAACAGATACTTTAAACGCAAAAATATAAAATAAGTTATCTATATATATAAAAATGATTTTTCCGTTGTCACGACATAGCATGAAAACGACTTGACCGATTTGGCTGTTTTTTTTTTGTTGTGATTGTTATTGTAAGGATAAGGTTCTTATGGAAAAAAAAATTAGGGTAGCGTAGGGTAGAGTAGAGTAGGGTAGAGTAGGGTAGATTAGGGTAGAGTAGGGTAGAGTAGGGAAGAGCGGGAGCGAAGCCGCGCGGGCAAAAGCTAGTTTATAATAAAATACATAAATATGCTAAAATAATAAACTAATAAATACTATAAAAAATATCAAATCATTAAGATAACTTAATAATAATTCTAACGAAGACCGAACTAAGGCTGAGAAGACTTCAAGTTCTTTTCAACTTGCAAAAATAACGCGCCATAATAACATATATATAGGAAAGATTACTTTTATCCTTAACGACACTTAATTGCTAATAATTTATTCCTAATTACTTAATTACTGCCAGGAAACGCAATTAACGTACAAATTAAGGGAAATAGGTGCCCAATTAATGAAAGTTAAAAAATTATCACGAAATCTGTGCCATAATAAATTGATCCTTGTCGGTCTATTAGATACTAACCTATTGAGGCCAAGCATTTTTGGAAAAATAGGTTACTAATATGTAACCGGACATATTACAAAATGTAGCGCTACCACGAGCTCTTAACGCGATCTATTTCACGACCTACACTGAACTGTTAAAGTGATGGAGCTATACAGGGTTACTGGTAACACGACGTAATCCTTGCAGGACGTCATGGTTGGAATAAAAAACTCTGCAAGTTAAGCCATCAAATGTTCTGCCCATATTCAGTAGTTGGTCTCGCAATTTTGCCTGCTCACCAAATCTTTTTTCTTTCCAGTCATACATGCAAAATATAATAATAATATTCCACAACTATCACACAATTGCGTCTAGCCCCAAGTTAAGCAGAGCTTGTGTTATGGGTTCTAGACTAGACAACTCATAAACATACTTATATATTTCTAAATACATACATATTTTAGATAAATTTTTAGAAATATTACACCCAGACACAGAAAATGATCATGCTCATCACATAAACATTTGTCCTGTGTGGGAATCGAACTCACGACCTCGGGCATAGCAGTCAGGGCCACTAACCACTAGACCAACAGGCCAGTCAGAAAAAAGTTGACAATTATACTTTTCTGAATAGCGTAATTTGTACATCAGGCGTAGCATTTTTTTTTGTCCAATCAACATTTTGAACGAAGTATTAGCAAAAAATACTAAAAATTTAATATTTGATTTATTTTATTTGCTAAACTTTTAGTCATTTTTTGGACTTTTAAGTACTAAGAAAGATCTGCTATGGCGTCAATTATGAAAATAACTTTTTCAGTACAGTCACGCCGTAAATAATTTTCAAATCGGCGTCAAATTATTAAATCTGGGATTTTACATAAAAAATCTATAAATCCTACTAACTCAAAATCTAGATACTGAATATTGGTTTCCGAAAAGCAAGGCAAAGAAGGAACATAGATGTGGTTTAAGTTAGTAAAAGTCTGATGCGTTCCACCCTAGGGCGAGAAAAGTCATTGGATGATATCCCACCACAAAAAAAAATGCTAACATCTCTATTGATGAAACCTCAGCCCTTTTACAGGGTTAAATGGAGGATCAAACCATCATAAGCGAACCCAGTCGTGTTCAGCAACTATCACTAACATAAATTGTCTGCCTTAAGGCAGTAAATTCATACAGACGATTTACGAGGTGACTACAAGTAATCGCCACAAGTCAAGCGCCTAATTTTATGGTTGATGAGAGATTTTTTCAATAAACAGAACCTTTAGAGACTGCGAGGGACTGATAGGGACCTCTTGGCTTCTTGTTCTTTTTTAATGTCTAACGTCTGCCAATGGCTTTGCCCGTTTGAAGATTTCTACATAATAAGTTTGGATTTGATACCCTTAACGCGTTCTTATGTAAATAACCAAAAAAAAAATCTTTTTTTGATTTTTCTAGGAAAACAAAGATATAAAAACCAAAATTTTTTGGCCGAAAAAAATTGGATTCCATTGACGCTAAGTTCAACACAGGTCATAGCAGATCTTAGAGGCCATTAGGCGCCAGCACAAAGCTGGGTGCGGGGGCAAAATCACCCCTCAGTCGCCTGGATGGCCCGGTGACTATGTATTTTTGCTGACATAACAAGCTTATAACTTTTGACTGGCCTGTTGGTCTAGTGGTTAGTGGCCCTGACTGCTATGCTGGAGGTCGTGTGTTCGATTTCTACCTACCTACAAATGTTTGTGTGATGAGCAAAATCATTTGTTCTGTGTCTGGATGAAACTTATCTATAATATAATAATATTATATGTATGTATTTAGAAATATATAAGTATGTTTATCAGTTGTCTAGTATTCATAACACAAGCTCTGCTTAGCTTGAGACTAGACGGCATTGTGTGATAGTTGTTGAATATTTTAAAAATACAAGACACGAGTTTCGGGTTTCACATATACTTTTTGTTTTTTCGTAGGAGATTATCTCTGGAAGTACTGGTCCGATTGGTAGATAGAAACCTGCTTTATTCCTGAGTGACATAGGCTATATTATATAGTTTTATATTACCGTAATGAAAATACTTGTGTCCATGTAATATAAATACAAATTATACGGGAATGAAGCGTTATTTAATCAAAATAATTATTACTAGCTGCTCCCAGCGGCTTCGCCCGCGTGATAAAATTATCCCAAGGGAACATATTTCCAGGATAAAAAGTATCCTATGTCCTATTCCAGGACATGGTCTATCCGTGTACTAAGTTTCATGAAAATCGGTTGTGCCATTTAGGCGTGAAGACGTAACAAACAAACAAACAAACTCACTTTCGCTTTTGTAATATAAGTAAGGATTGTTAATTGTATCGATCGCTTCATTTCGTTGCAAATGTGTCACAAACAGACGAGATGTCACCAGTCTGTCTCCAACTCAAAGTTAACCGACATAAATTTCACTAAGCGTCAATTTGTCACCCACGCAACTTGAAACACTTAATTAAAGACAACTAGTAAATTATAGAGTTACAGCAATGGGTTAACGTTAACTTAAACCACACACCGTGTGTTTAAACTAGCGGAAACTGGCATAGTTTGGTGTTAGAAAGTTATTCTAACATAATTGTTATTCTTCGGAAGACAGCATCGGAAGGACACAAGGTGGACCGACGACCTGGTGAGAATCACAGGCATGCGGTGGATGTGAGACGCACAGGATCGGTCGTTGTGGCGACGCTTGGGGGAGGCCTACGTCCAACAGTGAAGTTAAAAAGCTATTGACTGGCCTGTTGGTCTAGTGGTTAGTGACCCTCACTGCTATGCCGGAGGTCATGGGTTCGATTTCCACCCAGGACAAATGTTTGTGCGATGAGCATAATCATTTGTTCTGTCTCAGGGTGTAATTTATCTATAATATGTATGTATTTAGAAATATATAAAGTATGTTTATCAGTTGTCTGGTACCCATAAGACAAGCTTTGCTTAGCTTGGGACTAGACTATTACTAGACTACTAGACTATGTCGAAGACACGCTTGTTTGGCAATGACTACCTCTGCACATGTGGCCCCCTGGCAAATCATCAATATTGTGTCTATTAACTGCTCCACCTTTGTTTTAATATACATATATTTATTTTTCCTTTAACGAATTGCTTTTGCAATATTTTTTATTTTTATTATTTAGACTTCAACTGCATTTAATTTGTTAGCAATTTATTTTGTTAACAGTTTTAATTATTTAAATTTTTCCTGCTTTTTTATATAGCCTCTTTTTGGAATGTGCATGTGAGAACACTGTATAATCCACAAACACTTAGATAACTTTCTATTACAACTTACTTTTTTTTTTTTTTGATTAATTTTGTGCTTTTGTGTACAGTGTTGACTGGTCTACACTGTTCTTACATAAATCAATCAATATTGTAATAAACACATTTTTTAAAAGAGTAACCATGGAGTTTCTTGCCGGTTCTTCTCCATAGGAAACGACCAATTTGGAACCGAGCACTAGCTTCTGACGTTTTATAAGTGCCCTTGTAGGCCTATATGAAATAAAATATTTTGACTTTGACTTTGAGACAGCGTTGTGTGATAGTTGTGGAATATATATGTATATAAATTTTCATATTCACGTTTCATATTCAATCTTCTTCTTCTTGCCCTTATCCCGTTTTATTGGGGCGTTTCATAGTCAATACTGAAATTAATAAGCAATTAATTATTTTTTTCATAAAAATCAATCTGTAGAACTTACCTCAATAAAATCTTTCACAAAGAGGTCACTACCCACCACTTATAAAACCAATCACAAGACCAATTAGTTTTAAAATTCCATTCATATCTACCCACTTTTCATGAAAAGCAAGCTTTTATCGGTCTACCTTTAAAACGTCAAATATAAATGCTATTTCAACATTCTATGCGTTTCTGTGAGTTCATTCCATGCTCTTGAACGACTTTGAATGCTAGGAGAGGGTAGATGGAAAATGTTCTCGTATTGAAACACGTTCTCATTAATAGATGGAGGGGGGAGGGTAGTTATAGTTGCTGCAGTGTAGAGTTTAATAATTGTTCCGATGGTTAAATGCTATTTCTTGTGTTGGTGAAATGGTTGGACTTTGTTAGAAAATAATGAGGGTTTTGACTTGAAATGTAAGGCCAAAGTAACACGCTCAGGTTTACCTGTACAACTCAACTTTGGGTTCGATTCTCACCCAGGACAAATGTTTATGTCGAGCATTTTTAGGAAGAACATCGTAAGCGACAGTGAGCGTTTTTGCAGTACTAGTAGGTTTTCTCTTCCATAATTATAAAGTATTTACGAAAATATGTAGTAGCAACAATTCTATTAGATCGGTAGTTATGTGAAGTTATATTTTTTTTTTTTTCATAAATTAATACTTTATAATTATGGAAGAGAAAACCTACTAGTACTGCAAAAACGCTCACTGTCACTTACGATGTTCTTCCTAAAAAGGCTCGATGTGATGAGCATGATCATTTTTTCTGTGTCTATGTGTAATTTATCTATATGATGTATGTATTTAGAAATATATAAGCATGTTTATCAGTTGTCTAGTACCCATAACACAAGCTCTGCTTAGCTTGGGCCTAGACAGCGTTGTGTGATAGTTGTGGAATATTATTATTATTAACTATACAGGCAAACCAGTCAGGTATATACGAGCGTGTATGTTGGGCGGAAAAAGATAAAGAGAGAAAGAAAAAAAGATAAAGAGGTAGAGATAAAGTTTGTTTTTTTGTTTTTATGTTTTTTTGTTTGCAGGTGGTAACTCTGAAAGTACTGTAGTCTGATTCACGTAATTAAAAGGTAGCGACTTAGTCGTTTTTGTCATTTTCGTATTCACATCCATCAATCGAGTTTGAACGACACCGATTTTGAAATTGTTCGATCGAAGAGTCATTGAAGCATATTCAGCTATGTGAATCGTCATTCAACCTTTGGCTTTGAGGTATTCTCATAGATAAACGTTGTTTGATCGGGTCGGATGCCAACGGCAAAATGTCAAATATTGCAGTACAAATCATAGAGTAATTTATAACATAGTAGTACTCTGTGGTAGCTGGCAACAAGTCGTTGATAGATCGCTTAGTTTCGATCCAGTTCAATTGTCGTTCTATCCAATCCCGATTAAAGAAAACGTGAATACCGATTTTGGATAGGAATTCGATCGAACGACTATAAAACTTCAACGATATTTGGCTTGTTTGATTTTACGTGAATCAGGCTACAGGTCCGATTGCTGAGTGAATATTTTATGTACGCGGGCGAAACCGCGGGCAAAAGATAGTAAAAATAAAAGTACATAGAAACAAAAATCAAATCGTTAAAAATGCAAACGATATGTGATATTAAAACCTGAACTGATGTTAGCAACAGTTTTTTGTTCATTTGAAAACATAAGACTAAAATGAATTTACCAGTAATTCTACACAGTTATGCAAAATACAATTTTTATGCTTATTTTACGCGGAATAAGCATGAATCGAAACACTAGCTAATCTGAGCAAAAACTTGAAAACTAATCTCAAACCGTGTATTTTTTTAGGATCTGTCTAAGCTAAGCCCGTCATAATTGGGTTGAGAGATTGTTCAAAAGTGTTATCTCGAACGCAAAGGGCTAAGAACGAAACACAGGTGGGTTGTGTCTTGTCTACCTGCTTAGACGTTGTTATTTTAATTTTGTTCATTTATTAATGTTATTTAATAATTTACAATAATTTTATTAATTCAGTTATTAATGTAATTCAATAATTTTATTAATTCAATTATTAATGTAATTCAATCATTTTATTAATTCAATTATTATTGTTATTCAATAATTTATCAATTATTTTTAAATCAATTTTTCAATTATTTTTATAATCCAATGTATATAATTTAATTGATTTATTATGCTTTAACAATGTTTTGGGTTAATTAGAGCCAAAAATAAACGATAAAAAGTAATAAGTTAATAATAATAATAAAGTAATCTTTTAAAACTAAATATCTCAATATCACTCAGAGCGCTACAAAGTCGCCTTCTCAAGATGAGATAATGATGAAACTTGCAGTGTGGGAAACAATACAACTCTAATTTTCTTTTCGTTCACTTTTGCTCTAACAATGTAAGTACTTTATAACCTGGGAAGCTTGGTCCCGGTACGAACCAATGACATCCCCCGCTTTTGGGCGAGGCGGGAGATAGTTTCAGACTTTTATTGACTAAAAACTTACTTCTGTTCCTGCTTCGCAATTGTTTCAGGGCTCTAGGGATCTCTTTCGCATCATCCATGGCTCCAATAGGCTTTGACCTTACTGTTGCTGAAAACTCCTAGAGGCGCGCGTGGATTACTAAGCGCCGTCGACGACTTGGTCTCGGTCCGGAATATTACCGGACGGTCAGACAGCGACGCCGTCCGTGACACTGACACTTGGGGAAGGCCTATGCCCAGCTCTACAGCTGTATAGCCGTATTTCGGTCACCGTAGCCGAAAATCGTTGTCAGTAAAAGTTGTCCCCAAGATCTTCATACACATTGTATCTTTTAAATTTCGGAGGTCATGGGCAAAGAGGTAATAATAGGGAAATTAGCCAAGTAGTAGTCAGTAGCTATTCTTCTATTGTCATCAGTGTGTGGGTGCTTTATCTCCGTCGGCGGAACTTCGAGCGTTGAACCCGAAGCAATTTAGAGAAAGTGTTCGGCTAACTTCGGCTTTGTCCGCCATTGTATCGATCATAGCGAAGTTGTAATTTGAAATTCTGGCATCAATTAATGAATTTAGAAAGTAATAAAAGTAAAAGAAGATGGGCTCTTTAAGATACCAGCGAGAACCTTTTTTTTTTAAGTTGCTCTACGTTTGGAATTCCTCCTGTATCGTGGATACGATCACTGATGTTAAAACTCACTTACACAAGACACCCTCACTGGGAACAATTATGCGCATGCCACATAAATATTTGTTCCGTGTGGAAATTAAACTTGCTACACACACTGCACTATTCATTGACTTCATCAAAGTCAAAGTCAAAGTCAAAGTCATCATCATTTCAGCCAAAAGACCTGTCATTTATTGGACATAGGCCTCCCACGAGTGTCGCCATAATGACCGGTCTTGTGCGTCTTGTCTGCACTAACGAAAAAGTAATTTTAGAAAAGGGCGATGATATAGTTATTCTATGACAAATGCTCTTCAAAACGTCATATCGAAGGAAATCGTAGGATCGAAAGCGATAGAAATTTTTCCCAAAGATATTTTACTACGATCGCCAAGCTTTCAAAGCTCCATCGCAGGTAGACCGACACGTGTCCGTGTCACAAATCCCGATCAAAAACGTATCTACGGAAACGGGAGCAAAAACAGCGTTGCATATTTATAAACTTTTACCTAGATACGGTTGCACTCATGGAGTTTGTACGACCAGAGAGTCGCATAATCTTTACTTTTCTTTTTAGGGTTCTGTTATCGAGAGTGAGTGCCAATGGGACCCTATTACTAAACCTCCACTGTCCGCCTATCTGTCCTGTCACCGTCCTGTATTGAAATTTTAACAAAATGTGTATTTCTGTTGCCGCTTTAATCCTTACTAATATTATAAAAGCGAAAGTGAGTTTGTTTGTTTGTTTGTTTGTTTGTTACGTCTTCACGCCTAAATGGCAAAACCGATATTGATAAAACTTGGCACACGGATAGGCCATGTCATGGAATAGGACATAGGATACTTTTTATCCCGGAAGTATGTTCCCTTGGAATAATTTTCTGCTATCACGCGGGTGAAGCCACTGGGAACAGCTAGTAAATAATGAATATGAAATAAAGTTAAAAATTCCTCTTTTCATACAAGACGTTTTTTTTGCGATTTTTACTCGTTTTCAATATTTTAGTACCTACTGAACCCTTCGTAAGTGAGCGAACTCGCATTTGGCCGGTTTGTTACTACTCCTACCATCTTGCGCGAGCCAACGCTTCTTTATTCCTGGCAAAATCTGTCGAGTTTGTCTCGCCATCGGTTTACGATTTTGCCGTTTTACGAGCTGTCCCACTGTCTAAAAAGGCATGAAATTGCTTCTATAACTGGCGTGAATAAATAACCAGTTAAACCTGTCATTACATTGGTGGACTGGATTATATCGAACTGATACCATGTGGTGGGATCGCAGTCAAACACTAGTGTATATCAATTAAAAAAAAAATTGAATTGACAAGTGGAATACGGCGAAAGAAAACAATATTTAAGTTAGGCCGACCGGTGGCCCACAGTGAGCACCTCTCCCGCCTGCTTTCACCCAGTGGCATTAAGGGTCGCCGCATACGGGCATCAGCCACAACCACAACGCCGCCACCGACATATTTCCTGTAGGTTTCATACATTTTAAATGGGTTTGTCGCACACGGTTGACGTCGGTGGCCGCCACACGCTACAAATCGCTGTACGCTTCCTGTGGCCTGAACCGGCTATTAAAAGCCGATACAAGACGCCGCCGCACGCCATATAAACCTTCTTCGACAGAGTCCATTGTGATACTGGATATATGGGTTTTTGGAGGTATGCGGAACAGAGAGTAAAGTCTCACAAACCTTCTTTGAAAAGGGAGGATCCTCCAACCAGACCGGGTGTTACAGTCTGGTGGGCGACTGCCCGATAATTATGATGTCGGGCTGTCGTATATGTTCAAATCGCGCGGAGAACTTTGATTGCCTGATGCAGGATTTCGTATTTTCTTCGTAGTTCTTATGTGGCGTCATAGATGTTGCTACAGGTTAAAAAAATAGCCACTGACCACAAGTGGCTTGAGTCGCTTCTAGCTTCTCATGGGGACATTTGTGGCTGTGGCATATGACCCATATGTGGCGACACTATATAGAGTTGTTGGCCACCGTTAGTGCTCGTTTAATGATGTCCAAACATTAAACCAGGGCATATAATAATTATCAAATAGGTACTTCTCCTGCTCTGGGTGTAGCAAGAGGGAATGTCGACTTTTACTGACTCTCACAATCCAGGCAGGTTTATTTATTATTTTATTATTATTGATAGTCTCGCGTTTGACCACCATCTCACCTGATGGTAAGCGATGATGTGGTCGACGATATATCAAGCTTGCCTAGAAGTAACCTATGTTTGAGCCCTAGAGGCATATCAACTTTATTGATGCCCTATTAAAAGCTATAAAACCACCCCTTATTCCATGGGAATCTTCACATCATAAACCTCTGTCCTCTTCCTTGGGAACACGCAGGCGAGACGGTATGTTTACAACCGGACTTCAAAGAGCTATTACCCCAGTAATTTCTTAGTACAACTTCCTATGTGTCGCAGGTTCTCTCTATAATTTACCAACGAGTTCGCACGGTGGTGGCGAGTATATCTATATACAGGTATACATCTATCTGGCACTGATTGCTCTGAGAAATTGAAACGGAGATATGTTGCTGTATAAGCTTGAACTGCCGTAAATTCTAAGACTTGCTGGTTAAATTTAAGATTTAAAGACGAGAGATGAAACGCATGTTGCTAAAAGAGTTATGAATTTACATGTGGATGGATGGAGAGGAAGAGGGAGGCCAAAGAAAAGATGGATGTAAGAAAAGATGGATCAGAAAGACTAACGAAGGTATTTAAATTTTTTAATAAAGCTAGAACTTGTGATATGAATGAAAAAGGAGTTAGTGGTAGCATGACGAGCAACAGGACAGAATGGAAGAAAAAAACGTGTTGCGCCGACCCCAAATAAAACGGGATAAGGGCAGGAAGATGATGATGAAGATAATGATGAGTTTCTTTAATATAGTTTGAACTGTTTTATGATAATCGCAATCTGACTCATCAAGAACTCCTTCATTGAATCTAAGTAAATATTTACCTCAGAAATGCGGCAGACGTTGAACAAATGTCATTTTACCACATAAAAATATATTTGGTAATAAATTTTCTTTTGGATAATAAAATTAGAAACTCATGTCTGTCTCAGGGTCTCAACTATGCCCCGGTATGAAGGCCAGAAGGAACGAGGTGGGTTTTGTCAGTAAGAGTCTGACACTATCTCTCGTTCCACCTAAGAGCGGGGGTTGTCATTAGATGATTTTTTCCCACCGAAAAAAAAGGGTTCCAACTATCTCTGTACAAAAATTAATCAAAATCGGTTTTGCCATTTAGGCGTGAAGATGGAACAAACATACAAATAAACAAATTCACTTTCGCTAATATTATAAAAGCGAAAGTGAGTTTGTTTATTTGTTTGTAACTGGAACGAAAAGTGTCTCCGTTTGCGCAGCGCCTATGATAAGCCTAGATCAATTTTCCTCTTCAAAACTCTGCTAACTCTTAGATTCTACCTTCTTTTTTGTCGATGGCTAAAATCATCTTATGACAAAACCCGCTCTTGGGTAGAGCGTGAAATAGTGTCAGACTCTTACTGACTAAAAACCCCGCGCCGTTCCTTCTAGCCTTCATACCGAGGCACAAGCTCCCTTTCGGACAACCCTAGCCCCAGTAGGCTTCGACCCAGCTGGGCCCCTCCTGCTGCTGACAACTCCTTGAGGCGCGCGGGAACAGTGCGCGCCGACGACGTCTTGGGCTCGGTCTATTACCGGACGATTTCAGATTCTACCTGAAAATCTTAGAATTTATCGCAGTTCTTACTTTAACATTAGCAGATACATTATACTTAGTTACATTGAACATGAGCTGTAAATGCACCGTTGGAGCATCGAACCGACTCATAAGTAATTGATTGATGGGTGGAAACCTCGCGGAAAATTTAACGATCCATCAATTATAACAATCCTTTTATTTTTGCTTTGTGGAAATATAGAATTAGATTTGGGACGTTGCGCATGATTTGTTTTCTAAATGACTTATCTACAAATAGATGTGGACATTTAAAAAAATGTGCAACCAAGTACCCATGGAAATTAATAATTTTCTATAGGAAGTCATAGACTATTCCCAGTATGTTTTTATTATACTTATACAAATCACACTGGGTCTTCTTAGTGGATTACGGTCTATTCCCTCTCTTAGAGACCAGGCCTGAACATTGAGGCAGATTATAAAACTTTAAATTTACGAAAAAAATATCACTACTCGCTCGTATTTTAAAACATTTTTAGATACTTAATTTGATTCGAATTGCAACCAACTTGTTAAAACTCAATGGTCAGCACTATTTTGATAAATTATTCCGATAAAATGACATCAAAATATTGAAAGAAAATAAACTTCATTGATCAACATTATTTTGATAAATTATTTCGATAAAATGACATCAAAAATATCAAAAGAAAATAAACTTGTAAAAGCGTATTCATTTACCCGAAGTCTTGTGACATTAAGTTGTCACTGCAACTTTCCCGCCAATTCAAAATGGCCGCCATATTGACGCAGCTAAAAGTTCATCGGTTGGAATTAAAAAGTTTTGAATTTGGAATGCGTTCAAACTGTTAAGCTAATGGTACGTTCGATGATTGATAGGAATACATTACTAGCTTTTGCCTGCGGCTTTGCCCGCGAACATTAAATATAGTCTATGTCACTCAGGAATAAAGCAGCTTTCTATCGGTGAAAAAAATTTAGCAATTGGACCGGTACTTTCCGCGAATAAATTTTATTGTTCATTGAAGAAGTTGTAGGTACAACTTCTAAACAAACTGTTATCTTTTGGGTACAATTGCGGTCTTACCACAGACATCGAAAGGTATCTACCAGACAACCTTAGGGTGGACCTTAGCGTATTTTTGTGTTTTTATAAAGAAAAAGAAAAGAAACAAAGAAAAAAGTTTATTTGTACCTCGCACATACATTATGTTTATGTTTTCTGGGTAAAGTAAAGACCAATAAAAGTGGTTTTCTAATTATTATTGGCAAGCTCGCACTTAACCACTGTCTCCCTAATGGTGAGCGATGATGTTGCCGACGATGTTTGCCTAGAAATAACCTATTCACTCTTGACGTAAAGCCCTTTTAGTTAATAATATGTTTTTATTTTTTTATTTTATTGATAGGCTCGCATATGACCACCGTCTCACCTAATACGATGTAAACGATGATGTGGTCGACGATGGATCACGCTTGCCTAGAAGCATTTCCCGTTTAAAGTTCATAATAAAAGACTACACATAAAACTTCAAAGGAATTAAAAAGAAAATCATGTAAACCGCTATCATATTCCGTCAGAGATCAATATAAGAAAAATAAAAACCACAGACAAAAGACTTGGAACTTTCATAACATATTGTTTTCAAAGACAATGAGTAAATTGAAAGTGCTGCGGGTAGTCCGGGCTAGACTGGTACAGTCGATGAGTTAAGTGCTTAAGTTTTTATTGAAGTTAATCAGATTATCGTACTTCATTTTTTTATTGTAGACTTTTTCTTTATTGTATCTTAACTTTTCAAATATTGTAATAAGAGACACAATAGAAATACAATGAAAAAACTTTTTACAAAAAAAATATAACCGACTTCAATCATAAAAAACACTGAAAAGTATCAAATAACTTTAATTTTGGAAGTCGGTGTTTCTATAATAGTTTAGTATCTTCGTTATTTAACACCGACTTCCAAAATTAAAGTTATTTGATACTTTTCAGTGTTTTTTATGATTGAAGTCGGTTATATTTTTTTTGTAAAAAGTTTTTTTTATTTTACACTTTTTAGTTATGGTACCACCACTAAAAAGTGCCCCTCAGTCAAACTTAAATACCTTATAGTCAGAGCGCATCTCATAACGGTTCTAATAATCCCAAACACGGTTAGATTACATTAATTTACCTTTCGGCTTCATCATCAGATCAGTTCGATATATCCTCTCCCCCTCTTCTTTCAAACAGTCATTAGACTAGATGCTGATAATCCCGGCTGTAGCATCAGGCCAGATTTATGTCAACATTGCAATGAACTTAAAATTTAGTCCTGTTTAAAATGAGCCCAAACACGACTACGGTGCTGTAATTTCAAGGTTTGTACTTTTCCTGATGCTCCTGGCTTCAGCATCAGGTCTCTATGTACTTCGGTGTTCTTTATTAGCAGTACGTTTATCCACACATCGAGCCGTTTTCAATGAGCCTAAACTCGATATATCTGCTGTTTGTTGTCGAGGACTTAAGTACTCTGCAGACTATCCTGACTGCAGCATCAGGTCATGACTTGATGATCATGAGACCAAATGTGGCAAATGCCCTATCAAACATCAAAACAATTTACTAAAACAGTCCTTGCCTGTTCGAGTAACTTCTTACTGTTAAGGAGTTGTACCTTCCATCATCAGCCCAGCTACCTGAGATGGTGACGACCATACGCAAATACACAAGATACTTCATAAAATATGCGAAAATCAATAAGTGAGCCTATAAAATTTGAAGGTTGCCCTCGATTTCTCCAAGATCCCATCATCAGATCCTAATTTGGTGATAATGGGACCACCTCAGAACTATCTACTTTCGAACAAAAAAAGAATTTTGAAAATCCGTCCACATTTGGGGGAGTATTCGACGAACAAACATACAAAAAAAAAAAAAAAAAAAAAAAAAAAACATACAAACAGCCGAACGTAGTACCTCCTCCTTTTTGGGAAGTCGGTAAAAAGCGGCTTACTGTCGATTGGGACACGTCTTGTTCGGAGACAGTGTCTCGATTGACACTTTTTAATTTTAATTATTTTTTTTTGGTGACGATTCGGACACCGATAAAAAACAAAACTGTTTTGCACAGTCAGGTGAAAAAGTTTTATTTTATCGATATTATTTTATACTACCTAATCTTAGTGTAAACAAAACTTTTTCATAAAATCAATTTAAAAAAAATTGTCAATTGGGACACTGTGTCCGAACTTGACGGGTCTCAAACGACAGTAAGCCGAGAAAGCGAACTGCGTTTGCTTGGGGTTTAATGAATGAATATATATTTAATTATGCTTGCGTCAAAGCTCTCTAGGTTACAAAGGTACAGTTAAAAGCACTAGCGTGCACTAGCTTCTGACGTTTTATAAGTACCCATGAAGGCCTATGTGAAATAAAAACTTTTGAATTTTGGATTAAATAAATAATGTGTAAAGGGTTGAGTAAAATTGTCGGGCTATTGCTCACATTACCGATCAACAGCAATATAAAAGAGTTATTTTATTAGTTTTCGGAGACGCCATATTATACATTATTCTAAAAAAAAATTTTTTATTTAAGAGTTAATTATGTATGTCTGAAATTAAATCATCATCATCATCATCATATCAGCCGAAAGACGTCCACTGCTGGACATAGGCCTCCCCCATGCGTCGCCGCAACGACCGGTCCTGTGCGTCACGCATTGTAATTAAATAGTCTGTAGTAATAACCAAAAAAAAAAAATAATAATAACAAGATATTGAGTTTGGTATACAAATTATATGAAACTAGCTAGTTTTAATTTTTTACAGTGCAACTTTAATGCTTAAATGTATATAAATTATCAACTGACCGAAAAAAATATTTCAGGATAATGACTTAGGATTGAGTTTTGTAACGTATTTCACTTAACATTCCAACGGGCCTTTAAAAACACAACGTTAAACAGTTCATTAAATATTCAAATTGTAACACATCCGATACACATATGTCAGCAGAAATTTGTAATAGCCGAATTACTAACATAAAATAAGGCTAATGAACGATAATTTACCATTCAGCACATAAATGTAACTAAAACAAATGTGCCGAGAATCCCTAAATATGTTAAATCAATTAAATTAATTGAGTTTTTGTTTATTTTAGTTTCAGCATTATAATAATATTGTACAATATGATAATTTGTTAGCTTATTAAAATAAAATCATATAATTTATACACTGTTGGGAGTCAGGCCTCCTCTTTTAGAAATCGGCCGTATTATTCATCCACCAGAGAGCAGTGGTGGCCCAATGGTAATAGCTCCGACTTTGAATTGTAGGTCGCGGGTTCAAACCCTGCCAGCCGCATTACTTTATGTAATTTATTTCATTACTACTGCTCTCAAAACATCGTGAGGAAATCGGCATATCCTAGAACCAAAAATTCGAAGACATGTGACATTCACCAACCCGCACTGGGCCCGTGTGGTGGATTACAGTCCATTCCCTCTCCTAGAGAGGACGCCTGAGTCCCAGCAGTGGGATCATTAAAAAGGCTATTGATGATAATGATGATTCATTCACCACGTGGACCTAGTGCGGGTTGATAAATGTCACAATCATGTCCTCGAATTTTTGGTTCTAGGACACGTTAGTCTCCTCAAATGTCTTCCTTCAAGCATGAGGGAAGACATTTGAGAAGACTAACGAGCTTTGTATGAATACAAGAAAAAAAAATCTAGGAATTGTTTATGACTTTGTCACATTAAGATTGGGATAATTGTTATTACAAAAAGTGGATCTACCTAGATGATTATTTTCCTACATTTATATCAAAAATATTTTCTGTACTCCACAAAGCAAGAAGCCAATTACTTTTAAAAACTCGGAACCCATAAAACACCTAAAAACCCTTAAAACGTAATAAAACCGTCCAAAGAAAAACGGAAAATAAGAACACATTTTCGAAAAACAGCTCTACAAATCAGAGCCCGGAGTTCGTTAGTCTATTTTTATTCCCGCGAAAAAAAGGACAGTAAAGCACTTTTGCACTCACCAGTACCATCGGTATGCAGTTAGTACGTAATTACTAGATGTTGAAAAACCCGCCAGCTTTCAATTTAAAACGATTTCGTTATTTCAACAGTTGTGCTCGACTGTACAGTGCATTACTGTGATTAAAAGTATATAGGTGATTGTATAGCCAATTGCTACACTTTTAAAAGCTGATGTGATTGCTATTGATGAAGAGTATCGGTCAACTTGAAATTTTAAGTAAATACAGGCACAGGCCGCAATTACTTTTTATGGTGGTGGTGGTGGTTAGACACTTCATAATTTGCCTAAAAATTAAAAAAGTCAAAAAAGTAATCCGCTAGAGACCTTGCAAATTTTATTAAAATTCTAAATGACGACAACTTTTTCCAAAAACTTTTAAGGGTTTAAAAAAAAACAGCTATTTCCTGGAGCAAGTTTTGTGAAATTTTCGAGTAAATCTCGGAATTACCGAATACTAACAGACTTTACAGGCGTTATCTCTCTTTTTTTGCGTTGCCTTTTCGTCAAACATCACGTTGGATTGCATTAAATGAAGTATCAAGCTTTTAAACCATTTCCGATGTTTACGAAAAGCGAGTGAAAAAGGACCCTCTTAATAAAGTTTATCTTTGGTGGTATTTTTTTCACAAAATATTTATACCAAAATTCATCCCTGACGGGGATGAAACGGGGGTCTAAAGTTTGTATGAAAAACCAATTTTCATACAGGTGCAACCGCTAGAAAAAGCCAGAATAAGCCAATGTCTATTTGTTTTACAATATTTTGAAAACCGTTTTCTGAAACTCACATCCAAGTTAGTTTTAAAAAAAAACCTTTTTACAAAAAAAGTTAAACCGACTTCAAAAAGTACAAAATAACTTTAATTTCGGAAGTCGGTGTTTCTATAATAGATACCGAATCTTGTCTCTTCGTTATTTAACACCGACTTCCGAAATTAAAGTTATTTTGTACTTTTTGAAGTCGGTTTAATTTTTTTGTAAAAAGATTTTTATTTTTCACTTTTTAGTTATGGTAGCACCACTAAAAAGTACCTACCCTTCAGCTAAACATAAATTACCTTATAGCCAGAGTGCATCTCATAACGATTCTTATAATCCCAAATACGGTAAATATTACATGAATTTACCCCCTTCCCCTTTCCCCTCCCCCTTTTCTTTCAGTCAGTCATCGACTACACGTATAAACAAAGCAATTTTACTTGTTACGACAATTCTGCTATGATTCTATGAGGAGTTCTGTTCCATATCTTCGAAGTTCATGATCAGATCATAACAATATTTCTATAGGACCTACTTGGAAGCATTACCTTTCAATAAAAAAAAAAAAAATTCAAAATCGGTCCACAATTGACCGAAATATCGGTGAAAATACATACAAAAAAAAAAAAACATGCATTCAGCCGAACATAGAACCTCCTCCTTTTCGAAGTCGGTTAAAGAAGCAACAACTAACATTTCAAATATGTTTATGAGAATGAGTAGCCCAAAAAATAGTAGTAAAAGTTCCTGAAATACCATATGGAATGTGAAGTCACCTTCGATCATAAACCTGCAAAAAAAAATTCAAGGGCAAAGTTGCCAAGTCCTTTGGCCTAGGCCAAAAATAGGGGTAAAGGTTCCCTAATGCTCATCTGATAGCGCTTGATACGAATGGTTGGAATACCATTATAGTTAAATGTGAAAAGTCGCCATCGATCACAAATCTGCAAAAAAAAATTCAAGGGCAAAGTTGTAAAGCCCATTCGCCTGGATCCCTACACTTTTCTGACATCTCTTTGAGCCGCGCGAACCACAATGCCGTCAATCAGACGGTGAGCTATTTACCTGTTGTTCGTTCTCTACAAACTCGCGGTTCTATGGTAGGTGAGAACAGCCCAGCCCCCCTAGCCAAGTTACAACCGTTTCATTTGCAACGAACGCTTCGAGTTCAATTCTTTTGTTTTGACCACGTGACTGAGCGTTGAGACGACGTCGTTCCCGTACATTTGAATCTTTCTACTAGCGTTAACTATTGCAAATTAGCAACTTGGCTAGGGGTACTGTTTCTGTGCGACGTTCAGGAAGGCTGAAGCGTGAGAATATCCCCTCCCTCACGATAGAAACCTGTCAATCATAGCTCAGGGAATTCACAAACCACAGAGTAATTTTATCAACTGAAGCTTTTTATTATACCTTTGGCAAATTCATTTTCGTTTTAATTATGCGTATGATGCGGTTTTGAGCTCAGGATTAAACCAATTTGGGAAGCCACAGATTACAAAAAGCTAAATTAAATGCTTTAAACGTTCTGAATTTAAATTGATCTTTTTATTTTAGAACTTCAAGTAGGTTGTTTTTTTTTTTAATTTAAATACGCTCATCTACCTTTTGACAATTGAAAGTGTTTCGGTCGAACCGGTTAGGAGAAGTAAGGTGACAAACACATGTATAGATGAATTATAATAGAATATTATACAGGGTTATTTGTAAAACACTAGCAACCTCTCAGGAAACATCATAAACAACAACTTTTAAAAACTTATTATTTTGGTTCATCAGATTTTCATACAAATATAAAGATATTTAAATTGAACGTTCTATTTATAACGAAGTCTATGCGAAACAAGCAATGGTACAATAGCGAAGTAGAATAAGATAAGAGATAAAGAGAATAGGAATCGAGTGATGGGGGTGCTTGATACGCTTAGGTAGCATTATATAGACGGAAGTAGGTATAGCAAAATTCAGAGTTGAAATGTGTTCGGTAGAACAACGAAATCTTGAAGTAAGGTAAATGTATTATGTTTTGTAAAAAGTCATAGAACAAAAGTTGTTGTCTATGATGTTAGTAATACCACATCCCTTCCCTACTAATATTATAAATGCGAAAGTAAGCAAAATAAACATTTGAGGATCCGATTGCAGTCCAGTAACTGTCCGGACCGAGCCCAAGTCGTTGACGGCGCGCACTGTTCCCACGCGCCTCAAGGAGTGGTCACAAACAGAAGGGGCCTAGCTGGGTCGAAGCCTACTGGGGCCAGGGTTATCCGAAAGGAAACTCGAGCCCCGGTATGAAGAGGCTAGAAAAAACTGGGTGAGTTGTTAGTCAGTAAGAGTCTGACACTATCTTCCGCTCCACCCAAGAGCGGGGTTGTCATTAGATGATTTTTGCCCACCGTAAAAAAAAAAACCCTAAAAAAGATGTACAAGAAAATAACTCTATTAATTTGAGTTAGCCAAGTTACTTGCCACTCTCAAAATATTATTTAAACGAGGCTTTACTTGACTGAGAACACCTTGGAGTGCCTTTTAGAATTGGTTCTATTTAAAGCCAAAGCTATAAGTACCAACCAATAAATTCAAAACCAAATAAACTTAATTAAAACGTAGTCACTAATTACTACATTTCTAAATTTAAACCTAAAATAATTAAAGGAAAGTTATAATTGAAAGATAACAGAAAATGTTCAAGATATCTTCGTAGATTTTAATGATAAATTGATTCAATTATTAGTTGAATAAAACTGGTAAAGTTATATCTCAATAAATCTATTCAATTAACTTCAAAACCCTTTGTTTATTTCAGGTGCAAGATTACGTTTCAGCTGTTCAAGAAAAACCTAACTTAAACTGAGGTAAAAGAGTTCAAAATCAAGTGAAAAAAAGAGGATGCTTGAATAAAAATTATGTTAAAAGAAAGGAGGTAGGTAATGGCAACATTTCCATAGCTATTTGCGAGTTCAGGAAAAAAATGTAGCAGCTACTTATCCCGTCACAAAAGATCGAGTTGATTCGGAGGAAAATTTTCTCGCTTTTTTCGTATCACTTTGATACATCCAGGGGCTTAATTTTTCGTAAATA
Source organism: Mythimna lalbum (assembly GCA_949319445.1). NCBI lineage: Eukaryota > Metazoa > Arthropoda > Insecta > Lepidoptera > Noctuidae > Mythimna > Mythimna lalbum. Next base: position 18,302,831 of record OX439362.1, on the reverse strand, counting down.
TTTTTGGTATTATGTTGACACGACCGATTTTGGTCGTGCTAATGCGTTCCGCCAATATTGTAAAATAATGTAATCGAACCAGCTAAGCCAAGAGTCTACCTATAGGGCCCAATAACTCAAAGTAGACTCTTGGGTTAGTGAGAGCCGCAGGAATACTATGCTTCTTGCATCCATCAGACCAGTTCTGTAACACCACATATTTAGAACATATCGTACTCCTAGCATCGTACACCTCAATGCTGGGGGCCTGGGTCTCGTGACCTGCCTGCTTCATCACTTTCACAACGATATTCCTATAGAACTTAAACAACAGTCTGAAACCAACTCCACAGTTGCCCGAATAACTGTCCGATGATGTCCAGACCCAACAACCGGATTGTACCAGACTATTCCGACAAATGTAATTTCTACGAACGCTATCCCTACAGATCACTATCCCGACCTGCACTAGACCGGGAGAACATTAAGTGTTCAGTCACACGGGCCACAAAAAAAACGCTGCCACAAAAAAGCTAGAAGCGGCCACAAAAAAAAAAGCTAAGCTGAAGCGCGTGACAGCTTTTGGCTGGAGGACAAGAAGGATTGAATGCGCGAATGGCATACGGCGGTGTATGCCATTAAACCAAAAATACCACCACAAAAAAGCGCCGCTACAAAAAAAAGCTAGAAGTGGTTTTAAGCGTTTTTTTTTTTGTAGCGGCACCGCCGCACATGAGCCACAAAAAAAGGCCGACTCAAAAAGCGAAATTTGCGGATTGAAGCGGCTTTTTTTGTGGGCCGTGTGCGGGAACACTTAAAGCCAACGATTGCATCACTGCTTACCATCAGGTGGGATTGCAGTATTGGTTTATAACATTTAAAAAAAAGTGATTATAATAAAAGGTGACTACCAACTACCTACCTCTAAATATCTTTCCGAACCAAGACTCCAGTCTGCAAGCAGGAAATTATCTTATCATTATTGTCCAAAGTGTCCAGCCAGCAACCCAGGGTTTGAAATTTGGACCTCACGTTCAAAAGCAGCTTAACCATCAGAACAATGCAGTCACGTTGCTTAATAATTAAGTTATTACATAAAAGCGAGACATGGCTGCAGAATTCAACGTTCAAAGTAGGGATGTGACGACGGAGGGCATTTTAGAGGAGGTGGAGGGACAGGGGCAAATCGGAGCTGAACCTCTCAAATATCGGATGATACGTCAATTTTTACGTCGTTACGTCACAACCACAGGTTCAGTTGAAAACCAGCGTCAGGCACTAGTTGTCTGGCAATCTTGCTGAACTGAACCTATTTTGGTGCAGCCATGAGGCACACAGCTACTTTAATTTTTATCTTTATTTTTATTTTGCTTCTTGTATTTGTGTTTCGGCTTTGTGCTGTACCAAATATTTTCTTTCTTTCTATACAGCTTAATTCCGTTAGAAAAAACGTTCAAATGTTAGCTAAACACCGTGGCGTTCAAAATGCCTTGTCTTTTTCTACATTTCGGATAAAGTTGCTCGAGGGGACAAGAATACATAATACATATCTGACTTACTGAGGCCAGGGTTAGCCCCAAAAGGTAGCTCAGCCCCCGGTACGAAAGGCAACGAAGGAACTGGATTTGTAGATGGTGGGATTTTATACTAAAGTACAATTTTATGAGAAAGCATGATTTTATAAGAAAGCACAATTATATGATTAAGTGCGATTTAAGAGGATCCTTTTCCACTCGTCTATCGATAACATCGAGCATGGTTTTATAACTTGTTGCTTCATCTAACGTCATCCGACGCGAGGTTTTTAATGAAGAGACAATGCAAAAAAAAGAGATAACGATTGAAAACTCTCTTGGCGTTCGGTAATTTCATGATTTATTCGAATATTTCACAAAACTTGTTCCAGGAAATATATGCTTTTTTAAACCTTTAAAGGTTTTTCAGAAAAAAATGTTTATATTTATACATCTTTTGGTTTCCATAGAATCTTAGATAATATCCTCAAGATAGCTGTGTCCAAAATATCTAGAGAAATAATGTGTGATAACATCATAATCTTCATGAGAGCGGTTATATGAAAATGTACCTCGAAAAGGATGCTCTTAATCAAAAGTACGATTTTACACGGAAGTACGGTTTTACACAGAAATACGATTTTATGCCGAAAACCGAAGGTCCATTAAGGTAACATCCCTAGTCCGAACCGCCCAAACTTCAGCTACGCTCGGAAGCCATAGTGCTCTAGCGGTCGAAAGGTTATAGATAATACCTAGTTCTGCTAATCGTATTAAGAAGTTTGCTTCACTTTCAGTTATCCTTAATTTTATACAGTTGAGTAAGTTTAGTTGAGTTGATAATTAAAATCAATGCATCGGAGTTTAAATTAACCGATTGGTTTAGTTTTGCTTTAACTTGCAGTTTAAAAGTAGTTGTTTTTAATGTTTTGTTTTAATCCTTACTTCCTTACTAATGGGCGATTCCATTATCGCGGGTGCAACATTCTAACGCATGTTGAGCTTCATAATAATTAAATTAAAAATATTTTTAACAAAATTGTTCTTCTAAGTGCTACGTTTCGATATGATCACTTTATATTTAGGAAAAAGAATTTCACTGAAAATTTTAAATTGTCAGGAATGAGGTTTAAAGTCCTATCGCGGGTGCAACAAAGTTGGCCCAACCTTTCTAGATCGTCAAACAAAAACACAAAAGTCTGTTAATTATGAAGCATTTATTTTGTTATGCCTTCGTATTTCGTTAGGCGACGAACTAATCAAGTAAACAAATAATGTTTTTTATAGGAAACAATTTATTTAAACACAGATTTATTTATTTTTAAAGCAATCGCGGGTGCATCATCAAATTATCGCGGGTGCAACCCGTCTTGTTTAAGTGAAAACAACATCAATAAAACTTTTACAAGAATGCAATAACAGATCAAACAATATTTATTAATAATCAGAACACTTGTTTGCATAACGTACATTGATTATTTATTTTAAAATACGTCAATATTTGTCAAAAATTCTTTAAAAAAAAAAAACATATTTTTTTTCTCTAGTGTTTTCAACTTTGCGATAATATCCTCAAATCGCACGTCTGCTATGCCATTAACAATTTCAATTATTTTTTTTTTGTCGTCTGAATCACTGTAATCATCAAAAAGTTCAGTATTTTCTTTTAACTTGCGTCTATTTTCTATTTCGACGACGCAGTCTCTTTCCCTTACTCTTCTGTCATGTTAGACAATATTTCTGTGAAAAACTACGGAATATAATATAACCACTTATTACACCTAAGTCACCAATCATGCACATCATATAATTATTATTCAAAGTATTCATCATCATCATCATCATCATTTCAGCCGATACACGTCCACTGCTGGACATAGGCCTCCCCCAAGCGTCGCCACAACGAACGCTCCTGCGCGTCTCGCATCCATCGGCTTCCCGCAACCTTCACCAGGTCATCAGACCACCTTGTTGGAGGCCTTCCAACGTTGCGTCTTCCGGTACGCGGTCGCCACTCCAGAACCTTTCGGCCCCAACGGCCATCTGTTCTGCGAGCAATGTGCCCTGCCCATTGCCACTTAAGTTTGGCAATTCTTTGCGCTATGTCGGCAACCTTAGTTCTCCTGCGGATGTCTTCATTTTTGATTCGTTCACGCAAGGTAACCCCGAGCATAGCCCTATCTATTGCCCTTTTATTCAAAGTATTACTAAAGAATAAAATACATGATAAATCAGGCAATAAGGTTACGTCACAAAGAGTTGCACCCGCGATCATAATATCACGATCGCGGGTGCAACCGATTTAAGTTAAAGTTTATTTCAATTCAACTAACATTATACCCTTGAAAATGATTTAAATAAGTTTACCCTTGATTGTTTCTTACTTTTACAAAGTTTGAAAACCATAGCATTTCATTTCTGTTAAAGACGCAAACATTTATATCTTTTATATCGCGGGTGCAACAAAGCTAATACCGACATGTTTAGGCCATAATACTTAAAAAATAACAACAAGTACTTACATCTTTGGGTGCATAAGAATAAATTAATATCTTCACTACACGTTTAGGCGGTAAAACATAACGTCAAACTATCAGTAACAACTGTTTCGGCCCCATGTTGTGTCACAGTGATTTTGCAGATTAAGTTTCGATTTCAATTGATTGTTGATACATCAGATTAGTAGGTACATCATAATATATTTCATGCGACTTTTATCATTCCATGAAATATCTGAAGAAAAAATATACTTGGACACGTCCACATTCGATGCTCTCTTCGAGTAAAAAGGCCGTCACAAATCCCGTGTGATGCACCGTTATGTCATTATTACCGTTGTTTAAATTAAGTGTTGCCAGTGATATATAATACTAGCTGCTCCCAGCGGCTTCGCCCGCGTGATAGCAGAAAACTATCCCAAGGGAACGTACTTCCGCGATAAAAAGTATCCTATGTCCTATTCCAGGACATGGTTGGTCTATCCGTGTACCAAGTTTCATCAAAATCGGTTTGCCATTTAGGCGTTAAGACGTAACAAACAAACAAACAACTCACTTTCGCTTTTATATAAGTAAGGATGTTTTTGCTTGTGGTTTTTTCTAAACTCAAGCTTAAATAACGGGAAAAAAAAACTTGAAACACCGATTCCCAAAATTATTAGGCACTTATTCGTGGGATTTTTTTTAACTGATGTTGAATGGCGGATTTTTTTTTCTAAATTGATCAAAACAACAGCAAAAAAAATCCAGACGCTTAAATTCCGCTTCAAAGTTTTTTTCAACTTATAAAAATAAACCAATATAACCGTGGACGAAAACCAAAGATGAAAAAACACGACAAAATAAGCAGTATTTTCAGCAGTTACAGTAAACAGTTTTTTAATATTTTCCCAACGGTCGGTTTCTGTTTATTTATACTCACTTTAAATTTAAATGTTCATACAATCGTGTAATTAGGAATGAGATTATTATTTGTGCGTGAATATTATACGAATATTATATGCTTCAACAATTATCTTTTTGGCGAATTCGTTAGGGAATATATACCTACGTCTTATGGTCTTGTTGTGTTGTTAGCGACAACTTATTGTGTTACTACAATTTTGTTAAGTTTTAATTAATTAAATAATACTGCAGACTAACGAGTCCCCTCAAGGAGTTATCAGTAACAGCCGGGTCGAAGCCTACTGGGGCCAGGGTTATCCGAAAGGAACTCGAGCCCTGATATGAAGGCTACAAAGAACGGAGTGGAGTTTTTAGTCAGTAAGAGTCTGACACTATCTCCCGCTCCACACAAGAGCTGGGGTTGTCATAAGATGATTTTTGCCCGACGAAAAAAAAAAATGTAGGTAACAGATATGGTGTTAAATTGTGGAGAAATTATATAATTAATTTAACACATTGTAAGTATAGGTTGCTACATATTGCTACATTTACTTAACATTTTAGACAACTGAAACATATAACAACATAGAATTACGTCTAGAATTCAGGTTACATCTAAAATATTCAAATTATTATTCAAATTATTAAAAAAAAAATATATAAATTACTAGCTGCTCCCAGCGGCTTCGCCTGCGTGATAGCAGAAATTTATCCCAAGGGAACATACTTCCGGGATAAAAAGTATCTTATGTCCTATTCCAGGACATGATCCATCCGTGTACCAAGTTTCATCAAAATCAGTTTTGACATTTAGGCGTGAAGACGTAACAAACAAACAAACTCACTTTCGCTTTTATATTATTAGTAAGGATTACTGATCTAAACTAACAAAACAAAAAAAAAAAATACTCCATCCCCAATTTAATGCTATACATTTTTTGCACCAGCATTGTTCAAGTTAATTACAGAGAGACAAAATGACGACGCTTTCACTTTAATGCTAATAGCATCACTTTTAAAACTGGGATGAAAACATGGAAACTGCAGAATGTCCCGTTTTATTGTAGTTACGGTAAAAAGGCCATTAAATAATTTTTCCGACAGACCGTGAGTTTCCTCTGAATGTACTTCGCTATATAAAATTTAGTTTTACTTAATTTAATTTAAGAGAATACACTTTTATTCATTTTTTTTAATGATAATATTAAACTAGTGCTTGACTGCAATCCCACCAGTGTTGCTATTTCACATTTAAGGGCTGCAACTGCGTAAAGCGAGCGCATGCGACGGAGCACTTTTTTATGGGACCGCGAGGGCGCCCGCTTTATGGTGACCCCAACCCCGCCGTTGATGGTGACCTCAAATCAAATTTACTTAAATCTCTTGAGGTGCGCGTGGAAAGCAACGCGCCTTTGACTCGGGTTTGTTCCTTATCGAACGGCCAGACGGCGAGCTACCCATGGTTTACCGTCCGCATTCCCACGCCACGGTGGCTTTAAAGGCCAAAGCTGCGTTAAGCGGGTGCAAAAGCGTGCGCCCGCGCGGGTACTCGTAGCGTGAAGCCGTCAAGTCGCGCGTATGTCGTGTGCGGCGGTCCCGTAGCGGAACCCAGACCTGCGCAGTATTGCTATTTCAACTTTAACAGTGCGCATGCAGTCGTGTCGATAGAGAACTTTAATGTATTCTTACGTAACAAAAGGTGCGCGGGGCGCGGTTCTCCTCGACGGGTGGGTGCGCGGGTGCCCGTTCAACGCAGCGTCGGCCCTAAATCATCTTATACCTAAAGTAGCGACCACAAGAACAGCGAGGCTATCAACAAACTGATACTCCTGCAAATCAATGTTAAAATGAACTTACTATTGACATTATATTTAATCATTTGTTGACTAAGTATAATGTAACACTCTGTATTTGACTTGTAAGAATCCCTTACCAATAAACTGCTATGACTATGATTATGGATCCGTTTATTAAACATAAATTCCCATTCATCAAACATTAGTATTGAATGGCTCGGAAACTTCTTGAAATGAAATATGTCGTGTTTGCAAATGGCAGACGATATGTACGTTCGCTTACTATATCTAGATTTTTCCTACTGTATTGGAATTGGCATCCCAGTAAACAGGATACAGTTGGATATCAGTATTTCACTTGTAGCTGCTACTACTTATCTGACCTCTACAACCCAGATATTGAGTAACTCGATATCCCTTTGTAAGACTGGCCTTTTTAGGGTTCTGTACCTTAACAGGAAAAAACGGAACCCTTAGGCCGTTTGTCCACCACCGCCGTCACCGGGATGTCACCGAGAACGAAATGACGGCGCCGATTTAGCGATACATACATTTTTATGGCCATGTGTCCACCGCACGCCCGTCATTCGAGCGCATCTTAAACTTAAACTCGGCCCAAAATAATCTCGTTCTCGGACAAACGGCCTTATAGGATCACTTTGTTCTTCGTCTGTCTATCTATAACGCATGGAGGTATCGAGTAAAAATTAAGACCATATACTCAAGTCTGGGGTCCCTTGAAGCTATGAAAAAATCAAACTTCTGAGTTTACGAAAAAAAAGATACAGCCGTTTATGTCACTAAAAAACATGTATTTCGACACTCTTAAGGGAATCAAAATTTATAGAACACTTCCCGTTTATCTAGAATCTTGAAAATTGGCTCGAAGCAAGTTTAAATAGCACAAGTATAGGAAAAATTCTGAAAACCGTAAATTTAACGTTACGTCACCAAAAAGATAAAAAATTGCGATTCGAAAAAATCTTCGTAACTCAGTTCGGGAATGGAAGTGTTTTCAGAGGTAACTTTTTTCACTATCTCAGCGTGAACCAGAAGAACCAACACACTACATTTAGAACAATGAAAAATAACTTACAAATAAGTAACTTTTGACTTCCACTGACAGTGTAAAACACAACTTTATAAAGGTTAATTGCAATTAAATTGCTGCATTTGCACATAAACTGAATACACATAAAGGGCATGATAAAAATACACATGCCCTTTTCATGTGCACGTGCCATTAAAACAAGCACAAAAACTACTCTACACTTAGAAAGGCTTCACCTTTAAAATTTGTTACCTATATCCATTATCAAAACGATTTATTTCATTTTAAAACTATCAAAATATTTAAATACTACAAAAACACTTAAAACTATTATTGTATAAACACTAAATAAAAACAATAAATCTTAAGAATTAATTCAATCCAGAATTACTTATAGTTTTTTCAATTCGAACCTTACCACGTTGAAACAAACTCAACTATATATTATTTATTAGTAAAAATACATAGTCTGTCTAAAAAGTCAAACGACTTCGGTAATAGAGTAAAACAAAATCTGATATAGTCAACGCTGGTTCAATAATCAAGGTTGATTAAGAGATCTTGATCATTGTTTACTAATAGAAGAACCTTATTAAAAGTACCAAATATAAGTAAAAAGTATTTTTAAATGATTAAATATTGTACAAATTCCCAAATGCATGATTTTCCGCCACTAATATTACTGCATATCAAAATCTTAAAAGTTGAACACGGACTCAAAACAGCATTCCATGTTTTCACGACTTGATAACATAAGATTTCTCTCACCACTAATCGGACTTTAAACTCTGGAAATCGGCTCTTACACTAAAAGATTTCCACTCCACCAACAGATACGTGTAATGACTTCAACTACCCCTCATTACGTCCTCCGCAAAAACTCTCAGTAATATCGAGCAACAGTTTTTTTTTGCCATCCGTTACTCTCGCGGACAGTTACTCTTACGAACGGTTGTGCGCACCTGCGTAAATGTCACGCGTTTGTAGGGTTACCACCCGTACTTTACCGAAGAACAGTAGCGAGGAAATTATTAAGTGTCTCTATGTATGACATAATATACCGGCGAAATAATTTACAAATTTTTATCAAATCAAGCTAATGGCCAGTCTAAGTTTCGCAAAAAAGTTATCATAATTGGAAAATGAATAGATTCGATTTTTTACGATAGGAAATAATCATGGTTTAGTCACTATACGCTAAAATAATATGCCAGTAATATTTTGTTTGATACTTTTACACTTTTGCATAGAAATAAAGTATAGGTATAAAATTAATCTATTTTCAAAGAGAAAATGAGTTGCTTGGTTGCTTGTTTATTTCAATTAAAACTGGGAGTATAAAGAGAGCTTCGTAAAATATAAGGATAATGTTAGTGTGTGGTAGAAGCACATTGAAATATGTCTTCAAGAGAGAAAACAAATAAAAAAAGAGCTAAGTAATTTTTCTTAAAAAGCAGTTGCCAACCCTACCCGTCAGTAACCACGCGGTAACAAACTAGTTTAAAATACCAACGGTTATGTAATGAAATAAAAAGTGAAGTATTACTTGACTGACGTTTTGCAAGGGCTTTAAAAGGTTAAATGGCTAAAGAACCTAACTAGCAACTTAAAAACGTTAAAGCATAGACGTGGAACGAAAGTTACTTAAGTTCAGACAGCTGCAGTAATTAGGTATCCTTCACGCATTACAAAATATAAAAGAAAGGGGTTACTAATTTATGCAGCCGTCAGTAGGTACGTCCGGTGGATCCTTGGTGGCTAACCTCGGTAGCCATCTTGATCACTAATGATTGACTGACTAAATATTCTTTTCGTCAATCTATCAAAATAGTACCCCTAGCCAAATTGCTAATCAGCAATAGTTAACGCTAGTAGAAAGCTTCAAATGTACGGGAATGACGCGCTCTCAACGCTCAGTCACGTGGTCATAACCAAAGAATTTGTGGCAAGGTCAACTCGAAGCGTTCGACGCTAGCGAAACGGTTGTAACTTGGCTAGGGGGCTGGTCCTGACTGCTATGCCGAAGGTCGTGGCTTCGATTGTCACCCAAAACAATTTTTTTTTTAATTTCTACAAATATCACACAACGCCGTCATATCAGAGCGTGTCATTCGCTCTCAACGCTCAGTCACGTGGTCATAACAAAAGAATTGTTGGCAAGGTCGATTCGAAGCGTTCGACGCAAGCGAAACGGTTGTAAGTTGGCTAGGTGGGCTGGTTAGAGAACTTATTGATGAATGAGCGTACTCAAGTTCAAAACACACTTCGAATGCAACCATATCAAAAAACATATTGATATATAAAATACTACGTTGAAGACAAGCTTGTTTAGCAATGACAATTTCTGCACATTTGGTTTCTCTAGTAGCTCCTTAACAGCACCGTTTGGTGACTGCTTCCTTCTTTGCTTTCTTTTTAACGGTCTTTAATAAGGGGGAGGTGATATGTTCGGCTATACCTATACATATTTATAATTTTCTTCTTATTTTTCCTTTTGAAGTACGGAACACTAAACGTTCCGTAACTCAAAAAGAAAAAACGGAACCCTTATAAGATCACTTTGTTGTCCGTCTGTCTCTCAGTCAAGACCCTTTATCTTAAGAACGCGTGGAGATATCAAGTGGAAATTAAAACCACATACCCAAGTTTGCGGTCCCTTGAGCTGTGAAAAAATCAAACTTCTGCGTTTACGAAAAAAAAAAAGATTCTAAACTGCTTACTGATTTATGTAGTTTTTATCTACAATGCGGGTAGGTTATAAGGATATATAAAATCTTTGGGTTATTGCTTATTTTAGGCTGTCAAATTTGAAATGACCAAAATTTATCACAACCACTTAAAATAAACTATAACACAAAAGTAGGCTACGATGGAGTGACATAGTCTAAATTGAGACAAAGCTTAAAAAAATAAAACTGTAATGTTACCCCTGGCTTATGTCGCTTCTGTTGTCAAGACCACCAAGACTATTGATACTCGTACTTCATTTGTTTAAATCGGTCCATGCCGAAGAAATAGACCCACATACATGTACGAATTCTCGAAAAGCATTACTTTCCCAGTGTTCTATATGTTCTTTCCGAGTGTTCTAAACTCGGGCACAAAATAGATACGTACAGAAGTGAATCTACATACAAAGCGCGCTCGAGCAACGCACACATAGACACCGCTCACGGACACGATATCTTGGAGCACCTCGTCCCTCTCGTTGAACAATTCCGGCTCAAACGCTCATTAGTGTGCGTCCACCGAGCGTAGGTATAAAAAGTGAAGTACATACACATGAAATTGCCTTCTGTACCTATCTATTTTGTGACTTGGGTTTGCTGTTAAAACTACTAAATCCAATTAAAATTCTTTAGTTGCCTAGAATAATGGTTATTACAGTTTTCCCTGAAACCAAAGGAAACACGGGATTTCAGGAAATTGAGATCGAGAGTTCCCGCTCCCGGAAACCGTACCCTTCCTGAGGGCGGGGGTTATTTTATTAGTACGTTATAAAGGATATCACTGATTTTAAGCAGGGACCGTACAACCCCGAATATAAGTTAACTCTTTCGAAAGGGTTACAGGTTGAACGCCTATAGCAACGGAAAGGGTTACCTCTTGATAGTGCTAGCCCTAACGTTAGGGTAACCCTTTCAATAAGTTAACTCGTTCAAGAGGTTACCGGTTCTTGTATGATATCCAATTGAAACAATAACCCTTTGAAAGGGTTCGTCGTCCAAAACCCTTTAAAACCCTTTGATAACCATAGGGTTTTAAAGGGTTTTGGAGAGCAGGAATAGATTTTGACCTTGAAAGTTTGGAATCGTATAGAATTGTCCATAAGTGTTTTTTACTCGGTTTGATAGGACAGTGCTTTCTTTTTAAATTTTAATAACGTCTGAATATTTTTGCTAGGATTTTTGTTGTATTTGTACTAGTTTTGATAAAGATCATTGGGCACATCTGACCCGCTTTGTGAAGCACTCTTCATGCAGATATTAATCAAAATAGTTTTAAACTAAGGGGAAAATTATAACCTTTAATTGTATATAATTATTTAATTAAATATCAATGAAGGAAAATAAATATAAATGTCTGAAGGCCGTATTTTTGTAACGGACCACCATTCGAAAATGTTATTTTAATAGACACCGGTTCCGATTTATGCGTTTTCGCGTTAGAACACCATTCACGAGCACAAAACACGGCTTAACAGCTTTTTTTTATGGTGGTCAAAAATCATCCAATGACAACCCGCGCTCTTGGGCGGAGCAGGAGATAGTGTCGGACTCTGACTAAAAGCCACCCCGTTCTTTCTAGTCTTCATACAGGGATTGAGCTCCCTTTCGGATAACCCTGGACCCAGTAGGCTTTGACCCAGCTGGGCGCCTGCTGTTGCTGACAACTCCTTGAGGCGTGGGGAAACAGTGCGCGATTTCGACGTCTTGGGCTCGGTTCGGACAGTTACCGGGTGGTCGGTCAGTGAGCTATCCATGGCTCACTGTTCGCAAGCCCGTGTCTACGGCGGTCGGCCTCTTTCTTTGCTAGCATTACTGCTTCGCAGAAGGAGCCGACCGCCTGTCACTCCTCTTCGCTCTGGACCATGGCCTGAACTAAGGCCCAGCGCGTGAGGTCTCCTCCGCCGATCGCCGATGGCACGGCAATCCGCCCAAGCAAGGCACACCTTGACTGTGTGCTCCACCGTGTCCTCCGGGCGTTCCACACAGTGGCGACACCCGGGCGTCTCTTCCGCCTGAATCCGGAGCAGGGACCTCCCGAACGTGCCATGTCCGGTAAGGACCTGCGTCATGCGGAAGGTAAGCACGCCGTGAAGTCTTTCCAGCCACGCCTCAAAGAGGGGACTTACCGCTATAATTGGCGTGCCCACGGCTTAACAGCTGCGATTGGGTCAGCCATCAACACATACGGCCCGATACGCTTTCCAACGCTACGATTTTAGTCCATCCGCGTTCTAATGCTGAGCTTTCTTTGATAATTCTTTCTTTGAGATCTGTTTGATTTTTCTTTCTGAATTTCAAATTTTGTGTAATCTGTATGGTATTTAATGTGAATTTTGAACTTTTTTATTTTTTATATTCACCTAGTTATATGTGCATGCTGTGGTCTCCTGTAACTGAAGGAGCACACGTTAAAGGACCCCATGCCTAGTGATTTATACTATGTCTGTGTAACCTTTGTTGGAGATCCAAATAAATAAATAAATAACAAATGCATCTGACATGTCAATAGGGGCCTTGCTGCAGCAACAAGATGTTAAGCAATGGGAATCCTCCTCCTCCTTGAGTCGTATTCCTCATTACTGAGGGTCGTGAAGTTACCGCTGGATTAGCTTCTTAGTAATGGCATCTCGCCATCTGTGACGGTTCTTAGCGTCATGAAGTGCGACGTGCAATTGGGTGTCCAGTGTGGAGCGGACCTGATCTGCCCATCTTATTGGGCTGCGGCCCCTTGGTTGTTTGCCATCAACCATGCCAGTTACGATGAGCAGTTGAAGGTTGTGGCCATTTTTCCTGGCAATGTGGCCAAAGAACTCTAGTACTCTGCGCATGCAGGTAGTCGACAGTCTGATCTTGATGTTCAGTTCGCGTAAGATAGAGCTGTTTGTACGGGAGGCAGTCCAGGGAATTTGAAGCATTTTCCTCCAGCACCATATCTCGAAGGCATCAATGCGGTCGCGGTCAGCCTTTTTTAAAGTCCAAGTCTCAGCCCCGTAGCTAAATATGGAGAAGACTACACTTTTGACCAGTATGGTTTTGGTTTTGCGTGAAATGTTACGATCCCTCCATATGCCTTGCAACTGCGACATTGCACTTTTGGCCATTTGTATGCGCCTCCGGATTTCTTTTTCACAAGAACCTGTATTGCTGATGTTTGCACCGAGATAGATAAAGTTATCAACCACCTCAAGCCCAAGAGTTCCCGTGAGTTGCAGCTTTCTGCTTCGGTCTACTACCATCATCTTGGTTTTGCTGTGATTGATCTTGAGACCCATTTCCAGGCTATTGCGCTCAATTCTATTCAGTATCTCCACCATTTCTGCTTCATTGGCGGCCGGAAGCGTGGTGCCGTCTGCGTACTGGAGGTTAGAGATCTTGGTGCCTCCAACGGTGACTCCTCCATCTCAGTTTTCTGCAATGGGAATCACTGGGTTTCTTTTCCAAGAAGCTGAACTCAGCACAGAAAAAATATAGTTCGTACGACCGTGAGTTGTTGGCAGTGTACGAGGCTTTAAGGTATTTTCGTCACATGGTAGAGGCACGAAACTTCGTGGTCATCACAAACCATCGCCCACTCACGTACGCTTTTACGACAGTACTATACATATATTTTGTTAAATCCAACACAACAAGGACGACAAAGTATAGAAGAGTACTACTGCTCATGTATACTCGGCCGCCGCACTGTAGGGAGCTGCGCCCATATCGCTAGCATAATATCTATCTGTCTTGGGCCAGACATCAGGAAGCAATAGACACGCCCGCTGCCTTTTTATCGATCTTATGCTTGATTTGGATCAAATTTAATAAAAATTATAAATGGATTAGCATTTTATTCATATTTCCCAAATCAGTTTATGACACTTGAATTTATCTAGATCCCCGTGGCTCACATTAATGTGGCTACTGCCATAGGAAATCAGAGCCTTATATCATTATATACTGCTATATTTCGTTTGTGTCTGCCGTGGGTATGGTTTCCATACTTAGGTGCCCAATGATCTTTAAATCTGTGTTTTACAAAAAACTTTAGACGTCTGCAATGCTTTTTCAGCAAAATATTGGCGAAAAACTAATTTTTCACAGTTTCTATGGTGCGACCCTGGTGTTTTAGCCTTAGTGCTCCTAAAATATAAATACAGGATTATTTTAAATATATTTTTGTATTTTTTTTTGTAAATTCTATCTGCTATTTTCCTAAATTTCAGGTCTCTGCAATCATCATCTTCCTGCCACTATCCCGTTTTATTTGGGGACGGCGCAACACGTTTTTTTCTTCCATTCTGTCCTGTCGCTCGTCACGCTATCATTAACTCCCTTTTCATTCATATTGTTACGTACGTGGGTAACAAAATGCCGATTTACCAATAAAGAACTTTATTTACCACAAACAATAAGTAATTAGTCCAGTCAACAATAATCCAAAATCACAATTAGCACTAGAGTTCTGTTACACTATCGCCTCGGTCGTTAGATAAAATCACTTTGCACACTTAGGTAGATCGCTCTTGATCGCAGTCGAAATCAAAACAGACTCACTACCGTTCGGGGGCTCGTATTTATACGCGGAGCAAAGAAAATTCTAGATACTGACGTCTTAGGATAGATCCAGAACAATAGAGTCGCGTCGCGGGGCCATAAATCAATTTTATTACTTTGTCCTTCGCGAGTCACTTTCACGCGAATTTCGACTCTATTGTTAATGGCGGAAAGTACCATTTCCCTTATCTACCTATAGATACCTACAGATTACATACCTACTAAATAGTAGGTACAACGAGTACTTATGAAGGAATGTTCCAGATCTTGCCAGGCTAGGTAGGTACTTTGGTTCTAGAGCTTTCGAACAGCAATGCGTTTTAATTATTCGTTGCCACTCTTTATTTTGTCGGAAATATGACGTGTTGAAGTTTAACGGCGTAACAATATCACTTCTCACACAATCCATCCATCTTTTCTTTGACCTCTCTCTCCCTCTCCATCCGTCCACACATGTAAATTCATAACTCTTTTGGCAACATGCGATTCATCTCTCCTCCTTACATGACCATACCAAGAAAAACGATTCCCTTTCAACTTTTCAGTCACTAGCGCCACTTACAAACTTTCCCTAATCTACTCATTTCTCACTTTATCCATTCTCGTCGCACCACACATCCATCTTAAGATTCTCATCTCCGCTACATGCAATCTTTTTCATTCGTCTTTTTCACAGCCCAACATTCCGATCCAAACATATACGTACAACAGGCCTTATCACGGATTTGTAGATTTTACCCTTCAACTTGGAGGGGCATCCGTGGGTCACAAGTTGTTCCCGTGACCTGTCGCCATTTCATCCATCCTGCGTTGATTCGATGAGTTACGTCCCGGTCTACCTCACCATCCCCTTGGACAAGCGACCCGAGGTACCGCAAGTCGGAACAGATCGGTATGGGCGTTCCGGCGAGAGCTAAAGGCACTGGAGTGGAGAGACCGCCGAAATCGCAGCACAAGTACTCCGTTTTGGTTCTACTCAATTTCAGGTCAACACTTTCCAGTCTGTGCCACCACACCTCCGATCTGTTCTGGACCTCTAGGCCACTCTCGGCAACCAGCACAACTTCCACTATTTTTCTGTGTTCCGTGATCGTATGATTATGGACTGTGGAGTCGCTAGGTCCTTGACTGCGTGTTGCGACTTGATGCATACTTACCGAATGCATGCAGTTTAGTACTTTAATTAATAATTGAATTACATAGTAATTGAGTTACATTGTAATTAGATTACTTTGGATGTGCTATGAAATTAATTACAATGTATTTAAATACAAAGTAATTTAGTTACAATGTAACCTAATTACATAGTATTTAATTATATTGTAATTATTGCTTTGAATATGAAAGGTCGCATACTTGCACCGCTTGGTTACGATATTGGTACCTGTAAGGACATAGAAATAAGGCTGGGACATCACAGAATCTCTGGTGGTAAGTAGTGATGCAATCTGATAGTGAGGCCCACTAGTTTATGAGCCTATGTCCAACAGAAGACGTCGGACACTATAGCGAGAGGGAGGCCTATGTCCAACAGTGGACAGCAGTAATTATAGCGCCTAAATGGCGATACTTGGGGGAGACTTATGTCCAACAGTGGACATCGGTCATAATAGCGAAAAGAAGTTCTATGTCCAACAGTGGACACAAGTCATTATTGCGAGGGGCAGACTTATGTCCAACAGTGGGCATCAGTCATTATAGCGAGGTGGAGGCCTATGTCCAACAGTGAACATCGGCCATTATAGCGAGGGGCAAAATTATGCCCAGCAGTGGGCATCAGTCATTAAAGCGCCTAAATGGTGACACTTTGGAGGAGGCTTATGTCCAACAGTAGACACAGGTCATTATGGCGAGGAGCAGACTTTTGTCCACCAGTGGGCATCAGTCATTATAGTGCCTAAACCGCGACACTTAGGGAAGCTTATGTCCAAAAGTGGGTACAGGTCATTATAGCGAGGTGGAGGCCTATGTCTAACAGTGGACATCGGCCATTATAGCGAGGGGTAAACTTATGCCCAGCAGTGGGCATCAGTCATTATAGCTCCTAAATGGCGACACTGGGAGAGCTTTATGTTCAACTGTGGACACAGGTCATTATGGCGAGGAGCAGACTTTTGTCCACCAGTGGGCATCAGTCATTATAGCGAGGTGGAGGCCTATGTCCAACAGTGAACATCGGCCACTATAGCGAGGGGCAAACTTATGCCCAGCAGTGGGCATCAGTCATTAAAGCGCTTAAATGGTGACACTTTGGAGGAGGCTTATGTCCAACAGTATACACAGGTTATTATGGCGAGGGGCAGACTTTTGTCCAACAATGGGCATCAGTCATTATAGTGCCTAAATGGTGACACTCGGGGAGGCTTATGTCCAACTGTGGGCACAGGTCATTACAATGAGGTGGAGTCCTGTGTCCAACAGTGGACATCGGTCAATATAGCGAGGGGCAGACTTATGCCCATCCACCAAATAAAACCGAAATATTCGAAAGATTCTTAATTTTTTTCCCAAGTGATTTTTTCCGCAAAATTTCAATGCAACATGTAAATAAAAAACGGAAAAAATGTGTAATTACATTTTATCAGATTACTTGTGTAATCTGTTATAATGTAATTAGATTAACTTGTAATTTAATTACTTTGTATTTAATTACAGTGAGTACTCATTGTAATGAATTACTTAAGTAATCTGTTACAAAGTAATTCAATTACCAATTACAATGTAACTGTAATTTGTAATTGTTAATCTAATTACTTTTTGCCCATCACTGCTTTAAATTAAGGTACGAGCGATAATATTTATAATATTTGTAGTCTGAAAAAATGGGTTTTTAATAGGGTTTTGACAAAGGGTTGTTTTAAAACCCATTCCGTATTGGTTACACTTTTTTACGAAAACCCTCATCAATGGATAACCTCTTCAAAACCCTTTCGATTTGCTTACCTGTTTATTCAAAAACCCATTCTGAAGGGGTAACCCGTTCAAAACGTGTACCCATTAAAAAATATAACCCCTTCAGAATGGGTTTTTGAATAAACAGGTAAGCAAATCGAAAGGGTTTTGAAGAGGTTATCCATTGATGAGGGTTTTCGTAAAAAAGTGTAACCAATACGGAATGGGTTTTAAAACAACCCTTTGTCAAAACCCTATTAAAAACCCTTTCAATGGGTAACCAAAATGGTCCCTGATTTTAAGGTTATGGATCGATAGATCAAGGATGTAAGGAATTACGGCCTGTAGAGGTCGGATAGGTTTTGACTGAGATTTTTTGTTTTCTATAATATTAATAATACCACCGATACAGCTAGGAAGTGGAATTCCCTATCAGAGTCTATGTTTCCTGGTAGGTACAACCTAAGGGTCTATCCTGATTTCCGGCCACCGTAGGCGCGGACAGGATCAAAACATTGTTGTTGGGAAGATTTTTGCTTGTAACGGTCCTCGCACACGGACCTCAAAAAAACGCCGCCACAAAAAAACGCTAGAAGCGGCCACAAAAAAAAGCTAGACGCCGCCGCAAAAAACAGCTGAAGCGCGCGACAACTTGTGGCCGGAGAAGCTTGAAGCGGCTTCAAGCATTTTTTTGTGGCGGCACCGCCGCACACGAGCCACAAAAAAGGTCGCCTTAAAAAGAAGCTTGAAGTGACACATAAGCGCCATGAATTTCGTGGCACTTACGCGTTTCGTTTAACATAGCGTAATGCTCAAGGTGTACAGTTGACATTACACCTTTGCCGACTAAAGTGAGTGTTCGGCACGCCTAATCTAGTGCGTAGTACGTAAATATCGATGCATCAAGTATATACGATTAATTTAAGTTCCATAATACACCATTTCCACAACTTATTCTAAACAATATACTTCCTGAATAAATGTAGAAAGTGTATTTATGGTTCCATTATTTAATCACGCTTGTACAAAACAATAGACAACTTTGCATACCGGAAGCGGTTGTCACGGAAAGCGACGCTGGCGCAGAGTTGGTGCTACTTGCTTTGTTCACCTCTGAGGGGCTTTCCGACTCATTGCTTTACTGGGAAGGAGGTTTTTGATACGGAAAAGTAGATAATAATTAGTATTTGTTGTGGTTTGAAAACAAAAAAAAAACACTTATTTCAGACTAGCTTTTGCCCGCGACTTTACCCATGTACTACTACATCTACTGGGCCAGGTTTAGTCCTACTGGAGCCAGAGTTAGTCCTACTGGGGCCAGGGCTAGTCCTACTGGAGCCAGAGTTAGTCCTACTGGGGCCAGGGTTAGTCCTACTGGAGCCAGAGTTAGTCCTACTGGGGCCAGGGTTAGTCCTACTGGGGCCAGGGTTAGTCCTACTGGGGCCAGGGTTAGTCCTACTGGAGCCAGGGTTAGTCCGAAAATTAGCTTAGCCCCCGGTACGAAAGGCGTCGAAGGAACAGGAGTGGGTTTTAAGTCAGTAAAAGTCTGACGCTATCTCCCGCTCCGCCCAAGAGCGGGGGTTGTCATTGGATGATTTTCCCCACCATATAAAACCCACGTTCCTAAAATATAGCTTATGTCACTCAAGAATAAAACAGCTGTCTATCGGTGAAAAAATTTTAACAATCGGATCTGTGCTTTCAAAGATAAAAAATAACTTTACCTATTTATAATATTAGTGTAGATAAAGACGTAGTAAAACCTCGGGATACAGCTGGTATCCCAATAAACACAGTAATATTTAATTTATTGAAATAATTATTTACCTATAATTAGAGTAAAATCAATAGATACTAGGTTAATTAAACAGAAAATTAATTTCGCAATAAACCAATCGGTATCGGAAAACACATCATGCATAAACAAACGTTCCATAACTCCAAATTCGGTAAAAGCAAATTGTAATATAACTAGTGACCCACCTCGACTTCGCTTGAGTGCACACTATATACAACATTATTTTTAGTAAATGCGAAACCTGCCAGGCGCATTACTTTGTGTAATTTATTTAATTACCACTGTTCTCAAAACGGTGAAGGAAAACATCGTGAGGAAACCGGCATGTCCTAGTACCAAAAATTCCACCAACCCGCACTGGGCCCGCGTGGTGAATTACGGCCTATTCCCTCTCCTAGAAAGGCCTGAGTCCCAGCAGTGGGAACATTAAAAGGCTGATTATGCTATGCTTATTCTTTATCCGGCACAATAAATAATAATAATTATTATTCCATTTATTTATCTTATATACATACTTTTTATATTTTTAAATATTTCTTAAAAAAAAAAACATCAATAATAAGAAAATTAAAAATATAAAAAACTAGATATTGCCAGCGGTTTTGCCCGCGTTACCTACTTAAAATATAGCCTATGTCACTCTAGAATAATGCAGGCTTATCTCTTTATAATCGTTTGTCTTGGTATGGTCATGTAAAAAGGAGAGATGAAACGCATATTGCTAAAAGAGTTATGAATTTACAAGTGGATGGATGGAGAGGGAGAGGGAGGCCAAAGAAAAGATGGATGGATTGTGTGAGAAGTGATATGAATGAAAAGGGAGTTAGTGATAGCGTGACGAGCGACAGGACAGAATGGAAGAAAAAAACGTGTTGCGCCGACCCCAAATAAAACGGGATAAGGGCAGGAAGATGATGATGATCTCTTTATAATTAATATTGTAAGTTATTATAAGTTGTTTTTTTTTTGTTTGTAGATAGTAGCCCACCGGCATTGGAAGCAGATTCTATATTATTATTTGTAAGGGATACGGTTGCTACGCTACAGGAGACATTTCTAGTGTGTGGCAATGGTTAAAAAAAAACTACAGGAAACCGCCTATTCCCAAAACCTCACGGCAGTTCCAATAACCAACATACCTATTACTCAATATTCTCGTAGAGACCTATTTAACATTCGCAGTTGATCACACAGATGATAAAACTCGCATAATGTCCTTGCTACAAGCTGTATAATTTATTCCAAACGTTGGCGTTTGCGTCGGTATGTGGTACCAAGTCTGGTTGAATTTGCATCTGGTATCGGTGAATCAGCTTGCAGTTACTCGAAAAGGAATTAATCATCTAGATTCTAGACAGATTGTATACCATCCGGAGGAGACGGTGGAGCACACGGTAAAGGTGGAATGTACCAGTGTACCAAAGTACAGGCCATGGTTTAGAGCGAGAGGGTGTTTACCTTCTTCTGCGAAGCAGTAATGCTAGCCAGTGAGACGGCCGCATGTATGAAGGAACGGATATCCTGTCGAAATCCTGACCCTGACTATCAGACACTGTAAGCGCGGGCTTGTGAACAGCGAGCAATGGGTAACTTGCCGTCCGAGCACCAGGTAACTACTTGGACCGAGCCTGAGTCGTCAACGGCGCGTCATTTTCGTTACCTGCATCAAAGAGTCGTCAGCAGAACGGCAAGGGTCC
This sequence comes from Mythimna lalbum, assembly GCA_949319445.1. Taxonomy (NCBI): domain Eukaryota; kingdom Metazoa; phylum Arthropoda; class Insecta; order Lepidoptera; family Noctuidae; genus Mythimna; species Mythimna lalbum. Next base: position 18,281,456 of record OX439362.1, on the reverse strand, counting down.
ATCACGGCTGACAGGCAAACCTGTTAGGTATACCTCAGTATGTACGGCTAGGTTTAGAGTTTTCTACATAATTAATTTCTCAAATACCATAATTAGAAACACAAAAGAGATAGATAAAGACAACGAGAGAGCGAACGGGCGTTCGCCAGGGACTTAATGAATTCAAACGTATACAATAGCCCAAAATCAACTACCGGGCAGTTGCCTGGATTAGACACGACACTCATCTGGTCGGTGGATCCACTATTTTCGATGGAGATTTGCGGGACTTTACTCTCAGTTCCGCATTCCTTTAAATATAATACATTCGACTTGCAAAAAAACAACTGATGACGCGTAAATTTATTATATCCGCCTTTTTAGCAGTGTTGGCACATAACATAATGAATATTTGATGAGTATGATAAAATTAAAATAATTACATCAAAATAACTGCATCTGGTCTCCTGACGTCACCTATTCGAAAATTGGGACAGCATTCAGACTGCGACCCTAGAACGCAATGGACAGAAGAAAAACATGTGGGTTTTAGTCAGTAAAAATTTGACTCTATCTCGCGACACCCAGAGCAGGAGGAGTTTGATAATTCCACATTTAAAAAAACTGACAAAGTGCGAGTTGAACCCAGTGTACCGAGGGTTCCACACAAACTTACCTATACCTAGTTAGTAAAAAGTTCAATTCCCAAATTGAATCTCGAAAATTTTTCCGAATCGCATCTTCATCGTATTTTTTGAGACTCAGTTTCACAACTTTGAGCTTTTATTTTTTCCTATAATTGTGCTATGAGACCTTGCTTCATGCCAAATTTTAAAATTTTAGATCAATGGCCCCCCTACATGTTTTAACATAAGATGTCACCGGCGAGTGACCAAATATATGTTTAAACAAAAGATAAAAAGCCTTATCTTTTTTTTACGGTGGGCAAAAAACATCTTATGGCAACCCTCGCCCTTGGGTAGAGTGGGAGATAGTGTCAGACTCTTACTGACTAAAAACCCACTCCGTTCCTTCTAGCCTTCAATCCAAGGCTCGAGTTTCCATTCGGATAACCCTGGCCCCAGTAGGCTTCGACCCAACTGGGCCTCTGCTGTTGCTGACAAAAAAGCCTTATCTTTAGATTGCGTTGATTTACAAGTTTGATATGTCACTGCTACTCAAGGTAGTACCTAACCTAAGACCTAAGTATTTGACATTAATCTCAGCTTCATACCTCTATGCGTTCCTATGAAAAAGGATATTGACAGACATATAGACAGATGGACTGACATACGCCATTATGATCCTAAAATGGTTCTGTTTTGCTACCTTAGGTATGGATCCTAAAAATCATACTAACAACTCTCGACCCAATATACCTCAGTTGACACCTACAAAGAATGCAACACGCTTTCGCAAAACATGTTAAAACATTCTAATTAACCCCTTGGGGGGTCCTATTAGGAAACCAAAGCGGTGACTTAATTACCATCACTCAATTCCACCCAAACATGCCTTTTGAACACCTCTTAATAGGCCTCCCAGCGGAAATGACATCAAACGGGTATTATATACCCACGGTAACACCTTCGCTTCTCATTTCGAGATAAACGCTCATCTTGTGATCATTCTCAATTTATCTTAGGACTAAGTTTACACGTGGCTTTGCTTCTGTGGCCTATAGTCCATTCGAAGGCCGATTGTACATTCGATTGTACTTCAATGACCTTGAAAAACGGTTAAATGTCGTATTGTACACACGGGTGTACGGAATTTATTCAGCTGAAAATGTTAGTGTCTTTATTTAAATTTTTTCTGGAAATTTGCAGTGGTAATGAAACAAATAACCTACAAAAAATTTGGCCCTGGTTGAGTCGACGAAGTTGCCACTGGGTCACCATCATTATCCATCCATCATCCTCAGCCTTTTTAATATTCCCACTGCTGGGACTCAAGCCTCCTCTTGGAGAGAGAAAGGGTCATAATCCACCACGCGGGCACAGTGCGGGTTGGTGAATGTCACATGTCTTCGAATTTCTGGTTCTAAGACATGCCGGTTTCCCCACGATCTTTTCCTTCACCGTTTCGAGAGCAGTGGTGATGAAATAAATTACACAAAATTATGCCAATGGTTAGGTATGAACCCGCGACCTACAACTCTATAGTCGAGGCATTTTCTACTAAGCCACCACTGCTATCGAAACATATAAACAAACATATAACTCCACTTCTTTGTAATATAATTATTTTCAATCAAAATAAACGCTATTGTATGATTATTCTCAATTTATCTCAGAACGACCGTCATTACGGAATGGGATGATGTCATGTCATTTATGAACATCAACTAAAATAATGGAAAATTAAGTAATTACGTAGTGGGTATGTTAATCTTGGTTGTGAGTCATAAAATCTGATGTGTTGTTCTATGTTCAATGCTTGATTTTTGGTTACGTGTTTATGCTAACACACGTCGGATTCTATTTCTAGTTTATGGTTAGCTTTTGACCTAATAACAATATAATAATAATATTCTACAACTTTCACACAACGCCGTATAATATCTAATTTGAAATATCAAATTAGATATTATATCGAGACTTTTCAGGAAGAACATCGTAAGCGACAGTGAGCGTTTTTGCAGTACTAGTAGGTTTTCTCTTCCATAATTATAAAGTATTTATGAAAATATGTAGTAGCAACAATTCTATTAGATCGGTAGTTATATGAAGTTATATTTATTTTATTTTATTTATTATCATGAATTAATACTTTTTAATTATGCAAGAGAAAACCTACTAGTAATGCGAAAACGCTCACTGTCGCTTACGATGTTCTTCCTAAAAAGGCTCGATTATGGCGTTGTGTGCAGAGCTTGTGCTATGAATATTAAACCACTGAGTAACATAATTATCTTTCTAAATACATACTACATAGCTATATCTACACCAATACAATAGAGGTAGTTTTTATTTTCTTGTCTGTAGGAGGTAATCTCTGGAAGTACTGGTCCGATTGCTCAAATTTTTTCATCAATAAAAAGCTGCTTTCTTCCTGCGTGGCATAGGCTATATTTTATGTACGCGGGCGAAGCTGCGGGCAAAAGAAAGTTCCAAATAAATGGACACAAAATAAAATCTTTTGGATTCCTAAATATATTATGTCCCAAACAATATCTTAAGAAGTCTTTACTGAACCCATTTCAAGGATCCTACCATGTGGAAACACACGAGGCACGATTATCTTGTCAAGTCGAACTGACAGTTCACTATGCCGACTAATCTTGTAAAGCTTTACCAATGGCACGTGTATGTAGGGTTGATAGGGTCTAAAATAAATTAATATAAGATGAAATACTACATTTTGATACAAGTGCAGAAAATTTGTCATTGCGACCGAGGCGGAATCCGCACGAGATCCGCGCGTGTGTTATGAAACTAAGGGCTGCAGTAACTAGTGCAGAAAACGGATAATTGCGTGCCTATAAAGAGTAGGATAAGAGCGAGTTTCCGAGTAACTGTATTAAAAAAAAATTAAACATATCAAGAAAAAAGTAATACCAGTACAAGGAAACTTCTTGAGTTTTCCGTCATATTTCCGGTCATCCTCAAATTTTTATAATCCATTTAAAAAATGCCTGATATTATCCGACTTTATCTTCACGTCTGGTAACCCTACGAGTGTAGCTTAATTTTAGGGATGTCCTTGAAGAAAACAATGGCCGATTATTGAGCGGTTTTATGTGTTGAGACTTAATTTGTATTTAAGATGGTCTTATCAGATGAGCTTCAACAATGTTAGTGGAATATCACTAGAAGGTGACATTCACCAACCCGCACTGGGCCCACGTGGTGAAGTACGGCCTATTCCCTCTCCTGGAGAGAAGGCCTGAGTCCCGTCGCGGGTTCAAACCCAGCCAGGTGTATAACTTTGTGTAGTTTATTTCATCACCACTACTCTCAAAATGGTGAAGGAAAACATCGTGAGGAAACCGGCATGTCCTTGAACCAAAAATTCGAAGACATGACTGTGACATCCACCAACCCGCATTAGGCCCGCGTGGTGGACTACGGCCCATTCCCTCTCCTAGAGAGGAGACCTGAGTCCCAGCAGTGGGAACATTAAAAGGCTGATTATGCCATGGATACATTTGTGACACTTTTTAATTGGATTTTTTTTCTTCTCAAAAGTTTTCTTCAAAAAACGCGTACGCTATTTTTCTTACTAAAAAGGGTCGATATAATAAAAACGGAGTGAAGCTACGATCTTCAAACAGACCCTAACAAAAACTACATCGTTTTTACGACATGGCGTCCTCCTTTCCACAACTTGCTCGATCTCTTAGCTACACTACTTTGACGAGTTATCGATAGTTCGACATCTTGGCCGGCACGTAATCTGTGTGATATTGAAACGACGAGGAAACTATGATTAAATGGGAGAGATTCCCTTTTTTGTTTGTTTTTTGCCCGCGTGGTGGATTACGGTCATATTAAGGTCTTTTTACATAGCATGTGTAGGATTAGGGCTCCTTACTCCAGAGATGTGCTATGCTACGTTGCTATGGATGCGATTGATATCCACCAATCATATTCATTGGTGCACACAGCTTAGCACTGGAGGAAACGGATTCAACTAAGACATGTTTTTTACATGGAAGGAAACGTGCTGTGGATGCGTGCTATGGATGTGTGCTATAAATGCTTGCTAGGAATCCGTGCTATGGATGTGTGCTATAGATGCGTGCTATGGATGGTCATGAGTGGTGTAGCTATGTGCCGCTTCCCTACTAACGATTTAACGTATAGCTCGAGCGGCGCATCTTCCTCGTGCAGGTACATGGCGGCGGCCCATCTTCATAGCACATCTTACTCGCATCGCTACATAGCTTAGTATCAATGTAAACAGTCACATAGTTTCACAGCTTAGCTATTACAGCTGGCACACTGGCTACAACTGGCAACAGCAGGGTGAAAATATGCATCTTTTTAAGATTATAATATGTATATGTCGCAGGGAAATGAGGATATCAGTGATTTCACGAAATCCCTAGGGATATCACGAAATCCCGGAAGATGTCGAATATTCTTGTTTATTACGTCTTCTTACTAAAAGTATCTAGTGATATGACAAAACACCAATTTATCGTCAGTGATATGTCGTTTCACTAAACTAAATATAGTAAAATGTCAGAAAAGCGGATGTTATATTGCTTTATTTATCAACAAAACACACTAATATTAGAAAAGCGTCATTTTATGTGTGTGTTACTCTTTTATACTCAAACGGCTGAACAGATTTGGATGAAATTTTTCACACGGGAAGACTAACTACAATAGGGCATCATGCTTAATTCATGAATCCCCAAGCGACCACCGGTGGCCGCGCATCTATTGTCTTACTATTGTGTCTCTAATTGACGGTATCTGAATGGTTAAGATAATTTTCTACCTTCTTGCTGGGAAAACCGGTGCCAAAAGCTACTAAAGACTAAAAATTTCTAAATACTACAAAAACAAAGTAAGTGGTTGAGACATAGGTCACATCTTCAGTGTCGTCTTAGTCGACAATGATAGATTATGATGAAGAAGAACTGGAAAATGCACTAGTGCAGTGCCGCTAACTTTTATGAGACGCTTTTTATCACGTGTATAATTTATGACAATAGAACTTGTTTTCTTCAGTATAGCTAAGAATACCTCTCTATTATTAGCCAATATTGAAAAAAACAAGTCAATACATAGATGTGTTTCTTTTGTGGCCTAGAATAGACTTAAATATATTATTTGTAATTTCATATTAGATTGACTTTGACATCTTTCACATGAAATCAGTACGTACAACCAAACTAGCAAAGTAATCCAGGATATAAGCTATCTCCTATTACCAAACGTCCAAATATGTTCAGACATTTGTGAGTGATGGAGTAACAAACATAGACATACAAGTGCATACAAACTTTTGCATTTATAATATTAATGTGAGGAACATTTTAGTCTCAGGCACAAAAAAAAATCTTTCTTCCACTATCTTGCCCCGTGGGTCGAGGCACATTTATAACAGTAGTATGAAGTAGGTATTACATTTTTGTTTGAAGCATAAACAAAAAAAACTTTTACCACGGGGTAAGCTGTGTGCTGTGTGTGTGACCCACGGGTCGAGGTCGGCGCAACACATTTTTTCAACCGTACCATCCAAAACCATCATTCATTACTTTCATCCTCATGCTCATTTATCCTTCGGCCTTCCATCTCCATCATAACGAAGAAAATACTAGAACATTACTTAACAATAGAGTAGGAAATATACCCATTTGACGTAATATTAAATTCCCATTGGACTGTCACCACAGACACGGTAGACTGACACGAGCAACCTTGCTTGGCTTTACAACGAATGTGGTTTGTGGTATAATGTCTGTGGTATCTTGTAACTTGAGCTTAGGTTCCTAGGGTTGCAACTTGGTTGACAAACAAACCAATAAGTAAATTAGAAACAAAAAACAAGCTTAATGAAAACATTTTTTTCATAGCAAGCTTTTATAGCTCGGTAGGTATACCTTTATAAGTTTTAATATTTGGCTGGGCTTTTCTTCGGTCAACGAATCAGCATTGCCATCCAGCGTGGCAATGCTGCCAGCGTTCTGGGCACATTTCCCATTGACATCGATGTGGACGAATTTTTTGATGCCCTATAAGTTTCTTTTGTTTTTTACTCGTTTGTATATATTTTTTCTTTAAGTTTGTATATATACCTATTAGTTTATAATATTTAATAATTAAGATGTATATATGTATATTAATAAAAACTTATATGTAAAAAAAAAAAATTCACGGAGTTCATGAAAATAACGTGCATCGACCTAAGACTAGGCAATATGGACAAAGATCATAGGTTTTTGTCAAGACGAATCATAATAATTTTGCATTGTCATCTGATTTACACATGCATGCAAAATTTCAGTTTCACCTGTCCCGATGTTTGTCTGTCATCAAATCTTGAAAATTAAATTTGACCCGCTACCCGGTTACTGATTAACCCTTCAGATACCGTCAATTAGAGACACAATAGTAAGACAATAGATGCGCGGCCACCGGGTGTCGCTTGGGGATTCATGAATTAAGCTGAAATTTTGCATGCATGTGTAAATCAGTTGACAATGCAAAATTATGATGACATGGAACTGATCTGATGATGGAACCGGAAGGTGGCTATAGGAACTTGGTAGTTAAACGACACAACCCCATCGAGTTAGGGCTCGTATGGATTCGTCTTAACGAATATTAAAATTATATAGGTCGATATATACCTTTATAGCTATAAAAGTTTGCTATGAAAAAAAAAATGTTTAAAAGCTTGTTAAAGCCGAAGTCCATTAGGTACTAGAGAAAACGACTCAGACTTCTTACAAAGTCGCCGTCACTACGTTTAAATACAAGCTCTAAGTTAATTGGAAGTGCAACAATAAGCACTTCCAATTAACTTAGAGCTTTGGAAAGATTCACCAAAGATATGCTCTAGAAGCACTGTCCTAAATTAATATCTGTTTTTAGTAGGAACTCATTAAAAACCTCTTCTGCTAAGGACGGTGCAAGAGGAAATGTCAGACTCTTACTGATTAAAATTTAGCTGTCAGTGTATTCCTTCAGTAGTTTTTTTTGCGTTTCAAGGATACTGTAAGTCTTTGCAACAATCTTGCAGCCCTGACAGCCATCGGCCCTAGTGGGCCCAGTCCCTTGGCAGACACCTTTTTGAGTAGCGCTTGGAACACGACGCTCTGTTAACCAAGGCTGGTTCTTATCGGATGGTGAGCTACTTATTACTTCGACTGGCCTGTTGGTCTAGTGGTTAGTGGCCCTGACTGCTATGCCGGAGGTCGTGGGTTCGATTCCCACCCAGGACAAATGTTTATGTGATGAGCATTATCATTTGTTCTGTGTCTGGGTGTAATTTATCTATAAAATGTATGTATTTAGAAATATATAAGTATGTTTATCAGTTATCTAGTACCCGTAACACAAGCTCTGCTTAGCATGGGACTAGATGGCGTTGTGTGATAGTTGTGGAATATTATTATTATATTATTATTACTCGCCGTCCGTCTGCTTGCGCCTACAATAGCCAGGAGTTGCTCTAAACTCTAACTAAAACTCCTGACGGCATAAGTGTCTCTTCAGATTGATATTAAATCGAGGTTTTTAAAGCATGTACCATCGCGGTCATTTCTGCCTGATTTATACATACAAATGTAATCAGATTGATTGATTGATATTAATAATTGATACCTAACTGCTTGAATCCTGCAGCGCGACGCCAAATTAAACCCTTTGATATTTTTGGTTCGAGAGCAAGCAGAAATAAACTTAGTGGTGGTCAGGCAGAAGTGCCTTACGAAGTGTGGTACGTACAAGGAACTCAGATATCAACAAGAAATTGCAGCTACAAATCTCAGCGTATTCGTCTAGCACCAAGTAAGTAAACTGAAGCGTGGTAATATTTATTGGAGCAACGACACGACGCACGGAATTCCGTACTTGAAATTGACATTGTAGACTATTCAGCATTTATGCCCGCCTAGTACATCGAATGCGCGGAGCTGAGTTTGTCAGTACGAAATCTTTAGCTATATCGTGCTGTGATTTTTATTCCCTTAGAATATATGTATACAGAAGAAGAAAGTTGTACTTATGTGTCTTTATATTAGTGTTTATAATTTACATACTTATACTTTTTTAATTTACGCATGTTGCTAAAAGAGGTATGAGTTTACATGTGGATGGATGGAGATGGAGAGGGAGGGAGGCCAAACAAAGGTTGAAGGAAAACAAAAGTACAAAAAGCGGACTTTAAGTCCGCTTTTTGTACTTTGTACTCAAGCACTCTCTACCAGTCGACCTAGGGTGGAGAAGAGACAATATGGTAGCTAGGTGCATAAAAATAAAATGCTATTTAGAAAACAAGGGTAATAAGCAAATGTAAAGTTAAAATAAACATAAATTAGGTATATAGATATAAAATTCTGTCAGTGTATAATTATTGTGATAATCTATATTAAAACATCTGTTTTTTTTTAAGTATTATTAAGCTTTCTGATTAATTGAAACGATGCACGTGATGTTTTTTAACCAAATAGAATCGTTTTTCAAACTGCTAGAAGTATCATACCACCAAAAAATAATTAATTCATGAATCCCCAAGCGACCACCGGTGGCCGCGCATCTATTGTCTTACTATTGTGTCTCTAATTGACGGTATCTGAAGGGTTAAGCCAATGTTCCTCCTCCTTAGTTGCTCACTCTTGACGGAGTGGTCGTGGTTGACGATTTGATATTGCATTTTCCTTGGCGAATGAGGCTTCCGCGATGCGTCTCCACTTGTCCCAATTCACGGTTTGTGTTGCAGCTCTGACGAGGTCTGTCCAACGCGTAGGCGAGCGACCACGTGACCGCTTCCCCTCCACTTGTCCCTGGACAACAAGTCGCTCCACGGAGTGTTCGTTGCGAACAACGTTACCAAAATATTTGAGGATTCGAAAATATTTGAAGCCAATGTTAGAATTCGTTTAAACCGCGTACATCGGCGGTCAGCAACCATTTGCTTGCTGCGGTCTTCTCATCAGATTATAATTTAAGTGTCTTCAAGGCTAGAGAGAATAGACTATTAATAAACTAGTGCACTTCACTATCAACGATTGCATCACTGCTAACCACCAGCTGGGATCGTCTAGCTTTAGTTTACATCAAATAATAAAATAAAATTTCACTGACGTTACGTCAAACTATCTTCAACTCATGCTGATTTATCAACTCAAAGATCGAAAGGTCTCGACCAAGTCCAAGGTTAGTTCTATTCATATCTCATTGTGAACCACTTTATACCACTCGCCGTTGTATTCAAACACTCTATCGGTTGCCTAATCCAATTCGAAATGGATGGATAAATTGAATGGCCGTAAAGCACGGCATGCTTGCAAGAGCCACGTCTCCGGCATGTTGTACCGTGGGCAGTCTACGAACAGTCTGGTAATATAAATCAATGCGGATGCTGTGAATAGCTCCTTGCTGCACTGACGGTTCATGAAATAAACATTGAACACACTGGGTGGGGGAGACTGTCACACCGATACGGTTTTTGTAGATAAATTTTATTTGTTTTGCTAATTTGTGAACATAAAGATGAATCACTATTTCCCTTGAAAACGACATCACGCGTAAACAGCTATTGTAGTAAGAATTAAGCTAATTTGTTTTGTTTTGTTGTTGTTAGAAGAAGATTCTTTATGAAGTAAGAAAATTGACGATTGATCCTCACGCATTTGACAGTTTGTGCGTTTGACAGTTTCACATAGCTAGGAACTGTCAAATGCACAGCTAGTTGGTTTTAAATAAAACTTTTACACATTTTATACTAGATGAGGGCGGAATTTCTTAGATGATTACCCTGAGAAGAAACATTAAAACAAACTCAGAGGTTGAAGTCTCTTTTAAAGTTCATACAAAAACAGAAGAAGTACTTGCAATTACGTAGGTATGTGTCTTGTTTTTATATTTTTTTCTGGTCTGGCTTTTGTATGTCTAAAAACTTTTAAAAAGTTGTTTCAGCACATGAAGAAGCGAGACGACACTTACCTATAATACCCAAGCAAAAGGATTCCCTTTTGCTTGGGTATTATAGGTAAGTGCGTATTGCGTATTGCGTATGCGTATTGCGTGAGGAGTAATAGAAAAGAAAACGGGTACCTAACTACTGTAATAATGATCAGTTAAGAACTCTGGAAGAAGACATGATTGTCTTGGTACGTTCAAGTGAAGAAACTGGATAACATGTATGCTAAGGGTGTACATGTGGATGGTTGGAGAGGGAGAGGGAAACCAAAGAGAAACAAAATTGATTGCGTGAGGAGTAGCATGAAAAGAAAAGGAGTGATAGCGTGACGAGTGACAGGACTGAATGAAAGAAGAAACGTACTATAGAGCCGACCCCAAAGTAACACAGAACAAGGTCAGGAAAATGATGATTCAGTGTCAAAACAAACAAGAATCTGTTTTCTTAAAATATAAGCTCGGTGTGTAACCCGGACCCAAGCGGCGCCTACATCGACATCCAAGTCTTTAGCGTGTAGGCGGTGGGATAATAAAATACACAATTAAATGATAATGCCCACACTTCGATGTGATGTCGTGCCCACACGTGCCCGTAGTCAAACCGTCGAAACTTGATAATAATTATAAATTAGTGTTTTTAGGATTCCGTATCTCAAAAGGAAAAAAGGGAACCTTTACAGGATCACTTTGTTGTCCGTCTGTCTGCCTGTCTGTCTGTCAAGACCCACTATCTCGAGAACGCGTGAAGGTATAGAGTCAAAATTAAAACTATATACTTAGGTTTGCAAACTAATGAAGCTGTAAAAAAATCAAACTTCTGAGTAAACTCAAAAAAAAGTTACGGCCGTTTATGTTGCAAAAAACGTATATTTCGGTTAGATTGCCGAAATATACGTTTTTGGGGAATCAAAATTCATAGAGCACTTCCAGTTAACCTAGAATCCTGAAATTTGGCACGAAGCAAATTTTCATAACACAAGTAGGTATAGGGAAAAATCTAAAAGCTGTAAATTTTTTGTTACTTCTTTCCGAAAAAAAAAAATTGCTATTTGCTATTCGGAAAAATCTTCGTGTGTCCATTCGGGAATTATAGTTCATACGGAACCCTCAGTGCGCGAGCCCGACTCGAACTTGCCCAGTTTTTTTTATTATTTTAATTGTGTAGGAGGACTTGCAATGACACTTTGTTAAGTAACGTTATAATTAGTCTCTTGTTATCGATTTAACTACGAGTATGATTGATTAGATTGATTAAATTAATGTTTTACATCATCTTCTAGCCTCTGGCTAAAAATACTTTTGTTACGGCTGGGTTACTTTTTGACGGTACAGTTGGTGATGTGGTTAAGCGACTGGTTGCTGTACTGTGTGCCGCGGGTACGATTCCCATATAAGACAATAATTTTTATGGCCTACTGTTAGCTTTTTCGGGTCACATATTTGTGAACATACTCACGATACCTACAGAAAGAACTACTTTTTTTCTTTACCCGGGAAATCATCAGATAACATGAGAGAGTGTCAGACTTTAACTGCGTAAAACCCACAGTGTTACTTCAGTTACCCATTTTTGATAGGACTGCGGTAACTTTTTCGAATAATCTACAGACGGGAGTAACTCCAGGAGGGGCCCATCTGGGTCGAAACCTACCGGGGTCGGGGTTATCCGAAAAGAAACTAGAGCCCCGGTATGAAGGCTAGAAGGAACGGCGCGGGGTTTTTAGTCAGTAAGACTCTTACACTGTCTCCCGCTCCACCCAAGAGCGGGTTTCGTCAATGATGATTTTCCCCGTCGAGAGAAAAAAAAAAAGACGGGAGTAACTCCTAGTGAAGGACAACGTTATTTAAAAGAAAAAAAAAATAGGATGTCCAGACATCTACACAAATTCACATTCTATCAGCAATGTATTGTCGAATAATCCAAAATCCATTCCAATCGACTTTTATTTTAAAGTTGGAGGTCTCCCAATAACTACTCCCGCATTAGGGTAGAGGGCGAGACCATGTCAGACTTACTGACTATGACCACACCTGTATCCTTCGACGAGGTACTCTTTGCAATCTAAGACCAAGGTTTTCTTGCCAGAAAAACCCCGTGGCGTTAGCGGGCATCGGCCCTGCTGGCTCCTACAGTTTTGCTGACATATATTACGGATTGAGGCGGATTTATGAGGCGGATTTATCGACAACTCGGCTTGGTTCTTACTGGAAAGCCAAACGGCGAGCTTCTTATTGCTCGTCGTGGAGCGTGAGGATATGAACAACGTAAATATTAGTTGGCCAATTCCAAATGTTCTGTGTTTTCTTTAGATGTTTCTACTTGGACAAAATTAATGCTTGACTGCGATCCCACCTGATGGCAAGCAGTGATGTAATCGTGTTATTTACTAAATTAAGTGCTACGTATCGGTGTGAGAGGCGGCCGCGCATCACTCGCATCACGGAACCTGCACTTTATAAGGATTGCTTCTCCTTTGTGCTAAAAATATTGTCCCCTCGTGTATGGACTGAGTCCGAAGGATTCTGCATTGTGATGCATAACGGTAGTCATAAACAATATGTAACTATGCACAAAGTTATAAACACAAATTGGAAAATTATTTATTTATTTTACTATTTATATACACACAAAAGTAACAAAAAAAATATGATATAACATAAGAGAGATTAGCACATAGACTTCTGCTGGTATTTAATGTTCATTTCTGCAATCAAAATGGAAGCACTGATTTTTTTTCTTAAATAAAGGTGTTTACATTTTTTACGACAAACTTAAGTTAGAATGGGCAGGGCACATCGATCGCAGGACAGATAGAACTGGCCTAGTCTTTTTAAATGTCAAATTTTGATAATAACGCAATCCTCTGTAGCGACATCTATGACACCACGTAAGAACTACGAAGAAAATACGAAATCCTGCATCGCGCAATCAAAGTTCTCCGCGCGATTTGAATATAGCCCGAAATCAACTATCGAGCAGTCGCCCGCCAGACCATAACACCTGGCTGGTCAGAGGATCCTCCCTCTTCAACGGAGGTATGTGGGACTTTACTCTCTGTTCCGCATAACTGCTGTATATTTCGCGTCTACATTGCTCTACAAAAGTTGAGGAAGTCGTAGAGTATATGAAGATAAAGAGCAACTGGACTCTGAGGGTCGAAAGGCTGGATTCGCGCCACGACACCAACTTCAAGTCGTTCGTGATACGAGTTCCAACCCACCATCTGAAGACCTTTTTGAGAGAGGACTTTAGGAAGGTGTCGTGTATCGACATTTCCGAGGACGGCTACGCGACACCACGCAGCGGAACACGACACCGATGTTACGTGTTAAATCATAAATAGTTTAAGTTTTGTTGTTATGATATTTATTAGTTTATTATTTTATAAGATTATTTTATGTATTTTTTCTATGGGCCTTCGATGCCTGAAATAAATGGTTATTATGGTTATTATGGTTATTATTATAACTCTAAACCTCGTTTGGCCATATCGTTGATGTAGGATTTCTATGACAATAAAAGGTCTATCGGTAAGGTTAAAGAAGATTGAAATATCATCAAACTTTAACGTTTAAAACGATCTGACCAGTGTTACTTGGCCATATCTTGAAATAATCAATTTTTATGATCTGGCCACGACAGATACAGAGCGACAAATTCCAAAATTCCCCTCTAAGACGACGAAAGTGGTGTCCAAATTTATTTTGGAAAAAACGACTTTCAGGCGGGCAAAGCCGCCTGTAGAAGTATAAGCATTACATCCATATATAAGTAGTTAGTATAGGCATTACATCCATCCATAAGTATTATTAACCAAATAAGCTAAATGCTTATTACCTGCGGTATGGGACCCTAGTCAAGGGTGAAAAGGGTTCACAACAACACAAACCGTCACGGCAATCTAGCTGTACTTTATATTGTTACGCATTATTAGATTTGTTTTTTATACCTCTGTATATTTTTACGTTATACAAGGTCCGTTTAATTTAGGACTACCTGCAGGTATTTTATTTATTTATTTATTTATATATACTTTATTGCTCATCAAAAATAAACATTTACAAAAAAGAAACCATACAATAGAAAACACAATTGGCGGCCTTATCGCACCAGGCGATTTCTTCCAGGCAACCTAGAATGGACAGAGATTGCCTGGACACAAAATGGGGTTGCACTTGGTGCAAATAATTATAAAAGTAAACAAAACTTATTCAATACTTAAAGCTAAAATAGATACACATATACATACATACAAAATATATATAAGCAAGAGAGTAAGTGAAGAAGTGAAGGCAAGATCATAGTGACAAGTAATGATTCTTCACAAGCCCTTTAAATACAGCCAGTGTTTGCGCACGCTTTATTTCAACAGACAATGCATTCCATAAACGAGCGGCCTGAACAGTAAACGACTTATCCAGGAAAGTACTTGAATGCATTGGCATTTTAGCATATAGTATTTTAGCAATACCAACAAGTCTACAGGGTTATGTAAAATACAAACCACCTTGTAGGACTGTATTACTAACATCATAAACCACAACTTTTGTTCTAGACTTTTTACAATACATAATTCATTTAAGACTACTTATTTTATTAAGTAAATAGAAAAACAAAACTTATTTCATATTATGTACGCCCAAACAACGTAAACTATGCGAGGAATTCCAACTAATACCGTAATCAGAAATTCCATATTCTTATGTATCTATTGCTGGACAGAAATACCGGACTTAAGAACCGGTTTTTGGTAAATACCGGTTTTCAGCCACCTAGACTAACTGGCTACCTAATAACCTAGTATAACAGTTCTTCAAAACAAATTGCAATATATCAGTATTCAGCCTTTCGGTATTTTACAGGTTGCATTTCGGAGAGTGCGCGGGAATTGCATGACTTGATTCCACCATCACCCTTCTACCTTTGGACAGCCCGATATACGGCGAGTGTCCACTTCTTATGTACTTTGTTAACACCTCTACGGTCCGAACTAAGCATTTCGCTGCGTCGTTTATGCTACGTACAACGAAGGACTGGAATGCTTGTTGCGGTCTTCTCATCCGATTATAATATGGGTGTCTTTAAAGTTAGAGTGAACATACCTTAAGACTAGCGTGCCTCACTATTAACGATTGCATACACTGCTTACCATCACGCGGGATCGCAGTAAAACATTAAATTATATTATTAAAAAAAATATATTAATAAATAAAATATCTAAGTAGATGATCCAAAGAAAACATAGATGGAATGTGTGAGGAGTGATAGGAATGAAGAGGCAGTCAATGATCACGACATTGCTGACAGAATGGCAGATATAAAACGTGTTGTATCAACCCCAAGTATTATGGAACTAGGGCAGGACGATGATGATGATAGATTCAAGATTCTAGGCACGTTTCACTTATCAAGAAGTCATTCAGCCAGCTAAATGATGCTGATTACACATTCCAAAGCGTAGATCTCTATGGAGAAGAATGTGTAAGAAACTCCATGGACTCTCTTTTAAAGCAATATAGTATCCTTACTAATATTATAAAAGCGAAAGTGAGTTTGTTTGTTTGTTTGTTACGTCTTCACGCCTAAATGACAAAACCGATTTTGATGAAACTTGGTACACGGATAGATTATGTCCTGGAATAGGACATAGGATACTTTTTCCCGGATTTGATTTTGATCCCGGAAGTAATAGTAGTCCCTTGGGATAATTTTCTACTATCACGCGGGCGAAGCCGCTGGGAGCAGCTAGTTAGGTATATTTATACCTAACTACTTTAGGTATATTGGTTACATGTTTCTTGTCGATTCTATCATGTGAATTAAATAAAAAGAAAATAAATCCTAAGTATAGAAATTAAAATACAGTTTTGACAAGGTATGTTAAGTAACAAACGTTGTAACGAATCTTTCAATTTTTCAAAATATATATACTCGTAATTTTTCTTCAACCAAGTTCATTAGAAACACTGTAGATTTATAGGCACACTTTCAGGCAATATTCTCAAACTGATTGCCAACTCTAGCTTCACTATTTTCATGATAGATTACCATATTTGGAGGGCAATCGATCAGAGTTGACGTTCTGAAAATGGCTAAGAAAACTAGGCAGAATAAAATATGGTCTTGACGGAATGTCTCTAACGAAAATGTGGAGTTTTTGTGTCTACTGTGAACAGAAAAGGTGTGAAAGTGATGAATTAGGTTTTTAGTACTTAGCTTGAGAAAAAACTAGCCTTTTTGGTCTTAAAATCTGTTTCAACCAAAATTGGGTATGCCATATTACGTGACACATAAAGGCTTAATTTTAATATTATAGTGACGTTTTCTTTCTTAAATTTATTTATTTTTATATTAAGTTTCTATTATTGTACGCTTTAATATTTTTTTCTTTTTTTATTATGAACAGGTTTTTTTTTTTTTTTTTTTTCTCGACGGGGAAAATCATCTTTGACGAAACCCGCTCTTGGGTGGAGCCGGAGACAGTGTCAGACTCTTACTGACTAAAAACCCCGCGCCGTTCCTTCTAGCCTTCATACCGGGGCACGAGCTCCCTTTCGGACAACCCTGTCCCCAGTAGGCTTCGACCCAGCTGGGCCCCTCCTGCTGCTGACAACTCCTTGAGGCGCGCGGGAACAGTGCGCGCCGTCGACGTCTTAGACTCGGTCCATTACCGGACCATCGGACAGCGAGCTACCCATAGCTCGCCGTCCGCGAGCCTGCGTCTACGGTGGCCGGAAATCGGGATCGGAATCCCGGCGACGGCGGCGAGGGCGCCGTTGCCTGATGCGGTCGGCCTCCTCCTTTGCAAGCATTACTGCTTCGCAGAAGGAGGCGACCGCCTGCCATTCCTCCTCGCTCCGGACCATGGCCTCAACCAGGGCCCGGCGTGAGAGGTCTCCGCCGCCGATCGCCCCCACGAGGGCACGGCGATGCTCCGCCCAGGCAGGGCACACCTCGACGGTGTGCTCCACCGTGTCCTCCGGGCGTTGCGCACAGTGGCGACACCCGGGCGTCTCTTCCGCCTGAATCCGATGCAGGAACCTCCCGAACTGGCCATGTCCGGTGAGGACCTGCGTCATGCGGAAGTTAAGGACGCCTCGAGGTCTTTCCAGCCACGCCTCAAAGAGGGGACTTACCGCCATAATCGTGGCGTGCCCAGCACTGGGTTGCGATAGCCGTTGACGCCATTTCACCATGAGATCCCGCCGGAGCTCTGTCCGCCATGCCTTGACATGTTGCGGCAGTGGACTTTCACCCCGGCGTTGCATCTCCACGCGCATGTCGTGCATGTGTGCAAGGACTGTTGCCTCCAGATCCCACGGTGGTAGGCCAGCCAGAAGGCTCGCCGCTTCGCGGGAGATCGTGCGGTAACCCCGCACCATCCGTATTGCCATGACCCTCTGGCAGGCGTTCAGTATGGACGCCGGGCGCTTTGCCAGCGACGGCGCCCACACCGGCGCCCCGTAGAGGGCCATGGACCGAACGATCCCCGCGTAGAGCCTCCGGCAGGAGGCGTCTGGACCCCCAAGATTGGGCAGGAGCCGCTTGAGAGCAGCCCCAGCCCGGAGAAGCTTGGGAGCCAGACGTCGGAAATGTTCTACGAAATTCCACCGGCTGTCGAGGACGAGTCCGAGATACTTCATCGTCGACCCGACGCCGATGCGAACTCCTCCTACCGTAAGCTGGGAGTCCGATGGTGGCGCGTTCCGAGGGCCGTGGAAACACATTGCCTCGGATTTATGCAGCGCCACCTCGAGTCCCAACTCCTGGATCCTACCAACGGCTATCGCAACCCCGCGTGTCGCTAGAGCGACCGCCGCCTGGTGCGACTCTCCCTGCGCTAGGATCAGCGTGTCGTCTGCGTAGCAAACCACGCTGACCCCGTCAGGGAAGTCACCGCGCAGCACGTAATCGTAGCCGATGTTCCACAAGGGTGGGCCTAGAACCGACCCCTGCGGAACACCGCACGACATCTCTCGACGATTCCAGTCTCCCTGGTGACCAGGGTAGACAATGTACCTGTCTGACAGGTACGCCTCGACCACTAGACAGAGGTATTCGGGCACCCGGTGGTACCGGAGTGCCCTCCGGATCGTACTCCAGGGCAGGGAGTTAAAGGCGTTGGCAATGTCCAAGGACACTGCCACGACACACCTACCCTGGGACACCGCTTCCCCTGTCGTGAGGGCTCGCACGCGCATGATGGCGTCTATAGTAGAGCGCGCCCTGCGAAAGCCGAACTGTCCGTCCGACAAGTCCGGCCCCACCCGTGTTAGCCGTACGACGAGGCGGTTTGCAATAACTCTTTCAAAGAGCTTGCCCACCTCGTCGAGCAGCACAATGGGCCGGTATGCGGACGGAGAGTCCGCAGGGCACCCTGGTTTCGCTACGAGGACCAGTTTCCCCGTCTTCCAGCGAAGTGGGAACTGGCCCCTCTCCAGGCAAGCGCTAAAGAGCCCTCTCAGTCGAGGCCCGAGAGCCTCCATGGCCAGGACCCAGGCTTTCCCTGGCAAGCCGTCGGGTCCTGGGGCGGTGTTTTTGGCACTCAGCCTTCGCACCGCCACTCTCAACTCTACCTCGGTCACTTCTGGAGCATTGTCGTCGTCGTCGCTGTTGCGATCCGCGTCAGACACCGCTGGCGGAGGCGGAGCCATGGGCGGGGGGGAGTGTTCCCCCCGCGCAGGGAACAGAGAGCTAACCACACCCTCCACGAGTTGGGGCCGGAGACTCTGAGTCAGCAGCGGAGCCCAGGGGCGAAGCTTGTCCCGTACCAATTTGTACGGGCGCCCCCACGGGTCCGCGTTCAGAGACCCCAGCCACACGTTGCGGGCCTCGAGTTTGGCCCGCTTGATCTCCATTCGGAGGGTGCGTTTTGCCTCCCTGTATTCCTCATACAGCTCCGCCTCTCTGGCCTCCGCATCCGGCGGGCGGATGCGGCGCCTGCAGTGCCTGGCGTACCGGCGTCGCGCGTGATTGCACGCATTGCGCAGTGCGCCGATCTCCGGCGACCACCAGTACACCTGGCGCTTAGCTCGTCCTGGACGGACACGGGGCATTGCCGCATCGCAAATTTGCGACATGGCCTCCCGGAACCACTCCGCCTCGACGTCGATGTCGACAGGCCTGTCCGGTGCTTGCACCCAGGCCTGTACCGTCGCGGCTTCCAGGAGGAGCTCCCGGTCCAATTATGAACAGGTTTGCTTTTGACCACTATATCATCTGATGGAAAACTAATAAATAAATAATCTTCATTATCTACACTATTAATATAATTATAATAACACTCCACAACTATCACACAACGCTGTCCAGTCCCAAGCTAAGCAGAGCTTGTGTTATGGGTACTAGACAACTGATAAACATACTTATCTATTTCTAAATACATATTATAGATAAATTATACCCAGACACTTCTTTCCCTCTCCTAGAGAGGAGGCCTGAGTCCCGGCAGTGGGAACATTAAAAAGGCTGATGATGATGATGATGATACCCAGACACAAACAAATGATCATGTTCATCACATTTGACCTGGGTGGGAATCAAACCCACGACCTCCGGTTTAGCAGTCAGGGCCAATAACCACTAGACCAACAGGCCAGTCTTATTATAAAGAGATAAAGTTTGTTTTTTTTTGTTTTTTTTTTTTGTTTGTAGGAGGTAATCTCTTAAAGTGCTGGTCCGATAGCTAAAATTATTTCACCAATAGAAAGCTGCTTAAATCTTGAGTGACATAAACTATATTTTATGTACGCGGGCGAAACCGTGGGCAAAAGCTAGTACTTAATATAATTTTCAACAACTCGACTAATATATTAACTTAATAGATTTACATGCAAACTGGAAATAATAGAATGTATGTACTAAAACAATTCAAATACAAACTACAAATAATAACAAAACTGATAAACAAATTGTTGTCCCATTTATAAATAACGCAGTAAGTAATTACCTACTCATGTTAATAATCGCGAAACAACTGTCCATGTTTTAATCAGTGCGTTCTATGTAGACGGTTCAAATTATAAAACTAAGCACATTTATGTAAACGATTATTGGGAATTTTTATTTCAAGTATCATTGACTCGTAAACAATGAATAAAAACAGAATAATCAACTAGTGGGACCGAAAGGAAGGCCAAAGAAAAGATGGATGGATTGTCTGAGAAGATATGAAAGAAAAGGGAGTTAGCGATAGCGTGACGAGTGACAGGACAGAATGGAAGAAAAAAACGTGTTGCGCCGACCCCGAATAAAACGGGACAAGGGCAGGAAGACGAAGAAGAAAAATCAACTAGTGCGCCTCACCATCAGAGATTGCATCACTGCTTACCATCAGGTGGGATCGCAGTTAAGTACTAGTATAAACTAGTCATCATCATCATCATATCAGCCGAAAGATGTCCACTGTTGGACATATACCTCCCCCAAGAGTCGCCACAACGACCAGTCCTGTGCGTCACTCATCCATCAGATTCCTGTGAACCTGACCTGATCATCGGTCTACCTTGTTGGAGGCCTTCCAACGCCGCGTCTTCCGGTACGTGTTCGCCACTCCAGGACATTTCGTCCCCATCGACCATTTGTTCTGCGTGCAATGTTCCCTGCCCATTGTCTCTTAAGTTTAGCGATTCTTCGATCTATGTCGGTAACCTTAGTTCTCCTGTGATGATGAAGCTGGCTTATAAGCAATTTATTAACTTTTTACTTAAATACCTCCAGGTTGTAGCTGTTAGGAATCCTTGATGGAGTCCGTCTCCATCAAGGATTTGACTGGCTTGTTGGTCTAGTGGTCAGTACCCTGACTGCTATGCCGGAGGTCATGGGTTCGATTCCCACTCAGGAAAAATACTTGTGTGATGAGCAGGATCATTTGTTCAGTGTCTGGGTGTAATTTGTCTATAGTATGTATTTAGAAATATATAAGTATGTTTATCAGTTGTCTAGTACTCATAACATAAGCTCTGCTTAGTTTGGCACTAGATGGCGTTGTGTGGTAGTTGTGGAATATTAATATGAATTAATTAATCCCATTTCTTAAGTTTACGTACATTGAATGTGTTCTCAAAACCTTTCGTTGGTATGGGTGGGATGTCTATGTTCACCACTTAGGTATTGGTGATGCATTGCCATAGACACGTTTAGTGGCCCGATGATGAAAAGGACACGCACCCAGCCTGATACGATAATAACATTGAGGCGGGGAGAACACAAGCACTTTTTTGCACTAGTGCAAAAAACAGTCTACTGCGTACCTAAAAGCGGTGGGATAAGAGCGGGTTTTCGAGTAAGAGTATTGAAAAATACTTATCTGATAGAAATCGTAGAAGCCACTTTTACAAAGGATGTTTGCCAACTTATTATCCCAAAAAGATACACGTGGTTCCTGAATCAGGTCACAGGAGTAAAGTCACAGGAAAAAGTTACTTTATTTATTATACTCAAGTAACAAAAACAAAAGAAATACGATATAAGTACCTACCCACTATATTATTGACACCAAAACAAAACCACAATGCAATAAGGTTACATATTACACATAAGTTTTCCTTAAATAAATTGAATCCTGGATTTCACCATTTCTGTTGATATTACATTATTTTGACGCGTCCGCAAATCTAATGTTTCTGGACTTACACTCATAACAATGTAACTACAAGTAGTACAGAAGTTCCATGATAAAAAAAAATTAGAAGTTACTAGATTTTATCCGCGACTTCGCCCGCGTTTGTTAATATACTTTAATTTAATAATAATATTTGTACTTGACTTCCCTATTTCTCCCCCTTTTCTTACTTTAATAAAAAAAATTGCCTACGTCCGTCCCAACTATCTCTGTACCAAAATTCATCGAAATCGGTTTTGCCATTTAGGCGTGAAGACGTAACAAATAAACAAACAAACTCACTTTTATAATATCAGTAAGGATCATATAAGCTAGTGCTGCAAAATGCCATCTAGCACCTTTGGACCAAGTGGAAAGGCGTGCAAAAAAGCTAATTGGCACATTGGTGATCCAGATTTGGTTCAGTTAAATCTACAAAGCCTAAGCTCAAACGGGTAGCCAGCCTTTCCGTATTCTACAGGATACATATTGGAGAATGTGCGCGGGGATTGCATGACTTGATTCCGCCATCTCCTAGATACCATCGGACAAATAGACGTACTCTTACGTTGTTGGAAGTTGTAAGGACTGGAAATGTAATTTACCTGCTTTGATCTTCCCATGCGATTATAATTACCTAACAGTAGGTATAAGTGTATTTTCCAAGTTATGTCCTCTGTCACAACTCGACTCATCGAATTGACAGCTTTAGTTTGTTATTTACTGACCACAATCATTTTATCGAGGGTTTTTATTCATTAGTGTTTTTTTTTTATGGTGGGCAAAAATCATCCTTTTGGGGCGGAGCGGGAGATAGTTTCAGACTCTTACTGACTAAAAACCCACCCCGTTCCTTCTAGCCTTCATACCGGGGCTCAAGCTCCGTTTCGGATAACTCTGGCCCCAGTAGGCTTCGACCCAGCTGGGCCCCTACTGGTGCTGACAACTCCTTGAGGCGCGCGGGAACAGTGCGCGCCGTCTTTCTTAGTGTTTAGCACAACACTATATACTATAGGGCCAGAATCTCAGAGGAGCAGTTTTAGTTGTATCCAATATGCATAGTAAAATGTACATCAAAATATTCTAATAAATCCGACGAAGACTCCATCAAGTCTGCCATATCCTACATTCCGTATAGCGATAATTATGTGTGAACATCACATCATACGCTGTCGGATGAGCCTTCTGTTATATTTACTGCGTTTATCATAAGCACACTGAGATAATGCTACAGCCGGTAAATATTTGTCTGTCTGTAATCTGTAGTCAATATTCGCATCCTGTACTTATCCTATGAAAGCAAGATCGTTGATACAGTTCCGCATTTTATGAGTAGATTATTTATTGTACATGGATTTTGAAAATCATAATTTTTAGGGTTCCGTACCTCAAAAGGAATACGGAACCCTTATAGGATCACTTTGTTGTCCGTCCGTCCGTATGTCTGTATATCAAGACCCTTTATCTCAAGAACGCTTGGAGATATCGAGTTAAAATTAAAACCATATACTCAAGTCTGCAGTCTCTTCAAGCTGTGAATAAATCAAACTTTTAAGTTAAGGGAAAAACAAAGATACGGCCGTTTATGTCGCATAAAACGTACCTACATTTTGATACTCTCAAAGATCGAAATTCATAGGGTACTTAACTTTGACCCAGAATCCTAGGTACAAAGCAAGGTCGGATAGGCACAGATATCTGAATAAATCTAAAACCAGTATATTTGTTGTTACCTACGTCACCAAAAAAAAACTTTTTTGCAATTCGCAAAAATCTTTGAGACTCCATTCAGGAATTGAAGTTTGCACGGAACCCTTAATGCACGAGTCTGACTTACACTTGCCCAAGTTTTTTAAGTATCCATCAATATTTCCTTCCCTAGTTTAAATTTATTTATGTACAGTAGCATAGGTATTCAAATGACTGACATCAATAAGAATAAATATGGCGTCGAATAAAAAATAATTGTTCAGTATAGAAATAGGCTTATCAGGTTTATTAACCACCGTGTTATTTAAATAACAATTAATTATTATTTTATAACAGTAAAGTATTACAAGGCTTGCATAAAACTTAAATTTATTGACGCTTATATCATTATGCAGACACATTAAATTGGTGTTAGCGCATTTTATAACGTTAGCAAAAGCCCAGATTCAAGAACGTTGCTATTAAAATAACATACTGAAGTATAATAAGCTGTTAATCCTTCTTACTAATATTATAAAAGCGAAAGTGAGTCTGTTTGTTTGTTTGTTACGTCTTCACGCCTAAATGGCAAAACCGATTTTGATGAAACTTGGTACACGGATAGACCATGTCCTGGAATAGGAAATAGGACACTTTTTATCCAGAAAGTCTGTTCCATTGGGATAATTTTCTGCTATCACGCGGACGAAGCCGCTGGGAGCAGCTAGTTTAATAATAAAAGAACTAGGTAGTTACTAATAAAGGTAAGAAATGAAATCTTCCTCCTCCTGAAATCGTATTCCTCATTACTGTGGATCGTAAAGTTTCCTCTAGATTAGCTTCTTCCTGACGGTATCTCGCCATCTGTGATGGTTCTTATCGTCATGATTGTGACGTGCTGTTGGGTGTCCAGTATGGAGCGGACCTGATCTGCCCATCTTATTGGGCTATGGCCTCTTGTTCGGTTATCATTAACTATGCCAGTTACGATGAGCTGTTCAAGGTTGTGGCCATTTTTTCTGGCTATGTAGCCATAAAATTCTAGTGCTCGCGCATATAGGTAGTCGACATTTTTAAATGTAATAGTCAATGACTAAGTGTAGGGTCATTGAAATTAACCTGTATTTGACGCTCGAAATAAGTCAACTCTAAATCCATACTAATATTATTGGGAAAGTATGTGTGTCTGTTTGTCCGTTTTTCACAGCAAAACGGAGTGACGGATTGACGTGATTTTTTAAGTGGAGATAGTTGAAGAGATGGAGAGTGACATAGCTTACTTTATATCTCTTTATATCCCTCCCCCCTTCCCAGGGGAACCGTGTTACCACGAATTTATCGCAAGCGAAACTGCGGGTGAAAGGTAGTTCTACATATATTCAAACTTCTACCAGACCTCTGAACATCCTATTCCCGTATGACCAAACATTCAAAGATATGTTCTAGTATTCAGAACATTATGATATGCTTATGCTATACAAAGATTTAACGATCAAAACATGCGACGGAAATCGGATGAGTCACGTCATCACGTGCGTGTTTATCAACAAGAAGATCAGGACAAAGGTGTAACCACTATAAACAGTAGCACCGGTCACTGTAATGGTGTTATTCACATCTGTCCGTTATGACTCCGACACTACTCGATTGGCGAGTGTCGAGAGTTCAGAATAGGTATCGATTGTGAGTTGGAGATGATGTTTGCAGGAATATGAATCGAGATGAATTTTTAGAAATTGTTATTATTGTCTTTATAGTTTTCTTTATTATCATTTATGTCATACGTTATTCTCTCTATTCGTTCTCTTTCTTTCTGGTCGGTTCTTTTTAGTACAGTATTTTTTTGGAAATTCAACGTTGTAATTTTTTTTTTTGTTAAATTCTTTTTTTTCTGATTCAAAAATTTTAGTATTACCTATTTCTTTTTTCTTTACCTTGAGCGACGAATTTAACCATTGTGTTATCTGTACCATTATACGTGCTATTTAGATTTTTCCTATTGCACTAATTCGAATATTTGTACCAATAGCAAAATTGGCTATAAAATCTCAACCAATCTTTTGATCGATCGAACCAGGCCTATCATCACACAGCTAAACAATTCCTATATTATTATTATCGAGAAATTCATGTTCGTAAATTGGACATTGACAAATATGTTTCATAACTATCTTATTTGTTGTCCTATTTTTTCCAGCTTAGCTATCCACATAAGTAAAGATTATTTTGTGGTAAAAATGTAATATTTCATGATAATTCCCTATAGGCTGACCTATGTCTGTCCTGTGACGCAAGTCTTCTGTGAACACAGTACCTTCATCTATTGTACGGATGACAGCTCCTTTGTTACAAATATTATATTTGTATCATCCCTTAATCATATATTTGTTTTACTTTTAGCCTTCGTGGTTTCACTACAGAGCAAAGACCTTTTTTATAACATTTTGCTTCGATCTTTTTTGTTTTTGTTTGTACGGGAGTCGATATTAAACTAGCATGTTTCAATTTTGGTCAGTTTCGGCATGAAATCATCATCATCAGAGAAAATAATATGTATATCATAAGAGTTATTACAAGTACATAAGTAAAGACTGGCCTGTTGGTCTAATGGTTAGTGACCCTGACTGCTATCCTAGAGGTCGTGGGTTCGATTCCCACCCAGGACAAATGTTTGTGTGATGAGTATAATCATTTGTTCCGTGTCTGTGTGTAATTTATCTTTAATATGTATGTATTTAGAAATAATAAGTATGTCTATCAGTTGTCTAGTACCCATAACACAAGCTCTGCTTAGCTTGGGACTAGACGGCGTTGTGTGATAGTTGTGGAAAATAAAAATTTAGAGTGATATATGGCTGATGATATAATAACACATTTCTAATTTAATCTTTCTTGTTAACAAAGTGAGCATTCTTCAACCGGAAACTGATTCAACTAAAATCTGTAACCTCAATTCTTTAATACTGATATTATTCCAAGAGATAAAAAATACAATGGTTACTAATGTAATTGGTCTAGACAGTAAAAAAATAGGCTTACTGATGTTTCGGACACGTCATTTTGGGACACAGTGTCCGAACTGTCAAAAAAGAAAAGAGAGAAACTAATTAAATTATAAAATAAACTTAAATAATTAAAAATAATATATACACTAAAGGCCTAACTAAATATGACGTCAAAAAACTCCTCCGCATCGCTGTCGACTGGAAGTGTGCCCAAAAGGCTGGCGGCATTGCCACGTTGTATGGCAATGCTTAATCTCCTTATGTCTTTATTTCCTTGGGAGATAGATAGGCCTTTAGTGTGGGACGCTACCTGTGTCGATACTCTTGCGCCATCCCATCTTCCTAGCTCATCGTGCTGTGCTGGTGCTGCCGCGGCGGCTGAGGAGAACCTCAAGCGGCGGAAATATAACAGCCTCGTTGGC
The DNA here is from genome assembly GCA_949319445.1 of Mythimna lalbum. Classification (NCBI taxonomy): domain Eukaryota; kingdom Metazoa; phylum Arthropoda; class Insecta; order Lepidoptera; family Noctuidae; genus Mythimna; species Mythimna lalbum. The sequence goes on along the minus strand of OX439362.1, from coordinate 18,254,154 downwards.
AGTTATATTTTTGAGCCGTTTGGGGTTGAAACTCTTGGGCCGTGGGGTCCGAGTACTCATATGCTTTTTAAAGATTTATCCAAACGCTTAGTTGACTCTTCGCGTGACCCAAGGGCTGGCTTCTACCTCGGTCAAATATAAAATAAAGTAAAAAGTACTGCTTATCTAAACTATTTTAGCGTGGCATTAAAAACGTTTTTTTTTTATCGGTATCCGAATCGTCACCAAAAAATATTGAAATTTAAAAAGTGTCAATTGGGACACTGTTTCCGAGCATGCCGTGTCCGAAACGTCAGTAAGCCAGAAAAATGGGCAACTTGAGATAGGAAAAAAAGAATCATGACGTGAAATCAGTCGAGATACTCGCTGTTTTATGAACTTAATAAACACATGCGTTAAAATAGGTCATATCACACCACACTTTGTACTCCCGCTAAGACAATATATTTAGCTATTAATATCAAGCGTCTTTGCACTATTTCCGGACTTAAAACATCTGTTTACGCTGCAAGCTGAGCAAAAGTCAATTGAGACAGCAGATTTTATGAACTCGTCCGATTATTATAATTTAAATGCCTTCAAGGCTGCAGTGAATATAGCATAATCAGCCTTTTAACGTCCAAACTGCTGGGAATCAGGCCTCCGTTCTAGGAGAGGGAATGGGCCGTACTCTTCACGCGGCCACCGTGCGGGTTGGTGATTGTCGCATGTTTTCGAATTTTTGGTCCTAGGACATGCCGATTTCCTCCAAGTTTCGTTTTGAGAGCAGAGGTGGTGAAATAAATTACACAAAGAAAGGAATTAGATGGATATCATTGCACACCTGAAGAAGTGGCTCTTAATCTCTTTACGGTGCAAATCCAATGAAGATCTATTGTTAAGTTTTAAAAAAATCGGTCATAGCTGCCAATCTCAAAGAAGATTAGCGCAGGAGTTATTATAGTGCATAAGTATGTACATTAACACAGAAGCCCTCACTATTCCTTAATTCTCATGGACCGATGGAATGGCAGTCTATGACTGGTGTTTTAACTCTACAACTTACACAATTATTTTTAATGAAAAACCAAATTAAGTTAACTCTTGAAGAAATCAAATAATAGAAAAGCAAAATAATTTATAGGTACAAAATCGTATTACTTTCTAAAGTTGACATAGAAATTAGTGACCAACCACGGAACACGATTATCTGTCGAGACCGTAACCAAATGTTCGGCTCCTAGTTGAGTTTCGGCCGCAACCAAAACTGACACGGTAGCATTAAACTGACAAAAAAACTTGAGGTCAGCTTCCAGACTAACCAGATGCGGCTGATTAATATGCGTTTTACATGAAGCGGTTGCCTTTCAGATCTCCACAACCCAGTTACTGGGCAACACGATACTATTTAGTATGTCTATATTCTACATATGAAGTTGAGTCAGGAGAGATGATAGTCAGGCTGTCTGATGTCCGACTACCTGTAACGACTGTCAAAGATCTATGAATGAGAACTGGGACCAACGGCTTTACGTGCTTTCTGAGGCACGTGGAATCAGTGATAATATTCCACAACTATCACACAACGCCGTCTAGTCCCAAGCTCAGCAGAGCTTTTGTTATGGGTACTAGACAACTGATAAACATACTTATATATTTCTAAATACATACATATTACAGAATGGAATTCATTGCCGAAGTCCGTGTTTCCTGATAGCTACAACCTGGGAATCTTTAAGTCGAGAGTGAATAGGTTTCTTCTAGGTAAGCGCGTTCCATCGTCGACCGCATCGTCGCTTTCCATCAGGTGAGATAGCGGTCAAGCGCAAACCTATCAATAATAATAATAAAAAAAGAAGATAAATTACACCCAGACACAGAACAAATTATCATTCTCATCACACAAACATTTGTCCTGGGTGGGAATCGAACCCACGACATCCGGCATAGCAGTCAGGGCCATTAACTACCTACTAGACCAACAGGCCAAAAGTGATGAAGATAAACTTATACCTACTAAATCACAGTAATATCGACAATGGAAGAAAGTTGATACTAATAATTATCTATGCTTGTAATGTTTCTGAAAAAGATAGACGAAAGAAACAGTCAGTTTTTAGTCGTCTATCCGATTATAAGCTCAATGACGCTAGATTCGATCAAGCCTAATATTCGGCTACCATTTAGCCGAAACCGAATCCGTCAGTCTCTTATAGAAATGTTATCACCTATTATTAAGTATTATCTGATAACAAATATGCTTGATAAATATTTGATTAACTGTGCTAATGGTGTGTGTTTTGATAAGAAGAAGACGCTACGGACAAAAGGAAGATAATAATTTTCCTTTTTACGTGAGTTGCTATTTGATTTAGCCAAAATAATGATAAAAAAATATCAGGCCAAAAAGATACGAAGAACGATTATCTACAGTTTCATTCAATATAATGTGTGTACAATTATCAGAATGGGTGTGGTGTGCCTACAGTCAACTTTAATGTGAGGCGGGTAGATTTTGACATACCATAAACAGGTTCCTCCTAAATGGATATAGGCTTCATGTCAGTCTTTCATCCCTACCTTAAGTAGGTATATCCTTACTAATATTATAAAAGCGAAAGTGAGTTTGTTTATTTGTTACGTCTTCACGCCTAAATGACAAAACCGATTTTGATGAAACTTGGTACACGGATAGACCATGTCCTGGAATAGGACATAGGATACTTTTTACTCCGGAATTATGTTCTCTTGGAATAATTTTCTGCTATCACGCGGGCGAAGCCGGTGGGAGCAGCTAGTTGGAAAATAAAGATGATTTGATTTGATATTGTGCATTCAGTTAAGGATTCCCTGCCGAAGTCTGTGTTTCCTGTTAACTACAGCCTTTATGTAAGTCAAGAGTGAAAAGATTACTTCAAAGCAAGCGTGCTCCATTGTTGACCACATCGTCACTTACCATCAGGTAAGATAGTGGTCAAACGTGAACCTATCCGTTATAATTTTTTTATCTTTCTGAATTACATCAGGTGAGATAGCGGTTAAGTGCAAATCTATCAACAATAAAAAAAAAACATATCAATGCAGTTTATTAAAACAAGTACTATTATTATTAATAATTCCAAAGGGTTCTCTTTTATGGGAGGTAGACTTGTTGACGGAGTCACCGCGACCCTAGAGCGTAGGTGGGTTCTAGTCTAACACTTCCTCTCGCTTCACTCAGAATGGGACAAATTACTTCTTTCCCAGCCCAAAAAAGGGTTCTCTTCTATAAAATAAAAAAAACTTGGAGAAACGAAAAAAATTGCGTTCCATTTTTGAACCTGATGAAAAATGTTTACGTTTAAATGAAAATGGAACGAGATTTCCTCTTATTATGCTGACAAAAAGCTTTTCTACATTAAGTTAGATAATTTCAATTCATCGCCATCAACTCGAGTATGGACTTTAGCTTAGTATATTTTAAGTGAACAGTTGTATTAACCCTAGAAAGATAACCTACGTCGAAACGACGTATTCGATTTTGTAAAAATGGTGTAACTCGTTTGTTTTTTGTATCACTAAATTGCCCTTTCCTGCCAACTCAGTCGGCTATCGAAGCTTGCAAGACACACCCTTAACACTCGGGTAAGTTTAATACTTTCGTCAATATTTATCTGCCGTACGTCGAAGCGACGTATGGTTATCTTTAGTGTCAGTTTTTAGACTATTGGGAAAATGTGTTACTTTATTTTTTGAGAATAAGTATACGTCTTTTCTATTCGTTTTTTACTTATGTTATTAATAACATAATGATGTCACTAAATCATATAGATGGTTCAGAAATCAGTCTGTTGTTACATGAAATTAGCGATGAAGAGATTCAGGGGTCGGACATTGAAACTGAAGGCAATTTATTAGAAGATAAAGTACAAAGTGATACCGAAGACTGAAGTGAGTGCTCCCCCAGTGGTATACCCATTCGATATTGAAAATATGTCTGAAAATGATCCTGAAACTCCTGAAATTGCTTCGCCAAGTATGCTGAGTTGTACTATTATGCCACAGTGACAAATTCTTAGAGTAAATCATTGTTCAGCTACTAAAGGTAGAACAAGTGGCCAATATTATGTCCTTACATATGAAATTAGCATTTTGTCTACAATTGCAATGTCTGCGACATCCACCGTACTCCCCGGACCGTGTTTCAAGAAAGTACCATTTTTTCCGAAATTTGGACAACTTCTTACAAGGACAAAAATTCAACTCCGATGCGGCAGTCCAATTTGCCTTCAAAGAGTTTTTTGATACTCGCCCCCATGTTTTTTTTTAGTAAAGTTATCAATTAATCACCTATGAGATGGCAAAAATGCATAGATAACAACGGTCCATACTTTGATAATTGACAAAATATTTTACAAAAAAAAAAAAAAAACTTTATTTTCCTCCCGTACAAAACGTTTATTTCATATGTAACGTAATGTGGACCTAATATTATACAGACATGATGAAATTTATGAAGAAACTCAGTAGATAATACCTTGATAACCCCATGAATGGAGACAAGGTAGCAAATGCTTAGTTAACAGACGAATATAAAAGATTTTTTTTATATTATTGCCAAAAATACAAGCAGAACCTCCCACACAACGTAAAGGTATCCCTTAAACAAAGAAAAGAAAATATTATGCCATTTTTCCATCAAAAATTGGAAAAATTACAAAAACAAAGTGTGACGGCTGCAAAAAATCCCATTTGTGAGGAGCACTAGTCCAGCGCCTGATCTAAGTGCCGTTGAGGCTAAAATGAATAAAATTGGTTATTTTGTCGTGTTTTTTATATTATAGAGATTGTAAAAAGTTAATTTTGAAAAGTTTACATAATAAGTTATACGACTGACGAAGAATTTCCGAAAGACTTAAGATTGGTAAAGTAAGAAGTACCTTGTTCTGTTAATTAATTTTTTTTTCTATTAAAAATATAAATAAACTCTAATGTTTTTCATTTACTCACAATACAATTATAGTACGTAATACATAATATCACATTTATAAACCTATTATATACATAATCCAATATATGCTCACTCAAACATTCGCACGTCGAGTCGACGTATGGTTATCTTTAGTGTACAGTGAAATATGGTTATCTATCTAGGGTTAAAAAGGCCTTAATTCATGAATCCCCAAGCGACACCCGGTGGCCGCGCATCTATTGTCTTACTATTGTGTCTCTAATTGACGGTATCTGAAGGGTTAAGAAGTATGGGTTGCAATAAAATTTGAACTTTGATGTGGAGGCATAAGGTTTGTTGTTCCAAAATTATTGCAAAAATTCGAATATTTAATTCAAATATAAGACTGTAGCACTGCTACCGCTAACTACTCATTTTAGTACGCTAATGTTATCTTAACCGATTACCTAATTATTGCATTATTGTGACAATAAAATTTATACAACGCCATAAGGTGCGGTTGTCCATATCAATACCGTATCCTTACTAATATTATAAAAGCGAAAGTGAGTTTTTTTGTTTGTTTGTTACGTCTTCACGCCTAAATGGCAAAACCGATTTTGATGATACTTGGTACACGGATAGACCATGTCCTAGAATAGGACATAGGATACCTTTTATCCCAGAAGTATGTTTTCTTGGGATAATTTTCTGCTATCACGCGGGCGAAGCCGCTGGGAGCAGCTAGTTATCTATAGAGGACTAATATCGGTGCGAAGTTAATAAATGAAGACAGAAGAGAAAATCTTTAACTCTTTTCATCAATATCGCAAGCTAAAAAATAGCAATATCCCCTTATCACTAGTTTGCCAAAAATAATTAGTCTAAAATGTAATTAAAACATGAAGATAAATTGTGTGCCGTAAACAGAGATAAACAATACTGTATTATCAAGTTTCTTTCAAGCATGTTTCACTTCGATACCAAAGTTTAGCAATTATGAGATGAGTAAAAAGCTAAGTATCCAACCTCGAGGCGTGTCAAAATTGAGCTAACAATCCTCCAAATTAATTTAACACGTCTTGGGAATAACACAAACAAATTATAAAAAGTATAAGCAAGAAAACAGAAGATAATAATGAATTTTATTCATGTTTTCTAGTAAACAGTAACAGTAAGTAAGTTTGCATATGATCAAAAGAACAACATACATAATGTTATAGTAATCAGTGCAAAATACGGTAATTATAATACACTTCAAAGTATTCTAGAAACGGCACATGAAGGTATACAATTATTTAAACGAGGGCAAAAAACAATAAATTATACTACAAGTAAAGTACATTAACAACCTACACGATGAATCACAAAATTATGATACAACTATTTGTAATAATGACAAAGCACGCAAAGAAACTTGTAAGAACGAGAATACATCGCTTGAATAATAAACTTAGTTGAAAAGAATTCTGCAAGTAAACACAAATAAAGTTTGGTTGGAACGGACACAAAACTAAGTTCATAAATAACAGAATTGAAACAACAAACAAGCTATTCACGTAATCTAAAATTGAATCCGTGAAAACAATATTAATAACGTATAACAAGCCGATCCAAACAATGCATGCAATTGGACATGAAATTGCAATCCAAATACCTTCCCACGGTTGACCGGACGAAAAACCGGTTGTTGCATATAGAAAGGAAATCATTCTTGTACGTTCCTTACTAGTAATTATTAAAAACTATAGAGAACTGGTTGACATACCTTCGACACAGAAATCCAATAAAACTAAACACCTAACACAACACTAGAACATATAAACACACATTTTTTAAACTTCACTACGTAAGATTAAATATGTGAGTCGACTATCAATAGTCACTTTCGTTTTGATATATCGAACACGCGGTCGCCGGCTTTCGGCGGAATTTTACGCAAACGATCTCTCTCCACCAAGTCTCGAGCGACACTGACTTTGCTGTTGTGAATGTGAGCGGACCCATTCTCGAATACTACGCTACGGCCATTCAGGTATGTGAACAACCTCTGAGATGGGATCACTCCAATCGAAAACCAACTATAAAGCCTCGAGAATAAAGGTAAAATTCATACAGAGGCGTGGCAGTGATAAGGCTGCGTCGATATCAGAGCTGCGTCTAGGATTCCAAACAGAGTGAGACGGGTGACAAACGTATGTGGAGTGAAAGAGAGGAGAATATTTCGACATTAAGATGATTGGAGCGTGAAATTTTTATATTCAGTTTGCAGCAAAAGCGCAGCATCAGAACAATAGTGAGTACCGGAGACTGCTAGGTTTCTTTGTCTTATAGTTTATTTAACGAAGGAAAGAGAAGACATTGTTATTCATTGTTTCAAAGCGGTTTTTCTGACCTCCTGTTTGCAGTCTTTGTTGTCATTATTCCCCAAGGCATACAAATAAAAATATGCATAATGTTCGTTATCATTCATCGAAATTTAATTTGTATTAAAATATATAATAATTAAATATATATATAAAAGACAATGAATTATGTTTGGTTGTAATTTGGAACACCTCATGTCTGGACAGTTTTTTACAGTACTACAGATTAGTTATTAATGTGTCTTTCTGTCTGAAATAGAGAATATTTTATTAAACACGACGTGCAATCGTGCATGTCACCTTTTTTGTAATTTAATTAGATATCTTACTAGCTGAGATAAAAAAAGAAAAATTACTAGCTACTAATTCACGAACCACGTTTATTAAATAAAATTACAATGTAAATCTTTTTTTACAACTGTCAAAATTGACAGCTAACACAATAGCTTTTATGAAGCCCTTGAGCTAGCCACAGTCTAAAAAAAGAGGTATGAATAACAGACCTCATGTATGTAAGTAGATGATAGGTATTAAATTATGTTTTAGAGTCTGTCTAAAAAGTCACAACGACTTAGGTAATTATTAGGGCAAAATGAAATCTGATGGAATAGTCAACTATTGAATCAGTGTTAACTCCATCAGATTGATTAAGAGATCTTGATCTGCACAGACTTGATCAAGAGATCTTGACCATTTTTTACTAATAGAAAAACCTTATAAAAAACATCAAATACAAGTATTTTTTAAATGATTAAATATTATACAAAATTCCCAAGTTCCCAAAATATTAACAAAATAATCAGCATTATAATGTTCCCACTGCTGGGACTCAGAGCTTCTCTCTAAATGAGGTACTATAGTTCTAAGGGAATATGATTCTATTACGTCGAATAAATTTTAAGTTTAAACTTACCTTTCAATTTATTTATGATGCTAGTACAGCTAATTTAAATATTGATATTGCTATTCATTTTACACTAAGCGCAAATCTCAGTTGCATTGAATTTTCTAGTGTTTAAGGAATGTACTGATATTCTGGTTCTACTGTTTTATATTCTTCAGATGTAGCTGTAGTAGCTCTTCTTTATTTAAAAGCTCGTCTACAAATACAACTTCTTGCTAGAACAGTGCCAACAGTATTATGTAGTTTTATTCTCTTCTTATTATATTCATAGACACACCTCTATGCAGATAGAATTTTTATTAACCAATATACATATAGATTATCCTTCGCGTGACCCAAGGGGTTGCTTTTACTTCGGACAAAGGATAAGCATTGCCATTCAGCGTGGCAATGCCACCAGTCTTTTGGGTACATTTCCAGTCGACAGCGATGTGGAGGAATTTATTGACGCCTTACATTATTTTTTTTTCTTTAGGGTTATTATTTTATTTTTTTAAAGTTAGTTTTAATTAGGTTAAGTTAAATTAATTTGTTGATCTCATTGAAATAACAACATTATTAAGATGCTTAAATGTGTGGTAATATTTAAGATACTATTTCTACTGAAAATTAACAATTTTCTTCAAGTCATAGTACTCTTTATCGAAAAAAAATCTTCAATCAACCGATTAAAATAAATATAGTAATATCAGATTTATTATGGAAGTCCGGTTCTGATCTAGAACTTCCGATTCAATTTTCACTTTCGATTCAGATTTTAGTTCCAACTTACGAGTATATTGGAGGCATGTGCAAACAAGATTATACTTGTCGCGTGGGGCACATCCTGCCTTGCGCACCTTCTGTCGATTACTCTTCACTTGTTTGGTTTATTTCGTATAACGTATTATGTCACTCTACGTTTAAACTTCTTGATAGTGTCTCCACAACTAATTTCGGTTCCGATTCCGATTAAACAAACTCCGGTTCCGAATTTGGTTTCAATATGACTGTGTACGTATATCCCTAGAAATTATTAGTTTTATTCCGCAGCTCTGCTCTCCTAAGTGCTTGTATTATATTTTATAGCAATCTAACAGTGATACAATAAGGTTGTTTCCAGAGTGTTGTATTTTAGATTATTAAAAAATATTGGGCAAGTATTTTTTCTTTTTTCGATTAAACAAAATATAACAAAGATATAGTATAGCCCATTAAAGGCACGTGTGACGTCACCCCGTGCGAAAAAATACAGCACGGCGTGACGTTACACGTAACTTTAATGGGCTATATCTTTGTCATTTTTGGTTTAATTAACAAATAAAAAAATACGTGTCCATTATTTTTGGATAATCTAAAAGAAGGACTAATTACTTAGTTTACGTAATAAAATCAGTTCTCTAAAATTATTTGTTGTACGTTTGTAAAATTTTTAATCTGTATATTTTACAAGATAATAATAGTTTAATTTGCGAATAGGTTTTAACACTTTACTCATCAATTCAAACTAGATGATGCCTAACTAAATACCTAATAATTATTACCTTTATAGAATAGAATCACTATGACCAGAATTTTCAAGTATATTAAAATAATAATTCACAATTAGTTTTTTTTTTTGGTCTTATTTTAACTTATTTATTTAAGTATCTAGTTCAGATACAGATGTTCATTGTATTGAATATTTTTACTAAGCTGTATCTCAAGGTGCTTGTATTGTAAAACAAAGATATTTGTTGCATTGATAAATAATTATTATTTAAAAAAAAAGTAAAACTTTACCGTCGATATGGTAATCATGTTTTACAATGTGACTCCGCCAATTGTATCCAACATGTCGGTACATGTCCAACCAATATTCATTTCATCTAAATTAAAATCTCGGTTCCCACAATTACATCCCATATTATTCCCGATCCTTTATTTTTTTTTCATCCCCTTTTGAGTTCAGCCAAAGAATAACAAAACCGTTTAAAAACAGGTACCTGTCTTCCAAAGATACCAAATGTAGAAGCAAAAAACTGTTTGGAGTGTTACCGCCTTGCACCCTATTAACGCTTTTGGAATTCTTTAAAGTTTTACTTGATTTTGAATTTGCAAGAATTTAAAGACGAAGCTATATGGACTAATTTAAGAGTGCTTAATTTTGTTTTTTGTTCAGAATTGAGTGGGATACCAAAATAGAATCAATTACTGACTGCTATTTTTGAAACAATTAATTGGTCAAGTTTGAACGGTCGTCATCGTTGTTGGTCACATGAAGGTTACATGTAACTGTCAGCCTGTTTCGTTTTTCAGTTACTATGGCTCGAGGATTTACTATAGCTCAAAGATTTTATATATCCTAGTACTAGATTGACTACGACAACCTCAAAAGCGTACCTGAAAAGGAAAGTCAGAAAGAGTCCTGTCATCTCGTTCTACTAATGTGTCCATACACTAGCTACATACTACGGGACAATTTTGCTCTAAAGTTAGTTAAAGATATTTTTGATACATCAAAATAGACATGCACTTACCAAAAGGGAACAGAGTTTTCTCTGTAATGACTAGGAAATAGCTGATGTCCGTATATATTATAATAACAATATCCTCTTATGCGAGTATGAAATACCTACACTGATAAAAAAATGCCTAATGTGTGTGTACCTACGTAAGAAGATCACTTCTGAACAGCTACACCTATCAGAATAAGGTTTGTCTGAAAGAAAAAACTAGTTAGTTTATAATAAAACTAATATTATGATTTTATTTTTACTTTATTAAAAATAAACTGATGCGTGACATAAAATTGAACATTTTTTATTACGTCAAATTGCACGTATTAACTAAAAAATAAACAATAAATAATACATTAACGCGCCACAGGGAATTTCCGAAAGGGAAACCATGGTCCTGGAACACAAAGGGCAACTGAAGGACACGGGTAGATTTATTCAGTATAAACCTCAAATAACTTGTCCCGCTCTAGGATGGAGCGTAAGGCGCTCTACCTTAGAGCAGGATAAGTTATTGGAGATTTTACCACATCAAAAAAAGTCTCCTACTATGTTCGTTTGTCTATATCTGTTTGCAATCAACTCAAAAACTACTGAATGGATTTTTAAAAACGGATGAACTTACAAAAGGGTATATAGATGGAATAGAATTAGTGGAATAGAGTTAGTTTTAGTGTTGATTTAACTTTACATCTTCAGACTTAATGTGGCAACCACAAATAAAACTGTTGCTGAAAAAAAAATGTTTAAATGTCACAACTTCAAAGCCACTGTTGCTGATGGTTCTCGTTTCTTGGAAATCTACAACAAAACATAAAAAATAATATATTACTAGTAGTTAACGGTTAAGCCACATACATGCAGCATTGCGTGCGGCATTTATTAGGGACCTACCTAAGGACTAAAGTTAAAGACAGTAGACTATGATTTAAAATGAATATAATTCTCGAATGTACTATATCGATGTGGAGAAGATTTTGGAGCGCACGCGCGTTGTTTTAGGAAGTGGTCACAGATAACTAATACTGAATTGATTCGAAGACACGTCCCGCATGAAGCACCTCTGGCCGCCGCTGCTCGCCGCTTTCCGTTGTGTCATGAGAGCAGCCGAAGATCGCCGAGCGGCCAAAGGCGCCCGATCAACAGAAAAGATAAAATTAGTAAAATTGGTGCGCGCTTGATATATTAAAAAAAAAAATGAGCCTTCTCAGATATTTAGAAATTTGCTTATAATAATGTTGTGTAAGTTTTGGAGTATGCGGAACAGAGAGTAAAGTCCCACAAACCTCCGTTGAAAAGGGAGGATCCTCCGACCAGACCGGGTGTTATGGTCCGGTGGGCGACTGCCCGATAGTTGTTGTCGGGCTGTCGTATATGTTCAAATCGCGCGGAGAACTTTGATTGCGCGATGCAGGATTTCGTATTTTCTTCGTAGTTCTTATGTGGCGTCATAGATGTCGCTACATCACTCCCCTCCGGAGATCGGAGATCGATGAATCTTGATGCTTCTTGATGTGTGCCAGGCCAGCGGTAGGTTGGTTCCAGTGAGTCGGAACCGATGCCGCATAGTTCTCGGTGAGTCGGAACTGTCTGCGGTGATGCCCCAGTGAGTCGGGGTGTTGCTATCCCAGTGAGTCGGGATAATGCCCCAGTGAGTCGGGGTGATGATGTCCCAGTGAGTCGGGATGATGCTGCAGGCTCCAGTGAGTCGGAGTATTGCTGCTGGCTCCAGTGAGTCGGAGCGGTGCTTGTGTGACGTAGGGCTTGATTGCTGGCGTCGACCAGGAGAGGTTCTTCATGGCTCTTCATATGACTGGCCGAAGGTGCGGTGTGCCGAGGTCGCTGATGCGGCTGAGGTGGTGACCAGGTATGACCAGGTAGGCATACTGGTGGTCAGGATACCCTTAGCCGAGGGTGCTGGCTGTATGGCTCGTTGCTCGAAAGCTTGAGGAAGTGATGATGACTTCACGAAGTAGTAGCTGCACGAAGGCTGCGCTGACGTTCTTTGTCGAGGGTCACCAGTTTTGGAGTATGCGGAACAGAGAGTAAAGTCCCACAAACCTCCGTTGAAAAGGGAGGATCCTCCGACCAGACCGGGTGTTATGGTCCGGTGGGCGACTGCCCGATAGTTGTTGTCGGGCTGTCGTATATGTTCAAATCGCGCGGAGAACTTTGATTGCGCGATGCAGGATTTCGTATTTTCTTCGTAGTTCTTATGTGGCGTCATAGATGTCGCTACAATAATATAAAACTTGAACAGTAGACAATCATATTTTATAAAATTTTGCACCTAATCAAAAAAAATTCAAAACGATGTTTGTTGTCACCCTACATAAATATTTTGTAAACAAAACAGAAAACTTACCAAAAAAAATGAAATTCCACAACCAGGATACCCATCGCTATTGCGAAACTTTACACAGCATCGTTTTGAACATCTTGCACACTTTATACTTTACTAAACATTGAGATAAAAACTTGTAACAATTAAAAATACAACTTTAGTTCTATGAAGCATCAGCCATATTGTTTATTGATGTCAAATTCTGTCAAATTGAAACCTCCTAAATGTTGCCTTTTATAATTTGAAAATTACTACGAATAGCTACTAAATCTAAATGAAATCATCATTAAATACAAGAAGAATGCGTATAAAATTTCAAGAAGCAATATTTAAAATAAAATATTTAGTTGCAACTCATTTTATGTTGCATAAACCTATCAAAATGCATGAACACGGACTATTTAACGATAACTGGAACAATCTGAAAACTACCATCTGTTTCTTATTTTTTTCTGGTAGTATGTGAGAAAGGGACAGAGAGGATTTATCTCAGTGTCTTACTCCAGGCCATTTTTCCCTTTTGAGTGTCAATAACACACATGAACTTAATGCTAATGAGAATAAAGAACACTTTAGACAGTGTAATATTTCTTCGTAGTCAATCTAGTCTACTCTAGTAGGATATATAAAATCTTTGCTATAGCTAGTATAATTCTGACACCCCCTGTCATCCCACTAATAGTGGGAAAGTATTTGATGATTTAAAACCTCAAACAAAAGATCCTTTTTCCCTTCTTTTTTGTATAGACAGACAGGGGAGCCAACATTACGTCGAAGGAACTTCTTAAGTGAAACGCACTGTACCTAAGTACGGAGCTCCTGCTTTAGTTTTCATGGTTGTCTTTTTTTATAACCACCCACAAATAGAAGACCCACGGAGAGTTTTTGGCCATGTTTTGGCGGTATTTCATTAAGTTATGTTAATCTTCAGAGGCTGTTTTAATTATTCGCAAAATTCCTAGTGGGTATTGTGATGTAATAATGGTACAGCTTTGAATCTCATCATCATCAATTCTGCCGATAGATGACCACTGTTGGACATAGGCCTCCCCAAGTGTCGCCACAATGAACGATCCTGTGCGTCCTGCATCCATCGGATTCCCGCAACCTTCACCAGGTCATCAGTCCACCTTGTAGGAGGCCTTCCAACGCTACGTCGCAAGTCTGGCGATTCTTCGTGCTATGTCGGCAACGTTGGTTCTCCTGCAGATATCTTCATTTCTGATTCGATCACGCAAGGAAACTCCGAGCATAGTCCCTTCCATTACCCTTTGGGTGACTTTAAACCTTCTGATGAGGCCAATTGTGAGCGATCACTGGCAACACACACTGGTCATAGACTTTTGTCTTGAGACACTTCAGTAAATCTCAAGTGTTTGTTATTGTCCCGTTGTCAATATGTAGAATCATGGGCACGCCACGATTATGGCGGTAAGCAAAGGAAGAGGCCTCCGTAGACGCGTGCTCGCGGACGGCGAGCCATGGGTAGCATGGGTAGCTACCCGTGGCTCGCCGTCCGGTCGTCCGGTAACTGTCCGGGCCGAGCCCAAGACGTCGACGGCGCGCACTGTTCCCGCGCGCCTCAAGGAGTTGTCAGCAACAGGAGCGGCCCAGCTGGGTAAGCCTACTGAGGCCAGGGTTATCTGAAAAGAAGCTCAAGCCCCGGTATGAAGAGGCTAGAAGGAAGGGGGTGGGTTTTAGTAAGTAAAAATCTGACACTATCTCCCGCTCCACCCAAGAGCGGGGGTTGTCATAAGATGATTTTTGCCCACCGAAAAAAAAAATGCGGAATCATTATTAAGGCTAAATGGAGCTGAGAATTTTATCGTAGTGTTGACTACCTCAGTGAAGGTGGGTTAAACTTGATACATTTGCTGCCAAATAAAATAAAACATTAGAGTTTGTGTATCTATGTTGTAATTGTAAATAAATTAAGTATATATAAATATATCACCTCTATTATTTCGACAGAGAATTTTGTGTCCATGGTTAAGATACAAATTAAAAAATATACTTGTGGAGTGGAGCTCCGTCGAGTCGAATTAGTTACTACTAGGCATCATTATCAGCCTTTTTATTGTTCCCACTGCTGGGACATAGGCCTCCTCTCCAGGAAAGGGAACTACTAGGCATATTTTGATTGATTCTATTGCTGAAAATGGAAATGGACTTAACATTATAATAAAATGATCTAAATTTCGTAGTGATGACTCAATAAATAGTTCCAATGGTCCACCAATTAATTTTGACATGATGGCTTGATTGCATGAATTGTTGAGCGCCATTTTAATTAATAACATACCTACGAGTATTACAAATTATAATGACACACAAACATAATTAAAAAATCACCTCTCAAAATTAACAGGTACAAAAATAGGTATGTACACAATGGATAAACACTTTGCTTTTTCACATTTTGTAATTTATGACTAACCAACAAATAGTTGTTCCGTTTGAGCATAGTGGTGGCCCAGGGAGAGCACTGGTGGCCCAGAGAGAGAATTGGTGGCCTAGGGAACGCAGTGGTGGCATATAGAGAGCAGTGAAGGCCTGAATTTACGAGTGGGTCGCGAGTTCTAACCCAGCCAGGTGAATTACTTTATATGTTATTTTCATCACCACTGCTCTCAAAACGGTGAAGGAAATACCGTGAGTAAATGTTTTAGAACTAAAAATTCGAACACATGTGACATCCACCAACCCGCAGTGGGCCCGCGTGGTGGATTACGGCCCATTTCCTTCTCCTAGATGGAGGCCTGAGTCCCAGTAGAAATATTATAAGGAAAATATTAATATTATGTTTTGCGATTGGGATTTTTTTTGTTAGCCTGTTCTGTTCCACTCCTGGGCTTGCCCCCCTCCAGTCCTTCCATTTTTCGTGCGCCCGGGCTCCTTTTGTGCGAATATGTTTATTTTCAAATAATAATAATGCGATGTGGAGGAATTTTTCGACGCCTTACTTTAAATTGCCATTTTAATTTTTTATTTTAGTTCTCTAGGGTTTTATTTTTATTTTTTAAGTTAGTTTTAATTAATTTAAGTTTATATCTATAAATAATTATTTTATTGTTTGAAATAAAAGATTACATGTCCATAATAATGATATTAATACGAAAGGTACCTAAAATAGATGAGTTTTATGAGGAATGATATTGACTCTCTGTTATTTTTAACGCTCTTTGTAGATTTGTCATTAATCTCTATCCTTATAATCTGACTACATCATGGAGCAACAGAAATATAGAGAATTTTACCGATAATGCTTCGGTAATCAGATATTGGTTCAGTGAGGATGCTTGTATACATATCTGATTAGTTGGTAATGGAACCCAGCACACAGGGAATTTGAGAGCAGACTATGCTTTGCTATAATCCGGTAGAGTTTATTTTTGTAATTAGCGCCGAAATTGGGTTTTATAATGAAAACTATGTGTGCATATGTGCGCGCCGTCGACGTCTTGGACTCGGTCCATTACCGGACGATCGGACAGCGAGCTACCCATGGCTCGCCGTCCGCGAGCCCGCGTCTACGGTGGCCGGAAATCGGGATCGGAATCCCGGCGACGGCGGCGAGAGCGCCGTTGCCTGATGCGGTCGGCCTCCTCCTTTGCAAGCATTACTGCTTCGCAGAAGGAGGCGACCGCCTGCCATTCTTCCTCGCTCCGGACCATGGCCTCGACCAGGGCCCGGCGCAAGAGATCTCCGCCGCCGATCGTCCCCACGAGGGCACGGCGATGCTCCGCCCAGGCTCCTGATCTAGGGTGGAGTGAGAAGGCTTGTCAGACATCACTTTCCAGAAACCTGGAGTTCTCTTTCGGACTACCCATGGCCTTATTTGGCTTCGGCCCTGCTGGGCCTCTACGATTTTACTGATATCTCTTTCAGGCACGCATGGAACATTACGATGACTCGGGCTCGATATGAATGTTTACAGATGAATCTAAAGGTAAGGCTGTATTTAGTTGCATATTTTGACACTCACAAGGAAACCAAAACATTTTGGGGGCCTCTTTTGAATCTAGAATCATGAAATTTGGTAAAGAGCAATGCCATGTTTCAAAAGTAATGAAAAAACACAAAAATCGTTAGTTACATTCACGTTACTTTTTTGTGTTTATAAAGTAATTTGCAGTTAGAAAGTTTGTACTGAACTCTGGCACCGTCCGACTCTGGCGCTTGACCGATTTTAAAAATTACTAGGTTGTGCAGAAAATATTTTAAAACCCATGTTTAATTTCAGTTTTCACTGGACTGAAGACTAGTTATAAACAAGCTATTAATGAAAATCATTTTTTCATAGCAAGCTTTTATAGCTCGATATACCTATAAAATAATTAATACTTGTCAAGATGAATCATACGAGCCCAAACTCGATGAGGTTGTGTCGTTTAACTACCAAGTTTCTATAGCTACCTTCCGGTTGCATCATCAGATCAGCTTCATGTCATAATAATTTTGCATTGTCATCTGATTTACACATGCATGCAAAATTTCATCTCAATAGGTAACCGAGAAGTGAAGGGAACAAGATTTGATGACAGACAAACATCGGGACAGGTGAAACTAAATAAAAGCTTGTAAAAATATAGTTCAAATCAAAGTCGCATCTATTAATTATGCTGCCTTCATGACGACTTAGGTGTCCCTACCCAAACGACCCCTTCCCCATCGATCAAGTAAGCCACGGTAGGAATGTCAATGATCCTCAGACCCTTGGCTGCGAACATACCTGAATTAAATATGATTAATCATAATCGGAGCCGTTTCCTAATTACACCTATTGGGATCGATTTCTCCTAGAGGATCAAGGTTCAATGTTTCATAAATTCCTCAATTCAAGCATTGCAAGATAAGGCTACTTTTTTGAATTGGGAAATGATCCTGTAACTTTTCCCGCTCTAGGATAGAGCGGCAGTGACGTGCCACACCTTAAAACCACACCTGTGTCCTTCATTTGCCATTTGCTTTTTTTATGTGGGTTATCTATCATCTTATGCCTCCTTCCGCTTTAGGGTGGAGCGTAAGAGCGTGTCACACTTTTACTGACTAAAACTCACAAGTCTCTTTCATTTGCCTTTTGTATTCTAGGACCACGACCGTGTTTTTTTTTTTACAAAAAGTCCCCTCCAGCCATTTTTTTATTTGATGGTGGGAAAATCATCTAATCACAACCCCGCTCTTAGGCGGAGCGGGAGATGGTGTCAGACTCTTACTGACTAAAAACCTACTCCAGTTCCTTTGTTGCCTTTCGTACCGGGGCTGAACTACCTTCCGGAGCTTACCCTGGCCCCAGTAGGCTTCGACCAAGCTGAGCTCCTGCTGTTGCTGACAACACTTTTACACTTCAATTTTTTCATCAGTTTAAACTAGATGAGGTCGGTGTTTCCTAGCTGTCTACCCTGAGAAGAAACACCGAATCAAACTCAGGGGTCAAAGTCTCTTTTAAAGTCTATACAGCGAATATGTAATGGTCCAATCACAAGAGAACCGTACAGATTAGTGTCTGAGATAGTCATTTGAGGAGTTTCCTTTTGTCATCGAAACAGTTACGTCACTTCTCTGCTTTTGACGGAAACGCTAACAGAAAAGTCATTGGTCCTTAACCTGCTAGAATGAAGATAACTAAAGGAATGAAGCAAAGTTATCGACATAGTACTGTTATAGGGAACCCGAGAAACGGTTTTTAAAAAAAAAAAGCACTTTGTTGGTTACACGTTAGTTTTATTTAGGGCTTTAACCTTGACACAATTCGGGTGTTGAACTTGAACTTTTGGCAAACTGGCAGACGCAAGGACAGAGATGTTACCGGCCTTACGGATGCGCTCGGACTGACGTACCACGACAGTGGGACGTAATGCTAGCTCTAAAATGATGATTATGCATTTTACACAGAAATCTATATAATCAATATATTACTGTTAAATAAGGGTTTTCCCTAACATTGGGAAACCATAACAGTACGAAGAATCGCCAAACTTATGTGGCAGTAGGCAGGGCACATTGTTCGCTGAACAGATGGTCAATGGAGGTGAAACACTCTAGATTAGCGACCGCGTACCCGAAGACACAGCTGACAAAGCGCTATAAGGTAACAAACAAGGTGGGCGGAAATCCGGTGGATTGGAGACGAACTTGATTGAACGTTGTGGCAACAATTGGGGTAGGCCTATGTCCAAAAGTGAATGACGATGATGTTAGTTCTACTCCGCTAACCGCAAGCCTGGAAAGAACCACTGGAGGAATACGGTTGGATTTAAGTCAGTAAAAATATTGGTAGGCCTTCAAAAAGGTGGATCGATAATCTGTTGAAGATCGCGGAAATCCAATAGATACGGGACGCACAGGGCCGTTAGTTGTGGCGACCTGGGACACCTCCCTGGCTTACCTCCAACAGTGGACAGCTTTCCGCTGAAATGATGATGATTAAAATCTGAAACTCTCTCTCACTCCACCCAGAGTATGAGAAGTTGTTTGTTGATTACCAAAAAGGAATGTTGAGTAGGTACGTTAACCTCTGCCTACGCATCATTGGATATAGAAGCCAATAAACCTCAGTATACAACATTATTTTTACTGCGAAACCTGAATACAGTTTGTTCAGAATCAGTAACTGAATCGATTACAATCATTTTTACAGTTTACACTATGTTATATTTTTTACCAAAACATATTTTAAAAAAATTTCACAAGTTGGCCACCACCGACAATGACACTAAGTACAAAACAGGTCCCGGCAGGTCATAGTGAGCATTTGGTACTAGCGCACAACTGGGTGCGAAAGCAAACCCACCCCTCAGTCGCTCGGGTGGCTCAGTAACCATGTATTTATATCGCCAACCAACTGGCTTACAACCAACAACAACTGGCTTATAACTTTTTGATTTTTCATAATGCAGTTTTTTAATTTTGTACATAGATTCTTTTCATAAAAATACTAGACAGGTGTTTCTGGTTTCACATATACCGTAAAAGAGAGTGAATAGAGACTTACGGGGTTTTTTTTATGGTGGACTTAGGGGTGAATAGGGACAAAAGTTAGTTTGGTACTAAAAATAAGGTTTTACTCGTCCGTCCTCGTACCAGTTGTTTCACTCGTGCAACCTCGTACTTATAACATACACCAACAACATTTGACATCGCATGCCCTAAACTAATTTACACTCGTGACCGTACTGTTATCGCATTGAGCATTCTTGTACAATACGGAGTACAGTTTTAGACCTTCCAAATTGGAGTACAAATACTTCGTTCTGTCGGCCTTTGTATCCACAATTAGGCGTAATTGAGACAATTGATAAATGGCTGACGCAGTAAGTAAACAGTGCGAGGATTAGATGGCTATTTTTACCCGATTGTTCCAGAAGGATTTTTTAGGTATCTCTATTTCTATGGGAAGTCCTGTAGCTCCATAATCCATCCAACCTTTAAAGTCGGGTCCTTGTCTTAGGGGTTTTTTAGGCGATTATCACACTGCCACGCATCACGCTGCATTTTGCGGGTCAACGCACCTACACGCATACTTAGGGGACTGCAGGCAGATCTGCATCATCGTGCGGGTGTTTTACGTACTTACGCGCGTAGGTGCGTTTTGTAAATTCACGCTGGCGCACGTGCACTTATTTCATACAAAATCACGCACGGTACTACAAGACTCAGTGTGCCATACCTGGAGTATCACCCCGCACCCACGCGCGTGAGTGCATGTTTCTGCACATGTAGGCGCGTGCACCCTCCACACTAGCTTTTGATCTAGCAACACTGCCTGCAATCCTAATTGCCACATGCAAAGCGTCGATTTCACCTACCTTTGTGCCGTTCTCAACAATGAACTGTCATGACTTTGTCAAGGGTTTGGCTATATTAGGGTGTGTGTCGCAGGTTTATTGGAAAAATCGGTTTTTACTGTAAATTCTAGGGTTTTTTTTAGAGGGGATCGGATTATGGTCCGATATTTCGCGCCCGGCCCTGCTCATGGTCCGAAGAGCAAGGGAATGGGAAGCGATCACGTCATTCAGCGAAGCAGTATTGCAAACAAAGGAGATGGTGGATGGATGGCAACCGTGAGGAAAGACATCCAGACCCTGCCGCTGCCAGAGGAAACGTCCCAGATGTCGGGAGTTGCAGGGTGATCTCCGGCCACCGTAGACGCAGGCTTGTAGACGTTGATATCAATGGATAGCTTGCCGTCCGGCCATCTAGTAAGAACCGAGCAAAACCGTAGGGGCCTCGCTAAGCTTTCTAGAGTGGCGACCACGTACCAGAAGATAGATAGATAGATAAATTCTTTATTGTACACCAAAAATAAAAAATTACATAAGTTAAAATTAATAGGGAGTCACAATGGATGATCTGCGGAAGTCGCAGCATTGGAAGGCCTCCCACAAGGTGGACGATGATCTGGTGGGACACAGGACCGGTTATTATGGCGTCACTTGGGGGAAGCTTACGCCCAACAGTGTTCTTTTGGGTGACATGATGATGATGATGAACCACAGCCTCTTGATCATTTCATCACACTTCATCATGTTTTGTTTAAATAAGAAGACAGTAACTAAATGTTCTCGGCCCGTATCCAAAAGAATTTTCTCTCATTAAGCCTTGAACAACATAATTATGTAAAGTACTTAATTAAAACTCAAAACAGAAGTTTTACAAACTTTTTCGCTTCCGCCACACAGTTAATTACAAGTATAAAGCTCTAGGAAATAGCAATAATTTACTTTATTATGGACATAAATAAACTTTATGATACAAGGAAAGTGTTAGGTTTGGCGAGAGACCATTCTATGGACGCGAGGAACGAAAGGCTCGGCCAATTACATGAGAAAATACTGGAGTACTTACAAGTATAGCTTGGCATTTTAGATTATTAGAAAATGCGAAAATGATTTTTTTTTGTTATCACAAAATGTCGGATCCCCATCAAATAATAATCCACAACTTACATACGACACCATAGATATATAGATATCCGTGCACGACACCATCTAGCAGAGCTTGTGCTATGAGTAATAGACAACTGACAAACATCCATCACCATCATCATTTCAGCCGACAGACGTCCACTGTTGGACATAGGCATCCCCTAAGTGTCGCCACAATGATCGATCCTGTGCGTCTCGCATCCATCGGTTTCCCGCAACCCTCACCAGGTCATCGGTCCACCTTGTAGGAGGCCTTCCGATGCTGCGTCTTCCAGTACGAGGTCGCCACTCCAGAACCTTTCGGCCCCAACTGACAAACATCCTTACTAATATTATAAAAGCGAAAGTGAGTTTGTTTGTTTGTTACGTCTTCACGCCTAAATGGCAAAACCGATGTTGATGAAACTTGGTACACGGATAGACCATGTCCTGGAATAGCATAACATAGGATACTTTTTATCCCGGAAGTATGTTCCCTTGGGATAATTTTCTGCTATCACGCGGGCGAAGCCGCTGGGAGCAGCTAGTTATAGATAAATTACACCCAGACACAGAAAAACCGATTTTATCTACTGTAAGGGAATCGAATCCACGACAGCAGTCAGGGCAACAGCATCTGGCCAGTCAAATTGGAAGATGAATTCATGAATGCTAGAACTACACTGCTCACACGTGTGCCACACCCGCCGATCTGAGCGCGTCGGTCTCCATATATTTTATATGGAAACTAGACTTGTAGAGCACACACTTGATACACGCCACGCAACGCCAAGCGACGTCGTTCTACGTACAAATCAGGAGTGTCGTCGGTCTAATGTAGTTCTAGCTTTAGTTATCAAAATATTTCATCATCATCATCATATCAGCCGAAAGACGTCCACTGTTGGACATAAGCCTCCCCCAAGCGTCGCCACAACGAACGCTCCTGTGCGTCACGCATCCATCGGATTCCCGAGATCCTGATCAGGTCATCAGTTCGCCTTGTTAGAGGCCTTACAACACTGCGTCTTCCAGAACCTTTCGTCCCCATCAATCATCTGTTCTGCGTGCAATTGTGCCCTGCCCATTGCCACTTAAGTTTGGCGATTCTCCCAGCTATGTAGGTAACCTTGGTTCTCCTGCGGATATCTTCATTTCTGATGTAATCACGCAAGGGAACTCCGAGTTTGGCCCTTTCTATCGCCCTTTGAGTGCCTTTGAGTCTTCTCATCAAAATATTTAACAGGCAGTTATAACCGGGCTTGAGTAGTTAAAGTAAATTAACCTCAGATTTCAATATGTGGAATAGCTCACATTTTTATTTCTCTGACTGCTGTTAAAGATGAGGAATTCTTTTCATTTTGGTCGGCCAGATCATTAAAATTGTTCTAAAATGTGAAACTCGCATTATATTACACCTAATTATACCTATTAAAGAAACTTTTCAAGAGATTCCTTAACCAATTAAAAATTTACTGCTTCTCAGAAGTAGGCATGTCCAAAACCAGGGCTGGACGCGAGATTTCGCCGCCGCTGGTCTCCACCACGAGGACGCGGCGGTGCTCCTCTGGGCGGTCCACACAATGGCATTTAACACGGGCATTTCTTCTGCTTGAATATTAAGTAGGAGCCTCCCGAACTTGTTATATCCGGTGGGGACCTATGTCATATGGAGGTTGAGGTTGCCGAGATTGTGGAGTGCCCAAAGTAAAACGCTTGCCAGGGTTTGAACCCACGACGTAAATTCAACAAAGTCAGAGCCATTACCAATGAGCCACCACTATTCTGCTCAATCAAGTAAGTGTCCCCATCATGGGGACAACGGTACGTCATAATGGGGAGACATATGACGGGGATAATAACTGTGAAGCGTACCCGCTCTGGGTCCGTCGTCTGTCTATGGGAGGATCTTTTCTCTCGCTCTCTTTTTTTCTCTCTTTGCCATAGCGCGCACTGGTGACTTTGCCACCGTGACTTTTGACAGAAAAGTAATTTTTCTACCTTTTTTTTTTCGATGGGGAAAATCATCTTATGACAAATCTTATGACGCTCTTGAGCGGGTGATAGTGTCAGACTCTTACTGACTAAAAACCCCATCCCGTTCCTTCTAGCCTTCATACCGGGGCACGAGCTCCCTTTCGGACAACACTGTCCTCAGGTCATTTTTCTACCTATTTTTTGTAACTAACGTCTTCAAGTGCGCGCACTACATGATGGGTTCATAAGCACCGTGTTTTTTTGTCAAAAGCAAAGATTTTATATATCCAGTCACGGTGTCAAAGTCTCCAGTGAGCGCTATGGCTTATGTATTGACGTAAGACTCCGAGGTCCTCTTATAGACGACAAACATTTCGACGAACCCGGAGCTGGTACGCTCCACAGTTGAGGTAATAACGGGCATACACGGAATTTATAACTAGTTTTACTTAGATACTTTACAGAACTAGTTGCATACTACCCTCATGTGAGCAGTTTTCCAATCAACCATCCCATTTGAGTCAACAGTTGCATGTAAACATTGGATTTAATTAAAATCACCCGCCTACCGACTATGAATATAGGCCAAAGGTTGTTGACCCTTGTCAGTGTTTATGTTCGGTGATTGTCTATGTCTATGTTGGCTTAGTTGTTTTACGGTACAAGGTAAATTTATTAGTTTTTTGGGCAAAATTTCAGGGCTTTTACTTCGCAAAAATACTTATAGGTAGATGGAGGATTTTGGAGGTTTATTACTAAATATCTGCTTATACGAAGTGTTATGCAATGCACTCAACAACGAAATGAATGTGTGCATATAATATGAATGCACCTTGGTACAAACTTAATGATGACTTCCATCGGGACCTAAAAGTTGAGTTCATCGACAAAGTGATAAAAAAAATTGCAGAAGCTCACGAAAAGTGACTTCGAACATCGAGGCAATCCAGCTTCTCGACCACACTAATATAGTGAGAAGACTAAAAAGAACAAAACCGATTAACCAATTTAGTGTTTAGTGATACTCGTAGTGAATAGTGTAATGTAGCATAATTGCTACCTAATAAATACAAGAACGAAGTGTATTCGCCTTAATAGAGAAAATAAGAAAAGTGCTATTGGACACATTCTTAGTAAAGACAATTTATTAGTTTAGAATATAATTAAATTACTTATTAGTCTACATATAAGGCTAGATTGTAATAAAAACTGGGGTTCAACTTTTGAATGGACTCGAGGAATAGGAAAAAAAATGAATAACGTTCATGATCATCACACTCTATCCGGGCGCAGCTGGCCGGAATTGAATGTACAGTTACTCGTACTGTATGTGTGCACTTAATTCCGGCAGGATGTTCAAGGGACTATATGCCTTAAGGTGGTGCATCACGACACACATTTTCACTGTTTTTCATACAACCGCTCATAACTGATTATGAATTTATGACGTTATTACACATTTTTCATAAGATATTTTGGAAACACAGGCTTCTATAGAAATCAATTTCTGTAAAACTAATCCAGTAAAAACCTCTGAAAATCTCCTATTTTGTATGAACTTTGACACTTCATAATTTGCCTAAAAATTAAAAAGTCAGCCAAATATCATGTAGAAAGGTACAGATAACACAATGTTTAAATTCATCGCTCAAGTTAAAAGAAAAAAGAAATAACACTAAAACTTTTTGAATCAGAAAAAAAAGAATTTAACAAAAAAAAGTTTGCCAACGTTGAATTTCCAGAAAAAATCTATGCTAAAAAGAAGCGACCAGAAAGAAAGAGAACGAATAGAGAGAATAAAGTATGACATAAATGATAATAAAGAAGATGAAGACAATAATAACAGTTTCTAAAAATTCATCTCGATTAATATTTCTGCAAACATCATCTCCAACACACAATCGATACCTATTATGAACTCGACACTCGCCAATCGAGTAGTGTCGGAGTCATAACCGACAGATGTGAATAACACCATTACAGTGACCGGTGCTACTGTTTATAGTGGTTACACCTTTGTCCTGATCTTCTTGTTGATAAACACGCACGTGATGACGTGACTCATCCGATTTCCGTCGCATGTTTTGATCGTTAAATCTCTGTATAGCATAAGCATATTCAGCCCATAACGACGGGTGGAAAGTAAAAAAAGTTATCTGCAATTTTGCAATTTTCCGACAGAGTCACTTAACAAAAAAAAATATATTTTAAGACATGAGAAACCTTTCAAGTGTCAAAAACGAAGAAATACTTAATAGTTTTCTTTTTAATAATATTTTTGAAAAAAAATAATGACCTACTAAATAACTGCTTATTGTTACTAATTCAATAAAGATGATCGAAAATCACAAAATTGCAGATAACTTTTTTTACTTTGCACCCGTAGATAATGTTCTGAATACTGGAACATATCTTTGAATGTTTGGTCATATGGGAAAAGGATGGTCAGAGGTCTGGTAGAAGTTTGAATTTATGTAGAACTAGCTTTTGCTCGTGGCTACGCTCGCGATAAATTCGGGGTAACACGGTTCCCCTGGGAAAGGGAGGGGGGGGGGTTATAAAGAGACATAAAGTAGGCTATGTCACTCTCCATCTCTTCAACTATCTCCACTTAAAAATCACGTCAAATCGTCACTCCGTTTTGCCGTGAAAGACGGACAAACAGACACACGTACTTTCCCATTTATAATATTAGTATGGATTTAGAGTTGAGTTATTTTGAGCTTCAAATACAGGTTCATTTCAATGATCCTACACTTTGTTTTCAACTATTACATTTAGACTGTCGACTACCTATATGCGCGAGCACTAGAATTTTATGGCTACATAGCCAGAAAAAATGGCCACAACCTTGAACAGCTCATCGTAACTGGCATAGTTAATGATAACCGAACAAGAGGCCACAGCCTAATAAGATGGGCAGATCAGGTCCGCTCCATACTGGACACCCAAATGCACGTCAAACTTCATGACGCCAAGAACCATCACAGATGGCGAGATACCGTCAGTAAGAAGCTAATCTAGAGGAGACTTTACGACCCTCAGTAATGAGGAATACGACTCGAGGAGGAGGAGGATTTCATTTCTTACCTTTATTAGTACTAGGTATTTTATTATTAAACTAGCTGCTTCCAGCGGCTTCGTCCGCGTGATAGCAGAAAATTATCCTAAGGGAACATACTTCCGGGATAAAAAGTATCCTATGTCCTATTCCAGGACATGGTCTATCCGTGTACCAAGTTTCATCAAAATCGGTTTTGCCATTGAGGCATGAAGACGTAACAAACAAACAAACAAACTCAGTTTCGCTTTTATAATATTAGTAAGGATTAACAGCTTATACCTCAGTATGTTATTTTAATAGCCACGTTCTTGAATCTAGGCTTTTGCTAACGTTATAAAGTGCGCTAACACCAATTTTATGTGTCTGCATAATGATATAAGCGTCAATAAATTTAAGTTTTATGCAAGCCTTGTAATACTTTAATGTTATAAAATAACTAGCTTTTGCCCACGACTTCGTCCGCATGGAATAATGAGTTACGGCAGAATTTGGGTTTTTCACTTAGTTATCTCCTTTTCCATGTCCTGTCGATTACATGTGTATACAAACATTTAAAAAATCAAATTGTCTCTCTTTGTAATATTAGTACACATACCTACAGATTTAGAAAAGCTAGTCAGACAATTTCTGCGGCAGAATTCTATCCTGGCAAGTACGTGGTGATATATTTATTTTCTAAGAGTATTTAGACACCACTGACAGGCGGTGAAGGAACACATCGTCCATGAGATGATACACCCGTCCTTCAATTTTAAAAGTGGGCATAAAATTACCTTCCCTGATTTCTTTTGCGCCAAAAGAAGTCATTTATTTTGACTATTGTATTTACGTATAAATTGTATTTACGTAAAAAAAATCCAGATAATGGATGGTTATTAGTTAATAGATTTTTTATTGGTTTTGGCGGCTCCTGAAGGTTAGGAAGACAAACTTTACCTGAAGCACAGCACGGACCGTTAGGTTCGTTCGTTTCCGCGTTTCTTGGCAGAGCAGTTAGAGCAGATCTTATTCATGACTCTGATTTGGACGGACGCTTGTTGTGCATAATCAACCTGCGGATCATATCTGGATGGCAGTCTGTTGCTGTTAGCTAAAATTCGATTGCGAACTCTATTTGTGGACAACTGCTGTCTCTGCCTGAGCTCTAAGTCGCTGCAAACGCTCGACACTTGACTCTCGTTTTTTTTATTTTTTTTCTCGGTGGACAAAAATCAACCTTTGAAAACCCCCCTCTTGGGTGGAGCGAGAGACTCGTGCCTCCAGATCCCACGGTGGTAGGCCAGCCAGAAGGCTCGCCGCTTCGCGGGAGATCGTGTGGTAATCCCGCACCATCCGTATTGCCATGACCCTCTGGCAGGCGTTCAGAATGGTCGCCGGTCGCTTTTGCAGCGACGGCGCCCACACCGGCGCCCCGTTAAGGGCCATGGACCAAACGATCCCCGCGTACAGCCTCCGGCAGGAGGCGTCTGGAACTTGACTCTCGTTCACGTAAGTCAGAGGTCCTTACATTTTGTTCATGAAGACGTTGGGAACGCTCCAGCCTCGACTCTCGTGCACGTAACTCAGAGGTTCTCAGATTTGGTTGTGCAAGAGAGTCGAGTGCGAACGTTTGCAACGCGCAAACGTTCGCACTCGACTCTCGTGCGCGTACCTGAGAGTTTCTCTGATTTTGTTCAGCAAGGCGTTGTGAATGTTCAGGTGAAGATTCTCCCATTCGACGTATTCTTGCTGCCCGTGCTTGAGAACTATGTTTAGAAAGTTGAGACCTGGGTTTAAGAAAATGTTAATAGCGTGTAATATTCCAGCTCTGCAAAGAACTATCGTTTAGCCCTGAAAAGAACTGTTAGTTAGCCCTGAAAAGAATTGTTGGCTACCCCTGAAAAGAACTGTTAGTTAGCCCTGAAAATAATTGTTGGCTACCCCTGAAAAGAACTGTTTGTTGGTTAGCCCTGAAAATAACTGTTGATTAGCTCTAAAAAGAACTGTTGTTTAGCTCTGAGAAGAACTTTTGCGTAGGTGTAGTTTTGAGTACGACATCTAAAAAAAATCGCACGAAAATTATTAGTCTTTCGTGCACGACCACTGCGTAGGGAGCCAACCTCATATCTTACTCATAGATCTAAAGTCCCCCTCCCGCACGCGCACGGCCTTGGTGATGCTCATTTCGAAACGGGCCGTGCAGTGCACTTCTACATTTTTTCGATGAATTTTCAGTGCTGAATTGATGCCGACTCTGGACCAATAGATGGCGCTGTATGTCCGGAATAAATTTTATTTTTTATTTTATTTTATTTTTTGTAACAAAAACTATCCTATGTCCTTTCTCAAGTTCCAAACTATGTCTGTACCAAATTTCACACAAATCGGTTCAGTAGTTTAGGCGTGAAGCAAAGACAGACAGACAGAGTTACTTTCGCATTTATAATATTAGTTTGGATAATTAATTGTTATTTAAATAACACGGTGGTTAAGAAACCTGATAAGCCTATTTCCATACTTAAGGTGGTGCATCACGACTCACATTTTCACTGTTTTTCATACAACCGCTCATAACTGATTATGACGTTATTACACACTTTTCATTAGATATTTTGGAAACACAGCATCTTGTGTGGATATTATCTAGGTTTATAAAGAAACCAATTTCTAAATTTGTGTAAACCTAATCCAGTAAAAACCTCTGAAAATCTCCTATTTTGTATGAACTTTGACACTTCATAATTTGCTTAAAAATTAAAAAATTCAAAAAAATAATCCTCTAGAGACCTTGAAAATTTTATTATAAATATATAAATTATTAGTATTTGTACACATTTTTTGGACATCTTTTAAAATCATTACTTTGGATAAATTATGGTGATTTAGATTTTAGTTTTTTTATTATTTGCTTTATTGAACTTTTGGCATTAAAATAATCTAATTATGATGTAACTACGATGGTTAGTTATTGTGAAAAAAAAAACATTTAATAAGAGCCAAATGTTGAAAATTTTGATGAAATTGTGACTTCTGAAATAAGAAAATGAAACATAATTAGAACTAGCCATGAATGCATTTTAAAGATGATAATGTTGCGCTTCGTTTCCATTCGTAAGATTTGTAAATTCGTTATATTATGCCATTATCGAAGCTCACAAACATAAGTCGAAATGATGTTGGCACGAAAGAGCTATGTTTAACGCTTGATTTACCGAACATAAAACACCCAAATTGACTTAAAAAAAATAACTGGCTACTACTCATACTATGGTTAAATATGTGCTATAATAATATTTCAAGTTGTTTCATCATTTTGTTCAAAAAAAGCATACAAAGATGCGCCAATAATTTGCCGCGGATGATTTTTTAAAAGACGGCAGCCTTAAGGGTTTAAAAAAAACAGCTATTTCCTGGAGCAAGTTTTGTGAAATTTTCGAGTAAATCTCGGAATTACCGAATACTAACAGAGTTTTCACGCATTATCTCTTTTTGAATTGCCTTTTCGTCAAACATCGCGTTGGATTGCGTTAGATGAAGTAAAAAGCTTTTAAACCTTTTTCGATGTTTACGATAGGCGAGTGGAAAAAGACCCTCCTAAGTAAGTTCTCCAACGAGCTCGGTAATAAGCCAGGTGAGTGTTTCACTACCAGTATATTAAACCTTCAGCCGATATTTATATCTGAAAAGCCTCTCAGAGTTCCAGTGCACGCTCTCAAAGAGTTTCTTTTCATCTTTTCTGCTCGTTCGGTCCATTAATTTACTAAAATACTCGTAGTTTGAACTTCGAAGTTCTTTTAAAGGAGGTATTTTAATTTAAACTTTAGGAAATGTTATAGTTGGATTCAAAATGGAGTAGGATTTATAATATTATGTGTAGTCTTTTTTTCGTGTATTATTTACAGTTTTTCCCTTTTGAAATACGAGACCTGGTAATAGTTGCGGGAATCTGATGGATGCGAGACGCACAGGACCGTTCATTGTGGCGACACTTGGGGGAAGCCTATATCCAGCAGTGGACGTCTTTCGGCTAAAATGATGATGATGATGACCCTAAAAATAGGCAGTGCAAAAACAGAACATAGTAGATGAAAATATTATATTTATTTAATTTTTTATCAACAAAACAAGCGGCAATTTGTCTTTATCCTTAGAATAATCGTTCCCTGATGGATCCTTCATCATTTCTTCTTGTAAATTCTGTCTCCTCTTAATAATCAATGATTCTTTATCCGGAATATAATGAAAAATACTAAAATAAGGCGTTGGAAGCGTGTTAGACTTGTATGTTACTATATCTACTGGAATCGCTGCTTCCGATCGATTACTTTGTAGGCTAACTGCGAAAAACATTCTATGATTACTATCTTAACTTTTTTTTTGTCGATGGGGAAAATCATCTTATGACAAAACCCGCTCTTGGGTGGAGCGGGAGATAGTGTCAGACTCTTACTGACTAAAATCCACATCCCTTTCCTTCTAGCCTTCATTGCGGGGCACGAGCTTCCTTTCGGATAACCCTGGCTTCAGTAGGCTTCGACCCAGGCCACGCCTCAAAGAGGGGACTTACCGCTATAATCGTGGCGTGCCCAATTACTATCTTAACTAATATGTTTGAAGACGACTGCAATAAATT
Organism: Mythimna lalbum; assembly: GCA_949319445.1. Taxonomy (NCBI): domain Eukaryota; kingdom Metazoa; phylum Arthropoda; class Insecta; order Lepidoptera; family Noctuidae; genus Mythimna; species Mythimna lalbum. The sequence goes on along the minus strand of OX439362.1, from coordinate 18,222,595 downwards.
AGCGGTATAGCCACCATTTGAAAACGCAGGTATTCCACCGGAAGACGCAGCGTTGGAAGGCCTCCAACAAGGTGGACTGGTGACCTGGTCAGGGTCGCGGGAATCCGATGGATGCGTGACGCACAGGATCGGTCGTTGTGGCGACGCTTGGGGGAGGCCTGTGTCCAAAAGTAGACGTCTTTCGGTTGATATGATGATGATGATAGCCAGCATCGGTTTTTTTACTACTGGGGCCAGGGTGATCCAAAAGGGGGCTCGAGACCCGGTATGAAAGCTAGAAGGAACGAGGTGGGTTTTTAGTCAGTAAGAGTCTGACACTATCTCCCGCTCCGCCCAAGAGCGAGGGTTGTCATTGGATGATTTTCCCCACCATAAAAAAGAACCTCAGGGATTCTTTTCGTATAACTGCCGTTTGGTTTACTCATAGAACAATTCACTTCACAATCACTTTTATTTCACAGTACGTACTATATATTATTAGGTAAATAATAATTACACATTGATAAGTAATTACCCACATAAGTGCTTAGTGTTCCATGCGCACCTCAAAGATATATTATGAGCAAAACCGTAGGGGCCCAGCAGGTCCGAAGCCTACAGGGACCATGGGTTGACTTCTGAAAAGATTACCCATGGACCTGACCTCGCGTGCGGTGGTTCTTTCAGGTCAGCTTATGACTTTATTTTTGGCACCAAATAAACGAAAAACTTACCAATACAAAACAAAATATTTACAATTGTTACGAACATTTCTTATTGATATTCCAATAACATTTTCGATAAGCGATATTGAATGATTGATTTAAAAAGACCGTTGCCAATTTATATTCACTAAAGTTTTTTTATGAGGTTGTCATAACTCTTATAATGTGTATTGTTAGTTTTCTTGTTAACCTGTAGCGACATCTATGACGCCACATAAGAACTACGAAGAAAAGAAGGTGAATATCTTTGGTTGTATGAAAAACAGAACGTCACTAATCGTCATTTATTTTATATGAGAAAACAGTGCGCCGCGCAACAAACATTTGAATACCCAGATGCTCAGCTGAAAGTGTTAAGATTTATATTAAAGTGTTCGTAATAAACTGTAGTTAGATAGTCAGTTCGTCCGTTAGAGGCTTGTCAAAATAGGACATTGTCTGGTGATATTTATTGTGATATTGTTAAAGATGGCTTTCATCGAAACTTGAAGGCATTGGATAAAATATTTAATTACTATCTGTACCTCTAGCCAAGTTTTTTTTTTTTGTCGGTGGGAAAATCATCCAATGACATCCGCCACTCTCTTGGGCGGAGCGGGACATAGTGTCAGACCTTTACTGACTAAAAACCCACCCCGTTCCTTCATGCCTTCAATCCGGGGCTGGGCTGCCTGGCCGTGACAGACCACAAAGAAGTTGACGAGACGACCCGAATGTCTTCCTTATGAATTGAAAAATGAAGAAAAAAATCGTGATCAGCTATGCCCAGCTCTGGAACAGTCTAGTAATAATAATAAATAAAATAATAATAATTTTGTTAATTTATGATTTTTCTTTGCTATTATTCAGTAAATGTTGCGAACGACTCTTATTGACACAAAAACCAAAAAACATAACAAACGTACCTATATAACAAATAAAATAGGTATTTTATTTGTCATATACTTTTTACCTTGCATGTTTCGCTAACTTTCATATTCAGGACACGAGTAAATAATTAAGATATATAAAAAAACAGGGTGGTTAAGGAAATAAGGGAAAGCTCTATTTAATAAAAAGCCTATCAATAGTAAAAAAAAAGGTTTTTTTTAAATAAAAGTTGATAACTGCCACACAACTGGGTGCAATGATAGGTTACTCCCAGTCATTCTAACCAGTTGGTTGACAGTACCAGACATAATCGGCCTGTTGGGAAGCATAATAAACAGATTAATATATAACAATAGTTACAACCATAAAAATAAATTTTTCGTACTTGCTTTTTGTAATATGATTTTTGAAACAAAAAATCAGCCATATCTTTATGACGAGTTAAAAACACCACTTTAACACCATCTTATGGTATGAACCCTCGTATTCGACTCATATCCTGTGCTCCAACCATCATATTCTTCACTAACGGCACCATCTGAGCGAAGAAAATATTTGAACCTCTTGAAACACGGTTTTTAGGCAGCGGCCCCTTCGGCCTGAAGATAGGGTAGTCGTCATCAACTATGTAGTAACTATCAACCCATAACCTGTTCAGTGTCGTTAACCAAGGTGCCTTAGCACCTTCATACCTAGGCTTTCTTCTCTGTACCATTCCATTATTTTGTATTTCAATATCTGCCTTCCCATTATCTTCATGTTTTATTTCTTTGTTCGGTTTCAAAGTGGTAGTGAGCGAAGCCTGTGTGTGCCGAATTCTGTGCGACTTGGTGTCATTCTGCTTTGTCACTATCGTTCCAGATGCCTTTAATGGCAGGTGAACTAAACCAAAAAAAGAAATTATAATCCTTACTAATATTATAAAAGCGAAAGTGAGTTTGTTTGTTACGTCTTCACGCCTCAATGGCAAAACCGATTTTGATGAAACTTGGTACACGGATAGATCATGTCCTGGAGTAGGACATAGGATACTTTTTATCCCGGAAGTATGTTCCCTTGGGATAATTTTCTGTTATCACGCGGGCGAAGCCGCTGGGAACAGCTAGTCTTTGTATATACCCAAAAATTAACTCCAGTTTCACCTGGTCACGCTACTATTTAAGAACGGCTGTACCAATTTTAATAATTCTCTTTTTATTTTGTTGTAATGACTCTACCACGTAAAAAAAGTTTATTAACTGACAGACCTGTTGGTCTAGTGATTAGTGACCCTTACTGCTATGCCGGAGGTCGTGGGTTCGATTCCCACCCAGGACAAATGTTTGTGTGATGAGCATGATCATTTGTTCTGTGTCTGGGTGTAATTTATCTATAATATGTATGTATTTAGAAATATATAAGTATGTATATCAGTTGTCTAGTACCCATAACACAAGCTCTGCTTAGCTTGGGACTAGACAGCGTTGTGTGATAGTTGTGGAATATTATTATTATTATTATTATATAAATATCCCACCTTTTACTATGGTGAGTAGAAATCATCTAATGATAACTCTCGCTCTTTGCGGAGCGGGAGATAGTGTCAGACTCTTACTGACTAAAAACCCACCCCATTCCTTTTAGCCTTCATACCAGGGCTCGAGCTCCCTTTTAGATAACCTTGGCCCCAGTAGGCTTCGACCCAGCTGGACCCCTGCTGGAAATATCCCACCTGAAACACTCATCTGGTTTGAGGATCCTCTCTTTTCAATGAAGAATTAGCTACTGTTCGAGTGTTCGCCCTATTCCACTAACGTTAGAACTATGTATAAAAAATGCAATAAAAATTACTCACAGACCAAGAATAAAATGTTTAAAACTAACGCTTTATTATAAAACGCCATGTTACATATTCCAAAGCAATTCCAAAATATGTACCTATATTTTTATAAGTATATATTTACGACGTTTTCAGTATTATATAAAATTATGTGATTTACACACTTCAATTCTAACCAAGGTCGCTGATATAGCACGAAGAATCGCCAAACTAAAGTGGCAGTGGGCAGAACATATGTGGGCTCGCGGACGGCGAGCCATGGGTAGCTCGCTGTCCGACCGTCCGGTAACTGTCCGGATCGAGCCCAAGACGTCGACGGCGCGCACTGTTCCCGCGCGCCTAAAGGAGTTGTCAGCAACAGGAGCCGTTCGCCTCCTTCTGCGAAGCAGTAATGCTAGTAAAGGAGGAAGCGTCAGCAGCAGGAGGGGCCCAGCTGGGTCAAAGCCTACTGAGGCCAGGGTTATCCGAAAGGGAGCTCGAACCCCGGTATGAAGGCTAGAAGGAACGGGGAGGGTTTTTACTCAGTAAAAGTCTGATACTATCTCTCGCTCCACCCAAGAGCGGGGGTTGTCATTGGATGAATTTGCCCACCAAAAAAAAAGTGGGCAGAACATATTGCACGTAGAACAGATGGTCGATGAGGCCGAAAGGTTCTAGAGTAGTGACCGCGCACCAGAAAACGCAGCGATGGAAGGCCTCCCACAAGATAGACCTATGGTGAGAGTCACGGGAGTGCGATGGATGCGAGACGTACAGGACCGTTCGTTGTGGTGACACTTGGAGGAGGCCTATGTACAGCAGTAGATGTTCTTCGGCTAAAATAATGATGATGTATTTCAACTCTAGATGTTATTATTATTATTAACAAGGATTATTTACAATTTATATTTTCTTTAAGGAGAGGGTCTTCTATTACAGTTTTCAAAAATTCAATGCGCTGTGCATAGAATTACACAAAAATAAAATCTTTATTGAAGAATTTTAATAAAATAAATGTGCCAATTAGTTTCAACGCGAGATATTTTGCCAACCTATCCTTAATTTCTTGTAAAAAAATTGTCAAAATCTCTCAAAAACATATAAAATTACTTTTTCTGTCAGCAGGATTTACTAAATTTTAAACATTTTTCTTTTCTACTCAAAATTAAGAATAGGTTTGCAAATATCTTTCGGTGGAACTGTTGAAACATCTTAATATGGCTGCTCTTTTGCTAGCATCTGCAATTCTGCACCTTCATTAATTCCAGTAAGCAATCTTATTGCCATCAAATAGGCCTAAATAGTCTTTGGTCTACAAATGAAGGGTGTTACGGCTGGCTCAGTAGAGCAGCTATTGACTATTGCACTGCGTGGCGCGGGTTCAATTTGCGCACGGAAAAAATACTTGTACAGACGTTTGTGTAATTAAGACTTTATAATAATGATGACATAGCGGAAAAGATGGGTGGATTGTGTAAGGAGTTGATAAGAAAGAAAAAGGGGTTCATGATTGAGTGACGGGTGACAGGACAGGATAAAACCCAAGACGTCGACGGCGCGCACTGTTTCCGCGCGCTTCAAGGAGTTGCAACAGGAGGGGCCCAGCTGGGTCGAAGCCTACTGGGGCCAGGGTTATCCGAAAGGAAACTCTAGCCCCGATATGAAGGAACGGGTGGTTTTTAGTCAATAAGAGTCTGACACTATCTCCCGCTCCACCCAAGAGCGGGGTTTGTCATAAAATGATTTTTGCCCACCGTAAAAAAAGGATAGGATAGAAGAAAAAGACGTGTTGCACCAACCCCTAATAATATGGGGTAAGGGCAGGAAGGAGAAAAACGGGAAATAGCTAATATGTAGTAAAAAGAAAGAAGATACAGAGATCGTCAATATGAAATAAGAACACTTTTCTAAACCCGGAAATCGAACCCACCATGCTCAGTGGTAGCGCTTTGGTTCATTACTCTAACAAGGAAACCCAAGCATTCAGTAGGAGGAAATAAGTTCTCAAAGAATATGTTAATATTTTATCTAAATGTAGAATCAATGTCAAGTCGGAACTAAATAATTCTGTTCCAAACTCTAATATAACAGTTTAAACATGTACAGATAAAAGCATTACAGAGCTCCATACATTATTAATTCTTTACTACAGAAACGCCTGGGTCTGTCCAAAATAGAGTGAAATAATTTGGTATTTTACAAGCTTCTATTTAGTTTCACCTGTCCCGATGATTGTCTGTAATCAATCTTGTAAATTAAAGACCCACTTCCCGGTTACCGATTGAGCTGAAATTTTGCCCGCATGTGTAAATCAGATGATAATGCAAAATTATTATGACAAAGAGTTGATCTGATGATGAAACCGGAAGGTGGCTATAGGAACTTGATAGTTAAACGGCACAACCCTATCGAGTTCGGGCTCTTATGATTTACCTTGACGAGTATTAATGATATAGGTATACCGAGCTTGCTATGAAAAAATTATTTTCATTACAAGCTTGTTTAGATAATACATACTATAACCACACTTGATATATTTCAAAGTATAAAATGTCGAAAAGTATTTTTTGTAAAGTTTAAACCTTTATCCGTCTAAGTCGGATATATCCGAGAAACACTCACGTTTATTCAGTCATGGTCACACATCCCCGACAAAATACTCCATCTCGTCAGCTTTTTCGTCACCAATGGGGTTTGAAGAGCTAAACAAGATAGAGTATCCAGTCGTAAATACAAGACTCTGACAAACAGGAAGCGAAACCACACGTTGGACAAATCCGACGCGGGCGATAAAGAATGTTATGAATTGCCTGGATCAACTAGTCGAATAATCAGTATTCCCTAGTAATTTTATTCCTAGATTATGCTGTATCTAACTATAAATAGAGGGAGGTCCTTCTTTTTTATCTGTTCCGTCATTCCAAATTCCAATTTACCTTAGAATTGTTTTATCTGTACAAACACTGAGACATCCAAACCTTCTGTTAAAACCTTCCTTATATCAATTTTGAACATAGAGCCATATAAGATATTAAAACTTTCAAACATGATGACAATGGCTTCTTATATACATATAAGGTGTTGTTATGATTTCCGCAGTCCACATGGCTTCTCGCTCCTAATTGTATAGACCTATGGAAGTAGATGAAAAAAACATAAGTGAAGATAAAGACATTAAAGAAGCCATTAAAAAAATACACTGCACTTAAAAGAATCACAACTCTTCATACCAAAAAAATGTGCAACAAGTATATCTACAGTATTTTACTTAACATAATTTGTGTTTGTAGATCCGAAGATTTAAATCTTATCTTACCTGAAAATTATAAAATAGAAACTAATAAATTCAATTCCATTATCAGTTGTATCATAGCTATAAGTAACCAGGAATTATACTTTAATCCTACAGTGGCAATATTAAAGCAAAATGACAAAGAATCTAAAGAAAATGCATTCATTACAGAACTTATAGATAAATTAACAGAATTTAAAATACCTCAACTACTTTTTAAAGAAATTCTTAATGAGAAAAATCATGATTTGCATAATACCTCTTTGATAGTTGCATTTCTCAAGACGTGTGGTGAAGTTATTAATTTTGATTTTACGAGAGTCAATAAGGGCGTAAGATTTCTTATAATAATATCGGATCCTTCAAATGACGATTGTGGCGAAAAACTTAAACAAATTGGAAAACATGTAAACAATCATGCTGTCACTTTCATCAGTCAAGATTTCCAAACTGACAGACATAAGATTTATACTATCTTCCCGAAAATAGATGAAAATACATGTGAAGAAATCATTGACAAACCGGCCCATATAAATACTTGTGTTAATGGAACCATACAAAACGAAGAAATTTTCCCAATAAAAAATCCAGGAAATCTGAACAAATGTCCATTTAGAGTTGGCATGGCAACGTTGTTTCCTTTTTCCATAATACCAGGTAGTACATTGCTTATAGAATACGACCATGTTAAAGAAATTAAAGGATCTGATTTTGAAATAATTAAAATAATTACTAAATATTTTAATGCAAGTTTGGACGTTCACTATATTTACAGAACAGAAGACAATCCTAACAAAAATATAAATTTTATCGATTATCTACTAAACGGAAGCCTGGACTTATGTGCTGGTGGCCTCTATAGAATATACGGTGACGTTGTCGAATATTCAGGCATTTATGTACGACAAAGTTTTTTTTGGATCTATTATGTCAAAAGAGCAGATAGATCTTGGGAAAATCTAATAGGTAAACTGGACGATGTGTACTTCTTTTTCATACTTTATATTAGTTATTCATTTGTATGGTGTTTTATTTCTCTGTTCGATGGGTATTCAGTCTCATTGACAACCACCTTATTGCATGGCTGGGGTGCAATCGTTGGAGCTACTTCTTTGCTGCATGCGAGATCTAACAAACAAAAATTATTGAACTTAATGTATTTAATCATGTGCATATATTTATCTGCATATATAAGCATGCAGTTTTATTTATTTCTCACTATACGACCGCCACCACATTTATTTAAATCAAACACTGACATCATGGAATCTGGTAGAACTCCATACTTGAGAAATAGGTCAAAATATTACCCAACTGATGAGAAGTATTTAAAGTTCGCAAGCACGGCTGAAGATTGTACATCATTTACTGACTGCGCTGAGAAAACATTGAAATACAATGGACTGACTATTGTATTACAAGGTAACTTTTACAATTTTCAAGCAGATACCGCTGTTAATGATGAAGCCAGAATTCTGAGAACAACAGAAAACATGTTGACTGTATTTCATGAAATGATATTGAGGAAAAACAGTTCTCTAACGGCTAAAATTCAGTGTGTGATGCAGAGATTGTTTGAAGCTGGCATAACAAGAAGATTGTTCACTGAAGGTATAGGTATATCGCAGGTGGCTAAAGCGACGATTGCTAGCGCCAATATGATGAGCAGTAGTTCCAGCTGCCACGCCGGGTGTTCAATAACTTTGACGCAGTTTGCTGGAGTCTTTTACGCATGGATTATTGGCTGCGTGATATCCTGTTTGGTTTTTACGATTGAAATAATTACGAAACGTGTGGCTAAGATTTGTGAATTAATGTAGTACACTGAAGAAGGTTTTTATTATTATATTTTATGAAGAAGAAATTTTGATCAACGAATAACTTTATAATGAATAATAGATGTATTAATATGATGGATTAGTGAAGTTTTAAACTTTAATGCACGATCTAAATTGTTTTGTATTAGTGGTAACCAAAAAAGTAATAGTGTATATTTACGCGTTTGTTGTGATTGATGTTATGATTGTACATGGTTGGAAATAAATTATTCTTATTCCTTACCATTGAATAAAAAAAAAACGAATGTAAGATACATAATTTTGTTTTTATCTTTCTCCTATCTATTCTGTACTGCACCCTGATCCGTAACACCTAGAGGAAGAATGACATTGAGCATTAAAAACGTTGTCTATAATTTTATATAAATAACTACTTCGTAGGTCTCATGGTCACAAGTACGACTGCTTAGCATGGGGTCCCGGGTTTTCCATTAATTCCATGGATTACCATAGGAATTACTCTATAGCAGCCTGGAATTTGGAAGTTGAGGACACCCCCGTGCCACGGAAAGGCTATTTTATCTCCTACGTAACTGAATAATTGTCGTTGAGATTGGCAACCATAATAAAAAATCGTTTGGGAGAGTAATTATTAGATGTAAATGGTTTATACCAAATCAAAGATAACATCATGGAATCTGGTAGGACTCCATATATGAAAATTTTTTCAAAGTATTTGCTTTGTGATCCTAATGCACTACGTTACTTCTTGTGTTAACGCCTAAACGCCTATTGGATAATACCGTCATTGTTTACTGCTTCGCTCCCATGGGTTGTTGTACCTATATATCTTATAGCCTCTATTCTTAATGGGTCTTCCATAAATGGACTATACAAATCCACCACTAAAATATTTTTTCAATTTTATCGAGAAGTTAGTTGAGATTAGATCGATCGAACAAACTCTTCAGCTTTATAATATCATATAGATGATGATTTATAACCGTCACTTTGAATCAAACAGTCATTAACTAAATAAAAAACTTACAAAAGAATTATAAAATATATAAATTTGCAATAGTTACGACCACTTCTGTATTAAAATTTAATACATTTTTGATAAACGATATTGAGTGATTGAATTAAAATGACCGTTAGATATCAATTTGTGATCTCTCAAGTTGTTAAGATTTTTTCAAAAACAGAAAATGAGCAACAGATTTATTTTAATACCTAAGTCAACCGAATATGGTCGATAAACTTATGTGCCCTGCCCATTGCCACTTAAGTTTGGCGATTCTTCGGGCTATGTCGGCAACCTTGGTTCTCCTGCGGATATCTTCATTTCTGATTCGATCCCGCAAGGAAACTCCGAGCATAGCCCTTTCCATTGCCCTCTGGGCAAACTAAAATACCTACAACATTTTGACAATACTAGTTAGCAGAGATCGGAATAGGTAGGGCTGTTTTATGTACCTGCCATAGGTTAAAATAATGTATATTAGTGTCTACATGTTGTTACTACATTGTGTGTATCTACGAGTGTGTATGCCAAATAAAATAGTTTTCTTTCTTTTTTTCTTTTCTTTCTTTCTTTATATGCCCCGAGTCCCGGGATTTGGTTTTAAAGTGTGCACACAGGAGTGTGCCAGCCAAGTTATTTAAGCAAAAGGATGACTACTCGGGGTTAAACATACCATTTCGGGCCTTCAACCCCCATAACTTTAAACCTCTCTGATCATTCACATGATAATTAGATGCAAAAATCACTATTTTTATCACTGACTCGCTCACTTACTCATATAGGCTTAAATTAGTTCTAGGCGACTTATGAGGTTGATATTGTAACCTAAACTAATCCAGTTTATGATACGTTATTAGATCAAACACTGACAACCTCTCAAGACTGTGTTACTAACATCCTAAACAACAACTTTTGTTCTATGACTTTTAAAAATATATCACATTTTAGTTCTTGTGATTTTCATACATAAAAAAAATTGAACTTTCTAAATATTACAAGGTCTATGCGAAGCAAGCTTTAGTACAATAGCTAAGGAGAGCGTGGATCGGGCGGTGGGGGGTGCTTGATTCGTTTGCGTCGTGTCATACAGACGTAGGTAAGTATAGCAAAATGCAGAGAGTACGAAATCTTGAAAGTTTGTTTTTGGTAAATTAATTATGTTTTGTAAAAATTCCTGGAAAAAAAGTTGTTGTTTATGATGTTAGTAATACAGTCCTGCAAGGCTGTTAGTGTTTTACAAATAAACCTGAATACACTAAAGGATATGGCGTCATAAAACTCCTTCGCATCGCTGTCGACTGGAAATGTGCCCAAAAGGCTGGTAGCATTGCCACGTTGTCTGGCAATACTTAATCTCTGACTGAGGTAAAAGCCAGCCCTTGGGTCACGCGTTTTGGTTGGTATTAAAAAGTTATGAATTCAGCTATAAAACATTAAAGATGGATAAAAGCAATTTCACCATAAAACCTAAACTGAAAAGGTTTAAGAAAAAGCCAAAGTACTAGTAAACTAATTTATTTATTTATGTACACACAAACACTTATTACCTACTACTACTTATTACTTTTATTTTATATAAAGAAAAGAAATTACAATTAATTTTAGTGAAACCTATTCAGTCGATGCTACAATATGGAATTATAGAAATCTTATTAAAAATAACATATAGATATTGTGCTGAAGTACCGACCTTGCAGTTTTCATGCCTCCAGAATTATTTGAATGAATTGCTGGGTCAGCGATATCTATTAGGGATCCTTTAAAAAACTTAAATAACATTAACACTATATAACATTTCCATCACAAAAAACAATGTGTTTTTTTTTATAATTTTAGGTTTTATAGGCAAAGGTACAGTATAGCACAAGATAGCTAGAAAAAAAGCAACAATATTTTTTTATTCATTATTAAAAATTGGTTTTGGATTCAAACGCATACATCAAGTTTAAAATTATGCAAATCTGTAATGCACATAAAAAAATATTTGACCTTAAAATTCAAGGCAATTTTTTAGTGAAATAAGGCTGGAATATGTCACAATATTCAATCAAGGTAATTTTTTTATAAAATATAACAAAAATCCTTCTTCAAATAACAAATGTTAACCTTTCATCACGCTTAGTTATAATTTCAATTGTAAAAACCAAACAGGATATCATGCAACCAATAATCCATGCGTAGAACACTCCTGCAATCTGCTTCAAAGTTATTGAACAGCCGGCTTGGCAGCTGTAACTACTGCTCATCATATTGGTGCTAGCGATCTTCGCTTTAGCCACCTGTGATATACCTATACCTTCAGTGAATAATCTCCCTGCAATACCAGCTTCAAATAATCGTTTCATCACACTCTGAAATCTAGCCACTAGAGAACTGTTTTTCCTTATTATCATTTCATTATATACAACCAACATGTTTTGTTTTGCTCTCAAAACTCTAGCTTCATCATTTACAGCAGTTACTGCTTGAAAATTATAAAAATTACCTTGTAAAATAATTGTTAGTCCATCGTACATCAAAGTTTTCTCTGCACAGTCGACAAACGATCCACAGTCTTTAGACGTGTCAGCGAGCTTGATATACTTCTCATCATTTATGAAATACTTTGTCGAATTCATCAAATATGGAGTTCTGCCGGATTCCATGACATCACTGTTTGTTTTAAATAAATGTGGTGGTGCCCGAACAGTGAGGAATAAATAAAACTGCATGCTTATGTATGCAGACGAATATATGCACATGATTAAGTACATTAAGTTTACAAATTTTTGTTTGTTAGATCTTGGTTCCTGCAAAGAATTAGCACCAACAATTGCCCCCCAGCCATACAACAAAATGGTTATCAATGACACTGAGCCTTCTTCGATCAAAGCTATGAAATACCATACAAATGAATAGGATATATAAAACATGAAAAAAAAGTACATGTCGTTAAGTTTACTTGCTAAATTTTCCCAAGATCTATCTGCTCTCTCAACGCGATAGATCCAAAAAATACTTTGTCGCACATATATACCTGAATATGCGACAACATCACCGTGTGTTCTATAGAGGCCTCCAGCACACGCATCCAGACTTCCATTTAGAACATAGCTGATAAAGCTCCATTTTTTATACGGACTTTCCTCTTTTCTGACAATAAAATGCATGTCCAAAGTAGCATTGAAATATTCAGTAATTATTTTCATTATTTCGAAATCTGATCCTGCGATTTTGATTTGTTCGACATGATCGTATTCTTTAAGTGACGCTTTGTTCGCTATCGTGGAAAAAGGAAACATCGTAGCCATGCCAACTCTAAATGGACATTTGTTCAGATTTCCTGGATTCTTTATTGGGAAAATTTCTTCATTTTGTATGGTTCCATTAAAACAAGTATTAATATGGGTCGGTTTTTCAATGACCTCTTCACATGTGTTTCTGTCTATTTTCGGGAAGATAGTGAAAATTTTATTTTTATCTGTATTGAAATCTTGGATAAGGAATGTAACAGCATATTTGCTTACGCACTCTCCAACTTGTTTAAGTTTTTCGACACAATCATCTTTTGAAGAATCCGATATTATTAAAAGACATCTCATGCTCTTATCAATTTTTGTAAAATCAAAATTGGTTACATCATCACATGTATTGAAAAACGCAATTGTCAAAGAGTAAATATGCATATCATGAGTCTTTTCAGTTAGAATATCTTTGATAAGCAGTTGGGGTATGTTATATACCGTTAGTTTGTCTATAAGCTCAGTAATAAATGCATTTTCTTTAGTTTGTTCATCTTTTTGGTTCAATATAGCCACCGTAGGTCTAAAGAATAATTCCTGGCTACTTATAGCTATGATACAATTAGTAATGGAATTGAATTTATTAGTTTCTAGTTTGTTATTCTCAGGTAAGATAAGATCTTCGGATCCATAAACACTAACAAGATCGAGTAAAATACAGATTAAAAACTTGTTCCACATTTTCTAGTATGAAGAGCTGTAATTTTTTAGGCGCAGTGGTCTCCTCTTCATTAATTTAGTTTTCGTTTATTTCCATAGTTCAATGCTATTAGGAGTTCAAAGCCATTTTGTGCGTGGAAATCATAAATACTCCTTTATATATAGGTAGATATCTGTAAAGATATAGTAAGTTAAATATTATCTTAGTATCGATATTAACTATATAAAGAAAATTTCATTTGAAGGTTTGGTAGTTACTCTGTTTGTATCAATTTTATGGTAAATGGGATGAAAGTAATCTTTGCAATGGGATATAGAACAGTAGCAGAGTGGGCAAGGCACATTGCTCGTAGAACAGATGGTCAAAAGGTGGAGTGGCGAACACGTACCGGAAGACGAAGTTTTGCCTTCCACAAGGTTGACCGATGGTCTGTTAAAGCTGGTACGAGTCTGATGGATGTCGTGGCAACACTTGAGCAAAACAGTTTAGATCTATAGGGAAAATTTAATATTTTACTTGCGGATTCAGGTATCTTCAAAAGCCTTACATAATTCCAGCCCAAAACATATCATCATCATCTTCCTGCCCTTGTCCCATTTTATTTGGGGTCGGCGCTTTTCTTCCATTCTGGTCTGTCACTCGTCACGCTATCACTAACTCCCTTTTCTTTCATATCACTTCTCACACAATCCATCCATCTTTTTTTTGGCCTCCCTCTCCCCCTCCATCCATCCACATGTAAACTCATAACTTTTTTAGCAACATGCGTTTCGTCCCTCCTTTTCACATGACCATACCAGGACAAACGATTCCCTTTCAACTTTTCAGTCACTGGCGCCACTTTCAAACTTCCCCTAATATACTCATTTCTCACTTTATCCACTCTCGTCACACCAAACATCCATCTTAACATTCTCATCTCTCAGCCCGAAACATATCTATTAAAAGCTTATATTAAACCAATAACAAACCTAAAAAAAATGGAATTCACGACGTTATATTATTGAAAATTTAATTCAACTTATAGAATTTGTGTCTCAGTCGGTCCCGGCCGTATGTGTAGTACAGTTATTCATAACTCATGAAACTCTGTAAGGCTTTTATCTGAACATGTTTAAACTTTTAGAGCTTGGAATATAATTTGGTTCTGACTTAACATTGATTCTACATTTAGATAGCTGTAATACGTCTTCTGAATACTTGTCTCTTTATACTTGGTTCTGTTTAAATGACTTTCCTTACTAATATTACAAAAGTGGATGTGAGTTTGTTTGTTACGTCATCACGCCTAGTTAACGTCATAGTTGACCCTGGAGACGGACATAGGCTATTTTTTTTTAAGTGATAAAAGGGGGAGAAAGAGTAAAGTAAAGTAGTAGTAGTCGTGTAGTAAAGTAAATTAATAAACGCGCGCGAAGCCGCGGGTAAAAGCTAGTAGTATATATTTAAAAGCTGTTTGCTTACTTGGATCAGTGATCGCAAGCATCTGGTGTTCATGAGATTCTGGGTACGATACCTGGGTCGGGAAAAGAGGTTTTGGGTTTTTTCACTTGAATTTTGTCTTTGACTCCTGCCCGAAGACTGGATTTATGTCTAGTTAAAAAACCACGTTTATTAGACTTTTCAATCATTAAATGTAACAGTAGATATAATTATATTGTTTCTATTGTACTATAAAATCCTTTTGATTATTTGTTAATTTTAAATTGTTTTAGCTCTTCTCGCCTAAAACACAGGATTTCCTAGTTTTGGCATGAAAAACTCAGAATTAAGATTTATATTTAACTGTATTAATGGGGGGTCATGGCCAGGGTTACAGGTACCCCTGGTTGAGCTGGCCACGAGCCGGGCCAAGTTTAATGCTGCTACGTGGTCAAAACAAAAGAATTGAGGGCGTGGCCAGCTCGAGGCGTTCGACGCAAGAAAAACGGTTGTAACTTGGCTAGGCGGGCAGGTCTTCTGATTGCAATAGGTAGTATAGAAAATGATTTACCCTTTCAGACAAAACCGTGTAAGCCGATCTGAATTCATCTCGGATATTAATGAAGATGAAGATTTCAGTTCATTCTCTTCAAAGTGATCTTAAGAGGTTAATTACAAAGTTAAAACTTCCATTCGACCGTTGAATATTGAATCCATAGACTTAGAGGTATGGACTGAGAAATACCGGCATGAAATTTAATACTTTAAAACTCGTCTGACATTTGTAGAATCTGACATTTATCAATGAAACCATTGAATACTGGCATATTTGGGCCTTTAGTGGTTTTTTTATTATTATTGATAGACTTGTGTATATATTATTTTTAATTATTTAAGTTTATTTAATAATTTAATTTGTTTAATTATTGTCCCAATTAGCCAGCAATAGAAATAGGTGTACTATTTCTTTATTGAATACTGTTTAAAAGAGTTGAAGCGACTATGCGACTAATACCTATTTCTTTTTATCTGTAAGTGGTAGCGACGATGGTTAAAACAGTTTTCATATACATGAGTACCTCGAGTAGCCTATACACTTTATTTTAACCCTTCAGATACCGTCAATTAGAGACACAATAGTAAGACAATAGATGCGCGGCCACCGGAGGTCGCTTGGGGATTCATGAATTAAGATGACTTAATTCATTAAACCTCAAGGAAAAGCCGAATTACGGTATTCAGAAGGTTAATGAATGCCATATGAGCCGCCTACCTGAGAGCTTAATTTAGCTAAATAGTTAAACATTGACACATGGTAAACTTAGGCATGATAACTAGCCGCAAGATCTGTTTTTCTCCTTCGCATATTTTTCTCTTCATATTCATTTCACTATTCAGGCCTATGTCCAACAGCGGACGTCTTTTGGCTGATATGATGATGATGATGTTGATTCATTTCACAGCCGGCTAGGGAACGCTCAGTCAATTGCTCTATGTCTGATTGAAGTCATATTCTCTGAAAACTTTGAACAATAATATTGTTTTAATTTCAGATAAAACTGAGACGGAACTTCTATTATTTGTGCTAATTAGTTGAAAATGGAATTGTTTGTCGATCGTCTTTAGAGTTTGTTAAAAGGCTTTCTTTTAAAAGCAGATAGCAATAAGTTCTGTCAATTTTGCTTATTTTGAGATGAGAAATCATAAATTAAGTCCTTCAGCTTTGAGCCAGAGGACGTTTTAGATTTTCTCTAACTAAATATCACCTGTGTTTCTGAAGTTTCCTTTGCGTTCCAAGTCCGTTTTTTTTTTTCGATGTAGAAAATCATCTTATGACAACCCCCGCTCTTGGGTGGAGCGGGAGATAGTGTCAGACTCTTACTGACTAAAAACCCCACCCTGTTCCTTCTAGCCTTCATACTGGGGCTCGAGTTTCCTTTCAGATAACCCTGGCCCCAGTAGGCTTCGACCAAGCTGGGCCCCTCCTGTTGCTGACAACTGTTCCAAGTCCGTGGTAACTGTTTTGAATAATCTCACAGCCTTTTTTAGTAGCAGCCTGAAGTCTTGATTTCTTTCTTACTGACGATAATGGCACGGCCTCTATTAAATATTATTTTCTTTAAATTTATATAAACTAGTGCTTGACTGCGATCCCACCTGGTGGTAAGCAGTGATGCAATCGTTGATGGAGAAGAGTGAGAAGTTTATTAACCTTTCGAATACCGTAATTAGAGGCAGAATAGGAAGATAATGAAAGAGCGAACGCAAGCGTTCGCTTGGAGTTTAATTAATTAAGAGCCTATTCACTCTAGCCTTAAAGACACCTAAATTATAATCGAAAACCCACTGCAAGCAAATTGCTCCAGTCCTTCGATGTACACAGTATAAAAGACGAGGCAAAACAGACCATAGAAATGTCAACAACGTAAGAGTGGACACTCACTGTACATCGGGTTGTCTGATGATAGAAAGACGATGGCGCAAAATCGATGCATCTTTAAAACTTAACCATTTTTGGCAGAATGTGGCTTCACTATAGGCCCACCTCTAGCTCATCCTTCAGGGAATACAGCGTGATGATATGTTATGTTATATACGCACATAACTCACCCTCGTATTACAAGTATATTAGCTGGGTAGACAGGACCCCAGGGGCCGGTCGTGTTTCTACGAGAGCCTCGTAAATCATGACCGTTGACTACCGCACTGAATACGAAATTGCTGCACATTAAATTCGACTGGAATTTAGATTCGGCGGAGAAAGGTTTAGTTTTCTTTTTTTCCACACACACAGAGCGTTTCCCAGCCATCTAACTGTTCTGTCTCTAAACACAAGCCTCAAAAAAACACCGCCACAAAAAACGCTACATGTGGTCGGAGAAGCTTGAAGCGGCTTCAAGTGTTTTTTTGTGGCGGCACCGCCGCACATGAGCCGCAAAAATATGCCGTCTCAAAAAGAAGCTTGCAGCGGCGTTTTTTTGAGACCCGTATCCGGGAACACTGTGGCACAAGATCGCGGACGGCGAGCAATGGTTAGTTCGCCGACTGGCCGTCCAGCCTCCCTAGCTAAGTTACAATTGTTTCTCTTGCATCGAACGCCTCGAGTCGCCACGCCCTCATTTGTTCTGACCACGTGACTGAGCGTTGAGATAACGTTGTTGAAGTTTTCTACAAGCGTTAAAGATTGAAGATTATCAACTTGGCTTGGAGTTAAGTAAGGACCAAGGTCAAGTCAACAGCGCGTAGTGTTTCACGCGTGCCTCAAAGAGATATCAGCCAAATCAAAGTAACGAAACTGAAAGAAACAATAAAATAACAAATCAGGATCCGGTGTAGTAGTAGCTATTTTAGTAGTAGCTACACTACACCGGACAAGCCGCTAGGTAGTCAAAAAACAAATGTCAAAACGGGCCTTTTATTTTTTGACAGTTTATCATCATCATCATATCAGCCGAAAGACGTCCACTGTTGGACATAGGCTTCTCCCAAGCGTCGCCACAACGACCGGTCCTGTGCGTCATGCATCCATCGGATTCCCGCAACCATGACCACGTCATCGGGCCACCTTGTAGGAGGCCTGCCAACGCTGCGTTTTTCGGTACGCGGTGCTACTCCAGAACCTTTTGTCCCCATCGACCATCTGTTCTGGTCCTGTGTGTGTGTTTTGACAGGTATTTGCATTGACTTATATTCTAGTACATATATATCGATGGGTATAAATAAATTATTTGAAAATCTGATTTGATGCGCAATTCAAAAGCAATCCAGTCCTGTTTTCGACGGATATAACTAGGATATCTAGAACGATCACTATAGTAGGCTTCAGTACAATATTGATCATATCTATTGTGTGTAAAGCCAACGGTCTCAAAGATAAAGCTTACTGGGTCAGTCGGGTTACGGATAACACGCCTGATTGAAATCGGATAGCATGCCTTTTGCTATACAACGTGTAACGTTAAATGCGCAAAACCTGAAAATAGGTTGATCAGAATAAGGTGCAGAATCAATTAAACCACTTTTTAATATATGTTAAATTTTTCAAAAAAATCTTCATTAAAATTGTCGACCTGTCTATTTATGAATAGGTCAAGCCATCATATATACAAACCCGCCAAAACAGGTAAATGTGGTACAGGTGACCGTAATTTTTTCTGAGATTTATGCAGTAGCTTTTTTTATTCAATCGAAAAAAATTTAATACTATCATCCAACTAAATATTTGTTTAATACGCGTGCGACCAAGTCCCAGGAAACACGGAATCCGACAGGGAATGCTACTGCCACTGACACACACATACTTACCTGTACGAAGATTTCATCTGTTCCCAAAACGTTTAGTCAAGTTTAGTGCCTATGTTGGTTGGAAAATATTCACATTGTACCGGCGGTATAGTGCTGACCTGTACGTCTTGTAGTCCAATGATGGAACAGGCTTGGCGGGTTATGCAATTCTGAATTTTCCCCAAATGATCATCTTTCAATTGATACGAGCAGTTAAACCATATTAGATAAGGAAAACACAGAAATTGTAATAAATAAAACATTTATTTACAACAACAGAACGTAGCACTTATTATATTTTTAGGAGATACTCTTCAAGAACACGTAGGGTAGAAAAAATAAAAAATCTTATGCTTCTTTGAGCTGCACAAATGAAAAAACAATTAACATAAATTTTCCTATGTTTTTACACTTAAAATGCTGTTCAATAATAGCTTTTTTACAATTACATAAAGAAAAATAAAAAATGTGAACAATGTAAAAAGAAATTCGATGAACTTGACGATATTACTGTCGCACACCCAACTTAATCGATGGAAGAAAATACAATAAATACAGATTTATTTAGAAAAATACTTAAAAGTAGGAAAAATGACTAGAATCGTGGGTATCACCTTGTAAGGAATTGTTAACCAAAACATAAGTGACAAATAATACAACTTTTTTACGCAAAATTTGATGACAAATTTTTTGATTAAGCGTAAAAAATAGCAAATGGATATGCTAGGAATAAAGTAGTAAGATGCAATGGAAATAATATTATTAATTTAATGTATAAAAGAGAAAATCGAACCAAAGTTTTATTACTATTCATAGAAAAGAGCTTAAACGCTGAAATGTTAATTAATTTCTTGGACACTGGAACTCAATTACTTTTAAATGCTGAGGTTTTAAGAATTTCATAAAGCTGTAATATTTGCAACGGAATTCTGAAAATTATTACATTTGGCATTGATATTAAAATCTCTTCGAGCTTGAAGTGCTTACAAAACGTGAGAAATTTAAATTAGTTTTCGTTTCATCATTATTTCATATTTTAGTATAAGGTTTTAAATAATTACTTATTCGTTTAAAATAAAATTGCTCAGCTGCATATTTCTATCATTTTCAATAAGTTAATCTTTCAAAAGTTTTAATACTGCTTAAGCCAATTTGAGCGTTTTTATATTATTAACATTGACTTATATGGCACATATATTATAGTCACCTAGCATATCCACCAAAATTAATTTAAAATCGATCAAAAGTTTTTAATCTTCTTTATCTGCCCAAATACTGTCGCCGTTGGCCACGCTGGTCCCTCTGACGTACTTCTGGATGAATGGTAGCTTGTAGACATAGACTGACAGGATAGAACCAGCACAGGCACCTATCCAGTAGACTACGGCATGTTCTAACAGGGTGTGACCATCGCAACCAGCTTTGAGCGATGTCGCCAGAACTGGGTTGAAGTAGCCTCCGGAGTAGTCGAAAGCTGAAAGAAAAAAAATATGATCAATTATTTGAAGAGGTCTTAAAATAAACAATTATTGAGGTATATTTGGTATTCTTTCAGACGTGAAAAATAAGGGGCAACAAAATGTAAAAAAAAAAACTCTGAAATCATCAAGCAAAAAGATAGTCTCCCAAAAATAAGAATACATATATATAAAAATAAAAGAGTAAATGTCATACACAACAAGATATACATATTGCTAACAATAAAGCCAATACTACCTACAAAAGTTCTAGAAGACTTAATGATATGAAAAGTGAAGTTCTGTACAGTGACAATGATAATGTTTTCAATGATAATGATAATGAGATGCGTATAGAAAATGATGTTGATCCATGCTCACCTAATAAAGCCGAAAGCATTAAAGTTAGTGGACATTTAGTTACACAAGTATGTACCTTTTCCTAAATGTACTTTGCAAAAGATGGACACGCTTAGGTCCGCATTGGCACTATTGTCTTGGTAGCGGTAGACGAAAACTGTGTGCCTAGTGAGGACCCCTGCAACATTGATAGCTACGAGTGAGTATGTGGGAGTGAGTGAATGAATATTGGTGAATAAGTGATCAATATTGAGTGAGTGAATATTGGGCCAGTGAGAAGCGAGGTTGACGTTGTGGGGAAAGCAAATTGGACGGCCTGTACATTGTGCATAATGAGTTGACTAGTGTTGAAGAGTAATTACAGGTAAAATATTAGCGGGTTCTTTCAAGTACTTCTCAAGAAAAGATTGAAATAAAAGTCATGTATATTTTAAATGAAGCAGTTTAACAGCATTCAAATGCATTGATATGATCATTGGAAAGCAAAAATTTAGTAGATCAAAATAATTTAAAAAAAATTATTAAGACAGATGTACACCATCGGTTTCGTTCGGTTAGATTCGATAGACATAATTCTTTTTGCTATTGATTTCTCATACAGTCCTTTAAAATATGATATATATGCCAGCTATGTCTGATAGAACTTTCATGGGCCTTTGATATTTGAATCCAACTTATTATTCATTATGTATATTGAGTGTGTTTTCAGAGTGAGTTAAATGAACAGTCGTTAAGATTGTGAATATCAGTATCATGTACAGTATTACTTATGATATCAATGATATTGAACTCACCAGCAACGACGAGGGATGTTCCTATGAAGGAATCGATGGCTGTCGCAAATCGAGGGTTGTAGTCACCGAGAGACCTGGAGGCTAAACGACAGAGGCAGGTGGCAATGCCTTCGATCACAGCGCCGTAGAGCACTGGCACCTGAAAAGTTAGTAGAAAGAAGGTTAAAAAACATTATTTTTGCCCCCAAAGTTTTAAATGCTCGCACTTGACCACTATTTCAACTGATGGTAAGTGATGATGAATAACCTGTTCACACCTGACTTGAAGAGCGTTTTTTTTCGACCTCTCACTCTATTAATGGCATGCTTTTCATCCCTCCTTTGTACAAGATCATTCCATGATAAAGGATTCCCTATCATCAAAAATTCTCTATTTAGTTTATATATTATCGATGTTATGTTTTGCTACATCAAACGAATGCCTGGCCCCGGCTTGCCTACCACAACGCATCTTAATTTTAACCCTTTAACCGCCCGCGTTGGATTAGTCCGATGAGTGTTTTCGCGTCCTATTTGCTAAGGCAGTGTGTTTGCGACTGGGTATTCTATCTCGGTTAGCTGTTTAATCCCCATAGATGATAGAAAAGCTGAAGAGATGGAGTATTTGGTCATGAATATGCGACCATAGTGGAATAAACGCTAGAATGTTTGTCGGATATATCCGACGTAGGCGGTTAATAGGTTAATAACACAAAATTTCGAAATCGGTACGCATTTAAGCGGAAGTTGCGGAATCATTTTCTACACCAATAGCAGAATAGTCTCAAAAACTTCTATCCTTTTTGAGACTATTCTGCTATTGGTGTAGAAAATGATTCCGCAACTTCCGCTTAAATGCGTACCTATATGTATACTTTTCACTCTTGTATTCAAAACAAAATTTTCTTTTTGTGCGCCTACCATATTGTCTCTTCACTTCCCTAGGTTGACTGGTAGAGAATGCCTAAGGCATTAAGTCCGCCTATGTACTTTTGTGTTGCATGAAGATTAAATAAATAAATAAATTTAGTCGCTAATTTGTCAAAATAGGTGAGATAGAGGTCAAGCGCGAATCTATCAACAATTAAAAAAAAATGTTGCTATATCTATGTAATATAAGCTGGGGTCAGGCTTACATATCAAACACTTTATATGTACATATGTATATCAGCTTCAGTTTGTTTTCCGGTCACAGCACAGAATGGCTAAAAGCTTTGTCTGGATACGACATTTCACCACGTCTGAAATCTATTCCTTTCGGTCACGTTTCACATTACAGAATCTGAGCATGTTCGGACCAGCACCGCCACCGACATCACTCATCGAACGTGCATTCAGACAGTTTTCGGTGGCTATGTAACTATATATTAGTAGTAACACCTAAAAAGCTTTGGTTTCTTTAGACCCGAAACCACATAATATAGTAATATTCCATAACTATCACACAACGCCGTCTAGTCCCAAGCTAAGCAGAGCTTGTGTTATGGGTACTAGACAACTGATAAACATACTTATATATTTCGAAATTGATACATATTATAGATAAATTACACACAGACACAGAAAAAATTATCATGCTCATCACATAAACATTTTTCCTGGATGGGAATCGAACTCACGACCTCCGGCGTAGCAGTCAGGGCCACTAACCACTAGATCAACAGGCCAGTCGATATTGTATTTATGTTTTATTGTATTTACGATATTGTGTTTGGAAATAAAACAGGAAATCAACATTAGGAGTAAAATTTAAAAACTTATTGTACGTATCCAGAAAAAAAATACTCCAGGAAAAGTGATATTGAATCAGAAATGATTTAATTCAAAGTATTTCACATAAGCTTGCGGACCTATCACTTATAAAATAATCAGAAGCTCGAAGCAAGGTTCCTGTTAGTCGTTTTTTTATGGAGAAGAACTGGTAAAAAAACTCCACGATTACTCTTTACTGTCCCCGCAGTGCCTCATAAAAACGCCGCCACAAAAAAAACGCTAGAAGCGACCACAGAAAAAGCTAGAAGCGACCGCAAAAACAGCTGAAGCGCGCGACACTTCTTGTGTTCGGTGTAGTTTGAAGCCGCTTCGAGCGTTTTTTTGTGGCGGCACCGCCGCACACGAGCCACAAAAAAAGGCCGCCTCAAAATGAAGCTTGAAGCTGCGTTTTTTTGAAGCCCGTGTGCGGGGACAGTTACTGTATCGTATTATTTAATAATTATTTAGATTTTTATCTGTAATAATCATAAAATATATTATTTCATAAAATTACATTCAAAGCGCGTACCTACTTCTAAGGAATGGAATTCCCTGCCGTACCTAATAGTTTCCTACAAGTGAATAGATTACTTCTAGGCAAGCGTTCTCCATCGTCGACCTCTTAGAGTCTGTCTAAAAAGTCAAACGACTTGGGTAATTATTAGGATATAATGAAATCAGATGTAGTCAATACTAGCTCAATAATCAAGGTTGATTAAAACATATTGATCATTATTTACGCACAGAAAAACCTTATACAAAGTGTCGAAGAAGTATTTTATATGTGCACTAGCTTCTGACGTTTTATAAGTGCCCATGTAGGCCTATGTGAAATAAAATATTTTGACTTTGACTTTGACTTTGACTATAAATGATTAAATATTTTACAAAATTCCCAAGTCGGCTGAGTTTTTAGACAAACTATACCATCCGGTGAGACAGTGGTTTTTTTTGCGGTGGGCAAAAATCATCTTATGACAACCCCCGCCCTTGAGTGGAGCGGGAGATAGTGTCAGACTCTTACTGACTAAAAACCCACCCCTGTTCCTTCTAGGCTTCAAACCAAGGCACGAGTTTCCTTTGACCCAGCTGGGCCTCTGCTGGCGAGATAGTGGTCAAGTACGAGAACAACGATAATAATTACAAAAAAAAAAAAAATAGTAGTTAACATGTGCCCTGACGGACTCTAGTACTGGCATTTACAAAAATGCAGCCCTGTCTGGAAAGGACGTCATGCTGTAGCACATCATTCTCAAACCAGTCGCCAAAGATGGCGCGGTTCCTTTAACAGTGCATGGTATAGAAAACTATATTATTTTAAAGAAAGGAAGAAAACTATTTTATTTGGCATACACACTCGTAGATACACACAATGTAGTAACAACATGTAGACACTGATATTTTATAAAAGAAAGAGACAACTAACAATTTTAGTGATACATGTAGTGGTAAAACACAATATAATATGTCACAAACCTCTTTACACATTTTATTTTTATTTTCAATCCACTTTCTTTATTAATAGCATAGCATAGCATAGTCGGACTTATATTGTTCCCACTGTTGGGACTCAGGCCTCCTCTCTAGGAGAGGGAGAGGGAATGGGCCGTAATCCACCACGCGGGCCCAGTGCGGGTCGGTGGATGTCACATGTCTTCGAATTTTGTGGTTCTAGGATAATGCCGGTTTCCTCACGATGTTTTACTTCAACGTTTTGAGAGCAGTGGTGATGAAATAAATTACACAAGATTGGAAGACTATCAATATTGCTAATGTCCTGAACAATTAGATAAGTACACGAACCCCACGACTTTAGCGTTTCAACCCCAAAATAAAATTGTAATGGCTCAACACTCTGTAATCTGATATGAATTGCATATCGTCGTTTAAGTTCTATCACCACGTAAGTAATTTTTAGGAACTTTTCAGGAGAGACGAAAAACCGACTACTTTGATATAGACAAGACTTAGGTTATATTTTGTACTTTGAGTATACTTCAAAATATTTTTTTCAACAATAAAAGCTAGCTTTTACTACAAATCTAGTATTTACTTCAACATCATGACTTACGAAAGTCATGCACGTTTTCCTGATTGGTGGCTTCCGTGCTGTTACTTTTCCGTGATTTGAAAGGTTCTTATTGGTCGTATCTTGATTTTGAATGGTCGAAACGACGCGTCTTTCGATTCTCTAGCGAATGACATTAAAATGTCAAAACCGCCGAAAAATTAGTTACGTGGTGATAGAACTTAAACGACGATATCTGAAAAATATCAAACAGTTTTTTAAAAGCCAAAAATAAACGAGCTTTTAATGAACATTGTTCTTGTACAGCTCGGTATACCTACTTATATAATTAATACTCGTCAAGACGAATCATACGAGCCCAAACTCGATGGGGTTGTGTCGTTTAACTACGAAGTTCCTATAGCCACTTTCCAGTTCCAGCATCAGATCAGCTCCATGTCATAATAATTTCGCATCAAATTGTCATCTGATTTACACGTGCATACAAAACAGCCCAATCGGTAACCAGGAAGTGGGTCAAATTTAATTTGCAAGATTTGATTACAGACAAACACTGAGACAGGTGAAACTAAATAAAAGCTTGTAAAAAGTTAGCGACAGGGGAATCTTTTGATTTTGTTGCAAATTTTATGGGTGATTGATACAATCTATTGCTATCTTAAGTAGATGCAACTTCACCGTCTATCATAATCAAAACAAAGGATAACTCAATTCTCATTTATTTTAGCAGTAATCTCTCAAAATAACTTCCCAGCAAATTCTTGCTTCTGCTAGTTCGGGGCTTATCTCAGAAACACTGCAGAGGATTTCGTCTGTAGACAAATAAATCCCCTAATATGAGTAGTTAATATGAGTGGTTATTCAAGCCGACGCACGTATGGTTGGTGCATTGAGGTTGCCAGATTTCGTACGTGACACACAGCTTTAAGATGTTGTTAATCTTTCATTTAATTAACTTTAGACGTGAGAGCGAGTTTGTTAGTTTGTTTAGACTGCAGTCTATTTAAACAGTGGTAACGGCCCCAACATGCAAGGTACAAGTCGCGTGTTTAACCGCGTGTATAAATAAGCTAGATTTAGGTATATTTAACGTTATTTTAACCAAACCAATGTCACCAGAAGGTATTCTAGTTTACTCGCTAGTAACTCCTTAATTCATGAATCGCCAAGCGACCACCGGTGGCCGCGCATCTATTGTCTTACTATTGTGTCTCTAATTGACGGTATCTGAAGGGTTAATTGTGATGTAGTTGGATAAGGTTACGATGGAACTGGTATAACATTTTGTTAAAAGTTCCTTAAATAATTTAATTAAAAAAAACCAGCTAGGCTCATTTTGTGGTATTTATTTATCAATACACTTCCTCATAAATATACCTGTAACCTTATACCCTTTTAGTCACGCAATTTAGTGTTTTTCGCTCTGGTGTGGAAAAGTGCGTGCGTTCGCCCATCTTGTCTTGTCGTCCATCATCAAATCTTACAAAATAAATTTGACCCACTTCCCGTTACCGATTGTGCTGAAATTTTGCTTGCATGTGTAAATCTGATGACAATGCAAAATTATTATGACATGAAGCTGATCTGATGATAGAACCGGAAGATGATAGAAACTTCGTAGTTAAACGACACAGCCCCATCAAGTTTGGGCTCGTATGATTCGTCTTGACGAGTATTAATTATACATATATAGGTATACCGTGCTATAAAAGCTTGCTAAAAAAAAATATTTTCATTATAAGCTTGCTTATGTTTTTTTGTTTGTCCGACCGCAAAAATTTTTTCACTGATCGAAAGCAGCTATATTCCTGAGTGACATAGACTATATTTTATGTATGCTAGCGAAGCTGCGGGCAAAAGCTAGTTGTTTATAAAAAAATGTATCTCTACAAACTCCAACCATTTCTATTATTAAAAGAAATCATACAGGAGATCTTATCATACTTAAAAACAGTCAATGTACCTGTAAATCAGCCTTGCAGTCTTCAAACGCCTTGTCCTTGTGTGTTTCAGATATCTCCAGGGCCCAGTACATCTGTACATACTTGAAGACCAGGATACCACCAGCCAGCTCAGCCCAGGTCTTCAGGAAAGCCTTGCGGATGTCACCCTTGCCTGGAAATGGTAAGTGGCAAAACCATTAATGAAAATAATATTTTTAACTGAAAGTAGTGAAGTAGCATGTCCGGCCATGTCTTAGAACCAACAATTCGAAGACATGTGACATCCACCAACTGGGCCCGCGTGGTGGATTCCGGCCAGTTCCCTCTCTTAGAGAGGAGACCTGCCTCCCAACGGTGGGAATTCTTAATTGAAAGTACATTTTTAAACATTTTAAAAGTATATTCTATTTCAGCGGGTTTGCGCACGTGATGGCTTGACCTATTTATAAATAGAAAAGTCAGTTTTTAATGAAGAATTTTTTGAAAAATTTAACCTATATTAAAAAATGGTTTAATTGATTCTGCTCGTTGTTGTGATCAAACTAATTTCAGGTTTTGCGCATTTAACGTTACACTTTGTATGAATTTTATTTTTATTTATTTATTTACACATGCTCAAATTTAATACGACGAACCAAATGTACACCGAGTCACGCTCACCCACAGAACAGTAGGATTCCTGTGTTCTGTGCGCTCGCTTTTGGTACGAACGGACCAAATAAGTCGTACCAAGTTGGAGCATAATATGTTCACACTATAGACGGCTGTTAGTAGCAGAAAGAACTATACTTTACCTTCAATAACATCCTCGATGTGTGTGTAAGGACAGGCAGTAGCTTCTCCCCAGTTGAGTGACCACCAGATCGTCAGCGCGAACAGGAATATAGCGTACGTCCCGACACCGAAGTTGTCGGCCACTGAAATTATGGAAAGAAAACTTATATAGCCAGCAGATAGTTCTATTATTTAAACATACAAGAAACCCACTCCTGTTCCTTCTTTACCTTCATTCCAGGGCCCCGGGGGTTCACTTTCGCATAACCTATGGCCCCAGTAGGCTTCGACGGTAACGGTCCCGACCTTCGACTTATATTCTAGTGATAGACAAGCCTTTTCATGGAAACTCTTTGTCAAAATACTGAAAAGTTAAAACAAAAGTTTGCTGCAGCGCTACAGTCGGTATCTTGACAGCAGGGGCGTGAGGACCATTCCCTCACGCATGCTGCCGCCTCCTTCGCTAGCATTACTGCTTTGCAGAAGGAGGCGACTGCTCCGTACCATAGACTGGCGCGAGACATCGTTGCCGCCGGCGATGCCCTGCCCAAGAGGGGCACATCTTTAGTGTATACTTCACCTGTCCTTCAGGCGGTCCATACAATGGGGACACCCGGGGGTTTCTTCCGCTCGAATATTATTTTCTACGAAGGTAAGGGCACCCGATAAACTTGGTATAACGATAATTGACCCTTCTACAGGAACTAAAAATAAAGCTATCCTGAATCGACATCTACGAGTATCACAATATTTTACATTTTCTACTAATGAAAAATAGTTTATTGATTATTTTTGTGATCAGCTGCTGTAGGTACAATGAATGTCTTCCCAAAAAAATCTTTGCCTACTTTGATCTTTTTTCCCAGTCTTCATTTTATTCATTTCTTTTCACTTTGACATTGACATCTTCCCTTTATTTCAAAGCTTACCTATGATAAGTTCAAAGCAGCACCCGCATAGTTCAGCAGCGGCGATAGCTTCCTCGAACAGTAGCCTGATGAAGGGTTCTTTGATGACTTTCTGGACGGCTCTCCTCGCGCAGTGGGCTAGCAGTGAAGTTAAGAGGATGAACAGGGTCGACACCACCAGTGGCGCGAAAGTTACTTTGTTGATCTAGAAAGAAAAGAAGAAGGTTTAAGACCCAAAACTTCAGCCTGCTTGTACTTTGGTGGGATGGCAGCCAAGCACTAGTTTCATCAGCGTTCCATCGTCGACTGCATCGTCGCTTTCCATCAGGTGAGTTAGCGGTCAAGCGCAAACCTATCAACAATAAAAAAATACACGATGACAGCAGCAGTCATTTTTGTATTATTTTCATTACTGCGGTTCATTACCGAGGTCTCAAACGCCCCGTGCGTTTAAGACCTCGGTCCTCGTTTGAAAACTATCATTATCTACATGTTGTTACTACATTGTGTGTATCTACGAGTGTGTATGCCAAATAAAATAGTTTTCTTTCTTTCTTTCTTTCATTATGACGGTATAGGGTTTATAAGATCCCGTAAAATTTAAGAAACATTTTGGTCAAGGTTTTTTTTTTTTTTTTCTGTCGACGGGGAAAATCATCATTGACGAAACCCGCTCTTGGGTGGAGCGGGAGACAGTGTCAGAGTCTTACTGACTAAAAACCCCGCGCCGTTCCTTCTAGCCTTCATACCGGGGCTCTAGTTTCCTTTCGGACAACCCCGGCCCCGGTAGGCTTCGACCCAGATGGGCCCCTCCTGTTGCCGACAACTCCTTGAGGCGCGCGGGAACAGTGCGCGCCGTCGACGCCTTGGCTCGGTCCGGACAGTTACCAGACGATCGGACAGCGAGCTACCCATGGCTCGCCGTCCGCGAGCCCGCGTCTACGGTGGCCGGAAACCGGGATCGGAATCCCGGCGGCGGCGGCGGGGGCGCCGTTGCCTGATGCGGTCTGCCCCCTCCTTTGCTAGCATTACTGCTTCGCAGAAGGAGGCGACCGCCTGCCACTCCTCCTCGCTCCGGACCATGGCCTGAACCAAGGCCCGGCGCGAGAGGTCTCCGCCGCCGATAGTTTGGTCAAGGTGACCCCGTATTTTTCTAAACTAAATCAAATTGATGTAATAGTCCCCGCATGGCAGACAAGAGTATGTTTTCTAAGTCCGACCGCAAGAAAGAGACATACGAGGAATATTAGACCTCGTTCCACACTGAACGTATTAAGGGGTGGTTTATGTATTAGATAAACTACATTATTATAAGCCATGCTCCTATCGCTAAGCTCCATAATTGAGTTGAGCTACATCAGCTCTATACTTACCCGCAGACGCGCCCGCTGGCTTTTTATCGATCTTATGCTTGATTTGGATCAAATTGAACAAAAATTATAAATGGATTAGCATTTTATTCATATTTCCCAAATCAGTTTATGACACTTGAATTTATCTAGATCACATTAATGTGGCATGGCTTTTGCCGGTGTTACTTTATTTTTAAACAATTTTGAATTACACGCCTGTTAAAAAAATTGAGAGCCCACTGAGTAAATAGGTCCTACATGTAACGCTAACACCGCGGTGGTTTAGTTTCAACATAGTAAACCAGGTTGAAATGGACCTGATCTAAATGTATTTCATTACTGCAAGTAACCTAAATATGTTATCTAAATAGTTATTATTTTTTTCATCTTACATCTATCGCTGCGTCTTTTGGTACTTGATCGTCATTCAAGAACCTTCTGCGAGCAATGTGTGCCCACTGCTACTTAAGTTTGGTGATTCTTCGGGCTACTTTCGTGCTTATTTATACCTATAATACAACTAATTAAAATAAATGATGACCTCAATAATAGTGGATTCACAAACCTGCCAATTAAATATCGTTACGAAATCCTGTCACGAAAAAGTTCGAAGTGGGTACCTAAGACCTAGTTGGTAAAAGTATCAAGACTGTAACAACTCCTATTTTAGTGACAGAGTTTATATCTAGAGACAAGTTTTACAATCTTCACGAGACTAACTTCTTTCAAGTGGTATTCAAATTGTTTATAAGTTTTAAGTACGTTTGCTGAGAATTCTCTTGTATTCTTGTGTAACCGTTATGACGGGTTCAATGATCCCAAGCGAACGCCGGCGTTCGCGCAAGATTTCGCGCCTTCTGTTAAACGTCAAGTGAACGCCGGATTATTAAAATATTGAGCGTTTTATTTATAGGGTATGTAATGGTATCCAAGAACGTAGATAAGATGTTTTTCATAAAGTATTCTGTACCTACACATCGAAATAAGCAACTTTTCTATTATTCCATATTTATGCCCACTTAAATGCCCAAGGCCTAAGAATTTAGTGGTATTTAATTTAATTTTGTTATATTCCGATAGTTCTAATAATTATTAAAACTTCATGCAACACAAAGGAGTAAAAAAGGGTTTAAAATTAAAATACCATAGGCATCAAGCTCCCATAAGGGAGGTCATCGGTATATGACCAGGTGAGGGTCACGGATCGAATCCGATAGATGCGAGCCACACAGGACCGGTTGTTATGGCGTCAATTGGGGAAGGCCTATGTCCAACAGTGGATGTCTTTCGGCTGAAATGAAGTCCAAATATGAATATGTACAGTCGTTTGCGTCCACTGTTCGACATAGGCCTCCTTCAAAAATCACTATACTATGAACTGTCCAGCATTGCTTGCATCCACCAGCTTCCCTTAATTTTCAACAAGTCTTCGGTCAACGATTATTATGGTTCCGGTTTAAGATAGTATCTAGGTATATTTTTTTCCCGTGGGAAAATCATCTAATGAAATCCCCCGCTCTTGGGCGGAGCGGGAGATAGTGTCTTTTACTGACTAAAAACCCACTCCTGTTCAATTGTTGCCTTTCGTACCGGGGCTGAGCTATCTTTCAAACTAACCCTGGCCCCAGTAAGTATAGTATCTATATTTAAAGGACTGCGTTTTTTTTTTTATTCACGTGAAAAAAAATATTCTAAGCATTGATACAAATTGGTAAATCATGAAAAAGTTAATCAATCTCTTGTGATAATTCCTAAGAGACTGAATTTATTAACACAACATGTTTGAAAAAGTCAAATAACACTGAAATAACTTTCAAACTAATTCGTCAAAGTCTAAACTAAAAAGAAACTTAATCCACCGATCAATGTTTAGAATTAGTTAGTACTCTGAGAACTATTTCACTAAATACAGTTCCGGTAAAATAAGTTCGTCATTTACCGCAGTGTCTCAAGACGGAAGTCTATGGCCACCATGATGACATATGGCTCCAAACCGTGGTCGCTAACAATAACAATAGGCCTAATCAGAAGGCTTAAAGTCACTCAAAGGGCAATGGAAAAGGCTATGCTCGGAGTTTCCTTGAGTGACCACATCAGAAATGAAGATATCCGTAGAAGAACTGAGGTTACAGACATAGCCCAAAGAATCGCCAAACTTTTAAGTGCCAGTGGACAAGGCACACTGCTCGCAGAACTGATGGTCAATGGGGACGAGAGGTTCTGGAATAGCGACCACGTATCGGAAGACGAAAGCCTCTATCAAGGTAGACTAATGACGATCCGATAGATGCCAGAAGCACGGGACTGGTCATTATGGCGACACTGGATTTTTATCCGGTTCCATTTTTGAATTTTAAACAAATTTTGCCGTTTTTTTTTTTAGAGTATTGTATGAAATATCTCGTTCTATTAAGATATTTATTTTTTAAATTACAAAAGCTCATCTTCTATGCAGCGGCCTGCTCAAATATCTACACTAATAAAGAGGTAAAGTTTGTTTTTACATTTTTACGATTGATATGATTAAAAGAGTGTCCATGGAGTTTCTTGCACGTTCTTCTCCATAGAGATCTACTCTTTGGAACGTGCAACTTAGCTTCACTTGTTTGTTTGACTGACCGACATTTTGACAATTCAAAAGTGCCTGTAATTGGTCTATTTGAAATAAACGTTTTTGATTTGATTTGATTTGATTACGTTTGTAGGAAGTAATCTCTGAAAGTGCAGGTCCGATTTTTTCACCAACAGAAAGCTGCTTTATTCCTGAGTGACATAGGCTATATTTTATGTACGCGGGCGAAACCGCAGGCAAAAGCTAGCGTCTTATATTCATAAAATTGGCTTTAATAAAGGTAACAATACTAACAAAGGTATAAACGACTCGACAATACCAACACTACCAAATACTCCGGGGAATAACTGGATAGAAACAAGTGGGGGTAATATAAATAATGGTTGTAAACAAAGTCGTAGGTAACTGAAAACGTTAACCCCCCGGGGAAAGCTGGGAGGGGGATAAAACCGGTTTAAATAATGTATGCCTGGGACGAGAACCTGACAACTAATATTTGTTGAGTGCCTTGTTCCTAAGCTAGCTAGATTGTGCTCTATGCTTTGAACACAAAATGCTTGCTGGAATAATACTGCTGCAGATTTTAATCAGTCATAGAAGATAAGACTTTAAATTACATAAATATATGAACTTACCGGCACGGAAACTTTGCCACGATATTGTAAATTTCAAGATAACATCGACACTGAAATAAGGGTAGTAAGAAGTAAGTGTTCTTACTTTTTTTTTTACACTAGTGGCCTGTCCCGGCTTCGCACGGGCAATAAATATAGCCTATGTTACTCAGGGTGAATGTAGCTTTCAAATAGTGAAAAAATTTTTGAAATCGGCACAGTATTATTTGAGTTTATTTATGCCAAACATACACATGAAAATACAAATTTTCCCTCATTATAATATTAGTGTAGAATAGATGTAGATTGACAATTAGTTTTATATATTTTTTACAATTTGCAATATTTACAGTTTTAAATTTTTTATTGTTGTGAATGTGGAGACTACGTGGATTACTTTTTCGTTAATTTTATTAACTCACTAGCTTTTACCCGGGGCTTCGCTCCCGCTGTACCCTTCGCCACCCTACTCTACCCTACTCTACCCTACTCTACCCTACCCTACCCTACTCTACCCTATTCTACACTACCCTATTCTATCCTACTCCACCCTGCTCTACCCTAATTTTCTTTTTTTTTCTATAAAAACCTTCTCCTCTCGATAGCAAACAACAAAAAAAGAATTAGCGAAATCGGTTCAGCTGTTCTCGAGATTTGCGCTTAGCAACACATTTTGCAATTCATTTTTGTATTATAGATTAACCGTCAACTTTCACAACATCCCGTTAATAAAAATTATTAATTTATTTAACATTATATAGACACAAACATCAGTTGTGGAGTCAGAAAGTTTATCTGATGGAATTTACCTAAGTGATTGTCAATTTGAGATGTAGTGCAATTAATAACATATTTTTATTTGATGTGATTAGACTTTGTACAAATTTGATGTAATAGGATGTGGCTCGTCCGAACGTGTCAAATTTTTTCATTAGGTCAAGATATCCTGTACCTCCTACAGTATTATTCTGTTTTCAGCTGACCATTTCACCTTTAGCAAGGTTTGTTTAGTCAGGGTCAATAGCGCTATTGATTGCTTTAAACAATGGACGGTTCTAGGTCTCTGTTGGGACCTAGGCTTCTTAGAAACTAGGACTGTAATTAATCAGTTAAGGCATTCACAACTGAGGGTGGGTAGTACGTGTTGGTGTTGGCTAAAGGTTGGTACACAGTTTGTTGGACATATTGGTTTGTTTGGAGGTAGCCACATAGGTAGCAAGAAATTGATGAGTGTCGTTATAGCCCAGTGGTTAAGGCACCCGCCTCTCATACATGAGGTTGAGGGTTCAAAACCGGGCTAATACCAAGGTGATTTTTTCAATTCAAAATGTACAGTACACACCTAAACTGACAAAACAAAACATCCATCTGCAGGCCATACAAATATTTTTTTCGTACGTGAATCGAACCCGCGATAC
Organism: Mythimna lalbum; assembly: GCA_949319445.1. Classification (NCBI taxonomy): domain Eukaryota; kingdom Metazoa; phylum Arthropoda; class Insecta; order Lepidoptera; family Noctuidae; genus Mythimna; species Mythimna lalbum. The sequence goes on along the minus strand of OX439362.1, from coordinate 18,187,529 downwards.
GCAACACAGCACTTAATACTCAATCAATTTTTACTAGATTTGCACGGGTTTTCTATAAGTATAAAATATCAGAATTGGTTGTTTCCTAAAGAAAAATGTCCTTATCGGTTCGCTTGGGAATTATGATATTATGGTTTTACCGGCTCAATAGCCATAACAAAAAATATATACGGTTTAAAAAAAAAAAGATCTAAGCAAAAGCTAGTTATTCCTGCCCCCATAGCCAAGTTACAACCGTTTCGCTTGCGTCGAACGCTTCGAGTTGGCCACGCAGCTATTTCTTTTGCTCTGACCACGTGACTGAACGTTGAGATGACGTCATTGCCGTAGCTTTCTACTAGAGTTTACGATTGCAGATTAGCAACTTAGCTAGGGTTACTATATTATAAAGCAATGACCTGCCTCACTCTCTCACTGACTTGTGCAGCCCAAACTCTTGCATCTGGAATGCTGCAATCGTGCACAGATGTTTCTTATGTGTTTCATAGAAAGAATAAGAAAGGATTTCTTTTTAAATTCTCCTACAAAGGGGATAAAACAGTGGTCCAAAGTATGGAGAAACCAACTTACACACGGGCAAAGTCAATGGCAGAAGGTTGTACCAACTTTTGCCCGCGGCTTCGCTCGCATGCATAAAATATAGCCTATGTCATTCAGGAATAAAGCAGCTTTCAATCGATGAAAAACTTTTTGCAATCGAACCAGCCCCCGTAGCCAAGTTACAACCGTTTCGTGTCGAATTCGGTGCCAATCGGTAGTAACGATAAGTTGGTAGCCATGTTGACGCGCCGGAGTCGGCCGCTCGTTCTACAATGTAGCGTTTGTATAACAAAGGATGTAGCGTTGAACATTGCATAAACGATATCTATCATTTTGAACGATGTGAACTTGGCTATGAATTTTCTATTCGTTTGTTCTGAGCACGTGACGTAACGTTGAGTCCCATACATTTGATTAGTTTAAGTCTAGCGTTAACGATTGCAGATTATCAACTTTGCTAGAAATGCTGTACTTTCAGAGACTACCTCCTACAATCAAAAAAACAAACTTGCCTCGTTATAATATTAGCGTAGATAAAAAAAAACTTTTTATAAAAAAAAAAAAATAACCGACTTCACTAAAAATTGAATTGAATTTGAGGAGTTCCCTCGATTTCGCCAAGATTCCATCATCAGATCTAAATTTGGTGACTATTGGACCATTTGGGAAGTATACCTTTCCCAACAAAAAAAAAAAATTCAAATCAGTTGGCAAGCGACGAAGTTATGCGCGAACAAACATAAAAAAAAAATATATAAACATCCGAATTGAGAACTTCCTTTTTTAGAAGTCGGTTAAAAATGAAGACAAACAAAATAGCCACTGTTACTTTAATAAACTAAAATGTAATCTTAATAAATCAAATCACGAAAATTTAGATTTAATACATTATCTAGCACTAAATTATTCAGAGTGTAGGCAAAAACAGAGGGCTTTATGCCCTAGATTAGCTTTCGCTAACGAGCTAAGTTTTTGCGACCTAAAAACTATGTACCTAAGTGAGTACCTATATAACTTATTCTCATTATTTAAGCACTAGACTAAAAAGAAACTGTACTTCGTAAAGATTGAAATTCGCAATATTATTTTGGTATTTACTTTCTACGGTTTCTGAATCTCAGCCAGTGTCAACTTTGACAAGCTTTTAATGAAAATAAATTTTTTATAGCCAGCTTTTATTGCTCGGTATACCTATATAATTAATACTCGTCAAGACGAATTCTACGAGCCCAAACTCGATGGGGTTGTGTCGTTTAACTACCAAGTTCCTATAGCCACCTTCCGGTTCCATCATCAGATCAGCTCCTTGTCATAATAATTTTGCATTGTCATCTGATTTACACATGCATGCAAAATTTCTGATAAATCGGTAACCGGAAATTGGGTCAAATTTAATTTACAAGATTTGATGACAGACAAACATCGGGACAGGTGAAACTAAATAAAAGCTTCTGGGCACATTTTACGATAACAGCGATGTGGAGGAGTACTTTGACGCCTGAGCGTACTTTGTCATTTTATATTATATTTATGTACATAGTTAGGTTTTAGTATAAATAGTTTAGTTTTTAAGTTTTTTTTAAATATTAACAAGTTCTAATATATTTGCACTATTGGCAAAATATTCATCGAGTCAGTCTACTCGGAAACTTAATTCGCTCAGGTAGTCGGTACTGCAACAAAATGCTCAGCTGTAAATACCGAGATCGTGCCTGTTTCAATGATTCTACTTATTAACCAGTTGTATAGGGATCTGTAGCGTTACTTCTAGAGTCATAATATGATCGATTGAGTTTGAGACATTCATTCGTTTTATTGGTCAGAAAAAGCATAGTTTGAGAGCATCGACACAAAAAAAAGAAAAAGACAATGATCGATTAACGGAAAATCGATTAAAAGATTGGTCGAATAAAATTTATTGCGAAACAACCTTTCATTTCCAACGCTACTTCGACTGAACAATGATTAACAAAATCACGCACGCGCTCACAAAAAATAAGTTTATATTGAATCCCAAACTTTGTCATATATACACACTACAAAGGTATGATCCAATATTTTTAAGTCCATAAAACCAGCCAGTGTGCATTTTAAATTAATAAAAAACTCCAGTGACTTCATCGAGGTTCATCAAAAATACTGGCCAGTAGTAAAGTTGATAAAAACAGAACCAAAAAATGTGCCTGAAAAAGTTCGTATTCCTCTTTTTATTAAGTTCTTCCATCGTAACTGTTATAGGCATAGAGTATAGAATCTTCTAGAGATGGCAGAACTAATCTTTTTTTTAAGAGAACCCTCGGTGCGTCTACCGAAAACGTGAGGATGGTTGAAAAGCTTGTTATTTCATCCAACATAATGTTTGATAAAGAGGCAACCCGAAAAAAGGGAGACAGCGATTGAACGTTCGGTTGGCATTCGGTATTATCCGTCGGCTACACGAATATTTCACAAGACTTGTTTTAAAGGAGACGTAGTTTTTTAAAAACCTTAAGTTTTTCTTGTCCTTGGCAAAAGCACAGTTCTTATGAGATGTAACATAAGTGTAAAGTCTTAATAAAGAAAGAAAGAAAGAAAACTATTTTATTCGGCATACACACTCGTAGATACACACAATGTAGTAACAACATGATGTTAATGTCTAATTCTGTAATTCATATGTCATAACATAATATGTCACATGTATGTTTATGTCATATTCGTTGTGCAGATAGACGGTTGAGTGCAAATCCTTTATTATCTTCGCCTTACAAGCCATCAATCAGTGTTCAATTCTAAGCATAATTTTTCTCGCCGCCGCCGCCGGGATTCCGATCCCGATTTCCGGCCACCGTAGACGCGGGCTCGCGGACGGCGAGCCATGGGTAGCTCGCTGTCCGATCGTCCGGTAATTGTCCGGACCGAGCCCAAGACGACGACGGCGCGCACTGTTTCCACGCGCCTCAAGGAGTTGTCAGCAACAGGAGGGGCCCAACTGGGTCGAAGCCTACTGGGGTTATCCGAAAGGAAGCTCGAGCCCCGGTATGAAGGCTAGAAGGAACGGGGTGAGTTTTTATTCAGTAAGAGTCTGACACTATCTCCCGATCCACCCAAGAGCGGATTTTGTCATTAGATGATTTTTCCCACCGAAAAAGAAAGCATAATTTTTGTCATCAAATAACTTTTGCTCTGGACGGAGTGGGCGAGAGAGAGAGAGAGAATTAGATTTTTACAGGCTAAAATGTTTATGTGCACAATCGTTTGTTCTGTAATAGATAGTGGTCAAGCGCGAACCTGTCAACAATAAAACAAATATCTAAAGTATGTATTTAGTTTAGAAATATTATACATATTATATGTTATCAGTTGTCTAGTACTCATTCATAGCACAAGCTTGGCTTAGTTTGGGACTACATGACGTTGAATGAAAGTTGTGGAATATTATTGAATATTGCCGCGTCTAGCAGCGTTTGAAAAGCTTTCCGTACTCTATGGTTATAGGAAAGCCAAAACAACGTAAAAAGATGATTTTTATGCACACAGACCACAGCCAACGGCTTCGGCGAAGAGTTAAAAGTATACCGTATTGTTTTCAAACTTGGAATATAGTTTTTGAATGGTTTTGGAAGATTTTTGAAATAATACCTATGACATAATTTACACTCGTATTTTTCAATTTAGAGGTGGTTTCTAGCAATATAACTTATCTAACTATAAAAACACGCTTTAATATTTTATGTAACTTCCAAACATTTCTTTAAAATATACACTTTTGAAATCCTAATTTAGGGTCTGATTCGTGATTATTTTTTATCAGTTTATATATGTTTTGATTTTTACCCAGCGGTAGGTCATATGGTATTTTTTTTTAAATATGGTGTTTTTTTATATTTGGGAATTTCCAGAGGTTCAAAAAAGTACAAAATTGGTAGAACCTGGCCTTGCCCTACACTAGGAATAACTCTTCAAAAAAAATCCCAGTCAAAAACTCAAATGACTTCTCCCGCTCTGGGTAGAGACAGAGCCCCCTCTTGCTCCACTCAGAGCTTGAGTGTGAAACTTACTGACAAAACACACCTGTGTTCCTTCTGTTACTCTATAGGTTCCAGGACCACGATGACACTTTCAAACAATCCACCAGTCTCCAACTGAAGTGTAACTGAAACATAGGAGTGCCGTCTCTATCTGAACCTAGCTATCCAGATCAAACAGCCAAATCTAGTTCCAGCCGCTCCTTGTTTGCAGCCAGTTGAGTGATTGACAAAATGGGGACGACATACGAGAGATTATTGCGAACGGAACTGCTGTTAACGTTTCAATCGTGGTAATTAGACGCAATAGATGCGCGTTCGCTTGTTTAAAGTTGTAACGATGGAAAAAAGAAGTTCACGATAACTTCAAATTAAAAAAAACGGAAAACGGGATCCCGGTTTTTTTTCGTTTTTTTTTTTTTTTTGATCGTTCGAAAACTTCCAATAAGTAAGAACGAGAGGGAATGTCAAACGTTTACCGTAAAATACCTCTCCACTTTCATATTAGCCAAGACATCCTGGAAACTTAAAATAATTTAGTGTTTTTCCAAAACTATAATTTTACTATACTGTTGAAACTTGGTAAGCAGATGTATTCTGTGAACCACATTATGATTTTCACACAAAAAAAAAGAAAAAAAACATTAAATTTAGGCGGTTTTCCATACTTTTAACTGAAACTCAAATTTTTTTTTTCATCAAACCTATACAAACGTGGCGTGGTCTTCAAAAATGATATTGAGGTTTCTAATATTTTTTTTTTTAAACTGAATAGTTTGCGCGAGAGACACTTCCAAAGTGGTAAATGTGTAATCATATCAGCCGAAAGACGTCCACTGTTGGACATAGGCCTCCCCCAAGAGTCGCCACAACGACCGGTCCTGTGCGTCAAGCATTCATCGGATTCCCGCGACCCTGACCAAGTCATCGGTCCACCTTGTTGGAGGCCTTCCAACGCTGCGTCTTCCGGCACATGGCCGACACTCCAGAACCTTTCGTCGCCATCGACCATCTGTTCTGAGTGCAATGTTATAAGAATGAGCCTAGCTGGGTTTGAATCTGCAACCTACAACTCTTTAGTCGGGACCAATACCACTGAACCACTGAAACCACTGGACTTTAACTGCTATATACATACAGTTCTGTTAAAATAATGTAAATTATGAAGCAAATGTATCTGTTACAGTAACAGAAGCTCGTAAATCGTTTAGCCAACGAGTACACCTCGTAAGACCGAACTAAAATAAACTTTAGTATTTAGTGGCAAAACAAACAATGAATGATTAAGAAAATGAGATTTAGAGTTTGTTGTGGGCATCTCAGTTTACATAGTTTAATAATAAACATTAGGTACTTGAGATATGAAATCACGTCAATTGCATCACAATTGTCCATCCGTGGCAATGGGCAGGGCACATTGCTCGCAGAACAGATGGCCATTGGGGCCGAAAGGTGGGACCGCGTACCGGAAGGTGCAACATTGGAAAACCTCCTACAATATGGACCGATAGCCTGGTAAAAGTTGCGGGAATTCCATGGATGTGAGACGCACAGGACCGTTCATTGTGTCGACACTTCGGGGAGGCCGAAATGATGTTGAATGATGAGGGTTATGAGCCACATCAGTTATCCTGGTTAAAGAGCGCAGTATAGTGTTTCAAACTTGATCCGTTATTACCAAATATCACGTCCTGTATTTCCACCCCATTCTGACGTCTGTGTATTCGACACTAGATCGCACAGTAAAGTTGATTGCGTTGTAACTGACAGCCTGGCTCTCCGTTTGCAGACCTTGATGAGGACCGTTACGTGCTACGAGATTATGGTCTATTCATGGCGCGGCGAGCGGGGCGACACCGGAAAGCGGGCGCGCGGCGCTATGGGGGGCGTCTCAATTCCGCTATTTAATAAACTAATGACGCGCTATAGACTATTGAATATATTTTAATAGCGCGCTATTTTATACGCTATCATTATAACAAAACTCGATAATAGTCTGAATGCGGAGACGTTATCACTTTATTCGGGAACGCGCTAAACGGGCGCAATAAATATTATTTTGTAACGCGTTTCTCACGAAAGAATGTCACGAAGTGTTTTAAATTGTCAATGAACTTTCTTTCATACATTACTTTCATACTATCTATAATAAAATATTATTAGATTACTATCGTTTTGTGAAAAAAAAAATGTTATTTCAAACTACCGTGCTCCCTAATTTTATTCTCAGTAGAACAGCTTTCATTTCTATTATTATGCATAAATTAATTTACATGTTTAAATTAAAATTTATATCCAACCAAATGTAAACCCTTTCGCTTTTGCAATAATTTAATTACCTTTGGAATTAAATTACTCTAATATCATAAAGACGAAAGTATGCGAGTGTGTATGTTTGTCACTTCTTTATGCTTGAACAGCTGAATGAATTACTATGAAACTTGGTACACGGGTAGACCATGTCTTGAAATAACATACAGGGTGTAAGGGACAGCCCTCCAAAAACTTTAAGTGCTTGCTCAGTAGACGAAACTGAAGAACCTTCCACAAGACTTTTTCAGGATGAGGAAAAAAACTATGCCTCACCATACAAAATTAAAAAAACTTTATTGGACAGTTTGTATGGGGACGCCGATTTGTATTTCGTTTCCTGAAAAAAAAAACTCGTATAAGGTTGTTCAGTTTTGTCTACTGAGCAAGCTCTTAAATTTTGTGGACGACTGGCCCTTACACCCTGTATAGGATACTTTTTATTCCTGGAATATGTTCCCTTGGGATAATATTCTACTATCCCGTAGGTAAAGCTGCTGGTAAAAGCTAGTTATATTTATTTTTAAGACTAAATTTAATTTGCCTAACGAATAATAATTAAATAATGGTAATTTCTTCTCAATATTATTCAATGAATATGATGATGAAGAAGATACCTCCCTATGCATTGCGGGGATAATCGAAAGCGTTACCGTGCTCTGGAAAGCAAAGAGCAACTAAAGGAACACAGGTAGATTTTAGTCAGTAAAAGTCTGACATTGCCTCTCGCTCCAGAGAAGAAGTTATTTAATGATTTCACTTTTTTTTACGCGGTGGGGAAATCATCTTATGACATCCCCCGATTTTGGACGAAGAAGATAGTGTCAGACTTTTACTGACTAAAAACCCAATCTTGTTCCTTCTTGCCTTACATTGTACCGGGGCTAAGCTTCCCTTTCGAATAACCCTGGCCCCAGTAGGCATGATTTCACGTCTCAAAAAAAAGGACCAAGTACTTGTCTATTCATTAATACCCATGTAGAAAATTTAGATGTTCGAGACATTTGGGGTTAAAACACTTGAGTCGTGGGGTCCGAGCTCATACACTATTTAAAGACAATTCCAAACGCCTTGTAGACACTTTACGTGTCAAAGGGAGGGTTTGTACCTCAAACAAACTTTAAGCATTGCCATACAACGTGGCAATGCCGCCAGACTTTTGGGTGTACTTTCGAGTAAATAGGCTAGTTGCCGGAAAAATGTAATTAGTCCGTCTTTTAGATTATTTAAATCTAAAAGACTATTTAAATCTAAAAGATTTTGATTTGGACTATTTAAATCTAAAAGATTTAGATTATTTAGATCTAAAAGACCGTGCTGCATTTTTTCGCACGGGGTGACGTTACACGTAACTTTAATGGGCTATATCTTTGTTATTTTTTGTTTAATCGAAAAAAGAAAAATTACGCGTCCAATATTAATTTTCTATAATCTAAAATACAGACTCAATAAAATGTAGTGACCCTAGAAACTACCCTATTTTAAGATATTTAGACAGTAGGTCTTGTTACCTTATAGTAAGTTTTGTTAACCGACTTCGAAAAGGAGGAGGTTTTATGTTCGGCTGAATGTATGTTTTTTTTTTGTATGTATGTTCACCGATATCTCGGTCAATTGTGGACCGATTTTTTATTTTTTTTATGTTTATTGAATGGTTATGCTTCCAAGTTGGTCCCATCTATATATATAAAAATCAATGCCACTTTTCGTTGTTAATTTATAACTCAAGAACGGGCTCACCTATCAAAACCAAATTTTTAGGTATTGTTCGGAGTATTTAGTAGATGGTTTATGTGAAGTTTGGTAGGGTAGAGTAGGGTATAGTAGGGTAGAGTAGGGTAGAGTAGGGTAGAGTAGGGTAGAGTAGGGTAGAGTAGGGTAGAGTAGGGTAGAGTAGGGTAGAGTAGGGTAGAGTAGGGTAGAGTAGGGTAGAGTAGGGTAGAGTAGGGTAGAGTAGGGTAGAGTAGGGTAGAGTAGGGTAGAGTAGGGTAGAGTATGGTAGAGTAGGGTAGAATAGAGTAGAGTAGGTATAGTATGGTAGAGTAGGGAAGAGCGGGGGCGAAGCCGTGCGGGCAAAAACTAGTCTATATATATAAAAATCAATGCCACTTTTCGTTGTTATTTTATAAGTCAAGAACGGGCTCACCTATCCAAACCAAATTTTTAGGCTTTGTTCGGACTATTTAGTAGATGGTTTATGTGAAGTTTGGTAGGGTAGAATAGGGTAAAGTAGGGTAGAGTAGAGTAGTGTACAGTAGAGTAGTGTAGGGTAGAGTAGAGTAGAGTAGTGTAGGGTAGAGTAGGGTAGAGTAGGGTATAGTAGGGTAAAGTAGGGAAGAGTAGGAGCGAAGCCGTGCGGGCAAAAGCTAGTATAGTATAAAAAATAAAAGGCCTGTTTTGACATTGGAGAGAAATCCTAGAGGAAACTATAAAGTTAGTGTTATGATTTTATCTTTGTTACAAAGCAATCTCAGTAAAAAATCAGTACTTAGTCGTACAGGCTGGACACCTTCTAATTTGTCCGCACCAATAGTCGTAGACCTCCAACCGTGAACGTCTTTCGGCTAAAATTATGATGATGATAAATAGTTGTAAAGGCTACTATGAACACTTCCTTCTAATTTATCCACACTCACATTTTAAAAGCCTCACTATTTTCGAATTTACCCTTAAGACTGGCAACACCAAGCAAAGTAATTATGAGTAAAACTGCGAAGTGCAAGTATTCATTTCGAATTTAACTCAAACGGCTTTAAGTTGGACGGACTTCTGAAGTTGATCCGATTTTAATGCTTTCGCGCCAACTTTGAACAAGTTGGTGTTGCCAGCAGCCAAACTAGATGTTTAGTAATTAGTGGAGCTTCGGGTATTTCCGGCGATTTGCTATTCTCGCTAATGTGATATTGTTTGCCAACAAAACAAGAGAGGAATTAGGTTTATGTTGGTTGTTTCCGACGCTAGGTTAGGAGGACTTTTCAAAACGACGCCATGTTTTAAGTAGAGGAGTGGTGGCCGAGTGGTAATGGCTCCGATTTACGAGTTGTAGGTCGGGGGTTCAAACCCAGCCAGGCGCATTACTTTGTGTAATTTATTTCATTACCACTGCTCTCAAAACGGTGAAGGAAAACATCTTAAGGAAACCAGCATGTCCTAGAACCAAAAATTCGAAGACATGTTACATTCACCAACCCGCACTGGGACCGCGTGGTGGATTACGGCCCTTTCCCTCTCCTAGAGAGGAGGCCTGAGTCCCATTAGTAGGAACATTAAAAAGGCTGATGATGATGATGATGAGTAGAAAAACGAATAAACGGCTAATAGGAGGCATGGTAAACTTAATACATTTAGTTTTAAATATCTGTTACAACAGCTTATGACATAAAAATGAGCAAATGGCCAACCTGAATATTAACGTTCATTCACATAATTTTCTAACATTATTTTACTACAATAATAAAACTAAACGCTCTGTGGACTCCGAACCAAAACATTAAGAAGCCAAACAACTCCTACGCTGGGCTATATCAAGATTGGCAACCAAACGGACTAGCTGATGTACACTCGTATTTTTATAAACAATTACTTGACTTACCTATTAAAGTTTAGATCATAGCAAAAAATAGACTACCTTCTTTTTCTATAAATGTCTCTAAGGTCAATAGGTAGGCCTTGCGGACGACGAGCAATAGGTATCTCGCCGTCCAATCATCCAGTAACCATCCGGATTAGAGATGTGCCGTTGCCGGCAATATTGCCGTGAAGTGGGAATATTGCCCGTTGTATGAATATTGGTGGCAATATTGCCAGCAATATTCCCAGATTGCCGGCAACGGCACATCTCTAGTCCGAATCGAGCCCGAGTCGTCGACGGTTTCACCTTTCAGTCAGCTTTGTTTTCATCTAAATAGACTATACATTTTCTGACATTTCAGTGGTTAGGATTTTTGTTGTACTTCTGTGTGTTTGTTGTGGCTTATCTGCACAACGGCCGGACTGTTTTTAATGGGACTTTCACTGGTAGATAGAAAAATAATTAGTATTAAGGACATAAAAAAAAAACTTAATATAATTGTGACCAAATGGCACTGTGATACTTCACGAGTCTATTCTGACACAGACAAAGTCACGGGCACCAGCTAGTAATACCAACATATAATAACAAGAATGATAAACAAATCATAATAATATTGTTATAGTAATAAACAAGAAGGCAATCAACTCCTTTATTGATGTATTGTTGTTCTGATAAACAATCGGCTATAAATACTAACAGGTAATATTATAGAAAGGCAAACTAAACAAACATATTGTTACTAGAGGGATAATTTCTGGGCATACTATTTTTTACACCTACACACTACGTTATATTTTTTTGAGGTGGCTTTAATTTCTGGGCATACTATTTTTTACACCTACACACTACGTTATATTTTTTTGAGGTGGCTTTAATTTCTGGACATACTATTTTTTACACCTACACACTACGTTATATTTTTTTGAGGTGGCTTTAATTTCTGGGCATACTATTTTTTACACCTACACACTACGTTATATTTTTTTGAGGTGGCTTTAATTTCTGGGCATACTATTTTTTACACCTACACACTACGTTATATTTTTTGAGGTGGCTTTAATTTCTGGGCATACTATTTTTTTACATCTACACACTATTCTACATTATTTATTTTTTTGAGGTAGCTCTTCTTCCAATAATTGTGAGAATCCGATGGATGCGAGACGCTCATGACTGTTTGTTGTTGCGACACTTGGGGGAGGCCTATGGCCAAAATTTTTAGTGAAATTGAGTTATATATTTCAATTGACCCCCAACTATGTATTCGATCTCCTGAAATATGTAACTCAATTTCACTAAAAATGTGGGTTGGTTCTTGACCACAGGTTCTTGTTTGCATAACTACGTCCAATTAAAAAAGAACTTTATAATATCAACAAATCTTAACGAAAACAGTTCTGTTCTTTAAAGAGAAAAATAATGTTCAAGATATAATCAACATTTTAACCTTAGAATTATTTTTTCAAAATTCAGATCTGTTTTAAGCTCAAACATGAATTTCCCAAACTCGGGTAGCTTGACAATAAATTAATCTATACTAATATTATAAAGAGGAAAGATTTGATTTTTTGTTTGTTTATTTGTGTATTACGATTAAACTCAAAAACTACTTGCCCAATTAATAAAAAATCTTTCACCAGTAAAAAAGCTGCATTTTCACTAAATAACATAAGCTATTTATTTTATACTTCCATGCGGGCAAATCCGCTGGCAGAAGCTAGTTTTTTAATTAATAAACAATTCTTATATTCCCTTATGTTTAAATAAAGCGTTTAGTATTATGATCTTAAGTAAAATAGTTTAGAGTATTGGAAAGCTATCCGGTCAAAATGTTCGACAATTGATTTCAGGAAAATCGTTTTCAATTTCAAGAAAATCGGATTATGTTTGAACTTAAGACCGTTTTGGATCCCAGATAAAATCAACAATGCGGAGTGTGCAGCTTTTAAGATACTGAAATATTCTTGTTCTTCCTCCGAAATACGGGATTTGTTATAATATTTAAATTAAACCATATTGTTTTTAAGTCTTAGATATAATGTTCGTAAGGAAGTAAAGCAGAAGAATATTTTTTTGTTAAACCACTAAGTGGTGGGGGTGGTGCTTTTCTCTTCTCCAGTTCTTAGATGGAGCGTGTCAGACTTTTAATGACTAAAATGTGGGGGGTGGAGTACTCTTTTCATTCTTCTTTTCGTGTCGATGCTCTCACACTATACTTTTTCTGACCAATATTTGGCAATTTTACTCTGTTTTATTAATACGCACTCATTTTTCTAACCAAAAACAAAAAATACCGAATCCTTATTAATTTTTTAAAACGTTCATATTTCTACCTAAACATTACATTATAAATATTATAAAATAAACTCCCCATTGCAAATGTATATCTGTATGTATATTCACCAGAAACTCAAAAACGAACTGAACGGATTTTCATAAAGTTTTCATCTCGATTAAATCTATCATAATTATCATCTATAGTTAAAAGCGAAATACCACTTACTGAGTAATCATAAAATCTCAGAAACTATAACACCTAAAAACATACAAGTTGGCAAATAGGTTCCCTATAGAGTGTATACATCCGCTAAGAACGGATTTTACAAAACTCCACCCCTAAGGGGTTAAAACAGGGGTGCTAAGTTTATGTACTACCTACTACGCGGGTGAAGCCGCTGCGCTGGCAGAAACTAATTGTATTATAAATATTATGCATATTATGGTAAAGACATGCTGAGAATTTCAAAGATTTCTAGCACCGTGCAAAGCCTGAGAACACGGGTCGCTTGATTTTACAAAAAAAAAAAAACTCTACTTTACCATGGTTAAAGAAAAACCAATTCAATTCGCAATATACACTCAATAGACAAAAAAGTATCCATAACTATGTCACAATAAAAAAGATAGCAAGGCTACAACACAGCACGAATCGCTATATAGGTACTATTGATTTAAAAACATAAACTGTATGCAATGGGCTGTGTCTATCAATTGAATATTTCCTCATTGTGTTGTTGGTGACTCTGAGTTCCAACTGAGGGAAGCCGGTTGTATATAGTTAGCTAGATACGTGTATTAGGTTAAAATTGAAGGAAGAGTTTAAAAGTAGCTTTTGCCCGCGGCTTCACCCACGTACTTAAAAAATATAGCCTATGTCACTCAGGAATATTTAAACAGCTTTCTATCGGTGAAAATTTTTTAGCAATCGGCCCACGGGCCCAGTATATTATCTATCCCGCCTACAAACAAAAAAACAAACTTTACCTCTTTAACCCTTCAGATACCGTCAATTAGAGACACAATAGTAAGACAATAGATGCGCGGCCACCGGTGGTCGCTTGGGGATTCATGAATTAAAACACATTTCGAATATGGTCGTAATGGCAAAAACTAGTTATCAATAAAACACTCTCAGTGCAGTTGATGATGATGCAGATTGATTTTGCCATTTTTTTTGATTTATTCGTTCATTATTATTTAGTTGTTCATATTTTTGATTCATAAGGATGTGAAGAAAATAAAATTTATGTGTAGTGCATAAATATTAAAATATATATGTATATATATTTTTAATTCTTTTATAAATTTAGGGTCTTTTGGTCATAGTAAGACCATGCCAGCCCCATCGTAACCTAATACAAATAAAGCTATCTTGAATCTTAACTACAAAATATATCTATTAATGTATTTACCCAAACCTGAAAGTCTGTGTGTATGGCTACAAAAAAAGTATTCCATGGCCTTGATAACCATATAAAACGAATACTTTTTATATCGATAGTACTTTCGACTAATAATCGAATTTCAAACTTCCGGAACCGCTGACAAAAAAACTAGTATAAAAAGTTAAAACAGTATAGTCATGATAGACTGCTGTTTTTATTTATAATTTTAACACCCGGAAGAGTAAAGAATAGGAAAATAATTAATATTGTCCTTTATATGCATTAATAAAGGTACCTACCTAAATAATTATAAACCGACAGGCTTAAACGAATTATTTTTTTGTCAAGCTGCTTTCAGACTACACTATAATATAATAGCAATTATAGTATATAGCTTATTAATATTATTATTATTTTAATCTGTAATCAGGAGAGGGAGACGCCTAAGCACCATTTGTGTGAATACGGGCCCTTTATCCACAAACGGAGTATCCATCTGGACCGACACATTATTCGCCCGAAGGAGATTAAAACTCTTAAAGCTAGGAGAATTCTAGACTTACTGGAAGCCTCCGGGCTAAAAGAGTTACTCTAACAAGGTGGCGAGTCACAATAGATCTTTTAGGTAGCAGTGACTACCTACGTCCCCTACACTACGGGAGATGCATAGCCCCTTATCTTCAAAAATAATTTAGCTCATAGCACAACAATATCGCGCACCATACATTTATTTAATTTTGTGCTTTAAATAAATATATGGTGAGCGATATTTTTGTGCTATGAACTATAAACTATATGTTATTATATGATAGCGTAGTCTGAAATGAGCTTTAGTGCCCCCCCCCCTCCCCCGCCATACGATAGATACAAAATGTATGACAATGACATTACCTGTCTCGTCACTTGTCACGTGACTTCTCTGCCGATATTTTCCAAGTGGAAATGTGTTATTTAAAATTTTGAAGTCAAAATTTAGAAGTATTTTTTTAAATATTTGACATTGCCTACATGGGCGTTTAAAAAGACATCAGAAGCTGGTGCACGATTGGTCGTTTGACTACGGAAAAGAAACAGTAAGGAACGGCCGCTAAAAACGATTAAAAAGTTCTAAACAAATCACTTTTAGAAAGAAAGAAAACTATTTTATTTGGCATACACACTCGCAGATACACGCAATAAAGTAACAACATTTAGACATTAATTATAAAAAGAAAGAGACAGCTAACAATGTGTGCCTCACGGTGGCGCCAAACAGGTCCAGTTCAGCAAAAATGCCAGACAACTACATGATAGTTGCCTGCCGCTGGTTTTTAACTGAACCTCAACCTTTAAGCAGTCTGATACAGTTCATCAGATGAGTAAAAAGGCTGATAATAAACCTTTCCAGTTGGAAAGCTTATATCTTAGATGAACACATAGGTGGGAAACATTATTATCACACGAGCGGAGCCGCAAACGGGAGCAAGTCATCAAATAAATAACTAGTTATCAAGCCACAACTTACGAAGATAAGTCGAATCAGGACAAGGACTCAGTAAATGCAATAGTAACCCTTGGTCAATAAAGTTTACGATGTCACCCAGATAAAGAAAACCGCACATGTTATCATAAGACCTTTGCAGATCATAGGAAGGTCTATCCAACTATTGAAATCCATGCGCGCCTCAAGGAAATGCAAACCGTAGAGGCCCAACAGGATCGAAGCCTACTGGGGCCAAGGGTCTGCTTCTGAAAGAAAGATTCGGCACCGGTACAAAAGGCCACGAAGGAAGAGGAGTGGGTTTTAAGTCAGTAAAAGTCTGATACTTTACCCATTCCGCCTAAGGACGCCTAGGGGCGATGGATGCGGGACGCGCAGGATCGTTTATTGTGCAGACACTTGAGAAGAGTAGAAAGAAGAATAAGAAGAAAGCATAACTGCATTCTCGTACAGAACAAATATTTGTCAGAGTCGAAACAACTATTTGTAGGTACCTAATAGTAGTTTCGACTCTGAATGTCTTGTTTCCGTGAATTTTCACCCACGATACATGAATGCAATGTGTAATTTCCTCCTAAATATCTATGCATTAAAATTACATGTAGGAGCTTTAAAATAAAAAACAATGTCGGAGACATTTAAAGGCGGCTGTCAGGCCGATATGCGCTAGATTTTTTATTATTTTTATTTAACCCTTCAGATACCGTCAATTAGAGACACAATAGTCAGACAATAGATGCGCGGCCACCGGTGGTCGTTTGGGGATTCATGAATTAAAAGCGTAATTTTGAAGAAAAACTCATATTCCCGAGGCACACGGTTGACACACCACCAATTCCCAAATCCCAGGTAGCTACATAGTACCTAATTAAAAATTCCATTGGCACTTTTTACCCAACCCGGAAATCGACCGCAGTCGCGCTTCCGAGCACGAGACCAACGGGGCAGTCAAATTATTTACAACATTTTATAACATAATTTTTTGAGTATATGTAAAACCTGAATATAGTTTGTTCAGAATCAGTAACTGAATCAATTGCAATATTTTTTACACCTGTTATATTTTTTCCCTAAAATATTTAAAAAAAAAAATCACATCTTGGACACCACGGAAACTAAGTATAAAAAAGTCACAGCAAGTCATAGCAGGCATTAGGCACTAGCGCACAACTGGTTGCGGGAGCAAAACAACCCCTCAGTCGCCCGCATGGCCTGGTGACCATGCATTCTTGTGGAAAACCAGGTAACATAACAAGCTTATAACTGTATGATATCAAGAGTGAAAAGGTTACTTCTAGGCAAGCGTGCTCCATCGTCGACCACATCATCGCTTACCATCAGGTGAGATGGTGGTCAAACGCGAGCCTATCAATAATAAAAAAAAAACTGATTTTTCATGATACGGTTAGGAAACCTTTTACATAGATTCTTTACATAAAAATACTAGACACGTGCTTCGAGTTTCGCATATACTAAAACTAATCTTCTATCTATATATATAAAAATGACCCCCGTTTTCCGTTGTCACGACTTGGCATGAAAACGGCTTGACCGATTTGGCTGATTTTTTTTTGTTGTGATTGTTATTGTGAGGAGAAGGTTCTTATGGAAAAAAAAATTAGGGTAGTGTAGGGTAGAGTAGGGTAGAGTAGGGTAGGGTAGGGTAGAGTAGGGTAGAGTAGTAGGGTAGAGTAGGGTAGAGTAGGGTAGAGTAGAGTAGAGTAGGGTAGAGTAGGGTAGAGTAGGGTAGAGTAGGGTAGAGTAGGGTAGAGTAGGGTAGAGTAGGGTAGAGTAGGGTAGAGTAGGGTAGAGTAGGGTAGAGTAGGGTAGAGTAGGGTAGAGTAGGGTAGAGTAGGGTAGAGTAGGGTAGAGTAGGGTAAAGTAGGGTAGAGTAGGGTAGAGTAGGGTAGAGTAGGGTAGAGTAGGGTAGAGTAGGGTAGAGTAGGGTAGAGTAGGGTAGAGTAGGGTAGAGTAGGGTAGAGTAGGGTAGAGTAGGGTAGAGTAGGGTAGAGTAGGGTAGAGTAGGGTAGAGTAGGGTAGAGTAGGGTAGAGTAGGGTAGAGTAGGGTAGAGTAGGGTAGAGTAGGGTAGAGTAGGGTAGAGTAGGGTAGAGTAGGGTAGAGTAGGGTAGAGTAGGGTAGAGTAGGGTAGAGTAGGGTAGAGTAGGGTAGAGTAGGGTAGAGTAGGGTAGAGTAGGGTAGAGTAGGGTAGAGTAGGGTAGAGTAGGGTAGAGTAGGGTAGAGTAGGGTAGAGTAGGGTAGAGTAGGGTAGAGTAGGGTAGAGTAGGGTAGAGTAGGGTAGAGTAGGGTAGAGTAGGGTAGAGTAGGGTAGAGTAGGGTAGAGTAGGGTAGAGTAGGGTAGAGTAGGGTAGAGTAGGGTAGAGTAGGGTAGAGTAGGGTAGAGTAGGGTAGAGTAGGGTAGAGTAGGGTAGAGTAGGGTAGAGTAGGGTAGAGTAGGGTAGAGTAGGGTAGAGTAGGGTAGAGTAGGGTAGAGTAGGGTAGAGTAGGGTAGAGTAGGGTAGAGTAGGGTAGAGTAGGGTAGAGTAGGGTAGAGTAGGGTAGAGTAGGGTAGAGTAGGGTAGAGTAGGGTAGAGTAGGGTAGAGTAGGGTAGAGTAGGGTAGAGTAGGGTAGAGTAGGGTAGAGTAGGGTAGAGTAGAGTAGGGTAGGGAAGAGTTGGGTATAATAGGGTGGAGTAGGAAAGAGCAGGAGCGAAGCCGCGCGGACAAAAGCTAGTTTTGTACAAAAGCCAATACATGTAAGATTGTGGTGAAATCATCCATCGAGTCAGAGCTATGTGCCAGACTGTTGCCTGTCAGAAACATTGTGTTTCTGACTCGATTCGATAGTCAATTGGCTCTTACGACTTGCGCTTCATACACAGCTGATTTACAATCCCGCGGGTCAGTTCAACAAAATAGGTCATATGTAAATGATTGACTTACTAGTCGGGCAACATGTCGCTTTGCAGGTAGATACTATTGTAGTATTGTATTAAAATTAGTAATGCTTGAATCATTTAGCAACATTTTAGTTCAGTTAGTATATTCTAGAAATTTGTTCCACTTGATAGTTTATTCTCCGTTAAGATGTACCTAAGTTGTTATTTAAAAAAAAAATTAAGGTATAAATAAATGTTTATACCTATTGTCGTTATATACTTTGAAACCATCTAACCGATGTGCCCCAAACCAACCATTAGACAGGTAAATAAGGAAAGGTAGATTTATAGATTAGAGACTTATAGATTTAAAAAAACATTTTTTTTTTTCAAACAATTTTTTTTTGTATGTGTATAAACGCCGAGTATCCTCTAGTTTAATTTTTTTTTTCTGTTATAAAATAGTACTTAATAAAATTAAAAAAAAAAAATTTAATTAATGCATTGTTTTTTAGACCTTAAAATAACAATGCATTTTTTTTTTCAATCGAATAAACAAAATCTATTTCTTTTTTGGTGTAGTAACACACACTGGGTATCTGCCGGTTTAAAATAAATTGTGAAAAATAAAGTTTAATATAATTATTATTGATAGGCTCGCGTTTGACCATTATATCGCCTAATGATATATGATGATAATGTAGTCGCCAAAATACGAAATAAAACAAAATAGTAGCAGACCCTAGTTACCTAAATATTAAAAGCTCAAGCTAAAAATTTCACAGAACGTGATAACAGAAATATTTACATCTACGTCACACATTCTCTTGAACTTCTTTCATAAGACGCGGAACTTCTAAAATTAATACACTGTTAATATTGCTCAAGCTCGATTCTTTTTTAGTTTTCAAATTATTCTTTAGCATCTCCACAATCATTATTATGTTATTTGCTATAAAATATATAAATTAACTAACCTTAATGACTATTTTAAGGAAAATCCCCAAAACATCAATAGTGAACTTCATTTTGTCTTCTTCAGCGAAAACCACACGATTATTTTCACTTTTATCTCACTTTTTGGACTGAAACATGAAGACGAGAGCCAATTAGATCACAGCTCAGATGATGACAACTGTTACGCGAGCATTTGTATTGACTATGTTTCACAAACTTCCAATTTTCAAGACCAATCTATTTTAAAACTTGTCAAACTTACCATTTTGTTACAAAAAGTCGGAAATATTATTAAATCACATGAAAATTAATGCGATATCGGTTTAAGTCGGGTTCGTCGGAAAAATATAATATGTACTACGTTTGGTTTTTATTGTGCGACCGTTTGCTGTGCGCACACGCATCGTGCGAGGCCAGACGAAGGCGTTCTTAATATAGATGCGAACGAAATCGGACTAGAGATCCGATCACCCAGGGATTTAGTTTTATACCGCTCATTTGTGAGGGAAAAAGAATTAAAAATACAACCAACGCCTGTGGTACACACATGTGTGTTAGTGCTGTACTGAGTTGTCAAGTAATGACGATAAAATTATAGTTTCCGAGATCTCTGGGGGACATGCGGTTGCATAGAGTAGATGCTTTGACAGAGCCATCACTCATTTCACGTCACTCATCATTGATTTTTTTATTTATCGATCAGTGCTTGATATTTTTGGTAAAATTCAATGAGAAGATTCTATGATGACTTGAAATAAAATTACTTTATTGATTTATAATGATAATACTCCTTCTATAAATATGCAAGATTTTTCACAGACTCATAAAAAAAATGTTTAACATTCTTTTCATAAAACAAATGATTATTTGTCTTTAGTTGTTTTTAATAAGGAACAGAATATTTAAGATACAATCAGAATTTTAACCATAATAGATTCTTTATACAAATTTCAGATCTGTTTAAAGCTCATACAGCACACAAATATTATAAGGTGAAAGTTTGTATGTATGTGTATATTTATTACTCCTCCATGTTCAAAAGGTTGAATGGATTTTTGTTAAAACTTGGCACCTTGGCATAACTTACCAGGACAGGCATAATTATGTTGGATTTCGGAGTTATATTTGCTAGGTATAATTTTCTAAACGCAGCTGAAACCGTTGGCAGTAGCTAGTTTTTCATAAACAATCTATCAAAGCAAAATTTTTATTCCCTAAATATAAAAAAACTTGCCTTAAAAAAAATTGAAAAACTTGCCCTTAAAATCAAATGAAATAAATCTTTTTTTAAATTTCGAATTTCAACTCTGTTTCTGTACCTAATCTTTGGCTCCCCGTTGGTACATACAGATGCTATAATTGAAATTCATTACACGGCCAGTTGGTATATCCGATGTTCGTAATCATATATGTTGTATACCTATATATTGTCTATTTATCAGTCAACGATCCCAATACAATAGACCTGTGGAATTCTATATGAATATAATAATTGTCACGTCACTGGATGTCAATAGATGTTTAAATATTAATAGATAAGTATACCTAGTCTACCTTTTTTTTTCGGTGGGCAAAAATCATCTTATGAAAACTCCCGCTCTTGGGTGGGGCGGAAAATAGTATCAGACTCTTACTGACTAAACACCCCACCCCGTTCGTTCTAGCCTTCATACCGGGTCTCGAGTTCCTTTCGGATAACCCTGGCCCCAGTAGGCTTCGATCTGGGCCCTTCCTGTCGCTGACAACTCCTTGAGGCGCGCGGGAACAGTGCGCGACGTCTTGGGCTCGGTCCGGACAGTTACCGGACGGTCGGACAGCGAGCTACCCATGGCTCGCCGTACCTAGTCTGCCCTCGGATGCCAAAATGCGGTAATAAGTGAGGTTAGAGAAAACTGGGATTTTGTATGTTACAAATGATTTTCGTCTTCATAATGATATTTTTTTATGCTTCCATAAGTTAGAAGGAAATACGGACTACCCCTAGGTATATTGTTTGAGTCGTTTCAATCCATTCGAAGGTTGTCTGTTAGATATCGCTGTCAGCGATAAGAATGCCATTGCACCCATAGATTTAAGTTTATGTTATGTTATTTTTTGGTGTACAATAAAGTTTATTCTATTATTAAAATTCAAAATTATTTATATCAAATAGACCAAATGCAGGCACTTTTGAAAAGTCAAATGTCAGTCAGTCCAAGAAAAGTGAAACTAAATTGCACGTTCCAAAGCGTAAATCTCTATGGAGAAGAATGTGCAAGAAACGCCATGGACACTCTTTTATATTCTACGGAACCCTTATATAATCACATAGCTGTCGGTCTGTCTGTCTGTTTGTCATGACCCTTCATTTCGGAAACGCGTGGACGTATCGAATGGAAATTAAAATCAATTACTCCAGAGGCAGACAACAAGCTCGCTGTCCAACCGTCCGGTAACTGTCCGGACCGAGCCCAAGTCGTCGACGGCGCGCACTGTCCCTGCGCGCTTCAAGGAGTTGTCAGCAACAGCAGGGGCCCAGCTGGGTCGAAGCCTACTGGTGCCAGGGTTAGTTTCGAGAAGTAGCTCAGCCCCGTTATGGAGGCACGAAGGAACGGGGTGGGTTTTTAGTCTGTAAGAGTCTGACATTATCTCCTGATCCGACCAAGAGTGGGGGTTGTTATTAGATGATTTTCTCACCATAAAAAAGGCAGGCAACAATAAAGTCTTCCTATAAAGGTTCCGTTTTTACCGACTTAAGTACGGAAACCTGAAAACAAAAAAAAAAAAATCAACTTCTGATATCATAAATCGGGTTTTGCTCACAACATATCAATTGTATATTTATGACTGATAATTTCAAACCTCAAAAAAACCTTTTTATAAAAAAAAAACCGACTTCACTAAAAAATTGAATTGAATTTAAAGAGTTCCCTCGATTTTGCCAAGATTCTATCATCACATCCCAACTTAGAGACTATGGAACCATTTGGGTAGTATACCCTATACCCTTTCTAGCAAAAAAATAATTGTTCAAATCGGTTGGCATGCGACGAAGTTATACGTAAACAAACAAAAAAAAAATACAAACATACGAATTGAGAAACTCCTCCTTTTTTAGAAGTCGGTGAAAAAAAAGAAAAGCTTAGGTAGTAAAGCAAGCACCCGTATGTTGGACCCTAATCCTCTTAAAGCGATTGATGTCTCAGCTGAGACTCCGTACTCAGAGCATGTTTGTGGATTAGCTTGTTCAGTGCACTTTCTACGAAATAAGCAGAGCTGGATCACTGACATAAAGGAGGATTGGGGGATACTTCATTTGATTATATATTTGGATACTGTTGGTCTTTTTATTATCGTGTGGAAATCCTCATTTTGATGTCAATTGATTCAAAAATAAAATGGTCTACACTTTTTTTTAAGGTAGCAATTCATCCAATGACTTCATCCTGTTATATTTCTACTAGCTTTTACCCGCGGCTTCGCCCGCGTTTATTAATTCATGAATCCCTAAGCGACCACCGGTGGCCGCGCGTCTATTGTCTTACTATTGTGTCTCTAATTGACGGTATCTGAAGGGTTAATATACTTTACTCTTTCTCCCTTTTTTCATTTTTTTTTTAATTATGTCCGTCTCCAGGGTCCCAACTATCTCTGTACCAAAATTCATCAAAATCGGTTTTGCCATTTAGGCGTGAAGACGTAACAAACAAACAAACTCACTTTCGTTTTTATAATATTAGTAAGGATTCTTCTCCCACCCACATGCCGAGTCAGACTTTTACTGACTAAAACCAGTGGGTTTTAGTCACTAAAAGTCTGACTGAGTGTCCTTCAGTTGCTTGCTTTCCTATTCAGAAATTCCCGACGGTCCTAGCTAGCGGGCATCGCCCCTGCCGGGCTCCTACGGTTAGCTGAAATCTCATTGAGGAGTGAGCGGAAGAAGTCAATGTATGATTGCCAACCTTAAAAAAACACTTGCAAACTTCTGTCCTTTATAATATTAAGTGTGATTTATGGGATTCATAATATGAGTAGGATTATTCAGAAAGCCACTACTGCTGTCCAGTAAACCCCACCGTTAGTGGTGACTGAGGTCAGGGTTTCTATGAACGAGGCGCTCAGCTTAATGGGCCGCAAGGGACCTCGCACGACAAGTTGTATTAAACTCTACCAGATTCTATTAAGATCGTGGTTTCTCAGAGTTTGAGACTTCGAGTGGTTTTGTTATAATGGATATGTTCGCTTAGATTGTCTGTAGGATTATTTAGAGAATAAATTGGCCTGTTGGTCTAGTGGTTAGTGACCCTGAATGCTATGCCGGAGGTCGTGGGTTCGATTCCCACCCAGGATGTTTATGTGATGAGTATAATCATTTGTTCTGTGTCTGGGTGTAATAATATGTATGTATTTAGAAATATATAAGTAGGTATGTTTATCAATTCAGTTGTCTAGTACCCATAACACAAGCTCTGCTTAAGTTGGGACTAGACGGCGTTGTGTGATAGAATATTATTATTATTTTGTGCTACAAAAAAATATGAAGAATGAAGATTTATTTAAGAATTGCTACTCGTACGTACTGCTTAAATATTAAGAAATACTTAACTAACAACCATCTAGCATTTAAAAATCTCGTGTCACAGGGTCTGCTTTTTAACATCTCCGAAACAGCTTGACTGATTTTTATAAAAAAAAAAAAATTATCGTATCAGTATCACTGGGCATGCGCCCTGTTTATTTAATTTACACGTGTAAATTTGATACTACAGCATTCAACTCTATGACACCCTCACCAGCAGCTCGGGCGAATTCCGCCTCGGTAGCAATGACAAACTTTCTCCACCAGTTTCACAATGTACTATATCATTATTCTGTAAGCCCTGTTCACTATATTGCTGGCCAGCGATCCCAACATTAGGTAGTTCACTTGGTTCTAAGTTCAGTGTGTCAGTGGTCAGGGATCCTACTTGATGGCTCCCAAGGGACCCCTCAGCAGAAGTTGATTGAATTTCTACCAGATTCCATTAAGATCGTGGTCGTCTTGGAAATTCTGTGGTTTAGTTATGGATGGTTTAAATATAATAATAATATATTTAAAAGACAACTTTTGGTCCACATTGTATGTTAGTAACACTTTTTTCTATGTTAGTTCAGAATTCACAAAATAAAAAATTTAATTACAAAAAATAAAATAAAATATTTTTACTGATTCTGAACCAACTATATTCAGGTTTCGTACCTACTAAAAATAAAGTGTGTAAAATAGTAAACGTAATTACGTGTTGGTAATTCGTTGAAATCTAAGTGCAATTGTACAAATCTAGCAAAAAAACTAGTTTTTAATGAATTTTTTTTTTCATAGCTAGCTTTTCTAGCTCGGTATAAGTACATATATTATTAATACTCGTCAAAATGAATCATACGAGCCAAAACTCAATGGGATTGTGTCGTTTTTACTACGAAGTTCCCATAGCCACCTCCGTCAGCTCCATGTTATAATAATTTTGCATTGTCATCTGATTTACACACGCTTGCAAAATTTCAGCTCAATCGGTAACCGGGAAGTGGATCAAATTTAATTTGCAAGATTTGATTACAGACAAACATCGAGACAGGTGAAACTAAATAAAAGCTTGTAAAAACCACTCTTGCAATGTAAAGAACTCTTACCAATTTCTTTATAACACACTATGTAACACCAAGACTGTATCTAATATGATACTACGACAAGTTAAAGGAAGCCAATCTTTGGCGCTTTAAAATCCTCAGAGGGTATGTCTGGTACCATAGAGCACAGAATTCCCGCGCGGGCGGCTTCTGGAAAAACTTATCTATACTTATAATAAACTCTGTAGAAGTGAAAATTCTGTTCATTGAAAATATCAAAAAAATAAATGGCAGGGTTTACTAGACCGACACCGAACCTAAAAATTGATTAAAAAAAAATTTGTGTGTCTGTTTGTTCACGCATCACGCAAAAACTACCGGTTCGATTACGATGAAACTTGGTATAATTATTCTTTAATATTCTGGGCACCACACTGGGTACTTTTTATCCCGGAAAAACAAACTTAATTTTGCGGTTCGATCCCTATACCCGATTATTGTACCAACCACAAATAATAAGCTTGTCGTAGGTTACGTCACCCGCAGTGCAGTTCACTAAGGGGCGCTGCACACGGCTAAGATACTATAATATTTGGGTAAATAATATGTAGTTTCCGTTTTCTAACTAAATGGCTTTGGCGTCGAGTTAGATCGCGCTATGGAAACACTTTTTGGGAATAAAGAAAGGAGCGCGTTTTCCTATAACCCATTTATTAATTACATCGAACACGGAGACATTGGCACCATGTCTGAGGTGTGTGCACACTGTCGCGCGCGTAAGTGAAAGGGAGAGATCTGGGACGTCTCGAATCGTCTCGCGCATCACGTTGTTTTCCCGTCCCCGGGATGTTAGAATTCGACATCAGACGTATCAGGGGGCCAATTCTCGATATTCGCCATTTATCTCGAGTTCGAGATTGCAAGTCT
The DNA here is from genome assembly GCA_949319445.1 of Mythimna lalbum. NCBI lineage: Eukaryota > Metazoa > Arthropoda > Insecta > Lepidoptera > Noctuidae > Mythimna > Mythimna lalbum. The sequence continues at coordinate 18,161,606 of OX439362.1, read as the reverse complement.
ATCTCTATGTCTATCAAAAATATGTCTATCTCTACCAAAAAATGTCGAATTGAGCAGAATTCCGTATTCTCAGTCAAAATAGACATAAATTTCACGAAAATGTCGAGTCGAGTGAAGATAATGTTACCATTAGGAAGAACCACAGACTAAGTTCGTGTAATCGCACGTTCCGTTTTATGTAGCTATATAAGTGAATGAATGATTTGGTTTTAAAACGCTGACTAGACCTAATTCTTTATGTATAAAACGAAACGTTTCGTGTAAAAAATAGTTAGGTAGCTTGACAGTTGATTGTCAGAATTCGCGGTTCAAAACTTTTGTTTTTTGTTTTGGTTTTTTGTGCTGGATATTGTTGTGCGTCTGCGTTTATTTATTAGACAACATGGAGGGTAAAAAATACCCCAGTTCGCAGCAAAAATGGCTGCTTATTCAACTTTTAGAAGCAGACCCGGAATTGAGGGGAGGTAAATTCTCCTCCAATTTTACAAAGAAAGAAGCGGAGCGAAGATGGCAAGCCATCGCTCATCAATTAAATGCTGTGGCCGGAGCCAAAAAATCTTGGGATGGTTGGCGCAAAGTAAGTACCGGTGCACCTAACTACCTTACTGTGACTTAACCGTTTTTAAACTTCATTGTTCGCTGTTTTCATTACTTACATACAATCACTGCAATGTTTTCCAATTTCTTACTTCTCAGTCATTTATTTATCGTTGTATATTATTTAATTTTCTGAGGATGTATGTATGTGCTAACATAAAAATTTTATTTCAGAGTTGGCAAGACAAAAAATCGAAAGCCAAAAATAAATTGGCTTCTATACGAAGGCAGTCTATGTTGACTGGAGGAGGCCCGCCACCAGAGCAACTAAGTGAAGAGGACCAAATGGTACTTGGGACTTTAAATACCACTACACTTGTCGGTCACATTGATTCAAATGAATCAATCGTGGAATTTGTTGGTGAGTGAAACTGAGGTTTTTCTGAATTTTCTAGTATATTATTACGGACATTGTGTTTAATACATGATGATGATGATGATACAATACTTGGTTTTTTTTTTTAGATTTAGCCACACCAAGTACCTCACAATCTTCAATAGGTATAGCTCCTTCAGGGACCTCTGAATCTCAAGGTAATTCTACTTTCAATTAAATTTACATATGTTCCCAGTTATAAAACGAAAGTGAATAAATATTGAAAGTTGTTAAGATTAGGTTTCCATAATTAATCATCTTTAATGTTTATTTTAGCTGTCCAAGATGTGGTACATGCCGCTCTGCCAGGCACCTCACAATCCGGCATGGATAGTGGTGCATCTGCTCCTGCAGGAACCTCTGGATCTAGAGGTAATTCTTCTTTAGTTTAGATTTACATATTCCTATGTGTATAATGTTTACATTGTCAATCATACAAGGATTTTTAGTGAAAAACTTGTCAATTTTTTAAAGCTATTATTTGGTCTAGTACACAAAGAGAGTATTCCTTTAGATTGAACTAGTCGTGGGCTTGAACTTGCTGATGGGTGAGGCCTAAAAATGCGATATCTCATCTGACGTTGTGTCCGACAGCGATAATATCAAGTATGAGCAATTAGACACTAGTCTACACAGTTTGTGCATATATCACAAACTGTTGTTCGGACACACACAAACACTGTTTGGACTTAAAGTTGCTCATAACTTTGTAATGCCAATGTTTTTTGTTTTTCTGTTACTATACAGACAAAATTAATACTATGATAAAATAATTGTTTTATTTTGGATGTACAATGCCAAGTAAGCCACCAGCCACAAGTACCCCATAATTTATGTAGCAAACGTGGGGAAAAGTATTGACTAGTGTTTACCTTAAATTCATTGCAGTTACATAAGTAATTAAAATAAAATGTCCGCGCTACTGGACCGAACAAGCAGCCTTAAAAATTTTTGAATGGGTTTTTTTAAACTTTGACTGCAAGGAAGAATAATATTTTAATTGATTTTGTTTTAGGAAAATCAAAAAAAAAAACGAACGCTGCCCGACGTCAGCAGGCATCCATAGATGTTGCTGAGAAAATTAGTGCAGCAATGAAGGCTAAAAATGAAATAAAAAAAAATTTTTACAGTGAATTTATTAAATTAATGGCTCAGCAAACTGAGGCTTTGGCTGCCATAGCTAGATCTATGCAGGTAAAATCATCACCCTATATATAATAATTTTTATAAGGATGATGATTTTATCTGCATAGACCTATTAATGATCAAGATCATGAACCAAATCTGATTACCAAATTTGATTATTACTGATTATTTTATTTATTGATTTTAAGTTACTATTTGTTGATTAGCTAAGATTATAAAAAAAGACTGATTTTATAATTAGTCAGATAAATATAGACTTATATAATCTTTGAAAATTATTTAATTTAATTTTCAAAGATTATAATAATAATTGTGAGAAAGAATAGGCTGTGATTTTATTATTAGTCTGTTAAAAGTCTGACTCTACATAAATAAATGTACACAAATGATTGTTAAGTATTTACATATTACTGCCATAATGATTGTTATGTAGATGTAAATTTTAATTGTTAATTTTCTAAGATTATTATTGTTTAAACTACTGTGATTTTATAATTAGTCTGACTCTACACATACATATAAATGTACACAAATGATTTTTAATTATTTACATATTACTGCCATCATTATTGTTATGTAGATCTAAATTTTAATTGTTCATTTTCTAAGATTATTATTGTTTAAACTACTGTGATTTTATAATTAGTCTGACTCTACACATACATATAAATGTACACAAATGATTGTTAATTATTTACATATTACTGCCATAATTATTGTTAAGTAGATGTATAGTTTAATTGTTAATTTTCTAAGATTATTATTGTTTAAAAGACTGTACTGTGATTTTATAATTGGTCTGACTCTACATATACATATAAATCTACACAAATGATTGTTAATTATTTACATATTACTGCCATAATTATTGTTAAGTAGATGTAAAGTTTAATTGTTAATTTTCTATGAATATTATTGTTTAAAAGACTGTACTGTGATTTTATAATTAGTCTGTTAATCATTTCTGTCAAATTTCTTCAATTCATATTGAATGTGTGTGACACTAAGGTCAAAAAATTTGAGACTTGGATACTTTAACGTGAAGCTGTTTGTGCTATGTTGTTTTACAAATTATATTTTTTTAAATTTATTTATGTATAATATTAAGTTAATAAATAAAACAATTTTATAAATAGTTTGTAACAATTTATTAAAATTCTAAGAAAAGTAATTATTTATTATATTTTGTTGTTTTTGTCTCCCTAGATTTAAATAAGTATTGCCTCCTGTTGCTGGAAGAGGGTCTAAATTAATTATGCCTAACTCTCTTTCTTCAGGGACATCCGAAAGCTCAAAGTTGTGGGCTATACACAAATTGTGTAACACACAGCAGGCGTTAATTATTTTAGTGGCCTTATTAGGTGTATAATGTAAGACTCTGTCTTTTAAAAGACATCTAAATCTCCCCTTTAGCACTCCGTTACAGCGCTCGATAATGGAGCGTGTTTTCTTGAGTGCTTCATTGTAAAGAAACGCAGGCGTATTGTCTTCGTTGTTCTCCTCCAAGTCTAATATGGGCGTTAGACACCATGGCCTCAAGGGGTAACCACTATCACCTGAAAATAGATTGCACTTGTAATTAAATAAAGCCTTGCGGAAGAATAGTTTGTAAAAATATGTACAATTTAATTATTATTGCACGAAACGTGTACAACAATTTTGGTTTTGAGATAAATAGCTTGTGTAAAAAGATATCAGAAACGGTTTAGCAGGATGAGGTGTTTGTACGTACAAAACAAGTGAGGAATGTGTGCGAGGGATGCATGCTAGGGATACCTCGTTCGCATTTGAAAAGAGCCTGCCACACATCCTAGTGCCACTCATCTGAGCACCGTTTCATAGCTTCGGTACACATCTTCACACTGCTCATCTTCCTAGCACATCTCTGGTAGAAACTCTCACACTGTTTCACAGCTCCGCTACACATCCTCACAACACTCATCTTCCTCCCACATCTTTGGTTGAAACGCAGCCTTAGACTCTCTTTCAGTCCAGTGTATATGATAGGTTGGTGGGAACTTAGACTGAGTTGGGCTGGCTTCTATAGCCAGCCCAACTCAGCCTAAGTTTGATAAGATAGTAGTAACCTGATGCGTGGCAGTTTGTACATAAAGCATAAAGGCATATCTACATACCCAATAAGTGATAGTTGGTATATCCAGCAGTATGTAGATTTTGTAATAAAGGCAATACTGCAGAGTTGTTCCATATGTAAGCATCGTGTGTACTGCCTGGGAATAGTGCATTCACATTCAAAATTTTTAATTTAGAATCACAAATCTGTAAAGTAAAAATCAGATTATAAGATTTTACAACATTTCTTAAGTTTTTTGTTAGCTTTATTGATATCAAATTAATACAAACCAGCTGTGTGTTAATAGAATGAAAGTTTTTCCTATTAACATAGCTTCTCTCGTCATACGTAGTTCCCGGAGGAGTCACAATTGCAACATGTGTGCAGTCAATGCATCCTATAACTCCAGGAAACCCGTAGCAGTTGTAAAAGCTAAAAAAATAACAATACATGAAGTCTACATAAGTATGAAAATTAAGTGAGTAAGTACCAAGAATATAAATGTCTTACTCTAAGGCTATTGTTTGAAGCTCTTGAAATGTTCGGGGAAATCTAACCCATTCATTAAAAATGTTAGGATGGTTCAATGCTTCCACAACATCACTTATGCAACGGGAGGTTGTTGCTTGGGATATATTTATTTTATTCAAGTTACCGGTTGGAGTTTGGTAACTCCCAGTACCCAAAAAATGTAAAGTGCATAGGACCTGAAATAATATAACAAAGTGTTAGGTAGATAGGTAAATGATAAAGTTATTTACTTTAAAATAAAAATAGCTAAGTTATACTAAAGTTCAATTACGTATAACAAAATCGATTATAATACTTGTGCACTCAATAAATACATTTTTGCACTGAAAAAATTCCATTTATACGTATATACCTGCACCAAAGCATAGAAAGAATTTGGTGCACACTTAGTAATAATAAATTTAGGTGTGCAATTAGTATTTTTGGTGGGATAGGTTAGGTTAGTTTAGTGAACAGTTGAATACATGGCTGAAAGAAAATTATGAAGCAGTAATAATTTACCTTCGTTTTGAGGTCTATTTTCGTAGTATCCTGAATTACAGGAGCCACGAGATCTATTAAAATCCGTATTATATTTTTATTTAATCTGAAATTTTTAATGACTTCTGTTTCGCTCAAATCGTAAACATCGACGGCGGGATAAGTGGACTGTTGTCGCCGTGTATTGGCCAGTTGTTCGCTACTTTCCAACAACTCCGTGATAAATACGTTAATAAACTCGTCCATTTTTCAGTGGTTTCAAGTCCAATCGTGGATATTACAAGTCCGTTATTGTACGCGAAGGTCGTCGTTCCAAGAAAATACACTATCCACAAATCACAGAGCAAATCGAAATTCCAATATGAGAAGCCAAGTCGTATTTTAAAACCAAGAAAACACAGTGTAACGCACTAAAAATCTAACAAAACTACGAATTCACTCAGAAATGACATATCTCTATAATCGACATGACATCTCTACTGCTCACAAGCACTCGACATGAACTCTAACGTTATCCTTCGACAAATGTCGAATTCGACATCCCCAGAATAGCTACTTTTAAAATTTGTCGAAAAAATGACGTCATTAGAATTTTTTGTCGAGTTCGACACCATCTCTAAAATCGAGAATTGGCCCCCAGATCTTCGATTTTGACGACCCCGTTGTCGCTGGCATAAGCAACAGGATCCGCGTACGAAGTCGCGGGCAGAAGCTAGTTATAAATAATATTCTATACACAATAAATAACATTAAAATCTCTGCTTGTAATATCAAATTATTTTTTTTTTACTGAAGGCAATCTTTAAAGTTTAAATCTTTCATTTGTTTCGGCATATCTCCAAAACCGACCGATTTTAGCGAGACTTTGTGTGACTGATGTTGTTAGGTTAGGTAGCCTTAGTTTTTAAAAAAAGAATTAGGGTTTCATGTAAAAAAAAAACTTATTGAAATTGTGGCCAGATAGCATTGTGCTGAAAACAGCACCAACATCAGATTCATAAAAATGAATCTAACGTTGGTGAAGTCACGGTTACCAACTAATGAATATCATTATCATGATACAAGTGCAAAAAGTTTGTCATTGCGACCGAGGCAGAATTCACACGAGCCGTATACGAATGTGTTATGGAGCCGAGGGCTGCAGTTACTTTACACGTGTATCAAACGACTTTTTTCAATACATTTACGAAGAAATTAATAAACGGGGTTTGAACGGCGATTCCTGGAGGTTGACGCGTGCCCAGCCTGATATGATACATGTAATAACATTGTGGCGGGAGAGAACCCGCGCACTTTTCTGCACTAGTGCAGAAAACATTGCGTGCCTAAAAGCGGTAGGATAAGAGCGGGTTTTCGAGTAAGTGTTTTAATAAATAAATAACACGTCTGGTTTGTTTGGAGCCAATGAAAAATTCTTCCTACAAATCAAGTGGACAAGCGGACAAGCGGGCAAGACGGTATTGCCGTCTTTAGTTAATGGCCAATAGTACGCCGCAGTGGTCTGTGTCTAGCACTAATCACATTACTGCTTGCAGCTTGCTGACACCTGCTATTACGGTGACTATGCTTTATTACACTTTAAGGATAGTTTTCTCGGGACTTTTTTTTTGGTGGGTAAAAATCATTCAAAAGGCATTCCGCATTTCCGCGTAATCGGGCGGAGGGGGAGATAGTGTCAGACTCGTACTGACTAAAAAACCCAACCCCATTCCTTCTTGCCTTTCATACCGGGATCGAGCTACCTTTCGGAGCTAACCCTGGCCCCAGTAGGCTTCGACCCAGCTGGGCCCCCGCTGTTGCTGACAACTCCTTAAGACGCGCGGGAACAATGCGTGCCGTCGACGACTTGGGCTCGGTCCGGACAGTTACCGGACGGTCGGACAGCCAGCTATAATACAGGTGGGTTGCATTGCTCACCGTTTTCTCGGGTCTGCTAGGACCGAAGCCTGCCAGGGTTACGGTATTGTTTGAAAGAGTTACCGTAGCCTTAGAACGCAAAGGCGAACTAAAGAAACACAGGTTTAAGTACAGAGGGTCTTAGTCAATAAAAGCCTGACACTCCCTCTCGCCCGCTTTAAAGTGGGAGGAATCATTTGATGATTTTCCTTCAAAAAAGGGATAGACTTCTCGTTCTGTTTATTATTATTTTTATTGATAAGTAGCGCCAAAATTCCAAATTGGAGAATATTAACGGAACGTTATTTTAAACGTCAAAATAAAAAATTAAATTAATAAATTGGTATAAATAAATTGGTATAGGTATCCTAAAGTTAAATAAAGATAACTTTATTAAGCATAACATTTTAAAGCTTGTTATGCTTAATAAATTTATGCTTTAGAATGTTATGCTTAATCATTATTATTATTAGAAAAAATATGCTTAAAAAATTATGACTAAATAATATTATGAGAAAATATAATTAGGACAAACAAAAGTAAGTCAAGTTATATTAGGTCTTAAAATTTTATACAAATGGTTACCTATTTTATAACTATTCTAATGCTAATCAGAACAAAATATAACATTAAAATATATATATGTCGCAGGGACATTTTGTTAGATTTAGTTTAGTGAAATGACATATCACTGACGATAGATTGGTGTTTTGTCATTTCACTAGACACTTTTAGTAAGAATACGTAATAAAGAAGATTATTCGTCATCTACTGGGTTCATCATCTAATATCCTCATTTCCCTAACATTCGAAACAAAGCTTTCAAAAAGGTATACCAATTGTAGATTATGTACTGACTAGGGGATAAAACAAACGGCATGTTAAATTATTTCTTTCTATCTCACATTATGCACAAATTATCCCTTACATTTACATTCTGCCTCCTCCAACATTTCCCGCATAAATAAATTGAATAACGTCCGGGAATGTTAACATTCTGCACCATGGTCACCCTACCTAGTTACACAGTAATTTGCAAAAAGGTAAAATGCAGATTTTGCACTGAATAATAACCATCCTACAATTTCTTGTTCATTTTTTAAGATAATTTTGCTGAAGCATTTCCTTTACTAAGGAACTTAAGACAACGCCTGGATTTTTTGAGCTGGGAATTCATCAAATAATTTCTCTGCTACAGCGAGAGGGAGTGTCGACTTTTGCTGACTAAGTGTCGCACATGGACCACAAGCCACAGCCACAAACGCCGCTACGAGAAGCTAGAAGCGGCCACAAGCCACATGTGGCTAGTGGCTGCCACTTTTTGTATCCCATGTGCGCAGTTATATAATGAACTCTATTGAAGAAGGTTTAAATGCATGAGTGGCGTGTAACAGCGTTTTGTATCGGTATTTATTGGCCAGTGCGGGCCATAAAAAGCGAGCACCGGCGGTTTGTAGCATGTGGCGGCCACCGGCGTCAACCGCGTTCGGCGAGTCCATATAAAATGTATGAAACTTACAGGAAATATGCCGGTGGCAGCATTTTGTGGTTGTGGCCGGTGGCCCGTGTGCAGCAATCCTAGAACACACCTGTGTGCCTTCAGTTGCCTTTTACGTTCATCAAGGACGATGAGCATCAGACTTTTCCCCATGGCCCTAGCAGGCTTCGGTCCTGCTGGGCCCTTACGGTTTGCTGACATCTCTTCAAGTCACCGGTCCGAACAGTTACCGAACGGTCGGACAGCGAGCTACCCACTGCTCGCCGTCTGCAAGCCTTCGCCTACGGTGCCGGTGGCCGACCTAACTAGAATTACTGCCTTGCAGAAGGACTACTCCTCGCTCCAGACCATGGCCTGTACCAAGGCCCGGCGCGAGAGATCGCCGCTGCCGATCAACGGACTAAGGACCTTGTGAGATTTGAGGTAATCTTATGCATGGACGTCTTTCGGCTGAACGATGATAACGACCACGTCTGTGCACCATCGGCTTAGCCATCCAGTTATGTAGATTAAATAAAACAAGTGGTACATAGGTATTTTTTTAAAAGAAATGTTTTTTTCTGTTTTGTTGTTTTTTTTTTTGTTGATGCCATATTTTTTACCGTTTATTAAGGGGCTTATTCATTTCTTCTTGCTTCTGTTGCGATTTTAGCAGGAGTTTGAGCCGATTCACGTAGTAGTTAGGAGGATAAGAGACTCTCTCCGACTTGATCACTCCTGGGCCCACCTCTACGTTGGGTCTTGTTTGTGCGTAATTCGATCTTCTGGATATGGTGTTCAGCCATCTGGACATGTAGCCAAAAACATCCCAAGACATCTGACAATCAATTTTGAATTGAGTTTAATGCTATTTACTAGTGGATAAAGACTTTCTACTTCTAAGCCTCCAGATCTCTGTCCAAGTGTCCAAGCCACTAGAAAATGGCTTAGGCACCCAGGAGGGCGGTTATTAAAAAAAAACAACCACGAAAGCTATGGCTTTCTAAAATTTAATAGTCCATTGTAGTTTATTCTGTAGTAAATAAATATTACTCATTGATTTAAAAAAACATTTGGACTGTGAAAAAGACGGATGAAAAAAGATTGCATGTAGCTGAGATGAGAATGTTAAGATGGATGTGTGGTGTGACGAGAATGGATAAAGTGAGAAATGAGTATATTAGGGGAAGTTTGAAAGAAAAGTTGAAAGGAAACCAAAAGTCTGGATAAGATCATGTAAAGTGGAGGGATGAAACGCATGTTGCTAAAAGAGATGAGTTTACAAGTGAATGGATGGAAAAGGAGAGGGAAGCCAAAGAAAAGATAGATGGATTGTGTGAAAAGTGATATGAAAGAAAAGGAAGTTAGTGATAGCATGACGAGTGACAGGACAGAATGGAATAGAATAAAATGTGTTGCACCGACCCTAAATAAAACAGGACAAGGCAGGAAGATGATGATTTATTCTGTGGTAAATAAATATTACTGAATAATAAAAAAAATATAGGTTTAAAAAGGGGTAAATTTTATTGTAACTGTAAAGGTAGAACTAAACTGCGCACACGTGTGCCACGTACTCCAATCCGGGCGCATTGGCCTAAATACATTTTATATGGCAACTAGACTTGTAGAGCTACATTAGATCCACGCCACGCGACGTCCTTCTACGTACAAATCAGTCGTGGTCCACGTGTGCGTGAGCTTGTTATTCCTTCTCGCTCAAAAGCCAGAATGACTTTGGATGTCTAGCACACAAGTTGACCATGTCCTGGAATATAACATAGGATACATTTCTACTTTTGCATATGCGAAGCTAGTAAAGAATACGTGACTGGCCAGTTGATCTAGTGCTTATGTGGCCCTGGCCGCTATATCGGAAGATTTGATGACAAATGTAAAAAGTAATTCAAGACAAAGTATTTGTGTTCATCACACATCTCATGATCATTTTTTCTGTGTCTAGGTGTAATTTACCTTGTACCTTATAGCGACGTCTATGACGCTACATAAGAACTATAAAGAAAATTACGAAATCCTGCATCGCGCAATCAAAGTTCTCCGCGCGATTTGAATATATATGATAGCCCGAAATCAACTATCGGGCAGTAGCCCATCAGACCATAACATCTGTCTGATCGGAGGATCCTCGACCCTTTTCAACGGAAGTTTCATTGGCTCAAGGAGGTTCCTCCCTTTTCAACTGAGGTTTGTGGGACTTTACTCTCTGTTCCGCATATCTCCAAACCTTGATATACACGGAGAAAGTGACTGACTGACTATCAATGCACAGCTGAAACTATTGAGATAACGAATGTGAAATTTTGTATAAGGTTTCCTTTAATAACGTAGGCGAGCACTTAGAGAGGATTTTCCAAAACCCAGTCCTTAAGGGGATGAGACGGAGGTTTAAACTTTGTATGAATAAACCTACGTTCACGGAGACGAAGCTGCTAGCTGAAGCGAGTCTATAATATACCTGTAGGTACTAGCTATTGTTTGCAGCTTCGCCCGCGTACATAATATAGCCTATCATCATCACCATCATTTCAGCCGACAGACGTCCACTGTTGGACATAGACCTCCCCCAAGTGTCACCACTATGATCGATCCTGTGCGTCCCGCATCCATCAGATTCCCGCAACCTTCACCAGGTCATCGGCCCTCATATAGCCTATGTCATTCAGGAATAAAGCAGCTCTCTATCGGTGAAAAAATAAACAATAAGTCCTTTCTGAGATTAACTCCTACAAACAATAAAGTTTGTGTAGATTTAGAAGTATTTAAGTATGTTTTATCCAATCAGTTGCCATGTACTCATAGCACAAACTATGCTTAGTTTGAGACTAGATGGCGTTGTGCGAAAAATGAGAAATATTACACGACTAAGCTAAAACTACACTGTGCACACGTGAGACACGCTGATCTGGGCGCGTCGGTTTTTCTCAATTTTTTATGGAAACAAGACCTGTAGAGCTACACTTGATCCACGCCACGCGACGTTGTTTTTCATACAAACCAGTGTTACACGTGTGCGTCGTAATGTAGTTCTATTATTATTATTATGAGCCCGTTGTGTCCCACTGCACGGCAAAGGCATCCCTTCCTTTATTCCACTCTTTTCTGTCCTTAGCCACCTCTGGTTTATCCTTAAGGTAGGAGTCCAAATCGTTACGCCATCTGCTTCTGGGCCTACCGCGTCGCCGGCTCCTGTTGTTCGGAATCCAGTCAGTTTTTGCTTTCGCCCAATTTTGTTGCGACATGCGGCAGATAACTTCGAGAAAGAATCCGATTCGGCTGGGCAGCGTTCGGGAAGCTACGCGGTATCTTCTCGTCCAACATACCACAGTGTCTCAAGACGAAAGTCTATGACCAGTGTGTGTTGCCAGTGATTAGAGTTAAGTTCTAGTTTTATGAAAAACTTTAAATACCTTCGTTAGTCTTTCTGATAATGTTGGAACTTCCATATCAGAAACAATATCTTTGGCCCGTGAAGAGAACATTAAATTCGTCGCCAAGTCGTTAAAGCTTTCCATAAGTTTTGGGATATTGAAAACAAAAGATAATTCGTAACAATATGTTAGGCTGATCATTGTAGTTAACGAGAAGATGATCCCTGAAAAATCATAGATAATAGTCATAATCATAGAATGCCTGTTTAAGTAGGTATACGCATATAAATATTTCTTATATCATATTATATCGTGGCCAGATAGGTAGTAGATATTATAGTAGATTATGCACCAAAGGGGCTAAAGTTGTGTCTTATGTCACGGGCGTCATATTGAATCTCGAGCGCAATGAAGGATTCGGGATTTAACTCACGAGCAAAGCGAGGGAGTTAATACAAGAATCCTGAATGCAGCGAGGGATTCAAGCTAGCCCAAGGCAAAGACACCTTTAGCCCAGAGGAGGATACTCTACTTTTTACACCTACTGTGTGAAAATAATAGTCAAATTATTGACCAGCGGGTCACAATGAAATCCAGTACAACATTATTGACCGGCTGTGCCCTCGGCCCATAGATATAATATATTTCTATGCCCCGGCCACTAATGACTCACTTTAGGTTAAGGTTGCTTGACATATAATTTGACATTTTCGAGCAGGTGGTGTAAAAACACATTTATTGTGCGTACAGCCAAGGAGTGGAATTCCCTGCCGGAGTCTGCTTCCTGATAGCTACAATTTAAGGGCGTTTGAGTAAATAGGTTGCTTCTAGGCAAACGTGCTCCATCGTCGACCACATCATTGCTTACCAGGTGAGATGGTGGTCAAACGCGAGCCTATCAATCATATTATTAATCATTGAACTACAATTAGAATTGTGCAGTTATTGCTTTTAATAACCTTGATATTGTCATTTTACCACAACTCTTTTGCGTGACCATAGGCCGATCAATGATCGATCATTATGAATTAGCAGATTACGAACTTTTAGCTAAATGACGATGGGGTCGTGTTAGAATGTCGATTTTATAAAAATAGCAGACTTATGGCCCTGGGAGGGTGGTATTCTTACCTTTAGTGAGATAGAAGACCACCCTAATGATCCCCATCAGCACATGGAAGCGGGTCCCGTAGCCTCTTATAAGACCACCCCAGAACCCACTGCGATAGACATGAGGAGTCGCCTCTGCGCCACGCTGTAAAGTTTTTTTTATAAAAAATAAATATCAAACAGTATACTTACTAAAAGCACCCATTTCTCTATCTAAACAAAAACTTCGATATCGTTAAGTTAAACACATCAAAAAGCAAATTCCTTTTAAAGATCCCAAAATGTTAGCTAAGTATTCTTTTGAAGATAATCAGACATGAACGAGCAGATAGAAAAACTAATCAAGTAAAACGAGCATTTTTAATTAGAATCTGAATTGTCGGGTATTGGCTACGTCGAGAACACCAAATTAGTTTCGACATTTTTCAATTTAGTGATAGGTATTTTTAGTGTGGAAATTCACTGGTAAAACTTGGACAATGTTTTCATTTCGGTCTGGGAAAGAGTTTTAAAAGCTGAGTAGTTGTAGATAAACTATGTAGGTATTAAATACAATATTATTTTTAGTATGTGCGAAACCTGAATATAGTTTGTTAAAAATCAATAACTAACAATATTTTTTTAATAATAATAATTTATTAAACCAAAAATACATATTACACAATTTGACTGCCGATAATTATTATGGTATTATTACATTACATAAAAATTGCGCCGAAGTTAACATGTGCTGCCGAACTAGGCTTTGGGAGCCTGTATTTAGGCAAACAGCGCTTCAGGGCCAGGAACTGGGTCTTTTACTCATGAACAAATGGTAACAATGTATGTATTAAATTAAGTTAAATAAACTATAAAGAAAAAAGCAGTAAATAAAAAATAAAAAAGATAGTTGTATAAAAAAATAGGTGTGACTGTCCTCTGGATGTTTAAGGTGAAAATGGTGAGCGTATGTGTGTGAGAGTGTGTGAAGGTTTTAGATTAAATTAATTTAATTCAATTAATCTAATTAAAGCATTGTGTTCTGTGAACTGAATCGATTGTAATTATTTTTGAAGCACGGTACCTATGTTTTTTCCCAAAAATATTAAAAAAAAAGATCACAAGTTTGTCACCACCGACATTAAGTACAAGAACAAACTAGATCACAGCAGGTCATAGCGGGCATTACGCACCAGTGGACATTTGGATGCAAGAGCAAATCCCCTATTCTGATGGCTCGGTGACCATGTGTTTGTGCGGACAATTAATTCATGAATCCCCAAGCGACCACCGGTGGCCGCGCATCTATTGTCTTACTATTGTGTCTCTAATTGACGGTATCTGAAGGGTTAAGTAACATGCAGGATTTTAGACCATGTCTTGGCACACAACATCCTTGTATCACAAGATATGTTCCGTTGAAACTATTTTCTACTTTTAACCCCTCGAGAGCCGATTGTACGAGTAGATACATTTCTACAACTTGGTGACCTTGAAAAACGCTTAATTGTCGTTTTGTACGAAATTTATTTGGCCGAAAATGTTGGTTTCTATCTCTTGATTTTTCCTAGAAAAATATTTAAAAAGTTTTTTTTTTAATGTAAATCATCAAAAAAAAACTTTAGTAGAAATGCCCAATTACGTAACCCGGCGCGCGCTAAACTGGTGGGGTTAAACTGGTGAAACTATAAGTAGTTCTATTCCACTGTATGACTGGCCTGTTGGTCTAGTGGTTAGTGATCCTGACTGCTATGCCGGAGGTCGTGGGTTCGATTCCCACCCAGGACAAATGTTTGTGTGATGAGCATAATCATTTGTTCTGTGTCTGGGTGTAATTTATCTATAATATGTATGGATTTAGGAATATATAAGTATGTTTATCAGTTGTCTAGTACCCATAACACAAGCTCTGCTTAGCTTGGGACTAGACGACGTTGTGTGATAGTTGTGGAATATTATTATTATTATTACTGTTTTGACCCCGAGGTAGGCTTTAAGCAGAACTTGTGCTAGACAAACATACTTTGATATTTCTTAATACATAGTCATTTTCTAGATAATTTACACCCAGACACAGAACAATGATAATCACCAAACATTTGTCCTGGGTGGGAATCGAACCCACGACCTCCTTCATAGCAATCAGGGCCAGCCACTCGACCAAAAGGTCTGTCTAAAATAAAAAAAAAATAGAAAAAAAGTACGACTTAATAATTAAAAAACAAATATTGTAAAAGCGAAAGTGAGTTTGTTTGTTTGTTACGTCTTCACGCCTAAATGGCAAAACCGATTTTGATGAAACTTGGTACACGGACAGACCATGTCGTGGAATAGGACATAGGATACTTTTTATCCCGGAAGTATGTTCCCTTGGGATAATTTTCTGTTATCACGCGGGCGAAGCCGCTGGGAGCAGCTAGTCTATTATATTTCGATGTTGTAACCTAAAAAGGGAATCGAGTACCTAATGTTTATTTTTTGTGCGGAAATGCATCAAACAACTTCTCCCGTTCCGGGTAAAGCAAGAGGGAGTGCGGAAGCAAGAGGAATGCGGGTGGGTTTTAGAAAGATTTTTACTTTTTAAAACCCACCCGCATTCCTTCCGTTACCATTTACGTTCTAGGAATCTAGGGCAACAGACAACATAAAATAAAATGTACTTCAATATTGATCAGCTAAGTTGTAATAAATAACAATTATTTTGTACGGAAAGTCCGTTTTTCTTCAGACGCCTAAACTGATCAACGCGTTCAGGAAACTGACCACAAAATAAATTTGATCCTTGTAGATTCCTATCAGTGACCATAAGGAGTAAAGTACTAAATAAGACCCAATTCTATAACACATGAGGACTCCGAAATGTACCTCGATCACATTTTATCTTAGCTTGGAACCCTGGACATCGTTGAAACTATGTACAATCACAGTAAAAATAGGTTCGTCACCTTTTGTTGGCTTCACGCATTATAGGATCCGTTTTAGATATACGCACTTTTACTGGCACAACTAGTCACTGTTTTGCTAATTAAAACGTGTCACTGAGAATTATATAAATCAGATTTTATTTATGTTTATTGAAATGTTTGAATGAACTGGTTATTTTAAAGCAGTTCATTTAAACGTTTTAGCGTACTGTCAATTAGAAATTGCTGAAAGGATTATGATATTTTGGCCTTTCCAATAGATTACCAAGTGGCAGTAGACAGGGCACCTTTTTCTCATTATATCTGTTTGTTGAAGCCGAAAGTTTCAGGATTGGCAACCACGTACCGGAAGGCACAGCATTGGATGGCCTCCAACAAGGTGGACCGATGACCTGGTGAGGGTCGCGGCGATAGATCCAAGACACTCAGGACCATTCTTTGTAGCGATTTTTTGGGGAAACCTCTGTCCTACAGTGGACATCTTTCAGCTGAAACGATGACGATGATGAAATCGTGCAAAAATAGGAATTCTTAAGTGTAGTAACTTTAAACATATCCTGTATTACTGACGAACGTATAAAAGACTCGACTGTACACCTACCTACATACATCGAGATAACAAAAGCCAATCTCATTTTGGTCGACGAAGTACCATCCCTTCGGAGTTCCAAGTTTGCGATACAGATGTACCTACCTACTGTGAAGAAACTAATCTCAAAATTGGATACGTTGAGCACTCCAGGAGTTTGTTATAATCTCGGGAATACGTTTGTGTGCACACCTTTTCTGTTAAGTGGTATTTGGTTTAAGTGTGTAGAGCTTTATCTGTGAAGTGTCGTTGTAGCTGAGGTTTATTCGGTAGAATCACCTCCTAAAATTAAGAAAGTCTTTTTTTTATTGTTGGTAGGTTTGCGCTTGACCGCTATCTCACCTGATGGAAAGCGACGATGCGGTCGACGATGGAACGCGCTTACCTAGAAGAAACCTATTCACTCTCGACTTCAAGATTCCCGGGTTGCACCTATCAGGAAACACAGACTCCGGCAAGGAATTCCACTCCTTAAAAATGTGCTTTTTTATGGAGGGAAAATCGTCTAATGACAATCTTCGATGTTGGGTGGAGTGGGAGATAGTGTCAGACTCTTACTGACTAAAAACCCATCCCGTTCTTTCGTGCTTTCATACCGGAGCTCGAGCGACTCTTTCGAACCTAACCCTGGCCCCAGTAGGCTTCGACACAGCTGGGCCCCTGATGTTGCTGACAGCTTCTTGTGGCGCGCGGGAACAGTGCTCGCCGTCGACGACGCTGCGGACAGTGAGCAATGGGCAGCTCGCTGTCCAACCGTGCGGTAACCGTCCGTTCCGATGTCCGGACCGAGCCCAAGTCGTCGTTCTCGTTGAGGCGCCCGGGAAACACGACGCGTTATCGACTTCTGGAGCTCGGTCCGGACCAAGCAGTAGGTCCGGATGGTTACCGGAAAACACCGGCTAAAAATGTGACTAAAATATAATAAATACGAATCGATAAAATGTACTAAAAAAAAAACAAAAAAATTATTAACACAGTTTCAAAAAGCCGCAGGTTCGTAAAATGGTAGAAGGTACCCATAACTTCCATTTTCAAAAACACTGCTAACTTAATTTTACTCGAAAAATTGCAAGTTATAGCTAAAAGTTGGAGCAAATATAAGAAAATTACTACATTAAAAGTTTTCATACTTGTTGGGAAAAAATCTTATTTTTACAGAAGTTGGCATAGGCACAGCTCATGATTAGTACGACCCCATTTTGCGAGACGTCCCAATTTCCCGAGATTCTACGATGCTTTCCGATGACACCCCGAAGGGCGCTAAAAGATTTTTTTTTCGGACACCTATGCATAATAATGAAAGGGAAAGCTGATCTTTAGAAAATCTACTTTAAACCTTAGCGATATCTCAATTATGTAACTAATTATTGGATAACTTTATAGGCGCTCTTGCCGATTTTAATTAAGACGAATTATTTCTGTTTGTTGTATCATCATGTGCTCTAAAGGAGGAGTCCGACCGCATCAGGCAACGGCGCTCTTTCCGCTGCCGCCGGGATTCCGATCCCGATTTCCCTCCACCGTATACGCGGGCTTGCGGACGGCAAGCCATGGGTAGTTCGCTGTCCGACCGTCCGATAGCTATCCGGACCGAGCCCAATACGTCGACGACCCGCACTGTTCCCGCGCGCCTCAAGGAGTTGTCAGCAACAGCAGGAGCTCAGCTGGGTCGAAGCCTACTGGGGCCAGGGTTAGTTTAGAAAAACTAGCTCGAGCCCCGGTATGAAGGCACGAAGGAACAGTGTGGGTTTTTAGTCAGTAAGAGTCTGACACTATCTCCCGCTCTACCCAAGAGCGGGGATAGTCATTGGATGATATAAGTTGGGCAGCCTCTTTGTCTCTAGTTTCGGAGCGCGATGTAGTGTTTCAAACTCGATCCTTTATTTTAATTTGATATTTTGTTTTCCATTGAAAATAGGTTATAGACAAGCAATTAGGAAAATTAAGTTAAAATCAATCGAATCTACAAACTTGGCAGCCGTTAGCAACCACAGATTCTTCTAAATTACTTACAAATTAGGTCAGTATTTTAGAGATGAAATTAAGGAATTCCTAACCACCGAAGGAATTCTGATGAGGTACTTCTAGAAAGTTTTTAGGTACTCCCAAATTCCTCTAAAGGTTAATTGGTTTTGTATTTTTCTAATTAAATAATTAATTATTTTAATCAATAAAATAAAATTTCGCTCACAGTGGGCTTTATTAGAAGGCTTAAAGTCACCCAAAGGACAGGGCTATGTTCGGAGTTACCTTGTGTGATCGGGACCAAGACTATATCAAGGAAAAAATTCGGAAATTACAAAGAAAACTGGAGAAGGTGCCGGTCGAAACTAGTTCAGAAAACTCTTCACCGCCATGTTCACCGCCGTACGGTCTTCATCACCTTCGCCACCTGCACTGCTGATCAGGAATTATAAAGATGTCCACAGGAGAATCAATATTACCGACATAACCCAAAGAATTGCCGCAGGGCACATTGCCCGCAGAACAGATGGCCGACGAAGACGAAAAGTTCTGGAGTTGTGACCATGTAGGCACCGGAAGACGAAGTGTTAAAAAGCCTCCCACAAGGCGAAGCGATGCACTGCACCACGTGAACCCGTCCACCTCAAGGTCCACCAGCAGTCCTGGACATAAGCCTCCCCAAGTGTCGCCCTGTGCATCTCACACCATTGGATTTACGCAATCCTCACCAGGTCATCGGTCCACCTTGTAGGAGGCCTTCCAACGCTGCTGGCAAAGTAAAATAAATAGATATTAAACAACCTATAAGTATTTTAAAGCGTATACACGTATACCTACATAAATAAGGTAAGAATTTAAGTAGGTACCTAAGTACTAAGGAATCAATTAGGCACCAGAAAATCTACCCCTTTCCACCATTTTACATAAATCTTGGTTACGTCGCAGTAAATTCTAAAAGTACTTACCCTTATTATACTTTGAATACTACGTAAGCAGAAATCTTTTATCTTTGTCCCAATTCGTTCCGGCGAATATTATGTTGGAGAAGTGAGATTTAATTGTTGGTTCTTTGTACAACAAAACATTGGTTCACGATTGAGTTACAAGCATTTTGTGGACAAAAAGAACCACCCCCAAATGTTTACATCCATCGCTTCCAGGCGGTATCGAGGTTTTCTTTCCCTATTTAGTTCCTGTTATTATCATAGAACTGAAAATAAATATTGCTCAGCATCTTCATTTTAAACTCTGATGTCCAACAAGAAGTACATGAGCGGTGTCTAACTCCAATCTACCTACAATGGGCTTTTCCACGGGCTTTTCTGATAAAAATTACTTGCAGCGGCGGAGGACAGATGGCGTTGACACTAAAGTGGGCCTTAGGAAACGATGAAGTGATGAGAGCTTACCTAATTAGAATGATAAACTGATTATAGGTACAAAAAAATATAACACAGCTCATAAAAAATAAATTAAAAAATAGTAAGGCTTTTTTCAACGTGTTTATTTAATTTTGTAATGTAGTAACATTTTAACCAAACGTCACAACAAAATGTCATTGTCACTGACCGTCTCTATGTCAAAAATATTTAAAAATCGCTACAGTGCGCTGGTCGTTTTATCCAAACATTTCTATTTTCAAAGAAAATGTCAGCTTTTCATGGATTTCCCGACCTCCCGGGAGCAGACGAGATCCCCTTCTGCAAACTAAACGAAGTTTACTGTTGTGGGAATGCACGTTACGGAAATATCACTACGTTCACCAACTCGGTAAGGTTATCTTCATTACTTCGCAAGTATTTTTAACTAAACGAAAACTAACCAGTCCAATATTTGTTTCAGACGAAAGGCCATCCCGTTATAAACGTAACCCGCGACATACACCACCACAGAACTTCGGACGAAAATATTTCTATGTATATTGACGTTGAGGATAATTTGCTCAAGAAAATCACTAGTGTATGGTACAAACAGGGGTTTTTGGAAGCTTTAGCAGTCGCTGCAGATCCTTCAGTAAACCGCGACAGCCAGATCCTTGCTCTCGCTTCATCTTACGTGTTGAAAGTCGCAAATGTGTTCACAGCATTTAGGTATTTTTTACAACCACACTTGAAGGACATAGGGCCCAAAATTGTTGCAAACTACTCAAGAACCAGGAATTGGGGAAATGTTCCTATCAAATGTATGGCATGGCATCCTCATACAACTAAAATGGCTGTAGCGACAATAGATGACAATGTAAGAATATATTGTTCGGAAGTGTCGTTTGTGTCTACGTTGAAATGTAAAGCACAAGTGCATGTGTCTTCGTTGAGTTGGAGACCGTTCTCAGCTTCTGAGCTAGCTGTGGGGTGTGAACAGGGAGTCATTGTGTGGATGGTGGATCCTAATTCTATGTTCACGAAACCTTCATCCAGTAATGCTGTTCTGTTGAAAAGGTATGTAAAACTTATTTATTTATTTTTTCAATACTTTATGCACGTAAAGGTATTTCCAGCCAGTGAACCTTAGGGACATGCAGAGAAAAATAGTGGTAGATGTAATTAAACAGAAAAGGGTGAATATTAATAAAATATATAAATGAATCATAAATACAACACGATTGTATAAATTAACAAATAGACAAACATTGACATTGTAATGATACTACTGCCAACTTCTTACAAATATGTTGAACCTTTTAATTTTAAATCAGTTTTTAATCATCCTGATCTTGTGGGACGCATTCCGCAAAGAAATAGCCTGAACATACACAGGACAGTGAAAAAGCTCTTGTGTCTTTTTGATATAATTCTTGTTTTATATCTATTTTATCTTTTGTTTTTTTTTTTTAGTTTCAAAGTTCTTCGTTTTTTGAATTCCCAATATACAGATACATGTATAATTTTGGAGTCACTGTCTATCCTTATTTGTTTTATGTGCAATTTGATTTTAAATCATTTTGAACTTCTTACTTTAGTCCTTATTGTTTTTTATAAATCTTATAAAAAACATTCTTATTTTCTTATTTGTATTGTTAATTATGCAATTTAACCCTTCAGATACCGTCAATTAGAGACACAATAGTAAGACAATAGATGCGCGGCTACCGGTGGTCGCTTGGGGATTCATGAATTAAGGAATGTGTGTATTTGTTTGTACCATTGTTAAGGTTCTACCTTCTATCCTACAACCTATGCGGTAACATGCCATATTTAACAGGTCAATTGCATTTCGTTCTTTCTCGCTTACAGGCCAGACCACAGCCCCGTCACCGATGTGAGCTGGTCTCCGAATGGTGACTTGTTGATCAGTTGCTCTGGCGCAGACACCTCCATGTTAGTATGGGATGTGTCCATGGAAACGGCAGTGCCTCTCCGGAGGGTTGCGGGCGGTGGCATCGTGTTTGCTCGCTGGTCATTTGATGCTGACAAAGTGTTTGCTGCTTCATCATCTATTATTTTTAGGTAAGTTTCCTAGGTGGACCGATGACCTAGTAAGAGTCTGATGGATGTGAGACGCAGTGGATCGATTGTTATCGCGACTCTTGGAGGTCTACATCCAACAATGGATGTCTTTAGGCTTAAACAATGATGATGGTGATGATTGATTATCAGTCCTGTTAGTCTTGTTTTTGATGCAGTTTTCTCTAACAGAATAAGCAATATATGCGCAGTGTAGTTCTGTCTTCATTGTGGAGGATTTTTTTCAGTCATTAGCTGTTAAGGAATTTTCTCCAATAACAGCTACTGACTGAAAAAAAAAAAACATAATAAAAAGAGAGACATCTATAGTATATGAAAATGAAAAGAGATTTTTTGGAAACGCAATTGTCTTATTTTCCACAGAGTTTGGGACACGAAGCGTTGGACGCCCGATCGTTGGTGCGCCCGCGGTAACCGCGTGGTGGCAGCCTGTTGGGGCCCCGGCGACATCATATTGTTTGCGGCCAAGGGAGAGCCTATGGTGTATGCCCTAACTAACATTGGGCTTATGAGTGGTCAGTATTCTTTATTAACTGACTGTGTCTAGAAGAGGGTTATGTTTTTTGAGTGTATGATGTATAAGTGTATATTTCTTTGGTATGCCTTAGAGTCAAAATGACTAGTTACATTTTAGCGTGACAGGTGAGGTTAGATTCATCTTGGTTGTGAGAATTACAGAGTACATAAAAAAAAAAAAAAAAAAAAAACATTAAACATGGTAGATTTTTTAGGGCGAAAGATGTCAAAATATTTTTTTCGTGTCTGTCATGTAGTTAAGGAACATGACAACAGGAGAGGCCGATTTTTTTTCGTTTTTTTTGTGTGTAGTGTAGAACTGTAGATGTAGATTATGATTGTATCTATAAATATAATTCCAATTATGACTTCTGTTTTAGGATCACAAACCAGCAAAGCCCTTCCAGTCCTGGACGTAACGAAGGTAGAACTATCATCAGGGGACACAGTAGGGGGACCCATACTGGACATGTGTTGGGACCCCTCCGGCCGATACTTGGCCATCCTATTCGAGGAGTCACACCTGGTCACCGTGTTCTGTACCACGAGGCTGATGTTGCAGCTTAAAATAACGCCGTGGTGAGTTATGTTTATTTAAAAGAAAGAAAGAAAAACGTTTATTCGAACCTTACACATACATTTAAATTAAAAAGCAGTTGATTTAATCTACTATCTCAGCTTTTATGTATACTTGTATAGTCTTGTAGTAGTTCGCTAGCAGTACACCGCAGACTACCCTCCTTTTCATATTTGAGGTTTTTAGTGCTTGTCCAAATAGACAGCGCGGGCGCGGCGTGGCAAACTCAAACATAAGAAATTCTCTAAAGCTTCTTAGGAACGTGTAAAATTGTTACTTTGGTAGGGTTGTTACAATAGGTGAAAACAAATTAAATAAAACATTTGGTAAATAGTTTTATTATTCAGTATAACCGATGACCTGGTCAAGGTCGCGGGAATCCGATAGATGCGTGACGCACAGGACCGGTCGTTGTGGTGACGCTTGGGGGAGGCCTATGCCCAGCAGTGGACGTCTTTCGGCTGATATGACGATGATGATGACGATTCAGTATGACAGAATATTTTACAAATTACTGAATTTATCATAAAGTTTTTTCAAGTAATCTAGTATTTCATTGCCAACATTGACAATATTAGTTTCAAAATCGAAATATTCGCAAAACTTGCTCGAGCAGTTCAACAAATGCAATAAAATGATCAGAAGGTATAATTAAAAAAACAATTGTACACTACAATAAACAACGATTAACAAAATACCACGTTTTTACTTTAAAACATTTAAACTCGTAACTAAGATAGTTACGAGTATTAGCACTATACTTACATACCTATTTAGCTTCAATTTTTTTGGACTGACCGACATTTGACTACTCAAAAGTGCCTACATTTGGTAATTTGAATTTGAATATCAAAACAAACAACGTGCGTCGCACAGACCCTAAAATTGTCCACTGACTGCCTGTGTGAACCGGTTTTGTCCAGTATCGCCGCGGACGCAACAAGCGGCCAGTGGACACGCACACATTCCTCGCGCGCTTGTAGTAGTGCAACCGATTCGCGCGGTTGTATGAAGCTATGTCTCTGTACCTTTTATTAACTCATGTGCTTGTAGTCCGCCTTTGTAGTTTAGTTCACTTTTAATTACAATTCTAACAACTAAATAATCTATATTCCAGTTGCTTCATCTGCGGCATAGACGTGGAAGTGCCCACGACGATGGCCTTCCAGCGCAACTTCACCGAGGGCGCGTGCCTCACCGTCGCCTGGTCCAGCGGACGTGTGCAACACTTCCCCATCATCTACACCGACACGTATTAGCTTGCTGATTAGATTGTGACATAGGTCTGTTGAGACGGCCAAGCTTAGGGGTCCCCCACATTAGACAAGCGCGTTTTTCGGGCGTGTGAGTGACGTGGGAGCCGCGAGCGCGCTGCATTAGTGTCGCGTGTTGCCGGCGTGTGACTTGATAGCGGGCGAAAGAGTATAAAACCGACGTTAGCGCGCACGTGGCGCCACCGTCGCGTTTTTACTCTTAACACACGCCGCAGGGCAACAAAACGCGACGTTCACGCAGCGCGCACGTGGTGCTACCGTCGCGTTTTTACTCTTCACACACGCCGCCGGGCAGCAAAACGCGATGTATACGCGGCGCGCATGATTCGCCTGCGCTACTCACACGCCCGAGGTAAGCGCATGCCTAATGTGGAGTCAACCTTACATTTACCATTACATTGGTTTGTAGAGCTATATTTCACCGAGACACCATTGCGGCGCGACCAGTCGCTGCTGCTAACAATATGTATACAGCTCTATAGAGAGTTACTTACCTGGTGTCCTTTTGGTTGCGCAACCAATTTGGTGACGCGACTAACTTGGACGTGTGACGACTCTGGTGTCTGTTTGGTGTCTAGTTTGGTAGCTTCGGCCTATATTTCACAGAGACCCCATGGCGGCGCAACTGGTCGCCCCACCTTGGTGTCCCGGTGAAATATAGCCGTTAAGGCGTTTGGCGCCGATACAGCGCCCAAGACAGAGACAGGAGTCCGCGACTAATACTTGCCATTTAGGCTTTGTATTGGCGTTAGTAACTGCATCGTTCCTCTCACTGGATTCAGTCAATTCCAGTGCCTGTTTAGATTATTCCAGTTGCAATCCAGAGTTTGTATGGATCACTGGAATAACCTGAACTGGGTTTTAAGTTAAAATAAGGTTGAAAATGAAAGTTGTATAATGAAACAGGGGCATATTAAGCTAGCTAGAGAAAATAAGGCGTTGCTATAATACAAAGCGATCATCGCACAATACGAGATCGTAGCGTTCATTCGTATTTCAAATACGATCGTGTCGTCGCACCATCAAAGCGTACTTTTTGGCTTTGTCGCACAAATTGACGTGACGAATGTGACGACATCTTATTGGCGCGATGATCGCTGTGTGTCATATTAGGACGACGCCTTACAGCGCCAGTTGTCGCCAGCCATTTCGTATAATACGCTGTATTACAAGTTGGCGCGCCGGAATGAAAAACTTCGCGGTAACGTAATGCGGCGACCTAATGTTCAGCTCGATTGTGGTGGCGATACTGAAAATTTTTTTACGTGTATTAATAGATTGACGATTGGACTTCTAAAATGGTAGATATACTATTTTAGATACAAATCTTAACCTTGCCTAACTTTTTTGGACGACTCTCTGAATTTAAATTTGTTGAAAGAAAGAAAAAAAAACCAGTTTATTTACGCGAAATAAGACGCATACTTAAAGCTAGATAACAAACATAACATAACATCAGTCGATAGGGAAGATATGCGTCTCATCCGCGCAAAATGGCCCAACGCTCAGCATAAAGCTGTGACCTCACGCATAATGCGATGAGCTCACAGCGCTGGTTTTCAGCGTTTTTGTTGTGACACAGTAGTCGATTGTGACGCTATTTTTGTTATAATTCTATAAATATTAATACTAAAACTTAAAAAACCGGCGTATCGACGATGCGCCTGTTTGCATTGTAGGCTCCACGTTTCTAAGCCGCTTTGCCGAACGCGAAAGCCTAATAAATGTGGCTGACGTGAGGTAACCGCAGTATTACAGCGACGTTTTACAATCCGGCGCGCCAACTTCTGATACGTCGTGTCATACGAAATGTTTTCGACACACCTAGATATGTATCAATGTGTATTACGTTGATTGGTTTCGCTGATACATTTAATTTGGCCTTTTATGGCCCAGTGCACACCGCTAAAGGCGCGGCGGAGCGCGTTTTCTTGAGCGGCGCCAAGAGTCCTTAAAAGCCCTCGAGCGGAGAGATACTATAGCTACTCCGAGCGCGCCCATATCATTAAGTGCTGATCGATAATTTGTACAGACAATCGTTCTTGTTCGTAATGGATGTGGACTGGGACATAATTATTATTGCTGCGCTTGCAAAAAAAGAAAAATGGAAAAGAATAAGAAAAATATTGGGCAATAAAATCAGCCAGGCGGGCGCGGGGTAGTGCACCGGAGCGCAGAGCATCGCGGCGGTGACTGGAGCAGTCGCGCGCATGCTCGCGTAGTAGCTTGAGGGCGCTCCGAGCATCGCAAGCGAATTTATTCTTATACTGACCGTATGTCAAGGTAGTTAAGGTTCATATTAAATTGTTGTCTTCAATTGCTCTCCGCCGCGCCTCCAGCGGTGTGCGCTGGACCTATATTTGACAGTTCTGTTTCAGTGTGATACAATAATTTTAACGACAAATCCAAGAACGTGGAAAAACAAATGGCCTATAGGCACAATGTAAAAACTTATAAATAAGACTGCTTGATATTTTTGTAACTTTATTTGTCGTATCAATTTAAAAAATTATATATATTACGATAGTAAACCTATGTTGTTTCACTGCAGGGCAAAAGCCTTACCCCCTTTTTTTAAGGTGGAAAATTGTCTCTCGTTTTGGGCAGAGCGAGAGGAAGAGTCGGACTTTTTACTGACTTAAACCGATCTGTATTTCTTAAGGTGCGTACAGACTATGTAACATATTATATAACTTGTGTTTTATAACATGTCGAGACTATGTAACCTTATTATTCAACATTGCAACATAAAACAATACAAACAATGTTATATAACCTTTGTCGTTTGTCGTTCTTCAGTGCTATCCATGTACATATAAAAAATTGTTGTAGATATCGATAACATGTTATTATAACATGTTTTATAACATTCAGTGTCCACATTATCTGAAATATGCTATATAGCAATGTTGTATAACATTTTATTTTATATAGTCTGTATAACTTTTAGCGTTCCAGTGCCACGGTAACTCTTTCAAACAAGCCCCAACCCCAAGCCTTTGCCTCCTTCAAATACAAACATGTAAGCTTTACTTGTTAAAAGAATTGTTCTGTTTTCCCGTTCTCACTACTGTGCGTTTTAGCAGTTGAACCAACAGTAGTTCTTGTAACATTTACGTTACTATACCACCTTCGATATTTATTAATAATATTTTTAGTAAACTCAACAGTCAAATTATTAAATCCAGGCAATGACTCCAAGTTTAGATGACTATAACTGGCTAAAGTATCCTTCAATTTATCATCTAGAGCTATTTCTAGTTGAACGTAAACATCTTTGTTACTCGTAAAATTTCGTTTACTAAATCTTCTAGTTCCGTTTCCGTTTGGTTTACCGTTACACAGTACGAAAGAACCACAAATTTTATCTGCAATCTGTTCATTCAAATTATCCATTTCTATTCTCAAATTTGCTAAAAGATCGTCTTTGATTCTTGAAAATATTGCAGGTTTCTCATTCAATTTCTCTATGACGAGCGTGTAAAGGCCGCTTTTAACTTGGCTAATCATACCTATTATGAAATTTTTCATGAGTTGAATGGTCACATCCTTTTTTGTTTTCAGGGCATCTTTTGTAAATTGGTCTATTTCTTCCATGAAAATTTTATGGACTTTAATTTCTGCAGAGACTCTTATAGCCTCTATTTCCCTGTATACAACACTGTCCTCGACGATATCATTTGCTGTTCTAACATCTGTCATATACATGCTTGCGTATGTCCTAAATGTGTCAACAGTGGTATCGTTCAAAGATTTGTAAGTTTTAGTTAGGAAAGCACTTAATTCTTCTGTACAAACTAACCAATTATCGCATTGACTTTTATTTTTGTATTTGCTGTCTCTATCTAAGCTTTTAGCAAATGACCTAGGTTGAGCGGTTATCATCTTACAGCGTGTACCACCACTACATTTGCTACCATCCGTTTCGACAGGCTTATCTTTATACCTCAAGTAGCAAGAAACTCTATATTGGTCTACTACATTCCACGAATTTAACAATATCTGATATATGAAATTTTTTATGTCTTCTAGGGCTATACTTGGCCTGTTGGTTTCATCGTGTAACTCGAGACCTTTAAAAGGCGCCCAGTATCCTTCTTTCAGATTATCCAAATCCTTCTTCTGTCCAACTTTTTGTATGGACTGTACGTTAGACTTGCGCGAGTCTTTGAGAAGTTGGTTTATTACTTCTCCCTTATCTTCGTTTTTCACGTTACACTGCCTTTCTATCAGCAGGGTTAGCATGTCGTCCAGAGTTTTTGTTATCAGCTTCTTCGTTGAACTATCGGTTTTAACATTCTTCAACAATATCGATATGTTATGTCTCAACTGCTTGTAGTTTTCTATCTTTCTCTGGAATGTGTCTGATAACTCTTTAGTTTTTTTTGCGTTCGCTTTCCTATTATTTTCAGGGACTAGTTCTATTATGGTTGTTTCATCGTTTCCTTCTAATTTTAAATTATTGTTTGTTTCTATTTTTGTGTTATCATTTAGTTCGTTCTCTTGTAGAATAGGTTTCAGTTCTATTACATTTCGCTTAATTACCTTTTGAATAACTGTTGTTAGGTTTTTTATAGTTATATCTTTTTCAGTCCTCTGCCTTGGCCTGCCAGCTATTATTTGGTTGCTGTCTACGTAAGGTTTTATGATTTTTTCTAGGAGATTTGATACCATACTTGCGTCCGATATAGACTTTCGTATTTTTGAACTTGTTGACATTATTAATAGCGTCCATAGTATAAGTGATGCTGTAAACAAAAATTAAATTACTTATGCGAATTTCATTTTGCTAGTGAGGCTTTTTTTGTAATCTTTGAATGGTTTAGCAAGTTTTTAAATAGCTTCTTTTAAAAATAGAAGTCCTGTAGATTATGCCTCACTGTTTTACACACTATTTTCCACAATAAAATAATATTGTTAGTTGCACCAAAAAGGTCGATGGAATAACTGGAATCCCTATGGGCATTCATGTCTTTGTTTATGATTCTGATATCTGCTGTGTAGATACAGCTATTTAAACGTTTTACGGCCCTAATTCCTAAATTGAGTGAGCTGGCCACGTCACTCGAATGCACCCGGACAGATGGGTGAAAATTGACTGTCACTGGACGCCTGAGGGAGGATCACCTGACCTGATCATGTTCTTGGGGCAAACTTCGCCAGTTATCACCCTAGACAGAGATTTGGAAGGAGAAAGAGAAGGTCCATTGCTTGTGTAATGCAGGGCTGGCCCTTTTTTTGTATTCGGGGAGAAACCTTCAAAAGGCTTCTGGACTTTTAGGGGGAAAAACCAGGGACTGTGGGATTCTTACCCCACTTAAACTACCCCGGTGATCACCGTCAGTACATGAATGAGGGCTTCGTGACCTCTTAAAGGACCACCCCGGAACCCTCTCTGTACAACGCCTGTTAGGGCACATCCCTGAGACAGGGCTGGCCCTGGGACACAAAGAAGGCTAATAAAAACATAGGTACCTACATTGATTTTATCTATTATATTTATAAGAGAAACTGACAGATTGACATTTCAATGCACAGCTAAAACTAGTCTATGAGCTTTAAATTTTGCACAAGGTTTCCTTTTATTACGTAGACGAGCCGTAAGAAAGAATTTTTCAAAATTCAGCCCCTAATGGGATTAAACGGGGGTCTCAACTTTGTATGAAATAGCCTACTTTCAGGCGGGCAAAGGCTCTGGCAGTAATCCGGACCGAGCCCAAGACGGCGACGGCGCGCACTGTTCCCGCGCGCTTCAAGGAGTTGTCAGCGACAGGCGGGGCCCAGCTGGATCGAAGCCTACTGGGGCCAGGGTTATCCAAAAGGAACTCGAGCCCCGGTATGAAGGCTAGAAGGAACGGGGTAGGGTTTTTAGTCAGTAAGAGTCTGACACCATCTCCCACTCCACCCAAGAGCAGGGGTTGTTATAGGATGATTTTTGCCTACCGAAAAAAAAAAGAAAAAAGGCTCTGGCAGAAGTTATTCTAATACCTATCATTATCTACTTACAATGATTGATCCTCAAGCCATTTAACATGATGGCAAATAGTAAACAAATCTTCGATTAAGAATATTGTAGACCGTTCCGCAACATTTTACAATGTGCATAAAATTGCCATAGTTTTATGTGTATTCAATTTAAAATGTAAAGTTTGTGCTTGGGAGCAGAACCGTCGCAATATTTCTTTAACGACTTTCATATTTATTTCTGTTATAAATAACAATATCTGATTGCTTTATTCATCGTGTTTTTTTTTTTAAATTTCTAATACTTAATGCATTCTGTAGGTCGCTGACAATCATAACGATATATATTACCTAGTTGTAGAGGTCAGATAGAATCAGTGGATCAGTAGCCGTCTCTAACGGCTATAAGTGTAGTTATAGCGGAGGGCCGAGGGGCCAGTGAATAATCCCCAACCCCAGTAGGTATGGTATAGCACCCACCCCAATGGTTGGGCACGCCACAATTACGGCCCCCTTTGAGGCGTGACTGGAAAGACCTCACTTCGTCTTTACCTTCCGTATGACGCAGGTCCTCACAGGACATGGCACGTTCGGGAGGTTCCTGCACTGGATTCAAGCGGAAGAGATGCCCGGGTGTCGCCACTGTGCGGAACGCCCAGAGGAAACGGTGGAGCACACAGTCGTGGTGTGCCCTGCTTGCGCGGAGCATCGCCGTGCCCTCGTGGGGGCAATCGGCGGCGGAACCTCTCGCGCCGGGCCTTGGTTTAGGTCATGGTCCAAAGCGAGGAGGAATGGCAGGCGGTCATTTCCTTCTGCAAAGCAGTAATGCTAGCAAAGGAGGAGGCCGACCGCATCAGGCAACGGCGCTCTCGCCACCGCCGCCGGGATTCCGATCCCGAGTTCCGGCTTGGCTGTCCGACCGTCCGGTAACTGTCCGGAGGACCGTGCCCAAGTCGTCAACGGTGCGCAGTAGGCTTCGACCCAGCTGGGCCCCTGCTGTTACTGCCAACTCCTTGAAGCGCGCGGGAACAGTGCGCGCCGTCGACGTCTTGCGAGGCTGATGACGATGATGATGATAAAAAAAAAGTTTATTTATTTATTTATTAAAACTTCATGCAACATAAGAGTACAAAGGCGGACTAAAAGCCTTAGGCATTCTCTACCAGTCTACCTAGGGTGGTAAAGAGAAAAACGTGGTAGGTGCATAAAAAAAAAAAAAATTAAAATAAAAGTTGACCAAGAAAAAAAAAAGGACTCAAAAAACAAATACAAAATAAACATACATATATAATTTAATATAATATATATATATACATATATATATATATATAAAGTACAAGAAAGAGGTTTTGAGACTTCTAAAACAATTTTGCTAGTTAGACTAAAACTTACAAAGTGCAGTTAAACTTTCTTTTCTTGGTATTTTTTTTACTTTTTAATACTTACTTCCTGGGTAGGTTATTTATTTCAATTAGACCATTAATTACCTTAACCTGGACTAATTGAAACAATAATAATTTGATGTAGACTGCGCGTGAATACGTGATGACTAAAGTAGTGTGGACGGCGAGCAATGGGTAGCTCGCTGTCCTACCGTCCGGTAACTGTCCGGATCGAGCCCAAGTCGTCGACGGCGCGCACTGTTCCCGCGCGCCTCAAGGAGTTGTCAGCAGCAGGAGGGGTCCAGCTGGGTCGAAGCCTACCATCACGGTTATCTGAAAAGACGCTCGAGCTCCGGTATGAAGAGGCTAGAAGGAACGGGGTGGGTTTTTAGTCAGTAAGAGTGACACTATCTCCCGCTCGACCCAAGAGCGGGGGCTGTCATAAGATGATTTTTTTAAAAAGGGTCGCTCATCCAAGGGGATAGTGAGGTAGACCGGGACGTAACAAATCGCATCAACGCAGGATGGATGAAATGGCGATAGGTCACGGGAACCACTTGTGACCCACGGATGCCCCTCAAGTTGACAACAACCCCCGCTGTCATTGGATGGTTTTTGAGACCGAAAAGAAAAAGCTTTACAAAAAAAAGCGTACCTACTATTTGTAAATAGGTATTTTCACGAACTGTGCATTGTATGTGCAAATTTTGTTTCAGATACTGTTTTCTTCCATTGTTCTCGTTACGCATTTTTAAGATGACATGCCTACAACCTGAGACGAAATACGGAATAAACAAATCCAAACAAAACGAAAGTAGTGTTGCCATTTAAAATCCCGCAATTAACCGATTACTCACACGAATATAATGAGGTCTGGTTGCAAAAAACATCCATATCTATTAACTTGTAGGTAATAGATCAGATACCTCAACTCGGACAAAATTTTGATACGTAAGATATAGGATAACGTAGGATATAGGAAAAAGCATTGGTGCCCGGACACAGCAACGCGGGGCCGAGGCAGATACCCACCACCACCACCACGAAGGAGATAGCGGGACGACCTGGATGGCTTCCTTAAGATTTGGAATGAGAAAGCGAGGAACCGTGATCATTGGAAGGAGTGGAGGGAGGCCTTTGCCCTGCAGTGGGACAATATGGGCTAATTGTAATAATAATAATTGTAATGTAGGTAATTGACGTTGCTTTGGAAGGCTTTATTTTGAAAATGGTAACCGAAAATGGTGTCAATTATTACGTACTTTGGAACCCAACCCATTGTCAGGAGATGGTGGTCAAATTGCGTTTCAATATTTAAAAAAATAAGAATTTACCTACTTAAAGAGTTTAAAAGTTTAAATCCACCATGTAAATGTAACTGTAAATGGACCTCATTTCGACCTAAAGTTTTAGGGGGTAATTGTCATGTTTAGAATTCCAGGATTTTTGAGTCGGCACACTATCTAGTCTTATTCTGTTATTTACCTATTTCTTCGAACTTTAGGCAATTATATTATACCTACTCTACCAATCTCTGGTGATGGGAGCAGCCCCCCTAGCCAAGTTGCAACCGTTTCGCTTGCGTCGAACGCTTCCAGTCGATCTTGCCGCCAATTCTTTTGTTCTGACCACGTGACTGAGCGTTGAGGCGTTCGTCGCGACGTCGTTCCCGTACATTTGAAGCTTTCTACAAGCGTTAACTATTGCAGATTAGCAACTTGGCTAGGGGGGCAGAAGGTGATAATAAAAGCGGAACAGTGGTCCAGCACCCAAGGCCTCAAGTCTACTATTACAATAGTGTCAGAATGGTCTATCATTGATTTCATAATTGTTGATTTTGACAAGTTTGTTATTCTACTAATATAATGGCGTCATTATGACCACTTGACAGTGGTTGACCGGTCGTCTCCGTTGAAAGAAATGGCAATCTCGTACGTAAAGACATACTTCTGAATGTCTGACGTAAGCGGTAAGCTGCTAAAATTTTGACAGTTCCTTTGATCAGTGACCGAACGTTATTGTACAGTTATTGCTTACATAGCTCGATATTTTCATTCTACCACAACTCTATTACAAGACCATCGACTGATCAATGATCGATCATTATGAATTAGCAGATTACGAACCTTTAGCTAAATGACAATGAGATCTTGTTGGAATGACGAATTTATAAAAAGGCTTATGTTTAACTGACCACCAGATATAGTAACATATAACAGACAAAAATAGTAAATGATCACCATAATTAAAACAGCATTTTAAAGTAAAATTATAACCAAAGTTTTAACATCTCGCTTTCCTATTTAAGCAAAATGACTCCAAGTAAATCATTTGCAACTCAAAAATAGTAAATGATCACCAAAAATAGTAAATGATCACCAAAATTAAAACAGCATTTTAAAGTAAAATTATAACCAAAGTTTTAACATCTCGCTTTCCTATTTAAGCAAAATGACTCCAAATAAATCATTTGCAACTCAAAAATAGTAAATGATCACCAAAAATAGTAAATGATCACCAAAATTAAAACAGCATTTTAAAGTAAAATTATAACCAAAGTTTTAACATCTCGCTTTCCTATTTAAGCAAAATGACTCCAAATAAATCATTTGCAACTCAAAAATAGTAAATGATCACCAAAAATAGTAAATGATCACCAAAAATAGTAAATGATCACCAAAATTAAAACAGCATTTTAAAGTAAAATTATAACCAAAGTCTTAACTTCTCGCTTTCCTATTTAAGCAAAATGACTCCAAATAAATCATTTGCAACCCAAAAATAGTAAATGATCACCAAAAATGGTAAATGATCACCAAAATTAAAACAGCATTTTAATGTAAAATTGAACCAAAGTTTTTACATTTTGCTATCCTATTTAAGCGAATCGACTCCTCGACCAAAAAAAAACTGGGCAAGTGCGAGTCGGACTCGCGCACCGAGGGTTCCGTGCAAACTATAATTCCCGAATTGCAATTTTGGTTTTGTTTTATTAAATTAACTGTTTTCAGATTTATTACTATACCTGTGCTATAAGACCTTGCTTTGTGCCAAATTTCAGGATTCTGGGTCAACGGGAAGTACCCTATGAATTTTGATCTTTAAGAGTATCGAAATATACGTTTTTTTGTGACATAAACGGTCGTATCTTTTTTATTCGTTAACTTAGTAGTTTGATATTTTTCTCAGCTTGAAGGGACCGCAGACTTGAGTATATGGTTTTAATTTCAACGTGATACCTCCACGCGTTTTTGAGATAAAGAGTCTTGACAGACAGACGGACTGACAACAAAGTGATCTTATAAAGGTTCCGTTTTTTTCTTTTAAGGTACGGAATCTTAAAAAATGAGCATTTCGTTTATTTAACCAAATGCTATGCCTAAGATAAAAAATAAAACTCTTACAATTTCAATAATCTTTTTTTTTATACAATAGTAATCTAATTAACAGTTTAAAGATCTTAAAACTAAACTAATAATAAACATTTAAAAAATCTTAAGAAGAATCAGTCTTCTGTATTAATTTAGCATAAAATAGCAATAATTTACTGCACAATTAAAGCTTTCTTAGCTTTGGCTGGTCGTCCTCTTTTGCGCTTCATGCCAATCGGAATAGCTCTGGCTTCTGTGGGTGGCTGGACGTTTTAAGCCGAATCGCCAATCCAACAAGATGCTTGTAAATGAGGGGATTGCAAGCCGGAGACATAACTTATCTATCTTAGCATCATAATACTTTATTTGGTAATAAGCCTACATTTTATGGCAATCACAGTGGTTTATTTAGGCAGAAAAAAATGCATTAATTTGCTCGCTAAGATTTGGTGATCATTTACTATATTTGGTGATCATTTACTATATTTGGTGGTCGTTTACTATATTTGGTGTTTGAATACAATTTGAGGTGCAGTTGTGACTAAAATAGGTTATACTAATGTAATTTTAGACTTTATTTTTCTGGTGTTAAGTTTTTTTTTTGGTTAAAGAACTAAGGGTATCAAAGCATTTTTTGGTGGTCATTATATTTAATCCCTTATAAAAATAGCAGACTTGGGCCCCTGGTTAGAGAAACTTGAATAAAAATAAATCAGGATGGACGATAATATGCCAAGCTTGAGCAGTGGTGGCCGAGTGGTAACGGCTCCAACTTATGAGTTGTAGGTTTAGGCCCAGCCAGGCACATTACTGTAGGTATGTAATTTATTTCATCATCACTGCTCTCAAAACGGTGAAAGAAAACATCGTGAAGAAACTGTCCTAGAACATTCACCAGCTCTCACTGGGCGTTGTGGATTACGGCGCATTCCCTCTCCTAGAGTGGAGCCCTGAGTCCCAGCCGTGGAGAACATAAACTTTTTGAACGCCAATCACTTGTATACAAGTTCGAGATTTTCGTGCCCTCAGCGCGCAATTACTTGATTAGAAGTAATAATAGTATAAAATTTTACGACTTTTACAAGACCTTTTATTTTGTTTTAATGGAAAATTGCCCTGTTATAAACCATATTTTTAACTTTGTCACAC
This sequence comes from Mythimna lalbum, assembly GCA_949319445.1. Taxonomy (NCBI): domain Eukaryota; kingdom Metazoa; phylum Arthropoda; class Insecta; order Lepidoptera; family Noctuidae; genus Mythimna; species Mythimna lalbum. The sequence goes on along the minus strand of OX439362.1, from coordinate 18,125,376 downwards.
ATAATAAGTTCTTATTTGTTTTATATTCAACTAGCTTTTGCCCGCGCAGCTTCACTACCGCTCTTACTACGCTCTACTATACCCTACTCTACTCTACTCAACCCTACTCTACCCTACTCTACTCTACCCTATTCTACCCTATTCTACACTACTCTACCCTACTCTACCCTACCCTATTCTACTCTACCCTACCCTATCCTACTCTACCCTACTCTACACTACTCTACTCTACCCTACCCTACCAAACTTCACATAAACCATCTACTAAGTAGTCTGAACAAAGCCTAAACATTTGGTTTGGATAGGTGAGCCCGTTGTTGAGTTATAAAATAACAACGAAAAGTGGCATTGATTTTTATATATATAGATAGAAACAAAAACGCCAGAAAATATTTTATTGCGTGGCGCTGGAGGACACATCGCGTATTATATAGATGGGCGTCGAAAAGGTTAAAAGACTGATTATGCTATGCTATATTCTATGCGTTTTTTTCCAATAAATAGTAATTTTAAATTGTCAATGGCAACACAGGCTCTTACATAAGCATTATAAAAGTTTCCACGGTCAGTAGTAATCTGCAGTGTCCTTTCGATAGTTCTTGTGTGAGCAAGTTTTAATTATTATTATTTTGTTTTTAAACATTCGGTTTCTATCAACCCAATATCAAAATGCAGGTGTTGTGGTATGTACATTATCAAAATTCCTTTCGTCTTCTCGTTTCTTCACCTCAGGACTTATACAGTTGTGTGTACTGTGTTCCTTAGTGTAACCCTTATATACAACGTGTAACGTTAAATGCGCAAAACCTCAGATACCCCAAATAAGTTTTAATTTAATTGACCCATTGCTGTACCTACAAAAAAATCATTTAAAAAAATAATTAATGGTTTTATGTGCAGTTTTAGTTTGTTTAAAAGTAATAATATCTGCATTGAAATAAGAGCTTTTATTATCCCGTGTATGAGATACCGCTAGTGCGGAAGACAGTAAATTGCGTGCCTTGAAACGGTAGGAATAAGAGTGAGTTTTCGAGTAAGTGAATCGAAAAAATAATTACCTATTTTGTGACAGTCAAAACAATCACACAACTTATTTGCAAATAGAATAAACGAGTTGTATCAGTGACTTTGCAGGTCATGGGTTCAAACCCAGCCAGGCACATTACTTTGTGTAATTTATTCCACCAACGCTGCTCTCAAAACGGTGCAGGAAAAATTCATGAGGAAACCGGCATGTCCTAGAACCAAAAATGCGTAGATATAAGATATACAACAACTCGCACTCGGGCCAGCATGATGGATGACGGCCCATTCCCTCTCCTAGAGAGGAGGCTTGAGTCCCAGTAGTGGGAACCACAGAAAAGATGAAAGAGATTAGAAAGGAAAATCTTTTCAATTTGTACCTACTACAACGAGTGTCACCGCTTTTCTCACACCCTTTAACTCCACTACAGGCAATAAACCAATATGAACGCGCATTACGCAACTAACAAACAACGCACACTTAGATCGCATGTTTGCTGTTGGTAGTTGAACTATGAGCATTGTCCTACTTTGTGGCACGCCTGGCCCGCCCACAAGGTCATTCTAACCTCTTTCATCTGTTCTGTGGTGGGAACACTAGAAAAAAGGCTGATTATACTATGCTAAATTTCATCATCATCAACATCAAAAAATCAGCCGAAAAACGTTCACTGTTAGACTTAGGCCTCCCCGAAGCGTCGCCACAACGACCGGTCTTGTGCGTCACGCATCCATCGGATTCCCACGACCCTGACCAGGGGGCCAACCATAAGACCTTGAAGCAGTATTGTTTTAATCTTACTTAGGCTTTTCTTGTTTTAAGATTGTTTTCTTAGCGGTTTTGTGACGTCGCTCTTAAAAAGTTAATTCTTTTCGTACTCTGACGGGATTTTTGACCGCTAGCAGTATTGTTTTTACGTCAAATTAGCAGGAATAAAAAAGTTGCCCGGACGCAGCGGATTTATTATTGTTTCCCAAATAAATACTGTTTAAAGTGTTTTTCGTGACTTAAAAAGTATTTAAAACTTATTTCGATGCCTAAAGGTGTCCATTAGTGCACGAACAACAAGTTTATTTCACTGGAATACACTGTGTAACTTTATCTTGATTCTATCACGTCCATTTACAATAAGTTTTAAACTTATTCGCTTCGAATACCAACCACTTGAAGGCAGATTACTGTAAATATAAGCACTTCAAAACTATTTTAATAATTCAAAATTAGTTCGTACCTACTCAACAAATCAACACTGATAAGAATTTTGTTAATGTAAACATACGTTCCGAATTCTAAATATTAGTAAGCGTCAGGACCCCTGGACCAAGAGAGATATTTGATGTTTAGAAAATACCAAAATTTACTACCTTTTTGCTACTATTTGATACCTAACTTCAAATATTTAGTACCTCGACTGACAGCGAAAAAACACGTAAAGAAAGTGGTCAGCCATTCTGACATTAGGACGTCTGGACCATTTTTTTTTTTTCATAGTTCGAGACAACATAACTAATTTATCTCTTTGTAAATATTTACTACCTTTTTAGTACCTCAACATATATATATTTTTTTGATGATCTTTAAAATCTTCTTCCCTTCCTAGCCCCTAGCAGGAATACAATCATACTGAGTGATTAAGTTCATGGTACGAAATGAAGTATTATTACTTTATGATGGAAACAAAACGTTCCTGCAATAAGATTGTTTTGTAAATCTTTATGGTCAGCCTCCTGGTCATCGGTCCACCGGTTGTTATAGGCCTTGCAACGCTGCGTCTTCCGGTACGAGTTCGCCACTCCAGAACCTTTCGTCCCCATCGACCATCTGTTCTGAGTGAAATGAGCCCTGCCCATTGCCACTTTAGTTTGGCGATTCTTTGAGCTATGTCGGTAACCTTGGTTCTCCTGCAGATATCTTTATCTCTGATGTGATCACGCCAGGAAACTCCGAGATTTACTACCCTTAAATGATTTCAGGATCATGTCGATCATCCTCTATCAGCTCAAGCCAGCAAATTCATGGTGGTGGGGAGCATATAACTGGCCTTGGTTAGAAAAATATCATTATCCTGGTTACTTCACAACGACAATGACACCGTATGTCAATGGTACAGAAACGCAGATTTCGTCAAAAGACGACACTCCAGATTATCGAATTGAAGAACCACATTTTGTAATTAAATATGACAGTTATCCACATGAAAAGGAACGGCCGTATAGAAATTCGCCTCCATATAAGCAAAGTAAAACTATGTGGGGATTTTATTGGCAAGTCAGTATAATTTTTTACTTTGTATATGCACTTTTTTCTTTTTTTTGTGTGTGTTTTTTTTAAATTCCAGTAACCATTCACGTAAAGGGCGAAAAGGTAACAAAAACTATACAGACACACACACAAACTTTTCCCTTTAGTCATATGTGATTATCAAAAATAGATAAGGCTATTTAGGTTTATTAACCGATGACCTGGTGAAGGTTGCGGGAATCCGATGGATGCGAGACGCACAGGATCGATCATTGTGGCGACACTTGGGGGAGGCCTATGTCCAACAGTGGACGTCTGTCGGCTGAAATGATGATGACGATGAACCGCAAACATCGATGTTAATATGGATATTCCATGGGATTCCAGCTTATACTACGGGATTTAATTAAATTTAATTATTTTTGTCAACATGAATAAAAAAAAATGTAAGCCAATAAGCGAACAAAGCGAGTGAATATGCGACGTAAATTTTACGTCCACAGCAGAATCAAGTTTATTTATTTATTATACTATCCTTAATCCCGTCCTTCTTATATTTACCCGTCAGAAAGGAAGTGTAATCTTTCATTAGTCCCGAACACGGAGTTAGTATAGAAGAGGAGATGTTGTAATAAGATTTCCCTAAGAAAAAAAGCGTGACATTTTGCGGGGTGAGGGGGTGTTAGACTCCGCCCATTTTTTTATTTGCCATCTGCCGGTCAATAGCCAAACTACTTGGTCGTTCTGTTGATTTTATTTTGTGGTTACGTAACTATCTCACACTAGATGTCATTAAGTGCAGGATGCAACAGGGTCGAACTCAGAATTACCAGGGATTTCTTTTTTAAATTAATTGTGCAAACCATGCGATACGTATATTTTTCATTGAAATAGTGATACTATTATTAGATGAATGACGAATGAAGATCATTCGAAAAACATCAAAATCCTTTTTATTGTAACATTTTTTTTATTTCATTTTTATTAGGTTTTACTTTTTTAAAGGCTTATTTTGATAAAAAGAATTATCGAGATTCATTACGAAGCTATTCTTTTTTTTAAAAAAAAAAAACATGTGTTTACGTCCGATACCATTCAATAATAGTAGATTATGTGACTAGGGGTAAAGCAGTGTCTTTAAGTCGCGGGCGGCATGTTGAATTCCGAACGAAACGAAGGTTGCTATTTTAATCCCGAACGTCAGTGAAGGTTTTATATAATTAGCTCCCGAGCATTGAGTGGGACATTATAAAGAAACCAGAGTGAAGTGAGGAATTCAAGCCGCCCAAGATAAAGACAGCTTTATCCCTGTGTTGCATACTCTACTTTTTACACCAAATGTGAGGTAATTAAAAACAATTTGATCGACCAAATCATATATTAGAGAAATATAAGTATTATATTTACAAGTTCTGTAGCCTGGGGATATTCGGTAAAATAATTGGCTTCTAATTACTGCCCTGTATTTTTGCTATTTGACGATAGATGGCGACTTGTTTACAAAATTATATAAATACTACAAAAATAATATTATGGCGATTAAAGGACCTTTAGGAATGAATGTTGATCAAATTTAAGTACGAATGATTATTAAATTAAATTAATACTGAGCTCTACGTGCCTAAATATATTTAGTTCTCATGACATAAAGTGTCGCCATCTAATGTCGAGTAGAATTATATTTGGAAATGCTGACGTTAAGATTTTTCTAGAAGTATTTTAATAAATTATGCATATAAAATAACTTACAAATGAAATGTGATGGCATCCATAGCATCAGAACGTCTATCCGAGTAATTTTTACAAGATAGAATAGAATAGAATAGAATAGAATAACATTTATTTGCATAAAAACACGGTAAAAAAAAACAGATAAAATACAACACTTAATTTTTTTGGTTTTCTATCGCGAATATGATGCCAAATAAGTGGGTTTACGAAGTTGTGCTCAGGACGAACGCCAACAATACACTGATTTAAGCCACGCCCACCGTGATGACGTCAGGACTCAGTTGAGAGTCACAGTGCACAGTTGTTTAGGCCGCCTCCTCTTCTATACTAACTCCGTGGTCCCGAAGGCAAGAATAGTTTTTTACCAAAATCCCGGGACTCGGGGAATATCCATATCATTCTAACCTATGGCAAGTACATAAAACAGCCCTACCTATTCCGATCCCTGCCCCCCTAGCCAAGTTACAACCGTTTCGCTTGCGTCGAACGCTTCGAATTGACCTTGCCGCCAATTCTTTTGTTCTGACTAAGTAACTGAGCGTTGAGATAACGTGATTGTTGTACTTTTGAAGGTCTCTACTAGCGTTAACTAATGCAGATTATCAGCTTGGCTAGGGGTACTGGTGATTATTCAATTAACATTTTATTCAACAGGGAGTCGAACGGGGCTTGGGCTGCTTTTGTAATACAGTATATCGAAGGCTTACATTACTGGCCGGATGTGCCGTCATCACAACCAAACATGTTCTTACCACGGCAACTGCCACATCACTCATACTGAGAAGTTATAACCACCTAGAGAATTTGGAGCACATCCTCGGAGGATGGTACGACACCGACGTCAATTCTTACAATGCCAGCATGTATTTTACACCTAGTAGAATACATATTCACCCAATGGTAAGTATATGGTCCTTATGAGGCCCCTTCTTGATCCACCTATAGCCAATGTGACCATGGTTAAAAAAAAACAGGTGAAAACATATTAGAAATCGTCCATAATATTAAAAAACATTGAACAAATATAAAATTTAAATCTGCCACCACCACCTACCACCATCCAAAAGCACAAACAACTGTCGGTGCCGATGCTTCTGGACAGCGCACCCTCTGTGGCGGTCCGTCTGGACTCTGCTTTGTGTGTTCCCCTTGGTCTGGTCTCTCAAAATAGGTTCTTAAGAACAATTTACTATGGGATTAGTCCCATAATTTAGACAAAGGAGCAATGGTGGCTCGGTGATAACGGCCCTGACTTACGAGTCCATGGGTCCAGCTAATCAGTAATGCTAATAAAGGATACGGCCGTACGCATGAGGGAACGGACCTCACCTCACGCCTCAGCCGCAGCGACTCCGACCTCGACTACCAGCCACTGTAGACTACCACACTGTGATTTTGGACAACGAACAAAGTAACCTAAATAATACTCGTAATACTCCCATACATTAAAAATCAGAGAGCAGTGGTGGCCGAGTGGTAATGGCCCCGACTTACGAGCTGCATGTAGGTCGCGAGTTCGAACCTAGCCAGGCGCGTTACTTTGTGTAATTTATTTCATCACCACTGCTTTCAAAACGGTGAAAGAAAACATCGTGAGAAAACCGGCATGTCTTAGAATAAAAAATTCGAAGATATGTGACATCCACCAACCCGCAATGGGCCCGCGTAATGGATTATGGCCCATTCCTATATAGGCCTCTCATATCTGAGATATGAGAGGAGGCCTGAGTCCCAGCAATGGGAACATTAAAAAGCCTGATGATGATGATTATGACATTCAAAATAAAGAATAACTACTTGAGTTCTACGTCATCAAAGTGGAACTTGGCTTTGGTCACCTTATCACTAAACTGAATTTACTAGGTTTTGTCGTGTACCCCTCCCCTAATTCCTTCCACTGTGGTTGGTACTAACCAGGGATGTTGCGAACATTCGCATCCGCATCCGCAAATGCGGATCATCCGCATAGATTTGGACATCTGTATCTGCATCCGCATTCGCATTAATCAGTGCGGATGTTCATGCGGATGCGAATATCATGTAAGTAGCGACAAGAAAGAATTGGGCGGGATCCGGCGATTGGCGCGTGCCGGTCGCACGTGGCAATATCCAATGGGAGCAAAGAAATTGGTGACAAGATTCTTTTTTTTTTGTCGACGGGGAAAGTGACAAGATTCGACACGTTTGTTGTGGTGCATCATTTGTTTCTTGTAAATAAATCATTACCTACGTGTTTGTTTACGCTGTGAAATACTTATCGTATAAATAGATATTTTAAAAGTTGTTTACAAAATAAGTGTTTATGGGTAAACTTTAAATTAGTTAGACTAATATAAGATCGCAAAGTAAATTCAAACAGACTATATTTACATAATATCTTGAAACTAAACATCCGCATCTGCATCCGCATCGGCGGATGTGAGCCTTCAAAACTCCGCATCCGCATTCCCATCCGCGGATTGAAAAAATCAGCATCCGCAACATCCCTGGTACTAACTAGAGCTTTTTGTTTCCAGTACACCTATGATTATGAAGTAAATGTTTCTCACCCTATACCAGCTATGTACGATCTTTCGGTGTGGGCGGCTACATACACATTTTATGGAGGATATTTTTGGTACAATAATGTTATAATCTGCAAAAGAGCAGCATCCGGCTGGTAAGCTTCTTGTATTTTTGTAATGTGTCAATATGTTATCATTAAAATAATTTATTTTCACATCAGCTAAAAATTAAATTAAAAAAAAACACTTAAACTATTTATACTAAAACCTAAATAAATACATAATATATATGTAGAATAAAATACAAAAACACAAAGTACACTCAGGCGTCGAAGTACTCCTCCATGTAGAGGAGTACTTCGACTGTCATACGGAAATGTGCCCAGAAGACTGGCAGCATTGCCACGTTGAATGGCAACGCTAATGTTATTAACCCTTCAGATACCGTCAATTAGAGACACAATAGTAAGACAATAGATGCGCAGCCACCGGTGGTCGCTTGGGGATTCATGAATTAAATGTGCAAATAACACAAGAATTATTAGATAGATAGATATACTCTTTATTGTACACCACAGAACCACAAAATATATAAGTACAGAAGTCAATCTACATACAAAGCGCGCTCGAGCAACGCACACATAGGCACGCTCGCTGACAACTCCTTAAGGCGCGCGGGAACAGTGCGCGCCGTCGCACACAGGCGGATTTTTTAAAATTCCTGGCCAAAACCCCAATGTACGAAGTCGGTCATAATAGTCACGTGACGTAATTTTTTGAATCTTAATGATTCCTTGCATCCAATGACAGCTCGCATAATATTTTAAACGAACGTTTTCATGACTACCCACTATTGCAATGTATAGACTTCTAAACAAAAACTGAATATTGCTTAAAACTGAGTTTATTATAAAAATATATTGTCGTATTTCGAACGTGTTAAGTGTAACTTTTACCATGGATTATGAAGCTGGAGGTATGTATCTAAGTATTCAAATTAAATTCACTATTGTTTTTAGTTTGTTTGTTTACAAAAATAATTAAAGTAATTTGCAATATGAATTTTACGTAATGATTGCTTTTGATATGCTCTAAAGTTTCAATTTTATTAGAATCAGACTATCTTGTAAAGATTATAATAAAGATATACATCTTAGCTGGCTATCGGTGTTAATTTTAGTTGCTAATATGTGCTACTCTGCTTTTCGTTGGACAATTAGTAATGTGAAGTAAGAAACACGAAAAATGTTTTATTTTATTTCTTCTTTATTTTTGGGTTCATCTTCCTAGAATGTTGTCATAATTATGTCGTCAACAATTAGTTGAATATTATAGGAACTGCAATTTGAAAGATAATAATGAAAAATTTAAAAATCTTGTATATAAAGTAAAAAGTTTTTTAGGTGTTGAGGATGATTTAAGATTTTTGAAAAACTGAAGACCTTACGTGCACTACTAGATCTTTTCGTACGTAAGTCTTCAGCTTTTCTGCGTTTTGATCGATCACAGCTCTCAGAGAAATTTTTAGAAGGTCTTCCACCAACTTGCTTTGAAACATGTTTCTTAACAACAAAACAGATACCATTATTAAGCCAAATAAATTCTTTTTTATTAAAATAGGCATTGTTTCTTTTAGCAGAAGCCCACTTCTGCTTATATTCGAATATGAACTTAGATAATAGTTGTTTTGCTCCATCTGTTAAATCATCCTCAACACCTAAAAAACTTTTTACTTTATATACAAGATTTTTAAATTTTTCATTATTATCTTTCAAATTGCAGTTCCTATAATATTCAACTAATTGTTGACGACATAATTATGACAACATTCTAGGAAGATGAACCCAAAAATAAAGAAGAAATAAAATAAAACATTTTTCGTGTTTCTTACTTCACATTACTAATTGTCCAACGAAAAGCAGAGTAGCACATATTAGCAACTAAAATTAACACCGATAGCCAGCTAAGATGTATATCTTTATTATAATCTTTACAAGATAGTCTGATTCTAATGAATTTGCAACTTTAGAGCATACCAAAAGCAATCATTACGTAAAATTTATATTGCAAATTACTTTAATTATTTTTGTAAACAAACAAACTAAAAACAATAGTGAATTTAATTTGAATACTTAGATACATACCTCCAGCTTCATAATCCATGGTAAAAGTTACACTTAACACGTTCGAAATACGACAATATATTTTTTCAATAAACTCAATTTTAACCAACATTCAGTTTTTGTTTAGAAGTCTATACTTTGCAATAGTGGGTAGTCATGAAAACGTTAGTTTAAATTATTATGCGAGCTGTCATTGGATGCAAGGAATCATTACGATTCAAAAAATTACGTCACGTGACTATTATGACCGACTTCGTACATTGGGGTTTTGGCCAGGAATTTTAAAAAATCCGCCTGTATGCGTCGTCGTCTTGGGCTCGGTCCGGACGGTCGGATAGCGAGCTACCCATGACTCGCCGTTCACGAGCCCGCGTCTACGGTGGCCGGAAATCGGGATCGGAATCCAGGCGGCGGCGGCGAGGGTGCCGTTGCCTGATGCGGTCGGCCTCCTCCTTTGCTAGCATTACTGCTTCGCAGAAGGAGGCGACCGCGTCTACATGGCCTCAACCAATGCCCGGCGAACCTTATGATGGATTTGACCGAAAAGGAGAAAAACATACGCAGATAGTTCATAGTGTACTATGTGAGTCTAAACGTTAATGAATAGTCCCACGGTACAGGAGTAAAATTTCCTAGTGAGACAGTTTTTCAAATGTTTTTTTTATTTTTATTTTAACCCGGATAAGTTTAAATCCCTAAGACGAAAGCATACAGTCTGTTCTTCCATCCCTGCTCATTCGAGGCTAGCTCAACTAATTCAAATCTAATTCTAATTCATTTGTTTCTAATTCAAATTCATTTATTCACATTTAAATAGAGTTACAGGTTCGTTAAAGGCAGTAGCAGGATGATCATAAACCTAAACTAGTTCAGATCTTTTTGATCAAAAATCTGGACTGTAACAAGTTTATGACGAAATTGAGTTTAAAATTTATCATCTCCCGGTTTTTCATCAAAAACCTAGGTTTTTGATCAAAAACCAAATTTTGTGAAAAACCTGCGACATATACACTGTGTCTACATTTCTCATCCAACTCGCAGGTCTGCTGGAAGAAATTTCATTTGAAATAAGCAGTACCTTTGTACACTTTTATCTGTATTTGTCCATTTCATTTTTAAGTGTTTGTGCATGTACATAAATGAATAAATAAATATAAAATTCATGTTTCTGTGCCGCAAAATGCGATTATGTATAAAAGGGTGTGAGCCTGGAGATCTGTCATATAGGTCCCGAACCTAGTTCAGACTCCAGCTCTCACAAACTTAATTAGTCTTAGGCAAAATGTAAAATTAAACTTTTGTTAAAATGTAAGGCACATTTTTTGAGAGAAAATAAATAAATGATATAATTATTAATAATATTTTTATTTGTTTTTAGGTTTGAGTACACTTCAACTATTCCTCGGCCGGGAGATATGAGTATCGTCGCTGGATTCCAATTCATAAAGTCCTATAGACGACGCCCGATGCCTTGGTATAGATACATCGTCAAAACGGATAGACATGTGTGGCCATGTCCGAAGGTATTTTCTAAAAATTATAACGATTATACGATTAGGCCTCCAACAAGGTGGACAGGTGAAGGTTGCAGGAAACCGATGGATGCGAGACGCCCAGGATTGTTCGTTGTGGCGTTGTATTTCTAGGTGTCTTCAAGACTAGAGTGAATAGATTCTTACTAAACAAGCGCGTCTCACCATTAACGATAGTATCACTGCTTACCATCAAGTAGGATCGCAGTCAAGCACTAGATTTAAAAAAATAATAGCTTTGGCTTTGTCTATGTCAAATCTTAACATACGGCAAAAAGTATCTTACGTTCTAAGTTCTAACTAAAATAACTTTCATTACTACTTAAATACTTATAAAACTATATTCGTGAGTGACGTTACTATAAAAAATAAAGGGTTCTATTAAAACAAGCTTTTGCCCATGGCTTACAAAGATAAGTGCAGTGTAATAATGGTCATTAACCCTCCTATATTTTGTTGACATAATATCTTAATTTAAAAAATGGAATTAAAGACATAAAGCTGTCTTGAATCGACATCTATCGTGATCTTTAACCTTTTCTGAAAAACAGTTAATTGATGGTTTTCGGATACCTTCGATATACTGGAGATATTAGGAAAAGGTCAACTTTATTTTAAGTTTATCTGCCCCCCTAGCCAAGTTACAACCGTTTTGTGTGGAATTCCGTTCTCCAATCGGTAACGCCTCAGTGTCAGCAATTGTAGAAAACGATAAGTTGGTAGCCATGTTGACGCGCCTGTGTCGGCCGTTCGTTCTACAATTTTTTTTTTATAATGTATAGGCTCACGTTTGACCATTATCTCACCTGATGGTAAGCGATGATGTAGCCGACGATGGAACACGCTTGGAAATACAGACTCCGGCAGGGAATTCCACTCCTTAGATGTACGAATAATGAATGTATTATTCCCAAAACGCTTTGTACGTATGGGTGGGATGTCCACCATGTAGGTACCGGTGGCGCAACGCCGTACGTCTTGTGGTCCGATGATGGAACGGACTTGGTGGAATTAAATTGTGTAGCTCCAGTGCACACTCCCCGAAATGTAAACGATAGAAAACGGACAGGCAAGCAACTCGGCGTCTATGCTCAAGACTTTGGAGTTTTGACTTCACAAGTGCATCATTGCCTATGATCTTCTTGGCACGCCTTTCAATCGACTCTAGTGCATCAAGCTGGTATTTGGCTGACCCATCCTAAAGATGAAGCAGTACTCCATACATAATCTAACTTGCGCTTTATAGAGGTTGAGTAGCTGTTCCGGCGTGAAATACCGTCTCACCTTTGCTAAGATCCCCAATTTTTTGGCAGCTAGTTGGGCTTTTGCCTCGATATAGGAGCCGAAATTGAGGGTAGACGAAAGCGTTACCCCAAGAAGCTCAAGATTGTTGGTAATTGGCACGGTTACACCCCGGAAAGATGGAGCTGGGTGGAATTGGAAGACATGCCTGGGTTTTCGTCGCATTGAACTTGACCAGATTGGCATCGCCCTATTTTGAGACAGCCTCTAACGACACGTTCAAGCGTTCAACCATAGCCTCTCGGAGAGACCGGATTTGCGACCCACTAGCTCGCGCGTCGGACATGTAACTTTCAGCAACAGTGCTGTCGTCTTCATACCCAAAGTTTCCGGGTTTAAATAGGTCATTTATGTGCAGCAAAAACAGCGTTGCTGAGAGCACCGACCCCTGAGGAACTCCGGCATTAATCTCCATTTGACCCGACCAGCAGCCATCAATTACCACTCGGATGGATCGATCCTTCAAGAAGTCCGCAATCCAATCACACAGACCAGTGGGTAGACCGAAGGAAGGAAGCTTAGCAATAAGGCTTTCGTGCCAGACCCTATCGAAGGCCTTCGAGATATCAAGGGACACGGCAAGCGCTTCCCCATGTTTCTCAATCGCCTCGCTCCAGGTGTGTATGGCATATTACGCTACAAGGTCCCTAGTAGACCGATTTCGACGAAAGCCGTATTGCCGGTCACTGAGGATGTCGTTAGATTCCAGGTATGCCAGAAGCTTCCTGTTAATTACCCGTTCCGTACTCTTACAGAGGATGGACGTAACAGAGATGGGTCGGTAGTTTGCCGGGTCAGCTCGACTGCCCTTCTTGGGCACAGGCTGAACGTTAGCTTGCTTCCAAGCCATCGGTACTTTTCCAGTCTCATATGAGAGGTGAAATAGGCGAGTCAGGATTGGAGACAACTCAGGTGCACAAGTTTTTAGAACGAGCGCTGGTATCCCGTCGGGGCCACTGGCTTTATTCACGTCAAGGTTACTCAAGACCCTACGAACGTCCTTCTGATGGATACGAATATCCTACATACTCGTCACGCACCCATCAGGAGGAATAGGGGGCCGCAAATCACCGGAGTCCAGACGCGAAGATTCAAATAGAAAGAGAAGCAAATAGGTTTGCTTTCTCCTCAGCGGTGTCAGCGGTGTGGGCCAGTGACTCATCGAGTTTCAACAGTGGCGGAAGTAAGGGGCAGCAGAAGTTCGATTCAACCGACTTTGCCAGAGACCAAAACGCTTTGCTACCAGCGGGGTATGAAGCAAGTTTGTTCCCTTTTCGGCTAATGTGGTCGAACCGAGACTTTCGCAACACCTTTTTGCAGGTCTTGGCAGCCCTGTTGAAGGCTTTCTTCTTAAGAGTCACTTCGCTTGCTTTGCGCGCACGAGCATCGGCCCAAGCTTGGTATGCCGCGTGTTTTATCGCATCGGCGCGAAGACACTCGGCGCCAAACCAAGGTCGAGCTTGGTCCGACATTGCTACGTCAGAGAATGGGATATAGTACTCCATTCCCCGTCGCAACACATCCGTCACGGTATCAGCGCACGACGAGGCATCCTCCGAAGAAAAGCAAGTGGGCTGCCAAGGATAGCATGCGAAGAAAGACCGCATACCATCCCAATCTGCTGACCTGTATCGCCAAACCCGCCGTGTGCCTCTAGGGCTTGAATCGGGCGGGGATTAGACAGACACAGACTTAACCAGACAGTGTTCAGAACTGCCTAAAGGCGAAGATATCGACACTGAGTAGCGGTCTGGATCTGTCGTCAGCAGAAGGTCCAAGCAATTGGCAGTGTGCGAATCCACATCTGCCGGATGTGATTTCGCCCTCGTTGCCCCCTGGACCAGCTGGGTGAGATTCAATTCCAGCGCTAGCTTCCGCATTACGGCCAGCATGGTCTGTGCACTGGTACGGGAAAAGCTACTCCTGGTGGTGCGCATTAAAGTCCTCCAGTAACACTAATTGGGCGGAAGGGTACCGCTGCTGAGCCGCATCTGCTGCCTCACTCAGATGCAGTGTGAGCCCGGACGCCTCCTGATCTCCGCTATGCGAGTGGTAGACACAAGCGTGGATTATTTTATCTAGGCCTGTGTCAACCAAAGCCCAAAGCGTTGAGAACCTGGAGTCTTCAAGATCGCGGAGACGCCGATAGCAGAGGTCGTCCCGGGCATACATACATACGCCCGCGTGTGATTTGAAGTTGTGCTCCAGGGTAAACCCTGGGTATCAAAGATACGACACGTCGGACGGACCTCTGATCTGCGTCTCCATAAGGAATAGTAGAGCTGGTTTATCAGTCTCAAGATGGTGATGGACTGCATTGAGATTAGAGTGCAAACCTCGTATATTGGAGAGGTGCACTTTGTGACAGAGGGAATGCAGCCGCTGTTTAACTTTACTCTTTCTATTACTTTTCATATTTTGAGAGCGAATGAATAGAGGAGAGGAGAAGGAAGTGAAATGAGGTTCCACGCTGCTAACCTTCAAGCACGCACTGAAAGGACGACATCATTAGGGGACTAGTCTGGAGACTGCGAGGACGCCCGAGCCCCCCCGAGAATGTCCATTGGGCACTTTTGTCTGGTCGCCAACCAGCACGATGGCGCATTTCGAGGCTTTTCGACAGATGGCGGGGCAGCCTTTCTTGTGTGGCTAGCACATTACTTGGGCCGCCAACTATCTGCGGTCGGCCAGCGGTGCACCGTGTCTCGGATCCCACTATCCTCCGCGACCAGTCTCCCGATACATCCATATCAGTACGAGCCAGGTTGGTCTGCTTGCGTTAGAACAGCTATTTCGACCCAACTCCTCTAGACTGGCTACACTGAGCATCATACCGGAACACGGCCAGGCCGCTTGGCGGTACGTCTTTGCTCAGTGGGTGGTCGCAAGCCAACGGTCGAAACCTACCACCAGTTAGTGTGACCTGATTAGCACCACCCGGGGATCACGTGCAGGGTCTAACAATGTAGCGTTTGTATAATAAAAGATGTAGCGTTGAACATTGTAGAAACAATATTCCATAATTTTGAACGATGTGAACTTGGGTACGAATTTTCTATTTGTTTGTTCTGACCACGTGACTTAACGTTGAGTCTCATACATTTGATTAATTTTTATCTAGCGTTAACGATTGCAGATTATCAACTTGGCAAGGGGTGCTGGTGCCTTGTTATAACATAACGATTTTATTTCCAGAGTGACTGGCACTGGTTTCATTGCGTCATGGGTGAGTATTGGGGAAAATATGGATTTGATTCAGGCGGCGGGATGGCCGCAGCTTATAATGGTCAAGGATGGCGCAGAGATGGGATGATCGGCTTAGGAGCGTTCTCGCTCAAACTCAGATCTATACAAACCACTCACTATTTTACTGTCGTTGACACTTGGCCTGTACTAGACTTCATGTATGACGCATTTTTGGGTCTAACAAAATCAGTGTATTTGGACTATCGTTTTGAAGACACGAAATGGGCATCTCCAGTACCGTATTGGGGTGAATACATCGAGTACCATTACAAATTCGGTAATGAGGCGTATTATCAGACCGGATATTTTCCTAGATATCGACGTTAAAATGTATATCTGAAAACTAGCGCTGTGAGCTCATCGCATTATGCGTGAGGCCGCAGCTTTATGCTGAGCGTTCAGCTGTTTTACGCGGATGTGACGCATATCTTCCGTATCAATTTCAAGTTATGATTTGTTTGTTAGCTAGTTTTAAGATTGCGTCTTTTATCGTAAATAAACTGTTTTTTTTTTTTAATAAATATCGTATTCGAATAAACGACCTCGCCTGACTAATTACGTTTTCATACACCTTTATTTTTTAATTAGTACAAAAAAAGGGGGGCTCTACCAATAGGCTACTGATTATAATCGTGTCAAAAGTACTATGTAAAAAACGAAATCCCAAATTGTTTAAGAAAATTTGTCATAATTGGTAAATTCATAATTGAATCAATCATTCATAACAATTGTTACTAGAAAATACTACATCATCGCGCCATCTTTTCTTTGGCCTCCCTCTCCCTCACTTGTAATTCATAACTCTTTTAGCAACATGCGTTTCATTTCATCCCTCCTCTTTACATGACCATACCAAGACAAATATCATCTCTGCATCGCTACCTGATGTAAAGAAAAATAGGACGTATAATGTCTTTTTTTTATATAAACTTATTATTTCTTAATTAGGGCAAGCCTATGTCCAACCGTGGACGACTTTCGGCTGAAATGATCCGATGATGATGATGATGACTTCATTAGAACAAAATAAAAATATTTAGCCAATTTAGATTAAGCAGTAACTTTTTTATCACTTTACACTTACTTGCCATACAAAGTTTTTGGTACAGCAGTAACGCGGACTACTCCACCCAACAGATTTATTTGTATAATACAGTGTAAATAAATTTTATTTACAAACCATACTTTTCAAGTCACAGATACAGGTAGAAGTCATTACACAAACAATAGCTAATACTCAATAAAAAATAAATAAAAAAAACACAGTAGGAGGTATTTTCAAATTTCCCTTGCAGGTTTGTTTTTACTGGCACTTGAAAATATTTTCATCAAGGCAATGTTTTTCTTTTTGTTTAAACCGGCTTCTTATATTTATTTATTATTATACACCAGTCGTATTATGTTATACAATTATTGTAATATGTTTATTTGTTTACCCTGGTCCGTGCGTCACTGCGGGGTGCCAACGGAAAATCAGCGCTGGGTGTGTAACGCCCAGCAAATGCTGAGGTGGTCACCCTTTCGGTGCGGGCACGCTCGGCGCACTTTGTACTTTTGTTACTTTTTAAATTAACTTTTATGTTTACAACTGTCGTGCTGTGTCTGTTTTGAATAAAAGTATTCTATTCTATTATAAAACTATTCTATTCTATTTAATATAGCTACCTATCCTTTTCTCTCATCTTAAAGATGCATATTTTTGTCCTGCTGTCATCCCATCCATGTTACGTAAATAAAAATATTCCCCTTCTTATTCGAATCGCATTATAAGAAGGTTCATCTAGCAATATTGATTAATATTATCACCATTTCAGACAGGCTGTATTACAGCTGTATTATATTCTTTAAACTATCTTCTTTTGACAAGATACATAACGACTATTGGATGCTGTATAAAATTCACTTTATATCCTATAATACAGTGTATTTACAATTTAATTGTCACCAGTTCAATTACCGACCTTAGCGTTGTATATTTTAGGTCTACTGTCCACGGACGTGTACCTACCGTCATAGACGCGTATTCGTCATTATAATGTGCGTGAAACTTACAGACAAAACTTTGAAACTCTGTCGATGAAGCGACTACGGCTCGACGCGACGCAGGCGTACACCAAGCGTATAATGACGAATACGCGTCTATGACGCTACGCATCCATGGACAGTAGATGTTAGTGATAAAATCTGTATTAAATTTTAATTTATGATTTGTGTGCCAAAGAATTTGATGTTCCAAAATTCAGTGATATTTCTTTTCATTATCACGATATCTGGCTCATCGTCAGCACAAAGTCCGCTTAGCCGTCATCGACGTCCAGGACAATGACCAGCATCGGGTGCAAACTGCATTATTACTGTCAGCATTTATAAGAACGCCTGGCGACCTTTGCAGGCCGGTCGCAGCTACGGATTTCGTTCTCTGTAATTAAATATTTGTTGATATGCCAAATAAAATTCTGAATACATGTATATGCATCGAGTTTTCTTTACTTATTACATAATAACCCTGCCAGTATTAATTTTAATGTACCTGAAGAGCTTTTCGCGCTATCGATGGCATCAATAATGATCTTAAAAATATCTGCCGTTTTTTACTTTTAGTAAATCCAACAAAACTTATTGTAGGTGGCAGATATGTTGAGTAACCAGTCTCTCCCTCTAGTTTTGTACGATGTCGTCGCTATAGAACATTCAAAAAAGGTTTAAAAACTTAGGTGTCTCTATATGATTTTACAATTAATATCAGTTAATTGTGAAAGTTGCGTACAATAAAGAATTTAAGAAGAATATATAAAGTATTAAATAAATTTATATAATAATATAATATAATTATATATAATATACAAAACCCAGGATACAAAGCCTAGGATACAAGATATAGATATAAGTGTGAGCGTATTAATCTATAAGTACTAAAAATAACACTATATTCACATCGCATGTAGTTGTTATTTCAGCACTGTGTGCTACACCTACCAGCAAAGATGTGTGAGGTAGCGAGGTGATGCGCAAATAAAAATCTTTAATATATGGAATAACTTAAGTGTCCCAGACAGGTTTAACCCTTCAGATACCGTCAATTAGAGACACAATAGTAAGACAATAGATGCGCGGCCACCGGTGGTCGCTTGGGGATTCATGAATTAATGCTCTACTAGTACACTAACTAGGTGGCTCATTGTTGATGAACAAGTACCCATAAGCAAAGATAAAGTTTCTACAACCATAGGATTAGGAGGCAACAATCTTTGCACGCATACACAATCTGCGCGTGGAGATGCAACGCCGAGGTGAAACTCCTCTGTCGCGCCAAGTCGCGGCATCGCGGACAGATTTTCGGCGGGATCTCAAGAACTAGCGACAGCGACTGGTGCAACTCAGTACTGAGCACGCCACAATTATGGTGGTGGCGGGCTTGCGGGAGATGTCATTAGATAATTTCCCAACTTAAAAAAATCACATGCGGGTTTTTCTCAATTTGGCGAAAGCTTAATAACAGTAAAATAATTCCAGGTCTAAAACTTATGAAATTAAACAATTTATTAAAAATATTATAATTAATAACGTTCGGTTAAAAAAACTGTTCTACTAGTAAATTTTCGCTGCTTGCTATACTCTTCGTCGTAGGCGCTGAAGTAACAGAAGTTCTGGTAACATTTACGTAACTATATTTCCTGCGACCAAAATTGTCCATCAAACTTTTACCAAAATTATAAATTGAAGTCATATCTCCTTGCAGAGAATTCGGGTTGTTATGATTACCGAAACGAGCTAAAGCATCCTTCATCTCGTCGTCAAAACTCAGTTGTACTTTAAAATAAACGTTATCATTATCCTTTGGTCTGAATTCCCCAGGTCTACTAAATCTTCTAGTCCCAATACCATTACATAGTACGAAAAATCCACAAATTTTATCTGTAATTAGCTGATTCAAATTTTCCATGTCCATTCTCAAATTTACAGTAAGGTCATCTTTGATTGTTGCAAATAATTTGTTTTTAGTTTTCATAGCCTCCAAATTGTCTTCTACTAGCTTTTTAAGTTCATTTGTAATTTGACTTGTTGTAGCTGTTACGAATTTTTTTATATGTTGGATGTTTGCTATTTTATTTTTATTTGCATCCAACGTAAAGTTGTCTAATTCTTTTATAAATATTTTGTTAACTTCACTTTCCGCAACGTGGCTTAAATACTCTAATTCTTTGCTTACAATGTCTGGAAGAGATTTAAATTTTTTTTGCACATCTCTAGTATACATAGCTGCGTAATTTCTAAAGGTAGCGATGGCAGTATCGTTCAAGTAATCGTAAGTTATTTTTAAGAAATCTCTTAGCTCATCCGAGCAAATTACGAAAGTACCGCATTGATCTTGATCCATTGTTATATTTTCTTGATCTTTACCGGATGGCTTTATGCTATTGTAACCGTTCCTAAAATTGTAATCCTGCTTAGCATCATTTTTCGGTCTCAAGTGACATGCCAATCTATATTGGTCTAACACTTTAACACCTTTGTTTCTTAGTTTTTGCATGAATCTGCGTGAGTTCTTGCCAAGATGTTTCAAAAGATCTCCTGTATATACACTTTTCCATTTACACTGCTTTTTTATCAGCAGATCTAACATTTCGTCTAACGTTGTTGTTATCAATTTATTTGTAAAATTTGAAGTATTTTCTTTATCTAGAAGTAATGTTATGCGATTCCTTATGTGTTTGTAGTTTTCGATCTTTTTTTGAAAGGTGTCTGTTGACTTTTTATTTTCTTTGAGCGCTAGCTTTATTTTAGTCCTCCTTATTTTTTCGGGCATCAGTTCTAATATCACTGTTTCATCGTTTTCTTCTAAATTTAAGCTATTATCTGTTACTATTTTTGTATTCTTATGATTATCACCGTCTTGTAGCATGGGTCTCAACTGTATCACTTTCAATCTGATCACATTTTTTATTTCGGTTATTGTTTCGTCTTCTGTAGTCCTCAGTCTCGGTTTTTCATTAGAATTATGGTTACTTTCTAAGTAAGGTTTTATGATTTTTTCTATAAAACTTATTACCATACCTGCATCTGATAAATTTGTTGCGCGTTTGTCTGAACTGGTTGGCACTATTAATAAAGTCCATAGTAAAAGAAAAACTGTAAACAAAAATATTATTTATTATTACTCTTATCAAATAAAAAGCTTTAACGAAATGTTGTCTTTATTTAAATCAAAATCAAAAAACGTCCATTTCAAATAGACTAGAATAATAGGCACTTTTGATATGTCAAAATGTCGGTCAGTCAAAAACAAAAAAAGTGAAGCTAAATTGCACGTTCCAAAGCGTAGATCTCTAATGAGAAGAAAAAGACAAGATGCTACAATGCTATGCTCTGAATTTCCTTGCGAGATCATATCAGAAATGAAGATATCCGCAAGAGAACCAAGGTTACCGACATAGCTTGATAAATAGCCAAACGTAAGTGGCAATGGGAACGGCACATTGCTCGCAGAATAGATGGTCGATGGGGATGAAAGGTTCTGGAGTAGCGAACACGTACCGGAAAACGCAACTTAGGCTTTCCACAAGGTGGATCGATAAGCTGGTGAGGTTACCAAGAGTTCGATGGATGCGAGATGCACAAGACCGGCCATTATGGCCACACTTGGGGAGGCCTTTGTCTAACAGTGGACGTCTTTCGGTTGAAATGATGATGATGATGTTCACCCCATGGCTTTGCTCACATGGGCTAACCACACGCTGTTTTAAATCTAGGTCAGCTCGTCACATATTTTGAAAACATCTTTTAGGAATGCCATAGGTATATCGGCCATAAGGCGGGGACTCCACAAAGTGGAGACGAGACGCGTCTCGAGAGATATTTTTTAAACAACCCATAGAATTGTGTTATTGACGCATCTCTCCGCTCAGCTTCATCTCGCTGTGCGGAGATGTGTAATATTTGAATGGCACGATGGAAACGGAGATGTGAGCTGGCCCCGTAGCCAAGTTACAACTGTCGCTTGCGTCTAACGCCTCGAGTTGGCCAAGCCCCCGAATCTTTTGTTCTGACCGTGTGACTGAGCGTTGAGATGACGTCATTCGTCATTCGTTAACGATTGCAGATTATCAACTTGGCTAGAGGTACTGTGTGCGGACGACGCACAGCGAACGCACAAGACATCTCTGCTTTGTTGGAGTCCCCCGAGCTGAAAAACATCTCTTCTCGCACAGCACACAGCACACCGCACACATCTCTGCTTTGGTGGAGTCCCGGCCTAAGCGAATTCATAATCCGACTTGCACTAGTCCGTCTTCTGTTTTTCGGTGACTTTCAACTCTAACTGTTTTTTTTACGGACTTGCGTACCAACAAAACATTAATTAGTTTTAAAACCTTAATAAATCGTACCTCTTAACGGCAAAACAAAATAAAGCATGACTAAATCTGGAAGCCATTCCGATACATTTTACGATATTCATAACATTGCTGTAGCTTTATATGATTTTATTATTGAGTGTTTGTACAGGAGTGTTTTATAATAAAATTGATTTTTATGACTGCAATATTTTTGATTCGATTTTTGATATTGCCCCATATTGTTTCCAGAGACGACTTGATGAAAATCATACTAAACGTAACTCTTGAATATCTTCATCTGATGTTATTAATTCTTTATTGTACACCATGATAAATATAAAAAAATGTGGATTAAAAGTTCATGTACATAGGAGAGGTTAACTCTAAGTTGAGTTTTCTTCCGGCAAACCATTGAGTGATAGAGAGAGAGAGATCAAAGGTAAAGGTTAGGATCCAGTGTACAATTTGATAAACATTTAATTAATCCTTACTAATATTATAAAAGCGAAAGTGAGTTTGTTTGGACTTCACGCCTAAATGGCAAAACCGATTTTGAAGAATTTTGGTACAGAGATAGCTGGGACTCTGGAGACGGACATAATCTTTTTTTTTTAGTTAGAAAAGGAGGAGAATGAGAGAAAAAAAGGGAAGGGGAATTAAAGTATATTAATAAACGCGGGCGAAGCCGCAGGTAAAAGCTAGTCTGATCATATTTGTAAACCATTTTATTCAAAATTACAAGCAATACTATTTTTTTCTCTGTATCTAGTATTTAAATAAAATAAATGTAAAGAAATTCTATTAGGTAGCGTCTGCTTATGAAATAGCTGTTTTGTATTTGATTTCTTTGCTAATTTAATTCTACAGGCGTTTAGGCATCGAAATAGTTAATTGATTTTTTATTTTTAAAAGTTGTGAGGTCCAAAACTATATGAATGTGTACCAATATAGCGGCTCTACTAGTTTTAAAAAGCTCGATTCAATTGCGCAGTTTCTTCTCGCTGGATAAGTGGTGGTGGTAATGAAGTGATAATGATCAAGATGTCTTAATCAACCTTGATTATTGAAGCAGTATTGACTACATCAGATTTCATTTTGCCCTAATAATTAGCCAAGTCGTTTGACTTTTTAGACAGACTCTACCTTATTGATCTAGTTAGCATCCATAATAAGTATTTATATTCTGTACTGAACGTGTACTATCATAGAAACTTAAAATGAATATGGTACATAGCGTTTGTTTCAGAAATAATAACTTCTCCTTCTTCTTCTTGTCCTTGTCCCGTTTTATTTGGGGTTGGCGCAACACGTTTTTTTCTTCCATTCTGTCCTGTCTCTCGTCACGCTATCATCAACTCCTTTTTCTTTTATATCACTTCTCACACAATCCATCCATGTTTTCTTTGGCCTCCTTCTCCCCTTCCATCCACATTTAAACTCATAACTTTTTTAGCAATATGCGTTTCGTCCCTCCTTTTCACATGTCCATACCAAGACAAACGATTTCCTTTAAACTTTTCAGTCACTGGCGCCACTTTCAAACTTCAGAAATAATAACTAAAATAATGAAAAAAAACTACCAAAACATTTGCAAAAAAAGCGAAATACTACTGGAGAATTTTCTTTTTTTCTGTTTGGGATCATTTATTTTTAATCAAGGTTGATTAAGAGATCTTGGTCATTGTTTACTAATAAAAAAAAAACTTATAAAGAGTATTGAATATAAGTATTTCTTAAATGATTAAATGTTATACAAAATTCCCAAGACGTTTGACTATTTAGACAGACTGATTAAAATATCTGACTAGTTGTTATTAACATAGCAACACTGTAATCTTCTATATATATAAAAATCAATGCCACTTTTCGTTGTTATTTTATAACTCAAGAACGGGCTCACCTATCCAAACCAAATTTTTAGGCTTTGTTCGGACTATTTAGTAGATGGTTTATGTGAAGTTTGGTAGGGTAGAGTAGGGTATAGTAGGGTAAAGTAGGGTAGAGTAGTGTAGAGTAGTGTAGGGTAGAGTAGGGCAGAGTAGGGTAGAGTAGGGTAGAGTAGGGAAGAGCGGGAGCGAAGCCGTGCGGGCAAAAGCTAGTCTTCTATATATATAAAAATCAATGCCACTTTTCGTTGTTATTTTATAACTCAAGAACGGGCTCACCTATTCAAACCAAATTTTTAGGCTTTGTTCGGACTATTTAGTAGATGGTTTATGTGAAGTTTGGTAGGGTAGAGTAGGGTAGAGTAGGGTAGAGTAGGGTAGAGTAGGGTAGAGTAGGGAAGAGCGGGAGCGAAGCCGTGCGGGCAAAAGCTAGTTATATATAAAAATCAATGCCACTTTTCGTTGTTATTTTATAACTCAAGGACGGGCTCACCTATCCAAACCAAATTTTTAGGCTTTGTTCGGACTATTTAGTAGATGGTTTATGTGAAGTTTGGTAGGGTAGAATAGGGTATAGTAGGGTAAAGTAGGGTAGAGTAGTGTAGAGTAGTGTAGGGTAGAGTAGGGTAGAGTAGGGTATAGTAGGGTATAGTAGGGTATAGTAGGGTATAGTAGGGTATAGTAGGGTAGAGTAAGGTAGAGTAGGGAAGAGCGGGAGCGAAGCCGTGCGGGCAAAAGCTAGTCTTTATATATAAAAATCAATGCCACTTTTCGTTGTTATTTTATAACTCAAGAACGGGCTCACCTATCCAAACCAAATTTTTAGGCTTTGTTCGGACTATTTAGTAGATGGTTTATGTGAAGTTTGGTAGGGTAGAATAGGGTATAGTAGGGTAAAGTAGGGTAGAGTAGTGTAGAGTAGTGTAGGGTAGAGTAGGGTAGAGTAGGGTATAGGAGGGTATAGTAGGGTATAGTAGGGTAGAGTAGGGTAGAGTAGGGTACAGTAGGGAAGAGCGGGAGCGAAGCCGTGCGGGCAAAAGCTAGTCTTTATATATAAAAATCAATGCCACTTTTCGTTGTTATTTTATAACTCAAGGACGGGCTCACCTATCCAAACCAAATTTTTAGGCTTTGTTCGGACTATTTAGTACATGGTTTATGTGAAGTTTGGTAGGGTAGAATAGGGTATTGTAGGGTAAAGTAGGGTAGAGTAGTGTAGAGTAGTGTAGTGTAGAGTAGTGTAGGGTAGAGTAGGGTATAGTAGGGTAGAGTAGGGTAGAATAGGGTAGAGTAGGGTAGAGTAGAGAAGAGTAGGGAAGAGCGGGAGCGAAGCCGTGTGGGCATAAGCTATTAGTCTATATATTTATTGTAATTTATCTATGGAAGATTGACGTACTTCCTCTTGCATTGTAACAGACGTGCATCTCAGTCCAATAAACTTTTTATTTAATATTTTTTAAACATGTAGTTTCATACAACTGTACTTTTCATTATTTATTTTTCTATATACTGAAAAATATAAATGTTCATAATCTCGGTGCACGGGACGATACGAAATATGCCCCAGATCAACCTTCCTCCTTTATTTCCTGAATCTGTCAATTCAAAGATATACAAGGTGTAAGGGACAGCCCTCCACAAATTTTAAGGGCTTCCTCAGTAGACAAAATTGAACAACTTTCCAAAAAGGGCTTGCTCAGTATTTTTTTTAATAAAATTATTATTATTGATAGGTTTGCGCTTGACCGCTATCTCACCTGATGGAAAGCGACGATGTGGTCGACGATGGAACGCGCTTACCTAGAAGAAACATATTCACTCTCGACTTAAAGATTCCTGGGTTGTAGCTATCAGGAGGATTGCGCAGTAGACGAAATTGAGCAACCAAAAAAAAAAATTGTGGAAGGTTGCTCAGTTTCGTCTACATAACAGGCCCTTAAAGTTTGCGGAGAGCTGTCCCTTACTCCTTGTATATAGGTATGTAATAAAACAAGTTTTAAGCAAATAGCGTTTTATTTAACAACATTACAATACGATTCAGAAGTTCTGAACATAAATCAACACACGTAGACATTAAGTAGGTCACACAAAAGTATTGCAGAAGCCCACTGTTAAAGCTTACTCACTAATATTGCAACATTGGTATCACTTGCATTATAAAAAAACCCTTACATACATTTTAAAATATATTTTTCGTAATTATAATTTTTAATAATCTGGCTGATATGAAACTTATATTTATTTAAAGTCAAATTGTCGATGCTAGATGTTCATCTAGCAGATGTTTAATGTCTAGGTTGAGCAAATGTGTCACTTCAACGTTTTATCTCGTTTAGTTAGTCAATATAGTATCTATATAAGATTGGACGGTTATGTCAATCGAGCATCGACCTTTATTATCTATGATCGAATTTATTTCTCGATTTTTCCACAATATTTATTCCGTAGAGATTTATAATAAGTAGTATAGACCATATTTTATATCGATAACTAGAATATTTAAAACTTTTTCTATAAGTAGATTTACATTTTTACACGACTACAGTAAAAATAAGTACCTACATAAATCATTTATTTTTAATCGTTAACGAAATTTTATATACTAAATTTAAAATACGTATCTATTTCAACCAGATACATATGAAAATTTAGTTGAAAAATAATATATAAAAGTTAACGGCAAATAAAAAACGTAAACATACAAAAATATTAATTTTTATATTAAAACATATTACTAAAAAATCAAATATTGTTGGAGTTACTACTTTAGTCTAAATCTACTTAATCAACTCGGAAAAAAATTGTTTTTATCTTCATCCCTTATAGTAAAATGTCGGTTATCAATAATATACGATACATTTTCGCTTTCTTCTACAGTTATTTGGACTCGTATTCTATTAAATTTATATTTATATCGAGCAACGAACATAACTTACTACACAATGGCGTTGCTAAACGAATGCTGCGATAAAAATATGACTAAAATATGTTAGCCTTTATTTAGATCCGCAAGTGAAACCGCGCGGCGTTAGTAGTCACTGGGCTTATGTTGTTCCTCATACTGCGAATGCTCTTTAAATTTTGTGTAAGTAATAAAAAAATAATAAATAGCAATAATTACAAAAACTAACCTAAATAAATTAAATATTACATTTAAACTAAGAGAGCAACTGAGCATTTTTTTCTTCAATTTGACTATGTTTGACAACCCTGGAGGTGGTCCGGCCGCGCGGTCTACCGCGACTCCTGTCTAGAGGGGGACACTTCGGGTCCTGTCCTGTTCGAAGGCCTACTCCAGCAGGTTTAGCTTGCTGTTGGTCTTGCGCAGTTGTGCTCGCCAAGGTATTATCTTTGCTTTTTCTTCTTCTTCATCCTCATGTTTGCCGTTAGATGTGGAATGACCTGCAAGTTCAATATCATCGTTTAATTGTAATTAATATTATAGTTTTTATTTTAACTTAGTGTTTTTTTTTCGATGGGAAAAATCATCTTATGACAACCCCCGCTCTTGGGTGGAGCGGGAGATAGTGTCAGACTCTTACTGACTAAAAATCCCACCCCGTTCCTTCTAGCCTTCATACCGGGGCGCGAGTTTCCTTTCGGATAACCCCGGCCCCAGTAAACTTAAAGTGGTGATATTTCTTTTTGTCACGAGATACCTAGGGATAAAGTCGAGTAGATTAGATATATATTTTTACATGTTTATGTCATGAAATGTACAGATTATATTGACAGACGCATAGAGTAGATAGAGTATATCCGTTTTGATCTCATTTTAAAATTCTACATTCAACAGGCTTCATGCTAAAGGTAGCCAAACACGCAAGGGTATATCCGACAGGTTTGCCTGCACAGTTATACCTGTCAGGCGAGCTTGTATTGAAACCTGGACAGGTATGCAACACACACGCTCCGGTTTACCTGCACAAGTAACCCAAACTGAATCCTTCCTAAAATTACTTAAAAACAACAGACCTTCATATTTTTGATCTCTGCTTGTATTGTTTTATTAACATAATTTAGAAATAATGTCCTTTAATACTTAAATTAAATGGATATTATCTATTTACTAGCTGACCCATAAGAGTCAATTGAATGTAATATCTTTCGATACAATCAACCAATTGCGATGAAATAAAGTCTAGGTAAGTCTACACTAATATTATAAATAGGGAAAATTTTGATTTTTGTGTGTGTGTGTATGTTTGTAATGAATAAACTCAAAAACTACTGAGCCGATTTCAAAAATTCTTTCGCCATTGAGAAGCTACATTCACCCTGAGTAACATGGGTTATATTTCTTACCCGTGCGAAGCCTGAATGGGCCGCTAGTTATATACCAAGTTATACACAATTTTAATGTATAAAAGTTAGCTTCATATATTTCGTACATTATGATTTATTATATGTATAGAATACAAACCGTTACAATGATCACTAGACAGCTTCGCCTCTGAAGGTGCTCTCATGGGTTGTGCAGGAGTATCGTAGCACATGCTGATGTTGTCTATAGACACGGCTCGCTGCGTGCCGCTCGGGTACGCTCGCCACTCACCATTTGGCTGCCCATTTGTCTCTTCTACCTTAGGAGTGTATATGGAATTTCTGGAACAGTAAAGAAGATATTTGAGCCATAAAGAGAAGGTTCTTCGACTGTTCTTTTCTCACTACCTTTTTTTTTGCGATGGGGAAAATCATCTTATGACAAAACCCGCTCTCGGGTGGAGCAGGAGATAGTGTCAGATTCTTACTGACTAAAAACCCCATCCCGTTCTAGCCTTCATACCGGGACACGAGTTTCCTTTCGGATAACCCTGGCCCTAGTAGGCTTCGACCCAGCTGGGTCCCTCCTGTTGCTGGCAACTCCTTGAGGCGCGCGGGAACAGTGCGACGTCATGGGCTCGGTCCAGACGATCGGACAGCGAGCTACCCATGGCTCGCGGTCCGCGAGCCCGCTTTTCTCACTCCCTGACGGTCACAGTGTTAATTGTTCAGAAAAATAAAAGTTGTTATGGTTGAAATAAATTAGTCTTAGATCTATTGAAACCCAAATAATTCGAATTCGATGCTTTACCGACTTTTAATCTCTTGAGAAGAGTTCTTGGCTTCACACCAAAACCTCCCATTTTTCAAACTCAAACGGCTTACTGTCCTCATACGCTCACACGGCCTCACAAAATTACCTTTTTTGTGTATCGTGTGTGGCGGTGCCTCCACCAAAAAACCCCTTGAAGCCGCTTCAAGCTTCTCTGGCCACAAGCTGTCGTGCGCTTCAGCTATTTTTTGCGGCAGCTTCTATTGTTTTTTTTAGGCCCGTGTGGGGGACAGTAAAAGGCCTCTTATTCTGAGTAGATACTTTGTTTTTATTCTATTTTAAACCTTAATCCCTTTTCCGAGCCCACCCTATCCAAAACAAAACGGACCTCAACCTGTTCTCAGCCTCCTCCCTCCGCTGTAGCAGCTGTCTCTTCCAAGCCGGTACTGCCGCTGCCCTACGCCTCTCCGCTTCACCAGCAAGCTCCCGTTCCAGGTCCTTACGGGCTTTCTCAGCAGCTCTTCGGGCCAGCATCTGCCGCTTCCAGGCGGGGATGACGTTGCCAGCAGCGTCACGCTCCGGAACCTGCGCACACCTCTGCCAATCGACCAGCCGTTTTTGATTGTTAAAGCTTGCACAGTCTATTTTAATTGTGAGGTTTTTGAAGATGACTTTTGAAGAGTCAAATATGTCTATGAGGAAGTTCAGTTTTAGCTTCAGATCTTACTTTTTTATTTGATTTTTACGCTTGTGCTCGTAATTTACAACCACGTGTCTTGAAAGTCGTGGTGATATATTGCGGTTTGCCATGAACGCACGCGCAGAAAGTTATGAGGCCTTTCTACATTTGAATCGTTTTGGTTTGTAGTTTTCGCTTGTTCAGACGTAAATGAATTTGAATTATTGTGCGTTTAAACTAGCGATCATGATATCAGTTACTGGAGAACTCTATGCAATTTTCCTTCTGAAAATCAAAGGCATATCCTGACAGAAATATTGGGATATTTGATTGCAAAGATATTAAAAACTAAAACAGATATGTATTGGCTTAAGGCCGGTTATTGAATGAAAAATTTGGAGTTTAGTGTCAAATTCTAGACTCGACATTCACCAAAATTTTAAAGACTTTCAATAAAACTGAATACTCAGCATCGAATTATTAATTCAAAAAACGGAAGTATTGCTTAGTTAATCGAGGGAACCAAAACGATACAAAAGTGTTGATAAGACTTTCTGAAAAAAAGATTGCATGACACAGGATGTCTGACCACAGTAAAGTGTGACACAGAAGCTGAGGCTGAACTCACACAGGCTTGTGAAACTTTCTCAAAACAACATAGTTCCCACTGAGTTACAGAATCATTGAGCAATCGTGACGAATTTGAAATTAGTAAGTATAATATCATCAATTTCAAAAACCTAAGTTTTTGTATGCAACAATGCTGTTAGAATAACAATAATTAGTTTTGTAATGATAAGTTTTATTGCGCAAGGTAGACTGTGCTTGCTTTTTCTTCTCAAGCTGTGCGCACACTTCAAATTTATGTCAGTCATGCGTCAACAGACTAGTTTTCAATTTAAGAAATTAATAATTAAGAACCAGTCAAAATCTATTTTGATTTCAAGGTTTGTCTAGTTTTCAGGCCAAATTCGATTTAAAAATTTCTCAACGTCAATTTCAGAAACAGTCCTATGACATATTGAAAGTTGAATAAAGTCAATTTGCAAGCCAACTAAAATAAATAGTGTGCGCACCCACTAAGAGGTTTAAGTATGCAAGAGTGGAGGCTGTGGGTAATTATAACACTGAAATATGTTTAGTAGTCATTGGGAATAATTCAGTGAAGAAGAGAATTATTGCGATAGTAAATTAAACTACCTGAAAATTATAGTGACATATGTTACTAAATCATACAAAATGAACGATCACACTAATTTTATACTCTAATATTTTAAAGAGGTAAAGTTTGTTTTTCATATAATTTGTCGGAGGTAATCTCTGAAAGTACTGGTCCTATTGCTAAATTTTTTTCACCGATAGAAAGCTGCTTTATTCCTGAGTTACATAGCCTATATTTTATGCATGCGGGTGAAGCCGTAGGCAAAAGCTTGTGATGAATAATTAAGCAAGGAAGTAGACAAGTATGTCTTGGACACAGGGGTGTTCAGGCATGTTCCCTTGAGATAATTTTCGATTGTCACGCAGACAAAGACGATGATAGAAGCTCCTTCATAAAAAAGCAAACGGTCAGTAGTGAGCGTTAGGCAATGAAGATTTTTGTTATGATTAAGAGGATCTTGCATATCAAATTATCGGAAAACAATTTCCTTCTTAACTTATGCAAGTCTAAAGAATTTGGGTAAATTTAGAACGATACGATAGATACGAAACGATCTTTCCTGGCAACTGTAATAAAATTATAAATATACGTATATTGTCACCGAAAAATTGCAAACGCCCGCGCCGTAAGATTTTATTTAATTTAATTTGAATTTTAGGCTATTTTTTTCTAAATAAGACACGGTTATGTTGCAAATTAATGAATTTGGATGAGATTTTTTCGTAATATATTTGTGTCATGGCCAAATCTTAGAAATTTATGAATTCATAATATGGCCAGGCAAAACTGGCCAGATAGTTACGTTAAAGTTTGATGATATTTCAATCTTTGTTTGGCATATTTTCTTTTGACTTTTTATTATCATTGAAATCCTTCATCAATGATATGACTAAATGAGGATTATACAGGACATATCATCAAACGGCCGGTTTAAGGTGGCCATATTATGAAGTGATAAATTCTAAGATCTAGCCACGACATATTATATCAAGATATTGTAATCAAATAAAGATTTATCAATACAAAGTCCTCCCCGACCAAGACCTGGACTGATGAAATTTTTCAATGATGTTTATTTATTTATTTATTGGCACACCAACAGCATTACGAACAGGATTTTTTGAATAATATTAAACTCAAGGCACTGGTATGCATGCCTATTAGCAGAGGCCCAGCTGGGTCGAAGCCTACCGGGGCCAGGGTTATCCGAAAGGAAACTCGTGTCTTGGTTTGAAGGCTAGAAGGAACAGGGGTGGGTTTTAGTCAGTAAGAGTCTGACACTATCTCCCGCTCCAAGGGCGGGGGTTGTCATAAGATGACTTTTGCCTATCGTAAAAAAAAAAATGCATGCCTATTACATGTTATCACACCTTTGAACACTGCTAAGTTCTAATTAGTAAAAATCTGACACATTCTCGTTCCACATAAACAAGGAGCAATTTGGTGATTTCCTACTAAAAAAAAGTATAATAACTCAGCATTCTTTACTATCCGGCAATCATAATAAATAAACGCATATATGTTCGTTGTAGCATGCTGGAAGTATATGGATACAGCTATTCCACTGAGTTACATAACACGCGATCCGGGGCGTGACCGTGACGATAACGGGACGCTGCCGGAGTGCCGACTACCCCGTAACGTACTGTGATGCACTTTTTTTTTAGATGGGATAGCATCGAATACCTGGGTAACTGGCATGGTTGATGGCAAACGACCAAGGGGCCGCAGCCCAATAAAATGGGCAGATCAGGTCCGCTCCACACTGGACACCCAATTGCACGTCGCACTTCATGACGCTAAGAACAGTCACAGATGGCGAGATACCATTAACAAGAAGCTAATCCAGCGGGAACTTCACGACCCTCAGTCATGAGGAATACGACTCGAGGAGGAGGAGGAACATCGAATAACTTCTCTCTCTCTCACTCTATGGTCGAGCGAGAGGGCGTTTCAGATTTTTTATTGATTACAACTACACCTATGTTCCTTCTTTGCCTAGCGTTCCAGTCCCCTTTTTGACAGGCCTGTTGGTCTAGTGGTTAGTGACCCTGACTGCTATGCCGGAGGTCGTGGGTTCGATTCCCACCCAGGACAAATGTCTGTGTGATGAGCATGGTCATTTGGTCTTTGTCTGGGTGTAGGTAATTTATCTAAAATATGTATTTAGAAATATATAAGTATGTTTATCAGTTGTCTAGTACCCATAACACAAGCTCTGCTTAGCTTGGAACTAGATGACGTTATGTGATAATTATGGAATATTATTATTATACCCTGAGTTTCCCTTTCGGAAATCAACCCATGGCCCCAGTAGACTTCGGCCCTGTTAGGCACCAGGAAATTTACTGTGTTGCATTTTTTTTTAAATGGGATAACATTAAATGATTTCTATCTCGCTTTAGGGTCGAGCGAGAGGGCGTTTCAGATTTTTACTGACTACAACCAGCTGGATGATGTCTCAGTGGTCAAGGCAGTCTCATACATGAGGTTGCGGGTTTGAAACCGGACAAGTACCAATTCAATTCTTATGTACTTTTTTAAGTTTATCTAGGACATTACTGATCCACGCCTAGGGAATGCAATCTCGATCTCGCGAGATCTCGGCCTTTTTTAGCGAGATTGATCTCGGACGAAAAACGGGCGAGATCTCGCGAGATTAATGAGATTGTATTCGAGCATAAAAACATCTTATTCGAAGCGCGGATTGACATGGACGTTAAAATATTATAGTCAGATACGTCAAACAATGTTTAATGCAAGAAAATATATTGAAAAAATTCGTGAAAATGAATATTTATCTTATAATACTTTTTTTTGGTGGGTAAAAATCATACAAATGACATGTCCCGCCCTTGGGCGGAGTGGGAGATAGTGTCAGACTATTACTGCCTTCGTGGCTTTCATACCGGGACTGAGCTACGTTTCGGAATTAACCCTGGCCCCAGTAGGCTACGACCCAGTGCACGCCATCGACAACTTAGACTCGGTCCGGACACTTAGCGGACGGTCGGACACCCATTGCTCGCCGTCCGCAAGCCCGTGCCTATGGTTATCTTATAATACTTATGATTTTTATCGTTTTCCTAATTTATTCAAATATTGTGATTATTTGCAAAAAAAAAAAACACAAAACTGCCAATCTCGCGAGATCTCGAAATTAGCGAGATCTCGCGATATTGTATTCATAATCTCGCGAGATCTCGCTCGAGCCCCAATCTCGCGAGATTTGCATTCCCTACCCACGCCGAGGAAAGCCCTTAGTCCCGATTGTCATTCGTAGAATTTTTTAAGTCAAGAGTGAATAGGTTCTAGGCCAGCTTGCTCCATTATCGATCACGTAAGATAGTTGTCAAATACGAGCCTGTCAATAATAAAATAAAAAAGGAGAAAACAGATGGACGCGGAAAGCGAATTTGTTTTATACTAAGTAAAGATTTACAGACGTGGATTAGGCGTGCCATATATGTATTTGTATTTACCCAAAAGTAAACCTGTCCGACTAGTTAATTATATTATTAATTCATGAATCCCCAAGCGACCACCGGTGGCCGCGCATCTATTGTCTTACTATTGTGTCTCTAATTGACGGTATCTGAAGGGTTAAGTACACACTTCACGAAGCACTCCGTTAAACCCATTTTGACTTCTATTGCATTGGTAATACGACAAATGGGAGGTGCAGTAAAATGTTGGTATTATTACCAACTTTTGCTTTCAATAAAATCCTTATACCTACGGAATAGAACACAAAATCAATTGAACGAACAGTAAAACAACTTTGTTTAAATATCTGAATTTATTGCTCTCCGTATAGGCACAAAATATATATAGGTACAGAAGTCAATCTACATACAAAGCGCGCTCGAGCAACGCACACATAAACACCGCTCACGGACACGATGTCTCGGTAGCGTCTCGCCCCGTTCGTCGAACAGTTCCGGCTCAAACGCTCATTAGTGTGCGTCCACCGAGCGTAGATATAAAAAGTGAAGTACATACATGAGGTCTTCTGTACCTATCTATTTTGTGGTATAGGTAAGTAATTACCCAAACATCTTCAAACACACAACTAAAACTTTCATTAACCGAGAGACAGTATTAACGCGATTACTAAGCATTAAGCAACAGCGATGTTTAAATTAGATTTCTTTTGAAAGTCGCGTATACTTGGAGACGTACTCGTAGGTATTCTCATTTTCACGGACATGAGTGTTCAGTGTTCGACTCAATGTGAACAGTGTTTGTTGAAAGTGATCGGGAAGTTACGCTTTGTATATGCCTACTTGATTTTGCCCGCGGCTTCGCCCACGTACATAAAATATAGCTTATGTCACTCAGGAATAAGGCAGCTTTCTATCGGTGAAAAGATTTTAGCATTCGGACCCGTATTTTCAGAGATTACCACCTACAAACAAAAAAAAGTAAGTCTGACTAGCGGACTGAGGGTTTTGAGCAAACTAGATACTTTTTACGAATGGAGACTCGATTTTTATTTCCGAATTGCATTTTTTTTTTGTGACGTAGGTAACAACAAATTTACTGTTTTCAGATTTATTCCTATATCTGTGCTACAAGACCTTGCTTTATGCCAAATTTCAGGATTCTGAGCTAACGGAAAGTACCTTATAAATTTCGATCTTTGTGAGTATCAAAATATGTGTTTTTGCGACTTTAACGGCCATATCTTTTGTATTCGTTAACTTAGAAGTTAATATGTATGTATTTAGAAATATACAAGTATGTTTATCATCTAGTACTCATAGCCTAGTACAAGCTCTGCTTAGTTTAGGACTAAAAGACTTTCTATGAAAGTTAGACAATGTTTTTATTATCTATCTCAGCAAAAACAAACAAAAAAAAACTTTTCAAAATATCAAGATTCTCTTCTACTTTTCAACACTATACAGAGGAAAAACTTTTTATCTTCAATAATGAGTTCAATTATCTCAAACTTATTAATTCCGTGCACGACAACGGAATGTAATCCAATTAGCATAGATCTCTTAATTAAGAGTGAACAATCTGGCAATGAGCTGGTAAAAAAACAGAGGAAGAATGTAAAATCGCTTGGGTTACACGCTTGAGTAGCTTCAAGTATCAAAACTATGTTTGTGTTGTTAGTTTGAGCATATATTATTTATATTTTTTTTATTATTGATTGGCTCGCGTTGAACACTAACTCACGTGATAGAAGTGAGTGAGGAACATGAGTGAGTTTTTGTCAGTAAAAGTTTAACACTCTCGGTGAAGTTATTAGATTATTTACCACCAAACACCTCAAAAAGACAGTGAACATAACAACAATTTTAAATGTGTCGTTAGTTATCTATTTATAATACTCGTATAAGCGAAATACCACTCACTGATTAATCACGAGATCTCAGAAATTATGGCACCTACAAACTTAAAATTTGGCAGGTAGGTTCTTTAAGCTCATTTCAGACTACGCTATAGTATAATAGCATATAGCTTAGCTTATAGTTCATAGCACAACAATATCGCTCACCATACATTTATTTAGAACACGTTCACACTTTGCTATACTATTTATTAATGGCAAAATTAAATAAATGTATGGTGCCCGATATTGTTGTGCTATGAGCTATATACTATATGCTATATATTATAGCGTAGTCTGAAAACAGCTTTATAGGGTGTAGACATACGCTAAGATTGGATTTTACGAACGAGAGTCCAAAGTTTGTATGGAATAACCTACTTGCACGCGAGCGAAGCCGCTGGCAGGAGCTAGTCATGTATATTAATCGTAATGTATATTTCTTTAACTGGCCTGTTGGTATAGTGGTTAGTGGCCCTAACTAATATAGGGTCGTGGTCGTGGGGTTCGATTCCCACCCAGGACAAATGTTAATGTAATGAGCATGATCATTTGTTCTGAATCTGGGTGTAATTTATCTATAATATGTATGTATTTTGAAATATATAAGTAAGTTTATCAGTTGTCTAGTACCCATAACACAAGCTCTGCTTAGCTTGAGACTAGACAGCGTCGTGTGAAAGTTGTGGAATATTATAACAACAAATATTACAACATTAAACTCAGGGGTCATAATATTTGCAAGAGCACTAAGAATAACCTAAGATTCTAGGTTACGAGGTTATACTGATATGATCAATATAAAAATAAAGTTTGTTGTTGTAATAAAATGGCTATGTAACAAATGATGACATCGTGTTAGATTGAGGTGAAGAGATTTCAGCAAAACTGTATCTAGCAACGGATGAAACCGGTGTGTCCTAGAACCAAAAATTCTAAGACATGTGATATTCACCAACCGGCATTGGGCCCGGGTAGTAGATTACGGCCTATTCCCTCTCCTAGATAGCAGGCCTGACTCCCAGCAGTGGGAACATATGCTATGCTATGTACCTAGGAAAACTTTATAGGGCCAATATGCTCGCTAGGCTGCGGTACCGTTTGAAAGACTTACGTTGAACGCAAAAAGGTAATTGAAGGACACGGGTTGGGCAAAGAACTGCCGTGTCCTTGTGGGACCGATCGGTCTCTCGCACCGGATCCTGGTACAGGTCATGGTCTGGAGCGAGGAGGAATGACAAGCAGTCGCCTCCTTCTGCAAAGCAGTAATGCTAGGAAAGGAGGCGACTGCACGTGTCTGGGAACAGACGTCCTAACGCCCTAGCCGCCATAGTACTCCGATTTCCAGCCACCGTAGGCGTGGACAACTAAAAGAGATGTCAGCAAAATTGGAAGGGTTTAATCGGTCCGAAGACTACTGTGGCCATGGATTGACTTCCGAATAGGAATCCCGAGGTCCTGCAATGCAAGACAAAAAAGGAACCCTTCCGTTCCGTCCTATAGTGGGAGAAGTCATACATAATAAGAGAGTCTAACAATTTTCGTCGTAAAGCTGAGCAGATAAACTGTAGCAATCCAAAACGAAAGCTAATGAAAAAACTGCTTTTTAAATCTCCACGATTACAGTCATAAACGCGATTCAGATTCAATTTAATAGAAGCGAAGTGAAATTACATAAAATACTGTTAATTATTAACAATATTTTGAAAAGATTAAATACGGAACGTGACAGAGCGCACGACGCGAGAACAGAGAAAGCGTGAAAACTTGTGCAGTTTGTGTAAAAATGTAGTAATATTTCATTCAAATGTTGCTAATTGCTATACAGAGTTGGCAAAAATTTAGGAAAGTGTTTTTCTGTATTTATAACAAGCTAAGTCCTGACTCACTGACTTATATCCAAACCCTTGGACCTAGGAGTGGCAGGCATTCGCCTCCTTGTGCGAAGCAGTAATGCTAAGAAAGGAGGAGGGTGACCGCATCAGGCAACGGCGCTCTCGCCGTCGCCGGGATTCCGATCCTGATTTCCAGCCGAGCAATGGGTAGCTCGCTGTCCGACCGTCCGTTAACTGTCCGGACCAAGCCCAAATCGAAGACGGCGCGCACTGTTAGGAGTTATCAGTAATAGTAGGGACCCAGCTGGGTGGAAGCCTACTGGGGCCAGGGTTAGCTCCAAAAGGCAGCCCAGCCCAGGTATAAAGGCACGAAGAAACGGGATGGGTTTTTAGTCAGTAACAGTCTGCACTATCTCCCACTCTGCCCAAGAGCGGGGATGTCATTAAATGATTATCAATGCAAAATTATTGTGACATGGAACTGATCTGATGATGGAACCGGGAAAGTGGCTATAGGAACTTGGTAGTTAAAAGACACAACCTCATCGAGTTTGGGTTCGTATGATTCGTCTTGACAAGTATTAATTATATAGATATACTGAGCTACAAAAGCTTGCTATGAAAAATTCATTTTGATTAAAAGCTTGTTTTACAAATTACCCTGTATACAGTCTTGTGAAATTTCACGTCTTTCTCATTAATATCAACTGCAATACCATAACTTTGTAATTTTATGTTATAAGTAAAGTAACTGCGAGATGGTGGTCGTAAATTTACATGATGTTATGGCGAAGAAAGTGAGCGTTACTGTTTGATGTTTCGCAGAAATTGTAAGAGTTTTATGATGGAAACAGGTTACTGTAACAGCAGTATGTTTAAATGAATTTGTTATGTATTGAGGAGTTTGTGGTTCAGTAACATAGCATAGCCTTATTTAAACATTGACTGGCCTGTTGATCTAGTGGTTAGTGACCCTGACTGCTATGCCGGAGGTCGTGGGTTCGATTCCCACCCAGGACAAATGTTTGTGTGATGAGCATAATTTGTTCTGTGTCTGGGTGTAATTTATCTATAATATGTATGTATTTAGAAATATATAAGTATGTTTATCAGTTGTCTAGTACCCATAACACAATCTCTGCTTAGCTTGGGACTAGACGGCGTTGTGTGATAGATGTGGAATATTATATTATTATATAGTAATGTTCCCACTGCTGGGACTCAGGCCTCCTCTCTAGGAGAGGGAATGGGCCGTAATCTACCACGCAGGCTCAGTGCGGGTTGGTGAATGTCACATGTCTTCGAATTTTTGGTTCTAGGACATGCCGGTTTACTCACGATATTTTCCTTTACCGTTTTGACCGTAGATACAATACAATCACTACATAGTATAAAACATAGTCGCTTTTTCTGTCCCTATATCCCTATGTACGCTTAAATCTTTAAAACTACGCAACGGATTTTGATGCGGATTTTTTTTAATAGATAGAGTGATTCAAGAGGAAGGTTTATATGTATAATAACATCCATTAAATAGTGGAGAAGGAATAGGGTCGCTAGTTAAATAATATAATACACAAATGAATAAACTAAATACACAAACATCATAGCTGTGATGATACTACTGCCATTTTCACGGGACTATAAGTACGCCTTAATAAAAAATTAAGCAATCCTTGCCTTGGTCGGTTTGTCACCACGGCCCTAGAACTCAAAGGTAACTAAAAGAACATGGGTGGGTTTTAGTCAGTAAAAGTTTATGAATCCCTCTCTCTACACCCAAAGCGTGAATGTTATTTTAGCGATTTCCCAAAAAAAATAAAAAATATACTTGATGGTTTAAGGCCGTGCTTAAACCAAACTGACTATCAGCTGCCGAAAGTGAGCGAACGTTACACAGTTTATCGTATTTCCATACATATTCACTTTTTCATTCACATCTAACTGACGATACGTTATAACGCTACGCGTAGACGCTGACATTTGGCAGCCAATTAATATAGCGTATCACTACGCTCCGCGGACGCGTATTGTATATTGTATAGCGTATTGTCAGCATACTGTGAACGAAAAATATCGTTTATTTTCACGTTTACACTGGGGCTCACAGTGAGCCTGCTCACAGTCGGCGGCTGACAGTCAGTTTGGTTTGAACACAGCTTAAAGAATGAATACCTACTGCAGACTACAGACCATTAAAAGAACTAGATAAAAGCCGTTAGGAATTCTGCCCACCCCGTTACGTAAAACGGTGTTGTATTCATCATAAGGCCAAGTGGTCAGTATTCCAGTTTAACTAGATTTAAAACCACAGACAAATGAATGTAACCATAGACCGCAGTGCCGACTATGTTTTAAACTCATCTCTTAGCTGCCAATGACTGATTTTAGTATCTATATTTTAGAATTTGTTTAGTTTTTTTTTACTTTATTTACATCGTTCTCACATAATAGTAAAGATAAGAAACATTTAACGATAAATGGTATTTATTTTGCAAAGAGGTTTTAAGAAACAATTTTACAATTTTTGTCAGTTTAAACTAGACTAGCGACCCGCCCCGGCTTCGCTCGGGTGTTATTATACATATAAACCTTCCTCTTGAATCACTCTATCTATTAAAAGAAACTGCATCAAAATCCGTTGCGTAGTTTTAAAGATTTAATCATACATAGGGATATAGGGACAGAAAAAGTGACTTTGTTTTATACTACGTAGTGATGTAGTGATGAGTTCGGTGTTTCCTAGCTGACTACCTTGAGAAGAAACCCTCGCGCTTGGTAACTGTCTCCTTTGATGGTAAGTTAAACAGATAAACAAATTTAAAAATTACATTTACAAGACACAATAATGTTTTAATTAAATAAAAAATGTACTTAGTTGTGTAAAATTTTGCTACAATGAATTAAACAAATAAATAAAATAACTTATGATGTTGTCGCTGATAGAACACGCTCGCCTAAATGTAACCTATTCAATCTTGAATTAAAACCCTCTAAAGGTTGTAGCTAACAGGAAATCAGTAGTAGCTAGCAGGAGTCATGGGTAGCTCGCTGCCGGACCGTCCGGTAACTGTCCGGATCGATCCCAAGACGTCAACGGCGCGCACTGTTTCCGCGCGCCTCAAGGAGTTGTCAGCGACAGGAGGAGCCCAGATGGGTCGAAGCCTATTGGGTGGGGTCAGGGTTATCCGAAAGGAACTAGAGCCCCGGTATGAAGGCTAGAAGGAATGGGGTGGGGTTTTTTGTCAGTAAAAGTCTGACACTATCTCCCGCTCCACCCAATTTTTGCCCACCGAAAAAAAAGGCAAACATGACATAATAATTTTATATTAATCCAAAAATCGATACATTCATATGACATAATTCTTGGATGGCTGAATCATTCACCACTACGTAAAAACTGCAACAATAGACTCTGGAGAAGATTCACCGTTCACTGGTTAGGACACAACAATGGAATGTAGCACAAGTCTTCACAAGCCAACAAAAATGTTGTCGAACCGCGAAATAGTCTGACACCATTCTGACGATGACGTCTATTGGTCTGACGTAAGACGTTGCAGACTTATTATGTGTTGCGATAGTTAACGATAATTTTCTGCCATTAATTGTTGAAAAATTATAGTTTTAATGTGCGGTTTGATTTGCGAATTATTTTTATTGGTTTCGGTTTTGATCGGTGGTAATCGTAAGTGTTGATTGCCGATAAGGAGAGGTTTTGGTTTTTTGGAGTAACAAGACATTGAATAAAAGGCTTTTTATTCTAGTTCGATAGTAGAAAAATTCCATCATGTCTACATTTTCAGATGCATCTTAATAAAATTTCTCGAAAATTTTATGAAAAATACCCTTACTGTTTGACCTTGTATACTGATAATATTAAGGTTCTTTTTTTCTAATTTTTAATATTTATTTTCAAAGTAATGATCTGTGCATCTATATTATATTTTTAAATATATTTACTGTGTTGTTAACTTTTATACAAGCCAAAACGTAGAAAAAAATAGTCCACTAATGTATTTTAACAACGTTTTATGTGAGCATTTGTTGCATTTTTATGCTCGTTAAGTTCTGAAAAACCAGAAAAATAATATGTGACACGAACTTTTTTAATACGGAATCGTATTTAGTATTCACACATCAACAGCAGTTTTAATTCTTTTTAGATGGAAATATAAAGCAATTTTTAAAAATTTTATAAGCAAAACTGTACCTAGCACCGGAGGAAAACGGCATGTTCTAGAACCAAGAATTCGAAGACATGTGACATCCACCAACCCGCACTGTGCTCGCGTGGTGGATTACGGCCCATTCCCACGCCTAAAGAGGAGGCCTGAGTCCTAGCAGTGGGAACATTATTAAGGACGGCTATGCTATGTTATGCATTCATTAATATTAGGGTGACTGACTTGTTGGTCTAGTGGTTAGTGACCCTGACTGCTATGCCAGTCGTGGGTTTGATTCCCACCCAGGACAAATGTTTGTGTGATGAGCATGATCATTTGTTCTCTGTCTGGGTTTAATTTATCTATATATGTATGTATTTAGAGATATATAAATATGTTTATCAGTTGTCTAGTACTCATAACACAAGCTCTGCTTAGCTTGGGACTAGACGGCGTTGTGTGATAGTGGTGGAATATTATATACTAGCTTTTGCCAGCGGCTTCGCCCGCGTACATAAAATATAGCCTATGTCACTCAGGAATAAAGCAGCTTTCTATCGGTGAAAAAATTTTAGCTATCGGACCAGTACTTCCAGAAATTACATACAAACTTACAAACTTACAAACATACAAACTTACAAATTTTACCTCTTTATAATATTAGTATAGATAAAATCCAAAGGGCCACTCTGTTTCATTTTGGCTGTAGACTAGGTAATATAATTACAACATCGGAAAAAACTTATAAAAAGTGATGCAATATTATTTGAATGACAAATCTGCTGTTTGTCAAAGTCAAACAATGAGGGGTATTCTCATCTTCCATTCACCGTATCATCACGACTTGGCTCTGAGGTAATTAGTAGATCGAATGTTTTGTAGTGAACAGTATTGTAATAGCGAAAGTAGATACAGGGTCTCAAGTCTGCTATTACAATAGTGTCAGAATGGTCTATCATTGACTTCATAATAGTTGATTTTGACAAGTTTTGGTAATCTACTAATATAATGGCGTCATAATGACTTTCCAATGGTCAGCCACTGACACTTCATTGAAAGAAATGGCTTAAAATGGTAATCTCGTACATAATGACAAATGAATATCTGACGTATGAGGTAATTTGCAAACACTTTTGACAGTTGTTTTGATCAGTGACC
This sequence comes from Mythimna lalbum, assembly GCA_949319445.1. Taxonomy (NCBI): domain Eukaryota; kingdom Metazoa; phylum Arthropoda; class Insecta; order Lepidoptera; family Noctuidae; genus Mythimna; species Mythimna lalbum. The sequence continues at coordinate 18,082,076 of OX439362.1, read as the reverse complement.
TACCATTAGAACTTTATTGTGCAGTTATTGGTTTTAATAAGCTCGATATTGTCATTCTACCACCATTCTATTACGAGACCACTGACCGGTCAATGATCGATCATTATGATTTAGCAGATTACGAACTTTTAGCAAAATGACAATGGGATCGTGTTGGAATGACGAATTTATAAAAATAGCAGACTTGGGCCCCTGGTGTTATGTCAGGGTTATTAGACATCTTTATCTTTACACAATATTTTTTTTTTAGGTTATCACCTTTTTTATTATAAACTAGCTTTTGCCCGCGACTTTGCCCGCGTACATAAAATATAGCATATATGTCGTCACTCAGGAATAAAGCAGGTTTTTATCGGTGAAAAAATTTTAGCAATCGGACCAGTACTCCCAGAGATTACCTCCTAGAAACAAAAAAACAAACTTTACCTCTTTATTATATTAGTGTAAATGTAAGGACTATGTCGATTGCTGTTTGCTTTTTTCTTTTCAGTATTTTTTTACATATGTCTAGCAATTTGATTATTTTCTGTGGCCTACCCAAATGTCCTTTCCTTGGTATTGTTCAAGTCGTTGAGCTCCTTAGTAGTCCTGAGTTGAGCTTTGAGAATATTGATAAATCCCTGCACTGACTGGACAGGTCCACTCAAACCTGTGTGATTCTTTCTTCAAAAGACCATCTCAGACAAATCTGCATGTTACTCATGTGATTTTGACCATTACCTTTTAAAGTCGATACAGTAATATTTACTGTATGGACTTTGCTTTGCTGACCAGCTGAGGTAGGCTACTGACTAGTTAGTTTTACCGCATTCTAAGTATTATTTATATAATGCCCACGTGACTTATTATCTACGTTTTTCTCCATTCATCAAAATATACTTTAAAAAGGGTCACAGTCTACTAAATTTAATTCTAAACCTTGAACTTTGCTGGTTGTGTAATAAGATCGACAAAATATACAAAGTTAATGAACAAACTTCAAGCACCTTTAGAACGTTGTTATGGATATGGAAATGTGCATCGATACGGCTCATTGGCTCACACTTATTATGAGCTAGCGGGTAAAGTAAGCACTGGGCCATATTACCAGCAATGTGTACTTAAAGGAAAAAATAATAAAAAAAAAAAACAAATTATTTGTGAAGTTCATAACTTATTAAAACTACAAACACATATGTTTTTTTTTTTTTAATCTCTGCGAGGCCAAAAACGCGTTACACGCGATTGTTCGCGAGAAAAGCGCTTTGCTTCTCAGGAGAGAGAGATAGTCGGAACAGCATCGGAGAACTGTAGCGCAGATATAGCTCTTAGATTATAAAATTTCTTGTGCAAAAAGTAATGGGTACTAACGCTAGATAATAAGTTATTTAATAAGTTACTATTACTATAATAAGGATTTTTTTGAGTCCGAAATAACATTACTTCAATTCGATTCAAAAAGGCGCCTAAGACATATGACCATAATCTGGTTTAAATGAGGCAAAACAAGCGAGGAACCAGATAACGTGACGAGCAAAACGGAATGGAAAGTGACAGTTTAGGATATGTACTTAGAGCCTAAAGTACTAGGCCATATTAGCAGTATGGTTTTTTTTATGATTTAATTCATGAATCTCCAAGCGAACGCCGACGTTCAAGCACCTATTGTCTTACTATTGTGTCTCTAATTACCACGATTGAAAGGCTAAAGTAGTGCTTGACTGCGATCTCACCTGATGGTAAGCAGTGATACAATCATTGATGGTGAGGCGCACTAGTTTGAGCCTATTCACCTTGAAGACAGCTTAATTTCAATCGGACGGGAAGACTGCAGCAAGCAAATTGTTTCAATCTTTCGCTGCACGCGTTATAAGTCGAGGTGAAACGCTTAGTCTGGACCGTAGAGGTGTTAACAACGTAATAATAATATTTCACAACTACCACACAATGCCACCCAAGCTCTGCTCTCTGGGACTAGACTCCCAAGTTAAGCAGAGCTTGTGTTATGGGTACTAGATAACTGATAAACATACTTATATATTTCTAAATACATACATATTATAGATAAATTACACACAGACACAGAACAGAATGATCATGCTAATCACATAAACATTTATCCTGGGTGGAAATCGAACCAACAACTTCCAGCTTAGCAGTTAGGGTCACTAACCAGTAGACCAACATGCCAGTCAAATAAAACGGTAAGAGGTAAGAGTGGACACTGCCGTTTTCAGCAGTGAAACAATGAAATGCGAGGATAAAATGAGGTTGAATTCAAAATATAAATCGTTAAACACTACACTACCTACATACTTTCACTTAATTAAAATTATTTTAGCCACGAGACCACTTCTTGTAAAAGTAATGCGCATGAAATAACTCATCAACTTCTCTATTTTGGTAGGTAAATGAAAATTAGTTCCGCTATAGTTGACTCATGTACAAACTCAAAATAAAAAAAACAAACGATCATTCAAAATGTGCTCTGAAATTATGATCTTGATCGCCTAAAACACATATCTCTAAAATCAACAGCATATTGACGATTAAGACATTTCTTCTTTTTCCTGCCCTTAACATATATTACTTGGGGTCGGCGCAACACGTTTTTTTCTTCCATTCTGTCCTGTCACCTGTCCAACTATCACTAACTCTCTTTTCTTTCATATCACTCCTCACACAATCCATTCATCTTTTCTTTGACCTCTCTCTACCTCTCCATCCATCTACACGTATACTTAGAACTCTTTTAGTAACATGCGTATCGTTCCTCCTCTTCACAAGAGCGCACAAAAATAAACAATTTCCTTTTAACTTTCAGTCACTGGCGCTAGCATTGGCGCTAGCTTTAACAGCATTTTTAATTTCGAGACGCTTCGATAAAAGAATATCTTTTCAATACACTAAGTCGAAAACCCGCTCTTATCCCTACCACTTTTATTATAATTATATTATCCCTACCGCACGCAATTTATTGTTTTCCTCACTAGTGCGGAAAAGCGCTCGAGCTCGCCCCTATCACTATTATCATATTAGGCTGTGCTAAGCGACCCCACGAGTCACGCGTCTATCGCTGTTGATTTCTTTCTTCAAGTATATTGAAAAACGGTTGATACACGTGGTTTGTAACTGGAACACTCGGCTCAATAATACCCTCGCCTAAGGCTCGGGCGAATTCTTCCTCAGTTGCAATAATAAACTTTCTCCATTTGTATCAAAATGTACTACCTAGTTTTAGAAAATAGGTAAGGAATGGACAAAACAATAAAAAACTAAAATCAAATCAATTTCCAAAAATCCTAATCAATTCTCACCCCGACTGTACCAAGTTTCGTCAAAAGCGAATCACGCGCATTTCACGGCCGTTACACATTAGACGAGCGTTTGCAGAGATAGCTACAGTGGAGGGGAGAAGTAGATCACTGGGTTACTGCAGTTGCTTCGAAGAAATGCGTACCGTACACCACTTGGGATGGTAGTTTTCTTCTATGATTCTTTGATAAAATCGTGGTTGTTTTTTGTTTTGTTTTGTTATTTATCGTTGACATTGATAAAGTTATTGATTGATTAAAACTATACAACGTGTCACATTAAATGCGCAAAACCTCAAACACCCCAAATGATTTTTAATTCAATTGACCTAATTCTGTGAGAAAAAAAAAATTAAAGGTTTTATGAACAGTTTTAGTTAGTTTAAAATTCGTATCTGTATCGAAATAAGAACTTTTATCATCCCGCATAATATGAGAAAATTTTATTGGACTACAACCTTTTAGGTTTGTTTACCTATTTGGGCGGGTTTGCGGATGTGATTGCTTGACCTATTAATAAATATATAGAGCAACATTTTTAATGAAGATTTTTTTGAAAAATTTAACCTATATTAAAAATGGTTTAATTGATTCTGCTCGTTATTCTAATCAAACTATTTTCAAGTTTTGCGCATTTAACGTTACACCTTGTTTAGCCCATATCCAAGTAAAACCATCTTAGAAATTTAATCTCTATAGATAACTAGCTTTTGCCCGCGCGGCTTCGCTCCCGCTCTTCCCTACTTCACCCTACTATACCCTACTCTACCCTACCCTACCAAACTTCACATAAACCATCTACTAAATAGTCCGAACAAAGCCTAAAAATTTGGTTTGGATAGGTTTTTTTTTTTTTCTGTCGACGGGGAAAATCATCATTGACGAAACCCGCTCTTAGGTGAGCCCGTTCTTGAGTTATAAAATAACAACGAAAAGTGGCATTGATTTTTAAATATATAGATGCGATGTTTGATTATCAAAGGTGACTGTGTGACCTCAGTTTGTTTTGGTGTATCTTTTCGAAATAGTTGAATAGTAATCCCGACCTCATCTATCATCATCATCAAAGATTTAAACATTGAAAGCATTTTATTTCAAACTGTTGGCCCGTCCTGGATTTGCACGGGCAACAAATATAGTCTATGTTACTCAGGGTGAATGTAGCTTTCCAACGGTAAAAGAATTTTTGAAATCAGTACAGTAGTTTTTGAGTTTATTCATTACAAACATACAAAGAAAAATACAAAATTTTCCTCTTTATAATATTAGTGTAGATAATCTATTTACAGGCGCTTTCGAACAGATGGTCGATGGGGACGAAAGGTTCTGGAGTGGCAACCACGTACCGGAAGACGCAGCGTTGGAAGGCCTCCAACAAGGTGGACCGACGACCTGGTCAGGGTCGCGGGAATCCGATGGATGCGTGACGCACAGGACGGGTCGTTGTGGCGACGCTTGGGGGAGGCCTATGTCCAGCAGTGGACGTCTTTCGGCTGATATGATGATGATGAGGCGCTTTCGAAATGTCAAGAAGCCAATCAGTCAGAAAAAAATAATGTTAATTGCACATTCCAAAGCTTAGATCTTTATGGAATAGAATGTGCAAGAAACTCCATGGACACTCTTTTCAATCATAAAAGCCCTGTGCCCTGCCCTAACACCAGGTTACTTGAGATCATGTCTACACTGTCAGCCGTTACGCTATCACTGACCCTGTTTTTCCTTTACATCACTCCTCCCACAATCCATCCATCTTTTCTTCGGCCTCCACCACTGTCTCAGCTGATGGTAAGCGACGATGTGGTCGACGACAGAGCACGCTTCCCTAGAAGTAACCTATACACTCTTTATTTAAAGATAAGTTGTAGCTCCCAGGAAGCACAGCAGTCAGATAGTCTGACCATCAGTCTATCCAAGGAGCATCGTACTTCCCAGTTACTGGCTTGTAGAGGTTAGATAGGTAGTTATAACTTCATGTAAAATATTGGCATTCAATCGCATCCAGTTAGGCTGGAAGCCGATCCCAACACTGTTGGCTATATAGTTCTACAACTGAAATGGAAATTTGCAATATTTTTTTTTTGTTTCAGTGGGTTAAATCATCCAGATGACATCCCTCGCCGTTGAGCGGAGTGGGAGATAGTGTCAGAATTTTACCGACTAAAAAACGCACCCCGTTCCTTTGAGCCTTCCTTTTAGAAATAGACCCTTTGCCCCAGTAGGCTACGACCCAACTGGACCCTACGGTTGCTGACAATTCCTGTAGTTGTTTCTTACTTAATTATACTATAGGTTTTCGGATAATAGACAAGCGAACAGCCCAAAATGATATGAAATGTCTGAATGTAGAAACTTGTAGGGTCAGACACTTAAATCTGCATGAGTAACCATGACATTTGCCAGTCCAAATGTTGGTCAAGATTAAGTGACCGAAATCAGAACGAATAACGAATTTGCTAAGCAAAGAATTAACAACCAAAAAACAATTTGAAACTAGCCATCTGAAATCGAGATTAACCCACTTGTTGTGTGACAAAATCTAAATACTTATTTTTCATTGTTGAAAATGTTGATGAAAAAAAGATGATAATCCGTAAAAGTCTTGCAGAGAAGCAGAAACAGAAGAAGGTAACTGACAGTTTTGCACCAAAAAAAAATAAATAGGAAGCCTTGTACCCTAATTGGAATTATCATTCTGAAAATGAACTTTCCTGCCTTCGTGAAAATTAAAGCTTTCCAATTAATCTTTCGAATACTGTAATTAGAGATACAATAGAAAGACAATGAGAGAGCGAATGGGTTTGCTTGGGCTTTAATGAACGTCAAACTTTCAAAAAACAAATTCTTTAACAAATCTAATCCTCTAAATAAACTAAACTTTCTTCTTCATAATCATCTAGATACAAGAACAGATGACAGCATGATTGATGTTTGTTAACATATAAATTATTACTCAATTAGACACAAAAATGTTAATTAAAAGTTTCTTTTTTTCAGAACTCAATAGTCTGGGAATAGATCGTGTCTAGGTACGCGTAACTTAACTGGTCTGGCTACAATCTACTGATGTCCATTCATTTGCAAAAAGATTATTATATATTCACCTAGTTATGCAACCATAGATCTAAAATCGCTTAGTTTACTTTCAAACGACAACTTGAATTACACTAGAGGACGATTTCCGTTCACTAAGTACTGAAAAATAGCATCCACTCTTTTGCATACTTTAGAGAAATGTTATAAACAAATAAACAAAGTTCACTGACCTGTTCCACAAAATTCTCAGCGGTGAATCTCTTGGTAAACTCCGTGAAGGTCTCCTTATCCTGGAGACTCTCGCGGCGCGCACGTTCCACTTTCAGCTTCTTGATCCCCGTAATATCCTTGGACATCTTCAGTTCCTCTATCAGATCCGTTTTCGCGTTTTTGTATATTTCCGCAGCGCTCGGTAAGCATTGTAGACTGACTGAGCGCGCAGGAGGAGGGGCTGATAAGGTTTTCGTGGCTGGTGTTCGGAGTCTGACTGCTGTGAGTTCGGCACTGCTGATGGCTGCTAGGGGCTGATGGCTGACGACGGGTGGCTGCGGCGGCGGTGGCGGCACGTTGTCTGCCGGCACCGGGGGCGGCGGCGGAGGACGCGCCTCCGCCGCGCTGTCGTCCCGCTTGCACGGCGCCGTGATTGTTTTCAAATACTCCGACGGTTTGATAAGGCGGTCCGGCGCGTTATGCGGGAACGCGGGAGGCACGAAGGGGAGCACGGCTTGCTTGTTGACGAGGTTGAGCCCGCGCGGTCTGTCGTCGTCTGCGGACGCCGCCGAGCCGCGTCGCCCCGCTGCAAGATACCAAGATGGCCGTCATTAGGGGGGAGAGAAAGTCCGCGCTTCGGCGCGCACGCACCCCGCGCTGTGATGCGCTGCGTGTACAGTCGATGCCGCAACGGTTTAATGTATTGATCCGATAATATTTGGATGATGTTTTAATTATACATAAGTTAGTATTATCGTTTTAAGATTACCAGTTTGGACACCGATTGTACACGCTGCAAGGCTGGAGGATTTTTGCATGTTTTATAGATCTTAGGAAGACTATTGGCTTATTAAACACCTAATATATATTCCTGAAGTAAATCATCATCATTTCAGCCGAAAGACGTCCACTGTTGGACATGGCCTCCTACAAGTGTCGTGACAATAAACGGTCCTGTGCGTCTCGCATCCGTTGGATACCCGCGACCTTCACTAGGTTATCGGTCCACCTTGCAGGAGGCCTTCCAACGCTACGTCTTCTGGTAAACAGTAAATATAAGTCCATTTTCAACCTTATTCATAAAATGCTAGTATGTGATCATGTTTCCTGTGTGTTCTCGTGTTCACGCGCCAAGTGATCGCCACTCAACACTGCACATGATTGCTGAGACGTCTCAATGCTTAGATCAGTAGTTGCGTGAATTTCTAAAACGTGTGTGGTACAGCTTAACTCCATTTTACTTATTACGATATTTTCGTTTGACAGAGCATGTGTAACCTGATTTTGATATAACTAGGTTTAGTTACGAGTACTTTAAGCCCGAGTGTATTAATTGTTGATGCCTGCTTAGCCTGCAGGTATGTTGGAAACAGGAGGGGCCCAGCTGGGTCGAAGCCTACTGGGGCCAGGGTTATCCGAAAGGAAACTCGAGCCCCGGTACGAAGAGGCTAGAATGAACGATGTGGGTTTTAGTCAGTAAGAGTCTGACACTATCTCCCGCTCCACCCAAGAGCGGGGGTTGTCATAAGATATTTTTTGCCCACCATAAAAAAAAGGTATGTTGGAAAGATTTACTCACTACTCTTGGCTCTAGAACACAAAAATATAAATAATAAAAGGTCACTAAGAAATCAATAAAGAGGAATAGGTAGCTTGTAGTCCCTAAAAGTTTGACAAGCCCTCACGCTCTACTCTAGAGCAGAAGTTGTTTGCTTCAAAGGTGAATTTATTACAAGCTTTTATTTAGTTTAACCTGTCCCGATGTTTGTTTGTAATCAAATCTTGCAAATTAAATTTGCCCCACTTCCCGGTTACCGATTGAGCTGAAATTTTCCATGCACGTGTAAATCAGATGACAATACAAAATGATTATGACATAGAGCTGATCCGATGCTCCGGACCATGGCTTGAACCAAGGCCCGGCGCGAGCGGTCTCCGATCGCCCCCACGAGGGCACGGCGATGCTCCACCCAAGCAGGGCACACCTCAACTGTGTGCTCCATCATGTCCTCCGGGCGTTCCGCACAGTGGCGACACCCGGGCGTTTCTTCCGCTTGAATCCAGTGTTGAACCAAGGAGGTGGAGGTAGGAACCTCCCGAACATTTCTTGTAAGTGCTTGACTACATTTGAGGGTTAACAATTTTACCCGAATACCGCAGAAGTCGCATAATGTATTTTTAATCTAAATATCGTAAGCATCTGAAAATATACATTTCGCACCCCTGACCCATTCCAAGAATCCTGCATATTGTCGATAACTTAACTCCCGTTATGGATGGAGCGAAAGAGAATATCAGACTTTTACTGACTTAGACTCATCCGACCACGTTTGAACTCGAGTACACCATGCTTAAACGTGGTGCTCATCACACAAACATTTGGCCTGCAATGCTGGGTGGGAATTGAACCCACAGCCACAAACACAGCATAGCAGTCAGGGCCACTGCTACAGATTACTTTATCCTCTTTAAAATATTTGTTTAATAGATTTCTTATTGATTTCAAGAGCATATAAACTACTTTCTACATAGTCACATCGCTATAGAACACAAGTCTGTGTCGCACTTTCATATTACTAAATCTTGTTGCTCGCTTTTTCGCAACTCCGCCACTTGTAGATCATAATTATAGTGATCCATACTATGGTCTAGTGCATCCTATAATTTTATGGTTGAGTTCGTTTTCGTGTGAAGATTATGTTTCTTCTGGTGTGTTTAGAATTTAAGAGGCAATTGTTGATTAATATTGGTTAAATTAATTTGAGGTTATTTTTTTTGGTAGGACAATCATCTAATGACATCCCCCACTTTTGAGCGGAGCGGGAGATAGTGTCAGACTTTTACGGACTAAAAACTTACTCCAATTCCTTCGTACCAGGGGCTGAGCTATCTTTCGGAGCTAATCTTAACCCTAGAAGGCTTCGACTCAGCTGAGCCCCTTTTTTTTTGGTGAGCAAAAATCATCCAATGACAACCTCGTTCTTGAGCGGAGCGAGAGATAGTGTCAGAGAGGAGTGGGTTTTCAGACCGTAAAACTGACTGAAAACCCACTCCTCGTTGCGTTTCGTAACGGGGCCGAATCTTGACATATCAACAAATGTTAAAGTTTATTCGTTCTAGCCAGTTTTAGTTGTCCATATCATAAAGTGACCAATTATAACATCTAGCCACAACATATCTATCTTAAAAGCCAAAGGTTTAATGACGAAGCTTCTAAGTTCAACCTATCCTAACAGAGTTTGTGGTTATAGTTGATGGTAGCTTCAACCGTGAAGGCACATTACTGTTCACACCGCGTAGTTAAACGTTCAGATAAGTCTGAGATATCATGATACCGCAGTGTAACAGTAACTAGACATGCGCAGTTATTATAAAGCTGGTGATGGGTTTTGTCCGAGGGGCTTTTTCCACGCTATAAGCAATTAATTTTTTTAGAGGCGAAAAATTATGAAATAACTGCAACAGCTGCTTAACCTCTATCAAGCACAAGTTCGATCGTGTATGGAGTACTGCTCTCATCTTTGAAATGGGTCAGCCTAAATACCAGCTTGATGCACTAGAGTCGATTGACAGGCGTGCCAAGAAGATCATAGGATTATGCACTTGTGAAGTCAAAACGTCAAAAGTCTTGAGCATCGACGCCGAGTTGCTTGCCTGTCTGTTTTCTATCGTTTACATTTCGGGGAGTGTATACTGAAGTTACGTAACGGTACATGGTGGTACAAATACTCAGTTCTGCAACCCCTTCGAGCAGAACTTTCAAGTTTGATGATTTCACTGTTCTGCTTGAGGTGGGATATTTGATATTAATTCAGCTTCATAATTTTTTTTCGACGAAGGTACCTACGGAAACCTGGAAAGTTGAAGGGTAATAAGGCCTGTCATACTGTATGGATCAGAGTGTTAGGCTGTGAAAAAGACGGATGAAAAAGATTTCATGTAGCTGAGATGAGAATCTTAAGATGGATGTGTGGTGTGACGAGAATGGATAAAGTGAGAAACAAGTATATGAGGGGAAGTCTGAAAGCGGCACCAGTGACTGAAAAGTTGAAAGGAAACCGTTTGTCTTGGTATGGTCATGTAAAGAGGAAGGATGAAACGCATGTTGCTAAAAGAGTTATGAGTTTACATGTGAATGGATGGAGAGGGAGAGGGAAAAGAAAGGATGGATAGATTCTGTGAGAAATGATATGAAAGAAAAGGGAGTTAGTGATAGGGTGGGTGACAGTACAAAATAGAAGAAAAAAACGTGTTGAGCCGGCCCCAAATAAAACGGGACAAGGGCAGGAAGATGATGATGGAAACCTAAAAATATTAAAACTTGATTTATTGATATTCTAAATTATCATGAAATCTAGATCTGAGTAGGTATACCTACCAGAGTATTTTATCACAAAAACAGAGTTTCGTCAATATTCATGGGAAAGGAAACCTTTGTGTTTGTTAATTTCGTAAAACTACTGAAGGTCGACGACTTATTATAAAAATGACGAAAATTGAATTTTTTTAAGACTTTTTTTAACTTAATGATTTAAATAGCGGGTTGTGTGGCAAGATTGGTATTGTAAAAGTTTTTTTTTATTTTTGGCGTCGTGAAAGGCAAATATACAACTTTATTTTATGTACCTATATGCGAAACCTGAATTTAGTTTGTTCAGAATCAGTAACTGAATCAATTGACACCACCACTTACATTAAGTACAACGGAGGTCATGGCACGTCAAAGAGGGCATTCGGTGCCAGCGCACAGCTAAGTGGAAGATCAAAACCACTCCTTAGTCGCCAAGGATGGTCCGTTGACTATGTATTTGTGCGGACAACCAGTTAACATAACAAGCTTAAAAATTTAGTAATTTTTCATGATACAGTTATGTTGAGTTGAGTTAAAATATTAGGCACGCGTTTCGGGTTTCACAATATACTAAAAATAATTTGTTTTGAAGGATTTGCAGTGATATCCTGGTATAATCTATGATATCCTGGGTTGTATACAAAAATGCCGCCGGCTGTAAGTGTTTAATTAATTTTAGAATTTTATTGAGTTGTAGGAACCGAACGCACCGTCGACTTGAACCTAGTCCTTATCGGACGGCGATCTACCCTTCACTCATCGTCCAACAATACCGTCAATTAATTAATTTAAAGATTACGAAACCCAAAACCAAAAAAATTCAAAATGGCTGCCAATTTAAATGTCAAAATAATGTCACTTGATGTAGAAACACTCGGACATGATCAAATTGCTCACTTATGGGCGATGTAATCGATTTCCATTCAGTATTAACAATACGACTCGATTGATCGTTTGCCACTTACGACAATATTTTGTCACTTACATAACTTAATGGGTTTGTATTGGCAAGTGTTAGTTAATCATCTGCATCACCACCACTTCGCTTATTTAAATAACTAGTTTTTGCCCGCGGCTTCACCCGTGTACATAAAATATAGCCTATGGCACTCAGGATTAAAGCAGTTTTCTATCGGTGAAAATTTTTCAGCAATCGGATACTGTTGCATAATAATACTTTGGCATAATCCAAAAGTTAGGTTAGGTTAAAAAAAAAAGGTTAGGTTAGATTTATAACGGCTTTACGTGTTTTGCGAAGCACGGGAAGAGTCAGTAATGTCTTAGATAAACTAAGAAGGAAGGGATTGAGAAATGCGAAGTAGCAGTATTTATGGCAATAAGCATTATGGCAAAACATTTATGCCTAATAATATAATGTGTAATGATCATTATGCTGAATTTCGTTATGCCAATTTAAATTATGACAATATATTTTATGCTTATTATTAGTAAACCGATTTCGGACCGTTCAAATCGCGCACAGATTTTAATTGCGCGATGCATGATTTAGGATTTTTTTGTTCTTATGCGGTTCCATACATGTCGATACAGTTTTTTAAGCAAAAAACAATACAGCTCTCTGGTCACGCTAAGTATCTATCAGTCAGTAAGAAACATCTTTGAATAGATGACGTGCACTCAGACCGCATGACCTAAGTATTTCGACCCCAAACGTCTTAAAAACTTTGTTATTTCCAAAAATAAATGTATAATGACTGAGTAAAAATTGTATTTTACTACCTGAATTACAATTAGAAAGCTCACTAAAACATTCCACTAGGCAATCTCTCAAACAGTAAACATAATGGTGATTTAATATTCAGGTGCAAACTGAAATCGTTTCACTCTGTTTACTGAAACTGCCTTGATTCACTAATTAATGCACCGGTGAAACTAACTCACTATGTATCATATGAGTTCGTCGTCATGACAACTTTATAATATCATCATCATCATTTCAGCCGAATGACGTCCACTGTTGGACATTAGTGTCGCCACAATGAACCTCATCTCGTTAAAACTGACTGAAAACAAAATTGACGTGTAAAAGTGTTTTTTGAAAACCTATTTACAAAATAAAGATCATTTATCATTTATCATTTATCATTTATCCACAATGAACGGTCCTGTGCGTCTCGCGTCCATCGGATTCACTCAACCCTTACCAGGTCCTCGGTCCACCTTGTAGGAGGTTTTCCAACGCTACGCAACTAGTAGTATATACTACTAGCTTAGGTATTGTTAAATCTAACCTTTCGGTATTTTACTTTAATCAATATAATTATTTAAAACGTAAAAGAATTGTAATATCGAAATGGTCACTTTAACCCTTCAGATACCGTCAATTAGAGACACAATAGTAAGACAATAGATGCGCGGCCACCGGTGGTCGCTTGGGGATTCATGAATTAAGATGTTGCAAAAAGGGGCCAAGATCTTACAAATTTTTATGGTAGAGAACTGAGTTGCAAGCCTTGCTTTTTTTACAAATTATTTTAATGGCATTTTTGCATCATCCGATGTTTGTATAAAATTATCAAATCATCAAGTCTTGCAAATTAAATTTGAACCACTTCCCGGTTACTGAGCTGAAATTTTGCATGCATGTGTAAATCAGATGACAATGCAAAATTATTATGACATGGCGCTGATCTGATGATGGAACTGGAAGGTGGCTATAGGAACTTCGTAGTTAAACGACACAACCCCATCGAGTTTGGGCTCGTATAATTCGTCTTGACGAATATTAATTATAGGTACAGGTATACCTAGCTATAAAAGCTTGCTATGAAAATAAAAGCTTGTTTTACAAGCTAGCTGACTCGGCGAACGTCTTACCGCATAACAGTCAATGAAGGTAGTATATCTTTCGCTAAAGTCAGCCTATTGCGATGAAACAGAGCCTAAGTAATATCATGTTCCACAAAATTTTTGTTTTTTACATTCTGTGTTAAATATGCAACTAAAATTATAATGAAACGGTTCTGTTCAACATTGTAATTTATTATCCTAGAATAACTTATATGATAACATCTCACAAATCCAACTTTCGCTGAGCAGATAATTCACGAGACTAAACTAGCTATAACTTACAACGTATTTAGGATTTCGTTTTTCTTTAGATATAGTTAATATCTCGAGAGGAAAACTATGAAAAATGCGAGTCGGACTCGTCCCTTTTGTTCTGTACTCCAATATTAATATCGAACAAAAAAAACACGTTTGTTATATCACTTAAATTTTTATTTTTATTCAATCTAAATATTCTGTAAATATTTCAAGCGATGTTGACGCTTAGTACCTAATTAATATCGATTAAAAAATGGCAAAAAAAACACGTTTGTTGTATGAGAGCTCCACTTAAACTTTTTATTTAGTATTTGTTGTTAGAGCAACATCAGAAATACACACGGGAAATACATCATCTGCAAAAGTTTCAACTATCTAGCTATCAGGGTTATATGCAGCCTGGTGACAGACTGACGGACAGAGAAATCTTTGCAATAGAGTCCCGTTTTTTACTCTTTAGTTACGGTACCGTAAAATATACAGTATTCGTTGGTAAAACGAGGAAGTGGAGCCTGAATCTCATCGCACCCATCTTGGATAAGGTAGTCGTGCGGTTCCTAATAAGGGATTCGATCAAGAGCCTGATTGTGCGCTTAGGAAACAAAGAGCCCCTTACAATGTTGAAGATTTTCTGTAATTGGCTTCAAAATGTGTGGTTTACTAGTAGGAATATTTTAAAAGCCTAAAATGGATGGATGGATGGAAGTGTATGAATAAATAAATGGAAAAAAATATTTATAGCGTTCATGAAATATTAATTATCTCAACAGTTTTCTTGTCTTGCCATAATATCGACTAAAGAAAATAACTGATACTAGCTTCTGCCTGCGGTTTCGCCTGCATGAAGGAAGAAAATAATCCGAAAGATGCGGAGGAATTTTTCGCCGCCTTACTCTAAATTGCCATTTTTTTTTTCTTTAGGGCTTTTATTTTTCTTTTTAACTTATTTTTTTAGAAGAAACACCGAAACAAACTCAGGGGTCAAAATCTCTTTTTAAGTCCATACAGTAAGATTAGTGTCTCAGATGGTCTTTTGAGGAAAGAACCACACAGATTTGAGTGGACCTGTCCAGTCAGTGCAAGCATTTGTCAATATTGGTGTAGCTCAAACTAATAATGATTTTCAAAATAATAAACGTACGTGGTAAAGCCGGCTGTTGTTTCAATCAACATTCAACCTATGACATCAGCTAACGCATATAATTATATTTTGTCAATTGTCACATTAATTTCGTCAACAGTTTCTTTCATGTTGCAAACCATTACGTTCTAGTAACTGGGCTTAAGCTATTAAACATACGTGTAAAGAACTTGTTATGTAAGCCAAAGTAATTTTTCTTTGACCTTTCATACTTTTTTTGTTATATAAATCACAAGTTTTTTATGTAAAGTAACATAAAAAACACCCTAATAAACATACCCCTATAAAACATATTTATACCCCTATAAACACAGGTGTGTAGGTACTTGTAAAAAACTACATTTTGGCAGTCATACTTAAGTTAATGTAGTTATAAAATAAGGCCGTGTTTTCACCGGTGAGCAAATTGCATGCAATTTGCATTTTAGTGCGGTTTACATAGCAAAGCGTAGTCCCAACAGTGGGAACATCATAAATGTTCCCGCTGCTGGGACTCAGGCCTCCTCTCTGGGAGAGGTACTGGGCTGTAATCCACCACGCGAGCCCAGTGCGAGTTGGTGGATGTCACATGTCTTCGAATTTTTAGTTCTAGGACATGCCGGTTTCGTCACGATGTTTTTTAATGCAGGCTACCAAGGTATAAGTTGTGATCAATCGAACTCAAATCTATAACATTTTATTTCACACTAGATTTTGCCAGCAGCTTCGCATGAAAATAGAAAATATAGGCCCATATTACTTAGTGATAAAGTAGTTTACTACTGGTGAAATAATTTTGAAGATCGGTCCAGTAGTTTTTGAGTTAAATCTTAAGATACAAACAAACAAACATTCTAATCTTTCCGGTATATAATATAGGCTTACACGGGGACTCATAAAACGTCAGAAGCACGGTCCAATTGATCGTTAGTTATGGAGAAGGACCAGCAAGACATTCCATAGTTACATAGCTTTTAATGTAAAATTAAAGAAAAAATGCATGTAAAATTTCAGCTCAACCGGAAACCGGGAAGTGGGTTAAATTTAATTTACAAGATTTGCAAACTTCGGTCGGTTCGGACACGTTCTTATAGCCTACCTCCCGGTTCCATCATCAGATCAGCTCCATGTTATAATAATTTAGCATTATCATGTGATTTACACATGCATGCAAAATGTCAGCTCAATCGGTGACCGGGAAGTGGGTCAAATTTAATTTGCAAGATTTGATGCCAGACAAACATCGGGACAGGTGAAACTAAATAAAAGCTTGTAAAAATGATTTACTTAC
This sequence comes from Mythimna lalbum, assembly GCA_949319445.1. Classification (NCBI taxonomy): domain Eukaryota; kingdom Metazoa; phylum Arthropoda; class Insecta; order Lepidoptera; family Noctuidae; genus Mythimna; species Mythimna lalbum. The sequence continues at coordinate 18,065,706 of OX439362.1, read as the reverse complement.
AACATTAATAGGTGTTATTTTTTTTTTCTGTCGACGGGGAAAATCATCATTGACGAAACCCGCTCTTGGGTGGAGCGGGAGACAGTGTCAGAGTCTTACTGACTAAAAACCCCGCGCCGTTCCTTCTAGCCTTCATACCGGGGCTCTAGTTTCCTTTCGGATAACCCCGACCCCGGTAGGCTTCGACCCAGATGGGCCCCTCCTGTTCTGACAACTCCTTGAGGCGCGCGGGAACAGTGCGCGCCGTCGACGCCTTGGCTCGGTCCGGACAGTTACCGGACGATCGGACAGCGAGCTACCCATGGCTCGCCGTCCGCGAGCCACATTAATAGGTCTGAGAAATGTTCATACCCTACAATGTTATTTGACTTGCGTATTAATGCATGCAATTTGCTTTCACGTGGAAACGCGACCTAACAAAATTCCACGTTGAATAATAAAAAAAGCTAAATGTTAAAACCCAAAAACACATTGTCCGATCCGAGAATAGAACCTCGGACCTCGTCATAATGGACCTCTTACGATCACAATCCAACAAGGCAGTCTCATAAAATGGACACCATTTATATGATATAGCAAATTTGTAATTAGAGTATGTATATATACGTGTAGGTATGTTCCATAGCGGATATGACTAGGCAAGCAATGTCATGATTTCCGTGGAAAGCTAAAGATAAATATCTAAAGTAAAAATTATGAAGAGGCAATATTGTTTGTACGAAGAGCTTTTTAGGGTCCCGTACCCAAAGAGTAAAACGATTATTATTATTATTTTGTACTAGCTTTGGTCCGCGGCTTTGCCCATCATCATCATTACAGCCGATATACGTCCACTGTTGGACATAGGCCTCCCCCAAGTGTCTCCACAATTAACGATCTTTGCGAACATTGCCCGCGTACATATATAAAGAAAAATTTTAGCAATCAGACCAGTACTTTAAGACATTACCTCCTACAAACAAAAAGATTATAATATACTAGCGACCCGCCCCAGCTTCGCTCGGGTGTTTCTCCACTATTTAATGGATGTTATTATACATATAAACCTTCCTCTCGCATCACTCTATCTATTAAAAAAAACCGCATCAAAATCCGTTGCGTAATTTTAAAGATTTAAGCGTACATAGGGATATAGGGACAGAAAAAGCGACTTTGTTTTATGCTATGTAGTGATTACTAAGACTCCACTGACCGTCCCATCTGTATTCCATAAACGGTGATAGCTAAATAGTTAAACTTTTCAGAGATGATGTAATTCTATTGCCACAACTAATGTTATTTTATTGCCGTTTTTTGCAATATAAAGACCTCTGAAAATCTGCTATTTTGTACGAACTTTGATACTTCATAATTTATTTAAAATTAAAATAGTCAAAAAAGCACAGCAATAGCAGCCTTGTTGTCAAGATTTCTATAAGACGCCAATATTTTTTCAAAAACTTTTCGGGCGCTTGGGCTATAATGCAGTTGTAACATTACACCGTGCTCTAACAACAGTGTAGCATTACTCCGTGACCCACATTCGTACAGTATTTATGCGTGATTAAATTATTGTGGTCAGTACAGTATAAACTATAGCATGGCCTAATTGGCCTCTAATGTTGCCACTGCTGGGACTCAGGCCTCCTCTCTAGGAGACGGAATAGGCCGTAATCCACCACGCGGGCCCAGTGCGGGTTGATGGATGTCACATGTCTTCGAAGTTTTGGTTCTAGAATATGCCGATTTCCTCACGATGTTTTCCTTCACCGTTTAGAGAGCAGTGATGATGAAATAAATTACAGTATTGCGCCTGGCTGGGTTGCAGTACCTATTTGGCAGCAAATATATCGCTCCGACTAAAGGGGGAGGATTTCCCACGTCAAAAGAAAGAACGCGGGATTTTACAAAAGAGTTACCATGGCCCTGGATCGTAAAAGGCCATTGAAGGAACACGGGTAGAGTAGGTTTTAGTCAGTAAAAGTCTGACATTTCCTCTCGCTACACCCAGGCAAAAGTTATTTGTGAGAGGGGTTTGTATGTTTGTTTATTGACTTTGTATGTAACCCACCTAAAAAAAAATGGTGTATAATTCACTGATTCAATACATTCTTCTTACATTTCAATGTAACATAACTCCGTAACCCACATTCAGACAGTACTTAACCGTGATTAAATGATTGTGGTACAGTTTAAACTATAAAGCTCAGTAAAGCAGTTAAATCTAGATTCAAGTAGACACCGAGCTAGTCTTAATGGGTCGACACTAGCTTTCGCGTGTAATTAATAGTTTTCCACCACTTTCGACATGTACAGTAAAACTGAGTAAGTTACATTGCGTCGCAATATACTTAGTGTTTTATATCCAGCGATGCCGCCAAGTGTTTCGCTTCACTAGTTTGCTGTTCCATTCAATTTTCATTCGCGTCTTTGGTTACCGCTGAATTCCTATCTGTCATAGCGTCATGAACCTCGATAGAAAGGGCTATCCAACGCTGAAATATTTTTTCAATACACTTGCTCATAAAGTGACTCTTATTGCACTGCACTTAGGTATATAATGGCACTTGTAACCAAACTGTGACATTTTGATTACCACTACGCACTAGTGCTATAATGTGGTTAAAACCTTTTTGTTAAACCTCTCCCCCGCCCCGCCATAATTTTATTTCCCCCCACTAGGAAATGAAAAAAAATGATGCGCATATAAAAACAGATTTTTACCGCCACAAAAGTTTACTAGTTAACTAGTTTAATGAAATAACTGTAAGTTATTTTCTTCACAAGTGTATTGAAAAACGTCATATGATATACGCCAGTAATTAATTATTACCTTTCTTGGCTCTCTTAAGACCCTCGCCATGGCTCGGGTCTAAATACTGCCTCGATGGTAATCACTAACATTACACACATATATCATAATGTACTATTACAATTGAAACCAGTTCCTGAGATTAGTGCGTTCAAATAAATTCAGCATTACAGTATAGACAGGCCTACATGCGTGCGTTCAGCCACTCTCCTACTTATGAATTTTTAACCCAGCCAGGCAAATCACTTTGTGTAATTTATTTCATGACCACTACTCTCATATCAAAAGATAATCCATTTACAGACACATCTTTTGGATAACTAGGTCGGTCCTCAGGAGTTTAAAAGTCCTGGACTGCATTCCTACCAAGTTCATAAATAAATTTCCGTTACGAGCAGGTACAGGTTAAAAAATATAAAATCTAAACCACATTTGAAGCAGCTATATTATCGATCTTTGTACACACACATTCTTTTAATAATTTCAGGAAATACATTTAGCCACAAACCATCATAAAGATTTCTAAAACACACATATACAAAAATACTCTCAGGAGTCTGTCAAAACAATTTTAAGGTCAGCGGAAACGCTGATAGACTCAGCGAACATTGGCTGATTATCATCCATGATACTCTCGCAGATGTACAGGCCAGAAAGTATATATTCTTTCTTGTTAAAAATATCAGCAATTTCTTGATAATATCTTCTTTCTTTTATTGAATTTTTCATGAAAAGTGATGAATATTGTGGTTTATTTAATATTATATAACAAAAGATAATCCATTTACAGACACTTTAGAATTGACAAGTAGTCAGTGAGTCAGAATTTATATTACAAATCATCTACACTAATAACAATATTAGTGTAGATGATTTAAAGAGTTAATTTTTTTTTTGTGTTATTGTTTGTAGTTGGTAATCTCTGAAAGTACTGGCCCGATTGCTACAATTTTATCACCGATAGAAAGCTGCTTTATTCCTGAGTGACATGGGCTATAGTTTTACGCGAGTGAATCCGCAGTTATTAAGACTAAATAGGTTACTTCTAGGCAAGCGTACTCCATCGTCAGCCACATCATAGCTTACCATCAGGTGAGATAGTGGTCAAACAAGAACCTACCAATAATAAAAAAATCGGTTACACATCTCGTTTTCAAAGACATGTAACGTCTACTTCCAAACCGCACTAGGCTTGTAGATTACGTCCCATTTCCTCTCATAGTCAATCCCAGCAGTGGTAACATAGGGCTGATTATAAGGGCTCTCATCATCATCATCTTCAGCCTTTTTTAATGTTCCCACTGCTGGGACTCAGGTCAAGGCCTCTCTAGGAGAGGGAATGGGCCGTAATCCACCACGCGGGTCTAGTGCGTGTTAGTAATAAGAACTCTACTTTCCCCAAAATCTTACGCCAGTCCCGCAATCAAATTTTTGGAAAAATCCCAACTCCGCACTAGATTCGTGAGAGAGCTGGTTTTAAAATGGAAAGTATAATCCAACATAAGTTTTGAAGCCAAGCCAAGTCGTATTTAATTTTATTGTCTGCTTACAATCAGAACGTTACTAACAGCCCATTTCAGTAGAAAGTAAACGCATTTCATTATACCCAGCTTGATTTCTTTCTATTAATATTAATGGGGGATGTCAAATTTTCTAATTAAGACACAATTAGGCATTACAGTGTGTTTTATGTTAATTTTCTGTGGTTTTTTTGTTTGTTACCGTAGTTTTTCACGCTGATTTGAGTTTGAAAGGGAAAAGAGTTTAGGTAGTATTTAAATTAGCTTTGTAAATGTAACAGTCTAGTCGGCGCTGTTAGTGCAGTGGTTGAGCGATGGGATGCAGCGCTGCGTGTCGCGGGTTCAATTCCTGCACGAAACTAATGTTTGTTTGATTTACAGGTGTGTGTCTCATGTATTGTGATTTAAGATGTTTATCAATTCACCTACGATGCCTGGATTATTCCCAATGTCGGACACAGCTAAAAAAAATATAGTAAAATCTAACGTGAACATTCTATAGACATCCTCAGCCGCCATCATCAGCCGGATTCAGAAAAAGAAAAATCTGATCTGGTTTCATTTTCATTTTTAAATTGATTAATAAAGACTTAGCAGATTGGCCAAGTGCGAGTCGGAATCTTGCATGAAACGTTTCGCGTACCGTCTATAGTAAAAAAAGGCACAAAAAATATATTTCTTGTAAAGGAGCTCCATTTAAATATTAATTTTAATAAATTTTTTGGTCAAGCTGTGAAAATTTCAACTATCTAGCATTCTAGCTACTACGGTTCATGAGATGTGTGCCAAATAAACATGTTTTCTTTCTTTCTTTCAGATACAGACTGGTGACAGACGGATGGACGATGGAGTCAAGTAATAGGAACGCGATTTTGCCCTTTAGGAGCAGAATCCTAAAAATGAACAACAAAGTAATTATATAGGTCTAATTTACCATCGTTAGATGACCAAAAAATATTATAATTACTTTTACAAGTTTTAGCATTCAAAATGTTCTCCACTCATATTTTATGAACAGTATAAGCAACTTAAATCAAAACATTTTAAAATTAATAACTCTGAAACTAATGCATTTGGGGCGCCAGTACCGTGACGTCTGTTTTAGCAAAATTTTAAATATTATATGTAGCAAAATACGCTATTTGCTATTACAATTTAACTCTCCTGAGTAATAAGCTTTAAGTATATAAATTATACTTAAAACTCTAGACATACTGATAAAGAGTAACCATGGAATTTCTTGATGAGACCCAGCTGGGTCTGGGTTATCCGAAAGAAAACTCGTGCCTTGGTTTGAAGGCTAGAAGGAACGGGGTGGGTTTTTAGTCAGTAAGAGTTTGACACTATCTCCCGCTCCACCCAAGGGCGGGGGTTGTATTGTGTAAGATGATTTTTGCCCACCGTAAAAAAAAAAACCATGGGTTGAAGCCTACTGGGGCCAGGGTTAACTCCGAAAGGTAGCTTGGCCCCGGTATGAAAAGCAAGAAAGAATGGGGTGGGTTTTTTATTCAGTAAGAGTCTGACACTAACTCCGCTTCGCCAAAGAGCGGGGGATGTCATTTGGGTGATTTTTACCCAACAACCCTCAGGTTAGGAACCGTGGACATAGTCCGACGGACACGAAGTGTTATTAAACCTGGTACACACTGGTTTCTATTGAATAATTTATTTATCAAATTTTTCTTTTGGATAACTAGGTCGGTCCTCAGGAGTTTAAAAGTCCTGGACTGCATTCCTACTACGTTCATAAATAAATTTCCGTTACGAGCAGGTACAGGTTAAAAAATATAAAATCTAAACCACATTTGAAGCAGCTATATTATCGATCTTTGTACACACACATTCTTTTAATTTTCAGGAAATACACATTTAGCCACAAACCATCATAAAGATTTCTAAAACACACATATACAAAAATACTATCAGGAGTCTGTCAAAACAATTTTAAGGTCAGCGGAAACGCTGATAGACTCAGCGAACATTGGCTGATTTATCATCCATGATACTCTCGCAGATGTACAGGCCAGAAAGAATATATTCTTTCTTGTTAAAAATATCAGCAATTTCTTGATAATATCTTCTTTCTTTTATTGAATTTTTCATGAAAAGTGATGAATATTGTGGTTTATTTAATATTATATGAATTTGATCATTTTTCATTCGTATCCATCCATTGGTTTCCATGATAACTTCAACTATATCAGACGACCCTGGTCATTTATCATTTTTGTTGACTGTACCTACGTAGGTAACTCGCAGAACACTCAATTATTGAACAATTTGAAAATCCCTTCGTAGAAGTTTTGTCTCTGTTATTTCAGTCTATTTTCAAATAACAATAAACAACAGGAATAACTAAAAACATTGTAAAATATATTCTATGGTTGTCCACTTACCTAACCGACTCCTCAGCTCTGAGGGTTTGAGCGCTGGTTCTTCCAGCACCACGGGTGGTGGGGGCGCGGGCGGTGCGGGTGGGGGCGGCGGGGGAGGGGGCGCCTCGTCACCCGAACTGCCTCCTGACGATACTCCTGTTGATACGAAAAGTGATATTATAAAAGTTAAGAAAGTTTGTTATTGCGACCGATGCGAAATTTTTCGGTTCGATTGCAGCTATGACTTTCTACGTGTATCAAACGACGTTTTTCAATACACTTCCAAATGTATATAAATAAATGGGGTTAACGTTTGAATTGTTGGGGTCGCTTAGCGTCCAGCCTGCATAAACACAATAAATTATGACGATTACAAACTTATGCTATATTCTATTCTATAGATCATACATATCGAATCGACGTTGAAGCGATTTCATAGTTTCTTTTATACAAAAATAAAAGCCTACCTCGAGCTTTTAACGCGATCCATTTGACGACCTGAACTAATCTGTTAAAGAAGCCCTACACCTCCCTATACTTACACTCTTCACATTTTAGCATGTCATGGTAAGGCCCTAGCTCAAGTATTTTCAACATAAAATAAATTGAACAAGCTTACCTGACGATGCTGATGCAGCCTGCACTACTGCGGTCTCGTCTGACACTGAGGCACGGCGACTGCCGGCGGCTGAGGACATGCGGCTAGCCTGTGTGTGGTAGATAGATAACTTTATAAATGTAACAAAATTTTCTTAAGTCAGTCTTGCAACAGTGAGCGGTAGCTAAGCGTGGGACGGCGGGCGATAACATCAAAAGTACAAAAATATTTGAAGCACGCCACGAGTCGCCGCTCATAGCGAAAAGGCGGTTTTCTCAAAGTGAATCGCTACGCCCGCGACGCGCGGCGTGCGGTGCGGTGAGCGGTGGAAGCAAAACGCCTTGCTTACCGCCGCCAGTTAGACCAAATTTGCGACTAGGCCGTTAGACTGGCCTGTTGGCCTAATGGTTAGTGGTTCTGACTGCTATGCCAGAGTTCGAGTCAGAAGCCAAAAATAAAATTAATCAACAAGGAACTACATAAACAAGCTTTTAAAGAAAGTCATTTTTTCATAGCAAGCTTTTATAATAGCTCGATATACCTATATTATAATTAATAATCGTCAAGACGAATCATACGAGCCCGAACTCGATGGGGTTGTGACGTTTAACTACCAAGTTTCTATAGCCACCTTCCAGTTCCATCATCAGATCAGCTCCAGGTCAAAATAATTTTGCATTGTAATCTGATTTACACATGCATGCAAAATTATAGCACAATCGGTAACCGAGAAGTGGGTCAAATTAAATTTACAAGATTTGATAACAGACAAACATCTGGTCAGGTGGAACTAAATAAAAGCTTTTAAAATAGGTATACTTACAAAGTTCTGTGCCTTATGTGTGAGTGCTGCCAGTTTAGAGGCTATCGTTGACTTGGTCTGCACCTCCGATTGAGGAGTCACTTCCTCGTAGGCTTTGCTTGCGCTGCGTCAAATAAAACTCGGATTAGAAACTGCTATTTGTTAGTACATCCTAAGATTTGTTAGTAGTAATAAGCCTAACGTCAAAAGCAACTTATAGAACGTGTAACGTTAAATGCGCAAAACCTCAGACACTCCAAACGATTTTTATTTTAAAAGACCAAATTCTAAGAAAAAAAAAAACATTTAGAAAAAATTTAAAAGTTTTATGTCCAGTTTTATTCTGTTTGAAATTAATATCTGCATTGAAATAAGAACTTTTGTTATAGACCCGCCCAAATAGGTAAACAAACACAAATAGTTGTAGTCCAATCAAATATGAGAAAATTTGATTGGACTACAACTATTTGTGACAAACAAACAAACACAAATAGTTGTAGTCCAATCAAATATGAGAAAATTTGATTGGACTACAACTATTTGTGTTTGTTTACCTATTTGGGCGGGTTTGCGCACGGGACGGCTTGAACTATTCATAAATAGACAGGGTAACATTTTTAATGAAGATTTTTTTGAAAAATGGAACCTATATTAAAAAGTGGTTTAATTGGTTCTGCTTCTTATTCTGACTAAACTATTTTCAGGTTTTGCGCGTTTAACGTTACACGTTGTAGAGAATATTAAGATGTGCAAGTACGTACCTACGAATCATTATAACTTGTGGTGTAAGTTTGTTTGGTAATCATTAATCTATATACTTATGATAAATCTGTAGAAGTTTTTAGTTGTGCGCGCATCGCGTAAAATATATAAAATTGACGCAGATAACTTTAATATATTGAAATGGTGTATAACTTGATATTACTTAGGCTTTGTTTCATCATTATAAACTACATTAATTTAAAGAATAAAAATATCAATATCACTACATAATATAAAACAAAGTCGCTTTTTCTGTCCCTATATCCCTAAGTACGCTTAAATCTTTAAAACTCCGCAACGGATTTTGATGCAGTTTTTTTTAATAGATAGAGTGATTCAAGAGAAAGGTTTATATGTATAATAACATCCATTAAATAGTGGAAAAATACTGTTACCCAAGCGAAGCCGGGGCGGGTCGCTAATTATTAATAAATAGCTCTCATATTCCCTTAAAATGAGGATTACTTACATTGAAAATTTACCGGCTCAGACAGAGATGACTTTGACGCGTACCATGAAGACTTTGACCAGCAATAGGACAGTACCTAATGGGTAAAAAAATTAGGAGACTTACGTGTCTGTATTGTCTTTGGTGTTGTAGTCCACCACAAGCGCGGCGCTGCCGGGGCGGCTGTGGCTGCCGGAGTCGCGAGAACTGCTCCTGGTGTAACAACTCAAATATATAAAACTCGACCATGGTATGAAAGACAACGAAGGAACCCACCCCTGTTCCTTTTTAGTCAGTAAAAGTCCGACACACCGTCTCGCCCCGCCCTAGAGCAGAAGATATCATTGGATGATTTTCCCACCTAAAAAATGAGATCTTAAAGGTTAGAAGAGGTGCGCTAGCTTGTAGTATAATCAGCCTTATAATATTCCCACTGCTGGGACTCAAACCCCTTCTCTAGCAGAAGTATTGGCTCGTCGTCGCGTCGACCACGTGCGGTTTGGTGGATGTCACATGTCTTCGTATATTTTGTCCTAGGATATGCCGATTTCTTTACGATGTTTTCTTTCACGAAAATAATTTTATCAATATTACAGCATAAGCACTAAGTACACAAATATTACTGCTGGATGATTTGGCTTTGTATGTAGCAGAGATGAGAATGTTGAGAAAAATGTGTGAAGGGACGAGAATGGATATAGGGAGAAATTAGTATATTAGAAGTCATTTGAAAGTGACGCAAGAGTCTGAAAGGTTGAAATGGAATCGTCAAAGAGGAGGTATGAAAGGCATGTTACTAAAACAGTTATTAGTATAAATGTGGATGTGATGAAGAATAAGGAAAATATTGACAGATTGTATTAGAAGTGTTGTGAAATAAAAGAGAGTCAAGTAACGGTTGATAGAAGAGAATATAAGAAGAAAATTTGTAACATGGGACCAATCCCAAGTGACATAGTAAAAGAGAAGGAACCTGATTCATATTCAAAGTTCCTTGTATGATACAAAATCCAAACCAACCTTCGCCTCTGATGTTCCTCTCTAGGCATGTAGATATCCTCATAGTGGTGATCACGCCTAGTAGCCTCAGCTCCGCTGTCGCTATCAGAATGTTCCTGCGCAGTCGTGGATTCCGCAGACCCGTGGATCTCTGCCTTAACTGTCGAAATAAGGTCTTGGTCACAAGATGTATGAGAGATGCTTACCATCAGGTGGGATCGCAGTCAAGCACTTTTATATCAATTTAAGAAAAGATAAAGATGCCTAATTTATAGCCCAAGAAGTACCAAAACCTCAAAGCGACCTCCTTTCATATGTCATTGTATTTCGAAAGCTCATTTGAGACTTGAACATTTTGATAATCTTTATCATTGTTAAGATAAGTATGTTTATTTGTCTAAGTCTTCTGGTACTAAAATAACTAAGTAATTGCCGTATTAAAACAATCAATTTAACTAAAGATGGTAATCGTAGATTTGTACTAAAATAAATTTAAAATGGGCGAGTAGTATTATAGGCTTGTCCAGCAATATTTGAAAAATTCAAGCAAAAATTTATAAAAACACGAGGCTTTTTTTATCAAAACTAAATTCAGAAAAGATAGAATAAGGTCTTGGTCACAAGATGTATGAGAGATGCTTACCATCAGGTGGGATCGCAGTCAAGCACTTTTATATCAATTTAAGAAAAGATAAAGATGCCTAATTTATAGCCCAAGAAGTACCAAAACCTCAAAGCGACCTCCTTTCATATGTCATTGTATTTCGAAAGCTCATTTGAGACTTGAACATTTTGATAATCTTTATCATTGTTAAGATAAGTATGTTTATTTGTCTAAGTCTTCTGGTACTAAAATAACTAAGTAATTGCCGTATTAAAACAATCAATTTAACTAAAGATGGTAATCGTAGATTTGTACTAAAATAAATTTAAAATGGGCGAGTAGTATTATAGGCTTGTCCAGCAATATTTGAAAAATTCAAGCAAAAATTTATAAAAACACGAGGCTTTTTTTATCAAAACTAAATTCAGAAAAGATAGAAAGGTTTGGAAGCAGAATGGGTAGGCTTTTTCCTGTAGCGAATAACAAGGTAGAATAGCCAAAAATGTTGGTAGTCAATGAGTGTTCCAACATTTTCCAAGATTTACTGAATGCATGATAATAGAGTCTAGACCTCATTAATTTAAAGGCTAGCATGAAAATACACAAAAGCTTAAAAAATAGAAGCATTGTCAGAATGATGAGAAAACAGTAGAAGTTCCAGAAATGGCATGAGCAGAAGCTAAGGCTAGTGCTGATTCTGTAACTCCTTACCAGTCATGATGGAGTCATCAGGCTCTTCCGACTGCCTCGACCCTGGACAATAACGTAATTCTAACTAATGATGATTCAATTTTGAATACAGTACAGCTATACTAAGTTATCGAAATGCCAGTGAGAGTTGGTTTTAACTCATTGGGCTAACTCCGATAAAAAGGGAGGACTGTTGTAAAATATACGATCTACCTAATCGCGTGGACAACTCTAATACAGGAATTTGAATTTTAGTTCCTATGTGGCTATATAGATGTCGCTACAGCATCATTCATATTTAGATATCGATCTAGTGCTGGATTAACCACATAATAGGAGTAGGAAATGCCAGAGTCCCGCGCAATGGGTGAGCGCTGGCTCGGATTAAAAAAAAAACAAGTCAAGACCCCGCTGCCATTATTGATTCTAATCACTTACAGATTTTCCATAAAGGCAATACAATAATCTACCTCTATTACCACTCGCTACCTTAAAGCCTCGGGCAAGTAAGTTATAAAGATGGATACTAGCTCCCAAATCCCTGAAAATTGAATCTACATCACACCTTCGCCTCTTGCTAGCTCTTTCATCTCTGAAAAGTTACTTCTTCTTCTTCAAAGAACGAAAATGAGTTCTCTACAAATCCTTACCAGTCATAGCGGGCGCTTCTTGCCCCTCCGCTGGTACCCTGGGACCTGGAGACCGCGTGTGGAACAGGTCTCGTACACGCTGGTATAAAGCTGCCGGAGCACCTGAGCTGCTGCTGTTGTTGTGCAGGAACCAGCCGTTTGCCGCGTTGTCGGCGTCTGATGCGGAGCAGGCTAGAGAGGAAAGAAGATATGATTTTGGATTTCTGTTGTATAGGGTACAGAGATGCTGTAGGACGTGTCTATTATAATCATAATATTATATAGTTAAAAAAAATGCTAGTATAGTATATATAATATGAAAATCTCGTGTCACAGTGTTTGTTATGAAACTCCTCCGAAACGGCGTTGACAGATTTTTATGTAATATTTTGTGTATATTCGGTATGGATTGTAGGCACTTTTTAGGTACCCCTAGGCACAGAAGACTATCTCACATGTACTTCACTTTTTATACCTACGTTCGGTGACGCACACTAATGACCGTTACCTATATATTTTGTGCACTAGGTTTTTTTTTTTCTCTCGACGGGGAAAATCATCATTGACGAAACCCGCTCTTGGGTGGAGCGGGAGACAGTGTCAGAGTCTTACTGACTAAAAACCCCGCGCCGTTCCTTCTAGCCTTCATACCGGGGCTCTAGTTTCCTTTCGGATAACCCCGACCCCGGTAGGCTTCGACCCAGATGGGCCCCTCCTGTTGCTGACAACTCCTTGAGGCACGCGGGAACAGTGCGCGCCGTCGACGCCTTGGCTCGGTCCGGACAGTTACCGGACGATCGGACAGCGAGCTACCCATGGCTCGCCGTCCGCGAGCCCGCGTCCACGGTGGCCGGAAATCGGGATCGGAGTCCCGGCGGCGGCGGCGGGGGCGCCGTTGCCTGATGCGGTCTGCCTCCTCCTTTGCTAGCATTACTGCTTCGCAGAAGGAGGCGACCGCCTGCCACTCCTCCTCGCTCCGGACCATGGCCTGAACCAAGGCCCGGCGCGAGAGGTCTCCGCCGCCGATCGCCCCCATTTGTGCCCTAGGTGATAAGTCTACTATCACGTGGGTGAAGCCGCTGGTAGTATCTAGTACAGTACTAATATTATAATTTTTATCCTAGGATTATTCCTAAGTACATACTTTAACTCGGCATAATTTGTTATTTCGACGCGGACGAAACGTCGGTTATGGTCCCGTCAAACCAAGGCAGGCAACTTATTTCATCATCATCATCAGCCTTTTTAATGTTCCCACTGCTGGGACTCAAGCCTCCTCTCTAGGAGAGGGAATGGGCCATAATCCACCACGCGGGCCCAGTGCGGGTTGGTGAATGTCGCATGTCTTCGGATTTTTGGTTTTAGGACATGCCGGTTTCCTTACGATGTTTTCCTTCACCGTTTTGAGAGCAATGGTGATGAAATAAATTACATAAAGTAATGCGCCTGGCTGGGTTCGAACCCGCGACCGACCAGTTGTAAGTCGGGACCGTTACTACTCGGCCACCACCGCTCTGTGGTGCTCTGTGCTCACCATGGTTCTATGTCATGCTGGTGGAAGCCAGCATGGCATAGAACCATCGAGCATGTGATGTCCATTAATCCGAACTGGGCCCACGTGATGGAATCTAGCCATTCTCCTGTACTGGAGGTCTGAGTCCTAACAGTGGGAACCTAACAGTGCTCGCGTCTAGTATTTTATGTAAAGAATCTATGTACAAAATTTCATAACTGCATCATGAAAAATCACAAAGCTAAAAGCTTGGTTTGTCAGCAAAAATACATAGTTATCGGGCCATCCAGGTGACTGAGCGGTTGTTTTACACTTGCAACCAGCTGTTTTCTGGCACCTAATGTCCGCTATGACCTACCGTGTCCGTGTTGTACTTGTGTCAGTGGTGTCCAACTTGTAACCTTTTGAAATATTTTTGGGAAAAAATACAACATGGTGTAAAAACTATTGGATCCATTCATTCATTCATTTTGCAAATAAACTTTCCAGAATAGCACTGCAGTTACTGATTCTGAACAAACTATATTCAGGTTTCGCAAAAACTAAAAATAATGTTGTGGGTATATGAAGCTAGTGATTACGTAAAGCCAATTCTTCACGTCTAGTCAATCCAATCTATGATTAATCACACTAACGATTAAGTACTTATATTGCGTAAATTGTTCAGATTGTTGGAAAATTGCAATATTATCGGATCATGTGTTGCGTTATGTTGGCGTTATGAAGGCAAGATACATTTAGGTGGAATGGGGTAAACTAAGATTGTGTTAGCTACCATTACACCTACAGGTAAGTGTGTGTATGTTTATTAATCTTTCACGCTTAAACTATGTCCTGAAATATCAGTAATCGACGATGTGGTCGACGATGGAGCGCGTTTGCCTAAAAGTAGCCTTTTCACTCTTGACTTTAAAACTCCCAAGTTGTAGCTCATCAGGAGACAGACTCCAGCAGAAAAAGAAGAAAAGACCAATTGGTTTAACACATACTCGGAAGTCACTCGTTAGTTTACTTGGGGTCCTGATCCTGGCCTTTATTGTCTGTAAAATCTAGTCCAAATAATGAGAGGTTATTTTTATCAGTTTACTAGCTACCGCCAGCTCACGCCACGATTATGGCGGTAAGTCCCCTCTTTGAGGCGTGGCTGGAAAGACCTCACGGCGTCCTTACCTTCCGCATGACGCAGGTCCTCACCGGACATGGCAAGTTCGGGAGGTTCCTGCATCGGATTCAAGCGGAAGAGACGCCCGGGTGTCGCCACTGTGCGCAACGCCCGGAGGACACGGTGGAGCACACCGTCGAGGTGTGCCCTGCCTGGGCGGAGCATCGCCGTGCCCTCGTGGGGGCGATCGGCGGCGGAGACCTCTCGCGCCGGGCCCTGGTCGAAGCCATGGTCCGGAGCGAGGAGGAATGGCAGGCGGTCGCCTCCTTCTGCGAAGCAGTAATGCTAGCAAAGGAGGAGGCCGACCGCATCAGGCAACGGCGCCCTCGCCGCCGTCGCCGGGATTCCGATCCCGATTTCCGGCCACCGTAGACGCGGGCTCGCGGACGGCGAGCCATGGGTAGCTCGCTGTCCGATCGTCCGGTAATGGACCGAGTCCAAGACGTCGACGGCACGCACTGTTCCCGCGCGCCTCAAGGAGTTGTCAGCAACAGGAGGGGCCCAGCTGGGTCGAAGCCTACTGGGGACAGGGTTGTCCGAAAGGGAGCTCGCGCCCCGGTATGAAGGCTAGAAGGAACGGCGCGGGGTTTTTAGTCAGTAAGAGTCTGACACTGTCTCCCGCTCCACCCAAGAGCGGGTTTCGTCAAAGATGATTTTCCCCGTCGACAAAAAAAAAAAAAAAAAAAAAAGCTACCGCCAGCTGTCTCCGTAATATTACATTTTTTTCTATTTTACATGCGTTTTATTTTTTGTAAATAAAAATAATAATATTCAAATCGATCAAACCGTTTTTGAGTTTGAACGAGACTATTAAAGAACAATAGATTTAAATGATAAAGTATTATTTTTTTGTAAATAACTTTCATAAAAACACTTGTACACGTCAATTGCCCTGAGGAGAAACACCGAAACAACCTCAGGGGCCAATATCTCTTTTAAAGTCCATACAGCAAACGTGTAATGGTCAAATCATTATGAGAACCATGCAGATTAAAGGCTGAGACAATATATGTATAAATAGGTACATAATTAAATTGATGAATATGGGGCCTCCCACGAGGTGGTCCGATGGCCAAGTCAGGGTCACTGTGGCAACGCTTAGGGGAGGCCTATGTCCAACAGTGGAGTCTTTTGGCTGAAATAATGTTGATCATAATGTAATCATCATCTTCATTTCAGTCAGAAGACGTCCTGCTGACATGATTGCTTTCAAATTCCTGTCATGATCAATATGAAAACAAAATAAAGGATTTGTTCAAAGCCCTGCCTAATTTAGATGTGGTATGTTATGGCCAATTCTAGGATATTTAAAGAAGCAATAAACGCACCAGTAATTGAAGATAATAATTTATGAATTACGCATTAAATTAACAAAACGCATTTAAACGACTTTAACGAATCAGGATATCCAGCTGTTTGCGTAACACTACTACTTGAATATCCAACCGCTTAGGTGCGGTTGATAGCTCTTCCTTCTTCCCTGTTATTTTAATCAACATTAAACATCTAATAAATTTTGTATGGTAAAGATATTCAGGGACTTAGGGACGACCTGGATAGCTTCCTTAAGAATTGGAATGAGAAGGCGAGGAACCGTGATCGTTGGAAGGAGTGGAGGGAGGCCTTTGCCCAGCAGTGGGACAATATGGGATAATTATAATAAATAATAATAATAAAGATATTCATAATCCTATTCTCTTCTTAAATATCTCGATGTTTCCTGCCTTTGTCCCATTTTATTTGAGGTCGGCTCATCACAATTTTTTCTTACATTCTGTCTTGTCAACAATCACTTTATCCCTAACTCCTTCTTTCATACCACTCCTCAGACAATCCATCGATCTTTTCTTTTGCCTTCCTCTCTTTCTCTATCTATCTACATGTATACGCGTAACTCCTTTAGTAATTTCTCTTTTATTATGCCTACATATTTGTGAATTTTAGTTTATTAATCAAACTTTGGATATTTAGCTTTCAAGACAGCATTATCTTCAATTTTGATCAAATGTTTATCAAAAAACATGCGTTTATTTCTTTATTAAACAATTTGCGAAAAAAGAGTAAGAAATTGTGGCTTGTATGATAAATAAATAAAATAAATATAGTATAAAATACATACACTACCTATATATAAGTGCTTATGCAGTTCCAAAATACATAATAAATAGATACACGTAAATTTAATCACTGAACACACCGTATTCAAAATCAATAACATCGACCCATTCTTGTATCAAAGATCTCTTGACCACATCCATCTTGATTTGCCAAACAATCAGAAACCACCATTAAAATATAAATTAATAATTTCACTATCAAAATAAACAGAAACGAAAATAAAAACTATGTGCACCACACATTGCTAGTATTCTCTCTCTATTTATATTTTAAATAAATACAGGATAGCGGAGAGCAGGTCCGCTCGCGTCGACGTCAGGAAAGCAACTGCTCAATGGGGTGCAACAGTTACCTAAAGCTGCGTGCGCGCTTCCTGGCGACTCACTTCCGTCATGTTTACAATTAGATCCGCTCGATTTTTCACGCATTTGCACGGATAATGCAATGGTATATATGCGTACTGTGATTACCTATGCGTGGACCTAGGTTTCTGATCGTCATGCTGGCAAAATTATGTAGACTATGGAAATTTTAAAGTTGAATGTACGGTTCGATGTAATTTGTTTGGTATTCGATTTTCGGAGACCTTAACTTTGATCATATACCTCAGGAGAACCGAGGTTCTGCCACCTCTTAGAAGAACCAGGGTTATGTAGCCTTGGTGCTCAAGCGGTCCTAAACCCTAAGAATAGTTAAACTTAAGTGGAGTAAGCAGGGCACATTGCTCGCAGAACAGATGTCAACGGGGTCAATGACGTGAGACGTATAAGACTGGTCATTATGGGTACACTTGGGGGAGGCCTGTGTCCTGATGTGGACATCAAAGATTTATTTATTTATTTTATTTATTTACTTTAACATAACACGGCCAAAGGCCAATTACATTAGTTAAAGACCGAAAAATTATGCAGTAACAATACAAAATAATAACTACACCACAGTCATACACTCATCTCACAAAACCCCAAACAGACAGACAAAATATTCTTCCATTCATCCGCGAGCATGTCACAATCAGGTTTGGCGTCCAAGAGAGCGTTGAGCGCGGAAATTGCACGAGGGTTAGGAGACTGGGCTCGGGCGAACGGTACGACTCTCAGAAACAGCAAACAGTCGGTGCCTCCGATTACGGGTATAGTTAATCGGAGCAAACAGTTGGCAAAGTTTGCAGGATGAACGTTCAGGAGCATCTATTTTCCCGTGAAATATTTTACATATATTAATGATTTGGTCATTTTTTCTTCTCACGACGAGATAATTATACCCTAAGCTCCCTAGGAGAAAGTTAGAAGGATGAAAGTGATAATGAACTTAAGATATGGAATATATCAATAATTCCATCGAGTTACGGGTGATATGCCCGAAGAACATGATTATGAAATATAAAGAGGCTTAATTTTAAGCCTTGTAATAGAAATTAGATGTGACTGTTTGATTGCGTATAGAGATTTATACACCGATAAAAAACATATGAAGTTACGAAAAGAAGTGTCTGGCTGGTTGGAAAATGATTCTTGGAAATGTACGTATATAATTATTACGTATTTTCACACTAGTATTTCTTACGTGACTCGAACATTTCAGTATAAGCAATTAGGTAACACTTCAACCATACTTCAGCTGTTAGATATGATGCTAGTGATTCACACTAATATTATAAAGGCGAAAGTTTGTGTTTGTGGTATGTTTCCAACATACCACAGTGTCTCAAGACAAAAGTCTATGACCAGTGAGTGTTGCCAGTGATGACATGGCTCCGAAACGTAGTCACTTACAATGGACCTCATCAAAAGGCTTAAAGTCACCCAAAGGGCAATGGAAAGAGCTATGCTCGGAGTTTCTTTGCGTGATCGAGTCAGGAATGAGGATATCCGCAGAGGAACCAAGGTTACCGACATAGCACAAAAAATCGCCAAACTTAAGTGGCAATGGGCAGGGCACATTGCTCGCAGAACAGATGGTATACATTTAGCTTAGTTTTGACCTTTCAGTCTGGTTTTAAAACTGACGAAGTTTTTTCAATTATCACTACCACTCACACATTCACATTTTGCAATCAATGAAATAGTAAAAATTTCGCAAACCGGTCCTGCTACTACTGCCTCTAGCGAGAAATACCTACCTTTAATCGATCACGATTATAGACCCGTTCTTGAAGCATCTTACCGTCATAATACTCAACAGAAAACCAGTTGCCTCTTCAGTTACTAACTATATGGTAGGTTACGTCAGATGGCATTTAACTGCGGCAAATGGCCATTAAGATCTAGGTTAGGTTAGTTGTACATTTGGCAGTAAATCTTCTATTGATGAAGGCGATAAATCTTGGTTAGTTTTTTTTTTTCGCAAGCACAGAGTGATTAGTTCATACGAGTAGTGGTAATGGTGCTTGTGTCTTACAAATGCAGAGTCACGAGGTTTAGAGGTAAGTGGAACAGAGAGTAAAGTCCCTGCACATACTCTTGACTGCCCTGTTGGTCTAGTGGTTAGTAACCTTGACTGCTATGCCGGAGGTCGTGGGTCGATTCCCACGTAGGACAAATGTTTATGTGATGTGCATGATCATTTGTTCTGTGTCTGGGTGTAATTTATCTATAATTATGTTTGTGTTTAGAAATATATAAGTATGTTTATCAGTTGTCTAGTACCCATAACACAAGCTCTGCTTAGCTTGAGACTAGACGGCGTTGTGTGATAGTTGTGGAATATATACCTTCGTTGAAAAGGGAGGATCCGCCGACCAGACGGGTGTTATGTCTGGTGGGAAACTGTCTGATAGATGATTTTGGGCTCTATATGTTCAAATCGCGCGGAGAACTGCAGGATTAGTTCTTATGTGGTGCCATAGATGTCGCTACACCACTGGTCTGAAGATCAGAGATCGATTGGTCTTAATGCTTCTCGATGCGTGCCAGTAGTGGGTAAAAAAAATAAATAAAAGATGCATGAACTGCTAAATAAAATATGCATGGGATGTGCAAAATTAACTGATGTTTAAGTTTTAAAGCTGCCTTAAAATTTTTCAGTGGCATTTCAAAATTCGGCCTAGGATTAGAAATTAATGTATTTTGCCAAATACTTATTGAAAAAAAAAATGGTCGATTTTTTTATGATATCCACAAGTCAAATCTTTTTTCACTTCTAAAATTTGCAAAATTATTATGCAATATCCACCTATATGTAATTTCCGAGTCCAAGACGTCGACGGCGCGCACTGTTCCCGCGCGCCTCAAGGAGTTGTCAGCAGCAGGAGGGGCCCAGCTGGGTCGAAGCCTACTGGGGACAGGGTTGTCCGAAAGGGAGCTCGTGCCCTGGTATGAAGGCTAGAAGGAACGGCGCGTGGTTTTTAGTCAGTAAGAGTCTGACACTGTCTCCCGCTCCACCCAAGAGCGGGTTTCGTTAAAGATGATTTTCCCCGTCGACAAAAAAAAAAAAAAACCTATATGTAATTTTTTTGCATTTGCTTTTTACAGGTGTAACACAGCACCAATATTGTACAAAGTTGTGTAACACAAACATAAAGCGCGCGTGTCCGCTCTCAAGAACCGGCTTTGCTCTCCACGACCTTGCTACGCAGTACAGGTTCACTCTTACTTTCATCTCGAGTCACCAATCTCCCAATGGAAAGTAGAGTTGCCTAATATAACGGCTTTAAAACGAGAAATTTGGAATAAATTGCCGATTTCTTATACATTATCGTTGGGATATCAGTTTTGATCAAACAAGTTTATATAAATACGCTTCAGATCGAGTTTCTATAAATAAATATTTAAGTATATATTTTTAGTTATTTGTTTGGCTATGGAGAGGTTTTGATTCGTTTGGTTCTGTATTTAATAGTTTACTTTCCAAACATGATGGAAGTGGTTTGGTATACTAGGTCAAATACTATTTGATTTTATCCATAGAAGATAACATAACATAATCAGTCTTCTATTCAACAACCCTAAGCATTTTGGAAGATCAACCTAATCAAGCTGATAAAATATCTTCAATTACCTAAGCTTACCTCCCCAGAAGAACTGTGACGCTTCACAATAGTGGACGTGGCCCTCTGCTTGGGTTCCCTTATAGCCCGTCAGAAGGCCCAGAGTGAGCCGAGCTCACTGAACTCGGGGTAGACAGTAGTAGACGGTCTTACTAGCTAATACATTGATGGCAGACGCTACCAAATGTCCTATTGAAATATCTCATAATATTTAGTCCTAAATTTCTTCATTTACCTGAGCTCTCCTCCCTAAAGGAGAGAGGAGCTGTGATGCATCACTATGGTTTATGAGGCCCTCTGCATGGGGTTCAAAATACAGCCCCTTGGCAGGCCCAGAGCGAGCAGTGCTCACTGAGCCGGTGGTGGACTGTACTATACGGTCTTACTAACTAATATGTATTAGTTAGTAAGACGCAAACTGAAAATGTGACGTGGATTGTCCCACACCATTTCTGACCCTGAGTATTTTAGAAGACAACCTAACTTCTTTGATTATTAATTAAAAACATTTAACTTGATTAGGTTAAATGTTTTTAATAGACAGTTGGTTAGTGCGTAAACTTAAGTGGCAGTAGGCAGTGGTAGAGCACTTGCTCGGAGAATAGAGGGTTGATCGATGTGGACGAAAGATTCTGGAGTAGCACCACGTACTGGAAGACGTAACATTGGAAGGCCTCCCACAAGGTGGACCGATGACCTGGTGAAGATTGTAGGAAACCGATGGATACAAGATGCACAGGACCGATCGTTATGGGCACACTTGAGGAATACCAAGGTTGAACAGTGGACGTCTGTCGGTTGAAATGATGATGATTAGACTAATCAAGTTACCAAAATATGTTCAATTACCTGAGCTCTCCTCCCCAGAGGAGCTATGGTGTGTCACGATGGTGGATGCGGCCCTCTGCATGGGGTTCACATACAGCCCGTCGGCAGGCCCGGAGCGAGCGGAGCCCACGGAGCCGGCGGTGGACGGCAGGGACCCGCGGCGCTCCTGCACGGAGTTGCGTCGCTCCCGCTCAGGGGCGTGCAGATAGAAGGGGGAGCGGGTGCCGTTTATATTGATGCAGTTTGGTAGAGCGCACTGGAATTTTGGAATGTTTGTGATAAGTAAAAGATACATCGTAGTAAACTTGTGGGCCTCATCATCACTGATTGCAACACTGTTTGGAGGTAAGCGGAACAGAGAGTAAAGCCCCGCAAACCTCCATTGAAAAGGGAGGATCCTCCGACCAGACCGGGTGTTATAGTCTGGTGGGCGACTGCCCGATAGTTGATGTCGGGCTGTCGTATATGTTCAAATCGCGCAGAGAACTTTGATTGCGCGATGCAGGATTTCGTATTTTCTTCGTAGTTCTTATGTGGCGTCATAGATGTCGCTACATCACTCCCCTCCGGAGATCGGAGATCGATGGTTCTTGATGCTGCTTGATGTCTGCCAGGCCAGCGGTAGGTTGGTTCCAGTGAGTCGGAACCGATGCCGCATAGTTCTCGGTGAGTCGGAACTGTCTGCGGTGATGCCCCAGTGAGTCGGGGTGTTGCTATCCCAGTGAGTCGGGATAATGCCCCAGTGAGTCGGGGTGATGATGTCCCAGTGAGTCGGGATGATGCTGCAGGCTCCAGTGAGTCGGAGTAGTGCTGCTGGCTCCAGTGAGTCGGAGCGGTGCTTGTGCGACGTAGGGCTTGATTGCTGGCGTCGACCAGGAGAGGTTCTTCATGGCTCTTCATATGACTGGCCGAAGGTGCGGTGTGCCAAGGTCGCTGATGTGGCTGAGGTGGTGACCAGGTATGACTAGGTAGGCATACTGATGGTCAGGATACCCTTAGCCGAGGGTGCTGGCTGTATGGCTCGTTGCTCGAAAGCTTGAGGAAGTGATGATGACGTCACGAAGTAGTAGCTGCACGAAGGCTGCGCTGACGTTCTTTGTCGAGGGTCACCAGTTTTTTCGAGGGTCTCCTTTTCAAAGGAGGTTTGCGGGACTTTACTCTCTGTTCCGCTTACCTCCAAACGATGTAGCGACATCTATGACGCCACATAAGAACTACGAAGAAAATACGAAATCCTGCATCGCGCAATCAAAGTTCTCTGCATCACGTCGGGGTCACCAGTTTGGAGGTAAGCGGAACAGAGAGTAAAGCCCCGCAAACCTCCATTGAAAAGGGAGGATCCTCCGACCAGACCGGGTGTTATAGTCTGGTGGGCGACTGCCCGATAGTTGATGTCGGGCTGTCGTATATGTTCAAATCGCGCAGAGAACTTTGATTGCGCGATGCAGGATTTCGTATTTTCTTCGTAGTTCTTATGTGGCGTCATAGATGTCGCTACAACTGCTTACCATCAGGTGGGATCGCAAGTAAAGTTAAATTACTAGCTGACCCGGCGAACTTTGTACCGCTTAGCAGTCAACGAATGTAGTATATCTTTCGATACAGGCAATCGATTGCGATGAAACAAAGCCTAAGTAATATATAAAGTTACACACAATTTTGATGTATAACAGTTACCTACATGGATTTCGTACATTTTAGACTGGCCTGTTGGTCTAGTGGTTAGTGGCCCTGACCGCTATGCCGGAGGTCGTGGGTTCGATTCCCACCCAGGACAAATGTTTATGTGATGAGCATGATCATTTGTTCTGTGTCTGGGTGTAATTTATCTATAAAATGTATGTATTTAGAAATATATAAGTATGTTTATCAGTTGTCTAGTACCAGTAACACAAGCTCTGCTTAGCATGGGACTAGATGGCGTTGTGTGATAGTTAAAAAAAAAAAAAAATTTACATGACGCGCGCACAACTAAAAACTTCCACAGATTTATTCTATAGGGTAACTGGTAATTAGTAATTATACACGTACACATGATTACAGTCAACTTTCCCAAAAACTATTTTTTTCTCATCAATCTGTGGAAGTTTTTAGTTGTGTACGAAATCTATGTACATAACTTTTATACATTAAAATTGTGTGTAGCTTGATAAATTACTTAGGCTTTGTTTCATCGCAATCGTTTGACTATATCGAAAGAAACACTACAATCATTGACTGTTAGGCGGTACAAAGTTCGCCGGGTCAGCTAGTCTAGTTTTTTTTTTTATAGGTTTGTGCTTGACCGCTATCTCACCTGATGGAAAGCGACGATGCGGTCGACGATGAAACGCGCTTACCTAAAAGAAACCTATTCTCTCTCGACTTAAAGATTCCCGGGTTGTAGCTATTATAAAATGAATCAGCTATTTTGAAGCTTGGAAACCACATTTCGAAGAGAAAAAAATGCAAAGTCGTTCAACTTTATGCCAGCCGTTACAATAATCATTAACACTTACTAGAATGTACACTTACGTATTGTTTAATGTAAGATTATGAAATTGAAATGATATAGGAAACATTTATTTACTTAATGGACCAACTTACATAACAACTGTGGCAATACTAACAAGTTTAAAGTAAAAAAATAAAGTAAGTATGACAAATACAATTTAGTGACAGTTTGTCCGTGACTGGAACTGGAAGGTTGCAGGTTTAACCTTACTCTTCCAAATGATCTTGCCTACAGCTTTTTCAATAAACAAAGTTAGCAGTTCGATCATTCACCAATGTACGATGTGATGTTGATCAACCGCACAGGGCTTCAGGTAAAACTAGGAATCTCCCAAGAATAAATATATTTTTCCCAAAGAATACAAGGTGTAAAAGACAGATCTCTGCAAACTTTAAGGGCTTGCAGTAGACAAAACTGACGAAACTTCCACAACATTATTTTCAAAAATCTAAAAATAAATTCGGCTGCTTCATACAAAATTATAACCTTGATTCGACAGTTTATATGAAGAGACCCGGAAAACGGACTAAGTAGATGATAAAAGATGATATATGTAGTCCTCCTGGCTGCTAATAGAGGTTTCTCCAAAAATCCCAAGAACAAAACTCCATCACTGAGGATTGTTAAATTTTTTTCCAAAAATTCCCTCTAGGCTGCTACTGTTTAACCATTGGGAAATTCTGGAACTTAATAAGTAACAATCCCCGCTGGTGAGAATTTGTCAGTGGGGATTTCTGGAATAAACCTTAACGAACACCAGGCATCGTCTTTTTTTTTTTGCCGACTGGGAAAATCGTCTTTGACAAAACCCGCTCTTGGGTGGAGCGGGAAATAGTGTCAGACTCTTACTGATTAAAAACCCCGCGCCGTTCCTTCTAGCCTCGTTGCGGGAGTAAAAAAGTATACTCACACGCGCCTCTCCAGGTGCACATGCGCAGGAGTGGATGGCTTTGTAAGAGGAGAGCTGCTTGTTGTCCGCGCCCGCCGCCCCCGCCGCTACCAGCACGTTCAGGCACTGTGGAAGGAAGATGTTCTTGGTAAGTCTAAGTAAGTCTTCTTTCTTTCTTTCTTTCTTTCTTTCTTTCTTTCTTTCTTTCTTTGGTCTAGAGAACCGTTGTGGTTTCGAATGCCAAAATTAAACTGATGACAATAAAAAGCTTATTAGTAAGAATATTACCGCCACAGTGAAATACACACAACTAACTGCTTTACAATTTGGCAGAAGTATTTTTCGGTGTCAACAATATCGCTAATAAACACTTTTTATTTTTTTCGACTCGAGGACGTCGAGCAATGAGTAGCTCACCGTCCGTCCGTCAAAAGATTTAATATCTAAAATAAAATTACTCGTTACCATTTAGGCCTGTGATATAGGTCTGAAAATAGGTATATTTTACATTGGCATTTTCCGTGATTTTTCCTCATATTTCAACCGATATGAATTCGATAGAATTTCCCATTGTATCGAAATTATAAAAAGAGAGTAACGTCATCGAGGCAGTGTTATGTGTGACGAACGAAATAAAATTGATACACAATTGGGAGCAGGAAGTGACTTGCACCATAGTGTCGTTTGTCTGCCGCCAGAGGTCGCTTCAGGTCAAATACAGTGACCCTAAGCGCAGACTCGATCGTGTGCAGCGGTGGCTGCCACAAAAAAAAAACGCTTGAAGCCGCTTAAAGCTTTTTTTGTGGCCGCTGCTAGCGTTTTTGAGGCCCGTGTGCCCACTAAAGTGAATAATAATAATAATATTCCACAACTACCACACAACATCGGCGTCATCTAGTCCCAAGTTAAGCAGAGCTTGTGTTATGGGTAGTAGACAACTGAAAAACATACCAATATATTTTTAAATACAAAGGCATAATTATTATAGATAAATTACAAAAACACAGTCTAGAATCTAGGTAATATTTAAATTCCATTGTTTATATTAATTTGATGCAAATTGTTAGTCAAAGAAAGTGAGAGCAGAACTAATAAAACCTGCATTCCATAAATAATCAATTTTCTAACTCATTACGAACGCGGTCCGAAGTGGTCTAGTCGTAGAGGTCACTATCCTCTGGAAATCATACACGTTAAATTGGCAAACTTTCTTAAAATAGACAATTAACCTCCTATTTAAATAAGTAAAACCATAATCCTTCTTGCGGTTGGCTAAAATTAACTAATTCCTTTAATAACTTTATTTTTGATTATTAAGAAACCTACATAATTTCTTGCCCACAAAATTTCTGAGGCTAGACTTCGAAGGTGATTAAAAAGTGTCTTTCCATAGCTACAAAAAAGAAGAAAAGAGGAAAGCCCCAAACAAACTGGATGACAAATGAAAGTATTGGGAAATTTGGAACTACACAAACAAGACGCGCGGCTTAAGAAAAAGATGAAGAACGGAAAACCAAGAGATGAATGAAATTGATTAACTGTAGCGACTATGGCGACATATAAACTAATCATAAGACTATGGCGTCACATATAAACCAATCCAAACATAGAACAGCCCGAAATTATCATCGGGCAGTAGCCCATCAGACATAACACCTGTCTGGTCGGAGAATCCTCCCTTTCCTACGGAGGTATGTGGGACTTTAAACCCAATTAAAGATTTCCAGCAAATAGACGAGTTGAACAGTCAACAATAACAATTAACTTTCCATTAACTTAAAAACCAAAACAAAACAAACAAAAATTAAAACTCAGCATGTCCGTTAATTAGACCCGCAGTCACACTTCAAGTTAACACGCAAATCAGAGATCCATATCAAAGTACATACCTACCTAGTTTTTACTTTCATCGGCTTGACCGGTGTAAAGAACGAACAATTACACATGCGCGCGCGCCGAAAACGATGCAACGATGTGTGACCGGTGAAAAGTGATACTTTCAAATCGTGAGCTTTGCTTTGGACATGTGTAAAGCCGCATTTACACATGCGTGCGAGTGGCGAGGCAAAGTTGGTGAGCACGTATGTGTAAACAGCTCGCTTGCTGCTCACCTCTTGCCTTTTGTAAGCAAATGTCAAAGTCCTTTCCATCATCGGACCTCTAGACTACGGTGTTGCCAGTGGCGTAACTATTGGGTGGCAAAGCTGACAAAATGCCACGGGCCTCTGACCTGGTGGGGCCTACGGTCCAAGAGGCTTTGGGCTGAGAAGAAGTACTTAAATATACAAATTCAAGTAAATTATTAAAATTTATTAATAACATTCATAAGAATTGGATCAATTTCCCGTAGTATGTTGCCAGCCTTACCACCTTATAGATACTTCACCGCCTTACCGGTAAGCCCACTTTCAGAGACAAAATGTAAATATCCTCGACTCGTGTATTAGAGAACTTGCCGATTTATTAATAAAAAGAAAATGTTATGCTAAGTTTGTTTGTTTGTTTGTTTGTTACGTCTTCACGCCTAAATGGCAAAACCGATTTTGATAAAACTTAATACATGGATATACAATATCCTGTAATAGGACATAGGATACTTTTTATCCCAGAAGTATGTTCCCATGGGATAATTT
The DNA here is from genome assembly GCA_949319445.1 of Mythimna lalbum. Classification (NCBI taxonomy): domain Eukaryota; kingdom Metazoa; phylum Arthropoda; class Insecta; order Lepidoptera; family Noctuidae; genus Mythimna; species Mythimna lalbum. Next base: position 18,037,863 of record OX439362.1, on the reverse strand, counting down.
TCTGCTATCACGCGGGCGAAACCGCTGGGAGCAGCTAGTTAAATTATAAAGTTGACTATTTTCTTCCATTGATTTTGCCACGAGCCTCAGATGGTATAGTTACGCCAGTGGGTGTTACGTCACCGGTACTTGGTGGATATCCCACCCATACGTCAAAGCATTTTGGGAACACATTCATTATGCGTACAGCTAAGGATTGGAATTGCCTGTGTTTCCTGATTACTACAACCTGGGTCTCTTTCATTCATGACTGAATAGGTTACTTTAAGGCAAGCGTGCTCCATCGTCAGCCACATCATCGCTTACCATCAGGTGAGATAGTGGCCAACGCGAGTTAATATAAAAAAATTTTTTGTCGAAGCAGGAGCCAAATGGTGAGCACGAATGTGTAAAGGCGGTAATAAAGTAGACTGTGCAGTGACTTATGTTAATTCTGTTACGAGGATGATAATATCTTTCTTAAAAATGCTACGCCACTTTACGATTAAATTCTGTATAATGGATGCGTTTACAAACACTTAAACTCACGTGTACAAGGCATAGCAGCCCTAGTCATTCCAGCAGCCAATAACTCAACCACTGCGGACCAAAAATCCGTAGTTAAGCTTACATCAAGTTCAAAGGGTTTGAGTGTTACTCAAACCCCAAACGAACTTGTTGCGAACGCCTGCGTTCACGCGTGATTTTGCACAATTCGATTAAACACCAAGCAAACACATTGATTATAAAATATTAAGCATTTTATTTATAGGTTACTAGCTTTCCGCCCGCGGCTTCGCCCGCGTGGACTACAGTTTATATCGCGCGGGCAGAGACCTGTGCTCAGCAGTGGAATTAAAGGTAGCCTATGTGTTATTCCAGTGTCTCTTCTACCTACCTACCAAATTTGATCTAAATCCGTTCAGTAGTTTTTGTGTGAAAGCGTAACAGACAGACAGACAGACAGACAGAGTTACTTTCGCATTTATAATATTAAGTAGGGATGTATCAAAGAATGTAAATAAGAACATCTTCGTAAAGTAGTCTATAAATATTGCAAAATAAGCAAACCTTTCCATTAAACCGATCAAGCACACTCTACCATGCTTCTCGCGTTTCCACCAGCCATAGAAAGTGCGATATAACCACATCAAGCTACCACAGGTGCAATTAAGTCGAGCAACAATTAAGGAGCAACGTATTCAATGTGTCTTTGTCTCAAGTTTTCTTCCACGCCTTTCCTAGTTTCCAAGTATTGTATAACATCTTGAACGTATCGTACATATAGTATGTCAAGTGGTGTGTTACTAAATAATGGTATGGTGCTACTGGAATTTCTGGAGGAGTGTCAGATTTTCAGTTATCTTCTGCATTCAAAGGCCATCTTTCAAAAATTCTAGCGACAACCTATTGGTCGTTATCTGCAAACCCACGTCTTCCTTCAGTAGCTAGAGATGTCCCTGCATCGATGCCCGCAATGTCTCCTGTGGTGGCGCCTGACGATTGCAGCCATCTCCTTCACTAGCTTTACTGCTTCGCAGAAATAGGTGACCGCCTCCCATTCCCTCACTCCAGACCACGGCCTGAACCAAGGCTAGGCACTAGCGGTTGCCACCGCTGACCATGAGGATACAGCAGTACTGAACCCTAGCGAAGCACAACTCCACCGTATTTCTACTGTGACCTCCAAGTGGTCCGCAGAATGGTGACACTCGGGCGTTTCTTCCGCCTGAATCCGATACAGGAACCTTGCAAACTGGTCATGTCTGATGAAAACCTGCGGCGACCTGCTGTGGCGCATCTCTAGCCAATCCTTAAAGAGGCAACTAACTGCTGCGATTGTAGCGTGCTCAAAACCATTACACTTCTGGATGTAGGAACAGAAGTATTATACTTCTGTTCCTGTTCCTGTTAGCATACTTTCAGCTCTTACCTCCAAATGATGGTTTTCAGCTGCATCATTGATGGGGCTTTTCCCATGCCTGTCCAGGTGCAGCCTAGCGCCGTGTCTGAGGAGCCAGCGGACTGTGCTGAGATGGCCCCTGGAAGCCGCGAAGTGCAGAGGAGTGGCGCCATCTCCATCTCTGGCGTTTGGATCTACACCACGTTCTACAATCTACAAAGAAAGAAAGAAAAAAATATTATTCACCATCGCATAGGACGTAATATAAAAAATCAGAGCCACGCCACTCGAAGTTACAGTAATTAGTATCATGACATTAGGGGAATGAATTTGTAATTTTGCGTCTCATTTCATCAAGTGAATACTTTCTGAATATCTTGAGATCTTTATCAAAATACCGAAATCACTAGCACGTGGATTTTTTAAATGATATAAACTAGTGCTTAACTATGCCTGATGGTAAATAGTGATGCACTCGTTGATGGTGAATCGCACGTTATTATTATTATTATTTCATTAAACCCCAAGCGAACGCCGGCGTTCGCGCACCCATTGTCTTTCTATTGTATCTGTAATTATCACGATTGTAGCCTTGAAGACACCTTATTGTAGCGGAAAGACCGCTGCGGGCAAATTGTTCGTTTTGCATTTTGGGAACACATTTATTGTGCGTACTGCTAAATTGTGGAATTCCCTGCCGGAGTCTTTGATTTCTGTTAGCTACAACCTAGGGGTATTTAAGTCATGAGGAAATAGATTACTTCTAGGCAAGTATGCTCCATAGCCGATCACATCATCGCTTACCATCATATGAGATAGTGGTCAAACGCAAGCCTATCCCCAACAAAAAAAAACTTATCACATCTTAACACATTGTAACAAGATTACAATCAGTTTTGCTCATTTAAAGCAGTAACTATGATTTATGTTCATAAATTCTTGATATTTTCACTCAAACGAAAACCACACTGCGCCATTTTTTTTTTGCTGCCAGCTATCATGCGTTTGCGCATTCAAATAAAATGATATGACGTTAAAAGATTTCACCACTACGTTATAACTGTGGTATCTAAGTCGTAAATAATGCAATGAATTTATAATGTCTGGGGTTCCGTGCGAGAGATAAAGAAACGTTCGTTTGGTTACGAAATCTGTGTTATTGTTCACTTCAGTTGCTACTTTACTTTTGGAGGGAAATCATCAAATAATTTCTCTCGCTCTAGGACGAAGGCGTGTCAGACTTTTAGGGCCTTTTCACACGGACCACAACAACACCACGTCGGCGTCGTCTAGTTCGGGAGGTTCCTGCATCGGATTCGAGCGGAAGAGACGCCCGGGTGCCGCCACTGTGCGGAACGCCCGGAGGACACGGTAGAGCACACAGTTGAGGTGTGCCCTGCTTGGGCGGAGCAACGCCGTGTCCTCGTGGGGGCGATCGGCGGCGGAGACCTCTCGCGCCGGGCCTTGGTTCAGGCCATGGTCCGGAGCGAGGAGGAGTGGCAGGCGGTCGCCTCCTTCTGCGAAGCAGTAATGCTAGCAAAGGAGGAGGCAGACCGCATCAGGCAACGGCGCCCCCGCCGCCGCCGCCGGGATTCCGATCCCGATTTCCGGCCACCGTAGACGCGGGCTCGCGGACGGCGAGCCATGGGTAGCTCGCTGTCCGATCGTCCGGTAACTGTCTGGACCGAGCCAAGGCGTCGACGGCGCGCACTGTTCCCGCGCGCCTCAAGGAGTTGTCAGCAACAGGAGGGGCCCATCTGGGTCGAAGCCTACCGGGGTCGGGGTTATCCGAAAGGAAACTAGAGCCCCGGTATGAAGGCTAGAAGGAACGGCGCGGGGTTTTTAGTCAGTAAGACTCTGACACTGTCTCCCGCTCCACCCAAGAGCGGGTTTCGTCAATGATGATTTTCCCCGTCGAGAGAAAAAAAAACACCACGTCGTCTCAACGACAAAATGCTGTCAAGCTGTGGTTACGTGTGAATAGTGTCGCTGCAGCTTTTTGTAGTTGCGTTGTGGTACCGACAAAATGTCGCTGTGGTAGCGTTGTCGCCAGTAGTTGCGATGCGGTTACGTGGTGACTCAGTAGCGTAGCTTGGCCCTCAGGGGCCCTGTATCAAATATATTTCAAAGTTTGTTTTTTTGTACGAAATAGCTTCTACTAATATAGAAATAGTGCCTTGAGTGGCCTTAAAATTGAAAATGAGCTCATTTTATAGATACGAACCAATCTCTCACCTAAAAAACTCAACCAATTTTAGTAGGACGTACTAAAATTGGTTGAGTTTTTATTGTCGTCTTGTATGTAGAAAATGCTAAAAAGAAAAGAGCGTGCTAAAAGCTATTACAGAGTATCATATTATGAGTAGTCAATATTCATTCATTCCTGTCCATGAGAATTTAAAATTATGGACAACACGTTACAAATTTTGGCCTAGTCGGGGCCCCTGTATCTTGGGAGCCGTGTATAATTGATACGGCAGATACGACCGGTAGCTACTCCCCTGCGTGTGCAGACACGGTTACGCACTGTCGTTGCGTCGACGCTACGTTGTGTTTACGATGTGGTTGGCCACTTTTTCGCAGTGTCGCTAGTGGTTGCGTTGTGGCCACGTGGTCGGTATCACACACACAGTCGATAACGACTGCAAAATGTGGTACGTGTGAATAGTTCTATTCATTTTCAATACGAAATATACGCCCGACCACGTGGTGTGATTGTGGTCGTGGGGTGGTTGTGATACGTGTGAAGAAGCCCTTATTGACTAAAACCTACTCCTAAGTTTCTACTTTGCCTTGCATTATAGGACCCTGGGTTTTCATTTCGGAAGCGAACTCAGGACCCCAGTAGGCTTCGCCCCTGCTGAGCTTCTACGGTTTTACTGACATCTCTTTAAGTGCATCGACGAGTCGGACTCAGTCCGGATGGTTACCGGACGGCCGGACGGCGAGCTACCCATTGCTTTCTTTCTCTCTAATGCTCCTGCTTAGTAGCAAGCAAGTATTAGAGATTTTGCTGGTTCTACTTAATTTAATTACTTTCATCAACTCTATTCTGTTCTTTTCATAATAAAAAAGAACTGTTGTAAAGTTATGTATTGTGATTTAGAGGCACTTAAACCCCATCAACTCTATTCTGTTCTTTTCATAATAAAAAAGAACTGTTGTAAAGTTATGTATTGTGATTTAGAGGCACTTATACCCCATCAACTCTATTCTGTTCTTTTCATAATAAAAAAGAACTATTGTAAAGTTATATTGTGATTTATAGGTACAAATAACGCACAATAATTATTTTATAAGTCTACTTAATTATGTGAGTTACATAATGTTTGAATAAATTTTTAACAGTACCATACGTACACCGCAGATAACCCCCTGTATTATTTTAAGTTCTTACGATCCATCCTTAGGTTGTCTGGTAGATATCGCTGTCAGCGATAAGACCGCCATTGTACCCATAGTTTTTTTTTTATATTCCAAAATCCACAACTATCTAGTCTAGTCCCAAGCTAAGCAGAGCTCGTGTTTTGGTTACTAGACAACTGATGAACACACTTATATACATACATATTATAGATAAATTACACCCAGACACAGAACCAATGACCATGCTCATCACATAAACATTTGTCCTGGGTGGGAATCGAACCCACGACCTCCGACATAGCAGTCAGGGCCACTAGACCAACAGGCCAGTCACACACAGATTTAAGTTTTAGTAAGTAAAATAAAATGTATTCTATTCATATGATCTAATGATTAGGTATATAAATATGAATGGATTATTATTGTGAATGACGTGCATGATCAATATCCGTTTATGTGCCGTCCCCACATTACATAAATTTAATGTTTTGATGGTATATTCTCATATGTTTGACTATGTTAAATCACTCCAACTTTCACAATAATAGAAGACCAGTATTGAATATTAAAGATATAAAAAAAGCTAAAATTACCCGCAAGCAATTTCTGTTCTTTTTTTTTTATAAAATGTTGCCACGCTTTGTTGGCATATACTTCTGTATCGTGTTTTTTTTCTTAAGGTCTTTTAATGACTTTTCCTGCTCTGGGTAGAGCGGGAGAGCGTGTCAGACTTTTACTGTTTTAGTCAATAAAAGTCTGACACACCTTTGTTCTTCACCGTTTATTCTAAGATCACGGGTTTCCTTTTCAGAAAAAACCCGTAATGGGTGCGTTTACAAACATAAACTCACACACAAGCCAACCACACTTAAAACAATTATCGGTAGGCCGTACAAAAAATTTTTCAAGCAGGAATCAAACCCGCGACACACAACGCAGAAACCAATTATTACTCAACCACTGAGCCAACTGTGCCATCATTTCAATAAATCGCTTTCTTGTTTCACATGGTGACAAGAAAATGCTCGATCACGCAAGAAAACATACATACACATACAGTCACACACATCTGTCTAGTTAAATGCTCACTTTACCATTTATCCAGCATGTAATGGTCTTATACGCGTCAATATCGCGGTTTTCTAGCCGAGTGCTGAAGACTTAGTGCATCTCTAAATGAAAGTCTGATTTAAACAAGACTATACGCTTACACAAACATGGTAATCTGCTAACATGAAGTCTATTACTTACGAAATCAAGAAATACATGCACTAAATGAGAAAATGAGATAAGAGATTTTCACTGTGCGATATCGATAGAAACTTAATATAACGAAACAGGGTGTAGACACAAAATATATAGGTAAAGAAGTCAATCTACATCCAAAGCGCGCTCGAGCAACGCACACATAGACACCGCTCACGGACACGATATCTCGTACCGCCTCGGCCCGCTCGTCAACGCGTGTGCGTCCACCGAGCGTAGGTTTAAAAAGTGAAGTACATATATGAGATTATCTTCTGTACCTATCTAGTTTGTGGTGTAGAGTCCCGCAAAACAAAGTCGCCGACGTAGCCCGAAAAATTGTCAAACTTAAGTGGCAGTGGGCTGGGCACATTGCTCACAGAACAGATGGGCGATTGGGCAGAGAGGTTCTGGAGTGACGACTGCGCACCGGAAGACAAAACGTTGAAAGTCTTCCGACAAGGTGGACTGATAACCTGGTGAGGGTTACGAGAATCTAATGGATGCAAGAAGCAGAGGACCATCGATATATATGAACTACGCACTAGATTAGGCATACCGAACACTCACTTCTGTCAACTCAGGTGTAATGTCGACTGTACACCTTGAACATTACACTATGTTGAACGAAACGCATAAGTACCACGAAATTCATAGCGCTTAAAACATTTTGGTCAGAAAAACAGTATCCTCTAAAAGCTATTTTAGTACTGCCTGTTTTAATAGTTCTTTTAGACGACATAATGTCAAAATAGCGCTGTAGCGAACTTCTGTTTCTATGAAAGGGCTTGTCTATCACTAGAATATAAATCTACGAACGTTTGTTGTGGCGGCATTTGGGGGATGTCTACATCCAATAGTGGACGTGGCTATGTATGTTTACCGGACTGGTCTACATCTGGTATATTATATATTGTTATAAAAAACAGTTACACCTAGAATACCGTCATTACCGTCATTATTAAGAATGGGTTTCATAACTGTAGGCCTCATGCCATTCTTCTTATAAATATTCAAATAACAAGTTCTATCACCGCTATATATGCAGAAAAGCGGCCTTGTCTATGCTTGCACAACTTAGTATGCATCTGTGAAATTCTAAAGTGCCCACTTTGATGTGTGGTCGCAGTTATATAGCCTCAGTTATTACATGCAGTTTGTCTAGAATTTATTTACTTGCTTATCTAGAATGATCTGCGAAAATTGTTGTTGTGACGTTAGGTGTAGTTTTCTTTTTATAATGTGGCCTCAGGTCTTAGTCATTTTATTTTTTACTGTTTGGTGAGAATGCACTCACATAAATTTCGCATTTAAAAATACAGACATCTTTATTTTACAACTAGCTGCTCCCAGCGGCTTCGCCCGCATGATAGCAGAAAATTATCCCAAGGGAACATACTTCCGGGATAAAATGTATCCTATGTCCTATTCCAGGACATGGTCTATCCGTGTACTAAGTTTCATCAAAATCGGTTTTGCCATTTAGGCGTGAAGACGTAACAAACAAACAAACAAACTCATTTTCGCTTTTATAATATTAGTAAGGATTGCCACATACTATTCACATATTAATAAAAAACTCTTAACGAACTGTTACACTGAAATAAACGCAAGTTAAGTTTGTATTAGAGACCACGCTGACAGATTTTCACGCTGTCGATTTTAAAATTGGCACATGCACCCCAAAACCATCATCATCATCAGCCTTTATAATGTTCCCACTGCTGGGAATCAGGCCTCCTCTGTAGGAGAGAAAACAGGCCGTAGTCCACCACGCGGGCCCAGTGCGTGTTGGTGAATGTCACATGCCTTCCAATTTTTGGTTCTAGGACATGCCGGTTTCCTCACGATGTTTTCTTTCACCGTTTTCAAAGCAGTAGTGATGAAATAAATTGTACAAAGTAATGCACGTGGCTGGATTTGAACCCGCGACCTACAACTCGTAAGTTGGAGCCATTATCCCCAAAACCAGGATCATCATAAACTTTAAAAGAACGTTAATTGTTTTTCCCGAGGAGTCTTTATGGCGGTTGAACTCTCCGGTTAAATCGAGCATGGGATATGAAATAAAAAAAATCGAAATTAAATGTAAAGGGATGAAAAGTATTCTAATCCAGAACAAGGTCTACCTAAGCATCAAATTCAATCCTAATCCGTTCAGCCGTTGGAGAGTGAAGGAGTAACAATCATATATACAATCTTTCGCCTTTATAATATGTGTGATAAATAGACATTGAGTTTTAAACACAGTAGATCAGCAAAATAAGATACCGAAACAAAAAACTTCAAAACGGAAAACTAACATCTCTCAGAAGCAAGCTTCTCACACTTTTAAAATGTAACGACTTCAAGAGAAAACATGAAGTAAACATTCTAGCATATAAAATAAGACGATTACAGCTACAGAATCATAATTTCCGATCCATTTATCTCAGTTGATCAGGAACTAGGAATTCCTGCGACAGATTGGTGAATGCAAGATCGGAGCAATGTACTGCGTGAGTGACATGCGTTTCCTGAGGATTGGCGATTGTGGAGACGTCGGTTTACACACTGGCCCATGTCAAGCAACTATGTACACTAACTCAGGTGTTTTTGACCTTTGATAGTAAGCGTTAGTGTATGAAATAAAACTCGCGTGGATGGTTAACGTATCACCACGAGCATTTATATCGATATTCTAATGTTTTAATTCCAGCTTTAGTTTGGCTTTTATCTCTCGAATCTGTGATTGTTGTATTAACTATCAACTAGAGCCAGCGAGAGAAATGCATGGATCGATTTTATTCGGCAGTATTCGCTTTTATGACATTTTACTAGATTTAGTTCAGTGAAACGACATATCACTCACGATAAATTGGTGTTTTGTCATATCATGATATCACTAGATACTTTTAGCAAAAAGACGTACCTAATAAACAAGACATCTACATCTACAGGGATTTCGTTATATCCCTGAAGGATATCATTCCTCTGCGACACATAAGTTTATTAATATTATAAAGAGGTAGGTTTGTTTTTATGTTTTTTTTGCTTGCAGGAGGCAATCTCTGGAAGTACTGATCCGTTTGCCATTTTTTCACCGATAGAATCAGCTGCTTTATTCTTGAGTGACATAGACTAGGCTGAGTACGCGAGCGAAGCCGCTGGCAAAAGCTAGTCCATGATATAGCCAGAAAAACAAAAACATAAGGATGAGAACACGAAAGCAAAGATCACGATTTTAATATAAGTGGAACAAAACTAACACAAGGAAGACATATAACTGACAAGAGATCTTCATATGAAGCAGCGAGTAATACAGTGCGTGACTACCTCACGTTTCCTCGCCGTGAGGTCATTCAACCCACAGGTGATTTTCACTTGCTGCACGTGTTAATATGATTAAATACGAACAGGCAGGCAGAGCTCGATGCAAACAAAGAACTTTCATAATAAAAATAATAATTTAATGTATTTTTTAAGTGTTTATCGAAAATAAAGGAAATAATAATTTACTTATTTATCAAGCAAGAATATATCTACTTGGGCCAAGTAGTTTCTTTCCAGGCAAGGCAAAACAAAAAAATAACACGCCGAACAGAAAATGCCTGGAAGAGCTACTGGTCCATGAATGAACTATTTAAGGCCTATGGTACATAGACTTGGTCTTTGGCTAATATCCAAAAGTCCAAACTCAAGGTTTGCCAGCGTGCAATGGAGCGCAGCATTTTATGTGTTAAATATCAGATCATGTTCGAAACACAACACTGCGCTCCAAAACACAAATCGTTGATGTGGCTCAAAAGGTTGCCCAACTTAAATGGGACTGGGCAGGACATGTCTGCCGCATGTCTAACGAGCTGTGGGCGCGTAAAACGCAGGATTGGTGCCCGGACACAGCAACGCGGGGCCGAGACAGACCACGAAGGAGATGGCGGGATGACCTGGATGGCTTCCTTAAGAATTGGAATGAGACGGCGAGGAACGGTGATCGTTGAAAGGTGTGGAGGGAGGCCTTTGCCCAGCAGTGGGACAATATGGGCTAATTATAATAATATAATATCAAGCATTACTTAACACCAATGAATGGAGCTTGCCTTAAAATCCTTAAATGCCTTTTAAGCAAAATAAAGCCTGTTAGGAGTTTAATCTTAAGGATTGGAATTCCCTGCCGGAGTCTTTGTTTTCTGATAACTATAACCTAGGGGGTTTTTAAGTGAGTGAGTAGGTTGCTTCTAGGCGAGCGTGTTCCATCGTCGGCCTCATCATCGCTTTCGATCAGGTGAGATAGTGGTCAAACGCGAACCTAGTCATAATAAAAAAAAATGTTTCATCAGCATCATAATTTTTCTGCACTTGTCCCATGTTACTTGGGGTCATTGCTACACTTTTTTTTCTTCTATTTTATCCTGTCAGTCGCCACGCTAACACGGACGCCATTTTCTTTTTTTATATCACTCCTCATACAATCCACCCATCTTTTCATTGGCCTCCCTCTCCCTTTCCAGCCATCCACGTGTATATTCTTAACAGACAGACAGACGGACAACAAAGTGATCCTATAAGGGTTCTGTTTTTTCTTTTTTAAGTTACGGAACCCTAAAAAGGTGTGATCTTAGTCAGCAAAAGTCTGTCCAAAGCGGGAGAGTCATTAGGTTATTTAGCACCTCAAAAAAAAAAACGATTAAGCTGTGCATTATGGTAAGTTACTGAATTTTTTTTTTTAGTAGATGGACCATAGACCGCAGTATCCTTTTTTTAGGAGTGAGCAGTGAAGGTGTAATCATCATAACATTACTTGAGAGTGTCAGACTTTTGTGGTTAGAGAAATTTTATTCGCACAAGAAGAATAACATATTCAACTTCTATCAGGAAATCAAAAATACATTAGGGATAAGCGACGGGATCGCAGAAAGAAAAAAACTAAAGTAAAGTTACTAAAATTAACGTAGAGTGGCTTTTAAAATTGTTTAAGAATTTGATTCCGGTGGTGGGTTTCGATGGTGTTTGGGCATTCGGTTTTTTTCAGTTTTTTTTTTATCTTTAGGTAATTATTAAATAGTGCAACTCCCTCATACATGATAGTCCTACTACTTTCTATCATAGGGATACTCATGGTCTTAGAAGCAAAAGGCAAATGAAGTAACACAGGTGTGGATTTAATCAGTTAGGCTGAGACGCACTCCGCTACACTGTAGAGCGGATGAAGTCACTAGAAAAAGATGAGGTCCTAACTCAAAAAAAACCTATACTTATAGTATAGGTTTTTTTATATATTTATAATAAACTTGATTGGACAATTTGTATGGCGAGGCCGATTTTTTTTTTCATTTCCTGAACAAAAATCTTGTGGAAGGTTGTTCAGTTACGTCATGAGCAAGCCCTTAAAGTTTGCGGAGGGATGACCCTTACACTTTGCATATGATTTGTAAGAATCCCTTACTAATAAACTAGACTATTGAAACCTACCTGTGTTCTTTCACTTTCCTTTTTTATACAATACAACAGTTAAGATAAATTCTCACCACAAAAAAAAATTAGGCAAGTTTGAGGCAATCCGTCAATGATTACACAAAAGTTTGCATTATTTTTTAGATCAATAAAAAAATTTGGTATCTTCAAGTTATTATATCGGTCTTCTTATCGTAATTTTAATCAAAAAATATTTTTCCTCATCACTTACTGATAGTTTAGTTTCGACATCACAAAGCGGAGATGAATTTATTGCGATGTCAGCAGTAACAAAGACGATAGCATCTTATCTTAATGGTGTAATTAACGGCTAATACTTATGTAAAAGATGGAGGTGAAGTCGTCATCTTTAAGATTTATCTTACTTTCACTAGATTTTATAATTCTTTTTTGTGTATCTTGTCCAAAGGTTCTACATCCTTTCCATATATTAAAATTCTTGCGTTTATAATATTGGATAATTATAGTATAGTGTATTTGTTTTAAGACAATAGTGATTCATCGATGTCATTTAGCTTAACCACGTCCAATGACTTTCTAAAGCCTACTCCTCGGTAACGGCCAGGTCAATAGGCTTGAAAAAAAAAATTTTTAGAATAGATTTATGTACTACTATTATCAATATATGTTTTATTTCTATGATCAATATTTTAGCCAAAAAAAAAAATTACGTCATGACATTTTTTCGCTTTCCTTTCAAACGGCAACACCGTTTCAACAACAAACAAAAACTAAAACAAAACAAGACAATTTTTACAGCTATGCAAAGCCACGGCAGATCGCTAATATTATTTATAAAAAATCCAATAATGAAAAAAAAAACATGACTTTCGTGTGAAAATAATAAACTAAAAATATGAAAACAAGATGTTTGTGGAATTCCCTTCCGCACTCCCTACGTGACAGCCCTTCTTTAGATGTTTTCAAGAGGAAAATTAAAGAGCATTTCCTCTCTCAATGACATAGTATATATATATATATATATATATCTATAATATTATATAGTATATGTGTATTTATGTATGTAGTTATACTTATTTATATCTTATTATTTTATTCATAGTATTTCTAATTTTCAAATTGTGCACTGGACCCCACCCTCTATCATCTCTCTCTATCGCTCAAAGGTTTGCTGGAAGAAAACTCATCCTTGAGTTAAGCTCGCCTGTGTACATGAATTTTGTTATCCACCTATTTTATAAGTTTTTATAGTGTACATTAAAGAATTGAATTGAATTAATGTTTGTTAATTTGTAGAAAACTGAAATTAGTCACTCATTGACTAAACACGGAATCTCAAAAACTATTTGATCTACAAAACTGAATTTCCACCACAGTTGGGGGAACACTCTGTTTAAGTTATTTTTAGTTTTTTATAGTATAAGAAGTGGCGACTGCGATAAAAACTACTGTTAATTTTATGGTGGAATAAAAAAACTTACATACATACATACAAACATACATGAACCCAGAAAACATAACACTCCTTTTTTTGGGCAATCGTGTAAAAAGAAAAACAAAAGACCACTCACCATCCACTTAACACAATCCAAGCAGCCGGTCTGCGCAGCCGCATGTATGGGCAGCATGCCATCCCTGGCCCTGGCATCCAGCCGTCCACCAGCCTCCAGCACCAGGTACTTCAGGACCGCCAGGTGGCCTTCCTGGGCGGCCAGGTAGACCGGCGTCACGTCATTGTCCATCGCCGTATTGGCACTGAGGAAGAAGAGAACATTTGGTTAGGATTGAAGAATAGTGCATTTGGAATGTTTATGTCCAAATTTGTAAATATTATGTGTGTGTAAACAATATAACTTTAATGCCTACTAATACGGTAGGTAGGTAGTTGGCATCATGTAGAATAGAATAGAAGTTCTTGAATTCCTCTAATAACTACAACTTAGGGGTCTTTAACCCAAGAGTGAATAGGTTACTTCTAGGCAATCCTGCTCCATCGTCGACCACATCATTGCTTACCATCAGGTGAGATGGTGGTCAAACGGGAGCCTATCAAGTGTGCGAGGACAGTTAATTAGCACCAAAGTCACTGATATATGTAGTTATTTTATGGAATTAATATTAATCGAAAACAGGATACAAGAGTATGGATAGAAGAACTAATTTTAAAAGTTTATTTTTTGCTCCAATATTCTCTTTGCCCCAATTCAGTTATTTAGAACTATGAAAAAAATTACAATCTCACTTTCATATTGTTATTAGATACATAGTGATGTGAATAAAATGTACTTTAACTTGTTTAAACTCTTCAATTGTGATAATTAGAGACACAATAGAAAGACTATGGTTGTGTGAACGCCGCCGTTCGCTTGGGGTTTAATGAATTAATTTTAAACTTTCTTAAAGTTTAGTAAATCCTTACTAATATTATAAAAGCAAAAGTGAGTTTGTTTGTTTGTTTGTTTGTTACGGCTTCACTAAATGGCTAAACCGATTTTGATGAAACTTCGTACACGAATAGACCATGTCCTGGAATAGGACATAGGATACTTTTTTTTCCGGAAGTATGTTCCCTTGGGATAATTTTCTGCTGTCATGCGGGCGAAGCCGCTGGGAGCAGCTAATTCAATATAAATATGTAATTTTCCCGAAAGCATTAATTAAATTTTCAATGTACATAATGTAATAATATGCTACTTGATATTGAGTATAATTTCGTGACTAAAAAGAGTAAAAATATAAATAGTCTTATGTAAGCTCCTTCCAAGTCTGCAGAATAATTGTTTGACAGGTAAAGGACTACCAAAAGAACACTATACTACCCCTGAACTTTTGGATTATATAATTTTAAGATATCTTAGGATATTCAACTTCAAGTAATATTAACTTTGAATTACTCAGTAACAAAACTATTCAAAATTAATCACCGGAAATAAACAATAAACGAACAACCACCAACTAGTTTTTAAACACAAATTAATTACCCTTTTCTCAATCAGTTCAAAACTCCTTTCAAAATCATCAGCAGCAGTTTTCAAAATCACAACGTAAACACAAAATCACATCACATACCCTAAATCACAATGCTGACAATCACACGAAAAACCAAACTTTAAACCAAAAATACTATTGTTAACTAGTTTTCTAACTCACAAAATTTAAATTACCCTTTTCCCAATTGATACAAAACTTTTTTTAGACCTTGACTTTGATCCTATCATTTAGCACCATTTTTAAAAATCACACGAAAACACAAAATCACATCACATCCTAAATCACATTCGTAACAATCGCACAAAAAACCACAACTTAAAAAAAAAAATTAAAACAACATTTATCACATCAACCTCGTATCAAACTTCTCGACTAAATACGGATGTTTTAATCAAAACTAAAGATCTTCGAGTGGCTACGACCTAGCAAACTGACCTCCATATTTTAAGAAGACTTTCGAAATCACAAAACTATCTAGGTTCCGCCACCGAACGAAATCAATGGCACTAGAATTAAAGACACGCATTTATTCGAAACAAGTTTAATGAATTAAAAATCAGTTTTAAGTGTAAATTTAATTTTATTATCTAGTAGCTTCTGCCAGCGACTTCGCCGAATGAAAGTCGATTTCTCCATACAAATTTTGGACCCCCGACTCAACCCTTTAGGGGGTGAATTTCAGAAAATCCGTTCTTAGCGGATGTTGTGTGTAGAGTAGCTACGCCCTATAAGGAACTTATCTGCCAATTTTTTTTTTAGCTCCTGTTCCTTCGTTGCCTTTCACGTACCGGAGCTTGAGCTATCTTTCGAATTAACCCTGGCCCCAGTAGGTTTCGCCCCAGCTGGGCCCCTGCTGTTGCTGACAGCTCCTTGAAGCGCTGTAGGTACTTAGTAGGTTTGTAGGTATTATAGTTTCTGAGATTTCGTGATTAATCAGCGCAATTAACGCAGCCTACTCAAATGTCTTTTCTTTGGAATTCGTCAAGTCGTTGAGTTCTTTAATAATTCAGAATAGAGCGACAGGAATACTGACAAATACTTGCACTGACTGGACAGGTCCACTCAAATCTGTGTGGTTCTTTCCTCTAAAGTCCATCTCAGACACTAATCTGCATGGTTATCATATGATTCGACCACTACATGCAGCAGGATGGACTTTAAAATAGACTTAGTTTGTTTCGGTGTATCTTCTCAGGGTTAGTTAGTTAGGAAACACTGGCCTCATCTAATTTAAATTGACGTGTAAAAGCGTTTTTTAAAAACCTATTTGTAAAATAAATATCATTTATCATTATCATTAAGTTATTTTGGATAAACAGAATATATATTTTTACATTGAAAACTATTTATATGTTTCTTAATTAATTTGCAAGCTTAATCAGATGTTTTTTTTATTCATAAACGATATTATTAACTTTATAATTCTTTGTAAAGCAATGTCAATTATCGAATTAGAAATCTGGTAGAAATATAAATTTGTCGACACATTTGGTGCAGTGGTTGAGCGATTGGCTGCTGCACTGCAGGTCGCGGGTTTGTTTCCCGCACGGAAAAAAATATTTGTATGACCTACAGATGTTTCTTCCGGTTTTGGGTGTCTTTGTACGTGCACATCCACAATACAGTAATAATTCCTAGTATGGGCAAAGTATGTATGTCTAAAAAAAAAGTGGTTATTTATTGAAAGTTTGCCATATACGTTAATCTATTTCAAAAATACTTAACTATTCTATTCTAGAACAATAAAAATAATAAACAGTGCAAGAAGTGCCCAAAAGACGGTTGTATGACAATGCTTTCTTTGGCTCTCAAGTGTCAAGTGTCAAAAAGGCGTTTAGAGATAGACCTTTATATTAAACACTTAGTGAGCACTTAAACCCCACGATTTAATTAATCTTAATCAATCTTCGCTTTAAGTACTAACAATTTTATAGCTAAGGGAAAGTCGTTATGCGTCCATTGACCGCTAATAAAATACATAGACCTCTGGAAAGCCGGAGGAAGCCATAAACTCTACATTTCCTTGGCAAAATTAATTGATACTCGCGCTTTCATAGTTGCAGGACTTGCAAGATATATAGGTATTAGTATTGATCGGGAAAAGTGTAATTAGATTTTAATCAACTAGAATTTATAAATAGCAGCCCAGGGTCTAGATCCGGAGCTGGTTGGTGGCTACAGTGCCGGTGTTAAGGGGGCGGCCAAGGGCGACAAATTCAGGGGGTGCCAAGTTCTGGAGTTGGAATCTCCAGCTTCCCCAGGTGAAAACCCTCAAAACTGTGCTCTACGCTCTGTGCATATGCATATTTTTTATTGAGATTTTTTAGATGGATTTTTTGAGGGTTTGTGGTCGAGGAGCGACTCTAACGATATCGTTAGAGATACTTCCACCTGGGCGCCACAATATTTTCGCCCGGGGTGTCAGTGGCCCTTACGCCTGGGTGCAGGGTGGCTATAGTATCGCGGGAATCTTAATCTCTCGAGGGGTGTCAGTGGCCCTTACGCCGGCACTGGGTGGCTATAGTATCGCGGGAATCTTAATACATGGGAATCTCGAGATCTCATTCAATATCATTATTGAATGAGATCTCATGAAAAACGTTATCTAGTAATTAGTAGCCTTGCATATAGTAGTTCGCAATCTTTTTTAGGTTTCGTATCTAAGTTGGAAAAAACCTCTGTCTGTCAAAACTTTTATTCTCAGAAATATGTGGAAGTATAAAGCCTAAATTAACATCAATTACACAAATCTGCTACCTCAAGCGATATTGAAAAAATTATATTTCTAAATCAAGGCGATCTAAAAATGAGGCCGTATAATTATGCTCCATTTATGCACATATTTTGACACACGCTTGTAAATCAAAACCTATACGGTACTTCTCGCTGAACTGAAATCCTGAAATTTGGCATGAAGAAAGGTCTCATCGCACAAGTATAAGTAGGTATTGGTAAAAGTCTGAAAACTGATATTTAAGTAACGTCACAAAAAAAAAATGGAGCAGTTCAGAAAAATCTTTGTAAGTTGATTGGGGAATTGAACTATTGCGAAATGCGCGAGTTCTTCTCGCACTTGCCCGGTTTTCCAAACCTACCTGTATTTCTGTGAATTTAATACTGGTCTAATATCTAATAATGTTGATTATACCTATAATAGCGAAAGCTAGATCTTAAGTATTACTTGAATGTTTTTACTTAATAGAAGAGTTAAATTGTTATCGACATTAACGTATACGTATACATATAAAAAATCTCATTTTGTTTCGATTTTGAGTTAGATTCATGATAGCTCAAGTTTAAACCTTAGAAGATTTTAGTTGCTATTTAAGTTAGACCATTCTATATTATTTCTTTATGTGAAAAATAAATAAATTAAAAATTAAAAAAAAAAACAATACTATAGAAACAAGTCTATACCCTTTTTCTAATTTCCTAACGAGTATGCATTTAGTGAATGTAGCCATTTAGCCAAGTAAAGTTTACGATCGAAGATCAGAGTGCATCTTGCGCATTTTAAATGTCGCAAACATTGAGAGATTGACCAACAGTCAAGGGTTCAGTACTCAACTTTAAATGTTAAGTCTTTATTGCAATAAAAACTTTCATGATGACCACTTCAAAGCTATTACACATACTTAACGCACTGGACGGCTCATGATTAGAGGTTTTAGAAAAGTCTAGAGTTTTAAGTACAAGGAGCTATTTAAAAGTACCTTCTTCAGGCTAAACAAAATGGAATTTTATCATGAAACCAGTTTACATGTTTGTGAACGTATCCACGATACAGGAGTAATACCTACTTCCTTTCTTTTTTTTTTAAACTGTATTGCGGGTGTACTCACAAGCATATATACAAGACACACAGACCCAAAGCAAGTATTTGTAGGCTATAGAATTATTTGCTTCATGTGGGAATTGAACCTGCGACACACATCGCAGCAACCACTGCGCCAAACGCATTGTCAAAAAATCCTAGTATGAAGGATCAAAAGACATTGTCAAAAAGTGTAAAATGTATGGAAATGAAAAAGCGCTAACGATATGTCATGCGGTTTTTTCTCTGAACCAATAGTGTAAAGATGAAGTGAAAACAGTGTCGACAACTGTTCTGTTTTTCGTTTCGACTTTTTATTATAGTTATAGCTATCAGTATACGGGGTTATTTGTAAAACACTATCAACCTCGCAGGACTGTATTACTAACATCATAAACAATACAACTTTTGTTCTATGACTCTTTACAAAACCTTTACCAAAAATCTACCATATTTCAACTCTGTATTTTGCCATATCTGCCTACGTCAGTCCTTGCTCCCCTTCGCTATTGTACTATCGCTTGCTTTGCATAGACTTCGTAATGTATAAAACGTTCAATTTAATAAAAAAAAAATTGTATCAAAATCTGATAAACTGAAATAATTATACATTTTTAAAAGTCATAGAACAAAAGTTCATGATATTAGTAACATAGTCCTGACAGGTTACCAGTGTTTTACAAATAATCCTGTATACCAATATTTTAAAAGAAAGGCCATTCAGATGTTTTTAAGTTGGTAGTGGCTCTGACTGCTATGCCGGAGGTCGTGGGTTCGATTCCCATTCAAGACAAATTTTTGTGTGAAGAGCATGATCATTTCTTTTGTGTCTGGGTGTAATTTATTTATAAATGTATGTATTTAGGAATATATAAGTATGTTTATCAGTTGTCTAGTACTCATAACACAAGCTCTGCTTAGCTTGAGACTAGACGGCGTTGTGTGATAGTTATGGATTATTATTATTATGTCGCCTCTTCACGACCTTTGGTAGACTGAAAGATAATGCCTATTGTACCTTTGTACTGCATAACCTTTAAATAAATAAATACCACAGCATTAAATAACCCCGTACCATAATATTATGAATAGAAAATAAAAACAGAACGCCTTGGTACGAGTATACAAACAACAGATCTATCTTTCACATCTCACGATTCTCACGAGTGCTGTTGCATCTCCAAGGCCGCCAGCAGTATTTACAAATAGAACAGAGTTCTAGATTAAAATCAAACGTTACATTCATTTCTGACCCGTCATATTGCATCTGCCAGTTGTAGCACAAAATATATAGGTACAGAAGTCAATCTACATACAAAGCGCGCTCGAGTAACGCACACATAGACACCGCACACGGACACGATATCTCGGAGTGCCTTAGCCCGTTCGTCGAGCAGTTCCGGCTCAAACGCTCATTAGTGTGCGTCCACCGAGCGTAGGTATAAAAAATGAAGTACATACATGAGATTGTCTTCTGTACCTACCTACTTTGTGGTTGTTGTAACGGTCAGTTTAGATAAGGATTTTTATTGTTTATTGACTGTTTTGTAATCATTAATGTATGTTAAGGTTGATGCTCTATGGGCTGTATGATTTTTCGTAAGAGTCACCTGGAACGCTAAACTCAATTGAAGGAAAACGGTCTGGTTTTAGTCTGTAAAAGTCTAACCTAGGGAGGGTCCATAAAGTGCAGCGGCCCAGCTGGGTCGAAGCCTACTGGAGCCAGGGTTAGTTTCGAGAGGTAGCTCAGCCCCGGTATAAGGGCACGAAGGAATGGGGTGGGTTTTTAGTCAGTAAAAGTCTGACACTATCTCCCACTCCGCCCAAGAGAAGGGGTTGTCATTGGATGATTTTCCCACCAAAAAAAAGGGTCCATACAGAATGAAAGAAGTTATTTAATGATTCCACCCTCAATAAAAAGGTATAGTCATTAGAAAAATGAAAATACTTAACTAATTGAAACTAAATATATATGTCGTGGCCAAATCTTAGAAATAGATCACTTCATTATATGGCCAAGTAAAAACTGGCCAGATAGTTATAAACATTTGATGATATTTCAATTTCCGTTTGGCCCACTTTCAATTTTATCATTGAAATCCTACATCAATGATATGGCCAAACGCGGATTGCATATCATCAAATGTTAACGTTTAAACGATCTGGCCAGTTTTAGTTAATAATAACTCCTAACTAAAATATGGCAACAAAAAAATGCTCCACATCGCTGTCAACTAAAAGTGTGCCCAAAAGGCTGGCGGCCATCCTGGGGGCATTGCCATGTTGTACGACAATGCTTGATCTCAGAGGTAAAGACCAGTATTTGCGTCACGTGAAGTGTCAACTGGGCGTTTGGATAATTCTTTAAAATATAGCGGATAATCGTTTATGTTTTCCGATCATGAAATAAGATATCTAAAATTTACATTTAAACTAGTGCGCCTCACCATCAGAGATTGCCTCACTGCTTACCATCAGGTGGGATTGCAGTCAAGCACTAGTTTATATCAATTAAAAAAACATAAGGGCAGAAAATGGCCCCATACTGATGTTTACAAACTTGAACAAAAATTATGCAGTACTATATTACACCAGTAATTCAAATAGTACGTTCAGAAATTAATGACCTGTAAGGGACAAAGCATTGCCATAAACTGCGATCGTAAATATAACGTAATGTTGAACTGGTAATTTTAAGCTTGCCGTAAGCCAAAAAGTACCAAATTGTAAAGCATGTGAATATTGACGGCACGGTTGGCACCGTGACTGCGTGTCACAGAGCGGGTTTCGTCAATGATGATTTTCCCCGTCGACAGAAAAAAAAAAAAAAAAAAAAACCGTGACTGCGTGTCACGACTTCGATTCTCGTACAGAACAAATATTAAAAATCATAATTGTTTCGGCAATTGTGAAATTATAGTCAACTAGCTTTTACCAGCGGTTTCGTCCGCGTTTAGTAATATACTTTACTTTTTGTCCCTCTTTTCTCACTTTTTTTTAAGTTAGCCTATGTCCGTCTCCAGGGTCCCTACTATCTCTGTACCAAAATTCATTAAAATCGGTTTTGCCATTAAGGCGTGAAGACGTAACAAACAAACAAACTCACTTTCGCTTTTATAATATTAATAAGTAAGGGTTGTTAGGGTTTGAGATGAAATAAGACTCGAACCTTCCATCGATTTCTTGATATAATGTAAAAATTATACGGCACATTATAATATAGCGTGGTAGGAAAAGTTTTGTTGTGGTAGAAAAGTCAGCCGCATGCACAGGGACCGCTGGGCAAGGGTCGCCACACAGTGGGTTCCTACTGAGGGAAAGCGCCGTCGAGGTCGGCCTAGAAAGAGGTGGTGGGATGATTTGGACGCCTACCACAAGGACTGGTTAGAGACGGCGCAAGAAAAGACATTTTGGAAGGACTTGGGGGAGGCCTTTGCCCAGCAGTGGGACAGTAAGGGCTAGTAAAAAAAAAAAAAATGTCATCTTTGCGATTAGAACATTTGCATCTGAATCACTGAAATGTTCCGAAACAGTGATATTTATCATTTGGCACATCGGCTCAAAAGATATAAACGGAACATTTGAAACATCGACTCACTAGACACAAACCGAACATTTGGAACATCTTATTAAAGAAAACCATGGGCTGCTTTTGAAGCCACAAAATTCTACCGTTTATGAGATAAGCTTCGAGAGGAAAACCGCGGGAAAAAAGCTATAAGTGTCGGAAATACAAATGTTTATGAACTATCAAGATACATAACATCATTCCAAATCTCACCAGCCCATCTCCACATCTCCATTGTTCTACAAATCCCATGCTTGTGCCAGATTCGGCAACTATTACAAAACTTTAATAATCCGTGTTTATAAGTTGTAAACATTAATTTGTTATTAGATTACGTTGTGTTACATAACATTTTTTTTGTTGTTAGGTTATTGTTCCGAATTCTGTTGTTATTGTTAACAATTTTCTTGTAATTAAATTTATACACGTCATTAAGGCCGTAAGAGTTTCGTTCTTTAGCTATTATTAGATTTGGAGCAGTGTAAGGAATTTTTTTATGTTTTTCTATTAGACCAGTTATATAACATGTTTTTAATAATTGTAGGCCTCGCTAATAATAAACTGTTATGAAACTTATAGAAAGTTGTAGAAATCAATATGAATTTTAGATAATTATATTGACCTGGGACGTGCCAGTTTCACTAAGTTTTCCTTTACCATTTTGAGAGGGTGATGAAATAAATTACACAAATAATCCCGTGACCTACAACCAAGGCTCGGATACCGGTTAAATTTTCAAACCGTTATTATGTACTAGACGCAAAACCTTTTACATTAGGTTTCGTTCGCATATACCGGTTTTTTTAAACCGGTATTTGGAAGAGTATTTATATAAAGGTTTTTTCGGATTAAACGGTTTAGAGCAATAAAAACCGGTTAATAAGGACGCACAATAAAGAAACGACCCGTGCAGTTCAGATTTTATTCAGCGCGGCATCCATACAAGTTGCAACGCGTTTACCGACATGCCGTTCGCCGAATAAACCGGTTAATTTAGGTTAAAATAAAGTTCTTAAAACGTTCACGTTCTTAAGAAAAGTTCGGAGGAAAACCGAAATAAACCGGTGCTAACCGGTATTTTTTAAACCGGTTCCGAGCCTTGCCTACAACTCCTAAGTCGGGCCCGCGAGGTGGATTACGGGCAGTTCCCTCTCTTAATTCATGAATCCCCAAGCGACCACCCGTGGCCGCGCATCTATTGTCTTACTATTGTGTCTCTAATTGACGGTATCTGAAGGGTTAAAGAGAAGGCCAGAGTCTCAGCCGTGGGAACATTATAAGGCCGATTACTCTTATGCTTATATTGACCTAATTTTAAGCATTTTTACATAAGTAATAATAATATTATAATATTCCACAACTATCATACGACGCCGTCTAGTCTCAAGCTTAGCCGAGCTTGTGATAAGAGTACTAGAAAACTGATAAAAATACTTTTATATTTCTAAATACATACATAACATAGATAAATTATACCAAGACACAACAAATGATCATGCCCATCACACAAACATTTGTCCTGGGTGGGAATTGGACCCACGACCTCCAGCATAGCAGACAGGGCCACTAACCACTAAACCAACGGGCCAGTCAAAGTATACGAAGGAGGAAAAAATACAGTGTATAGATTGCAAAAAAAAAAAATATCCATGTTTTCCCCGCGAACATGATCAGGTCGTTACACCACCTGTGCCGATGGCATCGACCGCTGTTAGGCGTTCAAAACTACTTTATTCATTCAAAACAGGTCAATTTCCACAATTATTCTAGAAACCAATATCACCGTTTCCAAGCTTCTTACTCGCCACACAAGTACCTAGATCAAGTGATTGTTATAACAGCAATACATTGATCTCCAAGTCTCACGTTTCACTTTTATTTTCTCTTTTCGCTTGGAGCGTTGCTAGGCAACGGCTTGTGACGTCAGACGCTCGCCTAGGGAGTCTCAAGTTGAATGGACTGGACAATGTTTATAACATACTAGCTTTTGCCCGCGGCTTCACCCGCGTAAATAATCCCAGGATAAAAAGTATCCTATGTGTTATTCTGGGATATGGTCTACTCATGTACCAAGTTTCATCGAGATCCGTTCAGTAGTTTTTGCGTGAAAGAGTAACAAACATCTATACATCCATCCATACATCCATCCATACATCCATCCATACATCCATCCATACATCCATCCATACATCCATCCATACATCCCTCCATACATCCATCCATACATACAAACTTTCGCATTTATAATATTAGTAGGATTATGCTAATGTGTGTGTGAGAGTGACCTTTCTAGGCCAACCTAGGTCAGTTGCTTAGATCACACTTAATGATATAAAGGCGAAAGTTTAAGAACGGTCAACTCGAGGTACATTTTCATACAACCGCTCTTACGAGATTGCGATGTTATTGCACATCTTTCTCTAGATATTTTGGATACACAGATATTTTGTGATTATTATCTGGGATTCTATAGAAATTAAAACATTTTGCATAACTGTAAAGACCTCTGAAAATATGCTATTTTACATGACCTTTGGCCCTCCATAATCTACTCTCATGTGCTAAAAATATAAAAGTACATCCATAGAGTACTTTTATATTTTTCTTTTTTTTATATTAGTCTTGCACATTTAGAAATTCTGAATGACGACTATTGTTCTGAAAAACTTTTAAGGGTTTAAAAAGAATACGTATTTCCTGAAACAAATTTTGTTAAATATTCGAGTAAATCACGGAATTACCGAATACTAACAAAGTTTTCAGGCGTTCTCTTCTTTCTTTTGCGTCGCCTCTTTATCAAACATCGCGTTAAATTGTGTTAGATGAAGCAACATGCTTTTAAACATGCTCGATGTTGATGATAGGCGAGTGGCAATGGACCCTCTTAAGTGTATGTTTGTTGCATATGAATAGGGTCATAGACCTTAAACCATAGGTAGTACTACTACATCTAAGCTTCTTTACGCTTTAACGGCTGGACAGATTTTAATGACATTTGACACACATGTAGACTATCCTGGAGGACTCCTGGAGTAGCATTTACGATACTTTTGTCCCAGGATTATGTTCTCATGGCCTGTACCAGGACCCGAAAAGTTTTTCTAAACCCAGGTATCTTCTTTACCATAAAAAGTACCAAACGAAAAATTGATCTGTCATATCTTTGAATTTTGGGATCTAAGACATGTCAGTTTCCTCACAATGTCTTCTTTCACCGTTTCGAGAGCAATGTTGATAAAATTTATGCAAGTAATGTGTCTGGCTGGGTTTGAACCCGTGACCTGCAACTTGTAAGTCGCGGCCTTTACCACTGAGCCACTACTGCTTTTTTAGATAATCAAAGTTTTTTTTTCTGTTTTATTGTTACCTAAAATAACTTTACCAAAGTAAATAATAAATTAATTATAGCTTGAAGCTACTGTGATTAGGCAATGATAATCGAGGAACAGTTTTCCTAGATTATCTTTGCCTGTCACTGCCTGCTGTTACGGTAAGTTAAGTTTACATAATGTCTACCAACTGTGCCGTGTAGAAGCTCAAATATTTCATTGTAATTTTAAGTGCATACAAAAAACTGGATACTTTAATTTAAGGCATTCTTCTCATCTCCTGTTTTTTATTTCCAGGTTTTAGGTATTCCCTTTTTTTGTAGGAAGTAATCTCTGAAAGAACTGGTCAGATTGCAATTTTTTTTCAACTACAGAGCTGCGTTATTGCTTAGTGACATAGACTATATGTTATGTACACGAGTGAAGCCGAAAACTTTTAGCAATCGGACCAGTAATTTCAGAGATTACTTCCTACAAACAAAAAAACATAAAAACAATCTTTACCTCTTTATAATATGGTTATACTTAGATAGTTTTCTTCAAATGTAGAAATGCATGCTCGATTTCTACATGTTTTGCTGGAATTTCTACAATTTCAATTTATGATCCGATGATGGCGTCAATATTTTGCATAATTTAAGTTAATAGTGTTGGAATTTAGAAAATACGATAGTTATGACGTTGGTATTTTATCGACATCATGGTTTTAAAGTGTTAATTTTTGTAAAAATATCGCCTTATTACAAGCTTTTATTTAGTTTCACCTGACCCGATGTTTGTCTGTAATTAAATGTTGTAAATTAAATTTGACCCACTTCCCGCTTACCGATTGAGCTGAAATTTTGCATGCATGTGTAAATCAGATGACAATGCAAAATTGTTATTATATGGAGCTGATCTGATAATGGAACCGGAAGGTGGCTATAGGGACTTGTTATTTAAACGACACAACCCCATCGAGTTTGGGCTCGTATGATTCGTATTATCGGTATACCGAGCTATAAAAGCTTGCTATGAAAAAACGATTTTCATTAAAAGCTTGTTATAGTATAAGTTGAGATATATATCTATCTATATATATAAAAATCAATGCCACTTTTCGTTGTTATTTTATAACTCGAGAACGGGCTCACCTATCCAAACCAAATTTTTAGGCTTTGTTCGGACTATTCAGTAGATGGTTTATGTGAAGTTTGGTAGGGTAGAGTAGGGTATAGTAGGGTATAGTAGGGTAGGGTAGAGTAGTGTAGAGTAGAGTAGGGTAGAGTAGGGTAGAGTAGGGTAGAGTAGGGTAGAGTAGGGTAGAGTAGGGTAGAGTAGGGTAGAGTAGGGTAGAGTAGGGTAGAGTAGGGTAGAGTAGGGTAGAGTAGGGTAGAGTAGGGTAGAGTAGGGTAGAGTAGGGTAGAGTAGGGTAGAGTAGGGTAGAGTAGGGTAGAGTAGGGTAGAGTAGGGTAGAGTAGGGTAGAGTAGGGTAGAGTAGGGTAGAGTAGGGTAGAGTAGGGTAGAGTAGGGTAGAGTAGGGTAGAGTAGGGTAGAGTAGGGTAGAGTAGGGTAGAGTAGGGTAGAGTAGGGTAGAGTAGGGTAGAGTAGGGTAGAGTAGGGTAGAGTAGGCTAGAGTAGGGTAGAGTAGGGTAGAGTAGGGTAGAGTAGGGTAGAGTAGGGTAGAGTAGGGTAGAGTAGGGTAGAGTAGGGTAGAGTAGGGTAGAGTAGGGTAGAGTAGGGTAGAGTAGGGTAGAGTAGGGTAGGGTAGAGTAGGGTAGAGTAGGTAGACTAGGGAAGAGCGGGAGCGAAGCCGTGCGGGCAAAAGCTAGTATATATATATATGTATAGCCTCAGACTTTTGTATTTATATCTAAGCTATTTCTACTGTTTTCTATAATCTTGTAAGTCATAGTCAGAATAATATAATAAGATTCAAATATTAAAAAAAACAACATTATGTGCCTGTTTTAACATAAGTATCTATTTCTTCTATACGTGTGTCACGTAACTCTTCCCAAACGGCTTTACCGATTATGATGAAAAATTGTGTGTATATTTAAGTGGATCCATGCATAGTTTAAAAATAAAATTAAACTCGGTTGGTTGAAATCGAGTAGGTACAATTTTTTTTTTTTGTCAGAAGAAAAGCCAGCTTTTGGGTAGGGCAACGTCAGAAGCATAGTTCTAATTGTTCGTTTTCTATGGAG
This sequence comes from Mythimna lalbum, assembly GCA_949319445.1. NCBI lineage: Eukaryota > Metazoa > Arthropoda > Insecta > Lepidoptera > Noctuidae > Mythimna > Mythimna lalbum. The sequence goes on along the minus strand of OX439362.1, from coordinate 18,010,064 downwards.
AAGAACTAGCGGTAACCTCCACGGTTACCTACATCTACACTAATATAATATTCCAAAACAACGCCGTCTAGTCCCAAGCTAAGCAGAGCTTGTGTTACGAGTACTAGACAACTGATAAACATAGGTACCTATATATTTCTAAATACGTACATAATATAGATAAATTACACCCAGACATGCTTACAGGTTATTTTTCGAATTGAAATATCATTACGTAACTTCCCTCGCTCTGGCAGAAGCGAGAGGGAATGTCAGAATTTTACTGACTAAAACCGTCCTGTGTACCTTCAGCAACCCTTTGCATTGCAGGGCCATGGTAACTCTTTCGCGCAATCCCGCAGAAATTTCTTACAGTTAAGTTAAATAACTATTGTTTACACAAAATATTTACCGTTCCCTGGCAGCATAAACACCAGCTTTGCTCTTCACCCGCTTCCCCTTCTTGTTCTTGCGTCCAAACAGTTTGCTTGTCACCCGACTGTAAGGCGGGGTTGCATGGTTAAGTGTCATCTCACAACCAAAAAACTAAACCCTCAAAAAAAGAAACTCCATAGACAATTTAAAAATAAATCGTATTTCGAAAAAAGAATCACCTCATTTCACTAATGGCACAATCAAACACCCATGCTTTTAAAAAAATTAAAAATTCCGTTAATTTTCGAACGCGTCGATTCGAAGTGCGCGGGCGCATACCGCGGTTGCTTCGATCTCACTGGGGAGCTTAAGGTTTGCGCGCGATTTCCACGCGAAGACAGCGAAAGTGACCATTGTGAGACAGGCTTATGAGTATAAGTATTGATGTTTGTTGGCATTGTCTATAGACCGATTTGTTTAAGTTACATCTATAATACTGTATTGATAACTTCGCCCTGAGAGTATTATGGAAACCTTTTCTGAATATTCAATGATCTTGTTAACTAAACATAGCATTGAAGGCGAAAGTTTATATTGGTCTGTGTGTATGTTTGTTACCTCTTCACGCTTAAGCCTCCCCGCACAGGGGCCTCAAAAAAACGCCGCTTCAAGCTTTTTTTCTTAATTCATGAATCCCCAAGCGACACCCGGTGGCCGCGCATCTATTGTCTTACTATTGTGTCTCTAATTGACGGTATCTGAAGGGTTAAGGCCTATTTTTTGTGGCTTGAGTGCGGTGTTGCCGCCGCAAAAAAAAAACGCTTGAATCTGCTTCAAGCTTCTCCGACCACAAGCTGTCGCGCGCTTCAGCTGTTTTTTTTTGTGGTCACACAGTGTGGCTAAACAGATTTGAATGATATGGAGCACACGGGAAGACCGTTTTCTGAAAAAGCACATATAGTTTTCTACTACCACGAAGACGGCCTCAAGGGTGAACCGCCTGAAAAAGTTAGTTTGTCACAGAGCTTTTGTAAATCATTTCACGTAAATATATTACAACTCTTCAATCGTTATAATTAGAGCCACAACAGAAAGACAATGGGTGCGCGAACGCCGGCGTTCGCTTGGGGTTTAATGAATTAAACATCGTTTCAGCCCAGACATAACACTCGTCTTGTTAGAGGATCCTCCCTTTTCAGGGGTTTGCGGGACTTTAATCTTTTTTGAATGGATAAAGTGAGAAATAAGTATATTAGAGGAAGTTTGAAAGTGGTGCCAGTGACTGAAAAGTTAAAAGGGAATCGTTTGTCTTGGTATGCTCATGTGAAAAGGAGGGACGAAACGCATGTTGCTAAAAAAGTTATGAGTTTACATGTGGATGGATGGAGGGGGAGAGGGAGGCCAAAGAAAAGATTGATGGAATGTGTGAGAAGTGATATGAAATAAAAAGGAGTTAGTGATAGCGTAACGAGTGACAGGACAGAATGGAAGATAAAAACGTGTTGCGCCGACCCCAAATAAAACGGGACAAGGGCAGGAAGAAGAAGAGGAAAGCGGGACTTTACTTTTTTTCGCATACGCCCAAAAGTGAGTCAGGACTCTGTCTTTTATATGTATAGATAATTTCAGCCAAAGAAAACCAATACACAGAACATGTTCTTGTATACAGAAGGAAATAAGATCATTCAATTGGTGATTATCTATTCACCACGCTTTTTCTTTAATGATGAATGTAACAACTTTGTACGCGTAGATCGCCGAGTCATATCGCTCGGGAAATACACTTCTACCAATCAAGTGTTGGAGTAATAGACAGGTGGACACTACCAGTTAATGACCTGGAAGTGTACACAAATTATAAATATTATCTACAATGTGTGAGTAATTTTACTCAAGGTTCCAACTACTATTTAACGTGGTATTTAGGGTCGTCGCACACAGAATGTCGGCCACGAGTTCTACAAAACGCCGCCACCTGCATATTTCCTGTAGGTTTCATACATTTTATATGGATTCACCGCATAGGGTTGACGTCGGTGGCCGCCACGCGCTACAAATCGCCACTGATCGCTTCTTGTGGCCAAAACCGGTCACTAAACGCCAATACAAAACGCCACCACACACCATTCGCGCATTTAAATCTTCTTCGACAAAGTCAATTAAATTCTAGTCGGAGAAAATTTGTATTTTTATGTGTATGTTTGTAATGAATAAACTCAAAAACTATTGTGTCGATTACAAAAAATCTTTCACCATTGGAAAGCCACATTCACCTTGAGTGACATACGTTATATTTACCTATTGCCCGTGCGAAGCCGGGACGGACCGCTAGTAAATAATAATCCATACTTAATAAAATATATACCTATATATGTTACATAAATGTAATTGATTTTGGCCATAACTGTTGATTAATATAAATTAAATGCTATGTATAAATGCATATAATATGCATTGAAAACTCAAGACGCCATTTTAAATCCAGATAGAATGACGTTAATGGAATTTAGACAACTAAGATGAACATTATGATCAAAAATAACATTTCGAAAAAAAGCTTCCTTATTGGTTTTGAAACCAATTAGATAACATATAGAATAATGTACTAGTCAATTCTACTAATCTTTCTGTCAAGTTTTTTTTAATTGATATAAAGTAGTGCTTGACTGCGATCCCAAATGATGGTAAGTAGTGATGCAATCTCTGATGGAGAGGCGCACTAGTTTATTAAGAGCCAATTCACTGTAGCCTTGACTACGCATAACATCTTTTAAAAATAATACGTTTTTCAACAGATATTTGTAGTTTTGTACTTTTTTTGGTAGGATATCATCCAATGACATCTCCCGCCTTTGAGCGGAGCGGGAGGGCGTGTCAGATTTTTATTGACTAAAACCCATTCCTAGTGCCTTCGTTGTCTTTCATTCCAGGGCCGGTGTTTCAGTTCAGAAACGAACACATAGCCCCAGTAGGCTTCGACCCTGCTGGGCTCCCTTGAGGCACGCGTTGAACACTACGCGTGGGCGGCGAGCAATGGGTAGCTCGCCGTCCGACCGTCCGCTAACCGTCCGGACCCAGCTCAGGACGTCGACGGCCCGAATAGTTCCACGAGCGCCTCAAGGAGTTGTCAACGAACCGCAAGAGCCTAGCAGGGTCGAAGCCTACTGGGCCTGGGACCAAGGGTCTGCTTCTGAAAGGAAGATTCGGCACCGGTACGAAAGACAACGAAGGAAGAGGGGGGCGTTTTTAGTTATTTACAGTCTGACACTATCTCCCACTACTTCCAAGAGCGGGGGCTGTCATTGGATGAATTTGACACCTAAAAAAAAAAACTAAATAACAAATATAAAACTCAAATGACCCACTTTAAAGAGCACAGGTGAAATTCTTTCTGCTCATTAACATATACAAATAAGCTGCAACCGACAGAAATCTATGCAGCAGCTTTTGCAATCAATGGCTATGTAATACATACAGAAAATCACTTCTATAACATAGTATGTTACAAGAACATGTGAATTATTATCTCGTCTGGCATTAATTACGGATTGTAGTGTCATTTCTATGTTCGTTAGTTGGTGCCAGTCAAGAGGTCTTCAGCTAAAAAAAGGCAGAAGCGATTTTAAGATAGTGGCATTTGACGTAACAGTCCACAGGCTTAGACAAAGTCTATAGACGAAAAAGTTTACGGACAATAAGCAATAGGTGGCTCGCCGTCCCATCGTTCGGTAACCAGCCTCCTGACCAAGTTTTTTTCATGTTGGGCGCAAATAAACACTTTTTCTTTCTTTCTTTCTTTTTCTTTCAAACTGAAGTGGTCATCGGCGCGTAGTGTTCCACGCGTAGGTACCTCAAAGAGACCATAGGTAATTTCTGGAAAAAAAAACCTGTGGTCCTAGAACACAAAAAGCAACTGAAGAATATTGTTTTTTAGTCAGTAAAAGTAAGACATGCCCCCTCCCACTCCGAGAAATCATTGAATGATTTGCACATTAAGTCTCACGGGAGATTACAGTCTCTTACAGACCCTTACAGTTACTTCAAAGATCTGCACAAACAGGCGTTGAATAGAGGAGTTTCAGGCAGTTCTTTCAAAAGGTCACATTGGCTCACTTCCATGTGCTGATGATGACCGGAGTGGCTTCAGAGAAGTAAAAATCGCTGGTATTTTTCCCAAAAGTCAAGGCGCCTTCTGAAGGTAACCCCCCCCCCCCCCCCCAAAGACAGAGAGAGAGAGAGAAAGAAAAAACTAAAGGCATGGTAACGCATGCCTTAGGCTACTCAGACCTATGATGCCAACTTCCATCATACAATTCATAATCTTAATCATGTCCTCAGTCCAACAATGGTGATTGTGTGGAAGAAGTTTTCATAACTTTAGTTAACGAAGCATTGCCTATGCAATTATTATCAAATATTACAGATGTCTAGCGTTATGGGGTAGTATATAACAAAAACACGATCTCTCATATAACACTCTCGACCATCCTTTTGCCAATAACAGTGCCTTAACATCCAATGAGTTTTTTTTTTCGGTGGGTAAAAATCATCTAAATAACAACCCCTACCCTTGGGCGGAGCGAGAGATAGTGTCAGACTCTTACTGACTAAGAAACCCACCCCATTCTTTCTTGCCTTTCATACCGCGGCTGAGCCTTTCTTTCGGAATCTGAACCTGGCCCCAGTAGGCCCAGCTGCTGTTGCTGACAATTTCTTGAGGTGCGCACTGTACCCGCGCGCCTGTTTATTTTGTCAGCAACAGCTCGGACCGGAAGGTCGGACAACGAGCTACCCATGGCTCGCCGTCTGAAAGCCCGCGCCTTCGGTGGCTGGAAGTCGGGATCGCAATCTCGTCGGTGGCTGGGGTACTGTGAGCACCGTTGCCTGATGCGGTCGGCGTCCATCTTTGCTAACATTACTGCTTCGCAGAAGGAGGCGACCGCCACATCTAATGGGGTCTAATTTATAACTCGAATAGGACTTTCTTACAATCCCGTCCTCCACCTGACTAGAAGAACCCTACGGGTCCTACCGCTACTTTTAGTTGGAGGTCCAGAATATAAAAGTGCATCGATGATGCCCACGCCAGCGCTTCGTAAAAAACCAAACGATCACCACGTAGAGCCACCGACCGAAAGCATCTAGACCCCCGAGTTTGGGCGGGAGCCGCTTGAGAGCAGCCCCGATCCGTTCCATTCTGAGAGCCAGACCTCGGAAGTGGTCCGCGCTTCCACCAGTTTCCTCTCACAACTTGTACCACAACCGGTGCGTTTCACCGGAACGTGACTGTGTCGGAACATGACAAGCGCTTTACGTTTTCCGAACACTTTCGCTCGCCAGACGCCGAATATTGACACTTTAATACGTAATATCGTTGAGAACCGTAGAATTGTAACTGTTACATACTTGTGTTACTCACGAAATACCGTGACGATGACGCCTACGCGGCCTCCGGTAAGGTTTTGTCAATACTTTTTGTACGAATCAAGCGTGTCATTGAATTTAACCGGCCCATGATAAAGAGGGCATTCTGAAATGGCTGCTTACCATCAGTTGGGATCGCAGTCAAGCACTAGTTTATATCAATTAAAAAAAAAAATGGCGTGCAATAAGAAGAGTCAGGTCTGAGATCCTGACAAAACGCTTATGTTTTTGATGTTAAGGACAATCCATAAATTACGTTAATTTAATATTTTTTCAACCAAACTCATCCTTGTCAGAACCGGTTACTATGACTCCCCATCTCTAGTATGATGTCACGAAACTTTTGAACTTATGCAAGAGTACGATTAACGATTATCCTTAGGCCTTTGGGATAGAAACTGTTCCCGAAATGTAAATTTTACACTAGTCGTCGTTAAACCAAGGCACTGGAATGTCGTATCATCAACTTCTGAACTTATTATTTATTTATTTATTTATTTAATACTTCATGCACACAAAAGTACAGAGGCGGACTTAATGCCTTAGGCATTTTCTTCCAATCAACCTTTGGGTGATGCAGAGAACAATAGTGGTAGGTACAATAAACGAACGAGAATAAGATGAATACAAGAATTGATATACTAATAAACTATAAACATAATATAATTATATACTAATATATACTCAATTTAATAAACTACATATATACACTAATATTGTCAAACAATTTGTTCAAATCAACAATTGGAAAACCTTAACGCTGTGATGATACCACTGCCAACCTCTTATGAATTATCTCGCAAACTTTAGATTTGAATGCTAATCGGTTTGTTGCCATCCTGATCTCCTGGGGGAGCGCATTCCACAAATAAATCGCTTGAGCAAAGAAAGAATAGTGAAGAAAGTCAGTACGGTGAGTGGGACATTGAAGTAGGCGGTTATGAGCTGAGCGCAGATTTCTATTGTGGTTGGCGCCAAGGTATTGAAAGTGAGGTGCTAAATAACTGGGAGAATTAGGTGAATCAAGAAGTGAAAACAAGGTTGTGAGCGCCCTTTGCTCTCTGCGCTGACGTATGGGCAACCATTTTAGAAGCGATCGATGCGCTGAAATATAATCATATTTACGTAGATTGAAAACGAATCGAATGCAGTAGTTTAGAAGACGGTCAAGTTTGTTGAGGAGATCTGCGTTCAGGTCATAGTAGCACACGTCACCGTAATCGATGATTGGAAAAATCAAGGTCTGCACAAGCATTGTCTTCGTGCTCGATGGTAACATGTTCTTCAACCGATACAGAGCCCGCAGCGTTCCTGTAACTTTCTGGCTTACACTAGCTACTTGAGTACGCCAGTTCATGGTACTGTCAATGCGCAAGCCCAGATCCTTTACATCAGTGCCGAATGGAACGATCGTACCGTCGAAACGAACTGGTGGCAAAGTAGTACAGTCTATTTTAGCGATGTTTCGAACTTCGCGTTGCTACAGAGTACTTCCTAAGTAAATAATAAAATAGCACTTTGACGAGGAAGACCTCATCCTTGGTTCGCTCACAAGAGATGCATCGGGAGTCGCAAGGCGTTTCCCGACTACCAAAGCGGTCTTGCAAACGACGATCAATGGGTAGGTCCCCGTCCGGCCGTCCGACGAGGACCGATCCTGAATCATCAACAACAAGTAGTGTTCCACGCGCACCTCAAAGAGATGTCAGCAAAACGTCTGATGCTGGATAGAGCCGCGGGAAATTCCGCAAGATGTACCGGGGTTCGACGGCGCGCACTGTTCCCGCGCGCCTCAAGGAGTTGTCAGCAACAGGAGGGGCCCATCTGGGTCGAAGCCTACCGGGGTCGGGGTTATCCGAAAGGAAACTAGAGCCCCGGTATGAAGGCTAAAAGGAACGGCGCGGGGTTTTTAGTCAGTAAGACTCTGACACTGTCTCCCGCTCCACCCAAGAGCGGGTTTCGTCAATGATGATTTTCCCCGTCGAGAGAAAAAAAAAAAAGAAAAAAAAATGTACCGGGGTTTTGGGGTGGGTTTTAATCAATAAAAGTATGACACGCCCCCTCGCCCCAGCCTAGAGCGGCAGAAGTAATAATATAATATTCCACAACTATCACACAACGCTGTCTAGCCCCAAGCTAAGCAGAGCTTGTGTAATGGGTACTAGACAACTTACATGCAAAATACATGCATATTATAGATAAATTACACCCAGGCACAGAACAAATGATCATGCTCATCACATAAACATTTGTCTGGATCGAATCGAATCCACGACCTTTGGCATAGCAGTCAGGGCCCCTAACCAGTAGACCAACCTACCAGTCATGAAGTTTATATACAGATAAATTTCCAGCTAAAAAAAGGACCCACGCGCTTGCCACCATCGGCACACTAAATATTTCAGATATTTGTATAGCTATAAAACTACACGGTAATCATTGCAAGAAGAAAGCCTCAAACCACTTGATCTTAAATGCGATAACAAAGTTTACTATATCATAACAAAACCGTACTAAACAGCGGTTTGCGTGTACGTTTTTATCACCGTTTAGCTATTAAACGACGCTTTGTTTAATAGAAACTGCCTATCAGGGTCAGAAACGAAGAAGATCATTCATCTTATTGTGTGACGAGAGAAAACCTTGCCACAATTATAAAGTAATTTTTTTCCGGGCAACTATTGTTTCTACTCGCCCCTAGATGGCGCTGTAAGAAGTTTTCTATTGTAGTGTAATGATGGATAGTAAAAAAGTGTTTAAATTAAATTGTAGTGTTTGTAGCTCTATTACAAGGTATTATGATATAGGTATTATCGTTTCTAATGCTGTTATTTAGGTGGACATGATTGACTTTGCTGGTGGTTTAGGAAATCAAATGTTAACTTTTTTTTTATAATAATTACTGCTTTTCTGCAACTACCGTTAAGTTACGTTCAGTATTTATTATATTATACTAGCTTTTTCCCGCGCGGCTTCGCTCCCGCTCTTCCCTATTCCACCCTACTATACCCTATCCTATCCTACTCTACCCTACCCTATCCTACTCTATCCTACCCTATCCTACTCTACCCTACCCTATCTTACTCTACCCTACCCTATCTTACTCTACCCTAGCCTACCCTATCTTACTCTACCCTACCAAACTTCACCCTTCTCTACCCTACCAAACTGCACATAAACCATCTACTAAATAGTCCGAACAAATCCTAAAAATTTGGTTTGGATAGATGAGCCCGTTCTTGAGTTATAAAATTACAACGAAAAGTGGCATTGATTTTTATATATATAGATGTAAAGCCAACCTTACTTGTAATAAACTAGATATATATATAAATATATAAGTAGTATAGTAGTATATATATAATAAACCAGATAATTACAAACACCGTTACTTTACGATAAATCGTGTAAAATTGTAAACCGTTTGATTGTTTATTTTAATGGATCTTGGGTCGTAAATTATATCTATCTAATTTGAATCAGGTTTGTTGTGTTTGAAATTATATATTTATCCAGACTTTACACTCTCGCTATACAATATAGCGACTTATTACTATATTGCGGTGTTTTCAATTATTCGGTAATAATTCACTAAATAAAAAAAAGCTATTGTTTATTCAATCATTAACAGTATCAGTATAAAGTTTATTCTATTCTTTTCTAGTAGGAGCATTATCACTTTCCTACCCTTGTCCCATTCTTACTTGGGATTGGTGCAACACACTTTTTCATTCTATTTTATCCTGCCAGCCGTCACGCCATCACCGACTCTCTTTTCTTTCATATTACTCTTCACATAATTGGTCCCTCCCTCCCTCCCTTTCTCTCTCTAGCCATCAACATATATACATGTATACTCATAACTCTTTCAGTAACATGAGTTTCATCGTTTCATCCCTCCTCTTCACATGACCACAACGAAGCAAACGATTCCCTTTCAACTTTTCAGCCACTGACGCCACTTTCAAACGTCCTTTAATATTTCTCACTTATCATTCTCGTCATCCATCTTAACAGTCTCATATCAGTTGCTCTTACATTATATATATTTTTATACACACTATGTTGTAATAATCTACTTAAACAAACCTCAGTTAGGTAATAACTACGCATTCAGGAAACAATAAACAAGCTGTGCAGTTTCGTTTCATTCCATAATTTATGCACATTTTAATAATTTCATCATCAGGTCATTCGCATAGGGTTGTGTACCGTGACTATGCTAATTTATTCATATTCATTGTAATAGTAAGTTAAATCGCAAACTACGTTGACCCGTAAACTCATTTTTAAATGATAGGTATCTAATGTGTACGTATTATCTAGAATTATGTTAGTATTTTTAACATCTTAATTTTTTGGTCATCTACTGAAAGATAACAGGTCAAGAAGCGCGAGTATTTTTTAAAAATAATACTAGCACACACATATTTTTTTCCACATAAACGGCATATCGACGATGAAGTGACAAGAACTCCTAAGTGACATTTTTGGGATTTTTATTTTTTTTACGTAAATAGATTTTAAATAATCGTTTGCGTGAGCTGGCAAAAGCAGCTAATTTTATATCTTATTTTTTAACGAGTTGACTATAACTGACAATAACTATTAAGCAAGTATGCATCCAATTTGCTGACGAGATCACCTAATGAACTAACACAATAACAAAATTATGTTCTGGTAGATAAAGGTTCTTGTCACTTCATCGTCGATATCTCTTTTTTTCGTTGACTTAGAAGTTTGATTTTTACAGCTTAAAAATAGCCTACGACTTATTCTCAGATCTACAAAATAAATTATTTCATAAAAATCAGTCAAGCCATTTCGGAGGAGATCAATAACAAACACTGTGACGCGAGATTTTTATATATTAGATAAAAGAGTCCTTTCGTAATCCAGGATTCAGGATCCATAATCATTTCAGCCAAAATACGTCCACTGTTGGACATAAGCTTCCCCAAGTGTTATCATAATGACTGGTTCTGTATGTCTCGCATCTATCGGATTCCCGAGAACCACACTAGCTCAGCTTATCGGTCGAATAAATCTTACACTAATATAAACCTTACAATTAACCATATCTATACATCTATATTTTAATATTATAAATTATATGTCATAAATTATATGTTATGTTTATGCTTTATTCCTGAATGGCATAGGCTATTTTACGTGGGTGAAACCGCGGGCTAAAGCTAGTAACTAATAAAATAGCAAGAACAACCTAAACAAACATCGAACCTATACGTAATACATCTATTTCCCTGTCATACAACTTTCTCCGAGGAAATTGCAGAAATTATCTCGTCTTTTTCATGATCTGACAGGCGAAGCCACGGGGAAGACGCTAGCAATGACGGTAATTATTTAATTGACATGAAAGTTTGTCATATTGATATGAAGATTGTGTATTATGTGGTATTATGTATTCCATTGTTTTTGTTTAGATAGCGTTTGTAATGTTTTGAGAAATAGTAAGTCGTAGAGCATACATCATAAACAACAGAAAAGTTGGTTCAATTATCTGGATATGCTGTTTAAGAACGAAAATTATTTATAGATAGATAAATTCTTTATTGTACACCAAAAATTAAAAATTACATAAGGAACTTAAAATTATTAGGGTAACACAATAGGCGTATTTATTTTTTATTTTTTTTTCCTTTCGCCCTTGGACATTTAAAGACATATAAATAATGGAAAGGTTGCTTATTTTCGATGGGTACAGACTGCTTTATGAAAACGTCTTATTTACATTCTTGGATACATCCATACTAATATTATAAATGGGAAAGTGTGTGTGTCTGTTTGTCCGGCAAAACGGAGCGACGAATTGACGTGATTTTTTAAGTGGAGATAGTTGAAGGGATGGAGAGTGCCATAGGCTACTTTTTGTATCTTTTTAACCCCCCACTTCCCTAAAATGGCTTAAATTAACGAATTTAACGCGAGCGAAGCCGCGGGCAAAAGCTAAGTACCCTATAAATAAAACGCTAAATATTTTAATAATGTATGCCGACCGCGCGCTTTGGCGCCACGCCGTAGAATTCAAGCGAAACTTTTTATTTTTATTATTTATATAATCTTTATTGTACACCACATAAAAAAAAAGAAAAATACAGGACAAACACCAAAAAATTACCACTACTTAGGAACATGCCGATATTAAACCAATACTCAAGTTTTAATTATAGAAAAAAAAATGCTAATTAATTAAAACCAATTCGCCTGTAAAACGCAACACTGAAATCGAGCAAGTTGCAGCGGCTTTCAGAACGGAACGAACAGTTACTTGCTATGGCGTGCGACTGTTGCCACAATCCTTCATTATTATGTGCACTCCATTGAGCTAAATACGTACAAAAGCTTTTTCAATACACTTACTATAAAACCCGCTTTTAGGCACGCAATTTATTGTTTTCACACTAGTGTCAAAATTGATACTTGTAGCATGACGGGTGACAGGATAGAATAGAAAAAATACGTATTGCGCCGACCCCAAATAACACATGAAAAGGGCAGGAAGATGATGATGACACTAGTGTGGAAATTAACGTGAGTCGTGGGGGTCACTTAGCGCCCGGTCTGATACGATAAATTGAGGTGGGGGTACCTCAATTTATCGTATCAGACCGGGCGCTAAGTGACCCCCACGAGTTCTTAACTCAGCTCAAGTTTACACTGACAGGTGTAACTGTGCTGGCAAACCTGTCAGGTATACCCTAAAGTGTATGACTTTAGGTCTATACCTGTCAAAACAGTTTTACCTATGTGTTATTTAATAGTACATTATGATATAAGTGTGTAATGTTAGTGATTACTATCGGGGCGGTTTTTAGACCCGAGCCGTGGCGAGGGTCTTAAAATAGCCGAGAACGGTTTACGGAATTACTCACGTGTATCATACAATGCGATGTTTTTCAATACACTTGTGAAGAAAATAACTGTAATACTAGTAAATTTTTGTGACAGTAAAAATCTGTTTTCTTATGGGCGCCCATTTTTTTTTTAACGAGGGTTGACCGGCGACTCGTGGGGAACGACGCGCGCCCACCCTGATACAATAAATGTTATAGAATTATGGTGGGAAAGAGGTTGAACAAAAGGTTTTAACTGCATTATAGCACTAGTACGTAATGGTAATCAAAATGTCACAGTTTGGTAACAACGGCTATTATGTACATTCAGTCAAAAAAGTATCGGGAATGGATGATTTGTTTATGGTTCCAAATTTAAATTTTTGTTTTTGTAGTTGTTAGATTGGCACAACTGTTTTCCATTTTGGCGCGGAGTTTGAGTTGCATCTGTTATTTATATTAAATACAGTGCTGGTTTTAGTAATATCATATATAGTGTGTATTGCGAATTTTATAATGGACAAAAGTATCGAACAAAGAGTTTGTCTTAAATTTTGCATCTCCAATGGAATTTCGTGTTCGGAGTCACTGAAAATGTTACAGAAGGCTTACGGTGAATCGACTTTATCAAAAACTCGTGCTTATGAGTGGTTCAAAGCGTTCAAAAGCGGTCAAGACGTGATGGAAGATTTGCCTCGCTCTGGTAGGCCGTCAACGTCTGCAACTGAAGTTAACATCGCAAAAGTGAAGGAAATAGTGACTGAAAATCCCCATTCAACTCTGAGAGAGATAGCCGCCGAACTTTCTGTATCTCACGAGTCGATCCGTACCATTTTAACTAATCATTTGGGTATGAAACATGTTGCTGCTCTAGCTTGGCTAGTCCCAAAAGATCTGAATTTTCTTCAAAAACTCAATCGCATGAAAGTCGCTGAGGACATGCTAGAACGAGTCAGTTCGGACCCAACATTCATGAAACGCATTGTTACTGGTGACGAGACGTGGGTTTACGAGTTTGACATGCAAACTAGTCAACAAGCTTCGGAGTGGCGCCTTCCAACTGATCCGAAACCGAAAAAACCACGCCAAAGTCGATCAAAAGTCAAAGTCATGTTGACTGTTTTCTTTGACTATCGCGGTGTTGTGCACTCTGAATTCTTACCGGAAGGTGTAACGGTAAATAAAGAATATTATTTGAGCGTTATGCGGCGTTTAAGAGAGCAAATTTGACGAAAAAGGCCAGATTTGTGGAAAGAAAATTCTTGGATTTTGTGACAATGCGCCTTCGCACAAGGCTATCATTGTGAACGAATTTTTGACCAAACACTCAACAAATACCATCCAGCAACCACCATATTCACCAGATATGGCTCCTGCTGACTTTTTTCTTTTTCCTAAACTCAAATTACCACTTCGTGGCACCCGTTTTCAATCGATAGAAGACATAAAGGAGAATTTGCGGCGAGAACTGAACTCAATTCAGGAAGCAGCGTTTAAAAAATGTTTTGATGAATGGATTATTCGTTGGCGCAAGTGTATCGTTTCTAAAGGAGCATACTTTGAAGGTGATAAAATAAATTTGGATGAATAACAGACATTTTGTGTATTATTGATCTTTTCCCGGTACTTTCTTGACAGAGTAGTACCTAAGTGAAGTGCAATAACAGACACTTTCTGAGCAAGTATATTAAAAACCAAACATACCTGATAGTACTCGCAGGAACAGTCTTGGAGTACTTCAGCCTGGCTGAAGCGGACCTGGTGGATCTCTCCCTCCTCGGACAAGTGGCCATCTTTGTTTTAATGACGTCACAGTTCTCCATCACTTAATGCATAGTTCGTTCGTTTCGGTTTGATTGTTGTAAAACTTTTTCGATTTTTAAAAAGTTCTGCGCACGTTTTGATGGTAAAATATTTTTATATGGTTTTTTTAAAGCGTATGTTCAGCTATAGCTGTATTAAAGAAAGAAAGTAAGTAGTTAGTGAAGATTTGTTATACAGAAGTATTTTTCAAAGGTAAGCAGAGATGATCAATAGAATTGCCTTGTGCTAGTGAGTATTACGTCTATGCTATCGACACTCCACGTTCGACGCTCCGATTGGCCCGCTCCGAGCTCTCAACCAATCCGATAGCCAAACATGATAAATGTTTCGATCTTGTTAACATAAAAAGAACTTGTACTCAGCACACACAGTGCATAGGCAACTTGTACCAAAAATAAAACTTGTAGGTAAATATTTGAACGCTAAACTAATTCAAATTATCACTCTATTTCATTTCTTGAAAATGATAAAGTCAGAATGATGGTATAAACCAGTGGTTCCCAAACTTATTTTGTCTACTGCCCACTTTGAGAATAAATATTTTTTAGCGCCCCCATTTTTACACCTATTTAAAAACCACTATAACTTCAAATTAAATTAATTAATTATTGTGACCTAGATATGTATATTATGTATATTAACGGGTCTTTCTGGGTCTTTTCCCGCCCCCCTTGAGACCTGCAGCACCCACAAGGGGGCGTTATCGCCCACTTTGGGAAAGACTGCTATAAACGAATATAGCGCTATTATTGGTGAATTTCCTAAACTCTAGCCAGAAAATCTGTCAAAATTTGGCATCTAAATAGAGTTTGAGGCGTTCTTACTCGTATCTTAAAATACTCTTTTTACTCGTAACTTATATATTCAGGAACCTGCTCTTAGTGTCATGGACAAATAATTAGGCCCACATTGTAGGAGGTAATCTCTGAAAGTACTGGTCCTATTGCTATTTTTTTTTTCACCGATAGAAAGCTACTTCATTCCTGAGTGACATAGGATTATTGTATGTAAGCAGGTGAAGTTGCGAGCAAAAGCTAGTTGATAGATAGAAGAAGAAGGAATGCCAAGCAAATCCATAAAGACTTTTGGATACTACCTCAAAACTAAACAAGCATATTATTAGAAACAACAAAACAAGGGGAAAAACTTATATAAAAAAAAAACTAAATATACAGCAAATGTAAAAAATAGAAGAAGGTATTTTAATTAACACGTTTCAGCCGTAAAAAAGAAAGCAGCTCGTATCTTGAATCTAAATAAAATATAGCCCAAGTAGAAAATTTATTAATTAAGCAGAATTCTATTCGCTAGACATATTTACAACCCCTGTGCTGCTCGCAAATCGGAATAAATCTGTCGCAATAAATACTGAAGTTGGTATTTTAAGTGGGGTTTGAAAAGAGACAGAGACATTGATAGACAAATTTATAAGATCAGTTATTCTTTTAAAATTAATGAGGTATGTTTTTTATGATATAAACCATGATCTAAGATACGTAAAAGAAATCTCTTCCCTCATCTGTTATTTGATTATGACTTATATTATATGCTAGATAATGCGTTCATTATATCATTGCGAATAGGTTACCTAGCTAAATCTGGTGCCAATGATGTTAAACAATAAAAGTTGTTATTTTTTTGACATCAATTACCTTCATTTGTTAATTGCGAAAGTCCAGCATCAGTTGAAAGAATGTGCCTTAAAAAACAAATAAATTATAGGTTGCCTCCTTTTTTTTGGTGCAAATAGAAGGGTTGTCTTGCATAAAGATGTGAGAAGATTTAACAGATGAGGGTAAATTATGATCATTTATCTTAATTTACCCTCATCTGTTAATTAATCGAATTATAAATCGTCATGCCGTGAAAATTGAACACGCCATATCTTGGATGAAATCAAAAGTAGCATCAAATAATTAAAACGCATTGTTTTACGAAAATTCTATAACGGAAGTACATACTAGGGCTAGCAAGTACTAGTAAAGTCCACCATAAGTACCTACCATTATTATTATTTAGTAGACAGGTACGTAGGTAGATAAGGAAATTCGTACCTTCCACATTTCACAATAGAGTCGAAATTCGCGTGAAAGTCAGGGAGGAACATATTTGCAGTAGAAATGATTTATTGCCCCGCGACGCGACTCTATTGTTTTAAATTGATCTTGAGACGTCGGTACCTAGAATTTTCCTTGCTTCGCAAATAAATACGAGCTCCCGACCGGAAGTGAGTCAGTTTTGATTTCGACTGCGAACAAGAGTGAACTACCTAAGTATGTCAAGTGATTTTATCTAACGACCTAAGCGATAGTGTAACGGAATTCTAGTGTTAATTATGATTTGAATTATTGTTGACTGGGCGGCTTTGTTATTGTTTGTGGTGAATAAAGTTCTCTGTTAGTAAACCGGCATTTAATTACTCACCTTTGTAACAATATCAAATGAAAGGTATTCCAAATCCAACCGTATTAGGTTGTCTTACCAAAAATGGTGCGAATCCATGGTTGCCTATGTTTATAATGTAAAATTTTCAGCGTGTGAATTGAGTAACAGAGAAGCGATGTATCTTTCATTTGATCGACAAAGATTAGCAATGACGAGGATCCCTTACCGACACCAGTCTTGCGTTCAAATTTAAGTTAAGTAATAACGTCATAGGGTAAATACTTAATCCTGGCATTTTTGAACGCGAACGAGTACAACTGTCAATATCAAGCATAATGGCCATTTACTCCAAGCTTCCCTGCACCACTGCTTTCAAACCGTGAAGGGAGACATTGAGAGGAAACAAGCATGCCTTAGAACCAAAACGAAGATATGTGACATCCACCAACTCGCACTGAGTACTCGTGCTAGATTACGACCTTCTTCTAGTGAGGTCTGAATCCTCAAGTGGAAACATTACAAGACTGATTATGATATGCTTAACTTATATTATTTCATACATTGTTCTGGGCTACAAGCTTCCCTCACCCCAAAAAGTAACTAAAAGTTTTCACCGAAAATTCTACTAACCCATAAAAGATTATCTGCATATTATCTCCCTATGCAAGTAAAAAAACCCCATGCAACAAAGTAAAAATCACGATTAAGATAGTCCATCGTCAATAAATAATGCAGAGAAAAAAAAGCATTAGCACCAGAAACGCGAAACCGGTAATTACCCCTGTCAAATTATTGGCTCTCGAAAAATAGTTTACTTTTTTCTCATTGACAGCTTACCGTTAACTATTACTGGCAACACGAATGTATTCCTCTTACGATACGCGCATTTCATCACGCGATTAGTCTGACAAGACATTTATATCAACGAAATGGCTATTTGTGTAGTCTGTGGTTAATTATTGGCATTTCGATCTGTCAGATTGCGCGGGAACGGTTTCATTTTGAATTTGGAATGACAGCTGTTCGAATTTCGGGTAATGTTTATGTCAAATCGAACACAATATTTTTTTTTACTGGCGTTCTTTCAATTGATCATTGCTTGTACACGCGCTGTCATTTCTTAAATAACTTTTTTAGTATTTGGACGAGAGTTTGTTAAATGTGACAGCAGTACGTCTTTATGATTGGTCTTTGGGTTTGATAATTGGTGTTATTCAATTACTATATATTTATTTGTTATCAATAAATATATAGTACTCGACTTAATTACCTATATGGAAATCAAAATTTGCTTTCGCCATCCGGAAATTAAACCATTCACAGAGTAACTGAATTAATCTAAATATTTAATTCTACAAATATTAAGTAATATTTAGCGTCATGTTTACGCCCTATCCTTTCTTTCACCAAATAAAATATTAATGTATGCATATTTTTAGATAAAAATAGATCGTTTTATGATACTGTTGTGTAATATTTGTAACAAATACATATCAATGCGTCAACACGGTTACAGACGCAGCTTATTTAGTGAAAGGTCTGTTTAATTATGACTTAAAAGGCTGATTATATGCTATGCTAATATTTAGATAGAAATAAAGATTTATTGACAATAAACTAAAATTAAAACCATGTTAAAACAGGACTTTATATTGCAGTATCTATACATACAATAAATCTGTAGAAGTTTTTAGTTGTGCGCGCATCACGCAAAATTTACGTAATCGATGTAGATAACTTTTATACATTACAATTGTGTGGAATATTTTAGTTAGGGTTTGTTTCATCGCAATCGGTTGACTATATCGAAAGATATGTTATTACATTCAGTGATTTTGGTATATTCATCGAGAAGTCAAGCATCTACAGTCAAAAAGTAACATTTGTAGAAGTGGAATTGATGAAGACAACCAGCATGGCCAATGAAACTTCACTCTCACATAGATATCACAACGAAGATAGTTAAGTCACTATAAATAGAATATTTACGTTGGAAATGGAATCATCGAACAGGGGCCCAAATCTGCTATTTTTATAAATCCGTCATTCCAACACGATCCCATTGTAATTTTGCTAAAAGTTCGTAATCTGCTAATTCATAATGATCGATCATTGATCAGTCAATGGTCTCGTTATAGAGTTGTTATAGAATGACAATATCAAGCTCGTTTTAAAAGCAATGACTGCACAATGACGTTCTAATGGACCTACCATTAGAACGTCGTTGTGCAGTCATTGTACAGTCACTGATCAAAGGAACTGTCAAAATTTAGGCAGAATACTACATACGTCAGACATTCATTTGTCATTATATACGAGATTACCATTCTATACCATTTCTTTCAATGGAGTGTCAGTGGTTGACCATTGGAAAGTCATAATGACGCCATTATATTTGTAGATTACCAAAACTTGTCAAAATCAACAATTATGAAATCAAAGATAGACCATTCTGACACAATTGTAATAGCAGACTTGAGGCCCTGATCTGATGATGATGACGAAGCCGGAAGGTAGGCACCAGAACTCCGTAATTAATCAGTGTATCCAAGCAGTATTTTGGACTTATTAGAATTGTCATGAGATGAACTTTGGCTATAAGGTGGTATCGAACAGATCTAACATAGAGCCAAAAGATAGGCACGAGAATTTCATAATAAATCAATGTATCCTAACTTGGATATTTTACCTTTGTTTGGGCTAATTGGGATTTTTATCTGGCTATAACTGTATCACAACTAAAAAGTGTAAAATAAAAAACGTTTAACAAAAAACAATAAACGACTTCACTATAAGAAAACACTAAGGGTGTCTTTAATGTCAAGCAGTTTTGATCACGCATGCGGGGCTACTCCGCACTCGTAACCCCCGTAAATGTCCATTTCATACAGGTATTTATTGTAATGATTGGAATATACACGCAATTTGAAAGCTTGTGCATGTGCGGCGCAAACCACAAACGTGATAAATTTGGCGCGATATTAAAAACACCGTAAAACGATCAAAATAACTATAATTTCGGAAGTCAAAAAACAGACATCGACTTCCGAAATTAAAGTTGTTTTTATTGTTTTAACGTTTATTTTCTCATTTTACCATTTACGTAACTCGTATTTTACAGCCTGTGGACACTTTCTTTTAAATAAAATATTTATTTATGTAAATTATTAAATAATAAAAATAGATCGTTTTCCGACACTGTTGTGTAATAGTAGTAACACATACGTGTGAATCTGTCAACGTGGTTTTACATGCGTCATGGCTAGATTAAGTTTAATTGATGTTAGATGTTGGATTCGATTTTTCGCACTCAAGGCATACAGACGTGCTCATCATTGCAATAAAAAATAAATAAATTAACGCCACTGCATAATTAGTGACCTACTTGTTTACCTACGTATTAGGTAGTTGTTAATAAGTGCTGATAGGTTAAAATAATGGTTGTGTAATTATTTACTAAAAAATGGAAGGCAGCCCCTTCAATCGCAGCGGGTTGACGCGACGCAGCCCTCCATCAACACCTACGCCGACGCAGCCCCAATTACCAAGACCTGACCAAGCCAAGGAAGACGAGAAAATTGAGCCAATACCGACTCCCGAGATTCAGAACTGGATGAGGTCCATTGACCAGTGCCTCCAAGACGTATGCAGTATTGTGGCCGATGGAAAGCTCAACTCTGATCAGAAACTAAAAATAAATTCTCTTTGCCGCAAGGTTGGACATGGAATCTCGCAAATGGCTGTTCAATACCAGTCACTAAAACAGTCGGCCTACAGGACACATAACTCCCTAAGCCTTTTGACTGAGGAACGAAATTTAATGGACTGTATTATGGAGATGAAAGATGCGATCAACAAATCTTGTGCCCTGCAGGCGTCAACTGCACCAACATCTTTTGCAGATATGGTGAAGAAAAGGTCCAATAGTTTTATTCGTCCTAAGTCCTTTAGCTCCGTGGCGATTTACCCACGGGATCACTCGAAGACTAGTGATGAAACTAAAAATATTGTCCAAAAGATCATTTGCCCTGGTGAAATGAAGTTAAAAGTCCGAGGCATACGCAAAATAGGAAAGGGTGGACTCATCATCAGCACGGAGACCAAGGAGGACCTAGATAAGCTCAAGCAATCGGTCCAACTCGCTTCGCCATCTCTTACCGTCGACGAACCTCAAAAGCGCAAACCACGCATAATAGTGATCGGAATTCCTGCTTCAATGGCTGAAAATGAGGTTTACAAATGTATTTTTGAACAAAATTTGGCCGACAAACTTCCGACTATGTCTAGAGATACATTTTTGACCTCAATAAAACTTAGCCACAAATCTGGCAGAAAAGACTCTGAGAATTGCAATTACATCTTAGAAGTTCCCGCCCAAATCCGTAAGGCTCTCATCACACAGGACCGGTTATTCATTAATTGGACATCGTGCCCGGTACGAGACTTCACACTGGTAACAAGATGTTACAAGTGCCAGCAGTACGGTCACGCTGCTAAGACGTGCAAAGTTGCTACCCCATCATGTGGCCACTGCGGCGAAGAAGGGCACACCATGCAAGATTGCACCAAAAAAGGCGAGTCGCCTAAATGCGCGACCTGTTTGCGCTTCAAAAAACCTGCCAACCACAAGACAGGAGACCCAGAGTGTCCTGCTAAAAAAGCTGCTGAAAATAGATATATAAATTCAATAGATTATGAGGGCGCCTAGAGCGTCATATTCAAGGCCAGACTTCCGTGTCACGGTTACTGCTGACTCAAAATTCCAGTGTGTTGACCTACAAACCATAATTTTTCTTTCATATTAAGTATTTTAGCATATTTGTCCAATGTAAACATAACTCTTTAGAATTAACGCAACCTCGACTTTACTCGTTCTGCTGACGCATAATCATATGTGTGTAAGTAGAGAATAAAGTGCAAGAAACAGTTTTAGAAAACCAAATAACATATTGTGACCATTAGTATTTAAGTAAACTAGGTAAATAACATTATAAATAATTCAATTATATCATCCACTATTTATAGACTTTTTTAACATTGTTATAAATTATATTGTCCTACAAAACTATAGTATAAGAGCTTCTACCGCCTGTGATACAGGTTTATCCTAGTACAGGCTCATAGAATAACATAGCATTTACCTTTGTAATTACTCTTAAGATTTTATGTAACCATTTTACCAAATTTTACCCTGAATAAATATATTATTATTATTATTATGTAAACTAGTGCTTGACTGCGATCCCACCTGATGGTAAGCAGTTATGCAATCGTTGATGGTGAGGCGCACTAGTTTATTAAGAGCCATTCTGGCCTTTAAGACACCTAAATTATAATTATAATTTGACGGGAAGACCGCAGCAGGCAAATTGTGGCAGTCCTTCGAAACGAAACGCTTAATTATTATTCCCGCCAGTAAGTTCCTAGGCTTTGAATACTTAAAAAGTCTACAGAACTTAAAGCGCTGTCGCTTTTGAACTGTATAAAAAAGAAAGAGATGCGCAAAGGCAAATTGGCGATTTACTAATTCAATTATATAAATAAAACATTATAGCATTCACAATAAACAACATATTTGAATATGTTTATTAGTTCGGTTTTTGTACATACTCGTAACAGGATTTTTAGAAGAATCCTCGTGTTTATTTTTCTATCGTAAAACATTAGCTGAATTATGTTTTAAGTACACTATCTTTCTAGTATTTATCCTAAGGAATATCATATATTTTTTTTGATTATACTGCAGCGCACTTTAAGAATATATATGTTTCCACTGCTGCACTCAGACCTCCTCTCTAAGAGAGGGAATGGGCCGTAATCCATCACGCGAGCCCCGGACGGGGTGGTTAATGTCACATGTCTTCGAATTTTTGGTTCTAGGACATGCCGGTTTCCTTACAACGTTTTCCTACACCGTTTGAGAGCATTGATGATGAAATAAATTACAAAAAGTAACACGCCTAGCTGGGTTTGAACTCGCGACCTACAACTCGTAAGTCGGGGCCGTTACCACTCGGCCACCACTACACTACATTTATAAACTTTTGCGCATTATAAAAGACACGATTGGCCGCTATAGTCCTATTGAAGACTTGTAAAACTCACAAAAATAAATGAAAAACGAATTTAGATGTGATGTGCAACGCGTTGAGCTAGTCAAATGTCTTGAAACAGTGTGACAACCCGAATAATCGCAAGATATATATAAAACTAGCTACCCGCCCCGGCTTTGCACGGGTTCTTTCTAGAAATAAATACAAAACCTTAACAAATTATATACTAATTCATGAATCCCCAAGCGACCACCGGTGGCCGCGCATCTATTGTCTTACTATTGTGTCTCTAATTGACGGTATCTGAAGGGTTAAAACCTTCCTCAAGAATGACGCTATCGAGTGGTGAAAACCACTTGAAAATCGGTGCAGTAGTTTTTGAGTTTATCGCGAACAGACAGACAGATGCGACGGAGGACTTTCTTTTATAATATGTATTGAAAAATATTTACAAGTGTTTATATGTTTATTAATTCTTCACCCTTAAATGGCTTAACAGGTTTCGATGAAACATGGTACACAACTAGACCGTGTCCTTAAATAGCACATAGAATATATTTTGGGCCAGGGGTAAATTCCCTTGGGACAATTTTCTACCATCACACAGACGAAGCCGCTAGCTGCAACAAATCGATCATATCGCTAACATTACTTAATACACTCACGCACGATCATCATGACACTAAAACATGCAAATAGATTAGAAATATCCAAACTACAGTACATTTGTGAGGCAAACGCGCATATTTTGCGCTGTCTCGCTTTCCTTCACTTTCGAGAGTTATAGAGAATATGCTAATATGAACCGAATTTGATTGCATCTACACTTAGACTGTGGCCACAAAACGAGCGGAGATATTCTAGAGCTAGTGAGGATTATCGAAATGTCAAAATGTAAGGAATTGATCACGTGACGTTTTTTGTTAACCCTTTACATTCAAAGATTCAAAGCATTTAATTTCAAATAACCCATTTTTGAAATGACAATAAATCAATTTGTTAGAAAAAGTGATGCTAATTGCACATTCCAAAGCGTAGATCTCTATGAAGAAGAATGTGTAAAAAACTCCATGTGTTAAACTATAACCTAGATAAGCACATAGAATACATTATATCCCGTTTTATAGTTGCAAATAAATCTACACATTTGGTTGTTTTGACAATCAACTATTACTGCTAATATATTACTTTGTCAAGACTTAAAAGCGGTGGTCGAGAAGGACGATAGCAACGATGGTTCATACAATCAAACAATTTTGTACCATGTGTCACGCACTCAACCGCCACCAGTTTACGTCCCTTTTCTCACATCATTTCCTAGTAAAGTGATGTTAGAGATGACGATTAACAAAATATGATTTATTTTTTTAAGGATCACCAACCAACGAGTGTTACAAAATAAAAATAAACTTGTACACGGTATAAATAATAAAACTTGGTACACGTAACCTTGTCCTATAATGCACACTCAATTATAGACATCCATAGTTTATGCATAAACGAGTACACATGACTCTAAATAATGATGTAAATATTAAACAAAGTAAAAGTAATTAGCATGATATGACTTATAGAAACAAAAAAGAAACAATACTAAAGATAAATGATATGTGTCACCGCAATGTCAAGTGATAAATCCCTTACATTTTGACATTTCGATAATCCTCACTTGGTCTAGAGTTTCTCCGCTGATTTCGTGGCCACAAGCTAAAGCTTTTCACTGGAGTAACCAAGTAGCCACATCCGTTTTATTTTATCTGCGATCAACATTAGTTAATGGGCAGTTAGATTCGTTGTTGCCATGGTTTGAAGAGTTCATGGGCTGTATTGCATTATATGTATATTATGCTTAGGTGATCGTGAGTTAAGCCTTTAGTGAAATTGAGTGGATTAGGCAATGTTAGGAAATTTTATTCACTTATTTATGTATGATAGTTGAGTAACAATGCTATACAACTTGTAAATAGAATAATGCACACAAATTATACACCCCAATCAGATAATTATGTTAAAAAACATAATTAAAATGTTTAAGAAATCAGTTATCCCAATTGTAGGCAAATTATACAGGAATCGATAAACTACACCGTTAACGGGGATAATAATGTGGTATGAGCGTTCCTTAGGGAATAATGTGATTTGAATTTGGAATGTCAAAACGATTTTAGAAAAAAAACTTAATAACTCTCTCCCAATGCTCGGGAGTTAATTATATAAGTCCTGCGTTCTGGATTAAAACTTAGCAACCTTCGTTCCGTTTGGAATTCAACATACCGTCTGCGAATTAAAGACTCTCTCTTAGTCATATCTACTATTAAAAATAGCTGAAATAGTTTCAGTACCCGATCCTGGAACCTACTACTTTCAAGGAGAGTGTACTATATTACATATTGTATAGAAACCACTCAAAATAAGTCTAACTGCCGCACTCAGAGACGCCCATTAACGCTAATCTCTGATTTACTAATTTTGTCATTGAATAATAGTCTATAATATCTTTATGATGTTAAGTACCTTAGGTTTTGCTATAATTGACATTAAAGTAAAATGACGTCTCTGAGTGCGGCAGTAAGAATCTCTATATCGAATATATAAACTACAGCATGAACATAGAACTGATTTATTTATTTATTCTTTACTAGCTGCTCCCAGAGGGTTCGCCCGCATGTTAGCAGAAAATTATCTCAAGAGAACATACTTCCGGGATAAAAAGTATCCTATGTCCTGTTCCAGGACATGTTCTATCCGTGTACCAAGTTTCATCAAAATCGGTTTTGCCGTTTAGGCGTGAAGACATAACAAACAAACTCACTTTCGCTTTTATAATATTAGTAAGGAAGTAAGGATGCACACAATAGTACAGAGGCGGACTTAATGCCATGGCTTAATGCATTTTCTACCAGTCAACTTTCGAGGAACTGATGAAGATTTTAATTAAAAAGTAACCACCAATGCATAAACATAAACATCAGCCTTATAATGTTCCCACTGCTGGGACTCAGGCCTCTTCTCCACGAGAGGGAATAACATAAAAGGCCATAGTCCACCACGCGGGCTAATTGCGGGTTGCTAGATGTCACATGTCTTTGAATTTATGGTTCTAGGACATGCCGACTGGTAGGTCCTTGGTTTAAACCCAGCCAGGCGCATTACTTTGAGTTATTTATTTCATCACTACTGCTCTCAAAACGTTAAAAGAAAACATCGTAAGGAAACCGGCATGTCCTAACAAGTGACCAACAAATAAATAGGACAATTCAAGCTTTGAATAACAACTATACATCGAAAATCGTTGGCTGTCACAAATACTGAACTAATGTTGACATACGTATGTACTAGCTTTTGCCCGCGGCTTCACACGCGTACATAATCTCAGGATAAAAAGTATCCTACGTGGTATGGTCTGGGATATGGTCTACTCGTGTACCAAGTTTCATCGAGATCCGTTCAGTGGTTTTTGCGTGAAAGAGTAACAAACATCCATACAAACTTACGCATTTATAATATTAGTAGGATATGATAAAAAAAGGAAAACCTTCTAGTTATTTTATGGCGGGTTTTTAATGCAAAATGGCGGATGTAAAGTACCAACATCACGCAAAAGCGTGAAGATATAAATTAATAAATAACAGTCGTTAAGTGATTCAGTTGGATACCGTTGCTATCTGATCTATCGCTTGTTTATTCTAGCGAGACTTCCAAGAAACTCTGCATTCATTTCTTATGAACACATCTCTCATTATCTGAGACTGTAAAACGATATGTGGATACAAAAATTGGAAATTTGAAGAAAAGAATTGGAAAGGACTGAGACCAACTGTCAACGATAAAGACCACACTATCTCCCACTCCTCCCAAAAGCGGGGGTTGACATTGGATGATTTTCCCAACCATAAAAAAAAAGAAGCAACCTCTTCGGACTGCAAATTGTTAAAAGGAGTTACCGTAACCCTTACAAAAAAGCAACTTAAAGAACATTGACTGAGACTGTGTTGACTGCGATCCCACCGATGCCGACGATGCAATCGTCGATGGTGAAGCGCACTAGTTTATTAAGAGCATATTCACTCTAGCCTTGACAACAAAATTCATCTTCCTGCCCGGCGCAACACGTTTTTTGATCCATTCTGACCACTCTAGCCTTGAAAACACCTAAATTATAATCGGACGGGAATACTTCATTGTCAGGTTCAAATAAATTTCTCATGACTAATTTATTAATTTTGTAATCAGCCACCATAACATGTAGGCCAGGACGCGACGACAATACATCACAATGAACAATAGATATGCATTTTATGCACTCCGACCCAGATTTATACGCAGAACCGACTGTGAATATTGACCAGATGTCAATTTGATATTGTTAGTTATGTCAAGGTTAAGACATGGTCTCGATTCTAGTTTCCATTCTGGCCTGAAGTATCTAATTTTATTATATCGAAACATTTTTGCAAAAAGAGCAAAAACAATCTCTCTAATATTTCACCCGAGCGTTTGTATGTGTGAGTATGTTTGTTTCTCCACTACGCTTAAACAGCTGAACGAATTTGGTTGAAATTTAGCACACGGGTAGATCATGTTCTGGAATGGCACATGAAATATCTAGCTCTAGTTTCTAAAAGCGGCTTTGCTAGTGTGAAAGTAGAAAATTATTCGAAGGACTCTCAGGATCAAATTATCCTATAGTTTATTCCAACACATGATTTACTAATGTGCTAAATTTCGCACAAATCCGATCAGCCGTTTTCAGCGTGAAGGAGTAGCAAACATACACACATACACTTACAAATCGCCTGTATAATGTGTGATTTCTCCATCAATTTCATTGCTACGTTATTTTTCATCAGGAATTTGGATTTCTCAAATCAATTTTCCCCAGCATAGTATCAGTTGAAAAATTAATGCACTCATCCTTGCAATATCAAGCAATTGCATTCCCAAAAAATATGTTCAATTTGATTTTCGAATAAACGCGTCAAACAAAATCTACATACATTGTAATTCACTTAATGTGTTTTTTTTTCAAAATAACGGTTTTGACGTTCCAAATTCAAAACTCATCATTCCCTAGGGAACGCTCATACTTCATTAGATTCTTAAGGACATAATGACTTGTTTTAAGTAATGGTTCTAAGACAGATAGTGCAAAAAAGTAAGTTATTGAAAAAAGGCTTATTTACATCGTACTTAAGAACATAGTGACGTCACATCCACCCTCATAAGAAAAAGCATCAAGTAGGTAAATTACTATAATACAAGAAATTCCAAATACAACATCAAATCCGACCACACAATGTTATCACGTTCACATATAATCCCGAACGATATCACTTGACTACATATTTCCGTTCGGAAAATGGATCAAGCCCGAACTCACGCACACATTGCACTCGAGACGAGTACGCGGTGAGTAACATCTCACTCGACTGACTGAATTACTACTAATGTGTATTACGGAGCTCTACTTATTAGGGGAAAGAGGTTGGTGATGAGCGGAGCGGGGAGCGGGGGCGGGAGCGATTTTTAATGGAGTTTTAAGTTCTGTTCATCCTTCTTATCTGTGTTGAGGACCTAATCTTAATTATTTTTACACGAACCGGCAAATTTAAGCTAAATCTTGGCTCAGAATAGAATGTGAAAAATCTATAAAAAATCATTTGGTGCAACTTTAATATTACTCTCCGTGTAAATCATAATTATTAGTTAACTAACACTTTATTTTAAAAATATTCGTAGCACGAGTTTTTCACACAAAGAGTATTTAATTGCATGCACTTATTTAGATTTTTTTCATCATGTTTAGGTTCACGTACAAGTGCATACGTGATTCAAATTCGTAAAGAATAAGATAAATAAATCATTTGTTTGTCCTTTCATGAATTAATGTTAATTTGGCAACCGAACTTCTTTTTAGGTAGTTGGAGAAAAGGAGTGTTAGTCTAGTACTGACTAAAACCCCGGTGCATTCGTTCAACTGCCCCTTCCATTGAGGGTCGCGAACACTTTCGACTAACCCGTTAGCCAGGGCAACCAAATATATAATTTTATTGTGGTCATCCGTGCTCCCCGCTCCGCTCATCACTAAGCCCTCACGCGTATCAGTGCAACAGACCCACTTACTTATGGCTGCTTTCTTTGCAGTATACAATTATGTTTTTATTTGCACTCCGACGGGTTTCCTTAAGCAACCCGTTATTTTGCCATATGAGGAAATCATTGCCTTAATTGAAATAACCGTCAATTGAATTACGAGATGTGGGTGGATAGGGTTTATTTTTAAACATAATATGGGCAATTAGATGTTAAATACTTTATTCTCGTGGCCTTATCTCGCTCCATCATCATCATCATCATATCAGCCGAAAGACGTCCACTGCTGGACATAGGCCTCCCCCAAGCGTCGCCACAACGACCGGTCCTGTGCGTCATGCATCCATCGGATTCCCGCGACTCTGACCAGGCGATCGGTCCACCTTGTTGAAGGCCTTCCAACGCTGCGTCTTCCGGTACGTGGTCGCCACTCCAGAACCTTATCTCTCTTGGTTTTTGGTGGTCGCCACTCCAGAACCTTATCTCTCTTGGAGCACAATATACACAGAGTACACTCCACGTTTTTATTCTGAATCTTCTAATCTTTTAAATGTTGTTAAATTTATACATTTGTACGCCTTAAAGGTGAAACATGTACGGACAAAACCATAATTCTGTAACATCCTGCATGTTAAGCTGCATGCATACCCATGTTTTGACAAATAAAATTATCTTTTTATCTTTATCTTTATCCAGAACCTATGCCAAAAACTTTAAGTAAACCGTTTAATTGTTGCCTTAAAATCTGTTTTCCTATCTTGTAGATAACGGATTTCATTACTATACCTATACAGCCATTTCATAAAATCATCATCATCATATCAGCCGAAAGACGTCCACTGCTGGACATAGGCCTCCCGCAAGCGTCGGCACAACGAGCGGTCCTGTGCGTCACGCATCCAAAAAAAATGCTTAACATAAAATAACTCTACAAAAAAAACTCTGTAACCAAATTACAAGCTGCAATATGTTAACACACACCTAGATTCCTCTAACTCAAGCAAGTTTTGAGAATATAAATATATTTCCAAACACTTGACATTCATATCAAAAAACCAAAAAATCTGATAACAAAACAATGTCGCCGTCACTCCCAATTACCAAACAGCGTTAAAAAAAAACTATTTAATAAGGTCTTTCATAATTCCCCGCTCCGGAAACTTCGAGGCATTCGACTTGCTCAATGAAACCGTGATGGTTGGTGCGAGCTACGAATAGTGTTTGACCACACCTTCGGCTTCAATTTCGGCCAAACCTTCGTTTTTCGGCCAAAACAGGCCGAAGCTTTGACGGAGTCATTGGCAAGCGCAGAAGTTAAACGAACTGTTAGAATCACAGTAATATTTCAAAGTAAAAAGTTTGTATCAACACGGCTATGTGTTTGTTTGTTACTCCTATATGCTCAAACAACTGAACGGATTTAGATAAAATTAAGCAAGCGAGTAAACTATGTCCTGGAAAAGGATATAACGTACTTTTTATTTCAGGAGTATGTGCCCTCGGGATATTTTTTTTTCTTTCACGCGGGCGAAGCTGCTAGCAGTAGCTAGTCTCGAAATATCACAATTCACATTATTTTAAAGTATAATATTTTTGACAACTAGCTAAGTAATTTTAACCATCTCTTTTCTTCGTTTACACACAATTAACTTTAAAAGCTATCAATTATTTTTTCACTGTTAGCAAATATTGCACTGTATTTACCAAACTTTAGTCTGAATCTTCGGTTTCGGCGTCGGCCAATGGTTGTAACGATAGCCGAAATTTCCCAACACTAACTGCGCACTAAGCAGCTACAAATTGCCCGTAATTGTGATACGCGTTACAACATTATCACTTATGTTAGTGGACAGATTAACTTATATGTATCGCGAGTTTCTTAACGTTAAATGGCCTTAATGTGTAGTGATACTAAAGTGTTATACATGCAGCTTGAAATAAGCAACGTGTAGGTTACTAAGGCCTTATTTATTATTAAATTAGTATACACGGACGCGTAGCTTCATAGACGCGTATTCGTCATTATACGCTTGGTGTACGCCAGCTTGAAGCTAACATACAAAACTATGGCCTACTATCCACGGCCGCGTAGCTTCATAGACGCGACACACGGCACGACATTGCCGTTTCGTTGACAGTTTCAGCGTTTGTTTGTGGACAGTAAGTGTTCCAGCTCACAAGCGACAACAAAAAGCCACTTCTAGTTTCTTTTTGTGGCCGCTAAAAGCAAGAAGCCGCTTCTAGCTTCTCCAACCACAAGCTGTCACGCGCTTCAGCTTTTTTATTGTGCCCCGTTTTTGGAACACTAAGCTTACTTGTTCCATAAACTACTATGTTTAGTGAAACATGATTTTTTTTCTGTTACAGTCTCAATAAATTTTCCTGCCTTTTCCTGGCTCTCTTGCCGTAGGCTTCCAGTGAAACCGAAGTGGATGTAGGTGCATCCACTTTTGTATTTTATGTACAGAAAATACTACAGAACACCAGAGATTATTTACTCCACAGATTAGATAATATACACTATATAGTTTGTTAAGCTCCGTGAGTGTGACCGTGGCATCACCGCGGGCCCTAACAGAATACCAGCATATGCTGAGTTAGGCGCCTTTTTTGACCTTACACAGATTTTAAAGTTGTCTTTTTTGTTTTTTATACGAAATTATATGTATTTTCTTTGTTATGTATCCTAACTCAACTGTTTTCAGTTAAAATGTATGTGTGAGGTAAAAATAAACAATTTTTCTTTCTTTCTTTTCTATATCTAGATAGATAAAATAGAAAGTAAGATAGCGAAAGTTGTGAGATAAAAATACAAATTGATACAACTTTAGGGACGATGGTTCAGTACTATCATACCCGTAATGATGCCAAGACAAAAATTAATAACTAGTTAAAATTTTCCAGTTATCTCTTAACAATCAGAGGTTAAGACACGCTAGCCCTGAATCATTGTAGAAAACACACAAACACGTGCTAACCCGCGGCTTCCGTTAACATATTTTCTAATTAGAAACGTGGGTGCAGTTCCTAGAAACGTCCATACTACGTTCAATACATTGGTTTTCGTTCGACTACCGAAGTTAAGCAACATCAGGCGCGGTCAGTATTTGGATGAGTGACCTCCTAGAAACAATAAATGGCGTTGGCTTTAGGGCTCAACGTTTGGAAGAGTTACCGTGGTCCAGGCAAAAGGCAACAGAAAGAATATAGGTTTTAGTCAGTAAATGTCAGAGGGGAAACAGTTATTTGATGAATTACCCACCTCAAAAAAAAATTGTTCTCCATTCTGAAAGACACCTCCTTTATTGAAAATTGTCCGATGCGTCTCGCATCCCACAGTTTCCCGTCACCTTCACCAAGTCATCCGTCATCCGTCCATATCCCTTACCTCGCCATAACAAAAGTACCGTGAGTCAAAAGTAGCTATGCTAAAAAGCACTAGAGGTCGTTTTTAGTCATGTTTGACATAAAGAAAAACAGACTCCGGTAGGTAATTCCACTCATTAGCTGTACGCGCAATGAACGTGTTCCCAAATCGTTTTGTGAGTTTGGGTAGAATACCATGTACCGGTGTTGCATCGCCGTCTGGTAGTGCGATAATGGAACGAGCTTGGTGGAATCAAGTTAAGCAATTCCGACGCAGACTCGCCAAAATGCAATCGGTAGAAAATCGACTCAATGAACAATGATCT
This sequence comes from Mythimna lalbum, assembly GCA_949319445.1. NCBI lineage: Eukaryota > Metazoa > Arthropoda > Insecta > Lepidoptera > Noctuidae > Mythimna > Mythimna lalbum. The sequence goes on along the minus strand of OX439362.1, from coordinate 17,977,382 downwards.
TGGTCCTAAATCGCTACGTGTTTCGGGCGGGTTAGCGAACTCGTTTATATTTATTTAACCCTTCAGATACCGTCAATTAGAGACACAATAGTAAGACAATAGATGCGCGGCCACCGGTGGTCGCTTGGGGATTCATGAATTAATAACATAGGGGCTTTTAACATCCATAACCTCCATACCCCATCACATCCCCTCCACCCAAGAGCGGGGGTTGACATTGTATGATTTTTGCCCAACGTAAAAAAAAAAACAATACCCCATTACAGGAAGTTTGAAAGTGGTGCCAGTGACAGAAAAGTTGAAGGGGAATCGTTTGTCTTGGTATGGTCATGTAAAGAAGAGAGATGAAACACATGTTACTAAAAGAGTTATGAGTATACATGTGGATAGTTGGAGAGGGAGAGGGAGGCCAAAGAAAAACTGGAAGGATTGTGTGAAGTGTGATATGAAAGAAAGGAAGTTAGTGATAGTATGACGGGTGACAGAAAAAAAAGTGTTGCGCCGACCCCAAATAACACAGGACAAGGGCAGGAAGATGATGATGAACCTCCATACCCCATTACCAAACCTCATCCTTTTGTAATTTGAATGTGAGAACACTGTAGATATAATCCACAGTTTTATTTTATTTCTTATGATTATTTTTATTATGCTTTTGTGTATTTAATTATTATTAATAATTCTGTCAAAATTGTAATTACCACTTTTTTTAAAAGAGTATCCATGGAGTTTCTTGCCGGTTCTTCTCCATAGGAAACGACCAATTTGGAACCGTACACTCGATTCTGACGTTTAATAAGCGCCCATGTAGGCCTATGTGAAATAAAAGATTTTGACTTTGACTTTGACTTGCATTTTTTTTTAATATTGATAGGCTCGCGTTTGACCACCATCTCACCTGATGGTAAGCCATGATGTGGCCGACGATAGAGCACGCTTGCCTAGAAGTAACCTATTCACTCTTGACTTGAAGACCCCCAAAGAAGTTGTAGCTATCAGGAAACACAGACTCCGGCAGGGAATTCCACTCCTTGGCTGTACGCACAATAAATGAGTTTCCAAAACGCTACGCTATTGCCAACACAATAAATGTGTCATATGACAGGATGGCCGCGCAGGCGCAGGCGTGAAGATCTCAGATGAGCGCTAGATCGGATAAGAACAATTAATCTGGTAACGCTTTCTCTCCCCGTCTCACTGGTACACGTTTACGATTTTTCTTTTATTTTTGAGGTGATAACTATTATATGAAATGGTTTTATGGTGCTGCTAATTGGTAGATAATTATTATAAAGTGATTAAATTGCTTGCTTGTTTATAAGAGACTAGCTTTGGCCCGCAGCTTCGCCCGCGTACATAAAATAAAGCTTATGTCACTCAGAAATAAAGTAGCTTTCTATCGGTGAAAAAATTATCGCAATCGGACCAGTAGTTTCAGAGATTACCTCCTACAAACAAAAAAAAACATAAAAATAAACTTTACTCCATTATTATATTAGTGTAGATATAATAACCTGAGGAAGTTTGTTTTTAAAACGTTGCTCCTCACTTGGTATAACTCTTGTATCGTCAATGAGTTCACAATGTAAAGCCTGGGACTGTGGTATCGACTCGAGAAGTAAGCTCTGATGATTCCAGATTAACAATAAATGTTTCATTAAATATAGCTTCTGCCAGCGGCATCGCCCGCGTGAAAGTAGGTTTTTCCATACAAACTATGGACCTCTTTTATCCCCATAAGGCGTGAATTAAAAAAAATCCGTACTTAGCGAATGTCTACACCCTATAAAAAACTGACGGCGCGCACTGTTTCCCCGCGCCTCAAGGAGTTATTAGCAACAGCAGGGAACCAGCTGGTTCGAAGCCTACTGGGGCCAGCGTTAGTCCGAAAGGTAGCTCAGCCCCGGTACGAAAGGCAACGAAGAAACAGCAGTGGGTTTTTAGTCAGTTAAAGTCTGATATTATCTCCCGCTCCGCCCAAGAACGGAGGATGTCATTAGATGATTTTCCCACCGAAAAAAAAACCCTATAAGGATCCCACCTAAAACTATTTAGTAAAAACATCGAGAGAAAATTTATACAACCAAAAAATTTTAACTATTATAATATAATATTATAAATATTTCGAAAGTAATGCCACTTAGCATATAACCACACCCCTAAAGAGTTATAACGAAGTCAGATAATTATCTGAACAGGTTAATTTAAGATAAAACCACGCGTTTATTGTCAAATTAACTATGTTAACATGGTTTAACTATTAAGAAGAGATTATTAAGCTATGTTATCTTAATTTATGTTATCTTTTTCTATGTAATCTTTTTCTTTTTATGTACAGTGTATAACAGTATAACACTTAAGATAAAAGCGATTCAAAATAATACATTTCTTCTTTAATTTGAACAAATGGTGCCTTTGAAAAGAACGACTTCTACGATGTCCCTCACACCGTTCCGGGCTTATCCACTCCTTCTTTTTCGTTCAAGCGATATCTCTCTGGAATGCGCTCCCTCTGAATATCAGGATGGCGACTAGCCGATTTTCTTTTAAGGTGAAGGCACGAGAGCATATTCGCAAGATGTTGGTGGAATCATCATCGCACTGATTTCTTTTTTCACTATAGCTTTGTTTATTTATATGTGTGTATCTAACTATGTATTTACTATTGTATTTGTTTCTCATCTATTAAGTTGCACCTGCCATGTTATGTTTCTGAACCTCCCTAAGGTCGAATACTGCCTAAGGCATTAAGTCCGCCTTTGTACAACTTTAAATAAATAAATAAAAGACAATCTAAATCAGTCTTTCCCAAAGTGGGCGATAACGCCCCCTTGTGGGCGCTGCAGGTCTCAAGGGGGGCGGGAAGAGACCCAGAAAGACCCGTTAATATACATAATATACATATCTAGGTCACAATAATTAATTAATTTAATTTGAAGTTATAGTGGTTTTTAAATAGGTGAAAAAATGGGGGCGCTAAAAAATATTTATTCTCAAAGTGGGCAGTAGACAAAATAAGTTTGGGAACCACTGATCTAAATAATACCAAACTAGTGGTCTGTCTTTTTTTATTGGAAATCATCAAGTTTTTTTTTCCCAAACCGGGTGCAACGAGAGGGAATTTTGATATCTAGCGGTTCCGACAGACGTCGTCTTGCCCAAAAGCTGACATTTTGTCAAAAAAAAAAATGAACCCAGACACTGATCTCGCTCCAGCTAGAACGAGAAAAGTTATTTGACGATTTCTTGCCTAAAAAAAAAGGTAAATACCTAGATAATTGTGATATTACCACTAACATTTATAGCGTGTTATGTAAAAGAAAGTTTACGGTAAAAACTGGAACAATCACTTGTACCCATACACGAGATTCCAAAGTGTGCATGCTAGTTTAAATCGGTATGTAGTGTTGGATGCCATCCTGATACGACTGTGCTATCATCTAATTATGTCGTATTCATTTGCCATGCGTGTGTTTGATAACTATAATGATTTAATTTATAAGAATCTTTTATTATTATTATTGTATTTGTGATAATTATGACAAGTAATGCTTTTAATTATATTGTTTTTTTTTTTATGGTTTATTCAAGAAAATTTACATAAATATAATAATAATATTCCACAACTATCACACAACGCCGTCTAGTCCCAAGCTAAGCAGAGCTTGTGTTATGGGTACTAGACAACTGATACTTATATATTTCTAAATACATACATACCTATTATAGATAAATTACACCCAGACACAGAACAAATGATTATGCTCATCACACAAACATTTGTCCTGGGTGGGAATCGAACCTACGACCTCCGGCATAGCAGTCAGTGTCACTAACCACTAGACCAACAGGCCAGCCAGGAAATATGTTCACATAAATGTTCTGCCAAATAGCAGTACAGTTTGTCGGCAGTGCTCTCGTAGATATTCTATTTGGTTAAAATTAAACAAATACTGTAAAAAACATAGATACTGGATGTGTGGTGAAAAAAAGGGCACTCGCCCATATTTCTTTTCACCAGACATCCAAAAATTCAAAATTCAAAATTCATTTATTGGTGTGATTTTTGGTACGTTTTACATGAGATCTTAATAATAAATAAATTAGTTCCTCAAAAATCTACCTAGAAGGTGTACACTTTTTCTTATAATTCAGTAGTTATTGTAAATAAGAATAATCAACAAATTCAAATAAAATTAAGGATATAATTTAATCTAGTTTTAAGGACATATTTATTATCAATCTGTTCGACATAATTTATGTTGTTATGAATAAAGATACTACTAATACTATATTTTGTGAAAGACAATTAATTGGAGAGTATACCTGTGCGACGAATACAGGGTAGAGCCCGAATAGTGTCTCATAGATGATTGGAGAGAGAACCGATACTCAGTGAGTTCACTAACCTCGATGTGTTGCAAAACCTATGGTACTGTGCAGAGGTAGATGGTTTTGTCTATGGTATAGTTTCTTTTGCTACTTTTTAATTACTAACATCAATGCAACCAAAGCTACTGACATCATCATCATCATATCAGCCGAAAAACGTCCACTGCTGGACATATGCCTCCCCCAAGCGTCGCCACAACGACCGGTCCTGTGCGTCACGCATCCATCGGATTCCCTAAAGCTACTGACATAGTCCGAAAAATTGTTTCCGAATTCTTCTATGGGAAAAAATCGTAAGTTCATTCATAACGCTTCCATTTTTCTTTTAATAAATGATTTAAACCAGTGACCGTGATCCCACCTGATGATAAGTTTCACAGTCACTTCGTCATTATCTTCCTGCCCTTTTTTTTCAGTGGGCAAAAATCATCTTATGACAACCCCCGCTCTTGGGTGGAGCGGAAGATAGTGTCAGACTCTTACTGACTAAAAACCCACCACGTTCCTTCTAGCCTCTTCATACCGGGGCTCGAGCTTCTTTTCAGATAACCCTGGCCCCAGTAGGCTTCGACCAACCCTCCTGTTGCTGACAACTCCTTGAAGCGCGCGGGAACAGTGCGCGCCGTCGACGTCTTGGGATTATCTTCCTGCCCTTGTCCCGTGTCATTTGGGCTTGCAACACGTTTTTATTTCATTCTATCTCGTCAACAGTCACGCTTCGGTTTCTTACAGTCTACTAAACACCTTAGTACAATTTTCCATGACCTAGCCAACACCAAACAGATTGCATCTCGTACAAGCCACGCTGCGCATACGCATCACCATTAACAGTATAGTTCGTGCCGTTAGCTCCCGTGACTGGTCAGTTACGGATAAGATCAGCTAGTAAAAAAAACTTACATGAACTGATTAGTCGCTTGGAAAAACTTGGTTCCGTATATCAGGTACGTCTAACAAGTGATGTGGAAAAAGCAAGTTTTATAAAAGATCGTCATTCATTTTGGCTTTTCTTACTTTCTAAATATTATTATATTATTATTCCACAATGCCATCTAGTTCCATACTAAGCAGTGCTTGTGCTATGAGTACTCGACAACTGATAAACATACTAATTTATTTCTAAATACTTACATATCTAATATAATAAAGAGGTAAAGTTTGTTATTGTTTTTATGTTTTATTATTTGTAGGAGGTAATCTATGGAAGTATTGGTCCGTTTGCCAAAATATTTTTAAACCAATATAAAGCTACTATATTCTTGAATAACATAGGCTATATTTTATGTACGCGAGTGAAGCCGCGGGCAAATGCTAGTTATAGATGAATTAGTCATAGACACAGAACAAATGTTCGTGCTTATCAAATATAGGTGCATGTTTATTTAAAATATACTCGTATTTTCATAAATAATATTTTCTTTTTTTTTATATGCTCCTGCTATGTTGTCTGGTAAGAAATGGCAAAGCCAAAAAAGGTACAGTTTGTATCTTTTTTGCATGTATATTTTGTAAACAAATATTGTTTATCAACTTTTGTATTTTCGAAAGTTAGCTAATTGACATACAAAAAATAACCACTAATTTGTAAATAAATTACAGAAATTGATATCGGTTTTCTGATTGTTTTTTTGGTGTTTAAATAATAATTATAGTTTTATATAAGTGTTTTTACTTGTATTAAGATTTTATATAATTTGTAAGACAATTTATTTATTTTTGAAATCTAATTAGGTTTAAAAACTAAATTGACTTGTTTTATGAATTTATTCAAACTTTTTCTTATCTTAATGTCTTCTTAATTGATTGTAGTTTAACTAAATCCATAATTTAAAAAAAGATGTGTCTTATGTTGTTTGAAATAAAGGTATTTATTATTTTGTTTTTATAAATTTTTTATCCTCTCAAAAGTTACATGACACACCGCTTACTTCCTTAATAAATCTTGGTCTCATTATTCAAGTCTGGGAACTATTAAAATTAATTTCAGCCGAAAAACGTCCACTGTTGGACATAGATCTCCCCCAAACATCGCCACATTGGACGGTCCAGTGCATCTCGCATCCATCAAATTGCCGCAATCCTTACCAGGTCATCGATCCACCTTGTAGGAGGCCTGCCAACACTATGTCTTTCGGTGCGCGGTCACCACTCTAGAACCTTTCGGCCCCATCGACCATTCCTTCTATGAGCAATCTACCCTGGTCACTGCCACTTTAGTTTGGCGATTTTTCGGGCTATGTCGGCGACCTTGGCTCAAGCATAGCCCTTTCTTGCAATCAAGCAAGGAAACTCCGAGCATAGCCCTTTCTTGTCTTTTGAGTTACTTACGCCTTCTGATGAGACTCATTGTAAGCAACAATGTTTCAGTGCCATGTTTCATCACCATGACTTTTACTATTTAAATTAAAACTACCCAAAACATCAACAAAAATATTTTAACAATCGTCATTTAATTCCAACTAGCTTAAAACCTACTCCTGCCATGTCGACCACCGATAAGTCTCGCTCAGTTGCGCCTGGTCTCGCAGATCTGCGCTCGCGCAATGAGGCGTGACCGCTTAATGAGTCGTACGCGCATGGTTTATTGCTAACTTCATAGATTACTTCTTACATCAATCTTACTGCTGTGATCATATGAGAGTTGTGAAGCATATGGTTTAGTTTTCACCTTGCGTGATGGTGTGGAGGTAATAAGGTCTTATTTATATGGGAATTATTAATGACTCGCTCTTCTGCCTTTGGGCGGAGCAAGAGGGCATGTTAGAGTATTTGACTGTCTAAAACTCACTCCTAGTTCCTTCGTTACCTTTCATTCCAGGGCCGGATTTTCCTTTCCGAATCAAACCCATGGCACGAATAGGCTTCGACCCTGCTGAGCCCAAAAGGAAGGTAAGAAGGAGTTAATAAGGCCTGTGGTAATAATCTTGTACTAGATTTCATGGAAATTTAGCGTATTTGAAACAGTTTTGTAATATGACATCATGTCTGCATTTAGCGAAGTGCGAAGTTGAAGTTTGACAATTTTCAACTTCAAGTAAATTTAATCCGAATCCTAACCCTGGAAATAATTTCTGCATTTAATAGCATCTTTTTATTTACTTTGTATCTTCAGACTTCATAGTCTACGAACCCAATTGTGGGTAAAGTTCGCCTGTATACAACAGCTGTCCTATTTTTATCTGTAAAAGTTGTGTACAAAAAAAAGAATATAATTGTTGCAGTAGACATTATAATGAACAAGTATGTAAACGCTGGGGCACTTTTTCTAGAAGCTCGGGTGCCTTTTTTTATAGGTTCGCGTTTAACCGCTATCACACCTGATGGAAAGCGACGATGCGGTCGACGATGGAGCGAAGAGAGATACCTAGAAGTAACCTACTCAATCTTGACTTAAAGATTCTCGGGTTGTAGCCATCTGGAAACATAGAGTACCTAAAATATAAAGAGACAGAAGTATACTCACGAGACATCGGGCGTGGTGTTGGTGAGTAGACGCACGCAGTCGAGGCAGCCCCGCGCAGCAGCGTAGTGCAGCGCCAGGGCTCCATTGTTGGCGCGCCCCCCCGCCGCCGCCATGGCGCGCCCGCACCACCAGCCCTCGACAGCTAGACGACCGCTCCTGGAAGGAAGGAAATTCTATAGGTAACAATTCTTTACAAAGATCAAGTGCGGAGTACTCGCAACTTGAGAGCAGTGGAGGCCGAGTGGTAACGGCCTCCTTACAACTTGTACACTCCACTTACAACTTGTAAGTAGCGGGTTCAAACTCAGGAGCATTACTTTGTGTAATTTATTTAGCAGCGTGGTCTAGCAGCGGAAAGCGTGACAGAAGAGTTACTGCCTCCAGTTATTTTTAAAAAAGTTGTCGCGGGCACACCAATAGCCACTTCAAACTCCAGGCACAGGGTTTTAATAATAATAATATAACATTTATTTAAAAAAAAAGTTAAAACCATAATTTTTGCTTTTATTATTAGCACAATTTGTATTGAGCTCAATTATAAAAATATAAATATCAGATTTTACTGCTTTCACGTCATTTCACAATAGCTTTGTCTTGTTTATGAACCATGAGACAGAAAATAGAAATGAAATTAGAAAAAGTAGGTTATATTACGAATAGAGATGGGCAGCGGGAAAAAACCCAACGGGAATAAACCCAGGTTTTTTCCCGTTTGGGAAAAAACCAGGTATTTATGTGGGAAAAAACCCAATAGACGGGTATTTTCATTACTTAACGTAATTATCACGACCTTATTTTTTTTTAAACTAATGCAGCGAAATATAGGTACTTTGCGATGCGCATATACTTTGCGTCAACATATATAGGGCACTAAGGGCACTAGCTGTTGTTCGAAACGTCAAAATGACCTATATTCAGGAACTAAAATAAAACCAGCAGTTCATTATAAATACAAAAAGACGTCTTCTTGTTTTATCATAAGATTTTTCTGCGCAATGTGATGGAATGTTACTTAATTGCAGAAAGAACGTCTATAGAGACTAAATAATTTTTGACCAGAAATAAATAAAACAACAAGAGATACTTACTAACAATTATTTATTATACTTAACAAAAGATACAAAAGCGTTTTTTTACAATTGAAATTTTTTGGTCACTGTCGCTACTGTCATCATTATTAAATATATTATTAATATTGCAAAATTCTATTTCTTGTGTATTTCCACGAGATGTTGAAGGTCGTTCTTCATTTATTGGGCTACCCAACGGACTTGACAATTGCCTGGGTGTAGATAACGGCTCGTCATCATCGTCATTGTCATCATCTTTATGTTTGTGTAACAGGTTCCAATTATATGATATAAAAGCTATTTTTGCTGCCCTGTCTGTAGTCAATCTATTTCGTTTGTGACTATGTATATGCGCATGCGTGCTAAAAGATCGTTCAGTGGCTGCTGAAGTACAGGGAGCAGTTATAATACGTACTGCAACCCTACTCAGCAATTTGGACTTACAGAGTCCTCTCCACCAAACTACCGGGTCCATTTCGGCAACATGCTTCCATATAAATGGTCTGCTCCATAAACCCTGTTTAGCTCTATAGTTAGCTAAATCAACACCAACGTCAATATTGAGCGATTGGCTCACGTCGTGTATAAACTCCATGGCATCCACTTCATGTTCTTCTTCTAATTCAATGCCTTGCGACCTTGTATCTAATAAATATGCAGCATAATGAATGGGTTTCAAACAATTATTTGTTCGCCTAATTACAGCATTTGTAATCTCTTGTTTGTGATGCTCATTTAGAATGGATATATCCGGAAATGTAAAATTAAATGTAGACTTAATATCTTTGAATGCCATATAAACTTCATTTATAATCACTAGGCAATCACAAGTCCACAAAACAAAATCCAAGTCGTCAATAAAACCAACAAATTAACATAAGTGTGCACAGTACGAAGTCAAAACAACGTGTGAGATAGATAGATCACTAGCGCGTACGCCACTGTTACTACCTGCTTCCCCGCCCCCTACCCGCGTACGTAGTTTCGGGCTACTTGTTGCTAAGAGCAGATGAACATACACAGACAGGTTTTTTATTTAATTTCATTTAATTTAATTAGATAGCATGTAGTATTTATAACGTATTTATTGAATTATGAAAACAAACAAAGTTAGAATAGCTCTAACTAGTAGTAAGTATTTAAATACGTACGTACTATTTGATATATACATGTATCTACACATTACCTAGATGTTACATATGTTAAATATGAAAAAACCCGAATATTTTCCCGTTTTTTCCCGGTTTTTTCCCAAATTAGGGTTTTTTCCGGGTAAAATCCCATCTCTAATTACGAACGACAGAATTAATATCAAATAAAATCAGGATTGTGCCACAAAACCTGACAAGAAAGTTTGTTGAACAAAAGACATCAACGCGCTCGAGTACAGCAGCGCCATCTAGTAAGAGATAGCTGAACTATGCCCACTATAATACGCTACAATAAGCGCGAGCGCCTCTACATGCGATACAGGTACATCGATAAGTTTCACGTCTAGTTTCCTCTACTTCACAATAGGTGGCGCTGTTATAAATCAAGTTGATTGACTTTTTTATTTATTTATATTTTATAGTTATACATACAGTAATGATTATACATCTACAGGTGGGTTTAATACAACAAGGTATTCTCTACCAGTCAACCTTGTAGTTAAATAGACCACACTGTAAACTATAAATAAAAATATTTGAAATATCATCTAGAATATCTAGTTCAGGTGGGTGTCGAGACTATTTAAATAAAAACGATATAACCAAAATGCTCTAAATTATATTTCTTATATATGCATTTAAACTAATTAAGATATCATAATTCAAAGCGTGACAAGGGATTAACATTGACATTTTGAAAGTTGATTAATTTTTATGATATTTCTACAAATTACGAAACTTGGTCAAATATTATTTAACTTCTGACCTTCAAAGATATAGCATTCCACCTGTTCACAAGTCTAATTCTTGGATTTCAATTAAAATATAATACACTTTTTGATTTATTTATTATGAATCTGCCGGAACAGTTCTTCGCAAACTAATCTGTATCTTGATGTATTAATGAACAACAAATCAATTAAAAGACTATTCAGCAGCTTGTAAAGTAGTTTATACTGCTCTCAAAACGATGAAGGAAAACATCGTGAGGAAATCGGCAAGTTCTAGAACCAAAAATTCGAAGACATAGATATATTACGTGTAATCCATCAATCCGCACTAGGCTTGCGTGATAGATTACGGTCCAAGGCCTCCTCCCCTAGAGAACAGGCCTGAGTCTCAACAAAGAAAACATTATTATTATTAAATCTACCCCATACTGACCCACTGATGGGCAAAGGCCTCCCTCCATTCCTTCCAATGTTCCTGGTTTGAGCCACTTTTTTCCAATTCTCAAGGAAAACATGGAAAGATTATACAGAAGAATAAAGAAATCATGGAAATATTATAAGGCTAATATTATATTATCTTGTAGTAAGACGTTTATAAATAAATTAGAGATGGAACAGTAGTCATATCAATAGTAAAAATCTAGAAGCCTAGGAAAATAACAAGGAAGACAAAGGTTGGCTATAAGAAAATCCAAATTCCGTATTAAGCTCGCGTTTGCGCAATATCTGTTTTTTTTGTGATTAAATGTTTTTGTTTGCACTAGTTTGCAGTAAAAAACGTTGTAGAGTCTACATAAACCGTCTATCAATATTGCCAGCAAAATTCCCACGTCGGGCAATATTGCCAGCAAAATTCCCATTTTAGGCAATATTGCCAGAAAAATTCCCACTTTGGGCAATATTGCTAGCAAAATTCCCACGTCGGGCAATATAGCCGGCAACGGCACATCTCTACTTTTGAGCCCTAAAATATGAAAAATAATGCTCCTAGCTAAAAAATATGCAAAAATAAATGCTTATTAAATATCTACGAAAACTATACGACAGTCCGAAATTAACTACAAGGCAGTAATTGTCGTTTAGATATAAAATTAATACCTGAACTAGAAGATTACTTTTACATCACGTATCATTAAGCTCTTCAATTACTCAGATTACAAACGGTGTCCGACTACGAGAAAATGATGATGGCTTAATAGAATGGTGTGGCAAAATAACCCAATCATATCTCAATCAAACCATGACATTACTTTGATATTAGGTTGTTTTTCATATACTTATTATAAATAAAAGCTTAAGTGTTTCACAAACAACCTCAGAAGATTTACCATGGTCTATTTTGATAAATGATTTATTTGCAAATAGGTTTTGAATAAAAAACACGTAAAATTTGACGTCAGTATAAGTTAGATGAGGCCGGTGTATCCTAACTACACAAATCAAATTATGCTTTATGAACGCGCAAATTAGCTTAATTTTTTTTTCCACTAATTGACTTCGATAATTCAAAATATTTTCATTACTTTTGCATACCTACGTCTAAGAAATGGAATTCACTACCGGAGTCTGCGTTTCATGACAGCTACAACCTGTAAGTCTTTAAGTTGAAAGTGAATATGTAACTGTCTCCGCACACGTGCCACAAAAAAAGCCGTATCAAGCTTCTTTTTAGGGTGGCATTTTTTGTGGCTCGCGTGCGGCAATGCCGCCACAAAAAAAAGCTTGAAGCCACTTCAAGCTTCTCCGGTCACAAGATGTCGCGCGCTTCAACTGTTTTTTGCGGCGGCTTCAAGCTTTTATTTTGTGGGCGCTTGTAGCGTTTTTTCGTGGCGGCGTTTTTTGAGGATACTTAATAGTAACATATGAAGTAAAAAAAAAAGAGAAAAAGAAAGAAAAAAGAAAAAAGAGTTAGTGATAGCGTGACGAGTGACAGGACAGAATGGAAGAAAAAAACGTGTTGCGCCGACCCCAAATAAAACGGGACAAGGGCAGGAAGATGATGATGATGATGATCGCTTACCATCAAGTGAGATAGTGGTCCATCGCGAGCCTATCAATAACATTAAAGAAGTAGTTTTTATTTTATCTTATCTCATATAACTTGGGTTCGAATCAACGCGTTTTTCTCTGTAAACCGTTACAATATCATATTCTTTGAAAATCTAACGAAATGATCTATGATCATCCATTTTTATCCATCTATCCTCTTGCCCTAAAAACGGTGAAGGAAAACATCGTGAAATTCCGACTTGTTCTAGAACCAAACAATCAAAGACATGTGACATAAACATATACTAACCCACCCTGAACCCGCGATGTGGATTACAATCCATTCCCTCTCATAGAGAAAATGCTTGAGTCCCAGCAGTGGGAATATTATAAGGCTAATTAGGCTATATTATGCTATGACGCAGCATTTCTTTTTGTTTCATACAAACATATTAACAGTCATCCCGTTCTCTCCATCCATTCATGTTAATAAATACATTTAACACTATTTAAAGGTAAACGTACACTAATCCGAGGCGAACGCGCCGAATGATTCAAGAAGGCCTAGCTAACTACACAGACAGACAGAATAGACCACGCTAAAGAAATCTTTTCTATTTCCTTTAAACCTGTGGCACTTAAATTACTTGTGAATTGTCATGGATGGATCTTCACAAGATTTTTATTGTCAGTAATTTAATCATGGAAAATGAAAAATAAGTAAATAAAGTGAAGTTAATATAAATCAAAGGGAGCAGTGGTGGCCGAGTGGTAACGTCTCCGACTTACGAGTCGTAGGTCGCGGGTTCAAACCCCGCCAGGCGCATCACTTTTTGTAAAACGGTAAGGGGAAAACATTGTGAGGAAAGCCTCATGTCCTGGAATAAAAAACTCGAAGACATGTCACATTCACCAATCCGCACTGGGTCCTTGTGGTGGATTACGGCCCATTCTCTCTCCTAGAGAGGCCTAAGTCCCAGCAGTGGTACTCTTTAAAAGACTAATTATTCTTTGCATATAATGGGAAACATGCTTTAGAGCATCCGAATTCGTCTAGGATTTCTAGAGACCTTCCAAGTTCGGACGACTCCATGCGTCCGGCTCGGATAAGTGTGTATTCACCTTTAGTTAGATGCACTGGCTACTTCGCTATGATGACTCATGAAAACTAGATAACAGTGAGATCGACACTGATCTAATAAACGACTACTGGTTAAAAAACTTGGTAAGTGCTAGTCGGACTCGCGCACTGAGGGTTCTGTACAAACTGAACTGACTGACTGTTCTATGTGAATAGTTCAATTCCTCAATCGAATCTCGAAGATTTTCCCTTTTTATTTTTTGCAACGTAACTACATAACAGTTTTCAGACTTTTTCCTAGTAGATACTTGTGCTATGGGAAGTGCGCTATAGGTTTTGATTTCCTAATTAATATTAAAAATATGCGCCTAAAAGGAGCTTAAAAATCTACTTTTTAGATTGCGTTGACTTAGAAGTTTGATTTTTGAAACTGACTTGAGCATTTGATAATAATTTCAGTTTCATACCTTAACGCGTTCCTGGGAAAAGGGGTCAGTAAGGGTTTCGTTTGTACGTTGAATCGATTTGGTTGCTTGCGAGCGTAGTTCTTTGATTAAGAATAGCGCTAAACCTTTTTTTTAGGTTTCGTTCCTAAGTCAGCAAGAATGAAAACCTTATAATGCCCGCCATATACACCTGAGCGTGTATATGGCGGGCGTGCAAAACTAATAATAATAATAATAATATGTCCTTGGGTGCACTAGTATAGCGCGCACAGGGATAATCGTCGGTTGGTATCACGTTCCATTATAGTAACCAAAAGGGCCTCTGCGAGTTGGCTTCGGCCCCTTGTACGCCTCTCAAAGGCCCAGGACCTCAGGGTCCTGAGATTATATAAACAGATGAAAATAATAATATTCCACAACTATCACACAACGCGATCTAGTCCCAAGCTAAGCAGAGCTTGTGTTATGGGTACTAGACAACTGATAAACATACTTATATATTTCTAAATGTAAATACATACATATTATAGATAAATTACCAGACGAAGAAACGAAAGACGAGAAACTGTGCGGGTTTCCATACGAGCTTACCTAACAGGTATACCTGTGCAGGTAGACCTGCTTATCTGTCTGTCTATCATAACCCTTGTCTTAACAGGTGGACAACAAAGTAATCCTTTTTGAAAGCATTTCGTTTTAGCTGACTTAAAACGGAACCCTAAAAAACAATTAATTTAAAAAAAAATGATACAAATAAAATCGATATAGAAATGAAATCCTTTTAAAGTCAAATAAAAATAAAACATAATCATAGTGCTTCATCATTCCGCGGAATGATCTAGCTTCACTTGCAATAGATAATCTTACACGTCCGTAATGGTATCATGATTTGAAAGAACTAAATTGCGATTTTGTACACCGTCATGTGCGAAATATATCTAATCAGTGGCTTGGTTATTTATTTCTAAGAATACAATGTCATTGCTTTATTGTCACACTGTTTGATAATATTATCATTATTTATATATTTTTTTATTATTATTGATAATGATGGCTCGCGTTTGACCATCATGTTACCTTTTTTTTCGGTGGGAAAAATCATCTTATGACAACCCCCGCTCTTGGGTGGAGCGGGAGATAGTGTCAGACTCTTACTGACTAAAAGCCCCGCCCCGTTCCTTCTACCCTTTTTTTACGGTACCCTTCATACCGGGGCTCGAGTTCCTTTCGGATAACCTTGGCCCTAGACCATCATCTTACCTGATGGTAAGCGTGCTCCATCGTCAACCACATCATCACTTACCATCAGGTGAGATGGTGGTCAAACGCGAGCCTATCAATAATAAAAAAAATACAATTGCTACTAGAAAATACTACGCGCAGTATTTGGTCCATTTTGATCGCCATTATTCATTCATAATAATCCACTTACTCCGTGTAATGCTGGATGGTGTGGCTGGATGGTGAGATAGTGGTGAAGTGCAAGTCAATCAATAAATAGAATAAGCAAATCAATAATAGGCGAGGGTTAAGGTGGTGCATCATGACTCACATTTTCACTGTTTTTCATACAACCGCTCATAACTGATTATGACGTTATCACACATTTTTCATTAGATATTTTGGAAACACAGTAAATCTAAATTTGTGTAAAACTAATCCAGTAAAAACCTCTAAAAATTTCCTATTTTGTATGAACTTTGACACTTCATAATTTGCCTAAAAATTAAAAAAGTCAAAAAAGTAATCCTCTAGGGACCTTGCAAATTTTATTAAGATTCTAAATGACGACAACTTTTTCCAAAAACTTTTAAGGGTTTAAAAAAAACAGCTATTTCCTGGAGCAAGTTTTGTGAAATTTTCGAGTAAATCTCGGAATTACCGAATACTAACAGAGTTTTCAGGCGTTATCTCTCTGTTTTTGCATTGCCTTTTCGTCAAACATCGCATTGGATTGCATTAAATGAAGTAACAAGCTTATAAACCATTTTCGATGTTTACGATAAGCGAGTGGAGAAGGACCCTCTTAAGAGAGGATTTTCAAAAAGCTTTAAGATTAAAATAATTTCGTGGCTTTACTGTATAGCAGGGAAGTAAAACCAGCCTAAGTTTTACTTCAACTTCTTCGGCAACTGAAGCACCATAGATGGGTTTTAGTCAATAAAAGTCTGACCACCCAAAATAGGAAAGTTTTAAAAACAATGTTTTTTTGTCATTAAAAGTCCGACACTCCGTGTCACTCTAACAAGAGTGAAGGAAGTTTATTGTGAAAACAACAAAATTTCATTTTCATATAACAACCAAACATAATTCTGTGAAGTAACAAACAACACAAATGACTAAAAACTGCATTCTATTGACGAAGCCGAAATGTTCACAAGTTCAACAAACTAAGTGTCGATGACACTGCACTGTACGCTTAGCGCAGAATTAATAATCATAACAAATTACATGATATTACTGTGATAACGAAAGTGAAACTTCACACTAATCCTTACTAATATTATAAAAGCGAAAGTGAGTTTTTTTTTTTTTTTGTCGACGGGGAAAATCGTCTTTGACGAAACCCGCTCTTGGGTGGAGCGGGAGACAGTGTCAGACTCTTACTGACTAAAAACCCCGCGCTGTTCCTTCTAGCCTTCATACCGGGGCACGAGCTCCCTTTCGGACATCCCTGTCCCCAGTAGGCTTCGACCCAGCTGGGCCCCTCCTGCTGCTGACAACTCCTTGAGGCGCGCGGGAACAGTGCGCGCCGTCGACGTCTTGGACTCGGTCCATTACCGGACGATCGGACAGCGAGCTACCCATGGCTCGCCGTCCGCGAGCCCGCGTCTACGGTGGCCGGAAATCGGGATCGGAATCCCGGCGACGGCGGCGAGGGCGCCGTTGCCTGATGCGGTCGGCCTCCTCCTTTGCAAGCATTACTGCTTCGCAGAAGGAGGCGACCGCCTGCCAATCCTCCTCGCTCCGGACCATGGCCTCGAGCAGGGGGCCCGGAAGCGAAAGTGAGTTTGTTTGTTTGTTTGTTTGTTACGTCTTCACGCCTAAATGGCAAAACCGATTTTGATGAAACTTGGTACACAGATAGACCATGTCCTGGAATAGGACATAGGATACTTTTTACCCTGGAAATATGTTCCTTTGGGATAATTTTCTGCTACCACGCGGGCGAAGCCGCTGGGAGCAGCTAGTCTTATATACATATTACTGTTGTTAATAACTAGGAACTAGCTCTACAGTATACAGTACTAGAACGAGTTCAACTGCCAATGTCAAGCATATGGCCGCTTACTCCAACCTACCCTGCTCAGAGTTAGAGTTAGTTGGGTGAACTCTAGGGTAGCTTCTTGAGTTATAAAAGAACGACCCTTGGTTGCTACTCTACATTTTAATCTGGTTATTTTTGTTCGCAGGGCTGAGTGACTTATGCTATATTTCAAGTACGCGGGCAAAGCTGCGGGCAAAAGCTAGTAAGACAATAAAATTCTTCTGGCAATGGCAAGGTTCAGGGCAGAGATTTTTTTTTTGAGGAGGGAAATTATCTATTGACTTCTCTCTTTCTAGGGTGGAGTGGGAGGGCGTGTCAGACTATTACGAACTAAAACCACAGCTATGTTCCGTCAGTTCCCTATGCGTTTTAAGAACACGGGTTAATTTTTCAGAACTCAACCAATAGCCCCAGTAGGCATTGGCTCTGCTGGGTTGACGTCTTGGACTCGGTCCATTACCGGACGATCGGACAGCGAACTACCCATGGCTCGCCGTCCGCGAGCCCGCGTCTACGGTGGCCGGAAATCGGGATCAGAATCCCGGCGGCGGCAGCGAGGGCGCCGTAGCCTGATGCGGTCGGCCTCCTCCTTTACTAGCAAGGAGGTGACCGCCTGCCATTCCTCCTCGCTCCGGACCATGGCCTCAACCAGGGCCCGGCGCGAGAGGTCTCCTCCGCCGATCGCCTCCACGAGGGCACGGCGATGCTCCGCCCAGGCAGGGCACACCTCGACTGTGTGCTCCACCGTGTCCTCCGGGCGTTGCGCACAGTGGCGACACCCGGGCGTCTCTTCCGACTTGATCTGAAACAGGTACCTCCCGAACGTGCCATGTCCGATGAGGACCTGCGTCATGCGGTAGGTAAGGACGCCGTGAGGTCTTTCCAGCCACGCCTCAAAGAGGGGACTTACGGCCATAATCGTGGCGTGCCCAAAGCTGGGCTCTTACGGTTTTACTAATATCTCTTTGAGGCGTTCATGGGACATCACCTGCTTTCAACAACTCGTACTCGGTTCGGATAGTTACAGGCTGGACGGCGAGTTACCCATGACTGGTCATCCGCAAGCCCGCATCTACGGTGGTATTCTGGATCAGGGTTCACAGTGGCTGACGCATGAGGATGTTCGTTCTCTCACGCATGCGGCCGCCTCCTTCGCTAGCATTACTACTTCGCAGAAGGAGACGACCGCCACCCATTCCGCGTCGCTTCGGACCATGGCCTGTACCAGGGCCCGGCGCGAGAGGTCGCCGCGGCTGAGCGCCCCTCGAGGACAGAATGATGCTCCGCCCAAGCGGGGAATACAGCCACCATAATGTTTCACAGTGTCCTCCGGAAAGCTCCGGGCTATGCCTGCGGGATTTTTAAAGAGCCCTGGAATCCAAAAGGAGAATGATAGAATATAGGTGGATTTTAGTTAGTAAAGTAAGTTTTTAAGTCTTTAACTCCACCAAGACCGGGAAAAGTGTAGTGTAAGTAAGTTTTTTTAGGCATTCATCAAATGAATTTCATTTGATGAATGCCTTAAAAAAATCTTTTGGCACACTAGCAGATTTTATGACTACATAAATTACACACATTTCTGAAAAAAAAGACCTCTAAACTGTATATTTCTCGCAGAACATTCACTTAATAAACATTTCTCATTCATTAAAATTCAGTTCTAGTTGTTTCTATGTTTACGTAATCTCATAATTGTTAAAGTCTTACACGAAAATGAGCAAATTCTTCAACTATTTTTTGGTCTGCAGTGCTGTGTGAAATATTTTGTATTATATAAGTATACTTGATGGAATTTATAAAATCTGGTTAAAGGAATATAAATGATGTTAATTTCAGTAAATAATTTTGTAATAAGTGTTTTATTATGTTGAATAAACATATTATATCATCATCATTTCAAGCGAAAGATGTTAACTACAGATCACATTTCTTTATTGTTTCGCTAAATTAATTTTAATAGTTTTTTGAAGAAAGAAACTCATAGATTTGGGTGGATCTGTCCCGTTTGTGCAAGCATTAAAATTTGTCAGTAAGCTCAAACCCAGGATTACTAACTGTCGCCGCAAAATGCCGCCTCAAAATGAAGCCCATGTAGCTTCATTTTGAGGCGGCTTTTTTGTGGCTTTTTTTGTGGCTTCGTTGCCGCCACAAAAAAAAAACGCTTGAAGCAGCTTCAATCTTCAGCAGACACATGAGGTGTCGCGCGCTTCAGCTGTTTTTTGCGACGGCTTCTAGCTTTTTTGTGGCCGCTTCTAGCGTTTTTTTGAGGCCCGTGAGCGGGGGGGATAGTAAGGAATTCAACGACAAATAATAACAAATAAATTATATTTGGGTAGGCCGTATCAAATACTCAAAACTGCCGGAAATCATGTTAAAATTACAAAAAAGGAAAACGTAATCCACATAGTCCCCACATTCATAATAATAAAATAAAATTTACAAAAATGTAATACTTTACAAAGAAAATATTGCAAAACTTAAAATTTAAAAAAAATTGTCTATGTCAAATGGTAAAATAAAAAAAAACTTTCAAAGTAAAATTTAAAAATATACATATTTTAAAAAGTCATCAATGTCAATGTGCGAATAAGATTGGATAAATCTACTACAAGATACACACAGGATCGGTCGTTGTGGTGACGCTTGGGGGAGGCCTATGTGCAACACTGGACGCCTATCGGCTGAAATGATGATGATGATGAAACCTAGCCTACTGGGGTCAGGGTTAGCTCCGAAAGGTAGCTCGGCTCTGGTATGAAAGACAAGAAGGGACGGGGTTAGTTTTTTAGTCAATAAGAGTCTGACACTATCTCCCACTCCGCCAAAGGGCGGGGGATGTCCTTGGGATGATTTTAGTCACCAAAAAAAAACCTACTATTGTGAATTAGACTCAAATTTCTTCTAACTAACTAATATAAGTCTAATGGGCAACTTATTTTTATCTCAGACTGACCAAATATGCCAAGTGCAGCTAAATATCAAAGAATGATTTGTCCATATGCTAGATACTAACAATCTACAACAATAACGGCCAGTAACAAAATATGTCACAAAAACCATTGCAGTTTTTGGTTGAACAATTTCGCATGGCCGGTGACCGCTTCATAATTTATCACAATGGATGTCAATAGTTCATAGTACAGTCGTCATCAAAAGTTTATAGGCGATTCTAGTTCTATGTTGACTAGTCTACAGTCACTTATATCTTCTTTTTCCTACCCTTATCCCTTATTTTGGGGTCGGCGCGACACGTTTTTTTCTTCCATTCTGTCCTGTCACCCGTCACACTATCACTAACTCCCTTTTCTTTCTTTTCATTCCTCAGACAATCCATCCATCTTTTCTTTGGCCTCCCTCTTCCTTTCTATTTCTGCTCTTATCCTAAAATAGGATAAGAAGAAGAAGTATCAGGGTGTAAAGTTTCAGATATCTTCGTTGAAAAGATTTGAACACACGGTATATTTGTAATTTATTTATCATATCAGACGTTTAAGATTAAAAAAGGTTTACCAATGGTTTAAGAAAAGTATATAAGCTAAGCTAAAACATATATATTCATATTACCTATCTAGGAAACTCAATAACAATATAATATGCTTAGTTTAAAAACTAATTACTTACCGGATTCTAAATTTAAATTCTTATTTTTGAATTAAGAACCTGTCAATTAGTTTTCAAAACTAGTCATCTACACTAATTTAATAAAGATGTAGTGTTTGTTTTTTTTTTTGTTTTTAGCAGGTAATGATGCATGGTCTGAATTTTTTTCACCAATAGAAAGCTATTTTAATCCTGAGTGATATAAGCTATATTTTATGAATGCAGGTGAAGCCGCAGGCAAAAGGTTTTATAAAAATAATCGGTTGTTTGTATCTGCTGTTGATTGTACACCATATGACAGTATTAGTCATCCAGTACCATAGGGGACAGTGGACAACAATATAACGTAACGGTAGGCTACACACGTATCCGGAGGTAGTCCACAATTTCTAAATGTGACCTTTGATATGGATGACCTCAAATAAGGAATTTTATTTTAATATTTTTTTCGATGTACGACTGTTTGTTGTTTCTGTGTTGTGACCAACCATAGATTTTGGCTTCTAAAGGTCAGTATTTATCATCAAATATTGATTTGTTTGATGGAGCTCATTAGACATTAAAATAATTATCAGTTTTAACGTCAAATGATGTAGTCGCTGGGTGGCAAAGCCCTGTAATCTAATAAAAAAAAACGTCGCTGTCTGGATTATGAACGAACCAAGAGGCTCCAGTCTCACACACAAAACGTTTAGGGAACAAATTCATTGAACGTACAGCTGAGAAGTTGAATTTCTTGCTGGAGTCTGTGATTCCTTATAACTACAAACTGGGGATCTTTAAGACAAGAGTGAACTGGTTACTTCTAGGCAAGCGTGCTTTATCGTCGAAGACATTATCGCTAACCATCAGGTGAGATAGTGATTACGCCCGAGCATATAAAAAAAAAAACAGAATTTCTATTAAAACGGGTTGGTGATTTCAACCCGATTTAGGCAAATGCCAGTGCCTGTGTCGACAGACAACAGATTCGGCTAGTATTTTAATAGATAGTTGGGTCATATTGTTCTAATTTTTCTTTGTTTGCGCAAAAAATTTCAATTTTTTTTGAGGTCATAAAATCAATAACAATGTCAATTAAAGTTGTCAAAAAATAAAACGCCCGTTTTGACATGTATCAAACGTTTTGACATTTATCAAATACTTAAAATATACAAAAATGATACTCGGATATATTATCCCATCATATTATTTAACGATCCAAAAAAAATATGTACCTATCATGTATTTTTTTTTCTAAAATATTTTATGTATCTAATTAATTATTATTTTATAGTTTCTTTCAGTTTCGTTCCAAGTTACATTCTATGGTCTTTCTCAAACGTCAAAACAGACCTTTTATTTTTCAACGAGTTTAATTTAGAATAGCACTTTACGGTAAATAACGAAACCAAACACAACAATAGATTAAATACACTTATATATGTTTGCCATTACTTAGCAGCTGAGCAAACGAAGATATGCGTAAAGAATAACGACTCAGTCATCGCTGCCCACACTTTCGCTCTCCAATCTTACATCTCAAAACGTGTAAAAAGTATTTACCTAAAATTACCGGCGCGTAACGCAATCTGTAGCGTATCGAGGTCCTCTTCATAATCGTGGCACAGATCCATCGTGGAGTTCCTCGCCTCGTGGATATCAAACAACACTGCACCATCCCCTAACTTATCAGTCATCACACTCCTATAAGAACGAGTCCCGAAACTAGACGTCACTGAAGCACCTCGAGGAAACCTTCTCGGAGGAACGTTCACTGTCTGCGAAGCCTGCAGACCTGGCTTCTTCATCCTCCTCTTCATATATCTTCTCATCCGCAAAGACAACATCACTCGGATCCGTAAATGCCTCTTAATATTTCTATCGTATCGTAATTGCTCCTTCATTTTCTTATTTCGTTTTTTCCGATGTGGGATCTCGTCGATTCGTTCGAGTTGGGTGTGGTTCCGCTCAATTAGCCGGTGAGAATCGAGAGTAGGGGAGCGATTGAAGAAATCTGAGTTGTTGTTCCGCCACGCTTTGCTAAGAGACCAGTTCTCGCCACACGTGGGGGTCTTGACCTGAATAGGCTTTTCGTAGATGTCCTCCTCAAGAGCGAACATCCTTCTGGAGAGGAGGAAGTTGTCGATGTTTCGCCTGAGGGTGCTGCTTTGAGAACTGATCGTTGTGTTCACTAAGTTTGAAGTGAGAGTCTCAGAACTTTTCTGGAACGTGCTGCCGTAGGTCAGTTTTGGCGGCTCGGGGACTTCTCTTGTTTTTCTTTTCGCGATTGATATGAATCTCCTTCGCATCGCAGACATGTTCGTGAGTTCGCTCTTCAGCAGTGGTCCCTTTCGTTTGTCTGACGTCATGTCTGGAGACCACGTGCCGTTCTCGGAACAGCTGCAGAAGTCCTTGATGAGGCGCGCTATAGCGTTACAATCGCCATCTTCTGATCGTTCCCTAGGCATTGTTCATTGCTCACAATATCCTGTTCGTTATTTAACTGTCACTACTAAAATAAGAGCACAGAAAATCACTGTTACCTACGAGTCAAGGGTTAATATGATTACACGGCCGTATTCTGTAACACTTCCGTTCTCTCGTCTTATTGTTACGATTACGTAATCAGTAAACTCGACCGCGTCTCGCAAGCAGGTCGCATTTTTTGTACGTGTATGCGTAATTATGAGTTGTGGCCAAATCGATTTAACGTAATGAACGATTTGTAAACGTTACGAGTTTATAGAGACTATCTCAACTATGTGGGTTAAACGGTAGAAACTTATTATAGGAAAGCGGGATTATTTAAATGAGTAATTTCACTAAGCAAATAAATTTATGACTTAATTTAATAATTATTCTTAGAAGAGAAGATTTATTAATGTTTGTGATATAATATCTTTTTTTTTAATTTGACTAAGATTAGATAATAATATTAGGCTTAGGTGCCTGCTTACTTTTACTTAACCACTTTGTGCCAATTAAATTATTGTAATAATTAGTTATTTATAGTTAATTAATACGGTATACGTTTAAGTTATTATTAATCATAGAAAAATTAAAGAACCTAGAACAACCCTGAATCAAAACATAAGAAGTGCATTTGAGTGTAATTGATTGTTGATTATTACAATTCAATTATTTGATTAACATAATTTTAACAAGCATATATTTGTCACCTAGGTTTTTTACCACATTACCATCAAAATAATACTCATCTTCTTCCTGGCAGCAATACAAAAACTAATGATATAATTACGCCTTCACTAAACACTTCAATTAAATCCATGAGCGTAGCCACGTACGGCGGTAGCCGTACCAGCCGTATCAATGATTCCCCAGGGGCCCCCGGTACACAAGGGCCTCAAATTGTGCAATAATTCGTAACATGTTATCCATAATCTTAAATGATCTTAAGAGGCCTATAGTTAATTAGTACCTAATGGCTATAATTGATAATTTTCCAATATTATAGCTCGGTCCGTTCGCTATAGAATTTCCTATATAAAATCATATTAATAAATGAATCTACCCTAATCCAGAATACTATATAGAATGTACCAAAATTAAACCAGCTCATTTTCAATCGGGACTTGTATTAAACACAAGGCGACATCACGGCAGACCACGGCGAAGGTGGAGAGATGAGCTGGATAAGTACCGGAGGGACTGGCCTGCAATGGCCGAAGACAGACGTGTGTGGAAAAGAGAGAGGGAGGCCTTCGCCTAAATGGGCTAACTAACTTGTCAACCTACCCAGTTATTCAGTCTCGAAAAAAGCATTCAAAAATATTTGATACAGGGCCCCACTCGGGCTACCTACGCCACTGACATAAAAATACCTAATTCAATTAATCATAAGCTTCAAATTAATATTGTAAAAAGTACTAAATTACATTCTTTTTACTCGTACCTGTCACCACGGTACCGCGACACAACACGCATCGTTTTTGATATCGCTTCCTACACGTTTTACCGATTATTTTTAACCATTAGGTTTATCGATTAATTAGTAGGAATTACACTAGTACGGTATGCTATCTGGATCTTAAGTTCTTTGTGATGGTAATTGGCCTAGCCTTTCGATTTCTAAGGAAGGATGTATTTTGAATTGCATGACTTAATTCTGTCATCATTTTTCTAACGTACGGCGAGTATCCATCACGCTTACTTTGTGGATGATGCCTCTACGGTCCGGACCAAGCATTTCGCCTCGTCGTTTATACCGCGTACATCGGAGGATTTGACCAATCTAAACTTTGTTGTTTTTTTAAATTTTTTTGTTTGGACCAGTTCGGCCCGATTGCTATTTTTTTTAACCGATAGAAAGCTGATTTTTACCCTGAGTTACATAGGCTAGATATATTTTACGCACGCGGGCATAGCTGAGGGAAAAAGCTAATTTGTAATATATAATCTCATAAAACTAACTTGTTGTTATTAAAGTAAGTTTGACCGATTATTATGTTTTTTTGTTTCGTATATATTTGGTTGGTCTGCTGAGAATAGCTCGTAGGCTATTTTGCTTTCTTTAATACTATTAAAATAATAATAATAATTTATTGTGCCAAAAAAAAATATACATGTTCCTTAATATAATATATAATTAGCCCTAGACCCCACACTAGGATTCCCTGTGTCGTGGGGCCTAGTCTCCTTCAGTCCGAGAACTAGATTGCTTTGATAATTTATTTGGTAGAAAAACGTTTTTCAAGTAAGTTTGTCTAGTATTTTATGTAAATTATAATTTAGGTTAACATTTTGATATGTATTTTTAGATTTTAGTTTATATTCTATTGTGTGAGGCAGGAACAAACATTGTTTTTTTTTTCAACCTCGAGTTCAAAAATACCAAATATAATGATGGTGGTGCTTCACTTTCTTTAGTAATGTTGATGTAGGTACTTTGTTGGTTTTATGTATTCTTTGATGGATGTGTGTTTTCATTTTTATTTGCATCTTTTTGGTCTAATAATCACCTTGTTGAGTTTTCCCGTTATTATTACTTTTCTTTGGTTTATTGCTATCTTATTTCTAAAATCATTTCTCTGTGTTATCATTGTCCATTGTTTAGTTTACTTTTATTTTCAAAAATGTTTGTTATTGTGTGGGAAAGGGAGAGATAGATGCCTTTTTCCAGCTTCTGATAAATTGGTTATATAGATACCAATGACAGCCTTGTGGTAGATACCTCGAAACGCCTACTAATAAAGAGCCTACTGGTGTACCTACAATTTACTCGAACTATCCCTTGTAGTAACAAGGGATAGGTCGCTTGAGCTAATAATAAATACCTGAAAGAAATTAGGGAAAACTTTTGCCCAGCAGTGGGATAGTAACTAAATAAAAAAATAAAAACAACTTTTCGCCTGTGACTTTATAAATTATTTTATTAGACTAAATAAGATATATTCCTAAATGTGCGAGGTTTTTAGCTGCCCTACTGGAATGTAAAAGACAACTATCCACTCCGTAGGAGATGCTCTGGGCGTTGGATTGGAAGTCGCGGGTTTGCGGACGACGAGAAATGCCGGCCGTCCGGTGAAGTCCAACCCTGAGTCGATGCCCTCAAAGAAATGTTAGTAAAATGAACGGAGAGCACTAGGGTCGATGCCTGCTAGGACTGCGGGATTGTTTAAGAGTTACTGTGACCCTGACACACAAAGAGCAACTGAAGGAACATGAGCGTGTTTTAGGCCCTTCGAACACGGCAACTTTTTGTAGCGATGCTGTAGCGCGAATGCATCGATACAGTCGCGATGCTGTAGCGCGAACGCCTCGATACAGTCACAATGCTGTATCGCGTTAGTAGCGCGTTGGCATTTTTTCTATAGCGCTTGCAAATGCGAATAACGTGCGTTAGTGACGATGGTATCGCGCGTTCTGTAAGCGCGCGCTAGCATCACTACTAGCATCACTAGAAAAAGTCGTCGTGGGCGAAGAGCTTTAGTCTGTAAAAGTCTGACTACCCCATTTAACAGGCAGCAGTTAATCAATGATTGTATTTAAGCACACAAACCGAAATATAGCCACTATTTTTCTTCACATACTAAAATAAATAACATTAATTTTTATGAGTGGCTTCCTCATAAAATATCGTGTTAAAAGCATATCAATATGTTCGCAACAATTTATGTTTACGCTATATAATATGTTCGTCGAGCGCCCGTCGCGCTCTACAGCGCTTAGCGCTTTCTTTGTCATGTTGCATGCAAATGTACTAATATACTTATTATTGAGTTCTTTTACGATATATGCGGTGAAGTTGTGAAGGAATTACTCGTATGTAAATTATTTTCGTTTTTATGTTCCATTATTTCTGTATTTTATTAACATCTGGGCCATAGTAGGGTAGCTAGACGAGGGTGAAATAGGCCTTCGTCCACGCCCTCGCACTCAAAGGGGCCTCGTTTGTGCGAGGGATCTTTAAGAACGGTTTAAGAAGGTTTTGTTTTATAATTTATAGGTTCGCGTTACTATTATTTTACTTGATAATTATTCTCTATAGGATACGACCAATTTGGAACCGTGCACTATCTTCTGACATAAGTGCCCATGTAGGCCTATGTGAAAATATTTTTTTTTACTTTTTTCGACTTTTGATAAGCGACAATGTGGTCGACCAGTTCCGACAGTCGCTGTCGCGTTTTCAAATTTATGTATATATTAATTATATTTATTTAACATCATATCCTTGCTGACCTTTTATACATAAGGGTGATTATCGGATTGGAGAACGAAAGGTTACCTGCTGCGTTGTGTCACGGATTCAATTCCCTGTATAAATATTGCCTACAAATAGTTACTCAGATTCTGGGCGTCATTAGTCAGTTTCCACCCAGGATACATGAGTAATTGCTGGGAGTAGGGCCACGATAAAAAAAAATAGTACCTAGACTCGTGAGTGCCAAAGGTAAAATTTTTGGTCTCACTGTTTTTACCCTTACCTATCCCACCACCACCCATACCTAGCTGGAAAAAGGCCAGACAAGTGATAATGATTTTCTTATTTACAAATATTTATAGACGACCTTTAAAACTGAACTAATTTGTAATAATGGTCACGGCCTTGAAATACCAACCGCTACATAAAATATGACAACATTCGATGTTTAAAAATTTGAATTTTGATTGAAAAGACAAACTCATTAGTATAAATTAATGACGAATATAGATCAAAATTGTTATTTTTATAGCAACATTTATTTGATACCTTTACATATTTTTAAGATAATTAACTAAATTGGTCAATGGTCTGATGATAGTTTTTTTTTTTTAAATTTCGAACAGTGACGCATAGGCTTTATGTCTATGAAAGTTTTTTTACCTACGTTCATTCTTAATTTTTCTTTTGTTATGTTCAGTAGTTTGAAATTTCTCCCAAATGACGCCATTCTGTTTGCAGAATATCACTGGACCTAATCATTATGCAAACCACGGCAACAAATTAAGTAATTATCGTAGAAACGAAAGGTAACAATTACTATGCGCATACGCTCATGATGCTACGTTTTGATTGAGTTCCCAACTTTTTCTATCTATTTTCTAACTATGTACATGTTTTCTCAGCAATCAAACTATTGTTGCATTAATTCCTGTAAGAAATTATGCTGTTTACATTAAATTAAAAACAATGGAAAAAGTTTGGGAAAGAGGCCACAACTCAGATTTACAGTTTTGATAATGAAAGAGCACTTTTTATCGATAAATGTTACAGAATACGCCAATATAAACATCGTAAAAATAACCATATATGTCGGGTTAACACGCAAGAATCGATTAAAATAAATTAATCGTTTATAAATAAAGTCATAACAAAACACAAGAATTCAGCAAAAATTCATCTCTAGATCACCGAGGAATTTTTTAACGCTTACGCAATAGATAGTTTCACATTCACTTCATCACGATACGATTAAAAAAATGTTAATTCACTTTCATGCACGAAACACGTTCCTATAAATCATGTATGTAGTCTATGGTATCGAAAAGCGCGCGAAATTTTGACGTTTAGTTTTTTTTTAGTGACGCGTCGCGTTCAGATACGCGCAATTGTGTTTTGATCACATACGCTCGGTGCACGTAATTATGTACAGTTGACCATGTCGAATTGCGCGTGTGGAGCGACTGCCGCCGCGGGCACCGGCCTCGCTCTTTCTCCCATTCCTACATAAGTGATATGATGATCCACTATGCTGATGGAAATTAACGCGCCGTTTTACATTGTCACTGATTTTGACAGCTGATCGTACATCGCACTATGACACGTTTCTGAACCGGTTTCGTGCTCAAACAAATAAGTTTACATACTAGCAAATATTACCGTCAGTGAAAATTACTAGAAACTCGTTATGTTGCGTAATTATGGTAATTTCTCTGATTTACACGCTACATTGGAGTTGAACTTGTGATTTGTTATCGCATTATTTATTTTGATATATAGAGCTATAAACACTTTTAATGAGTACATGTTTTCTCGGTAAAAGAAAAAGGCTTTATTTGTTCTTTAATTCATGAATCCCCAAGCGACCACCGGTGGCCGCGCATCTATTGTCTTACTATTGTGTTTCTAATTGACGGTATCTGAAGGGTTAAAAAGTTTTTTTTTAATTGACAGTCTCATACTTGATGGTAAATGATGATGTGGTCAACGGATGGACCACGCTTGCTTAGAACTTATCTATTCATTCTTGACTTAAAGACCCCTAGGTGGTCGCTATTAGAACACTGGCTCCGGCAGGGAATTCCACTGTGTACACCTACGCACAAGTATAGTGCTCCCAAAACGTTTTGTGTGTTTGGTTGAGATGTCCACCATGTACCGATGACTCATCGCCGTACGTCGGGTGGTCCGATGATAGAATGGAAGGGGATTGAATTCATTATTTGAATTGGTGCTAATAGCACTAATAAATCGTCTATATTTGTGCTAATGATCATAATTTTCACTTTCCCTTGAATTTAACGTCAACGTCATAAAAACCAGTTTACATAATTTTATTGCAAAAAAAAATATCCCACGTTAATTTTATAAAAATAATCCAATCTAGTAATTACGACTACAACCATAAAATGTACCATCACAATAATAATTAATCCGGAAGCCATTCACTAGTGTTTACATCAATTTGTAATTATTTTACACATAACACCAACACGCCTTCACAATGGCTATTTAAATCATAGACAAGAGTTTGTAGCTGTTAAAATGTTGGCGCTAGTGTCGCAACGATGGCGTAAGATTTTAAATACGTAACGATTACTTACATATATTATGTAAAGATGCGTTTTAGAGCGTAAATAAATACCTAAGTTGTAAGGAAAATTCCTAAATTGTTTTAGATTTAGCGGGGCATTCATGCCTTCAGACACCGAATTTAGGCAGCCGTGTTTATTTTTATTTACTTATTATTCAGTATCTAATGATAAATTGATGGAAATACAAGAGAATTTATTTACTTATTATTCAGTATCTAATGATAAATTGATGGAAATACAAGAGAATTTATTTACTTATTATTCAGTATCTAATGATAAATTGATGGAAATACAAGAGAATTTATTTGCTGTTTTTTTTTCGGTGGGAAAATCGTCTAATGACATCCTCCGCTCTTTGGCGGAGCGGGAGAAAGTGTATATGATATATTCACTGATAATTTCGCATTTTACTTTGTTTTAACCGCCAAAGTTTTAAATGCAGTCAATATGAATTCAAAGTCAATATCAGACCAATTACGCGTTAGATTTTTTTTTTAAAATGGTAATACTTTGCAGCACCAATACAACAGAACAAACATCTTAAATCCATGAATTAAAAATTTCGAAAAATACTAGCATGATAAGACTATTCATAGAGCATAACTAGATTGGTCTTTTGCCATATTTCGCAAAAAGACACCTAATGGTATATTAAAATAAAGAATAGTATAATTAGTACGACCCTAATCTATTATCGCTAATCTACACTAATATTAAAAAAAATAGTTTTTTTTTTTGTTTTTATGTATTTGCTTTATAGAAAGTAATCACTGAAAGTACAGGTCCGATTGCAAAAAAAAATCACTAATATGAATCTACTTTATTCCTGAGTGACATAGAGTACCTATTCTATGTACGCGGGCGAGGCAGTGGGAGAAGTCGCGGGCAAAAGCTAGTCAATCGTGAACACTGACAAAACAGTTTTATCATTTCTTTACTAAATCAATAAATATGTCAAAATATACACCTCAGTTGTGGCAGCCACCAATTTGGTCGGTTCGTGTTCACGTGCAAATATTCAACGGGTTTTTGCCACCGAGCATAGACTAATTTATCTAGAAAAGTGTTTTCCACTTGATATGACGAAGGAGACAGGGAGAATGTTATGCAATTATTATTTTGTCTATGGATTATGTAATTGTTTGTTTTTTTTTGTGTTAGAATGTATGTAAACCTACTGTTGTGTTAAGAAAGAAGAATTATATTTCGGAGAATTATAATAGTACATTATGATACAAGTGTGTAATGTTAGTGATTACCGTCGAGGCGATATTTAGACCCGAACCATGGCGAGGGTCTTAATTCATGAATCCCCAAGCGACCACCGGTGGCCGCGCATCTATTGTCTTACTATTGTGTCTCTAATTGACGGTATCTGAAGGGTTAAGAGAGTCGAGAACGATAATTATTAATTACTCGCGTGTATCATACGACGTTTTCCAATACACTTGTGAAGAAAATTATTGTAAAACTAGTAAGCTTTTGTGGCTGTAAAAATCTGTTTCCATATGGGCCCTAATTTTTTTTCTTTTCCTCGTGGAGGACGACACGCGCCCATCCTGATACGATAATGTAATAAAATTATGGCGGGGGAGAGGTTGAACAAAAAGGTTTTATCCACATTATAGCACTAGTGCGTAATGGTAATCAAAATGTCACTGTTTGGTAACAAGTGCCATTATATACCTAAGTGCAGTGCAATAACAGTAACTTTATGAGCAAGTGTATTGATAAAATTATAATTTTGAGTTTAAATGCGCATAATATAAATATTATTTACGAATGTATAACATAAACAATGCATAAATAAAAGTAATGTTGTTTTCACGATATGTAAATTAGCGTTGCATTCAACGTAGAACAAGCGATCTGTGTCTACTTTTCAGAACATAATACAAAAACTACAAAAAATACGAACTGCTACAAGAAAGTAAGAAATAATTACAAAGATCGCACTTTTTCACGCTATACTCAATTTGAATTGCAAAATGTATTTAAGGTGGTGACTTGTTTTAAATAAAAACAATAAAACCATTTTTACCGTCTTCAAAAATAAAGAGGGTTACAAAATTATTCTAATAGTCTTAAGCTAGAATTACTCCGCGCACATGTGTGCCACACACGCCGATCTCAGCGCGTCGGTCTCTATGCATTTAATTTGGAAACTAGACTTGTAGAGCTACACTTGATCCACGCCACGCGATGTTGTTTTAACAAGCTTTTAATGAAAATAATTTTTCTTTCACAGCAAGCTTTTATAGCTCGGTATACCTATATAAGTAATACTCGTCAAAACGACTCACACGAGACCAAACTCGATGGGTTTGTGCCGTTTAACTACCATGTGCCTATAGCTACCTTCTGGCTCCGCCATCAGATCAGCTCCTTGTCATAATAATTTTGCATTGTCATCTGATTTACACATGTATGCAAAATTTCAGGTCAATCAGTAACCGAGAAGTGGGTCAAATTTAATTTACAAGATTTGATGACAGACAAACATAACTAATTAAAAACTTCTAAAATGGATCTGCATCAACTTTGTATAAAGGCTGGTGGAGAGTTCTTTAAAAAGATTTAATAAAAGTAATTTTATCCATAGAAATTCGTTTTTTAATTTCTCAAAACTATCTGAATGTCAAAGACATTAAACATATACTACCAATAGACGGGACATAGCGAACAAACTTGACCGAGACTTGTTACTAAAGTAGTAACAAGGCTCTGTCACCTGACTGTCAAGTCGCGTTTTATCCGCTATACGAACCAAAAGAAAACATTTTTTGGAGGAATATGCCGACTTGCTCATTGCACCATTATATATCGTATTATGGCAAAACGACTAGACCTAACTCCAGTTTATTTTCGTAAATAGTTTTCGTCTTCACTGAAGCATAGGATGACAGTTTTTCTAAGACATTTCTTCTGATGGCCGCTCTATTGTATCTCTTTGCTGAATGTCCAACGTGTACATATTGTCAAATCTACCTAAAAACAACCAAAGGAAAAATAGACATGAAAGCATTACGATGGTGTATGAAAAACGGGTTCCTGAGAAAATTTACAGCATCAATGAAATTAAACGGCTCGAGCATTTAATACATTATACCTGTAAATGTCCAACTTACAAGTATGTAGAAATAGAAAACCAGAAGCGCAAGCGCAAGCTGGCCCATTACGTACACATAGTCGTATAACCATCACCAGTTTCCTCACAACTTAATCTGTTACACTTCCTCGAACGATGTTTATCACACCGTGCCAAGCTAATTGACATGATATCCTATTTATGATTCTGTATGGTAATTTGTAAATAGGGCTCATAAAGGAAAATAAAAATGGAATGAAAATGCAGGAAAATTGAACTGGTTTCTAATAAGGAAATCTTAGTAAATGAAAATTGCTGCGGAATTAACTCTTCAATCGTGATAATAAGAGACACAATAGAAACACAATGGGTGCGCGAACGCCGGCGTTCGCTTGGGGTTTAATGAATTAATTAATATTATAAAAGCGAAAGTGAGTTTGTTTGTTTGTTACGTCTTCACGCCTAAATGGCAAAACCGATTTTGATGAAACTTGGTACACGGATAGACCATGTCTTGAAATAGGACATAGGATACTTTTTGTCCCGGAAGCATGTTCCCTTAGGATAATTTTCTGCTATCATGCGGGCGAAGCCGCTGGGAGCAGCTAGTATTTTAAAAGTTAAATATCCAGGACACGATAATTTGAACGATCATTTGCAGTGCGAAAATTAATATCAAGAAATATAGACTTGTTGCGTTAATTTTTTTCCTGTGGCTAATATAAAAGAAAAAAAAAGTTTTTCTAGAAATCTTTTTATCTTACTGTGTGTCTAAATCGTCAGTAATTGAAAAAAAAACATACAAGATTTTTTTCTTATGCTCAACAACACAATTAAACCTCTTTATATTAGTAGATATTTGGAGGAGGCGAGACTATTAATGACCATTTTAACACGACAAATTCCTACATGAGATCTGGACGTGACAGTCATAATAAATAGTTCATCACACGAAATGATAATGAATGCTAAAACATCCTATAAACATCTTGAACAAATATTCATGCATTCAAATTAATTTAAAAGCCGTATCCAATGAATAAATCAATCGAGATTAATTAATTATTCACGACAGACGCTGAAATATGTAGCGAATCTGACTACAGTGTGTTTCTTCTTATACGATGTATTTGGTAAACAAACCGTAACTTAAAATTCATGAAAATCAATCAGTTTTGCGTCAATCAAACTTTTAAAGTGGCGTAACATGCGATGGTCCAGGTCGAAAGGGAATGAGTGGCCCTTCATGTTTGTGAAGGAGATGACTGCAACCCTCAGGGAACAGGCATCCTCAAGCTCCAGCCCCCGCGACAGAAAATAACCTGACCCTGCCCTGGCCATCAGGAGTCCGGCCACATTAGGCTAGCGCTTGCGGAGGACGAGTATTGGG
Organism: Mythimna lalbum; assembly: GCA_949319445.1. Taxonomy (NCBI): domain Eukaryota; kingdom Metazoa; phylum Arthropoda; class Insecta; order Lepidoptera; family Noctuidae; genus Mythimna; species Mythimna lalbum. The sequence continues at coordinate 17,942,473 of OX439362.1, read as the reverse complement.
AAGCTCGCAATCCGGCCGTCCAATAAAGACCGAGCCCGAGTCATCGAAGTCCGGTATCCACGCGCGTCTCAAAGAAATGTCAGTAAAATTGTAAAGGCCCAGTAGAGCCCACTAGAGACACAGGGAATTTCTGAAAGGGAAACCATGGTTCTAGAATGCAAAACTGACAGACACAAATAGGATTTAGCCCGTAAAATTTTGTCATGCCTTTATGCTCCACCCTATAGAGAGAGAGAAGTCATTGGATGATTTCCCATCTCCGAAGATTTCCAAAAAAGGCTGGCGTAACGAGTTTTCAATCGATTTTATTTTTATATCTATTACAATGATTCCATTTTTGTGAAAATAAGTTACCGCACTATTGCATTGCCCCTGTATGTGGGGGCTATAAGTTTATATATTAAGACTTCATGTTTGTTAAGCTTACTCTCTACCAAAATAATCCGGGCAACTTTTGTGTTTTATAAACAATCTCCAAATACCTCATTCTTGAGTTGTTTCACTTTATAATCATAAGACGTATTCCTAGCAAAAGTTTCTGTAAAAAGCAATCACGGAAGCTTATGTGTCAGTAATTTCGTTTTAACTACAGTTAGTTTAAAAAAAAGATAATTACAGAAAATATTGTAACCGTAATGCCAAAAAATTGTTAATAAATACCAAGAACCGACCTACCGTCATCGTTTTTTTGAGCTTTTTGATACACAGTAGGTGGCATAAATAGTATTTCCACTTCTGTGACTCATGCCTCCTATCCAGGAGAGGAAATGAGCAATCCACCACGTAGGCTCAGTGTGGGTTGGTGGATATACTACGGTTTCCTCACGGTGTTTTCTTTCAGCTTTTCGAGAACAGTAGTAATGAAATAAATTACACAAAGTAAAGCGTCTATCTGGGTTTCAACCCGTGACCGCGACTTGTAAGTCAGCTGTTACTACTGGGCTACTTATACTAGGTATTCTCCAGTAGATGGGTACAGTACGTAGGTACTATCTTACCAATTTGCATCAACATTTCACCCCATTCCTAAAATGGATGGCTTCCAAAGCTCAGTGCAGACGGATTTACGAGAAAATCCGGCGACACTTGGAGGAGGCCTATGTCCAACAATGGATATCTTTCGGCTGGAACGATGTTTATTTACCAAATGCAACAAGAAAAGAAAGATACACCTTAGCTATGCTAATAGCGCGTCTCCGTCTGACTATAAGTCACGCTTTGACGAATGTTCCAAGAATCGACGTAAAATTAACATCGATGTGCAAGTGCACACAAAAAGCGCGCTGATTACTTTTTATATGTTAGGCCGCGTTTTCACCTATATGCAAATTGAATTAAATTGCGTGGTACAAACGACTGATTGGTTACATTATAACCTCGGCAGCCCGCAGTTTAAGGCTTATAGTCCCTTGAACATAAGACCGAAATTAAATGGTCACAAATCTCGTACCCGCCTAGGCGACAGTAGAACTATCTGTGCATTTATTTGCGGCCAGCTGCGCCCGGACAGTGCCCCGCTGACTTTAAAATCCATTTTCTTTGCGAAATATTGATTGATTTACATATGCTATGTTCACTTTGAAGAGTTTAACGAATTTAACCACCAATTTTAATTTGTAAAAATGTTTCTAAAGATCCAAGCCGTTTCGAAGGAGTAGAGAAAAGTTGCGAATGTGAATTGAATGTAATATTTTTTTTAGACAAAAGTATTAATCACACGAAAAAATCAAATGTTGATGATGTTGGTCATGAATCTATAATAAACATATATTTTTTTCAAACTTATTAACCTGGCCGTTGCCGAGGAGTAGGCTTCAGAAAGTCACTGTTTTATGGCAATTCTCGGGCGCTTGGCTCTTATGGTCCGGTACCCTCGGCATCGGCAAGGATAGGATTCTTGGGCATGTCTACATGCAAGCACACACTGTCGGAAACTATCCCTTGGTATGCTTCAACGTCCTTAGGCCCCTCGCCCACGGCAACTTTTTGTAGCGATGCTGTAGCGCGTTCCCCTTGACACAGTCGCGATGCTGTAGCGTTTTAGTAGCGCGTTGGCTTCTTTTCTATAGCGCTTGCAAATGCGACTAACGCGCGTTAGTAGCGATGCTGTCGCGCGTTTACGAAACGTGGGCGAGGTGCCTTGCATGACATGCCGAGGGATGTCGAGGCTTCCTTAGGACGCTTACATGTGCGCACCGAAGGATTTCGAAGTATCCCTAAGCATCCCGAAACGGTATTTTTGTTACTATGAACATAATTATTATGGAAATTTCTACTCTACTGCCATGGTGTTAATGTGTATTGTTATTTGCTACCTAAAATTCTCTAGCTGTGCCGATGCCGATGATGGGCTGAAGCCCAAATGCTACTTGCATGCTGGCACGTTGAAACGCGGCTTTAGAGCCACTGCTAACTCGCTATTTTCTGATTCGCAGATAAGTTAATTATAGATAGTTTTGTTTCTTATTTGTCTTTAGTAGACTTTCGTGGAGAATTTCTGCTTTTTGAAATCGTAAATCTTATTTACTGCGGTTTGGCTGAGTTAATTGCTATTAAGTATTATTTGCAATAAAATAATTTGATTCAAACTAGAATTTAGATCGAAACATTGCATTCTAGGATCACAGGTAACCTTATTAGAAGTCGTCATTCATCATTGCCCTGGTTGTCTTTGGCCCTGATGGGCTCCACGTCAAGAGTGACTGGTAGTCAGGGTTGGGGTCGCGCCGGCTGGTGTGTGAGGACATCCGTTCTCTCATTGCGACCGCCTCCTTCACTAGCATTACTGCTTCGCAGGAGGAAGCGGCCTGGTACACGGGTATATCATGTCCGAGAATCTACACTAGTATAATAAAGAAGTAAAGTTATTTTTTTTTTGTTATTTTTTTGTAGGTTTTTTTTGGTGGGTAAAAATCATCCTAATGACATCCCACGCCCTTGGACGGAGCGGGAGATAGTGTAAGACTCTTACTGACTAAAAGAACCCACCCCGTTCCTTCTTGCCTTTCATACCGGGAAGGATTCGGAGCTAACCCTGGCCCCAGTAACTAGCCCTGGCCCCAGCAGCTAATCCACAAAGAAACATAACATACTACATAACATGCTTGTATATAATTTTGTACCATAAACCAAATTACTAAGCCATTCATTATATTTTTTCGTATAACCACCATCTTTAATGTACCCCTAAGAGCGTGGAAGTTAATTAATGGCAAACAATATAATAACAAAGATTTAATTTTAAGCTGCACCACAAAATAGATAGGTACAGAAGTCAATCTCATGTATGTACTTCACTTTTATACATACGCTCTACGGTGGAGTACGACGGTACGAGTACACCGGACGATTGAGCCGAGATATCGTGTCCGTGAGCGGTGTCTATGTGTGCGTTGCTCGAGCGCGCTTTGTATGTAGATTGACTTCTGTATCTATCTATATTGTGGCTGCACTTTGCTAAGATGTCTTATATTATGTCAGAATCACACATGTTCTCAGAAGAACGAGATTAGCACACAATTGAAGTCAGACAATGAATTAGAAACGATAGCAACCCAGTTTTTAGTTCTTACTGTTTACTTTCATGTAAGTGTCGTATCTCATGAGTTGAGTCAGCAAAATTGACAGATGACAGCTGTCAATATTGAGGAACAATGATGTGACAAATTGTTAAATTGTAACTTTAGTCATCGATTTAGCCGTAACCTGTTGTTAAATGATATAATTGATAACACTTTTACACGTACAACTTTTTAGTCAGTTTAAACTAGGTGAGGCCGGTGTTTTCTAGCTGACTACCCTGAAAAGAAACACCGAAACAAACTCAGGGGTCAAGGTCTCTTTTAGAGTCAATGCAGTTATGTAATCGTCAAATCATATGAGAACCATGCAGATTGGCGTCTAAAATAGCCTTTTGAGGAAAGAACCAGACAGATCAGTATTCGTAGAGACAGCACGGTTTTTTTTTACGGTGGGCAATCTTGGGTGGAGCAGGAGATAGTGTCAGACTCTTACTGACTAAAAACCCACCCCGTTCCTTCTAGCCTCTTCATACCGGGGCTCGAGTTTCCATTTTTCTTTCCTTTCGGATAACCCTGGTCCCAGTAGGCTTCGACCCAGCTGGGGCCCTCCTGTTGCTGACAACTCCTTACGGCGCGCGGGAACAGTGCGCGGCGTCGAAGTCTTGGGCTTGGTCCGAACAGTAACCGGACGGTCGGACAGCGAGCTACCCATAGCTCGCCGTCCGCGAGAGGGACAGCACGGTTGGTGCAGTGGTTGAGCAATTAGCTGCTGCGTTGCATGTCGCAAATTCAATTCCCGCTTGGAACAAACATTTTTATGGCCTACAATTCGGATCTGGGAGTTTTGTTTATTTGTAAACGCATAAACGATACATGTAAAATTCGAAAGAGCCACTATGGAAGATAAAAGGCAACTATTGGGACTTTAGAGAGTGAAAGTTTGACAGAGCAAAAGAAGTTATTAGTAATTTTAAAGGGTCCTAAGTTTTTACGAACATACAAAATGCTTTCTAAGATATAAAGAGAAGGTAGGGCCAGTATATCGATTTCTTTGAATATATTTCTGAGGGACTCGCGAGGTTTTATAAATAGCCCGGATTGCTCTCTTTTGTAATATGAAAATTGAGTCTACATCAACTGCAGATCCTTACAGTAAAATGTCATAGTCATAGTCATAGTCATAGTAGTTTATTGGTAAGGGATACTTACAAGTCAATTACATAATGTTACATTATACTTTGTCAACAAAATGATTACATATAATGTCAAGTGATTAAATAATGTCAAACATATAAAATAAACAAAAAAAATAAAAAAAAATAGAAGTCAAATCACACATTAAAATAAAAAATCATAACAAAAGTCAATAATAAATAGTCAGTCCAAAATAATATTCAATCATCAAAATTAAATTAAATTACATCATAAATTCGTCAAAAGAATAAAAAGCTTGCTCGATAAGCCATTTTTTCAAACGTGCTTTGAAGCTCCCTATAGTAATAATACTCCATAAGACATAGTACTGTAGAACTAAGCATAGTAAACTAATGCTGTGCTGCCTCTGATTCATGTACCCAGCACTAATAGATATTGCGGAAAAATTACAAAATGAATGCTATCAATGAGGGATGCTATGATAATGGGAAGAATTAGTCTTTTTGTCTTTGTGTTTGTTTTGGATGGTATTTGATGCAATCACTAGCTGCTGTCAGTGGCTTCTGCTTCTGTCTACTTGGGATAGCAAATCTCAATTTTTGATATTAATTCTAGCTTCATACCTCCACGTTTTTCAATGTCCGATAAAGCTAAACAATTGTTTGAGGTAATCTTAAGGTAGATAGTAAGTCTTTGTTTTTTCTGTACTGGGCGATGTGTTCGCTAAGCGACAAAGCCTTTTAATTAAATAAAAACAATACCTCCACGTGTTTCTGAGAGAAAGGGTCTTGATAGACAGAAGGACAACAATTTGATCCTATAATGTTTTCGTTTTTGCAGACTTAGATACGGAACTCTACAATTAGATGTCAATATTCATGCAATAGATTTTTAATACATAATTAAGTAATGGATAAAGCTAAACATTAATAAAGAAAGGAAATAAGCCTAATTTAAACTCCTATGTTAGCGTTCAGGCATTTCTTTATTGGATAAAGTATTATTAAAATGTTTTTAAGTCGTAGCATAAAACTGTAGCTAGATACAATTTTACTTTTTTTTATTGTTGATAGATTCGCGCTTGACCGTTATCTCACCTGATGGGAAGCGACGATGCGGTCGACGATGGAACGCGCTTACCTAGTAGAAACCTATTCACTCTCGACTTAAAGATTCCCGTGTGGTAGCCACCAGGAAACACAGACCCTGGCAAGGAATTCCATTCCTTAGCTGTACTCACAATGAATGTGTTTAAATCTTTGTTAAGTTCTCCAGCGTTATTATATGTCTGAACTAGGTCATCCTGTACTACAGGCGAGAGGAAACCATTTTGAAGAAGACTGTTAAAGAAGTGAATATTTTAAATGAATATTAGTGCGAGTATTCCGATATAAACCTCCACAACACAGTTTTGGAGGTATGCGGGACAGAGAGTAAAGTCCCACATACTTCCGTTGTAAAGGGAGGATCCTCCGACCAGACCGGGTGTTATAGTCTGGTGGGCGACTGCCCGAGAGTTGATGTCGGGCTGTCGTATATGTTCAAATCACGCGGAGAACTTTGATTGCGCGATGCAGGATTTCGTATTTTCTTCGTAGTTCTTATGTGGCGTCATAGATGTCGCTACACAGTTAGGGCCCTTTTCCTGTCAGGCCTATTGTAGCCTGCACGCGGTTCTCGTCCGCATGCGGACTGCCCAAATCCTATCATTTGATGCAGGTTTTTCCTAACATGCGGTTAGCACGCGCGCGGTACGCGGATTGGCTGCGGGCGCGCAGCCCGCGTGCGCGCTATCCGGATGCGAGCGGTGATCTTCTGCCTTCAGTGTTGTTTTTACTGTCCGCATATATCGCAAACAAAAATGAAAGACTGGAGACACGCACAACACTGCAGCAGTAAACGAAATCTTTGTCCTGCGTGTGGCCCGGAGCGTGCTATCACCCGGATGCGGACGAGACCCGCGTGCGGGTTAAAATACGCGTGACAGGAAAAGGGCCCTAACTAGGCAACACGATACTCCTCGGATAGACTGAAGGTCAGACTTCCAGGTAGCTGACCACCGACTAACGACTGGTAAAGATCTACGAATGACAACCGAGACCAACGCCTCTACGCGCTTTCCGAGACACAGAGTGTCAGTAATGTTCTAGATAACTTGAAATTTACATTTATAAACTGAAAAATTCTCATTGGTTCTTGCCCGGTTTTGAACCGGCAATGCACTGGGCCGTCACAATTGTGAAATAAAATATGCACTCCTTGTTATGATTTGCATTCTAGTTTTAATTACTCGCAGCTTCGCTTGCATTCATATAATACAGCCTATGTCACTTAGGAATAAAGCAGCTTTCTATCGGTGAAAAAGTAGAAAAATGTAACCCAAGGGAACACACTCCTTGGATAAAAAATATCCTATATACTATTCCAAGGTCAAGGTCTACCAGTGTGCCAAATTTCACCTAAAACTGTTTAGCCGTTCGAGCGTGACATGTAACAAACACACACACTCAAACTTTCTCCTTTAAAAACTTCCCCTTTTCCTTGTAAATTATCAAGTCAATATCACGCAAATGAAACCTTGTATTATCAATAAAACTTACATTTTTAATGATTCTAGTGCATGACAGCAATCCCACCTGATGGGAAAATGGGAAACCCTTACTAGCAATCCTTTTTGAACTAGCAAAAAATTCTCCCACTTTCGGAATATAAATAAAACAGCTTGCAACACTACGAGTATCTACTTCAATCATGGCAACTGATTTTAGTCAGTAAAAGTCTGACACTCTGCAGGAGAAGTTATTTAATAACTTTCTACGTAAAAAGGGGCCTCACATTTTTTGCCCCAGGGTAACAGCCTTGGGGCAGCTAGCCAACGGCTTGCTACGCTACTATCTAATTACATAACTATAGAACCAAAATAAAAGTAAAATACTAACATTTTGACGCAAGCGTGCGACACAGACGCGTGTTTCCGCCGGAAGTTCTCCAACAGCCATATTAAAAACAATAGTACCAACATAAACCACATCACTGCACAAATTTAAATTTCGAACACTCCAAAATCACAGAGTAGGTCACCAAATCAGACACAGCATTATTTTTTGACAGTTTTTTTTTTGTTTATTTATTTTTTTCCTAATTAAATTAAGTAGTGCATGTAATACGCATGAACACTAAGCGGTAACTAAACAATACAATAATACAATCGATGTAAACAAGTATGCGTGTGAAAGCAAGATACATACAAGTAATGTGCGCAAGAGTTGCTCAGCAGTTTACATCCGAACCACGGCGCTAGCGTCGCGAGAAATCATAGTGTAATGAAACTGAGTTTTCACATGTGCATATTGTTTATTTTTCACATGGTAACATATCATATGACATGGCAGTTGTTATAAATTATCCAATAATGAATATTGAATGATTGAACCAATTCCATGAAATTGTACATATAAATAATTAAACTCACGACAATGTGTGGTTTGGACGAGTGTAACGATTTAGATTAATTTATTGGAAGTTAAATAATTTTTATGCGATTTACCTTCATTAATTACAACATTATTTGGTTAAGTTTTCAGGATACTCAATGAAGTAGAAACTCATTTTCCTTTTGTAATACCCTTTTTATATAGTTAAAAATCATAAAATAACGACTCCCACTCTGGACGAATCAAGAGGAAGTATCAAACTTTCACTAGCTAAAACAGACTCGTTTTTTTTCAGTTGTCAATTACGCTCCAGAGTCATGCCGTCCCTTTCGAGTTATCGCCCCTTCCTAGTATTTGATTTGCTATTAAGACTTGTGATCGTGTACGTGTAAAAGATAACATGTTATATTTATAGATTCAGCTCTAAAACATACACAAAAAACAGGAACATTAACAAAAACATTAAAAAAAACTGAAACCTCTACATCCAAATTACTCTGCGCGAATCACTCAAGCGCAAACTTAAACACAGAATCGTCAATCATGTACACATTCCTCGTTATTTAATTATTTATTTTGCTCTCGGCAATATCATTATAATTATAATTATCAGCTGCCTCCAACTTGATGATTTTAATTATTTAATTTATCATTAGATAATTTTAAAACCGGTTTAGGACCAGACGATGTTGTTTGGACACTTTCACAGGCAACTTTTACTTATTTTTTAAACTCTACGGTTATTTTAATGAGTATCGATTTAACTGGTATCGGCTTTGGTTAAAGGGGTCGGGTTACTTTTTATGGCGTTAAGTCCCTTCACTGATAATTTGATGGTGTTTTTCATTAACTTGAGCCGACTTGAGCGGTGAATTTAAGTGAAATTGCAACACGTAAACTGTATGTTTTTATAAGATATTTTTTCCTCATACAGTGTGCTCACATAAGCTTTAAAATTAATAACAGTAATTTTTTATCTCTTCGAAATCTTTTAATTCATTAATCCCCAAGCGACACCCGGTGGCCGCGCATCTATTGTCTTACTATTGTGTCTCTAATTGACGGTATCTGAAGGGTTAATTTATACTAATAACTAGCTTTTGCCCGCGGCTTCGCTCGCGTTAAATTCGGGATAACACGGTTCTCTTTTCGGCTTATTTTTTCCCGACATCTTCAACAAATATCGTTAATGTATACAGAAATAAATACAAAAACTTAACAAATTATATTCTAAAACCTTTCTCGAGAATTACGCTATCGAGTGGTGAAAACCGCTTCAAAATCGGTGCAATAGTTTTTGAGTTTATCGCGAACAGACAGACAGACGTGGCGGGGGACTTAGTTGATTAATATTCATAAAGAGGAAACATTTATGTTTTTGTTTGTAATTAATAACCTCAAAAACACCTATACCATTATTGAAAATTCTTTCTCCAGGAAAATGCTATTGGATCACTGAGTGAAGCCGCTAGCAAAAGATAGCATAGCATAGCATAGAATAGTCGAGTCGGCCTTATAATGTTGCCACTGCTGGGACTTAGGCCTCCTCTCTACGAGAGGGAATGGGCCGTAATCCACCACGCGGGCCCTGTGCGGGTTGGTGGATGTCTCATGTCTTCGAATAAAAGAAGCAGAATATAGTCTTTTAATGATTCATGTTTTTTATCTACGGTGAAATGAAAACATGTTAGTATAAAAATAATATATTCGATAAGATTTTTTTTCTATTTTTTGACAAACAGCTAAATACCTTCAAATATCACAATGTTAGTTATTAAACTAAAATAGATTTTTTTTCTTGTTAAATTAATAAATAAAATGTCCTCTTGGTGGCGCTAATGTGTTAAAAAAACTCTCGACAAACTAGCGCCGCCAAGCGGCTAGACGCGTAAACGCGATATAATTTCCGGTAGCGTGAACACATTAGACTCGCGCACGCGCATCATATAACAATACCTCGTTTGTTACAATTGTTAGCTTCTTGCGATAGATGGCATATACATCCAGTTAAGTAGATATTATAGACGGTTCCGAACGCAACGGTTCTCTGGTCAAAAGATCAGATATTGATAAATGAGAGTAATAGTAAATTATGATTATAAGTGTGTAATGTTAGTGATTATCGTCGAGGCGGTATTTAGACCCGATCCATGGCGAGGGTGTTAAGAGAGCCGAGAACGGTAATCATTAATTACTCACGTGTATCATACGACGTTTTTCAATACACTTGTGAAGAAAATGACTGTAAAGCTAGTCAACTTTTGTGGCGGTAAAAATCTGTTTTCATATGCGCGCCCATTTTGTTTTTCTTTTTCTCGTGGGGTACAACACGCGCCTATCCTGATACGATAAATGTAATAAAATTATGGTGGGGGACAGGTTGAACAAATAGGTTTTAACTACATTATAGCACTAGTGCGTAATGGCAATCAAAATGTCACAGTTTGGTAACAAGTGCCATTGTATACCAATGTACAGTGCACTTTATTATGAGCAAGTGTATTGAAAAAAATATTTATTCAACACAGACATACGGCAGACATTTACGGAAATAGTAATTTGGTTATGCCTACACAAATTTATTTCAGCTTGAAAAGTGTGAATCGTCAAACGGTACTTCTTAGATTTAACGGGCTTTAAAAACAATAACAACAACATTTAAAAAGAACAAAAAAACCTGTGCAAAGCCATAAAGGCTGATACATTTTTGAAGTAGGAAAACATCAAATAACTTCTCACGTTCTGAGTGGAGTGAAAGGGTGTTTTAGAATTTTACTGACTAAAAACCCACCTGTGTTCCTTCAGTTAACTCTTTACGTTCCGGGGTAAAAGTAACGCTTTTGAACATTCCTGCAACTTGATAATGATGGAACTAAGAGTTTTAAACAAGTTCAGTGGATATGTTATAATGATGAAGAGTTTTAGACGCTCAAAGTAAGTTTTCTCTACTTCCCGAAAAGTTGAATTACGTTGTAGAAAAAGTTAAGCTTGTACTTTTGTGTCCATAAAGTTAAAAAAAAAAACACAAAATGTAGGTACGTCTGTTTTCTTACATCCTTAAAAAAATAAGCAAGATCATTCTAGATTAGAAAACTTGAAGACTTAACACTCTAGCTTATGGAGTTAAGTGATAAAAATAGTATTCCGCGTAACTGACGGAGCGGTTATAAACAGTATGGTTTAACTTGGAAAGTACTGGTCGAGTTAGTTTTTACTTAAGACGCACTTATTTAGTGTGAAATCTCTTCTTCATTAGGTCGTATAGAAGTGCACATATTTAATAATTTTCAATACACTTGCTCAGAAAGTGACTCTTATTGCACGGCACTTAGGTGCATAATGGCCCTTGTTACCAAACGGTGATATTTTGATTACCATTACGCACAAGTGCTATAATGTAGTTTCACATTTATCAGAGTCGGCGCTACATGCAATCTTTTTTCATCTATCTTTAGGAGATAAAGGGAGAGATGAGTATATTAGAGGAAGTTTGAAAGTGGCGCCAGTGACTGCAAAGTTGAAAGGCAACCGTTTATCTTGGTATGGTCATGTAAAGAGGAGGGATGAAACGCATGGCACGAAAAATTTTAGTATACATATAGATGGATAGAGAGGGAGAGGGAGGCCAAAGAAAACATAGATGGATTTTTTGAGGATTGAAATGAAAGATAAGGGAGTTAGTGATAGTGTGACGGATGACAGGACAGAATGGAAGAAAAAAACGTGTTACGCCCACCCCAAGTAATATACCGTAGGCGTGGGCTTGCGGACCGCGAGCAACGGGTAGCTCGCTGTCCGACCGTCCGGTAACTGTCCGGACCGAGCCCAAGTCGTCGACGAACGGTAGCTCAGCCCCGGTATGAAACGCAAGAAGGAACGGGCTGGGTTTTTTAGTCAGTATCTCCCGCTCCGCCCATTGGGATCGGGGATGTCATTAAGGTGATTTCCATCCACCAAAAAAAAAACACAAGTAATATGGGATAAGGGCAAAAAGAAGAAGATGTATTATTGCAGGTTGCAGGGCATTGTCTGTCCGTGTGTCAAGTTTCATTCAAATCTGTCTAGTCGTTTGAGCGTAAACGAGTAACAAACACACACACAAACTAGCACACATACAAACATTCATCTTTACAAAATTAAGTGTTATTGTTTAGATGCTAACTCCTAAACTTTAATATCTATCAATCATTCAACCAATTATATCCAGCCACAAACCTATTAGCATAAATCTAAGCTTTTGGCTATTTATAGATCTTTAAATTGTTTAGTAGTTTTTGCTATTTAGTGGCCATTCAAGCTTTGAGTAAGCATCAAATGAGGATGTGGGATCTTTGTTTTGTATATTTAGATGACAGGAGTCAGGGGACGTGTATATGGTGAGAACATTTTTACAAAACTGCATCAAATTCTTTTTCAATACTCTTACTTGAAAACCCGTTTTTGGCCCACTGCTTTTAGGCACGCAATAATCTGTTTTTGGACTATTGCAGAAAAGTCCACTTGCTCTTCCCACCACAATTAATACATTTATCGTATTATGCTTGGCGTGCGTCTATTCCCAAGGGTTGCCGGTCAACCCGCGTTTGTTAATTTATTCGTAAGCATATTGAAAAAAGTCGTTTGATACACGTGCAAATTTGTCACTGCAGCCCTCAGCTCCATAACACACTCGCCCACAGCACGTGCGAATTCCGCCTCGGTCGCAATGACAAACATTCTGAACTTTTATCAAAATGCCACCACTTTATAACAAACTTAATTTATCGACTCGACAACTACTGCTAATGACATTGTTAATGTAAATAATAGGGGAGTTTTCAGGGTCAAAATAACTACATTTTATTTAGTCCGTGTTTTAGATTATAAAAAAATATTGGTCACGTATTTTTTCTTTTTTTAGATTAAACAAAAAATAACAAAGATACAGCTCATTAAAGTTACGTGTGACGTCACCCCGTGCGAAAAAATGCAGCACGGCGTGACGTTACACGTAACTTTAATGGGCTATATCTTTGTCATTTTTGGTTTAATTTACAAATAAAAAAATACGTGTCCCTTATTTTTGAATAATCTAAAAGACGGACTAATTACATTTTTTTAGGCAACTAGCCCATTGTGTAAGCGTACTACTATGCTTACTTTTACTGCCGAGGGGGAGGAGGGCTGCAAAACGACCAGGAATGAACGCAGAAACGGATAGGTTTTAGTCAGTAAATGTCTGACATTTCATTTCACTCCACCCAGAGAAAAGATTCTCTGATAGCTATAACCTAGAAGACTAATTCAAGAGTGAATAGGTTACTTCTGGGCAAGCGTGCTCCATCATCGACCACATCATCGCTTACCATCAAAAGAGATAGTGATCAAGCGCGAGTCATAGGCTCGCGATTGACCACTAAAGAAAATGAAAAGGGAAAGGTACGTAATTTGTTCAGAATCAGTAACTGAATAAATTTCAATAGTTTTTACTTCATGTTGTAAAAATTATTGGAATCAAGTTCACGAGTTGGATACCAACCGATACAGGTAACGGCAGGTCATAGCGGGCATCAGGCGCCAGCAAACAGCTGGGTGCAAGTGCAAAACAATTTCTTAGTCGCCTGGGCATCATCCAGGCGGTGACTATGTATTTTTCCTGATATAACTAAGCTTCTAACTTCGTGATTTTTCATGATACGGTTTAGAACTGTTGTACATAGATACTTTACATACTAGACAGGTGTTTCAGGTTCCGCAACTAAGGTTATATAATCCTTGAATTGCCTCGTATTATAAGACAGTGGCATTCATTTGCAAAACATCTTTCACTCCAGGCAAGTTCATTAGAATTTTAAACACATTTATTATAACTAGATTTAAAAGTCTTTCTCTTAAATTAATTAGATACTTTGTCTCGCTAGTGGTTTTACTACCTAACTATTGATGTAACTAAAAGGAGTATAAAAATAAATACTATAGATCTTTTTTTTATGGGTAAAAATCATCATCGTTGACATCCCCCGTCCTTGGGCGGAGCAGGAGCTATCTCCTGCTCAGCCCAATGAAGTATTAGACTCTTACTGACTAAAACCCACCCTTTCTTTCTTGCCTTGCATACCGGGCCCGAGCCTCCCTTTCGGAACTAGACCCTCGGCCCCAGTAGGCTTCGGCCCAGCTGAGCCACTTCAGAACCTTTCATACCCATCTACCATCTGTTCTGCGTGCAATATGCCCTGCCCATTGCCACTTAAGTTTAGCGATTCTTCGAGCTATGTCGCTATATAGCTATTTAAAATTAAAGTTTCATCATCAACCTTTTTAATGTTCCCACTGCTGGGACTCAGGCCTCGACTCTAGGAGAGGGAATGGGCCGTAATTTACCACGCGGGCCCAGTGCATGTTGGGGGATATCACATGTCTTCGAGTTTTTGGTTCTAAGACATGACGGTTTCCTCACGAAGTTTTCCTTCACCGTTTTGAGAGCAGTGGTGATGAAATAAATTACACAAAGTAATGCGCCTGGCTGGGTTTGAACCTGCGACCTACAACTCGTAAGTCGGGACCAGTATCGCTCGGCCACCACTGCTCTCAAATTAAAGTATGTAATCACCTAATTATATCAACTGCGAAATAAAAGTGATTTTGAAGTGAATTGTTATTTTAATTCTACGCCCCTTTACCAGAAAACTTTTTCGATGACGGCGGTGCCGCTAATTAATTGCTGTCGCCTTCATACTCAATCAAACTTACGGAAGTTGAATAAAAAACAACTACTAGGACATGTAAGTGACATGACCATATATGATGGAGAAAGGCTGCACTGAGTCCGAGTAACAGCTCAAACTTGTGGCGAACACTAGCCGACACTTCTCTCCTAAGGAGCAGCTCACACTGAGACACCACGCGACACGATTGATATAGCAAATTTTTAAAATAACGATACCATTATTTTTACTACCATTATGTTGATTAAACCCAATAAAAGTGGTAGCGGCATCAATTACACATCACATTGAGCTTAAAAACAAAATGCAACACTCCAGTAATAAAATTTTCGGAGCGATTAGAACATGTTCACCAGTCGGACAGTAAGTTGCCCAGACTATACATAACACCCATCCGGTCAGAAGATCTTCCTATTTTAATGGAGGTTTGCGGGTGTTTACACCTCCTATAAAAACATACTCCTCGGTATACCGCAGTAAATTGACGTGCCACCATATGACAGGAAACCACTGGGGATATAGACAAACTGACATTCAGCAGGCTATAAGTAATGGTTAAAATGTCCTTGATGTTTGTGATTGTTGTGTGCCACGTGCCCATCAGGGTCCATGTTTGAGTCACTACAATTATGTATGGACCATTGAAAACATGTATGCAATAAAAAAGTTGTACAAAGATCTGTTGAAACGTCTTGTTGACACTTCGCGTGACCTGGGCTGGCTTTTACCTCAGATTGAGCATAAGCATTGCCATACAGCGTGGCAATGCCTGTCTTTTGTGCACATTAACAGTCGGCAGTGATGGAGAAGAGTTTTTTAACGATATATTTTATTTTGTTGTAATTAGTTTAGGGTTATTATTATTTTATTTTACTGTAATTATAGTTAGTTAAGTATTTTTTTATGTCAATTATTCGTGTCAATAAATTAATTAATTATGCAATAAATAAACAAACATTTTCGGAAGTCAATTAGAGATACAATAGAAAGACAATGACAGCGCGAACGCCGTTCGCTTGGGGTTTAATGAATCAACAATCGCTACCGCTGTTAAAATTCTAGCTTGTCTATGCCCTCGTCACGTCGCGTCTCAGTGTAAGCTGCCCCTAACTCATTATAACGTGTGATGCAATACATACAGGCTGGCACTTAACATGCCAGTCTATTACCTAAGGCATTGTGTCAGGACAGAGCATGCGCATGACAATCAGGAAAGACGGGGAAACAGCAGTATTGATAATAATCAACCAACCAACCTGTAATTATTCTATTGCGTGAAAAATTAATCTTTGAACATTTATTACGTATGTTACATTCGCCACTTAGCTTGTTTACTGTCGCTTGTACCAGGCCTTGTTTTAGATGTATTTTTGCTATACAGAAATTTCTGGAATGTTTTCATCGACATCATCATCTTCCTGCCCTTATCCCGTTTTATTTGGAGTCGGCGCAACACGTTTTATTCTTCTGTTCTGTCCTGCTAACTCCTTTTTCATTCATATCACTTCTCACACAATCCATCCATCTTGTCTTTGGTCTCCCTCTCTCTCTCCGTCCATCCACATGTAAATTCTATAACTCTTTTAGCAACATGCGTTTCATGCGACTATACCAATACAAACGATTTCCTTTCAACTTTACAGTCACTGGCGCCACTAGAATGTTTTCATCTACATCGTCATCATTTTTGCAGTAAGATGTCCACTGTCCACCAAGTGTAACCACTACGACCAGTCCTGTGCGTCACGCATCCTTCGCGTTCCTGCAATCCTTACCAGGTCATCGATCCCCATTATAGGAGATCTTCCAACGCTACCTCTTGATCTGCGGTGGCTACTCAAGAACCTATCCGCCCCACCCATCGACCATTTGTTCTGCAAGCTATCATCATCATCATCACTCAGGACTCAGGCTTCTTCTCTAGGAGAGAGAATGGGCCGTAATCTACCAAACGGGCCCAATGCGGGTTGGTGAATGTCACATGTTTTCGAATTTTTGGTTCTAAGACATGTCGGTTTCCTCGTGATGTTTTCCTGCACCGTTTTGAGAGCAGTGGTGATAAAATAAATTACACAAAATAATGCGCTTGGCTGAGTTCAGGGCCATTACCACTCGGCCACCACTGCTCTCTGCAAGCACTACGAATACACTAGCCACTACGAATTAAGTTTTACAATTCTTCGGTCTACATCGGTAACCTTGGTTGGACCATCATGTGAGATAGTGACCAGTCTATCAATAAATAATAAAAAAAAATGTAGGTACATAATAAAATCAAAATGGTATAATGGTAGCCAAAGTGGATGTATATCTAAAACTTCGTTTTCCGACCATTTCGATGTAAGGCCAAATTTTGCAGTTTGGTAAACATTTCTTAGCAATCTTGTTTTGGATATTTTATAAGACCATGACCACTGCATTAACTTCAGTAATTGTACACTAAAGTTCGAACGTGGATTTAAATACTACAAGATTTTAGTGTATAACCGTAACGTATCAATTGACCCCCAAACTACCAGATTCGATAGACCTTGAATTGTTCGGTACACTTATTAAAAGAACTTATTGTAGTTAATCTTGAACCATACAACATTAGAAAGACTATATTGTCGTTTTTTTCATCACTATAAATACGTAAATCACCAAAAAAAAAACACTTTTTCTGGATTTTTCTAGGAATAACAAAGATATAGAAATCAAAATTTTCGGCCGAAAAAGATTTCGTACAAACGTAGTGTACAAAACGACAATTAAGGTCATTCAAGTTGTACCTGAAATATGTACAATCGGCGCTTGAGGGGACATAACATTGTAGACAGAATACCATTTACTTATTTTTTCATTTACAATAAAGTTTATTCTATTCTATTCTAAACACGCAAATGCCGATTCTAAAATCACATACGGTCACACACAAACAACTCCAATCTAAGTGCAAGCAAAACAACACAATAACGACACTATTAGCTAAATAACTAGTTATTGATATCGTTACCATGTTATTTGTATCGTTATTCGCAAAGTTTTGTAGGTCAGTGAGAATCGTCGCTACAATTGACACTATTTGCGCTTTCATGGCGGCCTTCTTGTGATGTTCTATTGTTTTCTGTATCATAGCTAGTTGATTTAGCTCAAAAATGTGAAATTATATGCCGCGACTCCGCGGAGTGAAGAGACGTGTGGGTCGAGAGGTTGGCTTGGAACGTGGTAAGTTATATTAGTCAGAAAATAGGTACCTATTCATCTTTCTTATTGGAAGTTCCACTTAAGAAAGCTTTGGGAGGAGTTGGAAAGATAGACAACAGTTTCAATAACCGGTTAAGTGCGAGTCTGACTCGCGCACGAAAGGTACCGTGGACTTTAACTCCTGACTTCCTGAGCTTATTTCGGTGTTTCTTCTCAGGGTAGTCACCAGTCAACTAGGAAACACCGACTTCATCTAGTTTACTTTGACGAAAAATTGACATGTAAAATTGTTTTGACAAATGTATCTGTAAATAAAATAATATAATTTATCAAACCTACAACGAAGTCTTAGCATTTAATTCCACCCAGTTTGTAATTCTGATGCACACTCCCCAGAATGCAACCAAAAAAACAAGCTTTTAATTCATGAATCCCCAAGCGACCACCGGTGGCCGCGCATCTATTGTCTTACTATTGTGTCTCTAATTGACGGTATCTGAAGGGTTAATGAAAAAATGAAAATCATTTTTTCATAGCAAGATTTTATAGCTCGGAGTCGGTATACCTATTAGACCAGGGTCGATAATTTTTGAAACGAAATAAAATCATAGTAGTATGAAACCCACTGGAAACGAAAGAGAATATAACAAAAATGAAAGGAAAAATAAATTACGGGCGATCTGTCGAACTAGAGAGTTTTCCAATAGGTTTCATCCTACTATGATTTTATTTCACTTTTTTACCATTAACAACGGCTTCAGCACTGATCTATATATCCTTACTAATATTATAAAAGGGAAATAATCTAGGTACACGGATAGACCATGTCCTGGAATAGGACATAGGATATTTTTTATACCGGAAGTATGTTCCCTTGGGATAATTTTCTGCTATCACGCGGGCGAAGCCGCTGGGAGCAGCTAGTAATTAATACTCGTCAAGACAAATCATACGAGCCCAAACTCGATGGGATTGTGTCTTTAACTACCAAGTTGCTAAGCCACCTTCAGGTTCCATCATCGGATCAGCTCTATGTCATAATAGTTTTGCTTTGTCATCTGATTGACACGTACATACAAATTTTAGCTCAATCGGTAGCTGTGATGGGGGTCAAATTTAATTTGCAAGATTTGATTACAGACAAACATCGGGACAGGTGAAACTAAATAAAAGCTTGTAAAACCCGGTCAAATGCGCGCAGAGATATCCGTATCGCCTGTAGCAAAACAACAGCAAAAAAAAAAACACGTAGTTTGTACTGGTGCCCCCTAGATATAGGTAAGGAAAGGAGTTTTTTTTATATTTCTATGGGAGCCCCACTCAAAAAATATTTTATTCTGTTTTATAGTATTTATAGTTTGTTGTAGCGGCAACAGAAAAAAAATTTTTTTTTTTTTTTTTTTTTTTTTTTTTTAATTCGTATAAACTAGTGCTTGACTGCGATCCCACCTGATGGTAAGCAGTGATGCAATCTCTGATGGTGAGGCGCACTAGTTTATTAAAAGCCTATTCACTCTAGCCTTGAAGATACCCAAATTATAATCGGACGGGAAAACCACAGCAGGCAAATTGTTCCATTCCTTCGACGTACGCGGTATAAACGACGAGGCGAAACGCTTAGTCCGGACCGTAGAGGTTTCAACAACGTATGGGTGGATACTCATTGTACGTCGGGTTGTCCGATGGTAGAATTGAGATGGCGGAATCAAGTCATGCAATTCCTGCGCACACTCTCCAAAAAGCATCCTGTAAAACACCGAAAGGCTGGCTACCCTACGCCTGTGCTCAAGGCTTTGAAGGTTGGACTTAACCAAGTCTGGATCACCAATTAGCCTTTTCGCACGCCTTTCCACCGAGTCCAAAGCTGCCAGGTGGCATTTTGCAGCACCAGCCCATATGTGGCTGCAGTACTCCACACACGAACGGACCTGCGCTTTGTATAACATTAAAAGCTGTTCCGGTGTGAAGTACCGCCGGACTTTTGCAAGAATGCCAAGTTTTCTAGCAGCTACTTTGGCTTTGGACTCAATGAACCGCCCAAAGTTAAGGTCTGAGGAAATTTCGACTCCCAAAAGCTGAAGACGGTCGGTACACTCCAGGGAAACATTCCGAAAAGCAGGAGCTAAAGTGAACGGGCTCCTTTTAGCGGTAAACAGACACGCTTGCGTTTTGGAGGCGTTGAATCCCACAAGATTGGCTTCACCCCACTTGGAGACTGCCTGAAGTGAGGTATTCGTACGCTCTACCATAGCCTCTCTTTCGGACTGTATTAGCTCCTTACTAGCCCGAGCACCGGGCAGGTATCTCTCTACAACTGTGCTATCATCTGCATACCCATAGATACCGGGCACCAGCAGATCGTTGATATGCAACAGGAATAGAGTTGCAGAGAGAACAGACCCCTGAGGAACTCCGGCATTAATCGTCATCGGCTCTGATGAGCATCCGTCGACAAGAACTCGAAGATACCGTTCACTCAGGAAGTCTTTTACCCAGTTGATCAGACCAGGGGAAATGCCGTACGCTGGAAGCTTACTCAATAGGCTAGCGTGCCATACCCTGTCAAAGGCCTTCGAGACGTCTAAGGATACGGCAATCGCTTCCCCATTCTTCTCAAGGGCCTCGCCCCACAAGTGGGTGGCATACGCTAGTAGGTCCCCAGTAGACCGCTTGCGGCGAAACCCGTACTGCCGGTCACTGAGGAGATCGTTACCTTCCAGATATGCCATGAGGCGCGAGTTCAATACACGCTCCATAATCTTGCAGAGTATGGAGGTTACCGAAATCGGCCGATAGTTGGAAGGATCGGCACGACTGCCCTTTTTGGGCACAGGTTGCACGTTAGCAAGCTTCCAGGACTTGGGCACTATACCGGTCCTAAACGAGAGGCGATACAAGCGCGTGAGTACAGGAGACAACTCGGGAGCACAAGCCTTGAGAACAATCGCTGGTATGCCATCTGGTCCACTAGCTTTATTCACGTCTTTCGTCACGTCGCAAAATACGTGTACAGTTTTTTTTTTTTATTAATGAGACAGAATAGTAGCTCTTAGCAGTACGAAATTGTGTGCACGCTTGCCTATAAGTAACTTATTCACTCTTGACTTAAATACTATACGTCTTAAACTATGCAATTCTGACGCAAACTCCCCAGAATGCAAGCAAAAAAATAATTAATCATTAACACAGACAGACAGACGCATAAAACTGTTACTATCCAAACCTAATGGTGTAACAATCATGTACGTTGATCGAGTATGATTGTTACGGAACCGGATACTGTATACGATGCGCGCGCGCATGACTAACGAGGGTCCTTTCTCCCTCTTTCGAATCCACTGGCTCTTTTAACTGTTGTATTTGTTTTATTTTGCGGTATTCTGAGCGGTGGGTCCTGTCCCCCTAGCCAAGTTACAACCGTTTCGCTTGCGTCGAACGCTTCGAGTTGACCTTGCCGCCAATTCTTTTGTTCTGACCACGTGACTGAGCGTTGAGCCGACGTCGTTCCCGTACATTTGAAGCTTTCTACTAGCGTTAACTATTGCAGATTAGCAACTTGGCACTTGGGTTCAATTTTTCGATTGGGCAAAAGTGTAATTAATAATAAAAAATCTAGGCAAGTACGAGTCGGACTCGCGCACTGAGGGTTCTGTACGAACTTACTTATGTAAATAGTTCGATTCCCAAATGGAGTTTCGAAGAATTTCTGAATGGCAAAAAAGTTTTCGTTTGTAACGTAACCACAATTTTACTGTTTTATTTTTTATTTTTTTCTATACTTGTGCTATAAGAACTTGGTTTTTGATTCCCTTGAGAGTGTTAAAAGTACGTTTTTTGTGACATAAACGGCAATATCTTTTTTATTTCGTTAATAAGCTGTGAAAAAATCAAACTTCTGAGAGTTTGATTTTTTCACAGCTTTATACGACCGTGATTAAATAGTTTTAACTTCAACTCGACACCTTAACGCGTTTCCTAGATCAATTGTCTTGACAGACAGATGAACAACAAAGTTGACGGAATCCTTATAGGATAGATTCCGTTTTTGCCTTTTGAAGTAGGGAACCCTAAAACAGGTCATAGGTGTTAACGATGACATCAAAACTGAATTTTATCTACCATTAGACACGCCCAGTATAATCACCTCCATTTTCTACTCAGTAAAAGTCTCGGGTGATCACGCTATAAATAACTTTCGTTACATAACTTTAACACAAATAATTCACGGAACTCATTCGAGTTGTTGATGGGATAATTATGGTGGCATCGTAAGATCTTCGATTTATCATAATTATTACATAAATGTTGAGAAACTTTGAGAGAGAATTTGACTCGGATGGGCAGCGTTCGGGAAGCTGCGCGGTATTTTCTCGTCTAACACAATCGTTGTTTACGTCGTCAGTGACATGTCTGGCTCCGAAATGTTCTCACTCACAATGGACCTCATGATCATGAGAAGGCCTAAAAAGGGGTAATGAAAAGGTCTATGCTCGGAGTTTCCGGCGTGATCGAATCAAGAATGACCTCCACAGGAGAACCAAAGTAATGCTAGTAAAGGAGGAGGTCATACGAGCACGCGCAAGCGGGCGGCTTTCACGCGATTTCCGACCACCGTAGGCGCAGGTTTGCGGAGGGCGAGCTACCCAATGCTCGCCGTCCGTCCGTTCGGTAATCGTCCGGACCGAGCCCAAGTCAGCGACGGCGCGTATTGTTCCACCGCGCGCTTCTAGATGTCAGCAAACCGTAGGATCCCAGCAGTGTCGAAGCCTACTGGGGACACGGGCAGTGTGAAATTGAAAACTGGTGCCCTGGGACGCAGGCAGAGAAGGAACATTAGTTAATGCTTTGCCTCTGCCAAGACCGCTCAACAGTCATTCACGCCTTCGTCCTAAGACTCATATTGTTTGCTTTTATTTTCAAAACAACTTCAAGCTAACTAGCTTTTTGTTGGTGCCATTTTTGACCTTGCACTGATTTTTGATCTATAGCCTTTTTATTGAAAATTACTATTTAAGTTGTGTGTGTTCTTTCTTTCTTTCAAAGCAATTGCAAGAGAAAGGCGTTCAAAAAATGCAGGAAAGTCAAATGGATGCAGTTACCACAACGCGACGCGACGGCAGGGAAGTGTTGCGGTCAGGTCTAATGGTGCAATTTGGACCAATATCACCGAGAAATGTGGCATTTTCTGTATAGATAACATGACTAGAAATATCTATGATTTTCACGAAGAAGGTCGTAAGCGCCAATTTGTAGAGATGCAACACTGGGGCGAAACTCCGCTACCCCACCAAGTCGCGGCATGGCGGACAGTGGTCCGGCGGGATCTCATGGTGGAATGGCGACAGCGACTGTCTTAACCAACGCTGGGCACGCCACAATTATGGCAGTAAGTCCTTCTTTGAGGAGGGGCTGGCGTCCTTGCCTTCCGCATGGCGCAGGGCCGGACCCACCGGACATGGAAAATTCGGGAGGTTTCTGCACCGGATTCTTACGGAAAAAAAGACCATAGTTTCCCGCGGACTACACGGGACACAAATGGTTTAGTCCACACAATGGAGCAGTCCCGGGTTTACCATTGTGTGGACTGCCCAGAGGACACGATAGAGGGGTGCCACCTGAGCAGAGCACCGCCATGTCCTCGTAGTGGCGATTGGTGGCGGCGATCTCTCACCCCTGGCCTTGATAAAGGCCATAGTCTGAAATGAAGAGGAGTGGCAGGCGGTCGTCAGTTCGATCCTGCTGGGAACTAGAATATCTATACTATAAAAGTTCTAAGGTTATCCCATTATACGCGATTAATGAAGACATCATAAAACACACTTCATATCATTATCTACATCACAAATGCGATCAGCACATTATATGGAAGCTAGTGTAATGTGCGCACAATCTCATCAGCACACGCTGCGGCCCAGAATGCGGCGCGCGCGCAATGAGACAAGTATTAGCGTCCGTTATGGTGAAATTGGCGTACGGCGCATGCGCGGGGAAGTTATATTATGTGTAGGGAACACAGAAGTTTAATACATGCAATTATTTTGTTGGTATTTTGATGGCAAGAGCTAATTCTGGTTTTAAGATTTTTTTGTTATTATTATTATTGATAGGCTGTGTCGTGATGATCCAGTGGCCTCTCATGCTTGAGGTTGCGAGTTCGAAACTGGGCTACCAATCTAAGAAAATTCATATATATACTTTTATATGAATTCAAGAATATATTATACTTTTATAATTTTGTCAAGAACACCCCCTACCTTGGGAAGCTTGCAAATCACCCCGTGCCTGAGGAAGTATGCAAATTCATTGGTCTCGTTTGTCATTCATAGATCTTGGACAGTCACTATAGGTTATCGATATACGTACATATATGTACTGTACATACATATAAGTGTCCCCGTACACGGGCCCCAAAAAAAAATGCCGCCAAAAAAAAAGCTAGAAGCGGCCACAAAAAAAAAGCTGAAGCGTGCGACAGCTTGTGGTCATACGTGCAGTATCATAGTGGACTCAGACGAAGAAGGATTATGTAACTACGTAAATGCCATTTACATTATTATAAAAAAAGAAGCCACAAAAAAAAGCTTGAAGCGGCTTCAAGCTTTTTTTGTGGCAGCACCGCCGCACACGAGCCACAAAAAAGGACGCCTCAAAAAAAAAGTTTTAAACTATTTTTCACAGACACAAAGTCAATGCTATAGGTAGTCAGACTCCAAAAGTCTTACAGTAACGAATATTGTGTCGCCCAGTAACTGGGATGTGGAGGTCTGATAGGCAGTCGCTTCATGTAAGACATGGGTATCTAATATAATAAGGAGGTAAAGTTTTTTTTTTGTTTTTACGTTGTTTTGTTTGTAGCAGGAAAAAAATTTTGCAATCGGACCAGCACTTTCAAAAATTACTCTGGAACTGCTGGTCCGATTGCTAAAATTTTTTCACCGATAGAAAGCTGCTTTATTTACAGAACAGAACAGAACATGGTTTGCCAAGTAAGGTACGCAGTACGCTTAACGTTAAAAAATCTATTTGCAAAATAAATATAACTTTCTTTATTATTATTCTCTTGGTTTTCTGCGTTTTCCTTCATTGGCTACAGAAGTACAAGTAGCTATAAATCTTAAGCTAGAGAGCTTAAACTTGACAAGTTGAATACAACAGGATGTTTGCATATCATTTTATTATGCAAAATATAACGGCAAATAAATCAATGTATAGTTTGGAAAGAATTGAATGGTTAGAAAAAGACTTCCTCTTCC
The DNA here is from genome assembly GCA_949319445.1 of Mythimna lalbum. NCBI lineage: Eukaryota > Metazoa > Arthropoda > Insecta > Lepidoptera > Noctuidae > Mythimna > Mythimna lalbum. Next base: position 17,917,220 of record OX439362.1, on the reverse strand, counting down.
CCAAGTGTCACCACAACGTGCAGTCCCGTGCATCTCTCTACTTTTTTTTTATTTCCTCTCTTTCCTTCTTTCTCTCTAGTCTCGTTGCATTAGCATGTGGCCACGGTTTTATGCTGAGCATTCGGCCGTATTTCGTGGATTTAGCATTATAATGATTATAAGATAGTTTTAAGATTGCATAATTTTGCGAAAATTTATGGTTTTTCTTTCCTTCTTACTTTCTTTATTGCTTCTTTTCTTTTTTTCTTCTTGTATCCATCAGATTTCCGCGACACTCACCAGGTGCATACCCACTTACGAGTATTAAATATTTTATTGCTACACATAGTGGTCTAAATGAAGAAATAACATCAACATACTGTGTACAAATGTAATGTATACAAAACGCAACTTTATACAAAATCTATTTCAAAGATTACCTGTAAATGTAATATTAACATTCTAATTATAGCCTATTGCTATAATTAGAATTGTATTACCTTCACGAATTTAGAAATATATTGCTCAAACACATTATTATTCTTCTATGCAACAGCTTAAAACAGTACCTAATTAATTTTTTTCATCCCCCGCCCTTGGGCGGAGCGGGAGATAGTGTCAGACTCTCCCGACCCGTTCCTTCGTTGCTTTTCATACCGGGGCCGAGCCTCCCTTTCGGAAACAGACCCTTGGCCCCAGTAGGCTTCGACCTTGCTGGGCCCCTATGGTTGCTGGCAACTCCTTGCGCGGGAACAGTACGCGTCGTCGACGACTTGGTCTCGGTCCGGACGGTTACCGGAGGGTCGGACAATGAGCAATACTTGCCGTCCGCAAGTCCGCGCCTGCGGTGGCCGGAAATCGGGATTAGAATCCCAGCGGTGGCTGGGGCGTGAGCGCCGTTGCCTGATGCGGTCAACCTCCTCCTTTGCTAGCATTACTGCTTCGCAGAAGGAGGAAGCATTACTGCTTCGACCGCCTGCCACTCCTTCTCGCTCCGGACCATGGCCAGTACCAACAACGAACGGTCCTGTGCGACTCGCATCCTTCGGATTGCCGCGACCCTCACCAAGGTATCGGTCAGCCATCGGATTACTTGTAATAAAGAATTAAGAAGCTACTTGTTTGCCATTGTTCCAGGGCCACGGGGATCTCTTTCGCATCACCCATGGCCCCTGCGGTTGCTGACAACTCCTTGAGGCGCTCGTGGAACACTACGCGCTGTCTACGCCTTGGGCTCGGTCCGGACGGTTGCCGGACGGACGGTCAGCGAGCTACCCATTGCTCACTGTCCGCAGGCTTGCGCCTGCGGTGGCTGGAGATCAGGATCGGAATCCCGGCGACTGGGGAGCAAGAGCCATTGCCTCGCGTGAGCTGCCGCCTCCTTTTCTAGCATTACTGCTTCATTTATAATTCGGTGCCATTACAAAAGATAGAGATTCGACACGATCACCGATTATCTCATTTCAGTCTTTGAAGTTACCTCACAAACCCAACAATAATAACGTTACATCACACAACACATTACTTAATATAGTAATGTTAATCAAAACATCAGTCTCAAACCACAGTCGTCAGTATATATTGACAGTCTGTACTTACAAGTATTATCTACAATGATTGGCATACGATTAAGTTGTTTGTACCGTATGGAGAGCAGTGGTGGCCGAGTGGTAGTGCGGTCGCGGGTTCAAACCCAGCCAGACGCATTACTTTGTGTAATTTATTTCATTACCACTGCTCTCAAAACGGTGAAGGAAAACATCGTGAGCAAAACGGCATGTCCTAGGCACAAAAATTCGAAGACATGTGACATTTACCTACCCGCACTGGGCCCGCGTGGTGGATTACGGCCCATTCCCTCTCCTAGAGAGGAGGGTTGAGTCCCAGCAGTGAGAACATTAACAATATTTTAATGAAAAAGTATTTTCCATAGCAAGCTTTTATAGCCCGGTGCAATCAAAATCAAAATCAAAATCAAAAACGTTTATTTCAAATAGACCAATTACAGGCACTTTTGAATTGTCAAAATGTCGGTCAGTCAAACAAACAAGTGAAGCTAAATTGCACGTTCCAAAGAGTAGATCTCTATGGAGAAGAACGTGCAAGAAACTCCATGGACACTCTTTTAAATCATATGTGTTACATATAGTGTTTGGTTACATATTTCTTGTTGCTTCTATCTATATCAATACTTAAACATATAATAAATACTCGTCAAGACGAATCATAGGAGCCCAAACGCGATGGGGTCGTGTCGTATAACTAACAAGCGCCTATAGCCAACTTCCGGTTTCATCATGAGATCAGCTCCATGCCATAATAATTTTGCATTGTCATCACATGCATGCAAAGTTTCAGCTCAATGCCGGCTCAGTAACCGGGAAGTGACAAATTTAATTTGCAAGATTTGATTACAGACAAACATCGGGACAGGTGAAAAGGCTGATGTTTATACCGCAAGTAATACTGATCAAGCCGAAGACACAATTTCAGAACAACCTGTATATTGAAGTGGTGCCTCAAATGACGAGTCATTGCTATACTAGCAGGTGAACATAGGTAATTTATGGTATAGCACCATGAGGACATAGAAAACGTCGTCTTTTCTCATGGAAATACTCTTGAACGATCATAGAACTACTGCGATAGAGCTATATCTATATTATACAACATTAGTAGTATATGCGAAACCCGAAACACGTGTCTACTATTTTATGTAAAGAGTCTATGTACAAAATTTCATAACTGTCATGAAAAATAATAAAGTTATATGCTTGTTATGTCAGCAAAAATACATAGTCACCGGGCCATCGAGACGACTGAGGGGTTGTTTTGCACTCGCACCCAGCTGTTTGCTGGCTTCTAATCCCCGCTATGACCTGCCGTGAACTGTGTTGTACTTAGTGTCGGTGGTGTCCAACTTGTGACCTTTTTAAATATTTTTGGGAAAAAAAAAATATAACATGGTGTAAAATCTATTGGAATCCATTCAGTTTCTGATTCTGAACAAACTATTTATAGGTTTCGCATAAACTAAAAATACTGTTGTTAACTTGAATCACTAGACGTAGAATAAGAATAATAATAATGTCATGGCTGATGCGAAAAAGATCCCCAGGAGTGGGTTTTTAGTCAATAAAAGCCTAATATCCCGCTCCGCCCAAGGGCGGGAGATGTCATTACATGATTTTTTTCCCCACCCAAATCAAAATCAATCAAAAATCAAAATCAAAAACGTTTATTTCAAATAGACCAATTACAGGCACTTTTGAATTGTCAAATGTCGGTCAGTCAAACAAACAAGTGAAGCTAAATTGCACGTTCCAAAGAGTAGATCTCTATGGAGAAGAACTAAAATACATCAAATAAAAAAATATCTGCATAACCCACTCCTATATTTCTTCATAGCCTTGCTTTCCATTCCAGGACCCCGGGGGGTTTCATCCCCTTTAAGTGGCGCATTTTGAAGATGACAACAAGTTTTTCGATGTTTTTTTTTTCATACTACGCCGTCTAGTCCCAAGCCAAGCAGAGCTTGTGTTATGGGTACTAGATAACTGATAAACATACTTATATATTTCTAAATACATACATAGATAAATTACCCCCCAGACACAGAACAAATGCTCATCATATACCTAAACATTTGTCCTGGGTGGAAATCGAACACATGACCTCCGGCATAGCAGTCAGAGCCACTAACAACTAGACCAACAGGACAGTCAAAAATTAAAAAAAAATTAGTTTGGATTAAATGTCTCTATTTGAAAGGTTCAAACGATACGGAACGGTCAATGAACCCATTTTCTCGGAAGATTGCTCTTACCTAACAACAGCTGATTATAATAAAGTTTTCTTTATTATTCATATTTTTAATAAACTGTGAATAATTTCCGGACTTTCTTTTATATAATAATAGATTAAAAATAAGTTTGTTATTTTAATACTTACCAAGAAACCGGTAGTTTATTTTTAAAACTAGTTTTGATGAGTAGGAAATTGTGCGCGAAGTATGAATTTTAACTGATTGGTTACGGAAAAAAAATGGTTTATCAATTTTTAATTATAAAGTTAGAAATCAAACTGGTAGATAGTCATAATAGGGTATCAGAATAAAAGACTCGAGAAGATCATTGCAAAAGTCCACGATGCAAAAGTCTCAATCTGAGTCTGATAGTGAGTAATAAAGTAAGAAATAAAAAGTTGTCCACATAAAAAACGGACCTGCTTAAAAAAACCTGCTTTAAGTTCAAGCAGTTGATGGCGACAAATGTATAATTGAAATAAAGTAAATTCAAGTAATTCTTCCTCTTCTTAGCGTATCGATAGCAAAACCAGTCAAATTCCTTGCCCAGCCCAGAAATCGGCCACAGCAATACCGTCCGCTGATGCTGTCATTAGGTCCCGGACCGGACACGTGGTGCAGGACGGTAATTAATACCTAACCTTAACCCTTAGAATTTAGCGCTGTGGTTGAGCCATTGACTGCTGCTCTAAGTGTCGCAGATTCGATTGTATGACTTACAAATATTTGATATCAGAGAACTTAGACGACATGACCTTCTTCTTGATTCTGACTTTTCATCAGTACTCTTAAAAATCTCACAATCTCTTAAATTTCGCGATGGACAAAGAATCACCTAAATCTTAAAATACCTGATTTTGTCAACACCAGAATCAAACACAAAACTAATTTATTTCAGCACCACTGCTCTCAAAACGGTGAAGGAAAACAACGTGAGGAAACTACCATGTTTTAGAACCAAAAATTCGAAGACGTGGCATCCACCAATCTGCACTGGGCCCGAGTGGTGGATTAAGGCCCATTCCCTCTCCTAGAGAAGAGGCCTGAGTGCTTGCAGTGGGAACATTAAAAGGTTGTTAATGATATGTAAGAATCAAACTCGCAACCTATAATACAAAAGCCAATCACTCCACCACTATGTGAAGTACACTATCTGGTTCTTCAAGTAAGCCGGAATAGATAAGGCTGAAGAGTGGTCGCATGTCAATGTTTTACCGGCGCTTGACCATCTGACCGATATCTCAAGACTTGAAGAAGGAGTTTGGATCTAGGCCTCCTTGCGGTTTCAGCGGTACATCGTTAATCGATTGTCCATCATTATGCGGTGATAAGATGGTGTATTCACTTAAAGCTATTTAGGTTTATGTGGTCAGCAGTAGCAAGCTGAATTTCGAAAGCATTTAATCATTGATCTGTCGATTATTTATTATTATTTATTTATTTAAGGATGTTTAGATTGATCGGTATTTTTTCTTTTTGGGTGTTCAATTTCTGTAACAAAATTGGGCGGAGGCAACCAACGACAGGATTCCGAACTGCAGGAGCCGGCGACACGGTAGTCCCAGAAGGAGATGGCATGACGATTTGGATTCCTACCTTATGGATTGGCCAGAGGTGACTAAAGACAGAAAAGAGATGAATACCGGAAGGGAGGTCTTTGCCCTGCAGTGGGACAGAAAGGGCTCATAATAATCATAATTGGGTGTAGAATCATGAAGAAACATCATCAACTCAAGATGCAGCGAGATGAAGTCTCAGACTTTGATTTTTCTAACGCAAAAAAGACCTGAACTCTTTAGTTACCTAACAGCAAAATAGGTGATGATAATAATGATTCTTCGCCAGTCTATGAAGGTTGCTGAACAATGATGCCAACTAGACTAATGGTAGGTAGAATTATTTTGGGATTAACTTATTATAGGCCGACCGTATCAGGCAACGGCGCTCACAGTGCCCTAGCCGCCGCTGGGATTCCGATCCCGATTTCGGGCCACCATAGGTGCGGGCTTGCGGACGGCGAGCAATGGGTAGCTCGCTGTCTGTACCGTCCCGTAACTGTCCGGACCGAGCCCAAGTCGTCGACGGCGCGCACTGTTCCCGCGCGACTCAAGGAGTTGTCAGCAACGGCAGGGGCCCAGCTGGGTCGAAGCCTACTGGGGCCAGAGTTAGCTCCGAAAGGTAGCCCCGGTACGAAAGGCAACGAAGGAACTGGAGTGTGTTTTTTGTCAGTAAAAGTCTGACACTATCTCCCGCTCCACCCAAGAGCGAGGGATGCCATTAGATAATTTTCCCACCGACAAAAAAAAACCATGACCTTTATCACTACGTGAGTTCAACAGTCGCGTGTAGTTTTCAAGAAAACTCGTATTCGACACGCGTGTCATACAAACTCTAATAGCGAAAGTGTCATATTGTCATGTCATGATGTCACGCGACATAGCGCCCATGACATAAAGTTACACCATAGACACAAAAACTCTACGATTTCTTAATCAATTATAGACTAATTGCATTGAATTGAATCGCTGAACTATTGATTATTGTATTGTTATTGTTATTTTTATGACTTAATTCAAAGTTTTTTTGGTTTTTCATTTCTGATCTTGATTAGCTTTGCAGCCTCGGTTTTATGAAGATGTTACCGGCCAAACTGGATTCGCCTATGCCAAACCCGCGATATATCCAAGAGCGAGTGAGCTTGGAATTTTAGGGCACTCTAACATGGACAGGTTAACTAGCACCTAAGGGGTTGTTAGAGTTTTATAAATAACCCTGTATAGGTATCATCATCATCATCATCATCATATCAGCCGAAAGACGTCCACTGCTGGACATAGGCCTCCCCCAAGCGTCGCCACAACGACCGGTCCTGTGCGTCACACTTCCATCGGATTTCCGCGACCCTGACCAGGTCGTCGGTCCACCTTGTTGGAGGCCTTCCAACGCTGCGTCTTCCGGTACGTGGTCGCCACTCCAGAACCTTTCGTCCCCATCGACCGTCTGTTCTGCGTGCAATGTGCCCTGCCCATTGCCACTTAAGTTTGGCGACTCTTCGAGCTACGTCGGCAACCTTGGCTCTCCTGCGGATATCTTCATATTCATTGTATAGGTATACCGAGCTATAATCGCTCGGTATGAAAGAATGATTTTCATTGAAAGCTTTTATATAATGTGCCATTACGAGTACTTCTAATTTTCTAAACTCTAAAGCTGAACCAAAGAAACCAATTCTCCAAAAGTTTTTTTACTAAAATATAGATAACTAGCTGCTCCTAGCGGCTTCGCCTGCGTGATAGCAAAAAATTATCCCAAGGGAACATACTTCCCGGATAAAAAGTATCCTATGTCCTATTCCAGGACATGATCTATCCGTCAAAATCAAAATCAGTTTTGCCATTTAGGCGTGAAGACGTAATAAACAAACAAACTCACTTTCGCTTTTATAATATTAGTAAGGATTGACGTACTGCCAATACAAACTCTTTTCTGTGTTTAGATAAACTCCCAATGTTTATCTAAAATATTATTTTTTGCCGGAAGTCGTGTAGCAATTATTTCCCCATTTTAAATATATTCATTAAGATTTTAATTAAAATCTGCCATCAAAGGTATACAGCAGCTACTCATTAAAATAATCGAAGCCAATATCACCGAAGTTTACGCAACCGACCGGATGGTGCGACGACATTGAAAGTTTTGCAGATTCTCGCACTTTTTACACACTTGTGCGTAATGACCGGAGAACCTTGGTGGCAGAGTATCCTTTCTAGAGCATAACAGCTTTAACCGTTATAGTTATTATGTGAAATATTATGGTGTGAACGAGTGAGTTAATTAAACAGTTTACCTCTTCATGTTATGCTGTAATTAGCCGGTGTTACGTGGAAGTATTTCAACTGTGCAATATTATTTCACAAAGGTAAAGGTATTTCTTTCGACAGCCTCATTATTTTGGGTTTGTAAATCAATACCGAATTTCTCTTGGTTAATCATTGCTGAATATTTGTTTCATTGTTGCTAAGTAGATTTTAAGGTTAGCCGACTACCTATAAGGCTTCAGCTTGTTGTCTAGTACCCAAAGCATAAGCTCTGCTTAGTTTGGGACTAGATGGCGTTATGTGATAGTTGTGGAATATACTTAGGTATACGCTTCTGAGGAACTTGTGGAAGTTTAATAAATATAATAATATGCAAAACGAACACACACATTCACTCTTACACAACATTAGGGACTCACACACTCGGGACTCATTAGTGATTAATTCATGAATCCCCAAGCGACCACCGGTGGCCGCGCATCTATTGTCTTACTATTGTGTTTCTAATTGACGGTATCTATTATTTTCGTATTTTATTTCATCTCATACAGTACGCGTCAAATAACTTTGCCGCTCTGAAGTTAGGCTTTCCTTACAACGGCGCAGGTACTATCGAGTGGTATAGGTGCGAGCGGAACACAAGCTGGTATCGGACGTATACGAGCGACTGAGATAGAAACGTAACACTGAGGTACGCGCATGCGCAGAGCTGTCTTTTTCATAAAATTGACTAATGCGCAGTGAATGTAGCCAACTTCAGAGCGGCAAAGTTATTTGACGCGTACTGTAACATTGTTAAGTTCTTAAATTTTTATTTCTTTAGTCTGGGACAACTATCCCTCTCACTGAAGTCAGGCGTTGCTGGCTGCTCCACAGTTTTTAACTTTTGCAGCCATCATCGTTTTATCTTTTGTTTTTGTTCCTAATAAACGATTAATATTAGTATTATTACCTAATTAAATTAAATAAAAACAGCGGAAGATAGGTGACTCGCCTCTAGCGCTTGGACCGCTGAAATCAGTTCCCCGAGGCTTAAAATTTCACTCAGTCGCATAAACGAGCGTGTTACGCAAAAATATCATTTTAAGTGCGATAGGGTTTATCAAAATGCCTTTGTGTGCTTTATGCTTTGTACAATTCATACAAAAACAAATCACATTTCACACGTGCATGTAGTTGTGCACAGAGTCCAGGGTTTTTGACTGCAATGTTAGCGCATAACGTATCTTTCCCTATAATATAGCAATGGGAATATATTATTATAACCATGACTGGATGTCCTGGTCAGGGGCGCAGGAATCCGATGAATGCGTGACGCACAGAACCGGTCGTTATGGCGACGCTTGAGGGAGGTCTATGTCTAATAATGGACGTTTTTCGGCTGATATGATGATAATGATGATGATATTATTATTTACTATTAATAGGGCTCTGTATTTTACAATAACAGCTACGTACATTAAAACTTTACACCGACAGAGCCGCAGCCACAGACTAGCAGAATTTCATCGCAATTAAATAAAGTACGGAGCAGCTAAAAACGTTGTAGCACGCTCTAATTACTGTCCATAGTCATGGCTAGGGTTGTCAGTTCCTAGCTAGCTTTACAGATCAGCCAGTTTGGCTAACCTTTAGGATAAAATAGCTAAAATTTTATTTTGATTTTGTTTTACATTTTGAGCCTTAGTTTCAAATGTTTGGCAACTATTTAACCACTGCCTTCTGCATGCGGCTTCGCCCGCTTGTACTTAGAAAATTATCCCAAAGGTACGTTCTTTTGGAGTAAAGTATACTTCTGAAATAAGAAGCAACGTTTGTGCTATTTCATGAAGGAGTAACAAACATATGTATCGACATTTAAACTTACTACACACACAACATACAAATATTATATTATTGTAATATAAGTACAGTTGTTTTTATACATTATTCCTTTATATTAGAAATAAATTAAAACTAACAATGACCTTGGCAAGTGAGCAACGAATTTCAAACTAGGCGTAGCATATATTATACTATATAATATATTAATAGTAATATAGTAATTATTATTATTATTTAATATAATGTATGCTACGCGATATATTATAGAAGTGGTAGCATATATTATATTATATATGCTATGCTACATAACTTATATATTATATAGATCTTCTATTACACAAAGTTAAATTGATAAACATTTTTGTGTGTAGCAAAGCCCAAGCATTTTATTTATTTTTCATTAATTTTATTGAAAAAATAATTATTCTGATGATGAATGATATTATTTTGAGACATTTCCGACTCAATCTCGATCAATCAAATCAAATTGTCCATTACAGATTGTTAGATTGAATTATTGACATTAATCGATGGTTTTCACATGATATCTATAATTATAATGTTAACTAACTAGATTGGAAAAGAGCAAGTATACTTCATTCAGATTTAAAATAGGATATAAACTAGTGCTTGACTGCGTTACCACCTGATGGTAAGCAGTGATGGATGCAATCGTTGATGGTGAATCGCACTAGTTTATTAAGAGCCTATTCTCTTTAGGTTTAAAGAATTATTAAGCTTTATATAAAAGTATTATAATACTCGCATTTTATGTGTTGGCGACATCACAGTGTTACAAGTTTTTATAAATTCTGATTTAAACATATTAATCTCATTTTTTTAATTCAACCAGTGAATGATTACATACCACCATCTTTCTTCAAAAGTGAAAAGATTACTTCTAGGCAAGCGTGTTTCATCATCGCTAACGATGTGGTGAAATAGTGGTCAAAACACGAACCAATCAATTATAAATAAATAATAATAATAATAATAATTTCAGTAGTTATAGTTTAATAATAGTTTAATTATAGTTTAAGTAGTAATAGTTTCAGTCAATGGCTTAATAGCCAAGAGCCTCGACCAACACCTTAGGAGGCTCTCGTTAGGCGGCTGGATCAAGGGCTTGATTCAGAAAGCGGTACTCCTGGACACGGCTCGTATAGTCAGGAGATTCCTTTCTCTGGAGCCCTGACCGCCGGTAGCTTGGACCCTGTTTCCGATACCGGTGGGACACTATTGTTTATATTTTTAAATGTATTTTATTTTTTTGTTAAATATTTAAAAATATAATTCATATGTTTATTGAGAAATAAAGGAAATAATAATAATAATAACCTGTTCCCGATACCAGTGGGACACTATTTTTTATATTTTTAAATGTTTTTTATTTAAATATTTAAAAATATAATTTATATGTTTATATAGTGAATAAAGATAATAATAATAACATTTATTTCAGACCACAATAAATCCATATAAAATTGTTAGTAATTTTTTTTTTTTTTACAACCGTCACACAACGCCGTCTAGCCCCAAGCTAAGCAGAGCTTGTGTTATGGGTACTAGACAACTGATAAACATACTTATATATTTCTAAATACTTAAAAAATAATGTTTGTGTATAAAAAAGCAATATTTTTTTTAGCGTTAACTACGTTTAATAAATCGTGTAGTCATAAGTTGAAACTTGGTTTTACTTCTAATGTTGTACGTGGACTTTTTGTGCTGTTACCAAAGTCCGATATGTTCCAGTCTTCTGACAACCCTAGCCATGATGGCTAGAATCAACCACAACGCAGTCATCGCACACGTCTTCAACGTTTTTGTACTACTGCAATTATTGTGTATTTTTATTTGCATGTGCTCGGTTTGGAATGGCTGATATGATTTTATAGTGCCTTGTTGTGATTTAAATGAAAGTGAATTATAGAAATGGTTCAATGTACTGTTGGACCACTTTTAAACGTACGTCTGTCTGTTAAAAATTATTCAATGTAGAGCAACGTTCAGCAATATCTCGGTCAGTCTTTCTCTCCCGGTTTATCTTTGTAACAAATGGACTGATTTTGCCAATATTTTCACTGGTATCTGATTTTGTATGGAGTAACTAAGATTATTTCTATTTTAGAAAAAGAATTAGGGTTTTTTTTAACTGACTTCTAAAAAAGGAGGAGGGGTTCTATTCGGATGTTTGTATTTTTTATGTTTGTTCTCCCATAACTTCGTCGCTTGCCAACCGATTCGAAAAATTATTTTTTGTTGGAAAGGGTATACTTCCCAAATGGTCCCATAGTCACCAAGTTGGGATCTGAAGATGGTATCTTGGCGAAATCGAGGAAACTCCGCAAATTCAATTCAAATTTATAGTGAAGTCGGTTATTTTTTTTTATAAAGCGTTTTTTCTTCGCTCATTATTTTGTGTGTAAAACCAATTTTATTGTTGATAGGTTCGCACTTGACCGCTATCTCACCTGAATAGGTTCTACGCAAAAAAAAACTTCTTGAAATTATGACTAAATGGCACTGAGCTGTTCTACGAATCATACGCGGCCGAACTCGCGGGCACCAGTCATAAATAAAAAGAAAACACTATGTAATACGAGTTTTAATTCATGAATCCCCAAGCGACCACCGGTGGCCGCGCATCTATTGTCTTACTATTGTGTCTCTAATTGACGGTATCTGAAGGGTTAATGGAAATAATATTGTCAGAAGACATTTGACAGCTGTCAGGTCGACAAGTGCGTGTGATCTTCTATACGACATTATTTTTAATATAATGTGAAAGCTGAAACACGTGTCTAGTATTTTTATGTAAAGAATCTATGTACAAAATTTCATAACTGTATCATAAAAAATCTTGTAAGCTTGTTATGTCAGTCACGGTTCTTTTGCACTTGCACCCAGCTGTTTGCTGGCACCTAATATCCGCTGTGATCAGCCATGACCTGTGTTGTACTTAGTGTTTTAATATTATGGGAAAGATTATAACATGGTGTAAAAACTATTGGAATCCATTCACTGAACGAACTACATTATATTCAGGTGTCGCATAAACTAAAAATAATCTTGTGTATAAAAGGCTTTTATAAGTCAACGGTTATAGACTGACTGATCTAGTTGATTCACTTTGCGTATGAGAAAGTCAATTGATAGAGTCGATTTGGTTCTACCATCATTAAAGGTACAGGACCACACAATATTTCAACAGCAGGGTGACTTTTCCATTGTGGCACTTGTAATGACATGACAAACGGGAATACCGAAGCAGGCTAATTGTTCCAATCCTTTGATGTAAGTGGTATAAACGATGAGGCTAAATGCTTAGTCCGGACCGTAGACCGAGGTGTCAACAAAGTAAAGCTAGACGCTCGGCTTGTCCCAGGGTAGAAAAGTGATGGCTGAATCAAGTCATGTATTCTGTAATTCTCGACTAACACCAGATTATGCAATTGAGTAGAGATGTATGACCATGATTAGGTAAATAGGTACTGATGGATTGTTTTATAAGGTTACAACCTTACAAACTTTACATTGGTTCACATAATACTAGGACCAACCAACCAACGTGGCCGACTTTGGAACGCAAAGGGCAACTGCTGGAACACTGGTAGAGTTTAGTCAAAGGTCTGAGACTCCTTCTCGCCCCACCCAAAGCGTTAGAAGTTATTTGTTGATTTCCCAACATAAAAAAGTCGATTTTATATTATATCTATTTATAAAAAATCATGCGACAGCACATAAAAGGCTAGGAGTTATCAACTCAACTAAAGAAAAACCAGAAACAAAAAATATTCAGCGAAAAATCGTCCCCTTCTAAACCAAAGAGGTTTAACCTTAATTCATAGACAAAAAAGCAACAATTAAGACGTCAAAATTAACATTTGTTCACTAATGGCTAGCTCTGCACACCCACATAACCAACTGACCGAGATAAGTGGGGAGCTTCGAAATCTTTCGTTTTCGCGGAATATTTTTTTGAATTTTGAGAATGGAAAAGTTTTGCTTGAAATGTGCAGAATTTTATGCTTGTGTGTTTTGTAATAGCTGTCAATTTAAATGTTTTACCTAAAACGAGCTGCCATATAAATTAACTAGCTTCTATCAGCGACTTCGCCTGCGTAAAAATAGGTTTCTCTATACAAAGTTTGGACCCCAGGTTCATCCCGTTAGGAGGTGAATTTTGGGAAACCTTCTCTTTGTGGTCATCTACATCATAAAAGGAAATCTTGTACAAAATTTCAAGCTCTAGTCCCAGTAGTTTCAGCTGTGGTTTGATATGCCAGTCAGTCAGTTTCTCCTTTTATATTATAAAAATAGACAGATTAAAAAAAATAGAGAGTGGGAGTAGCAAGTTTAAAAACGCATGCGTATACATAATATCTATATAATATGTCATACAAAAAAATCTCGTGGCAAAGTGTTTGTTATCGAACTCTTTTGACTATTAAGACCTATTTTTATGAAATTTTTCTTGTATATTTGTTAAGTCTGAGAATAGGCTGTAGGCTATTTTTTACTCTCCCATCGCCCAAACCCCAAATTTTTCTTTAATTAGTTGTATAAAGAACAACGTTTACTGGATCAAACAGTCTACACATACGTAAATAAAATTGTCTCTACATATTATAACAATTAACTATTTATAATATCAAAATCACGTATATATTCAATAAGATAGTAAGTTAAGTAAATATTGTTTCATCATAACTCCGTTAGCTTATCCGTGTTTATGGGAAGTAAAGCGAGTGATACGCTCTATAACTATCGATACCTGGATCAGCAGTATCGATACATTAAACACGTCAACGTTGATTTATTTGATTGGCAATACTGTTTTTAATGGGTTCCAATTTTAAAAATGCAACGTAGATATTGTGCTCATTGATAGATGTATTGTTCGGTAAATTAATGTACTGATTACATTACTGATGTTTTTGGCGGTTATTTTTTTCGATTAAAGTTCAGAGACAGTTTTTTACGAGTAAATAGCTGAAATCGATTCATATGGCTGATTCTAAATATACCTTTTACTTGCAGGATGTGTGTGTGCGTTTTTTTTTTGTTTTGGCTGCGCACGTTTTGTGTATTCAGCCAGTATCAAGTTTAGAAAGTATACAATTTTCAGTCAATTTAAGTTACTTTGAATTTCATTAGAACGCGGTTGTAACAAATTTTAATTTACTACGAGTAAGCAGTATTTGGCAAGCTAAGCATTGTGGTATATATGTGTAAATACTACACGAATTCTCAGCTCCATTTAACCGAAATTGCGCCAGTTTCCGAGGGAATACTACTCATTCATCTGACCTATTTTTTTTTTTACAATTTGATATTTTTATTTGCATTTGTATTTTGCGTCCAGTGGCTTGCAACACAAAATAGATAAGTGCGAAAACATACGAATACTCCTTCGGTTTGAAAGAACCACCCTTCAATGATTCCTCACATTAACTAGATACGTAGACACTTGAGATAAAAAAAACTAAACCAATTTAACAACACAATGTCCACTAAGAATCAATTTCCGAATAATATAAAATAGCCACCAACTTCAATCGATAAAATCCCGGTAAAACTTGTTACGTGCGTTTATTATATTACCTATACACCCCTATTTAAAAAAAAAAGAAATCACAAAATTGTCCACAAAAGTTTTTCATATGGTAAATTCATAATTTAATCAATCACTCATAACAATTACTCCTAGAAAATACTACAAGCAGTGTTTTTCAATTGTTTTTCATTCATAAATAATATCCTGTGCAATATTTCCATAAATTGAGTGACATTTTGGGATATAGGTAAACAAACGCTCATAACTTTGCTGTTTATTAATATGAATTATTGAGACTTTACTTAAATAATACCAAGACCTGTTCTAATAAGCCTATTATCTGGAGCCAGGGTTATCCGAAAGGAACTCGAGCCCCGGTATGAAGGCTAGAAGGAACGGGGTGGGGTTTTTAGTCAATAAGAGTCTGACACTATCTCCCGCTCCACCCAAAAGCGGAGATTGTCATAAGATGATTTTGGCCCACAGAAAAAAAATAGAAAAAAAGCCCTCTAAGTATTTGTACTAATTAAAAATTAGTGATGTATGTTGTACAATAAAATCAATTACTATAAATCATAGTCATCGTTATAATTTCAATTATCTATTACGAAATTAAAATAAACAAACGTAAAGGTTTAATTTCCTACACAATAATTGACTGTTTATTTTATTGTAAACGCACTAGTTAGCTACCGATTTTAAACGCGTTTAAAATAACGAGTTACTGTTACGTTATTTATCGTTACGTGATTTATGTAACTTGTATGTGATTTAATGTGATAAGTATTGTTTGAGGATGGGTCTGACGTCATGAATGTGTTGTCAGGTGTAAATTTTGACACGTTTTTGGTGTCTAGGTATTTCCATACCTAGCATAGGTTTGAAATGCACTAGTAGTTTTATTTGGTGCATTATTTTAATTTTGAGTTAATCAAAGAATCTGCTTAACTCTTCAATCGTCATAATTAGAGATACAAAAGCGCGAACGCCGGCGTTCGCTTGGGGTTTAGTGAATTAAAGCGAATAGTTTCTTGAATATCTAGCCAGAGTTAAATGCAAACATAATCGTGGTCGTTTAAAACCGTTTTCTTGGCGAAATATTGATCGATTTACATATGCTATGTACCGTCTGAAGAAAACTTAACCCGCATTTTTTTTAATGTAAACATTTTTCTTAAGATCAAAGCCGTTTCCAAGGAGTAGGGGAAGCACTCGAAAAAATATCATGACATTAGGTATTATTATTTTTTTGGCAAAAGTTTTAGTCATAATTATGTTAATATTGTATTATATGTATATTTAATAAACATATTTTTTTATCAAACCTATTGCCGAAGCCGATATCGAGGAGTAGGCTTTCGAAAGCCACCATTTTATGGCACAGCTCAGCAGCTAAGGGCTTTAAGCCTTTCCCAAGTTTAATTAGTATTAAGTATTGAAAATATTAATGAAAGTGAATAAAGTATCGAATAAAGTGCAGTAACTTTGACCCTGGGGTAGAAGTTGGCACAAGCTTATTAGCCAATAGGAACATACGAAACTATGTTTACTGCGTTTCTATTGGTTATTGAGTTCGGGTCAAAGTTGTACCTCAAGACCAAAGTTTCTCTCTACTTTATGGTACCTTTATACTTAGGTATTCTATCTATCCATATAATCAACGATACCAATGGCTTACCTAGGTATAATTGGTAAGAAAACTAATAATTTTAAACGTAGAGCTATTGATCAATGAAATAGGGAAAAGCGCAAATATAAATATACCTTTAAGTTTATTTTGCTCTTAGATATGAAAGTAAAGTATAAAGCTTTTACTGCTTGTCATTTGTATAATAAGCACCCACTAATAAGTAGGGTATAGTAGACCTGGGGAAAAGCATTAGCTTGCAATAAACTTTTCTATCAAGCTCTAAATAAACCTTGTACAACATTGATGTATAAAAAAAAATATTAAGTATCAAAAAACAGTAATTTATCTACTGTTATTTTGCTTTTCACTTCCAAGGTCGCGGTCGTGAAAACTTAGCATTGTTTTCAAAAACTGTTTCAGAAACTGTGCTCAAAATCTAGATACAGGTAAAGAAATAATTGGAATTGAGATTTTTATAGTCATAAGTAGGTATATGTTATGAAAAATAATTTGTTTCGTAGAAAAAGCTCAATGGAAACTTTCATGATACGAAAAATAAAACTATTCAGTGTAATTATTATACGCAAATAAACACGCCTATAAAGAAAATAAAATGTAAAACTTAACCGCTAATTACAAAATACACATTTAAAACTAAAAAAAAAAACAATCACTTACAACTCAAAATCAAATCCAACACACAAACAAATCAATTATCAACTTCACAGCACTATAAAGTTTTCAAAACATTGGCACTATAGAAAAAAAAAAAAACAAAAAAAAAAGTAATAAAAACAATGATGGCCGCGCGTCAATTTGCGCGGGAGACGCGTGGTCGCGGTGTCTGACAACGTTTGAATGCGTTCACATGCGCGAACGAAGATTATCTCGCGGTAGTATCATACTCCATACTATATTATGTTACGTAGCTGTAACCGTACGACTTTACACTTTACCGGAGTTACGGTAATATTTGATTTTTGATACACATTATAGGTCATTCTCTTGATGACTAAGACTTGAGCTTTAGAAATTGATATCTTACTCATACGCTTTTGTTTTTTGCAATGTTGGTGACTTATTCGAAGAATTGGGGCCTGAAGCAATGTGAAGGAAAAAGAGGGATGGAGCTATACACCCTACACAACTCCATTCCTCTTTCAATTCTGTTTTAGTCGTGAAATGGATCGCGTTAGAAATCGTGGTAGGGCCTGTAGAACAGAAATAATATTTTTTTCTGAATTGAAACTTTTTGAAGATTTCAAGTTGGGCTCAAAAAGTTTTAGCTTAAGAATCAGAAAACGAAAAATTCACTGAATAAGGACAAATTTAGCAAGTAAAGCAACGAAACTCCTGGAAATGGCTAAACAAATAATTAAGATTGCAGATATGCAGAAAATAAAAATAATTACAAGATAAGTACATAACTCTCTCTTGATTTATAGCGGGTAAGTAATAAAATATCATGGCAATAAACTGCGACAAATAACGATGAAATCGACCCATTGTCTATGGCTAATTGAATTTCCACAAAACTGTCACCCAACCGGTTTTTAAATTGAGAACATTGAACATTGCGTAGAAATCTTGTCAAATTTTAGCACAAAAAGAACCATTTATTTGACGACAATCAATGTGGTCTACACAAACAAAAATAAAATGATACGAATGCGCTTAAAAAGTTCATTTCAGCAACGTTGCCAGACAGATACTGTCATTTCATATATAAAAAAAACCGGGAACTCGCGAGTCAGGCTCGCACACTGAGAGTTCCGTACAAACTTATGTAAAACTAAAAAAAAAACATTAATCTCTCTTATCTATATAATAAATAAATAAATAGGTATAAAAGGTAAATAGTTTAATTTAAGAAATTAAAGTTAAATTAAAGTTTAAGAAGTGCTCCAACGTTTAATTTCCGAATGTAGTCTCGAAGATTTTTCCGAATAGCAATAGATTTTTTTTTTTGTGACGTAACAACAAAGTTAACCGTTTTCAGATTTATTCCTATATTTGTGCTACAAGACCTTTCATTTTGCCAGATCTTAAGATTCTGGGTCAATTTGGTGAATTTTGATTCACTGGTGAATGGCCAAAGGTACGTTTTTGCGGCATACTTGACCGTATCTTTTTGTATCGAAAACTTAGGTAATAGTTTGATTTTTTCACAGTTTCAAGGGGCTGCAGGCCTAAGTATACGTGGTCCTTTTGAGGTACGGAACCCTGAAAACAGATCTGACGTCTAACTTCCCATAATCAAGAAACGAATCATAAAATTTAAACGCTGAACAGTCTACTAAAACCTTACTATAGTCAAGTATAGTAAAAGTGATATAAACACACAACCCTCCTCCGACTTACTAACCTGTTTGTAACTTGTAAACCGTGAAAACAAATACATATGGCAACCCATGCATCACACGGTGTATTATTATTGCATATGAACATCTAATTATGCATCAAAACCTAGTGGTCTGGTGACTGCCAAGCTCGATCGTCGATTTTACGCACTGTTTTTGATGCTCTTTATGAGAAAATGTTCATTCTTAAATAAAAAATTTAACAAAAATGTTAAAAGTTTGTTCGTTCGTAGAAATGGAATAAAAATAATAAAAGAGCTATATTATTATATTTCTAACAAAATAAACTTATTTCTCCTTTTATCTCTGATGTTTAGATCAATTCCTTATCTATCTATAGAAATTATTTTTTAGTTATGTAAGAACCCCTCGTTCTCAAAGGTGAAGGCCTCAAGAGATTTCCATGCACCCCTATTCTTTGCTGGCTCCATCCACTGTTTGCCAGTGGCTTGTATAATATTGTCAGTCCACCGGGCAGCTGGTCTACCTCTCTTTCTGGTGCCTGATCTGTTAGTCTGGTTTTGTGTCCAGCTCAGCGCCATTAAGCTTGTAGCATTGAATCAGAGCGTCGTTGTCACGTTCGTTCCTAATATCGGCAGTTTTTTTAACATTGGCCCAGGAACGCAAAAATCATCTGGCTGGAGAGAAATGCCTTTGTCCGTGAACGCAAAGGGCCGCTGAAGGAATATTCGGGAGTTTTAGTCAGGAAAAGTCGGATACCCCCATCGCTCCTTCCAGAGCGGTAAAATTATTTGATGGTATTTCATCTAAAAAAAAAACTTGGTAAAGCCGGTTGTCAGACTTTCGGGTTTTATAGATTAACGTACGTTTGCCAGTGGTTTTGCCTGCGTGGTAATTGTACATTGTTCCAAAGGACCATACTGCCGAGATAAAAGGTAGATATATATATGTTGTCCTAACAGCCATTCGGGCGTGAAGCAATAATAACTCACAAACTTTTGCCTTAGTAATAAGTAAATAAAATAAATTTCATCATCATCATATCAGCCAAAACACGTCCACTGTTGGACATAGGCTTCCCCCAAGCGTCGCCACAACGTCCTGTGCGTCATCCATCGGATTCCCGCGACCTTGACCAGGTCATAGGTCCACCTTGCTGGAGGCCTTCCAACACTGCGTCTTCCGGTACGTGGTCGCCACTCCAGAACCTTCGACACACCGACATAGCTCGAAGAATAGCTAAACTTAAGTAGAACAGATAGTCGATGGGCAAGAAAATAAATTTATTTCAAACTAATTTCTATGTCCATATAAAGTTAGTGATTTTTCAGTCACTAAAATACTAAGAATAAATTTTAAGTTTCCTTAAAATAAGTTAGTATGATAATTTCAGTGTGAAGTGATCCACTCAATTTTTTTGATTAAAAAAAAACTAAAAGTTATCTTTTATCTACATTCTTACGACTTGAAAGACTAAAATTGCAACAGTTATTATAATATCAATTAGTTGTTATAAAAATCCAAAATACTCTTAAAAATAAACAAACAACATTACAATGACGAGCGCATTGACAAACTAGTGTCCAAGAATTTAAACACAAACAAACAGCGACAATACCGATTGTTGCAATGACAACATGGCGATTTTTAGAACAATACATCGATGACCAGAACCTCGTGTTTATATTCTCACAGCTATTACGTGTCCTGCTGATAGCTCCGAAGAAATTGAAGTGGATAAACCACATGTCACCCAAAAGGTAATGAAAAGGGCTATTCTCCTGTGTTTCCTTGCGTGATCGAATCAGGAATGAAGATATCCGCAGGAGAACCAAGGTTACCGACATAGACTTAAGAATAGCCAAGGCAGAGCACACTACTCACAGAACAGATGGCCGTTGGGGCCGAAAGGTTCTGAAGTGGCGATCGCGTACCAGAAGAAGCTACGTTGAAGGCCTCCTGCAAGGCGGACCGATCATCATAATCATTTTAGCCGAAAGACGTCCACTGCTGTACATAGGCCTCCCCAAAGCGTCGCCACAACGACCGATCCTGTGCGTCTCGCATCCACCGCATTCCTGCTCTCACCAGATCGTCGGTCAACCTTGTGGAACGCCTTACAACACTGCGCCTTCCGGTGCGCAGTTTGCACTCGCCAAATATTTCAGCATAATCAAAAACTGTAAGTGCGTGCAAAAACAACATAACTTAGCACCAAAAATGTGCCTTCAAGAGAAATTACAATTTGAAAAATACATTTTTTCTTTCAAATACTTTTCCTACCAAAAAAAAAGTGATGCGGAATTAATCTTAAAAAACACAGTCCGCAATCCTAGCGCTAGGGCTGCTGTTACCATTTCTTATAACTATCACCTACTCAAAACATATAGTAATTGTAATTTCCTAACATAACTCTCTCGTTTATCATTTCATTTGTACAAGAAATCGATCGTCACCCAACATTTTCATTTAAAAAACCAGTTTATGTAGATTACCTTGAAATATGCGTTAAGTAAATATGTCAATACATCTCGTAGTAAAAGTAAAAGTCCCTTGACATGTTGAAAGTTCGCTTTTACGTAAATTAAAGAAAACTTGCTTCATTGAAAATTTTGTGAACCGAATTTAAGTTTGGTTAAATATGTAAGAAATGCATTAATGTTTTTGAAGTAAATCATTCGGGAAAAAAAATGGTTCAACAGTTTTACAGTGTAAGTGTTCCTGCACACGGGCCACAAAAAAAGCCACTTCTAGCTTTTTTTTGTGGCGGCGTTTTTTTGTGGTCCGTTTGCGGCGGTGCCGCCACAAAAAAAGCTAGAAGCCGTCAGCTTTTTTTGTGGCCGCTTCTAGCTTTTTTCGTGACGGCTTTTTTTTGTGGCCTGGCAAAAGAAATAATGCAGTAACGTAAGCTCAGAAATTCAAATTACCTTTATATTACACACAAGTTATGATGATTTAATTCAACTAAATAAAGTCCGTGAATCATAATATTTTACTACTGAAGATGTGCAAACAATAATATTTATTATTTAAAACTATATTTACAAAGCATATTTTATTTTTAGGGTTCAGTTTAGCAAAAATTTTAATCTTATAGGATCACTCTGTGGTCCGTTTATCAAGACCTATTTTCTCATGAACGCGTGGAGGTATCAAGCTGAAAATTATATCAAATACTCAATTTTGCTACCGCTAACAGCTTCGAGCTGTGAAGAAATTAAACTTCTAAGTTAATGCAATATAAAGATAAGGCCGTTTACCCTCCATTTATAGCGCATATTTTGACGCTTCCAACAAAATTAAAACTTATACAAGTCTTCCCAGTGATCTAGAATCATTAAAAGTAAAAAGCAATACCATACACTTAGCAAAAGTTTTTTTATTGATATAAAACTGCTTGACTACGATCCCACTTGATGATAAACAGTGATGCAATCGTTGATGGTGAGGTGCACTAGTTATTTATTAAGAACCTATTTACTCTAGCCTTGAAGACTCTTAGAATAATCAGACATGTAGACCAGTCGGTCGGCTAAACATTACAAAATAATTACTTTAGTGATTATGAGCTAAAGTTTGGTACGGAACCTTCTATGCACGAGTCCGACTCGCACTTGACCGGTATTTTTTCATTTCCTGCACATCCGAAAGTGGATAATTCAAATAGTTTGACTCATTCCTACTTAGCATACAAGACATTCAACATAATGAATTACTTCACAAGAGACAAATTAATTCCGAATACATTACTTATAAATCAAAGTAACCATTTCACTCGTAAATAAATTCAAGTTATTTTGATGAATCTGAAATAACATATGTGGAAGATTACAAGTGCCATCTTACCCAAGATATTCAAATGCCACCTCATTTGAATTATTATTACATAGTATTACGTAGGGTCGAAAGTGAAAATTTTACAGGTGTCGGTTTTCTAATATTTCTCCAGATCATAAATATCGGATAGGACGGTACAGGCACAGTGAAAGTGTCTGACCCTACGACTATTTTTTTTTTTTTTTGTTTTTTGTCGACGGGGAAAATCATCTTATGACAAAACCCGCTCTTGGGTGGAGCGGGAGATAGTGTCAGACTCTTACTGACTAAAAACCCTGCGCCGTTCCTTCTAGCCTTCATACCGGGGCACGAGCTCCCTTTCGGACAACCCTGTCCCCAGTAGGCTTCGACCCAACTGGGCCTCTCCTGCTGCTGACAACTCCTTGAGGCGCGCGGGAACAGTGCGCGCCGTCGACGTCTTGGACTCGGTCCATTACCGGACGATCGGACAGCGAGCTACCCATGGCTCGCCGTCCGCGAGCCCGCGTCTCCGGTGGCCGGAAATCGGGATCGGAATCCTGGCGACGGCGGCGAGGGCGCCGTAGCCTGATGCGGTCGGCCTCCTCCTTTGCAAGCACTACTGCTTCGCAGAAGGAGGCGACCGCCTGCCATTCCTCCTCGCTCCGGACCATGGCCTCGACCAGGGCCCGGACCGTACGACTATTGTTTTTTAAATTTTTTATTCATTACCATCATCTTCGATGGATGGATTGTGTGAGAAGTGATATGAAAGAAAAGGGAGTTAGTGATAGCTTGACGAGTGACAGCACAGAATGGAAGAAAAAAACGTGTTGCGCCGACCACAAATAAAACGGGACAAGGGCAGGAAGATGATGATTCATTACCATCATCTCAATTTTTAATTAAATTGAACCCTAAAAGTAAAGAAGGCCTTTGTTCAGCAGGTTAGTAGCTAATAATAAAGTCGTTAAGTTTGGAACTAGGTACTACTAAAAACCCTTCAAATTTATTTTGGTCATCGTCATAGTAGGGTAGTTTCCAGGGACAAAATAACTACATTTTAGATTATAGAAATATTGGACACGTATTTTTTATTTTTTCGATTAAACAAAAAATGACAAAGATATAGCCCATTAAAGTTACGTGTGACGTCACCCTGTGCGAAAAAATGCAGCACTGCGTAACGTTACACGTAACTTTAATGGGCTATATCTTTGTCATTTTTGGTTTAATTTACAAATAAAAAAAATACGTGTCCCTTATTTTTCAATAATTTAAAAGACGGACTAATTACATTTTTTAAGGCAACTAGCCTATTATAATTTGAGTTCGCTTAATTATAATGATTTAATATTTGTTTATTATTTATATGAATTACCTACTTTATTTTAATTTAAAAGTCTTGTTTTTTATGGTGGGGAAAATCATTCAATGATAAACCCCGCTCTTGGGCAGAGCGGGAGAAAGTGTCAGACTATTTCTGTCTAAAAAACTCACCCCGTTCCTTCTAGCTTTCATACCGGGACTCGCCCTTTTGGATTACCCTGGCCCTATGTTTAGCTTTTATTCACGTAGTTCACCTACCACAGTGCAGTCTTTTTTAACCCGTATGTTGACTAGTAGAGAATCCAATCTATATCATCATCATCATCATAACAGACGAAAGACGTCAACTGCTGGACATAGGCCTCCCCCAAGCGTCGCCACAACGACCGGTCCTGTGCGTCACGCATCTATCTGATTCCCACTATCCTGACCAGGTCATCGGTCCACCTTGTTGGAAGCCTTCCAACGCTGCGTCTATATACCGTTACTTTTTTAATTCAATAACAATTTAATTGACATCGTCATTTCAGGGAATTTCACCTTTACGTTTGGGCATGGACCTTTTTATCAAGTATTCTTCCGACCTTCACCAGGCCATCGGTCCACATACAAGGATCCTTATTCCTAAGAAATTAAAAGTAATTTCCGGAAGCAATACGTTGGCTGCTGGTAATCTCATATTCAACGGCGTTACGTTCTAGGCCTCTAGGGGATCCCCCAACACTATAGGCACGGGATTGCGGACCACGAACAATGGGTCGCGCGCCATTCGACCGTCTGTTAACCGTCAGGACCGACAAACCTAATGAAAGATAATGATGGATAGATGCCCTATAAGGCAACGGGAAATTTTTGAAAAGGAAACCCATAGTTCAAAAACGCAAAAAGTAACTGAAGGACACAAGTCTGATTATTGTCAGTAAAAGTCTGATACGCCCTCACTGTCCACGTTAAAGCGGGAGAAGTCATAATATCGTCCAAGAACGGCTTTACATTGTGATATATATTAGAAAACTTAAACACATAGCCTCGAAAATTACTTACTAAGCGCTACTTAAAAACAGTAGCCAGCATAACTAGAAACCACACCTTATTACACCACCCAGTCCACCACCATAATCCCACCCAACCCACCATTTAGCTCAATTACACACCACCGCATCGTTTAGCACCGCTTATTAGAAAACTGAAGCGATTCGAACGACTTCTGAGCGCGAGTGTACCTTTGAAGAAAGCGACCCTGTGCAACCGGTTGCGCGGGATGCGCAGATCACGAACCAAGATACAGTAAGCACTTGAGCTTGTAAGTGTTCGCTGAGTCCGTTACTGAGTGAAGTAGCTTTTTTATTTACTGAACAGATGGTGGGAATTGAACGACCTTGCCTTATTGGGTGTCATGTCAAATGAAAATGAAATTATGACGTTATTTTGGTTGTTAGAACCAGGTATTAGCACCGATGTATCGGACATAGTGTTTATTTTGTAAACAAAAACCGTTGCCCCACAAAAGTATCTTTAAAAATATATCATGCATTAAATGTACACAAGACTGTTACTTTATTTTATCTTATTTCTTACGAGTTCAAATTTAAATCCATATTTAAAAAAAAACTTTACCCCCCTAGGAATTACTCATCTCCTCTATCGGCACGCAAACCCGAAATACCTATCTGCAGACCATACAAATATTTTCAACTTACTAATGTTTTTGCAAGGTTTCCCCTCGAAAACAAAAAAAAGGGAGCAGATCATGGAATTGACGACTTCATGATAAGGCCAAGTAAAACTGACTATCGTTTAAACGTTAACTTTTGATGATAAATCCATATCATTGATGTAGGATTTCAATGATAACAATTTTGTAATGAAAATGAAAATATTCGTCAAGACGAATCATACAAGCCCAAACTTGATGGGTTTTTTTTTCGATGGGGTTGTGTTGTTTAACTACCAAGTTCCCATAGCCACCTTCCGGTTCCATCGTCAGATCAGCTCCATGTCATAATAATATTACAGAAATTTCCAGGAAACTGTCTGTCTGGAATCCAATCCAATAGAATCCACGCCAACTGTTTATGTTCTTGTAAGCCACTAAGTAATTCAATATAACCCTACTAATATTATCATAACAGTAAATCGTCTGTCGGTAATAGTACAGGCTCGGCAAGTTAGCGGCGGCTGTCAAGTAATTAGACCAAAGAGCCGATACCTCTGCTGTTAGTACATACCATCGGGATGCTGTACTGTGAATAACTGTATGGAGATGAACTAACATAATAATATGATAAATCTCTAAATCATTTATTTTACTAGATATTTTTTTTATTATGGATGACAAAAAAATTGCATGTAGCGGAGATGAGAATGTTAAGATGGATGTGTGGTGTGACGAGAATGGATAAAGTGAGAAATGAGTATATTAGGGGAAGTTTGAAAGTGGCGCCGGTGACTGAAAAGTTGAAAGGGAATCGTTTGTCTTGGTATGGTCATGTAAAAAGGAGAGATGAAACGCATATTGCTAAAAGAGTTATGAATTTACATGTGGATGGATGGAGAGGGAGAGGGAGGCCAAAGAAAAGATGGATGGATTGTGTGAGAAGTGATATGAATGAAAAGGGAGTTAGTGATAGCGTGACGAGCGACAGGACAGAATGGAAGAAAAAAACGTGTTGCGCCGACCCCAAATAAAACGGGATAAGGGCAGGAAGATGATGATGATGATGATGAGGGATAGGCTCGCTCGCGTTAGGCGACTATCGCACCTGATGGTAAGCGATGATGACATGCTTGCCTACTAGAAGTAACTTATTCACTCTTAAGACCTCTAAGTTGTAGCTATTAGGAAACACAGACTGATACAATGGATGTTAAAAAATAGTGCTATACTCAAATACTCATCTCACATAAAGAAGCCATACGAAAATTAACTGTTACAAACACAATAAAATAGTTCATATCACAATTTAGTTAAAAAAAAATCAATCAATAAAAAAAAAAAAAAAAAAAAACAATAATAAAAAACAATATTAATATTATTTAGTCAATTTAGTTGTTATTTGGTTGTGTTTTTTTTTTTTTTTTATTTTGTTTTTATTTTAATTTTATTGAGTTGTACTTAAATTGTTAAGTTTAACAATAAAAAAATCACTTAAAGTTTTACAGTTTTCTATTAACCATAATATAATTTGCTTTTGTTTATTTGTGGAACTTAACGACCTTACCTCTTAACCGACGTCGTGGGTATGACTGTGTGATATTAGATAGGTATAAGAAAAAGTATATTCGTCATTTGAAACTCCTCTCCCTCTTCATCCATTCATACATGTCTTAAGCATAACTCTTTTATTAATATGCGTTTCATCCCTCCTCTTCATATGACCATACCGAGACAAACGATTCCTTTTCAACTTTTCAGTTACTGACGCCACTTTCAAACTTCCTTTATTAAAATCATTTCTCACTTAGTACTCAAATTTTGTCAGATATTTCAGTAGCGGTCAATCTACACGTTTTGAACGTATCACACATTGATATTACAAATTGACACATCTTATACGGTTGTAATTACGATTTTGATCTGTACATAATATAATTCGTAAACTACGTTTAATTACAATAGATACATAAAAATAATAGTACATTGTGATATAAGTGTGTAATGTTAGTGATTACCGTCGAGGCGGTATTTAGACCCGAGCCATGGCGAGGGTCTTAAAGCCGAGAACGGTAATCATTAATTACTCACGTGTATCATACGACGTTTTTCAATACACTTGTGAAGAAAATAACTGTAAAACTAGTAAACTTTTGTGGCGGTAAAAATCTGTTTTCATATGCGCGCCCATCTTGTTTTTTTCTTTTCCTCGTGGGGGACGAGCGACCTGCGCCGGTGCGCCCATCCTGATACAATTAATGTAATAAAATTATGGCGGTGGAGAGGTTGAATAACAAGGTTTTAACCACATTATAGCACTAGTGCATAATGGTAATCAAAATGTCACAGTTTCGTAACAAGTGCCATTATATACCTAAGCGCAGTGTAATAAGTGTCACTTTATTATCGTATCAGGATGGGCGAAAGTCGTCCCCCACATGGAAGGAAAAAAAAAGGGCGCGCATATGAAAACAGATTTTACCGCCACAAAAGTTTACTACAAAACATCGTATGATACACGTGAGTAATTAATGATTACCGTTCTCGGCTTTCTTAAAACCCTCGCCATGGCTCGGGTCTAAATACAGCCTCAACGGTAATCACTAGCATTACACACTTATATCATAATGTACTATTACCCACTTCAAGAGCAGACACAGAGCGTTCACACATAATCTAATTAGAAATTGAATCCAACCATAAATATTTATGCCATATAGTTTCAGATGCGTATTTTTATACATTATGTAATAAATAATGATGTGACTTACATGCTTATATTTTAATTAACGAGTAAATACATAACTATTTGTTGCTGGCTGAGTTTCTTCTCCATAACGATTAGACGAAGAAAGTGAAAACTTATCAACCAGGGTCGAAAGAGTCTCCGCGTCCCTGGAACTTAAAGGTCAACTGAAGTATTGGCAGGGTTTTAGTCAATAAAAGTATGTAGAAAGTGAAAACTTATCAACCAGGGTCGAAAGAGTCTCCGCGTCCCTGGAACTTGAAGGTCAACTGAAGTATTGGCAGGGTTTTAGTCAATAAAAGTATGTTAATCCCTCTTGCTTTACCCAGAGCTAGGTTTTAGTTCATTTTGATGATTTTCTACAAAAAATAAGTTCTCATATCATATCTCGACAACCCCGTGAGACAAGTCAAGATACTTCATTTGCTGTTGCAGTGTGAACAGAGCATACCTTCATAATTATTGAATAATTAAACGGAACTACCCTTCGAATTAAAATGTTTCTGTATAAGAGAACCAGGTTCATGACGCATAGCATAGGGCCTCTATACTAGCTATATAACATCACGGTACGACCCGTAGAAACAGAGCAGTTTTAGAGATATGCAAGAGGGTCGTCCGAGCTGACGGGTGTTATGTCTGCGGTAAGACTGAGCCCAAAACGTCGACGGCGCGCACGGTTCCCGCGCGCCTCAAGGAGTTGTCAGCAACAGGAGGGGCCCAGCTGGGTCGAAGCCTACTGGGGCCAGGGTTATCCGAAAGGAAACTCGAGCCCCGGTATGAAGGCTAGAAGGAACGGGGTGGGTTTTTAGTCAGTAAGAGTCTGACACTATCTCCCGCTCCACCTAAGAGCGGGGGTTGTCATAAGATGATTTTTGCCAACCGTAAAAAATGGGTGTTATGTCTGGTCCGAACAACTGCCCGGTAGTTAATTTCGAACGGTTTTACATGTTCTAATACCGCTGGGTCAAAGACGCGACTAAAGCCGCGGGAGACTACTAGTACATTTATTCAATTTTCTACATTTTCTTAGCTATGCGGTCGCACAATGCAGCATATCAACGCATCCATCTGTGCCTCTTGAAGCTAAACTAAATAGAATATAATGAGCCTTCTTTCAAACAAAGAAAGTATTTAGATTATATTTCAATTAGATGGACACAGCCTAGGAGAAGCTCCATGATACAGTATCAACACACGATTAACTTGGAACAATGAGTATTGTGCTACGATATTGTATTTATTTTTAGCACAGAATCCACACGCACATAAAATATTAGAATTATCTTTTTTTTATCAGTTAGCTACATCAGAGATAATAGAGGGATTTTTGGGAAGCTTATGTAGTCCAAACGCTTGAATAATTTCGGATTCATCATCATCATTTCAGCCGAAAGACGTCCACCGTCGGGCATAGGCCTCCCCAAGTGTCGCCACAATGAATAGTCTCACATCCATCAGGTCCAGGACATAAGTCCACCTCGTAGGTCTTCAAACGCCTATTCTTCTGGTACGCGGTCGCCACTTTAGAACCGTTCGGCCCCAACTGCCATCTGTTCTGCGAACAATGTGTCCTGCCCTTTGGCATTTTAGTTTGACGATTCTTCGAGCTATGTCGGCAACCATCTACTGCGGATATCTTCATTCCTGATTCGGATTGGTTGCAGGAAACAGTTCCAATTCGCTTAGCTACTTGGCTAAGCCGACTTAAATTCCTACAAAATTAAAATTTATTTGAATGAGTGAACGATTGCGCGTAGTGCTCCACGCTCGCTTCAAAGAGATATCAGGAATACCTACCGTAGGAGCCCTGCAGGGCCGAAGGCTACTGGAGGTTTAACTTCCGAAAGGGAAACCTGTGATCCTGGAACGCAAGGACAAAGAAGGAACATCACCATCATCATAAGCCTTTTTTTAATGTTCCCACTACTGGGACTCAGGCCCCCTCTCTAGGAGAGGGAATGGGCCGTAATCCACCACGCAGGCCCAGTGTAGGTAAGTGAATGTCACATGCCTTTGAATTTTTGGTTTTAAGACATGCCGATTTCCTCACGATGTTTTCCTTCACTGTTTTGAGAGCAGTGGTAAAGAAATAAATTACATAAAGTAATGCGCTTGGCTGGCTTCGAACCCGTGACCCCTAAGTTAGGGCCATTAACACTCGGCGACCACTGCTCTACACTCGACCACCACTGCTCTCGGCTCCAAAACGTGGTCGATTACGATGGGCCTCGTGAGAAGGCTTAAAGTTACCCAAAGGGCAATGGCTATGCTTAGAGTTTCTTTGCGTGATCACATAAGAAATGAAGATATCCACAGGAGAACCAAGGTTGCCGACTGAACTCAAAAAATCTCCAAACTGAGGGGAAGAAAAAAAATTGTGAGAAGGACAGAACCGGTGGTTATGGCGACATTTGAGACCTATGTCCAACAGTGGACGTCTTTCGGTTGAAATGATGCAAATGTATATTTCTCCATGATTTTAAGCCAAGTGTTGTATCCAATAGCTTCCAACTAACGTTTTTATCGGCTACACATAATCACGTTCATCACATTTTGACGAGCAGTTACCATCCGTTGATAAAATAAACAAATTATAATGGAATTACGTATGATTCTGGAACGCGCCGCCTCCTCCAACTACAGTTAGCGAACGGGACCCCAAGAGTGTGGGTTTTGTAGCGTATACTTATTTATAAGATATACTGGGTTATTTGTAAAATACTAGCAACCTTGCAGGACTTTTTACAAAACATAATTCATTTACCAAACACAAACATTCAATTTTTATTTATTTATTTTAACTTCATGTACAGTAGTGGTACATAGGCGGGCTTAATGCAACAAGGCATTCTCTCCCAGTCAACCTTTGGGTTAAAAAGACAACACTGGTAGGTTTGCACAATAAACAAATAACAAATAGTTTAAATGGAAAAAAAAATCATAAGTAAGTTTTTTAATTTCGTTGTTCTATTTAACACATTTCAACTCTGTATTTTGTTATACCTACCTACATCTGTATGAGGCGACGCAAGTACAACTGCACTTATTGTACTATCGCTTGCTTCGCATAGACTTCGTAATAAGTATGTGAACGTTCAATTTAAATATTTTTATTTTTGTATGAAAATCTGATGAATTAAAATATGATAAATCTTTAAAAGTCATAGAACAAAAGTTATGTTATATGATGTTTGTAACATACTCCTGAGAGGTTGCTACTGTTCTACAAATAACCCTGTATAACTTTTGCATCACGCATCGTTTCACTTGTTGGGTGAGTAGAGCTGTAGCCTAGTGTAATAGGCAGTTTTCTATATACATAAGTCATCTATTGCCATTTTGCAATGATTCATCTGACGGAATCTGATCGTGTTATATAAGTGCCCATGTAGGCCTATGTGAAATAAAATATTTTGGCTTTGACTTTGAGTCGCCTTGCGTACTTACCTGGAATTCTGGTTCAAGAAATGATGGTGAAGTACCTCATCTCATGATTAGCTTATGAACCAGGTTTTCTCTCTCTTTTCGTGAACCGAGTCTCACTTAGAGCTCATCAGAAAACCAAAGTAAAAGTCCCTATCTACATTGTTAACTATTATCTACTAAGTTTTCTTACTACATATTATATTAATTTAATAAACTTTACTTCAAAAACAGATTGGAATTCTAAATCTCCCAATATGGATAACATCAAAATGACAAATATTGATCGATACTATATTCAATCTTTTCAATTATCATGTCTTATTCATAGCGCCATCTATCATCTCACACTCAAACTACACTGACACACCAGTTCAGCTACTAGATAACAGATGGCGCTAAACACTTTCTTCTTCAATATCCTACGAAAGTTGACGCAATAAAGCAAATTATTTCAATAATACCAATTTATAGAGCTAGAAAGTGATTGAGTAAGGTAAAATAATAAAAACAAATTGCTTTGATCGATAATAATATTGGTCAAGAAGGCGCTTTTCCATGTTGCTAGTAATTGAAAATCAAGTGAAAATCGTTTTCGTTACGGTCTAACAAGTCAATAAACTAGTACTTTCATCGTCAGTCAGCTGCCCTTAACGTTATGGGCTATTACCCAGTCGATATTAGCTATAAACCAGTCCACGAGTCAGCTGTAAACGTTCTAATGGTCTTTATTGCTTGTTAAAATGCTCATGTTTCTTGAAAACGGCAATTGACACGGTTCTTAAGTTATTTTTGCGAGTGTTACGGTTAATTTTATGGTATTTTTTGTTTAAATGCTTATTTTCGTTAGTTTTATGAAAAGGGTTACCTACTCATCAGTTCCCAAGGACATAATTATCTCTAGGTTTCTACTATGGAAACTATGAATGAATACTCCTGCCTGCGAAGAAGAAGAGGTAGAACAGAGGTAGTCTACTGTTCAATGCCTACTAGAGCTGCGAGATGGCTTGAAAGAGTTACCGCAGCCATGGAACGCTCAGGGCAACTAAAGAGCCATTATGAGTTTTAGTCTTTCCAAGCATCGTTGGCATAGGCTTGCGGACGACGGGCAATGGATAGCTCTCCATCTGGCCGGCCTGTAACCATCCGGACCGAGCCCGAATCGTCGACAACGCGCAGTGTCCCACGTGTGCCTCAAACAGGTCAGTAAAACCGTAACGAACCAGCATGGCCAAAGCTTACTAGGACCATGACTAACGAAGCTTTTTATTAGCAATATTCCCCGCCTATGTAAAAATAGCAAACATGTTAATAATCTGTAAGCTTTCTTTTAAAATAAATAATTATTTGATCGAAATATTTGAAGATCTCCCACCCCGAACGGAAATAAAGCAGCTGTCTGGTCTACCGGAGGTATTGCGCATTATTTACCCTTGTAGAAACGCCCATAAATTTCCATAACTCAACACTTATGTACGAAACATTAGTTTTTACCAGTCCACTGACTGGCACCACTGCTACGAGTACATCAATTTGTAACAAGTTGCTCGATACAAATTCGCAACCACAACACACATTATACCACTCGGGAGTTATTTATGACTAACGGCCATACATTCGACTGACGACGCACTCGTGTAACATGGTTGATTTGTACGTAAAATGACGTCGCGTGGAGTAGATCAAGTGTAGCTCTACAAGTCTATTTTTTATCGGTGGGTAAAAATCATCCAAATAACATTCACAACAACAACGCCCAAAGGCGGAGGGCCTTTGGGCGGAGTGGGAGATAGTGTCAGACTCTTACTGACTAAAAAATCCACCCCGTTCCTTCTAGCCTCTTCATACCAGGGTTTGAGCTTCCTTTCGGATAACCCTAGCCCCAGTAGGCTTCGACCCAGCTAGGCCCCTCTTGTGGCCCAGTGCGGATTAGTGGATGTCACATGTCTTCGAATTTTTGGTTCTCCCTTTCGGAACTAGGCCCTGGCTCCAGTCTACAAGTCTAGTTGTCATATAAAATGTATAAAGACTGACGCGGCCAGATTGGCGTGTGTAGCACACGTGTGCGCAGTGTAGTACTACCTTTATAAGCGTCAAAAATGTTTTAGACCAAGGAAATAAGTCAATGAATAAAAATAAACATGAAATCTATACATGAAGTAAAAAGAGAGATTCTGATGACAAAAAATAAACCTACAGCTGTGCTATATATTTTTTTTATAATACTACATGTATAGTGGTATTCTTTCAATCAACCTTTAGGATAAAAAAAACTACACTTTGGTATGTAGCACCTATGCAACAATAACTAATATTAATTAACTAGCTTTTGCCGTCGGCTTTGCCCGTGCACATAAAATAAAGCCTATGTCACTTAGGAATAAAGCCGTTTTCTATCAGTATACAAAATTTAGCAAGCCCATCGACCATTTTTGGCTTTTGTTAGGCTTTTTAAATTTGATCATTACGTTTAAAATTGTCATTTGAGTTTTGCCTTATCTTGTCTCGCCAGCACAAGCAGACCGCACATGCAATTAGTCTAGTAATTATATCACTTAATTTTATTGTTTTTCATTAGAATTTAAAAAGATTTTATGAATTGTACTGTTATTAAGTCTAACATGACTGTTAGACTTAAAAAAAATGTCGGTCTTTTTAACCAAATGTCCGGCTAAATAGAATAGTCTGTCTTGCTTTTCAGTTTCATTACCTGGCAGCCCTAAGCACATATAATCACTTAAACCATTTCATTTAGAAAAAGTAGAAGGCAACATATTGGCATTCTGTTGACTCATCGATAGACTAAAAAAAATCATTAAAGTTTACAAAAAACGCCAGCGCAAACAAGTCAATAATGAAAGCAGCACGTTTTCATAGCGTTGCAATTGTAATTTCCTCGCTGTTTTGATTATCTTCGATAGTTGTCAAATCCGTTACAGTCTACCAGTAGCTAGGTAACAAAATAACAATACTTAATGTTCCATAAAGATTTTAATATCCGTTGCTTTAAAATGTTTCAAAAAGTTTGGGGATGCGATTTCATACCTTCACGCGCTTGTGATGAATGGGAGAGCAGAATTTACGGTCTTACGGTTTACTGTAACTTGGTTCATTCTTATTGAATGAGAGTGATTCACCTACTATCCGACTTCTTAAAGCCCCATGCACATCGACCACCTAGACGAAAATTGTAATTTAGTGCTTTCCATCATCATCATCATTATTACAGCCGATATAGCCACTGCTGGACATAGGCATCCCCCAAGTGTCGTCACAATGAACGATCCTGTGCGTTTCGCATCCATCGGTTTCGCAACTTTCACCAGGTCATCGGCGGCATCGGCGGTGCATTCTATATTTAATTATAATAAATTGGGCTTTAAAGAGAGCACTAAATTGGATCCAGGTAGGAGCTGTAATCACAACTTGACGAAATGGAGTTTTAAAGATCCGTTGGATACCCAATCCGGAGGCTTATGTTTAGAACATGAGTCAACAGCACTTCAGAGGACTTAATGAGTGCCACAGTGTCTCAAGACGAAAGTCTATGATCAGTGCATGTTGCCAGTGATGACATATGGCTCCGAAACGTGGTCGCTCACAATGGGCCTCATCAGAAGGCTTAAAGTCATCCAAAGGGCAATGGAAAGGGCTATGCTCGGGGTTACCTTGCGTGATCGAATCAAAAATGAAGACATCCGCAGGAGAACTAAGGTTGCCGACATAGCGCAAAGAATTGCCAAACTTAAGTGGCAATGGGCAGGGCACATTGCTCGCAGAACAGATGGCCGTTGGGGCCGAAAGGTTCTGGAGTGGCGATCGCGTACCGGAAGACGCAACGATGGAAGGCCTCCAACAAGGTGGTCTGATGACCTGGTGAAGGTTGCGGGAAGCCGATGGATGCGAGACGCGCAGTAGCGTTCGTTGTGGCGACGCTTGGGGGAGGCCTACGTCCAGCAGTGGACGTGTATTGGCTGAAATGCTGATGATGATGATGATGAATGAGTGCCACGATGCTCCAGTTAACGTAACAGATACTGAACCCAAACCATATAAGGAATTAATCATCGATTCGAAAAGAAGAAGAAGAGTTTAGAGGCAAACCCTTTAGGCAAAAAGTAACAAAATTATTAAAGAAAATAAAAGAATTGCTCTATCTCTTATGTCCCACATCCAATCTGACATTCAAATAACCTGAAATACTTAGATATTAATTTTTCCGATGGGCAGCTATACATATAGTTAAAATACATATACATAAATATTTAATATAATATATTATATATACTACATAATTATAGAGATATTAATATAAATTAAGGACAACATTTTTGAGACGATTCTGCTATTGGTGCTATTGAAAAATTCTTGTAACCAGGTGGTTATGTAACCAGGTACTTCTAGAGCAGAAAAAAAAAATAGGTCCAAGCCCCAATACAAAATAAGCAGCACGGAGCGCCAAACCATTTGACACTGTTTACAAAGTTGTATAATCGAGTTAAATCGATTCGATCCCAGCACTAAAGTCGGACAACTTTTCTTTTTTAATTTCGCACGGACGACACGGCACTGTGTGACTTATTGGTGAACTTTTTACAATACCTAAATAAATAATAGTGCTCGTTGTATTAGGTACACAATTTAAATCAATTTCACAATTTTTTCGTTAATGGGTCTTGTAAAAATTTACCCGCGGCAAATTATTAGCGCATCTTTGTATGCTTTTTTTGAACAAGATAATTAAATAACATGAAATATTACTATAACACATATTTAACTATAAAATGAGTAGTAGCTGTACTTATTTTTTTAAGTAAATTTGAGTGTATTATGTTTAGTAAATCAAGCGTTAAACATAGCTCTTTCGTGCCCAGCACCATTTCGAGTTATGTTTGTGAGCTTCGTTTATGGCAATTAATTTACACATCTGTACCATGTTAAATTAGAAAGAAAGAAAGAACAAACACACCACATCATTATTATCCATCTTTAAAATGTAGGTATTCAATAGTTTGTTTTAATTATCAGTCATTTTCTAAATTCGCAGTGGGTTCAGGAAATCATATAAGAACCATGCCAGTTAGTGTCTCACGTGGTCTTTCGAGGAAAGAACCACATAGGTTTGAGTAGAGTGCTAGTATTTGTCAGTATTCAGTATTATAACTCAGGACTATAGAAAGGAGATAGGTACGTGTGGGCTTAGTAACATTCTTGATGATCGAAAATCATCTTATTTCCAAGCAATTTTGATGTGTTAAATACTACAAATGTAAAAAAAAAACTCCATGATCTGCGAAATTGTTCAAAAGAGTTACCGTGGCCCTGAAACGCAAAGAGCAACTAAAGGAACACAAGTGGGTTTTAGTAAGTAAAAGTTTGACACGAGCTCTCACTCTACCATAGCGGGTAAAGTTATTTCTGATAGCACACCTCAAAAAAACTACAGCATTCAAAATCAACAGATTTTGAGGTTCCCTGACTCAATTACATAACACATCTTCAAAATGTTTTTATTTCACACAGGCTTATATAGGCTCTTATAAAACATCAGAAGCTAGTGCACAGTTCCAACTGTTCATTTTCTATGGACAAGAACCGGCAAGAACTCTTTGGAAACTTTTAAAAAACAAAAATTTATCATTAAAAAAAAGTTATTCCTCATAAAAAAAAATTTCATCATAAAAAATAAAATTTATTTCATCACAAAAAAATAAATCAATCATCAAATAGCTACGGAACACAGCCATCAATTTACAAAGCAATGTATTCCGCTGCGTGGATGAACAACTGTTTTCCCCGGAAAAACTTATGATAAAAAGATACAAGTGCGGGTGTAATGCACTGCTGCCATTCTGCCGACGCCATTGACAGCATATCTGTCTGACACGCGAAATATGAAGCTAAGAACACATTGTAACGATTAGCTGTCATGTTGATTACAGTATAGGAGAGATATTATCATTTATATGCATTTTTATGTTCAACTGTGCTAGAAATATTGCTTTTTTTCGAATTATTGTTCTAGACTCGTTAAAAAATAAAAGGCGTGTTTTAACAGTTGAGAAAGACCCTAGAATGTAACTTGGAGCGAAATCGAAAGATCAGCTCCATGTCATAATAATGTTGGATTGTCATCTGATATACAGATACATGCACAATTTCAACTCAATCGGTAACCGGCAAGTGGGTCAAATTTAATTTACAAGATTTGATGACAGACAAACATCGGGACAGGTGGAACTAAATAAAAGCTTGTAATAAAATAGCCGAAATTGATTTAGTAGGCCGACTTTCAGGACATGACTTTTTATATTATGTATCTACATACTACAGCTAAATCGTCTAATATCATTATCATCATCATTTCAGCCGAAAACGTCCACTGCTGGACAGCCTCAACGACCAGTCCTGTACGTCTCGCATCCACCGCATTCCCTCTCTCACCAGAGGGTCTACTCTCTTTCTCCGAAACGAAACTTTCGTAAACGAACGATATTCATTTGACGTTAAAATAGCAAACAATCCTGTCATATTTTTTTTTTCGAAACATAACTAATTAGAGCTGGTTTAGAGATTTGGTACGTCAAACAATTTTCGTACGTGCGTAATTTCGGGAACGAAAGGTACCGTGGTTAGGAAACACGCGAAATTTCAATCGAAACTTTGTTTTTCAGAGAAAGCGAGTAGACTCCCAGGTCAGCGGTCCACCTTGTGAGAGGCCTTCATCCTTCACCTTCTTCCTTCTTATACGTCTAGTCAAAGTCAAAAGTCAAAGTCAAAGTCAAAATATTTTATTTCACATTGGCCTACATGGGCACTTATAAAACGTCAGAAGCTAGTGCACGGTTCCAAATTGGTCGTTTCCTATGGAGAAGAACCGGCAAGAAACTCCATGGTTACTCTTTTAAAAAAAAGTGGTAGGTTTTAGTTAAACACCTTTAGCTCTCCTGCTCGAAGAGCAATGATCTATTACAAATTAATTTTTGCAACTGTAAACGCATAACAAGAACCAGAACAAAAAAACACTTAGAGTACCGTTGACCGTACCCAAAGGGTGAAATCAAGAACCTTACCTTTTTATGCAGGTTTTACATAATACAAAACCTTTCCCTAGCTTTTCAACAACG
This sequence comes from Mythimna lalbum, assembly GCA_949319445.1. Taxonomy (NCBI): domain Eukaryota; kingdom Metazoa; phylum Arthropoda; class Insecta; order Lepidoptera; family Noctuidae; genus Mythimna; species Mythimna lalbum. The sequence goes on along the minus strand of OX439362.1, from coordinate 17,878,206 downwards.
CATTGATTTACCGCCGGCATAGCACGAAGAATTGCCAAATTTAAGTGGCAATGGACAGGGCACATTGCTCGCAAAACAGATGGCCGTTGGGGCCGAAAGGTTATCAATCTAGGTTTCTATTGAAGTCAAAACACAAAGTGTAAAACTAATCCAGTCAAGATTTCTGAAAATCTGTTATTTTGCGTGAACTTTGGCCCTTCATAACGTACCTACTCATAAATTAAAAATTTAGTAGATACAAGTTTTTACTTCTTAGAACAGCTGTTTATAACTTACTAGATTTTGCCCGCGGCTTCACCCGCGTACATAAAAATAAAGTGTCTGTCCCTTTGGTTTTCTGTGTAAGCTTCATGGAGGGACTGGCCTCATCGAGTGCAGAGGCTTTGAAACCCCCCTTATGTTTTCCATTAAAAACAAATAGTTTTAGTATAAACACCCTGTGTATCCTTTATTTTCTTTAATTATCCTTATTCTTGGAACAAAGAATTAATTTCTTTCGATATTTCGACCATAAACAATACAACATCTTAATTCCACTTTTTTTTTTAATCTGATATAAACTACTACTTGACTGCGATCCCACCAGATGGTAAGCAATGATGCAATCGTTGATGGTGAAGCGCACCAGTTTATTAAGAGCCTATTCACTCTATCCTTGAAGACACCCAATTATAATCGGAAGGGAAGGCCGCAGCAGTCAAATCTTTCCAGTCCTTCGATGTGGTATAAACGACGAGGCGAAACGCTTAGTCCGGACCGTAGATGTTTCAACAACGTAATATCAAAGTAGTACTGCTAAACGATCCGTAGAAAGGCGTCAAAATAATAAACAATAATAAATTCAATGCATCGATACACTTACGGACAGTAACGGACAGTTACCGTCAAAGCAATAACAGTAATGAACGATAAATACCGAATCGCGTTAGAACGCCTCATGAAAGATAAAACAAACGTTTGTGTTTATCGTGCATGTCATCATCACAACTCGAAGAGAGCAACTGATTAATTTCTAATGGCCACTACAGGCTATTTACACAATTATATTCGTTAAAACTACAGATAAAACGGATCCAGTAACTATTCGATATCCGGCCTGTTCGGCCTTGTTTCGTCTATTCGGCCGGATACCGGATAGTAATTTAGTATTCGGCCGGATTCTTGATCATAAAATTCAAACAATCCTTATTATTTTACACAAAGCAAATCATTTCACAATAGGTTATGGACATCGTTTATTTTTATAATTGCATGTAAAAAAAAATTGTTTTATTAATTAGTTTAGTTTCCATTCCATCACCGGACCACTAGACGTACGGTAAACACCATCGGCACATTGTGGATATCCCACCCATACCGGCCCATACGTACAAAGCGTTTTGAGAAGACATAATTAATTATGTGTACAGCTAAAGAGTGGAATTCGCTGCCGGAATTCGTGTTTCATTCTTTAAGTCAAGAGTGAATAGGTTACTTCTAGCCAAGCGTGCTCCATTGTCGGCCACATCATCACTTACCATCAGATGAGATACTGGTCAAGGCAAGCCTAAATAAAGTATTCCAAGAATGAATTCCAATTTTCCGCATTTTTTTGTAAGAGGCGACTCTATTTTTGTTTCGTAAACCAGACCAGCGTCTGAATTTATTTTTTTGAAAAATAAATTCAAGCAAATCGAACCAATCGCGTCATGAAACGCGAAAAAAAGCTGAATATCCGGTAGCCGGATATACGGCGCTTCGATCTCGTTGCTTGCCAAATATCCGGTATCGAGTATCCGGCCAAACCAATATCTGTTTCATCTCTAGTTAAAACCAACTACATAACTCTCTCAACTCTAAACTGGATAATTGCATTTTTTTAAATGCACACGAGGTCATTACCGCCAATCGCCTCCACGAGGATAGGGCGGTGTTCCATCCAAGCGGAGCCCACCGCCACCGTATGTTCCTCCGGGCGGTCCACACAATGGTATTACCCGGGCGTTTCTTCCGCATGAAGCCAATGCAGAAGCCCCCCAGACTTACCAGTTCCGGTAAAAACCTGCATCATGTGGAATGTGAGAGCGCCGTGACGCCTCTAGGAAACCAACTGGCTAGCGAAAGGACTTTACAATACACAACTATTCCTAGGTGGAACATGATTACATGGGGGCTAAAAAGGGGGGGTCACATTAAGCTTTAAAAAAAAAAATAACTTTCGCGTTGTCTGCGAAAGTGCAATCACTGACAAAAAAGAGCACAGCAACCTTCGTTTCCATAAATAAACTTAATGTTTCATGATTAAATATCTACATAATTTTAACGAGAGCCACGTTTTCTGCATTCTTTACTCTCTCGTAATAAATACATATTATATTGTTACATATCGTAATGAGCCAGCTTGCACGCAATACCAGAATGTTTGTGTTCCGTCAAACATTATGACGAATAATCAGTGGCGTAGCTGGGCCCTCAGGGACCCCGTATCAATTATATTTGAAAGTTTGTTTTTTTTTTGTACGAAATAGTTTCTACTAATATAGAAATTAGGCCTTAAAATTGAAAATGAGCTCATTTTATGGATCACTTAGTAGGACGTACTAAAATTGTTTGAGTTTTTATTGTCGATATAAGTACAAGAGTATGTAGAAAATGCTAAAAAGAAAAGAGCGTGCTAAAAGCTATTCACAGAGTATAATATTATGAGTAGTCAATATTCATTCATTCCTGTTCATGAGAATTTAAGATTATGGACATGTTATAAATTTTGGCCTAAGTCGGGGCCCCTGTAGCTTGGGGGCCCCGTATAATTGATACGGCAGATACGGCGGTAGCTACGCCCCTGTGAATAATTGCATTCCAGTGTTACCAGCGTTTATCTGCACACATATATAATAATGGTAAGTATACGACTTGCTATGGTAACACCGTTATTTAAAGTTTGTGAAGCTTTCTATTATGTAATAATTATAAGTTTTAAAACATAAAATGTCAATCGTTTGAGCGAGAAACAGGTATACAGCTTTTTGGGCACGCCACGATCATGGCGGTAAGTCACCTCTTTGAGGCGTGTCTGGAAAGACCTCACGGCGTCCTTATCTTCCGCCTGACGCAGGTCCTCACCGAACACGGCACGTTCGGGAGGTTCCTGTACCGGATTCAAGCGGAAGAGACGCCCGGGTGTCGCCACTGTGCGGAACGCCCGGAGGGCATGGTGACTACGTATTTTTGCTGACATAACAAGTTTGTAACTTTGTTATTTTTCATGATATAGTTACGAAATTTTGTACATAGATTCTTTACATAAAAAGATTAGACACGTGTTTCGGGTTCCGCATATAACCTTCTCACATTACATACATATTATAAGGATACACCCAGATACAGGATAAATGATCGTGCTCATCACAAAACATTTGTTCCCACAACCATAGCCGTCATCCATAACATAGCCGTCAAGATCACTAACCACTAGACCTACAGACCAGTAACAATGTAGACATGAACGCTACAAAACTGTATGTAAGGAAATAGGTGATGTACCTATTAGTAAATTAATAGCTTGTTTGTTAGCTATTGCTTATGGTAATTAATAGGACATCAATAGTAGGGTTAACACGTTTTCAAAAGAAGATCATTATCAAGAGTAATCATAACACAAAAACTGACTTGGACTCAAAACACATCCTTGTGAAACACCAATATTTAAAATCTAATCTGGTCAAGATTTCTATATTAGCGCATGTTTGTTGATAAAGTCACAATGCTTGGTCGTTAGAAAGTCTAAAACTGTCACCACTTATTTAGTCCATACCAATCCTTTTCTATAAAACATTTGTACTCATGGAATCAATAGCCAATTACAAATCTTAACACCATAAGGTTGAAGTAGTGTTTGAACTTGAATATTACCAATATTTTTTGAACTAATTTTATTTATAATTATTTATCTTATCCCAAAGGACAGTCAACCCTCATCAGGTCCTACCAAATAGTCTTAGTTTCATAATATCGGAGGATATTAACCTTATGCAAGAAGCATTCTATGCATTTGCTGCTCATCGGAGCGTGCATACGCAATAAAATAAAGGCGACGTTTATTTCATGCGAGCAGTGTTTTCTGTATGTATACAGTGAAAGATTTGTCTCGAATGCTCTTAATCTCTTTATGGGTGGTTAAACAAAGTGAATTTGGGTTTAGATTTAAACAAAGAAGCTGTAAAGTTTTGAAATGGGGACACTGCAACTGGTACCGTGTGTCCGATTTACACTAAATTCTTTATAGGATCTTGTTAGGAGTGGGTGCTGATGATGATAATGAACGTGTTCAGCTTTTACTTATCCAAGTTTTTGGAAAATATCATCAAGGAAAATTCAAGTGATTCGGTGATTGGCTCCTAAAAATTCATTTGATCAATAATGGTGGCTCTAACAGTCGCTTAAAAATTGGTCACATTATTCTTGGGATAATTTCTGCTTCTTAAACGGTCTCCGACGGAGACCTCTCACGCCGGCTTTGGTTGAGGCCATGGTCCAGAGCGAGGAGGAATGGCAGGCGGTCACCACCTTCTGCGAAGCAGTAATTCTAGCAAGGGAGGAGGCCGACTTCCGGCCACCGTAGACGCGGGCTCGCGGATGGCGAGCCATGGGCAGCTCGCTGTCCGACCGTCAGATAAGTGTCCGAACCGAGCCCAAGACGTCGACGGCGCGCACTGTTCGCGTGCGCCTCAAGGAGTCGTCAGCAACAGGAAGGGCCCAGCTGGGTCGAAGCCTACTGGGGCCAGGGTTATACGAAAGGAAACTCGAGCCCCGGTATGAAGAGTAAGAGTCTGACACTATCTCCACCCAAGAGCGGGGGTTTTCATTAAATGATTTTTGCCCACCGTAAAAAAAACGGTCTTATACACCAAATACCAAAAGTTACGCCGGCCACAATAATACCTAAAAGTTCTCAGATTTTAATCTAAAGTTTCGTCCCTGCTAATCCGGTACTAATTGACAGCTCTTTCACTTTATTATTTACAACAGTGTGGAAATACACGCAAAAGCAAGGCGTAGATATGTGCTTATATAACGAGACAACAATAAAAGTAGATTACATACATTTACTTACAAGATATGACGAGAATAGTAAAAATGACATAAAAGCTGGTGAAATGAGCATCTGATTAAAATGAAAAGCTGAATTACAACATAATAATAACCAGTTTGAAAAGAACACGACATAAAAAGAGAGTTTCAAATGATGTGATGATATTATGTCAATTCATAATAGAACATAATGTGTAGTGTGGCTACTAAGATAGATATTACCGCTTAGTAGACATATTAATGGTATGAAGCCCATATATCGGGGTCAGTTTACTAAGTCTGAAAACCACCTCTTCCTTTTTTAGGATTTTCATAGTTCTTGAGTTCCAGTCAGTCCACCTTGGTCTCCCAAAACCATAGTTTTGTTTGCCATGTCCTTCATTAGTTCCACACCACTAGAAGTCGTCTTTGGATGCACTTGTATAGCGTGTATGATATTATTTTTTTAGATATTAATATAATAAATACACTTTATTATACACCATAAAAATACAGGTTTAGCTTAAGATTATTAGGATGTAAAAAATTTGCACTAACTGGGCAACTTTTGACAATTCTCAATTGGTATCATAATTCAAATAAAAATGTCTAATGGAGGTATTGTGAATTGACTTCAGCCCTGGCATATTTTTTAGCGACTTCCAAAAAAGGAGGAGGTTCTCAATTCGGATGTTTGTATTTTTTTTTAATGTTTGTTCGCGTATAACTTCGTCGCTTGCCAACCGATTAAAAAAAATCTTTTTTTGTTGGAAAGGGTATACTTCCCAAATGGTCCCATAGCCACCAAGTTGGGATCTGTAATGGAATATTGGAGAAATCGAGGAAACTCCTCAAATCCAATCTAATTTTTTAGTGAAGTCGGTTATTTTTTTATAAAAAGGTTTTTTTTCAAGGGTCTTAAACAGAACCCTGAGTTTTGAAATATATTAAGTTCAGTGAAGAATTCCTCTACACCCGTTTTTGAATACGTATAAAGCCTGTAATGATTATTACATTGTTTGCGCTCTAAAGCATGCGAATTAACAATTAACAGTGTTCATCTAAATATCTTCATTCGCTGTATCGCGTTGAACAACGGTTTCCTTTATACGCCATTAAGATGCACAATAACCTACACGCTTTCCGAGTAAGTAATTACAATTTACTTCATTACTATTGCGAACCACGTGTTCAGATTATGATAATTTTATTAGAGACCAGTGCTAGTAGCAGTGCTGCGCCGGGTTTTAGAAAACCTCATGGGTGCTCATGCTCGTTAACCTTTTCGACGCCCATCTATATAATACGCGATGTGTGGTCCAGCGCCACGAAACAAATTGTTTCTATGTTAAACTAACTGTTTCTATTGAATATAAAACAAACAAGAACTTTTTCACACACAGGGCAATTTTCCATAAAAACAAAATAAAAGGTCTTGTAAAAGTCCTAAAATTTTATACTATTATTACTTCTAATCAAGCAGTGGCGCTGAGGGCACGAAAATCTCGAAGTACAAGTGATTGGCGTTCAAAAGGTTAATTTGATGACCCGAAAAAGTGGTGAAGTGTGAGAAGAGAAGATGCACACTGATTTGACACTGATTGACCGACAAAAAAGAATGTCCTACTTACATAATCCGTCCCAAACTAAGGGTTTCCCTTGTACTATGGAAACCAGGAACACCGAAGGTACCACAAACTTCTAAACCCAACACAAATATCTTTTTCATCAACAATCATTTGTGTTGGTACGGGAATCGAAACCGACCCTACGTCTCTGCCGCCGCCGGGGTTCCAGCCCCGATTTCCAGCCACCGTAGACGCGGGCTCGTGGACAGCGAACTATGGGTAGCTCGCTGTCCGATCGTCCGGTAACTGTCCGGTCCGAGCCAAGGCGTCGACGGCGCGCACTGTTCCCGCGCGCCTCAAGGACTTGTCAGCAACAGGAGGGGCCCATTTGGGTCGAAGCCTACCGGGGTCGGGGTTATCCGAAAGGAAACTAGAGCCCCGGTATGAAGGCTAGAAGGAACGGCGCGGGGTTTTTAGTCAGTAAGACTCTGACACTGTCTCCCGCTCCACCTAAGAGCGGGTTTCGTCAATGATGATTTTCACGGTCGACAGAAAAAAAAAAAAAAAACCGGCGCTCTAAACCACTGTGCTAAACGGGTCGTCGGGTAATGAAAAAACGCCCATCCCTAAAAGGCGATTACTGATCTGTTTCTTGATGTCTATTCTCAGGGGTGCTCTGCACTCACTGTTTACGGGCTCGAGCACCCACGGAGACGGCGCCCCTGCCAGATGGACAAATTACTGTTTTACACGAGAAGAAAATAATAGAACTTATATTCAGTAAGCGTGATCCATCATCACAAACTGCCTTCTTATGAAATTAATTTATTATGAATCTGCTACTGTGATTTTAAAAATAAACAATCATATTTTCTTTTTACTCGACTGGCTAGGGAAAGGTTATTTTTTTCGCGTGTGTTTCTTTTTTTTATATTATTTCGTATCTTCCAAACGGCTAGTTGGACTTCAAAACTTAAGGAGTCGTTAAATTCATCTTAAAAGTCATGCATAAAGATTTAAACATTTAGATTGGCAATGGCTTTTTTGGATAGAGAATGTAACAAGAGTACTGTAATTATCTCATCATTATCTTCCTGCCCTTGTCCCGTTTTATTTGGGATCGGCGCAACATCCTCCCGTCCTATTTGGCACAGCCTTGACTCACACAATAGTTATGTATTTAAGTTTAAGTATTTAAGTTTCTATAGATTATTTTTTGTATATGCGAAACCTGAATCAGTTTGTTCAGAATCAGTAACTGAATCGATTGCAATATTTTTACACCATGTAATATTTTTCCCAAAAATATTAAAAAAGGTCGCAAGTTGACCACCAACGCTAAGTACAACACAGGTCAAGGCAGGTCATAGCGAGAGCTAAATAACCCCTCAGTCACCCTGAAGGCCCGGTGACCATGTATTTATGTGGACAACCAGGTAACGTATCAAGCTTATAACTTTGTGATTTTTCATGAAATAGTTATGAAATTTTGTAGATTCGTATACACTAAGACTAATGTTGATGGATTGGGGTAAGATAAATTATACCACTTATTTAGCAAAAATTTTAATGCCAGCCTCATTGCTGGGCAAGGTGGACATAAGGACCCCGCACGCGATATGATTAACACTAAAAATAAAACTAAAAAGTGGTTTAATTTATATTAATACGTTCTTACCCCAACATACTCTTTTTGTTATTTCATTATGTGTGTACCTGTGTGCCAAATAAACATGTTTCCTTTCTTTCTTTTATTCTTTAATTTCAAGCCAGAGCACAGCCCCTTACAGGCCGTTGTATGAATCATTCGCCTATTGTAATACAAGTAAAAAGTTGACAATTATCACTAGTGTATGGCGCGTTTCCCATACATTCTATTCAGTTTTACGATAACACTACCTACAATAACTTACTTTTTTAAACACACTATGAGTTCTACCGTTATTCTTATTGTGGATCTATTTATAACTTATTTATCTGTGAAAAGTATTTCTAGCGTTTTCTTAGATTCGCAATTGTTTTTATATGCTAGCTGATAACATAAATATAGACCGTCGCACAAATTCTCCCTAACGAGTGTAATAAAATTCTTTTAATTAAAATAAATATAGGTATATTTTTTTATTAGACGAAAATTATTATTGTGTAAGTATACGCTCAGTAAGCAGGTATATAGGTGAAAATCTAGATGCACTGCTGCAGAAGAAATCTGTCAACAAAATCAGAAATAATAAAAACCAAAACTCACCCAAAGCTTCCAGGATAGCAAATAGGATGACAAACATGCATATTCGGCGTTCTCTTCCCGCTGAAGTGGTGCCCGCCATTGAAGATCACTTCCGAGCAACAAGGGGACGAGCACCGCCCGCTGTCCGTGCAGTCCGAGCCGCAGCAGGACCTGGATCCTTCAGTACTACACCAGTGGTCTTCACAAGGAAGAGGATACCGCCACTCAGGGGACGGGACCCTGTAGTTGTACCTCCGGTCCCAGTGCATTGAACTCAGATCCGTACATCTCTCCACGTACGCCCCGGCCAGCTGCTCCATGTACTGCTTGTACAAGCGCTTCTGCCTCTGAGTCTGCGACACGTGCAGGCGGAGCACGTTCAGGAAGCACATCTTGACAGCGCGCAGGATCCGGGGGAGCACGCCCGCGCTTTCCACCAACCGGTACGTCGGCATATGCTCGACTACCAGAAACGCACGGACCACACGTCCGCGGAATCTCAGAGAAAACAGATTTTACTGTCGCTACTAGACCGCATTGCGAACAAGTCGTTAGCAAAGAATTCAACCGTGATTCATTAATTTCCCGTTCGCTTTTGTAATCTGCTTAGTGTTTGTTTCTGTTAACTCGATTGTTACAAATATCATTTGTTATCTTTTGTTGTAAAAGTTAACAAAGATGCTGTTGTAGTGTTGTCGAAAGGTTTGTTACATTTTAAGTTTCGCGCCAAACGTTGCGGTTCCATGTGAATGGGCGCGAGTGCGCGGGAGCGCGGTTCGTGTCTGGTGGCGGACTGCGGAGCGCCTGCGCGGCCGCCGCGACCGCCATAATCGCTTTACGTCAAATTAACTCGCATTTCCCTTAGAGGTGAAAAAACGGAACAGTTTACGGAGAAAATACGGCACTACTGAAAATAATTGGGGTTATAGGCCGTATCCAAATGCGACCTACCGTTGCCAGTGTTGATTTGGTAGAACCAAACCGTGTTTTGCAATTATCTTTACGCAATGCAGGGATTGGTGTGAATGAATTAGTCAGACGTAGTAATAAGTTGATTTATTTTATTCTTAATCCTAAACAGATTTCACAACTTATAAATATTTCGAGACAATTTAATAGACATACAAAGGCATATAAAAAAAATAAAAAAACAACATTCAGAATATTATTATAATTTAGGTATTTGTACTATCAAAACGATTTTCTTAATACTTAGTAGAAGCATCTACTAAGTAACTAAATATTTAAAAAAAAATGACTGTAAAACATTGCATCATTTAGATCATTGATTTCCCTTTGTCTAAAAAGTTTATTACATTCCATGTTTAGAATTAATAATAATTCTTTATAGCCGGACAAATTACGTAGTTTTCAACTTTGATCTACTTAAAGATTATACCAAAAAATAAATAGCTTTTAAGTCTACATCTATCGACTTATTCCGTCACAAAGAGCGTAATCACATCTTTAATATAAAATTATATCTATAATATAAAATTTAACTAATATTGTTTTTATACTATTAATAATAATTATTAATTAAACGTCCTTAAAACTATTTATCACTTTTGTTTTCAGAAATTATTAGTTTTTTGCTCATTGTCAAAAGTAATACCTACCTACCAAAGTAAGATTTGGAATTACGCCTTTTATAGTAAAAAGGGTTGATTGTTTAGCTTATCAAGAGGGTCCTTTTCGACTCGCTTATCGTAAACATCGAAAATGGTTTAAAAGCTTGTTAATTCATCTAATGCATTCCAACGCGATGTTTGACGAAAAGGCAACGCAAAAAAAGAGAGATAACGCCTGGAAACTGTTGTATTCGGTAATTTTGAGATTTACTCGAAAATTTCACAAAACTTGCTCCAGGAAATAGCTGTTTTTTTTAAACCCTTAAAAGTTTTTGGAAAAAGTTGTCGTCATTTAGAATCTTAATAAAATTTGCAAAGTCTGTTGAGGATTACTTTTTTGAATTTTTAAATTTTTAGGCAAATAATGAAGTGTCAAAATTCATACGAAATAGGACATTTTCAGAGGATTTACTGGATTAGTTTTACACAAATTTAGAAATTGGCTTTCGTTAAAAACCTAGATAATATCCACAAGATACTGTGTTTCCAAAATATCTAATGAAAAATATGTAATAACGTCATAATCAGTTATGAGCGGTTGTATGAAAAACAGTGAAATTGTGTATCGTGATGCACCACCTTAAGGTAATGGTTATTAGTAAAATATATATTTACATACTATTACATTGAAAAGCTTTAAATTGGGTAGCAATATTTTTTAGATTGCGGGACAGAATGGACAAAATATGGCTCAATCACACTTTTTTTTGCTCTGATTTTCCATTGCCTTCTTTTTTCGTGTCGATATGACTCAAATTCGGTCCAACCGACATGTAGCCAGGTGCATGAAAGGAACCTCCCCGAGAGCATTACAAAAATAGTACTCCGTAGTGTGATTCTAGCTCCCTGATCTTGGTAACTTGGTAACAGAATTTTGCTGACTAATCCTTTCTCCATGATGACTCAAACTCTTAGACTACAAAGGGTCGATAGGCATTAAGAAAGATAAACGGTCCAGGTCTGTTACTAGCTTTTGTATAGCTTCAATCTTCATTTATTACAGCATGGACTACTTCCTCATGGCCTGCCATTTCTGTACTGGTCCCATTTTGAAGACTGTCTACTACATTATTATCTTTTAAGTCAACCAAAACAGGTTGGACAGTAATTTTATTATTTGCGAATACCTTTACAACTGACAGACAATTTTCAAAACTAGTTACAACATCCTTATATGTCTTCAAAAAAATTGATCCGTTAAACCTATTTTCCAAATACTGCATCAATTCATTTTTATTATCCATAAATAAAAACGTGTTGTAAATAAATGTCGCATTATATGTTTCATGGTATACAGTACAGGGAATCTTTTCGCCACACAATCTATTTAAATAATTCATGTGCTGCAAACAATGCTGAAATTCGGATAAATTATGAACCGCTGTCAAATTATACTTTTCTTTTAAATTAACCTTTTCAAACAAAAATTGTAAACCATTATAAAATTTTGGCGCGTCCTTTGCGGCATCAGCACAATATAGATAGGTAAAATCAAATAGCTTTCTTGAAGCTTGGCCATTTTTATAATGATTGACTATTCTAGATACCGGACCTAGCATTATATACGACAGAAGAACGCAGTAAGCGACATTGATAAAGTCCTTATTTTTCTTAAAAACATAATACACTAGAGTTAAAATAAGAATCCGGCATTCTCCAGGAACATCTTCAAGTGTTTTCTTATAATCATAACCAGGCAGAACTTCTTCAAGAAACTGTTCAAAAGCTTCGGACTCTTTCACTAATAATTTCATTCTTTTACTAACACGATGTTTGGTAAATATGTCTCTATTGGATATTGTTTTAGCCCAATGTGTTTCAATTTTCTTTATTGAACTTTTCTTCCCTTCCCTCCCAAGAAAAGTAATCGTTGAATCTTGAGAGTTTTTCAAAAGACAATGGCTGTAAACAATTATATCGATAGCTGGTAGTAAGGCGTCGGGACGGTTGCTGTCGTTAATAATCAAAGATCCACACATTAATCCATTTTTCTTCAGATTGATGTAAGGAACTGCTATCGTACTATTTGCGACACCTTTTGCAATCCATTTCTTGTCATCTTTGAATAAACCATAATCTCTTTCTCTTTGAAAATATTTCACAGCAAGGTTGCATAACGGGTATTTGTATATAGTCTGAATTTTTTCATAAACTGCTTTAAAAATCTTATTTTCGTCTTCATCATCAATGGAACTTAACACTGCACTGATGGCATTTGCTTCCTTTTGACGTTTAACCCAGCGTATTACTGTTGTTATTATGTCAAATTCTCCATTTACAATTATTTCAGCTAGCTTTTCTAAGTAGTCAGCACTTTCGTTTAACAAAGCCAGCAATATTGGCATTTTATCATAAACACCAATATCAGTTTTAACTTTGCCGTACTCATAAATTGTACATTTAATTTTTGAAATTTCTTTATCATGTTCCAGTGAGTTTGGCGTGATGCATGACACGCCGAAACAACAGTACTCCACATTATTTGTTAGAACTGGACACTTTAACTTTCTAGCAACTCCTACAATGGCTTCTAAAGAATCGTATTCAGAAACAAAATACTTTATGTTCATTTCTTTTAAAACTTGTTTTTGGACGTCGTTTACGAGAAGGGGCTGAAAATATGCAGCCATATCCATTCGCACAGTGTCATTTCTATCATCAATGATGCTTTGATGAATATCTTTTCTTTTGGCAATGTCGTATTTTTTGGCTCCACTGAAGATGACATAGCATTTGACTTTGCTGTCGACAAATATACTGAGTGTGTTAATGATGTAGTCTGCGTACCGGTCACAGTCTGGTCCAAGAACGAACTGGCACCCGCTCTTTTTGTACGTGTCCCTGAAGAAACTGTCTCCGTCGATGATGAGTTCGCAGTCTCCGAGGACGTGGGGTGCAGACAGGTTCTTGTTCATGATATACCTCCGCAGCGATGTGAACTTCATCTTGATGTTTCTGAAATAATGGCAATAGAACTTTAAATATTATTACTATAAACGCTAGGATTAGAAGATTTGTTGAAGAAAAAGGTTTGAGATTCCAAAATGCATTGCCACATTTTAGGATCTTAAAGCTCATTCATTAAACTATCCTCTCTTAGTGTCCACCTACGTCGTAATTCGTGCATTGTTATCTCAGCCAGTCGTTTCTCCTCTTATTATAATAATATACAAATTAATGGATGATTAAAGTTTAGATTTAGTTCTCAAACAGTGAAGAGAAACATCGTGAAAAACTGAAAATGCATGACTGAGCTAACAAGGTGGTCAAAGGTCATTCCGTCTACTTTTATTACTGAGGGGAATTCTCAGGATCAATAAACCTCCCACCTTCGAAATGTTAATGAAATAGGTTGCAATTTGCAACTCTGATTAGGGCAACCCATTATCTGTATAACAATTTGTTAATATGTCGTTGGTGTTCCTCATAATAATAAATAAATAAATAAACCCATTTGAGTCATAATAGTCTGACGATAAATAAAAATTTGGCAAGTTTGAGTCGGATTCGCGTACTGAGGGTTCCGTGCAAACTACAATTTCGGAATGCAGCCTCAAAGATTGTGACGCAGGTAACAACAAAACTGTTTTCAAATTTATTCCTATAAAGCTCTATGCTATAAGACCTTGCTTTGTGTCAAATTTCAGGATTCTGGGTGAACGGGAAGTACCATATGAATTTCGATCTTTGAGAGTATCAAAATATACGTTTTTTGCGATATAAACGGCCGTATCTTTTTTATTACGTAACGTAGAAGTTTGATTTTTTGACGGGACCGCATACTTGAGTTTATGGTTTTAATTTCAACTCGATACCTTCACGCGTTTTCGATACAAAGGTTCTTGACAGATAGACAGACGGACGGACGGACAACAAAGTGATCCTATAAGGGTTCCGTTTGTTTCTTTTGAGGTACGGAACCCTGAAAACATCGACTTTAATTTCAAGTAAGCCTATAATTACGCGTATACTATTATTGTAACTGGCTTCTGCCGGGTCTTCATTTGCGTGAAATTAGAAATTTACCTCAAAGGAACATAAGTACTCCCAGGACAAAACGTAGGTAAATATACTTATATATGCTATTCCAGGACATATCCATTCAGACATTTGAGCGTGAAGGAGTAACAAACATACACATACTTACAACATTCGTTTTAGTACCTATATGCGAAACCCGAAACACGTGTCTAGTACTTTTATGTAAAGAATCTATATACTTTCATAACTGTATCATGAAAAATCACAAAGTTATAAGCTTGTTATGTCAGCAAAAATACATAGTCACCGGGCCATCCAGGCGTCTCAGGGTTTGTTTTGCACTTGCTGTTTCCTGGCACCTAATGCCCGCTATGAGCTACCGTGTCGTTGTGCTTGGTGTCAATGGTCTCCAACTTGTGTCCTTTTCAAATATTTTTGGTGAAAATGGGGTAGGTAAGTAAAAACTATTGGAATCCATTCCGTTCCTATTTTGAGCAAACTAAATTCAGGTTTCGCATAAACTAAAAATAATGTGGTATACATACAATTTTCGTCTCTATTAGTATGAAGTGACATATCCCTACTTCCCTACTAATATTATAAATGCGAAAGTAACTCTGTCTGTCTGTCTGTTACGCTTTCACGCAAAAACTACTGAACGGATTTAGATCAAATTTGGTAGGTAGAAGAGACACTGGAATAACACATAGGCTACCTATAATTCCACTGCTGAGCACGGGTCTCTGCCAGCGAGATATAAACTGTAGTCCACGCGGGCGAAGCCGCGGGCGGAAAGCTAGTATAATAATAATCCCTACTAATATTATAAATGCGAAAGTAACTCTGTCTGTCTGTCTGTCTGTTACGCTTTCACGCAAAAACTACTGAACGGATTTAGATCAAATTTGGTAGGTAAGTAGAAGAGACACTGGAATAACACATAGGCTACCTATAATTCCACTGCTGAGCACGGGTCTCTGCCCGCGCGATATGAACGCGGGCGAAGCCGCGGGCGGAAAGCTAGTATAATAATTATTATAATTTATTTGACTGGCCTGTTGGTCTAGTGGTTAGTGGCCCTGACTGCTATGCCGGAGGTCGTGGGTTCAATTCCCACCCAGGACAAATGTTTCTGTGATGAGCATGATTATTTATTCTTTGTCTGTGTGTAATTTATCTATAAGATGTATGTACATATTTAGAAATATATAAGTATGTTTATCAGTTGTCTAGTACCCATAACACAAGCTCTGCTTAGCTTGGGACTAGACGGCGTTGTGTGATAGTTGTGGAATATTATTATTATTATTTATAAATTTGATAACACAGGCCTCCATACTGCTTCCCTTACCTACTCACCTACTAGGTACTTCACTTACGTCACAAAAAGATCCTATATGTATTCTACCTCCTCCGTCACATTTAGATACTAACTAAAGTGTAGGTACTATATTACATTATTATTACTACTATAATAAGAAATAAAACTGTTGACTCATGCAACAAGTAAGATAAAAAAGTACAGTCTCTTGTGGTCTCGACTCGAACCTACCGCTATAAGGCGCGGGCGGGCTCGAAAAAGGGATGCGGTGAGCCTCAGCGACGACCATGGAATGCCAGTGCGCCGTAGTAAGTATCTGTATATCTGTATTTGAAAGGAGCGCTCCTGAGTGAACGCCTAGTGTGAGTTTGTTTTACGTTAACAAGATCGATAAAGATGACGTTCGGCGCTCCGATTGGCCCACTCGCACTCTGACTAAAAGACTTACTATTTCTAACAATCCCGCAAACCTGGCGGTCGATTGTGCGCAATTATGCGCGGATGGGACACCACAGTCCTTATCCGACAGCGAGCTACCCATCGCTCTGGGCACGCCACAATTATGGCGGTAAGTCCCCTCTTTGAGGCGTGGCTGGAAAGACCTCACGGCGTCCTTACCTCCGCATGACGCAGGTCCTCACCGGACATGGCAAGTTCGGGAGGTTCCTGCATCGGATTCGAGCGGAAGAGACGCCCGGGTGCCGCCACTGTGCGGAACGCCCGGAGGACACGGTGGAGCACACAGTTGAGGTGTGCCCTGCTTGGGCGGAGCAACGCCGTGCCCTCGTGGGGGTGATCGGCGGCGGAGACCTCTCGCGCCGGGCCTTGGTTCAGGCCATGGTCCGGAGCGAGGAGGAGTGGCAGGCGGTCGCCTCCTTCTGCGAAGCAGTAATGCTAGCAAAGGAGGAGGCAGACCGCATCAGGCAACGGCGCCCCCGCCGCCGCCGCCGGGATTCCGATCCCGATTTCCGGCCACCGTAGACGCAGGCTCGCGGACGGCGAGCGGAGTCCGATCGTCCGGTAACTGTCCGGACCGAGCCAAGGCGTCGACGGCGCGCACTGTTCCCGCGCGCCTCAAGGAGTTGTCAGCAACAGGAGGGGCCCAGCTGGGTCGAAGCCTACCGGGGTCGGGGTTATCCGAAAGGAAACTAGAGCCCCGGTATGAAGGCTAGAAGGAACGGCGCGGGGTTTTTAGTCAGTAAGACTCTGACACTGTCTCCCGCTCCACCCAAGAGCGGGTTTCGTCAATGATGATTTTCCCCGTCGACAGAAAAAAAAAAAAAGCTACCCATCGCTCGCAGTCCGCAAGCTTATTTTAACAATTATACTATCAAACCGTACCACATAAATTGCAGTAAGCGAACACACTAACTAACGCTCAGACCCGGAACCACTATCTGTGAGCCTGTTATATTATTATACAAATATTGGTTCCGTGCGAGAATCGAACCCGCGATACACACCACAGCAGCCAACTACGCCAAAAGTGCCGTCGCCTACCAAATTAACTTACTTACAAAATTAACACACTTCACTACCACGCGTTGGTATTAATAATAAGTCATTTATTTCTCAACTTGCTGCTCCCAACGGCTTCGCCCGCGTGATAGCAGAAAATTATCCAAAGGGAACGTACTTCCGAGATAAAAAGTATCCTATGTCCTATTCCAGGACATGGTCTATTCGTGTACTAAGTTTCATCAAAATCAGTTCTGCCATTTAGGCGTGAAGACGTAACAAACAAACAAACTCACTTTCGCTCTTATAATATTATTATATAGTAAGGATAGTAATAAGTTCCTAATAACTAATAAAAAATTACAATTGATAGTAAATAAATACAAAATAACAATAATAAAAACTAATTTACGGAAATAATTAAAGTGTTATCTTACCTTTATAGACTGATAGCTGTTGAAACTCCAAAGGTAACTCAACGTATGATGAGCACGCTAAAGTATGGACTGATAAACTGGAGCGTTCTGACGTTATGCTCTCACAAAACACAGGACTAACTGAACGCGTATAACATGACGCAAGATACTATATATATTGGGTGTAAGGTCGTTGTATATTAGTCATCACATGCTATGGAAGCAATGGTAGCTGTATACATAAACAAACA
Source organism: Mythimna lalbum (assembly GCA_949319445.1). Taxonomy (NCBI): domain Eukaryota; kingdom Metazoa; phylum Arthropoda; class Insecta; order Lepidoptera; family Noctuidae; genus Mythimna; species Mythimna lalbum. The sequence goes on along the minus strand of OX439362.1, from coordinate 17,860,304 downwards.
AATCGTGGACTTTTTAGACACAACATGCAGTGTTGCCAACAGTGGATCTAGTTTTCCACGAGATCAACTGCCAAACGGTTTATTTATATATATTTAGTGATCTTTTGTGATTTTACAAATGATCACTAAATATAATTATATAAATAAACCCGTTCAATAAAATAAATACATTCATAAAAAAAGCAAAATTAAAATTTAAGAAACACGACAACCAAATAATACTATTGCTACTATTGATTGGACTTTCTTTTTTTGTGCAAAACTTTGCCTTGCACTAGGAATAAATCCTGTATCGTGGGTGCGTTCACAAACATGTAACCTCACATGACACATATACAAGTGAAGGTATGCGGAACAGAGAGTAAAGCCCCACATACCTTCGTTGAAAAGGAAGGATCCTCCGACCAGACAGAACGTTATAGTCTGGTGGGCTACTGCCCGATAGTTGATGTCGGGCTGTCGTATATGTTCAAATCGTGCGGAGAACTTTGATTGCGCGATGCAGGATTTCGTATTTTCTTCGTAGTTCTTATGTGGCGTCATAGATGTCGCTACATCACTCCCCTCCGGAGATCGGAGATCGATGGTTCTTGATGCTTCTTGACGTGTGCCAGGCCAGCGGTAGGTTGGTTCCAGTGAGTCGGAACCGATGCCGCATAGTTCTCGGTGAGTCGGAACTGTCTGCGGTGATGCCCCAGTGAGTCGGGGTGTTGCTATCCCAGTGAGTCGGGATGATGCTGCAGGCTCCAGTGAGTCGCAGCGGTCCTTGTGCGACGTAAGGCTTGATTGCTGGCGTCGATCAGGAGAGGTTCTTCATGGCTCTTCATATGACTGGCCGAAAGTGCGGTGTGCTAAGTCCAGGTCGCTGATGCGGCTGAGGTGATGACCAGGTATGACAGGTAGGCATACTAGTGGTCAGGATACCCTTAGCCGTGGGCACTGGCTGTATGGCTCGTAGCTCGAAAGCTTGAGGAAGTGATGATGACGTCACGAAGTATTAGTTGCACGAAGGCTGCGCTGACGTTCTTTGTCGAGGGTCACCAGTTTGAAGGTATGCGGAACAGAGAGTAAAGACCCACATACCTCCGTTGAAAAGGGAGGATCCTCCGACCAGACAGGATGTTATAGTCTGGTGGGCTACTGCCCGATAGTTGATGTCGGGCTGTCGTATATGTTTAAATCGCGCGGAGAACTTTGATTGCGCGATGCAGGATTTCGTATTTTCTTCGTAGTTCTTATGTGGCGTCATAGATGTCGCTACACAAGACACCCAGGCTTGTAACACCTATCTGTAGATCATATTTATTCCGAGTGGCAATCTGACCGGCGACATGCAGTGCAGCAGCTATTCGCTAAACCTCTGTGCCATGATAGCCGTGCCGTTATTAAATGTAATATAAATTGATTTCTATGAACTATAATAAATCCTCTATTGAAAACGATGTTTATATTTAAATAACCACTCGTTTTAGTGGAAAATCCTAAGTTGACAACACTGGCATCGTGTGCTATGAAATTAAGCCCCGATCATAGACTAAATCCTAAGTACGCTTTTTTTCATGCAAATTAAGATTTAGGTTTCGAAAGAAATAATGAAGATTGCTCTATATTTCTTTCTTTTACGATATGATTCGTGATAAATTGCACAATCACAGAGTTTCGGATTATCTGTTTTATTCTTATTACTTCTGGGCTTCCCTAAAATATCTAATTTATGACTTGCCTTTGCTTGGCTTTGTTTGTTTTGTTTTCATCAATAATACAAGCTTGTATGAAAAGGAGAAGGCCATATTCTCTATACCTCTGGGCCCCTCCGTTACAGTCATGAAATTGGTTTTATTTCGCAGAGAAATATCCCAGGTGTAACCTTACTTATTTTTAATAAAATTGACAATTATATTTCTAAGATAAATAAATAGCATGTGCAGTAGTTTGAGCGAATATAAGGTAAAATAAAATATAATTATTGGATTTCCGATCAAATGCACAAAATCTAAATGCTTAAATTAAATGCGTCTTCAATTATTTATTTTTAGATTTCTTTCTAAACGAAAATGGAAACTAAGAGTCACTGGTTACTCAATATATGAATCTCGACAGAACTTGATAATGTGACCCCGAGAAAAGTTACAGGGACTTTTTTTCAGAATTCTCTCTACTCCTAATTGGATTTACCTCGAAAACCATGCGGCCATGGAACCCCACTATGTCCTCGTGTACATTAAATTAATTGTTGCAAATAAGTCATAGACCTGCGTAGTACTGGCAGGTGACGTCGAATTTTTTAACAGTAAACCTATAAAAAAAAACCAAGAGTTATAAATTTAGAGTGTTTTTACTACTTATATTTTGAAATTATGTATCCAAACGTTGCATATTTTGCAGTGTTCAGTGTCGGTTTTGGCAGGATTTTTTTAGAAGCGAAAATTAAACAATCAAGCTGCATAAAATCAACAACCAACAAGCAATTTGGATAAAATGATGTTGAAAATATCAGGACCGCCGAAAGTCGGTATGCATTTAAGCGGAAGTTGCGGAATCATTTTCTACACCAATAGCAGAATCGTTTCAAAACTTCTTTCCTTACCTTATATAAATATATATATGTAGTATATATATTATATTAAATATATATGTATGTGTATTTTAACTATATGTATACTTTACTCTTGTTTCCGAAACAAAATTCTCTTTTGTGCGCCTACCATATTATCTCTTCACCTCCCTAGGTTGACTGGTAGAGAATGCCTAAGGCATTAAGTCCGGCTTTGTACTTTTTGTTGCATGAAGATTAAATAAATAAAATATTATAGCAGTACTACGAGTAAGCAGCAAAGCATGCTGGGCCAAAACATTTTGAGGAATTTACGAGAGAGAAGGCTGATTCGAAACATTTTCTGCGAAAAAATGCAAAAGCATTAAGATGAGTGACATCCATATTCTAATGCATTCTATAAGATGATGACGAGGTGGTATGGTATAAGATTTTAGCCTGCCCAATTAAGGCGAGGGAAAAATGATGTTGATGGGTCATTGAGTCATTCTGACAGTCAGTATGGTATGACAGTCGTTATGTCATCTGTCATTGAGAATTCGTAACAATCGCTGTTTTTGTTTTGATTGCTCGATTCCGCCAAATTTTAAATAATTTATCTGAAAAACCAATAAAATATGTCAACAATCTGACAATATCATGTTTTTAGATTCATACAAAAATATTGATACAATTATAAATGGAACAAGAGAAGAGAGGCGAGCAGGAAGCTATAGAAAAATTTGATATAAAGTTAAAATCTAAGCCAAAGGATGGTGTCGTGCTGCAGCTGCATCACACGGTTCGCGATTCAAACGGAGAATGCCGCAGAATACGATTCTCTACCGGCGTGTTCGATGACAGCCATGACAAACTCGCGTGTGCCGACAACGCCGGAAACATTTTTATCTTGGATTTTTCCGACTTGAAATTCTGGAAACTACCCGGAACTGGGGCGTGCACTGCCTTACAATTCGTGCCGAACAGACAGGACTCGCTGATAGTTGCCATGGCGAAGAAGTACGAGATGAATTTCCTAGACACCGAAACTGGACGCATCTCACTGACTCTACCTGGTCACACAGCACCGGTTAGACACATTTCTTTCTCTAACCACGTAAAAACGAACAATCTTCTAACAGCAAGCCCTGTAGAAGCTATTCTTTGGGAGCTACGAAACTATACCAAGTACTTCACCTTGAACACATACTTAGGTGCTCAAATCCAGCAAATTATGTTTTCTCCCGCTGGTGACTACCTTGTTGCATGTTTTCAAAATGATACCGTACAAATTTGGAAACATGAGACCATGAAATCTGTGAAGCAGATAATACCAAGTGAATTGAAGCACATGAAAAGTATTGCTTTCACTATGAATGGTCGTGCCATGGCTATGGCTGGGCTTGCCAACATGTTGATACTGTTCAGTATGGATACTTGGAAGGCCCTCAAGTCCATAAACATGTCTAAATACAACATATCTGGTGCTCATCAAATAGCGTTCATTCCACAGTTATTTGATGGTGGAGCTAACAAAATACTAGCTATACTGAGCAGCGATTGTATACTTTATTTACTTGATTTAGAATCATTAAACATAATACACATTATCCATCCAGAATCATCAGGCATTCGTAGGTTCGTTGTCAGTCCTACAGGAAAATACTTCCTATGCATACTGCAACTCGGTGAAGTCAATATCTACAATTGCTCATTTGTAATGGATTCAGTTCAGAACTGTCAAAATGTTGTAGTAGAAACTGTGAAGAAGGAGATTCCGGGCACCTCGTCATTAAAAGTCCCTTCCCAAGAACAAATTCATTCAAAATCCCAAATTGAACAAAAGATGCGAATTTGTATGGATAGTGCTAGGCTAAGGAGAATATTGATGCAATATGGTGAATATCCGGACAAGTTCCGCTCCATCATCTGGAGGTCATTGTTGGATACTCCACGGAATAAAGCTGCTTACGCTTCTCTCCTTGATAAAGGTATTCATCCAGCTTACAAAGATATAGAGAAGCAGTTTACTATTCATAGCGCTGTGACACTGAAAAGCCTAAAACGTCTACTGTCCTGCCTCTCGCACTGGTGTCCGTTATTTGGTGTGATGAAGTTTTTGCCTGGTTTTGTATTTCCATTTGTGAAAGTACTACAAAAAGATCCCCTTTTGCTATTTGAATCTGTGGCCAGTGTTTTATGCAATTATTGCCAGCTATGGTTTGAGTATGCTCCATTCCCTCCAATAAGTGTGCTAGCCATTGTTGAAAATATTCTGGCTGAGCATGATCAGCCACTGTTGAATCATTTCTGTGATGTTGGCATCACAAGTCAAACATATGCACTGAAAATATTAGAGACTGCCTTTAGTGAGGTGCTGACATGCTCCGAGTGGCTGATACTATGGGATCATGTACTTAGTAATGAGCCAGCATTTATTCTCATGGCTGTAGTGTCGTACAACATTGTACAAAGAAACGCATTGAAAAGGCTGAAGTCTCATGAACAACTTGAAAATTTCTTCCACATGCAGAACCCTATTAACAAGAAAATATTCCTGAAGAAGGCTTATGTGCTATTGAATGAGACGCCCGACGACATACACCCTAGAAGATTTTTCAAACCCTTTGTGTCACTTGAAAAAGGAGGATGCTATCAACAATTCATTGGATACCCAAAGGCAACTATTTGCCTCAAATTAGCAAAAAAGGACAGGAGGAAAACTTCAAAGCCAGAAAGGTATACTTTGAAAGAACTAACCGCTAAGACTCAAGAAAAAGAAATTAATAATAGAGCAAAGCTTGAAGTATCTGATCATAAATCTCTTAATAGCGATGATGATAGTAGTCAGGATGTCCGTATTGAGAGACATAGGAATACGAAAAGGAAAAGTCGCGACACAGTACTGAACAGAGGGGATTGCTACACAAAGGAAGCAAGAGAAGAACTGATTGAAAGTATAATTTATCCTGCTACAATACATCTACAGAGAAATAAAAGTGCGGAAGAAAAAATCTATAAAAAGGACAAAGAAGCCAAGCATCCAAGACCAAAAACAAAAAAAAAAGAAGACAAAACTGAATCTTTAGAGAAAGAGGTTGAAAAATTAATAAGGACTTATACTAATTCTGATCAATCCGACACTTGATTGACTGTGTTGCAAATACATAATAATATGTGTAATATAGGATGGTAACAAAATAACATAGTATATTTATATATTAGTTTATTGTATCACTACCCACTAGTTAGGTTCTGAATTAAAATGTGATTTCTATAAAATGATGACTTCTCATTCTTTCTTAGAAGGTCTTGGTATTGTTGACTTGATATAACTGAACTTCTTTCTTGATGAAGTGAGATTAGGGCTTGGTTCCACGCTCGATCGGGGGGTGCGTACTGGTGTCACTACTTTTGGCTTGAATAGACCTGCAAAAATTTAAAGAGGGTAGTTAGATCCGTGCCGATATCTATATCAGTTATGTACGTGAATGCTTTTTAGATGATTTCTTTTTTTATGTCAGAGTTTTACTAACTAAAACCCCTTCTATGTTTTTTTTTTTACCTTCATTGCGTTCAAGGGCTCCGGGTTTCCCTTTCGGAAACCAATCCATAGTCCCAGGATAAGGCTTCGGCCCTGCTGGGTAATCACAGTTTTTCTTTGAGGAGCGCGTGGGCGTGAACCATTACGCGCCTGAATGTTAAAGACTGTTTCAAAGCATACTTACTATTGAGTTTAGACCTTGCATCTTGCACTTTAGCCTTATCAGGGTTCGTACTTGGAGTTTCCTTTTTCCCCTTAAAAAGATTAGGTGATATACGACGCAGTCGGGAGGTCAGCTTGCTTTCTTTTTGACTTGTCTTGGCCGTTAAATTTGATGTTGAGGCGCTCTCAAATCGCTTTAAGTGGCTTTTCGTGAAGTCTTCCTTGACCATTCCTATGCCGGACAGATTTGGACTTGACGCAAATTGAGCCTTCGAGGATTCAGGACACTGTATGCAAAAACAAAGAAGTTTACATAGCAATAGGTACTACGAGTATAATAGGGTCAGCAACATCGGTCAGAAAAGTAAGTCGTCTTTAGCTCTGTTCAGAACATGAGCTAAAGACACTTTGGAGTGCCCCAAGTGCCCATACACCTGTACATTGGCGGACGGACTTAACGTTTTAACCGCCAAAGTCGCACATCTACGACCAAATAAGCCATCTCGTCAGCTCTTCTGTCATGTCACAGGGAAGAGGTAAATGAGATGGAGTACCCACTCGTAAACACACGACCCTGGCGAAATGGACGCGAAAGCCCTCGTCGGGCCAATCCAACGCAGGTACGCTTCTGAACTCAAAATATATGTATAACAAGGTGTTATTGCCATATGGCCATTACCAAATTGTTTCTTTTAGGTGAAATCTTATACCCTGTCCCTTAGCCATGTTACAACCGTTTCTCTTGCGTCGAAAGCCTCGAGCGGGCCACGCTCTCGATTTTTTTGTTCTGACCACGTGACTGAGCGTTGTGATGACGTCATTCCCGTACATTTGAAGTTTTCTACTAGCGTTAACGATTGCACATTATCAACTTGGCTAGGGGTAGATAATGATCAAGAAAGGGAACCGTCTACAAGACCAAACAGTCGAGTAACAGAAAAGCTCAGCCTACCGCATTATAAAACTCCGTAATGGCCGTTTGTTTTCATACCTTCAACAGTGAAATCTTGGAGACGTCCAGCGTCAGTGAAGACATCGAGGAGTCATGCTTGCCATCCTCCATGAACTCTCTTATGACGTATGCTAACTTTTGATGTAGTTCTTCTGCTGCCTTCTCAGCTGCTATCAAACTTTCCAGGAGGGTACTTTGATTAGTTTGGATTGGACTGAAAATGTGAGAACCTCGAGTTAATTAATATAATTTTTTTAGGTGGGTACACACTAACTATGTCTGGTGATGTTGTATGGAAGCACAAGAAATAAAAAAAAATAGAACCAGACCTGTATACGGGATGCCTATGCGTATTATTGTACAATAAGTCCAACGTTGCGTTACGCGGGCACCCGCGCGGTGCCTTAAAAATTTCCCAGACACGCGCGTTTCCACGCGATGGGTGCGCATCGCGGGAGCCCGCGTTATCGTTTTTAAAATGAAGCCAACTATTCAAATGAACCTAGGTGTGAGGAAAACTAGGGTCGTGGTGGAAATATTTTGCTATCTCTTTTGTACAAACGTATCCTAATGACAGTGACGTTACCTTCCAGTATGTGCATCCTTATTTCGTTATTAGACAGTTCCCCTTTTCACCAAGTTTGAAAGGTTTCTAACTTAATATTGAACGAATTTGAAAATCTTTCCATTTGCGATTTTACTTACTTGATACAAATAATAAAAAATATTACGGCCCTCACTCTTTCTAAACGGCCCTCACTCTTTCTAAACGGCCCTCACTCTTTCTAAACGGCCCTCACTCTTTCTAAACGGCCCTCACTCCTTCTAAACGGTCCTCACACCTTCGAAACGGCCCTCACTCCTAAACGGCTGAACCGATTTGGATGAAACTTTGTGTGTATATTTGAGCGAGTACGTTGTGTAAAAATACAATTGAACCCGGTAGGTTACGCTGCAACGGGATTCTCATATTGTTCTGACGAAAATCCAGCTTTGGACAGGACAACGTCTATCGCTAGCAGTCTAGCACAGATCGTAGTATCTAGATACCTATAGGCTATATGTATAAAGTTTTAATGTCATATTACCTTGATGTTTTGTTTCGAACCCTTGCACTTCCAGGAGTTGACGATAGCGTGTAAGTGCTCTGCCTGCGACACATGATCTGCTGGAAATATAGAAGTGTGTAGGATCTTATACTTGCTTATATTATGCTGAACTTTAAAGTGGAAGTCGCGTAGAAATAAGTACCAATATTTTTTTTGTCATTATTTTCTATCTCAAAGTCTGCAGCCTAGAGGTCCTACCATGAGCTCTTAATGCGATCCATTTGACGACCTAAACTGAACTATTAAAGGGATGAAGCAATAGGATGTGTATAACTCTCTCTATCTCGCTCGCTCATCTGACTTTTTAACACGTCATGAGACGTTACCCTGATCATCATTTCAGTCGATACTCGATAGACGTCCGCTGTTGGACATAGGCCTCCCCCAAATGTCGCCACAATGAACGATCCTGCACGTCCCGTACCCACCGGATTCCCGCAACCTTCACCAGGTCATCGGACCATAATGTATGGATAGCCTGATCCCTGGACCATAATATTTGGATATTGTAAAAATCTATTAAGTTTATTGACAATTTCTTAAATACTGCAAGTAAGATTACTACATGCATGGCACAGAAATAAGCTCTGAAGAAAGCTCTTTAGCTTTTAACCATTTATTTCACACACGTGCAAAAGAGAGAAGTTCTTTATAAAAGAATGCTGTGCAAAACCGACAATAAATCGAATGTAAGAATGCATAGCATACCATAATCAGCCTTATAAGCAGTGGTGATTGAACAAATTACACAATGTAATATGTCTGACTAGAAACGCATGTTGCTAAAAAAGTTATGAGTTTGCATGTGGATGGATGGAGGGGGAGAGGGAGGCCAAAGAAAAGATGGATGGATTGTGTGAGAAGGGATATGAAAGAAAAGGGAGTTAGTGATAGCGCGACGAGTGACAGGACAGAATGGAAGAAAAAAACGTGTTGCGCCGACCCCAAATAAAACGGGACAAGGGCAGGAAGATGATGAATACGTGACTGGGTTTGAACATGTGACCTAGAACTTAAGTCGGGGCCGCCACTGTTCACTAGAATGCAATCATACCTTTTTATCTTTACTTTCATCAGCTGACGCATCAGCTATTTCTACCTTCTGCAGAGGCCCGGGTTCAGGCAGAGGTTGATCACATTCTCTCTTATTAGCCGTGAGGGTGTCCAGAGACCGGTACCGCGTAGGCGTATCAGTTTTAATCGGGAAGTCTCTGAAAATAAAAACGGAAATCAACGCCATTCAAGGGTTTTATATTCGTATAAGTCTTAAACTACTAGCTAAACGTACAAAGCGCTAGAGGTAGCCCGCTAAATTTAAATTTTCTTAAGTACCTAATAATAATTTTAATTTTGCAAGCTAGTGTCAGGTTCTATGTCCATTAAAATACGATTTGCGATCGTAACACGTATTTATTTACGAAATTAAAATCATCAATACAACCCTCTCAGTTCGTCTAGCTCTATTGAAAGTCTTTTTCATGAAAAAGTCATACAATTTAACTGCTGCGGTCTTCCCGTCCGATTATAATATAAGTGCCTTCAAGGCTAGAGTGAATAGCCTCTTAATAAACTAGTGCGCCTCACCATCAACGATTGCATCACTGCTTACCATCAGGTGGGATCATCGCAGTCAAGCAGTACATTATATCAATTAAAAAAAATTTGTGTTTGCTGGTAGCATTTGTCGTTCTGTCATTTCTGTCTGTGGGTCATGAGAAAAAGGCGAGAATTTATATATGTATACGGAACCTACCGTTTTTCAGGAGTTTTCAGTTCTATCATGCTGGCAGACTTATTGTCTATGGCTTCCTTGTGAGTCTCGACATCCGAATCATTGTGCTGCTTGATGCATTTGATCATCTCATGGAGCTCCTTGGACAGACGTTCGCGGTGACTCTTCGGCAGAGAGCCGAGTAGGGAGCATCCAAATTCCTAATATAATGAAAAAAAATGGTAATGGGAGAAAATCAGAGAAAACACACAATTTTGGTAAAGTAGGTAGTTCGAACATCACATATAGGAAACTAAACAGGCAAACAGTATCTACCATAGTTTCATAGGTGGTAGGGTCTGTCTAAAAAGTCAAACGACTTGGGTAATTTAATGAAATCTTATGTAGTCAACACAGGTTCAATAATCAAGGTTGATTAAGAGATAGAGTTCATTGTTTACTAACAGAAGACACAAAAAAGTATCGAATATAAGTTTTTAAATAATTAAATATTATCTATACAAAATTCCGAAGTCGGTTGACTACATAGACAGACTATAGATTTCGGGCGTTTTTGAATTCTTATTACGAAATTAGTCAACTTCAAATATTTAATTCAATATTCGATTGCATTACATAGGGTGTAGGCACAGAACAGAAGAATGTAGGTAAATGATTCCTGTGTTCTGTGGGTGTAGGTATAGCTCCATTTAGGGAATGCAAATCTCGCAAGATTGGGGCTCGAGCGAGATCTCGCGAGATTATGAATACAATATCGCGAGATCTCGCCAATTTCGAGATCTCGCGAGATTGGCAGTTTTGTGGTTTTTTTTTGCAAATAATCACAATATTTGATTAAATTAGGAAAAAAACTATAAAAATTATAAGATAACCATAGGCGCGGGCTTGTGTCCGACCGTCCGGTAACTGTCCGGACCGAGCCTAAGTCGTCGATGGCGTGCACTGGGTCGAAGCCTACTGGGGCCAGGGTTAGTTCCGAAACGTAGCCCAGCCCCGGTATGAAAGGCACGAAGGCAGTAATAGTCTGACACTATCTCCCACTCCGCCCAAGGGCGGGACATGTCATTTGTATGATTTTTACCCACCAAAAAAAGTATTATAAGATAAACATTAATTTTCACGAATTTTTTCAATATATTTTCTTGCATCAAACATTGTTTGACGTATCTGACTATAATATTTTAACGTCCATGCCAATCCGCGCTTCGAATATGACGTTTTTATGCTCGAGTACAATCTCGTTAATCTCGCAAGATCTCGTCCGTTTTTCGTCCGAGATCAATCTCGCTAAAAAAAGGCCGAGATCGAGATTGCATTCCCTAGCTCCATTCTTCTTTCTCGCCTGCACGACTGACCTTTTAACACGTCATGATAAGCCCCCTACATTCCACCAGCCAAATACGTATCCAAAAGCAGCACAAGGTTTTATTGTGCCTAAACGGTTCGGTTAAAACGCATACGTACCTAAACATAGAAAAAAGAAGAAGCCATAAAAAATATTATGCGGTACTTTCCGGTGGCCAGAGAGATGCAAATGAGTTGCTGTTCGGGTGTTCCCGGACAAATGGTAATTATTTTCCCGGCGAGGGATACGAATGCCCTGTTAATTGGGAGTTCCCGGGAGATGGTGGGCATAATTAAACTATGGCTGATAAAATAATTTCAACAGAACGGAAGTTGCCTTAACCTATAGATAACCCATAGTGGCAATCTTCCATTAGGCATTTCCGGTTTATGTAAGTAGGGATGTAGGGTGGATGTATGTATGTCTATATTGTCTATCAATAATAATAATAAAAAAAACAAAACGTACCTATAGGATAATTTACTAATGCAATGAAGGATATTATTTAATTTTCATTGGATGAAGTTGCTATTGTGAACTAGAGTTTTTTGACACTAGGTATAAGGTACTACTTTAGTTTAGGTAGGTACTTTTACTAAAGATAGATAGGGCAACTATATGAGTAGAAATGAAGATTTACTTTGAAATTTTTTTTAACACACCTGGATCAACTATTTATTGGCCATACAAATATTTATACACACGGGACTCGAACCCGCGACACGTAGCTAACCACTCAATGATTGCGCCCTCCATGCCGTCAAAAGTTAATCTTTGATTAATATTTCACACCTGGAACTGTTTTGGGTGATGATCAATAAATAGACAGCTCATTAAATTGAAGTTACAAAATGTTTACCTTATCCAGTTGCTTTCCTCCTGTTATGCCGGAGACCTGCCAGATGCCGCTGGTTTGCTGGGTAGAGGTAGTTGGACAAGAACATGACAAGCTTGGGCTCTCCAGCACCACATGGAGACCAGAGGACTGAAAAGATTGTTTGTTATTGCTTATCTGATTGCCTGTTGGTCTAGTGGTTAGTGGCCCTGACTGCTATGCCGGAGGTGGTGGGTTCGATTCCCACCTAGGACAAATGTTTATGTGATGAACATAATCATTAGTTCTGTGTCTGGGTGTAATTTATAATATAAAAAGCTCGCCAATTTACACCAACTGTACTTTTTTGACTGTATGTTTAAATTGTGTGTACAATAAAAATTAGATAAGTTAAGATGACCAATGTCCAACTGTAGACGTCTTTCGATTGAAATGATGATCGGGAGTTATTTAAGTAGATTATGTAAGTAGGTACCTAATTAAGCAAAAATTAGGTTAATTGCGTTAAATTAACTAGCTTAGTTCAATTAGGTTTTGTATTGGTTAAGAAGTCACTTCTTGCAGATTTCATGCTCCAATAAATACGACAAAAATAGAAATTTAACCAATCACAAGTATGCGTGTTAGCATTTACTATCTCTTATTGGTAATAAAAATTCTAATTAAGTACCTCATTACATGCACGAGATAAGCTAAGTGGGAACCTACCTACCTTACTACATTGTTGGCAGTTATTTTTAACGGTTACTTTCGGCCGTTAAAGAGGGATATCCCCGTTCAGAAACTTTTAATTTTAGAAATTGTAATTAAACTGTAACAGTATACACGAGCTTGTAAAGTAGGTACCTATAAATAGATTCTTTGCTTTACTTGTCATGACCGAGTTCCAAATCCAATTTGGTTTCTTGACTATTGTTTTTTAAATTATTATTTGGGTCAAAAAGTAACTCAAATATTGTAAAAAGGAAAAAAAAATCTAATCAATTAAATCATCATCATCATCATCAGCCTTTTTTTTATGTTCTCACTGCTAGGACTCAGGCCTAGTATCTAGGAGAGGGAATCAATTAAATGTTCAATGTTAAGTTAGAAACTTTCTAAATCTGGTAGAAGGAATCAGAGGCCCTACCCTGAGCTCTTAAAGCGTACCATATCACAACCTAAATTTAACTGTTAAAGGAATAGAGCTAAAGCACAAAATAGATAGGTAAGTACAGAAGACAATATCATGTATGCACTTCACTTTTAATACCTACGCTCGGTGGACGTACACTCTCATGAGCGGAACTGTCCGACGAGCGGCCCGAGACATCGTGTCCGAAAGCGGTGTCTATGTGTGCGTTGCTCGAGCGCGCTTTGTATGTAGATTGACTTCTGTACCTATATATTTTGTGGCTATAGGGTGTAGGGTGTATAGATCCGTTCCTCTTTCTCGCTCGCACGTTTGAAAATTTTAACACGTCATGATATGAGGTTGGTAGCACTTACAGAAGTAATTTAGGTTTTTACCTGACAGTTTATAACAACACTCCTCATCCCGCCATCCTGGCTGAGGTTCCCGTCACTGGTGTCCAGAGACTTGACGCTGAATCCCAAGCATTGTAACAGGGCACACAGCTCCACCACATCCGTGTATGCTTCCTGAAAATAGCTTACCTTTTGTACCAAAACAATCTAACTAACTGAAGTCATTTGCATTTTTTAAACATGGGGCACGTTTTCTAATGGCGCATGGGCACAGTAAACCATCCCGTTGCCAGCGTTGCGTTCAAAGCTGTTTTCTTAGAGAATAGCACGCCAGGAATGTGATGGTTTACCGTGCCCATGCGCCGTTAGAAAAAGTGCCCCATGTTTAAAAAATGCAAATGACTTCTTAAGAAAGAATAAGAATAATCAAAAGTATCAACTCCGTTTAAGCAGCGTACATTCAGGGTGAGCAGCTTCAGATTTTTTTAATTTGACCTCCTTTTTGTTGTGCCATCTTGCGATGTTCAAACTCTACCAAAATATGTAAACAAGGGACCGGTAGTGTTTGTAGCTCCTTAATTCATGAATCCCCAAGCGACCACCGGTGGCCGCGCATCTATTGTCTTACTATTGTGTCTCTAATTGACGGTATCTGAAGGGTTAATTCATTAAACCCCAAGCGAACGCGTTTGCGCACACACACTCACATTGTATCTCTCATTATCACGATTGAAGAGTTAAAATACTTCTTATAGGATACCCATTGTATTGCGTTCATCTGGATTAGTGATCGTGATTTGTGTAATTAGAGACACAGTTGAAAGACAATGGGACAGCTGACTAAAACCCACTCCTCTTTTAATCCTTCGCTTTGCATTCCAGGACCCCCCACAGGTTCTACTGGGCCCCTACGGATAATAAACTTGACCGTTCGTGTGGAATAACCACGTAAGTAGTTACTTTGTGGGATATTAACCATGTCGACCTTCAAAACTTCAAAATACTTTTAAAACGATGCTTTTCATATTTTTTACTTACATTTTCAACAATTTGCGACATTATTTTTGTAAAATAATTACAAAGTACACAACAAAACAAAAACTAATCACTAGTTTGTTAAAGTAGAACAAAAATACTGATTATTTTGGATCACTTTGTCTTCGCTTATTTTTCGGTTAAAAAACATCTGCTCAACTACCGCCTTTGGCAATAAAATTATATTCCGTCATTGTCATCAATATGACAAGTAACTTTATTTTATTCAACTACCCTCCAGGGCTGCGTTCAAATTTGAATTTAGTCATAAGGTTATACCTTTGTACCCTAGCATTTTTTAACGCGAACGTGAGTTTAACTGTCAATGTCAAGCATTGGCTGCTTACTCCAACCTACCCTGTAGTTAGTTGGGTAATTGGGTTAACTCTAGGGTAGCTACTCGAGTTACAAAAGAACGCAGGGTCGTTCTTTTGCAACTTTTTGTTGGTTGCAATTTACTCGACTCACAGATTAGTGTCTCGACTCTGGTTATTTTTGACCGCAGGGCTGATGGGTATTGAAGTGCATTTGTAAAGCAAGTTACATCAGACTAGTATTGTTCCAAGTACTTGGATCAAATAAAGCTTGAATATCTTTTTCCTAATGTAACAAACGCCACTATTGAAATCAGGACTCAAGACACTTCACAAGTTTATACAGTGATGCAGTGATGAGCGGAATTGCAGAACTATATTCTGATTACTTTTTTCGTTCAGGATTCGTAAATGAATTTAATTCATGAATCCCCAAGCGACCACCGGTGGCCGCGCATCTATTGTCTTACTATTGTGTCTCTAATTGACGGTATCTGAAGGGTTAATTTATAAAATATCGTTTGCTCACCACTGCTTCAACCACTGCGCCAACTGTGCCGTTAGAACTAAATAAGCTGCCTATTAGCGCGAGCGTATTTATTTGTAGTTCAACGCCATTTGCACTTGGGTATAAAAGCCGACCAGAAGTAGACGTGTGCATCTGTCTGTCTGTGATATCGCAGCTCCTAAACGGATGAACTGAATTTGATATAGTATTGTTTTATTTGAAAGCCGACCTGATCGAGAATATTTTTATTATTAGAAACGGTTGTAGTCACACAAGCAAACAAACAAGCTTATTACAGTACTTTTTATTAAAAATAATTCAAATACAATATCTAAGTTATTTTTCAGAGATAGCATTCATTAAACGCGTAATTATCTGCTAGAATGAATACTTTCCTTCAATATCTGAGTGCTCTAATCATTGCAAAGATTAAAAGCATAAAACCAACAATCTGTACAATGAAAAATGCACCCAAATAGTGTGAAAATAAGGCATTTAGTTGTAAGTCATGTAGCGCGGCGTCGCTGAGAACTTGGCGTAGGACTTGATGACTTTGTTGACGGCTTCCAGGAAGTCCTTCTCAGTCGCTACCTTGCGGCGAGCGCGGATCGCGAACATACCCGCTTCAGTGCATACAGACCTAGAAATAACATTAACGGTATAAATAATATCAGTGTATAGCTGTCTTGAGGCGTGACGCACAGGACCGGTCGTTGTGGCGACGCTTGGGGAAGGCCTTATGTCCCACAAAGGACGTATTTCGGCTGATATGATGATGATGATGATAGCTGTTCCGTAGGAAAGCTGGAGCTGATAATATGATGTTTATCGTCGGTCTACTATCATCTCTAGCTGTTCTCATTATAACAACTGTTTGTCGTGGCCACGACAGATAGTCGCAACAACGACAAATGATTTACCGTCGCGGTTTAGTCATGACAAATTTTTATCGTTTTACGACGGTCGTGCTGGTCATACCCACTATCGTGACAATCTGTAGTCACCACGGAATAAAGAAAAGTAGAGGAAGTGCCTCTTAGATATCGCGCGTTTGTCAACAGCAGGCGAAATTCGCCTATTACATATTATAAACTAGAGCAGGTGAATATGGCATCTATTTCAAAGGCACTAGCGTTCTGAATAGACTAAATTGGTTACAGCGCCATCTAGCGTTGAGTAGCCGAACTCGTTGTAAATTGGTTAAAACTTCTTTATTGTTTGTGTCATGTCAAATAATAACAACTTTCTTACGTTGTAATAAGACCTAATTTATGAAAGCAATAAGAATATGATTTGTAAAACTTAAGTTTGTAATTCGTAGCTTCGTAGCCAATCATATTACTGTTTTTTATGTGTGTAATGTACAATTTGATACGCAAATGTGTGAGTTTGGCGACACTGGTTCCGGTGCTTAGCCACGTTAGGGGCACTTCTACCTATATTTTCTGTTCTGTGGTAGTCACCGCAAAATAAGTCGTTTACTACAGATAATCGTGTCGTCCTAAAAGTGAAAACCTCCATTTAAACATGTATACTTTTTATGTGCCAAATAAATGTGTTTTCTTTCTTTCTTTAAACCACGACACTTTAAACGAGAATGTCGGGCCGCAAACCTCCGTTGAAAAGGAAGGATTCCTTTGGTTTGCGGTTTCCTCTGACCGGATGGGTGTTGTCTGCTCCGGGCAACTGCCCATTAGTTGGTTTCAGGCTGTTGTATAAGTTCTAGTGATGTAATGAATATTCGCATTCGCGCGAATATTCGCACGTTTTTATATTCGCATTGGCATTCACAAGAAAAATGCGAATATTTTGAATTTTTTCTTGACAAACGTTTCTTGTGAATTCTGCGAATATTCGCAAATGCTAATGCGAATATTCGTTACATCACTAATAAGTTCTAATAGAGCGGAGAACTTTAAAACCGCGATGCAGGATTTCGTAGTTCCTAGATGTCGCTACAAAAAAAAATATAACCGCTAGACAGTTCATTAGGGTGGCTCGTTACTACAGTACATACCTAATCTCAGCGCCAGTAGAATTAGGACACAGTCTAGCCAGCAGGTCGAACCGAATGTCCCTCTCCACGCTCATGGAACGCGCGTGAATCCTGAAGATATGCGCTCTGCCCTCCAGGTCGGGGAGACCGAACTCCACCTTACGGTCGAGACGGCCGGGACGCATGAGCGCCGGGTCCAGGGTGTCGGGCCTGTTCGTCGCCATCAGAACCTGGGAAAGAATATAGATGTTGTATGTTTGACTGGCCTGTTGGTCTAGTGGTTAGTGGCCCTGACTGCTATGCCGGAGGTCGTGGGTTCGATTCCCACCCAGGACAAATGTTTATGTGATGAGCATGATCATTTGTTCTGTGTCTGGGTGTAATTTATCTATAATATGTATGTATTTATTTTATGTTTATCAGTTGTCTAGTACCCATAACACAAGCTCTGCTTAGCTTTGGACTGTACAACGTTGTGTGATAGTTGTGGAGTATATGTAGAGTATAATCAGCCTTTTTAATTTTCCCACTGCTGGGATTCAGACTTCTTCTCTAGCAGAGGGAATGGCTCATAATTCACCAAGCAGGCCCAGTGCAGGTTGGTGAATGTCACATGTCTTCGAATTTTTGGTTCTAGGACATGCCGGTTTCCTCACGATGTTTTCCTTCACCGTTTTGAGAGCAGTGGTGATGAAATAAATTACGCTGGGTTTGAACCCGCGACTTGTAAGTGTGCACTGGGCCTGCGTGGTGGATTTTGGCCCATTCCCTCTCCTAGAGAGGAGGCCTGAGTCCCAGCAGTGGGAACATAAAAAGGCTGATTATGATGATGATGATAAAATGAATATTAAGTACCTTGATGTTACCACGGGGGTCGAAGCCGTCGAGCTGGTTGATCAGCTCCAACATGGTTCTCTGGACTTCGTTGTCACCACCGGCGCCGTCGTCGAATCTAAGATAAAGTTTAAATGATTTATACGCTTCGAAATTATTACCTTTGGTGAATTTAAACTAATTTTCCATGTGTTCCTATATATATATATTTATTTTTATTTAGTTATTAATGTACTCACAAACACTTAAAAATAAAAAAAAATAATCAAATACAAATAAAAGAACACAAAGGATAAAAACAAAGATAAAGTTTATCTGCAGAAAATTTTAGGAGGCATTATATTAGTGATTCTCGACCTGAGTAGGATTTATTTTAATTCTTATTTACGGCCATCGGTAAAAAAGTTTCGCTTAGAGTAAGTGGGCGGAGCCTTCTACAGGCTATCGCAGTGATATGACTCGTAATATATCGCAACGGGTGATTGTTTTTTTTTTGTTTTATTAAGAGAGTAATTTTGAATAACATACAAAATTAAAAGGAAATCTAAAATAACAAGTATTATTGATTATTATTATTGAGCAGGTATCGTATTTTATATGAGTTAGCATCCGGAAAGTTTATGCAGACTCAAAACTGCACCTTTGATAATAGGATAAGAAAAGGCGACTTAATTTCAATAAAAAAAAATATTAAAACAATTATTTATGGAATTTGAATCTTGGATGCTGCTTGGATTGATTTTTATTATCTTTTTTTAGTTTTCAGATTACTGGCTCTCATTTACACACAACACAAAATCTATGAAAGATCTGCGATTTCCTCACCTGGCACCACCGATAGCATCAATTTCATCAAAGAAGATAAGACAGGCCTTCTTACTGCGCGCCATCTCGAACAGTTCACGCACCATACGAGCGCCCTCGCCCACGTACTTCTGAACCAGCTCCGAACCTGGCCACGAAAACATATACCACTAAAAAAATTATAAAGATAAAATTTTGTATGTTTGATACTCCTACAGACTTAAACGGCTGAACGCATTTAGATCAAATTTGGCACACAGTTTTTATTTCATGTTTTTTTTTATAACGCTCGCGTTTGACCACTATCTCACTTGATGGTAAGCGATGATGTGGCCGACGGTGTAGCACGCTTGCCTAGAAGCAAACTATTCACTCTTAACCTAACCCCTCGAGCGCCGATTGTACATACATCTGTACAACTTGGAGACTTTGAAAAACGCTTAATTTTCGTTTTGTACACACGTTTGCCAAACCAAATAAAATAAAATAGAACCAAATAAAATAGTTTTCTTTCTTAAATTGTTCGAAGACCCCCTAGGTTATGGCTATCAGGAATAACAAAATCCTGCAATAGTACATAAGTTATGTACTTTTTATTCTGGGAATATATTTAGTTTGCGTGATGTTGTATATTTACTGATTTTCCACTTAAAAAAAAAGTATAATAAATGCTATTTCCAAAAATCTAGTTGGTGGATTTTGGATCGTCACGGATCATTTTCGCACAAATTAAATTTTGTTTTTCTCTCGATAGATTTATTTATTTTATTTATTTATTAAAACTTTATGCACTAAAACAGTACAAAGGCGGACTTAATGCCTTAGGCATTTTCTACCAGTCGACCTTAGGGTGGTGCAGAAATAAAACATGGTAGGTGCAACATAAAGGCAAACAAAACTAATAAAAGCTAAAACTAAAATAAATATATAATGATATAAAGAAAACTTTTATAAATAAATACTTATATAAATACATACAAATAAACAAAATTATAATGAGAAACAAATCCACCAAATCACAGCTGTGATGATTCTGCCAATTTCTTGCGAATGTGTTCACGTGCCATAACCTTAAAAGAGAGCCGGCTAGTCGCCATCCTGATATTCAACGGGAGCTCATTCCAAAGAAATATCGCTTGGACTAAGAAAGAAGACCGGATAAACCCAGAGCGGTGCGAGGGACATCGTAGTAGACGATTATTCGTTGATCGGAGATTTTTACTGTGAGCAGAGCAAATGAATTGGATTTGAGAAGTCAGATAAGAAGGAGAAGAAGAGTTATCTAGGAAAGAAAACAGAGCAGTTAAGGCCCTTAATGCTCTACGCTGACGAATAGGTAACCATTTCAAAAGCGAACGATGTTCAGATACATGATCATACTTACGGAGGTTGAAGACAAATCGAATGCAGTTATTCAGAAGGCGGTCAAGTTTATTGAGGAGATCTGCATTCAGGTCATAGTAGCACACATCACCATAGTCAATGATGGGAAAAATTAGGGACTGTACAAGCAATACCTTTATGTGAGCTGGAAGAAGATTTTTTAGACGATAGAGCGACCGTAACGTTCCGGTTACCTTCCTACTGACACTTGCAACATGCTTGCGCCAGTCAAGGCAGGCGTCGACATGTAGACCCAGATCCTTAACCTCGGAGCCAAACGGAATGACCGTGCTGTCAAATATTACAGGTGGAATAGTTTGATTCTTAAGCTTTCTTAAACTATGCGGGCTTCCTACTATAATAGCTTGACATTTAAGAGGGTTAACTGCCACACCAAAACGGTCAGACCAGTTTTTAATTGTTTTTAAGTCTTGGTTTAGCTTCTCGATCGTATCAGATACGTTGTCAACACCTGACTGACAGTAGAGCTGCAAATCGTCGGCGTAGAGATGATACGCACACTGAAGCTCGGAGGTTATAAGATTAATAAAAACGGAAAACAAAAGAGGAGATAGAATACCGCCTTGAGGGACGCAGCTGTAAGGTCACACCACTTTGACGAAGAGTCTCCAGCGCAAACTGACTGCTGACGACCCCGAAGATAAGAGGAAAACCACTCCAGCACCTCCGGAGAGACCATAAGATAGGACAGGATAGACAAAAGGACATCGTGAGTGACGGTATTAAAAGCGTTGGAGAAGTCGATCAACACCAAGGTGGTAACTTTAGTGTCTTCCATTCCACGCCTAATATCGTCGGTCACTTTAAGGAGAGCTGTCACGGTACTGTGCCCGGGCCTGAAACCGGATTGAAATGGGCTGATGAGTGAGTTACGATAAATGTAATTGGAGAATTGTTTATGAACACAGGCCTCGAGCACTTTAGACAGGAATGGGAGGATGGAAATTGGACGAAAGTGACTGGAAAGTGAGGGATTGGAAATCTTAGGTAAAGGACGGACATAGGCTTTACGCCACAGGGAAGGAAAAGCACCAGAGTAAAGAGAAAAGTTGACAATGTGGGATATAGCAGGCAGAAGTTGATCCAAAGCCGACACGATCATATGACGACTAATGTCATCGCAACCCACGGCTTTGGATTTGATGGATAGGATAATCTTTTTGATCTCTCCCGGATCAACTGGAGTGAAAACAAAAGGGGTAATATTGGGGCGCGTCAGACCAGCAAGGTAGTCAATAGTTTGACATTTGGTTAGACTGTCAAGCGTTGGAACGGTGGAGAAATAGCAATTTAGCTCGTCCAAACCAATTGTACTAGGAAGGTCTAAATGTCGCGACTTACCGACACCTAGAGTTCCGAGGAATTTCCAGATATCGGCAGAAGAAGACGAAGTAATATTATCAAGAATGTGGCGGCGTTTAGCATTGCGTATCATCATGTTACACCGATTCCTAGCAGTCTTGAAAAAAGTCCAGTTATGTTCAGAGCGATCCTTCTTAAATTTCCGAAACGCACGGTCCCTCTGTCGCATCGCCATCCGAATTTCAGCATTCATCCATGGTGCAGGTGGACGCTTCAGCTTAATTTTCCTGACAGGAGCATGTGTGTCATACAGTTCGGTCACAATCTTGTTAAAAACACAAACTTTATCATCTACTGTAGCAGCTTCCTCCAGGGGTGTCCAGTCAATAGCTAATGCATCTTTTAAGAGTTGCTCACTACTCATGCGTGCGAAGGCACGCCTGTACTGGAACAAGGGTTTGGGTCTAGGGGGCTTAAGGACATAGGATAAATAAATTAGATCATGATGGGAAAAGCCAGGAGCATCAAGTTGACCATGCGAGGCTGCTAGAGAAGGATTAGAGGTGAGGATAAGGTCAAGCCAGGTATCATCACCGACTTTATTATGATGAGTTGGTTGGAGAGGCAATACTTTTAAACTGGCTGACTCGACAAGATGGAGGAGTTTATGGGACCGAGGGGAATTGTGGGCAAGGAGGTTGGTGTTAAAATCTCCCATGATGATATGATGTGCATACTCCGAACCCAAAGATTCAAGTACCGATTCGAATTCGGTGAAAAAATCAAGAGTAGGGGGACAATAGACGACACCTAGGACGACTTTAGCTCCTTTGACACAAACCTCAAGAAAAAGAAACTCAGCAGTATTGATTGGAGAAGAAGTAGATAGAATTTTAAAAGGAAAATCACTGCGAAGGTATATAGCTACACCACCCCCCCTCCTACCGATCCGATCATTCCGAAGAAGAACGAAGCCAGGAAGAGAGTAGGAAGTAGACAGAAGGTCAGGTTTGAGCCAAGTCTCGGAAACCAGGATGGCATGAACGTTGTTGCTAGTAAACGTAGCATACAGCTCATTATAGTGACTGGGGATGCTTTGGGCGTTAATGTGGCAAACGTTTACCAGTCGGTCTTGATTTGAATTGAACTTTTCGCTCAATAAATCAAGATGGAGATAGATCAAGATGGTTAAACCACTAGAATAAAATACAAACTCGAAATCAAATGAATGTAATAATAAGATGTTTTGTTCTGCAACTTGTAGCTTTGTCAACAAGCTTAGCTTGACAAGGTTGAACGTCACAGATATAGTTTACTCTAGGGGAGGCGTATCAGAAATCTGTCTAAACTTGTGGACAGGCATCTTTCTTTACTCCCCATTTATATTCAGAGAAATATGTTGCTTTGACTCCAAGTAACATGAGGTAAGGACAGCAAGATGATGCGGGCTCGCGGACGGCGAGCCATGGGTAGCTCGCTGTCCGACCGTCCGGTAACTGTCCGGACCGAGCCCAAGACATCGACGGCGCGCACTGTTCCCGCGCACCTCAAGGAGTTGTCAGCAACAGGAGGGGCCCAGCTGGGTCGAAGCCTACTGGGGCCGGGGTTATCTGAAAAGAAGCTCGAGCCCCGGTATGAAGAGGCTAGAAGGAACGGGGTGGGTTTTTAGTCAGTAAGACACTATTTCGCGCTCCACCCATGAGCTGATTTTTGCCCACCGTAAAAAAAAAGGATAGCAAGATAATAATATTATTATGTCTTTATATGTATTAACCCTGGAGTCTTTTTTTTCCGGTGGGTATAAATACCATGACATCCCCCATTTGGTGGGTAGATGACATCCCTCATGAGCCCATGATGACAAGCGGGAGATAGTGTCAGACTGACTAAAAACTCACCCCGTTCCTGCATTGTCTTTCATCCCGGGGCCAAGCTTTCCTTTCAGAAATAGAACCTTGGCCCAAGACCTTAGATTACCGGGATGTAACGGAAGCGGTTATTTTAAAAACGACTTAGACTTACCAATAACCCTGATGAAGCAGGCATCAGTTCTGTTGGCGACGGCTCGCGCACACAAAGTCTTGCCAGTACCAGGGGGTCCGAATAGCAGCACACCCTTGGGGGGCTCGATTCCAAGCTTCACAAATTTCTCGGGCTGTAAGGTAATATACAAATTATAGAGGTTATGTCATTTCTTGTAGTACATCAGAATCAGGAGTCTAATGACATCAATCATGAACAAATTTTGAACTTCTAGTTGCAGTTTAGTAGTATTCCACTGTTCGTTATAGGTGCCTTGAGTCACGTGAGTGGCCTACCAACGCTGCGTCTTCCAGTACGCAGTCCTACTCCAGAGCCTTTCGGCCTCAAACCCTGGAACCTTT
Organism: Mythimna lalbum; assembly: GCA_949319445.1. Taxonomy (NCBI): domain Eukaryota; kingdom Metazoa; phylum Arthropoda; class Insecta; order Lepidoptera; family Noctuidae; genus Mythimna; species Mythimna lalbum. The sequence goes on along the minus strand of OX439362.1, from coordinate 17,836,044 downwards.
CAAATGTTTCACATCCGCTATTTAGCTTAGTTTCGAAACAGTACTGTATTAAGTATACACCAGTAGGTATACAGTAGATATTTTAAATGGAACTAACATCACCGCGTCTCATCTAGATTTTTTTTTATCTTCGAATGACTTCTCCCTCTCGAAAGTCGAACGGGAGAGCGTGTCAAACATTTACTGACTACAACCACATCTATCTCGAGCTCAACCGGACGGAGAGCTACCCTTTGCTTGTCGTCCGCAAGCAGCGCGGGATCCTCCGCTCTCGCTTATGGATTGCAAAAAGATTTGAGATTTGTGATTTGAGACATCTGTGGCGGAAGCTGGGCTTGAGGATGTCCCTTTCCTCACAGCTACCGCGTGTCTAGATTTGAATTTCGAATGTCTCAACTCACATGTAAAAGCGGAGTCTCGACGACTTCCCTAAGCTTCTCGATCTGCTCCTTGCACCCTCCGACGTCAGAGTACGTCACGTCCGGTTTCTCCTCAACCTGCATCATGGTCACCGTTGGGTCGATCTTCGGAGGCAGGGGAATGTGGATCTGGTACTTGTTGCGGTCGACCCTGTTTGGGAAAATTAAGTTTTTAATCATATACCAGAAAATAATTACCTTCTCCAAAGCCCAGACAGGGCTTTGGAGAAGGTAAGTTTTGATGAAGCTATCGTCACATACGATCATTGTTACAAGTATTCCTCGTTGTAGTGGTTGCAAATATGAATAAGGATCCATTCACACCCATGCATAAGGATCAGGTTCTAGGCTCCACTCTATCTGGGATCAGTGTCTGACCAGTATGAACATAAATTAGCCTTACCATAATTTTTTTTTTATTTGGCCTGGCCATGCATTTTCTGACATAATAGAAATGCATTTTTTCTTTCACAGATTCTTTTTTTATGTATGGTAATTGTTTGGTTTTTTGTATGGTTATCTGTCATAAAATTAAACTGTTTTGATCTTAAAATATATACTTTAGTATTTATCTGTTTAAGGCTTTTGATTTTACAGTTCAGAGTTTATGTGTAGTATGTATGTTACTTAGTGTTCCACACACACAAAAAACAGCCGCCACAAAAAAAGCTAGAAGCAGCCACAAAAAAAGTTAGAAGGGGCCGCAAAAAAAAGCTGATGCGCGCGACAACTTGTGGCTGGAGAAGCTAGAAGCGGCTTCTAGCTTTTTTTTGGCGGCTCCGCTGCACACGGGCCACAAGAAAAGGCCGCACTGTAATCCAATAAGGAAGGGTATTCAGTTTAGAGACAAACATAAAAACCAAATTAACTTTCACCAAATACTATGTATATTTTACGACACGAAAATCCGAGACTGACCGTATGTGACAAAGTTCAGTAGTATATTCAGATGGACCTAACTTATTTAAAAATTAACAAAGTACCACAATATTTCTACCATTCCTTCTAACTAGAACTACGCATATCATCGGTGTGGTTTAAGGAAATAATCTGATATGAAGCTCGATCATATGAGACTTTTTACAATAAACCTAAGTATGCTCTCGGAGAGGATTCATAGAAGTTGCTAAAGCTTGTAACAACCACCTGCGTTCTCTCCTTCGTTAAAACTAGGACAGAGGAAACATTTGAGGACTTATCTTCTTTCTTATCGCACTCTCGAATAATAATAATATTCCACAACTATCACACAACGCCGTCTAGTCCCAAGCTAAGCAGAGCTTGTGTTATGGGTACTAGAAAACTGATAAACATACTTATATATTTGTAAATACATACATAATATAGATAAATTATACCCAGACACAGAACAAATGATCATGCTCATCACATAAACATTTGTCCTGGGTGGGAATCGAACCCACGACCTCCGGCATAGCAGTCAGGGCCACTAACCACTAGACCAACAGGCCAGTGAATGAAATGCCAGTGAATGAAAGTAACCTTGGCCTTTCTTGAGGAGCCGGGGTGGATCGAGTGACTCATTTGTCCCACCCGTACGCAAAATACGCGCCTTAGTCGAGGAGTTGCGGACAACAGCCCATCTTACCTATACCTATGAAAGTAACCTGTCTCAATAAATTGCAATTTGTAAGAAATGAGCCAGAAAATCTTATATTCATATTCCTTTTTTTTTTACTTCTACAATGTTGGTAAGATGATACAAAACAGGCTTAGACCTATGCATCATTGTCCAATCAGGGTCTCTGTTTGAGCACAGCAACATATTATTTGATACTTACATGGAATTTACACTAATTAAAAAAAAAAATGTCAAATAAATTAGATATTCAAAATGACATAAATAATTTTTTTTTTCTGTTTCTTTTTTACGCATAATTCGGGCTATTTTTCAGAGATGGAATTTACAACTCCGTTTGTAGCAAAATCCAAAGTTCAAGAATTTTGACTTAGGTCACTTTCATTCTAAAGATTGAGACATTATATTGAAATAATTATCTTTTTTTTTTAAGAATTACAGCATCTATAATAATGTTGATACTATATTCTAACAAGTTTCAATTTAGTTCCACTTGTTAGATTCCGATGGCTCCACAGGACTAGTGGTGGTTAATATAACGTATAGCGCTAAAATGTAACACGCTATTTGTTTATAGCGCATAGCGTTTGCTAAATCGACTCAGCCTTCGCGCTGTAATATAACGTCTTGTTCAACAAAACGCCAACAGCGGGCTCAAAACGTGATAGCAACATAGCTTGGTAGCGCCGTCCGTAGCGGATGGGGGTGAACTCGGTCTGCAGTCGGCTCGCGTCATGCGTGATTGTTGTGCCCGTTTAACGCGTTGCCGAATAAAATGATAACGTCTCCGCGTTCAGACTACTGTCGAGTTTTGTTATAATTATAGCGTATAAAATAGCGCGCTATAAAAATATATTCAATAGTCACTACACACGACCGGTCGTTGGAGCGTTACTTGGGGGAGGCCATGTCCAGCAGCAATTTAGAAAAGATAGAAGTACGACCAGCAGTGGGCGAAATCGGGCTGTGCATGATGAGGCTTCTTGAAGCAGACTTTTGTATGACTTAATTTTAGCTTATCAAGTTGTTGACTGTTCCATTTAAGGGCAGCAGATGTACCACAGGGACTGGTTAAAGACGGCGTGGGAGAAAAAGTGTCTGGAAGGGCTTGAGGAGGTCTTTGCCCAGCAGTGGGAAGGCAATGGTTAGAAAATAATACTAAGCATTGATACTGCAAGAGCAGTGGTGGCCGAGTGGTAATGGCCCCGACTTACGAGTTGTAGGTCGCGGGTTCGAACCCAGCCAACCAGCATTACTTGGTGTAATTTATTTCCTCACCACTGCTCTCAAAACGGTGATGGAAAACATCGTGAGAAAACCGATATGTCCTAGAACCAAAAAATCAAAGACATGTGACATTCATAAACCCGCACTGGGCCCGCTTGGTGGACTACGGCCCATTCCCTCTCCTAGAGAGGAGGCCTGAGTCCCACAGTGGGAACATTAAAAAAAGGCTGATGAAGATTGATGCTGCAATCACAATTCCCACCATACTAGCGCACTCCGTAGCCGCGACTGGAATCTTAGTAAAATTCCATCCACCCATTCAATCCAACTCCATCTCCAATTTAAATCAAATCTGAGTTTCAGTCCACAAATATTTCCGTCATGTTATATAAAATTTTCAAAAGGAATCAATGCTTCCAAAACAATAAAAGCTTTCTAATTTCATAAAACACAATGGCGGTTCTACTTAAAGCATTAGCAACTCAAATATCTCAGCGAGGCAAAAAAAAATATTTAAAATACTAGCTTATGCCCACAGCTTCACCTGCGTACATAAAATATAGCCTATGTCACTCAGAAATAAAGCAGCTTTCTATTGAAAGCATTTTAGCAATCGAACCAGAACTTCCAGAGATTACCTCCTACAAACAAACAACAAATAATAAAAAAACATAAAACTAGCTTTACCTCTTTATATATTATAGTGTAGACAAAAATTGTTTATACCTATGTCCGTTATAAACTTTGAAACTTTCTAACCGATATGCCCCAAACCGTTAATTTAGGAATATTTGGCATATTAGGTAGGTTTAGAGGCAATCATTTGAGAAGTTCAATAAAGTAGAATGACCAATATCTGCAGATGAATACATTAAAAAAATCGTACAAGACCAAAGTAAACTGATAGGTATTATGTCCCTTAAGTGAGGTCCCACGGCTTTATTTCTCACAAGTCAGACTGCGCCAGGCCAAGCCGTCAGACCATGGCAACCGTCACATCCGAAGAGGCCTGCGGTGGCCTGTTGTCGCCCGTCCGATCCATACAGACTCCCGAGTCGGCAAGTTCGAAGGCGCGGCGCGACGCGTCGGTGCTTTCCTCGGCCTGTACGATAGCGTATGCGTCGGTTGTAATCGTTCATTTCACCTGCAGCAGCGGTGCAGCTACGGGCAACGACAGGCCTACTCAGGCGGGGCTACGCCGGGCCGTGGGACCCCAGCTTTAGAAGTGGAAGTAACAACTATATAGTTCAATGATTAAGATGGAGTACTAAATATTATCCAGTTTGCCGACTACATACGATTAAAGTGACAAAGAAAAATATAATAAAAAGGATTCTAGTTATAAAAAATTAACTTACCCAACCCTCATGCCCTCTTCGATGTCAGTAGGAGCGACCGAGTCAGCGAGGTCCACCACGAACTTGGCAAACTGTTTGACGTTGATAATGTACTTCGGGTCGTTCGAGTCCGCATTGATGATCTTTGTGCATCTTGCTACCTATCACAAACATAATTAACATATAACTCCATACCCTAAATTACATTAAAAAAAAACAACATCAATCTACCTAGTCTTTCACAAATATAGTTATTTTTCTCTCCCACTCCGCTTCGCTCTACTGGTCCAATTGCAAATAGATAATTTCAAATAGACATTGTTTTTAGAATAGAATAAACTTTATTGTACACCAAAATAGTAACAATGTCACAGAAACTTAAATCTATTAATTTAATCTTAAGATGTGTAATCATCCAATGCCTTCTCAATTCAAACGCTCCGGCGGGATCTCATGGTGAAATGGCGTCAACGGCTATCGCAACCCAGTGCTGGGCACGCCACGATTATGGCGGTAAGTCCCCTCTTTGAGGCGTGGCTGGAAAGACCTCACGGCGTCCTTACCTTCCGCATGACGCAGGTCCTCACCGGACATGGCAAGTTCGGGAGGTTCCTGCATCGGATTCAAGCGGAAGAGACGCCCGGGTGTCGCCACTGTGCGCAACGCCCGGAGGACACGGTGGAGCACACCGTCGAGGTGTGCCCTGCCTGGGCGGAGCATCGCCGTGCCCTCGTGGGGGCGATCGGCGGCGGAGACCTCTCGCGCCGGGCCCTGGTCGAAGCCATGGTCCGGAGCGAGGAGGAATGGCAGGCGGTCGCCTCCTTCTGCGAAGCAGTAATGCTAGCAAAGGAGGAGGCCGACCGCATCAGGCAACGGCGCCCTCGCCGCCGTCGCCGGGATTCCGATCCCGATTTCCGGCCACCGTAGACGCGGGCTCGCGGACGGCGAGCCATGGGTAGCTCGCTGTCCGATCACCCGGTAATGGACCGAGTCCAAGACGTCGACGGCACGCACTGTTCCCGCGCGCCTCAAGGAGTTGTCAGCAACAGGAGGGCCCAGCTGGGTCGAAGCCTACTGGGGACAGGGTTGTCCGAAAGGGAGCTCGCGCCCCTGTATGAAGGCTAGAAGGAACGGCGCGGGGTTTTTAGTCAGTAAGAGTCTGACACTGTCTCCCACTCCAAATATATGATATACACTCCACCAGAGATAATACAAAATTAAAACTGTAAATGAGAAAGAAATAAGAAAACAGTAAATGTGGATGCACCTAGATAAATGTAGATTCAAAGAACCAATAGGACTATAGTCACAATGTTTTTTATATAGAATCTTTATATTTTGATGTCACACACTTTGTTATTGTTTTTATTATTTTAGTTAATATGTATGATTTGTATTCATAACACTAATAAAAATAAATACCTGCAAAGGTTGCTCATTTTGAAGGGTCTGCTTGTCAGCTGCTAGATCCCATAAGGCTGGAGGGGCCAGCCCTGTATCTGACTCCTTGATCCCTGTTAACTCATTAACCCTCTTCATCACAGTCTGTATACCATCTTCGACCTCTTTGATGATTTTTGTGTATTGTCCTTGGCCCTACAATTCAATTAGATCCATTAAAAAAAAAACAATATAGCACCGAAAAAATGCCAGTCATCAACATCTTTACGCCATTCTGAAAATACATTTTATTTACTTACATATGATTTTAGGAGCGCTATATCACCTTCATCGAGAGCTGAAATACATAATGCATTATTATTTTCTTCTAAAAATACAGTGGTACGGTCATTCGTCAAGGGTTATGGAGTAACTTGCTACAAGTATTAGTGCAGTATTACTACTTACATTTGATTTCTTTTTCGGGCTCCTCTGTAGCATCCTTGATTTTGCGCATATCATCTCCTAAGTGGTCAGGCATTTTCGAGTATTTGTAATATATAAACTATTATTTTGTGAAATCAGCACAAAGACAAACGCTCGTCCGTCATCAAATCAATAAGTTACTCCTTTTTACGCTAGTATGCTATTAAAGAAAAAAAAAGAATCGAACCTTCTCGTTTAACTTTCTTGCTACAAAGTACAAAGAAAACTGCGTGTAGCGAAACGGATTGCAATCGTTTTTCTAATTACGCAGCTAAGTTGCACGTGATCTAGGAGAAATTTGACAAGAAATTGTACCATTTGCAAAGTAAAATCTACAACGAATAAAACCAATTATCTTTCAAAGTTTTGTTCATAATTTTGTAAAAAAAAGCTTCTGTATCCTTTCTGCTCACTGAATAACTGCACTCACTAAAATTAAAATTCTGCTTAAAAAGAATTGTATTTGGTGATGACAAGCAAAATAAGTAATGCGTTCAATTTATGAAATTTTTCTTTATTTTCTTCAATTTCCTTCATTTTCAATAAGTTGTTCTATTAAACAGATAAATTCAATCTTAAACTAACTAATTAATTCGTTTAATAAATTAATTTAACGACTAAACTAAATAATTTGTAATTCTGGCAAATTCAAATGCATGAATGCATTGACAATGTTATGTGCCGTGCGCCACCTGACAGTTACTTTCAGTACTAAAATTTTGTATTCGTAGTGCTGAATGGAGAATCACATTTTTTCGTGTTTTCCATGAACGTATTCTCCTGAATTAGCGAATATTTTCTTTTAGGTAAGTGTGGAAAAACTATGATACAAAACTTTGTTTGTTATGACTGTAATTTATTTGAAAAGAAATGGCTGCTTAAATCTGTCTCTCCGGTTATGACCCACAACCTAATGTCAAAGCCCGGTTTCATTTAACATTTTCATTGTATTACGCACTGTTTTACATTAAATCGGAAGCGGTTATTATGCATTGGATAATTGCTGTACTGAGTTGAACGAGCGTTTGAAATATAGGCGGTAAGTAAGTACGACTTAGTGCGTGATGTCCCCGGTATGCGATTGGTACCTACTATAATCTAGTTTTCAACACAAAAATCTTAGTTTTTATCTTAACCTTATCTTCGTATGTTATCGATCAATCGTGGATCATCTGCTTTCAAAAATAATGTGTGAATTCAATGCCAAACCATTACCATGTTTTGCATCCTTAGAAAAGTGAGTGTTGTAATGTCCTTTGTCCAAAATTATTTATTAATTATACGCAACGTGCCTTTGTGTTTTTGTTCTGCCATAAAAAAACAATACGCATTGTTTATTACATCAGTTATGGTAAAATTCTGTATGGTCAATTCTTATCAGAAATGTGTGGTGATAACCTTATTTTTTTAACCTTACTATGAATATTTATTAATTTTATTGTGGTCTCTGGTCCATACACCTCTGACTCTCTGGTATGTAATTTTTGTTCTTTTTTTAAACTAAAAGTTTCTAAAAGGGCCTATCCCTTTATCTAAAATGTACTAATCATGCTGTATGTTTACAGTGCTTATCATTTTCCAATAAGATATAAAAATACTGTGACTGTTTGATTGATTGATTTTTTTTTTTATTTTCACTATCCATTTTTTTTTAAATATGCCTCTGTAAATGTAATCTGCAGATATAAATCTGTTTTTATCTATTGTTTTTTTTTTTTTTAAATATTTACTTACACAGTTATATTGATTGAAAGTTCCTAAAATATCTTAAGTGTATTAAAAAAGAAATGAGCAAAGGTTACTTTACCACAACCAATGAATACACAAACATTTGTTCACATATATATATATCTACATGTATGTATGTATATCACAATGTTATTGCTCAAAATTTACTATAGCTGCATACGTCACAAATGTTTGTATGATTACACTTCACGTGGGATGCTTTCTATAAATAACCATTGACAACATAGACTAATGAAAGCACAACACAGTTTCTGTGTAAATAGGTTTTATATTTAATTAAAAATCCCTTTTATTTATTATTTATTGTAATAAAAGACATTGTAGTGGTGACAGTTTTATTTATAAATGATATAGTGTTGTGTGACAATGAATTTCAAGAATATTTTTGGATGCACTGTGGATTTGTGTTTTTTGCACTGTAATGTTTGGTTTTAGGAACATTTTCTTCAAGGTAACTAGGTAACAATTGTGTGCATATTACCTATTTCTCTATGATATGTTCTATCCTGTTTTTATGTGCAAATAAACTTATTATTATATTATATATATTTAAAGTAAATGTTACATTTAAAAAATCTTTTTGTCAAAGATTCATTGTGTGTTTGGAAGAAGTAATGGTGTAGTCATAATGATTAAAGAAACAACTTACTTATTTTTAAGTATAAAACTAAATATAGGCTAACATTAAACCTGCAATTTGTCACAATTGGCAATGGGTAATTGAACAAATAGGTTTATCAACAACATGCAATCAGCAATTACTCACTGATATGGAATTCCACTTTTGTTTTCTAGTAATGGCCATTTGATAGGACCTTTGGTACCTACTCTATTGTTTTGTTACTAACTAGATGTTTATAGCTAAGAATTACCTAATTATAGGAATTAGTGAAAAATCAAACAGGAAAGTGCTATCTCATCACATTTTTTACTGCCATTATTGTCGCTATCATACTAATTAATCTTTCAATTATTATCGTAATAGGGTAGTTTCCAGGTTCAAAATAACTACATTTTATTTAGTCCGTATTTTAGATTATTCAAAAATAAGGGACACATATTTTTTATTTGTAAATTAAACCAGAAATGACAAAGATATAGCCCATTAAAGTTACCTGTGACGTCACCCTGTGCAAAAAATTCAGCACGGCGTGGCGTTACACGTAACTTTAATGGGCTATGTCAGTGATTGTGCACGCCGCACCATCGCGTCATAGACGTCACTCGTGATTCGTTTCCTGCGCTTGCTGCATGTATCAAACAACGACGACGATTAACTAGCTAATGTATGGAATGCGCAATACGATCCCCACTCTGACGCCGAGGGCCTGTACACGAGCCCTAAAACAGCGTTGACAGCACACTTAGGCTTACAGTCCACGAATGAGCAGCTCCATAGACGCGAATTGCCCTCGTGCTGTTATCGTTTTTTGACAGTTTCATAGTTGTATGTAAACTTCACACAGGCATGATCATTATCATAATTTCGGTCGATAGACGTCAACTGTTGAAAAAAGACCTCCCCGAAGCGTCGCCATAGCGGCCGGTCCACGGCGGCGACCTTCACCAGGCCATTAGACCACCTTGTAGAACGCCTTCCACGCTGCGTCTTCCATAAATCATTGTCATAAGTCTTCCATAAGACGGCGATTAAGTTTGGCGATTCTTCGAGCTATGTCGATAACCTTGGATCTCCTGCGCATATCTTCATTTCTGATGTAATCACGCAATGAAACTCCGAACATAGCCCTTTCCATAAGTCTTCCATAAGACAACGATTAAGTTTGGCGATTCTTCGAGCTATGTCGTTAACCTTGATTCTCTTGCGGATATCTTCATTGCTGATGTGATCACGCAAGAAAACTCCGAACATAGCCCTTTCAATAAGGGCCTGCGCACACTTGAGACAAGACGTCTAAGACAAACCTGTCTGAGACGTCTTACACAAAACTGTTTTGTCTACGACACGGGGCGCTAGGGCTGTTGATAAAATATCGATCTTCGTCTTAGACAATTCTGTCTAAGACTTCTTGTCTCAAATGAGCGCAGGCCCTAAGTCTTCTTATGAGGCCCATTGTAAGCGACCACGCTTCGGAGCCATATGTCATCGCCAAACGTATATCTATGAAGCGACTTCTTCATTATACAGTAGGACTTTGTTTTCTCGGCGTAATTTTACAGTACTCATAGCACTGTTATTGTTTACATATATATTGTAGGTAAATGGACCCCATATTGTGTTTCGTGAACAACTTGCGTGCCATTTCGGCGGGATTTTTACGGCTTATTTGCGCATTCGACTATATTTACGAGCCCTTTGGACGGTCTCGTGTATTTAGGGAGGGTATGGTATGATCTTAATTAAATTCCTAGAATAATTTCTTTATAAGATCTTGCTAATTAAATACAAATATAAGTTCTTCTTCATCTTTGGCGTTTCTAGAGAGTGAGTGCGGTTTACACTACGACTCTGTCGAGAGCGGTTTGGTTGACGTCGTTGGAGAAATGTTTTTCATTGTGACCGAGGTTTTCACCTGAGTCTCACACTCACAATTCCTACGTGTATCAAACGACGTTTTTCAATACACTTACGTGACTTACAAAGCACTATATAAACGGGGGTTGACGGGCGCCCAGCCTGATACGATATATGTAATTAAACTGTGGCGGGTGCAAACACGTGCACTTTTCCGCACTAGTGCAAAAAAAAACAGTCAATTGTGTGAAAATGTGAAAATATTTTTTTTTTTGTTTTGTCATGTAGTGCTGCTGGCGAGTTGGCGAGATGCACACAGCCACTGCAGATGGGCAGTTCCGGAGCACCAACGGGGCCACACATGGACGCGACAAGGTCGCCATATTGGACGCTGGCTCTCAATATGGGAAGGTAATTAAATCTATTTATTATTATGAGGCTCGCAAAGGACTTCCTTCCGTTCATTCACGCTTTTCTGTCCTAAGACACTTTTAGCTAATCCGTTAGGTAAGTGTCTGCTCTCGTTCGGCATGGAGCAAATCAGAAGCGAGTCTCTACCAATGGAACTGGAGGTATCAGTCTTGGGAAACTGCCGGGACCACCAGTCTCCCTTCCGGATGCCACCGGGAGGTACAAAATCGTCCGAAAGGTGACGATGGAGATCGTCGTTAAACAAATAAATCCTTAGGTTGGAGTCCAAATCGTCACGCCATCTTCTGGGCGTACCGCGTCGCCAGTAGTAATTTTTATTTAAAATATAAAATGTTTGCCTCTCAGTAGGAATGACTCCTGTATCGTGGTTGCGTTTAAAAACATGTAAACTCACTTACACAAGACACCCAAGCCTGGAACACCTATTAAAATAAGTTTAGTTAGTGCACAAGAGAATCGGAGTTATGGTGGTATGCGGAACAGAGAGTAAAGTCCATAGATATCCAGTAAAGTCCATATACCTCCTTTAGAAAGGGAGGATCAGTATTATAGTACCTATACGCGAAATCCAAAGCGCGTCTAATATTTTTATGTAAAAAATCTATGTACAAAATTTCATAACTGTATCATGAAAAAGCTTGTTATGTCAGCAAAAATACAGTCACCGGCCATCCAGGTGATGGAGGAGTTGTTTTCCACTTGCAGCCAGCTGTCTGCTGGCGCCTAATGATCGCTATGAGCTGCCGTAACCTGTGTTGTACGTGTCAGTGGTGTCCAACTTGTGACCTTTCTAAATATTTTTGGGAAAAAATATAACATGGTGTAAAAGCTATTGGAATCCATTCAGTTACCAAATTCAAGTCACGCGCAAAACTTTACTCCGCGATGCAGGATTAGTTCTTAACGTCATAGATGTCGCTAGAGTCTTTATTTTACGCAAAAAACCTAGTAAGCGGAATATTATGAAATTTCAGTAATCTTCTATCTTCTATCTATATATATATAAAAATGACCCCCGTTTTCCGTTGTCACGACTTGGCATGAAAACGGCTTGACCGATTTGGCTGATTTTTTTTTTGTTGTGATTGTTATTGTGAGGAGAAGGTTCTTATGGAAAAAAAAATTAGGGTAGTGTAGGGTAGAGTAGGGTAGGGTAGGGTAGAGTAGGGTAGAATAGGGTGGAGTAGGGAAGAGCGGGAGCGAAGCCGCGCGGGCAAAGCTAGTAATTGATAAGAATAACATCAGGATAATTCATTTATAATGTAGAGGGAAGTACTAATTCCACACGTGCGAACCACTCCCAGAAGCTAGTGTAAAAAAGTAGACACAACGATGTTGTTTATTATGTATTCATCTCTGATATTCGACTTTTTATTAATGAAGTGGATAAACCACAACTATATCCAGTTCACCTTTGAAGATTGAGAAACAAGATAAACTAAATTATTCTTGACTAATTATTTATTTGTTATTTCTGAGTTTTATTCAATAATCATTCTCTTTGTACAACTAGTGCCTCAAGCTAGAACTATGTACATTAGACCGACGCACACGTGTAACACGCCTGATTTGTACGTAGAACAACGTCGCGTGGCGTGGATCAAGTGCAGCTCTACAAGTCTAGTAGTATATAAAATGTATCGAGACCGACGAGCCCAGATCGACGTGTATGGTACACGTGTGCGCCGTGTAGTTCTACCTTAAACGTACAAGCGAGAAAGAGGGATGGAGCTATACTTACACCCTAACTATCTCCACCTCTCTAACAGTTCAGTTTAGGTCGTCAAATGGATCGTGTTAAGAGCTCGTGGTAGGAACTCGGGCTACATATTTCCTACTTAAAAAATACAAAGAAGACATAGTAAGTCATGAAAATGCAGCGCTCGTACTCTTCAAAGCGCCATGCGGTCTGCATCGTAGGGCATATATTGCCGCGTCCATTTAAAATAACATCTCGATGCTACGATAAAGCAAGAATTACATTAGACCGACGCACACGTGGGCCTCGCTTAATTTATACGACGTCTGATTTGAACGACGTCGCGTGGCGTGGATCTAATGTAGCTCTACAAGTCTAGTTGCTATATGAAATGTATGGAGACCGACGCACCCAGACCGTACGTGGTCCACGTGTGCGCAATGTAGTTTTTCCTTTAGTAGAATAGAATAGAATAAAACAGAATAATCAAAAAATAATCAATAAATATTACCTTCAGAACCTTGTTATCTTGGCTTATAAGGTCAATGCCAGCTAATCAATTATTTAATGTCATAACTTTACAGTCCTACGCGATAAGAAGCCCCCAAACAGTAGCGTAGGCCCTAGCCCACGGCCACGCACACAAACTACCTCGCACTAGCGAGGGCTCTTTAAGAACGAGGGATTTTTCAAACTTTTATTTAGTTTCACCTGTCCCGATGTTTGTCTGTCATCAAATCTTGCAAGTTAAATTTGATCCATTTCCTGGTTACCGATTGAAGTGAAATTCTGCATACATGTGTAAATCGGATGACAATGCAATATTATTATGACAAGGAGCTGATCTGATGATGGAACCGGAAGGTGGCTATAGGAACTTGGTAGTTAAACGACACAACCCCATCGAGTTTTGGCGAGTATTAATTATATGTATAGGTATACCGAGTTATAAAAGCTTGCTATGAAAAAATTATTGTCATTAAAAGCTTGTCTTTATAATTGATAGGCTCGCGTTTGAAAAAAGCCTGGCTGATGTGCCTTCGCCCACGTCTAAATTAGTCCACGCTACGCCTCTGCCCCCAAATAAAACTACACTTGGCATAGTTAAAATACATAATTTCGCAATCATTTGTACAAGTTTCATCTAGAAATAGAATGAGTTAGATAACAAGTTTGATGTTTATTTAATTGATCTTACTCAAATAAAAATGACGTAACTCGTAATATACATGTGCGAATTTATAAATAAGAAAAACAAACTGGCCAAGTGCGAGTCGGAATCACGCAAGAAGGGTTCTGTAACAATATTAAAATCGAGCAAAAAAATAACGACGATAAAGTAACGTCTCTTGTATGAAGACCCCCTTTATTTATTTTTATATTATTATTTGTTTTTGTAGTGGCAGTAGAAATATACATTCTGCGAAAATTTAAACTCTACCTCTTAGAGCGCCTTCACACCAGCGTTTTTTTTTATTATTGTTGATAGGTTTGCTCTTGACCGCTATCTCACCTGCGGGTCTACTCGCTTTCTCTGAAACGAAACTTTCGTAAATGAACGATAGTCATTTGACGTTAAAATTGCAAACAACCCTCTGTCATAATAATATTTTTTTTTTCGAAACATAACTAATTAGAGTAGGTTTAGTTATGTTTCGAAAAAAAAATATAATTATGACGCGGCGCAGGCGTTGCGTTGTTGCCTTAATTTCCACACAATATGAATTACTCCTGTACCGTGGGTGTGCAACACAGCCAGACCCACGTCTGACCAATTGTCTGTAGACTATCTATACAAATATTTATGTCATGCGGAAGGCGAACTCGCGACATGCAGGGCACCAGCCAATCGATCAACCATTGCGCCAAGCACAGGACAGATAAAAGAGCTTAGAATGGCCTTGGGGGCGAGGTAGGCGTGCCACAAAGTAGGGCAATGCTCATAGTTCAACTACCAATAGCAAACTTGGGCTCCTAAGTGTGCGTGGTCTGTTAGTCGCGTAATGCGCGTTCGTATTGGTTTATTGCCTGTAGCAAAGTTAAAGGGTGTGAGACAAGCGGCGACACTCGTTGTAGTACAGGTCGGAAAGTATTTCATTTCTAACCTCTTTCGTCTTTTCTGTCGCGCCAAGCGAGCCGTGTGTAGGTCTAATAAAAAGGGTCTAGCTGGGTCGACAGCAGGGGCCCAGCTGGGTCGAAGCCTACTTTGGCCAGGGTTAGTTTCGAAAGAGTAGCTCGAGCCCCGGTATGAAGACTAGAAGAAACGGGGTGGGTTTTTAGAGTCTGACACTATCTCCCGCTCCTTCCAAGAGCGGAAGTTGTCATTGGATGATTTTCCTCACCATAAAAAAGGTCTAATAAAAAAAACAAGTGCCCTTCAGGGAACACAGACTCTTCTGACTCCTAAATCCTAATGTTACTTTGGGCTCCAACAGACCCGAACGGCAAAAGCGTGGAGCTATCAGTAATATTCAAAATCTTAATCACAAACAATTCTTACAGGTAATAGACCGTCGCATCCGCGAGCTATGTGTGGAGTCGGATATCCTTCCACTGGATACGCCAGCGTACCATCTGAAGGAGGCTGGGTATCGCGCCATCGTCATATCTGGCGGACCTAACTCCGTGTACGCCGAGGACGCGCCGAGATACGATTCCGATATATTCAAGATCGGCCTGCCTGTCTTAGGTATGTGGTTTCTTTAAGGTGAATGGTATCTCGACACACATTTTCACTGTTTTTCATACAACCGCTCATAACTGATTACGACGTTATTACACATTTTTCATTCGATATTTTGGAAACACAGTATCTTGTGGATATTATCTAGGCTTCTAAAGAAACCGATTTCTAAATTTGTGTAAAACTAATCCAGTAAAGACCTCTGAAAATCTCCTATTTTGTATGAACTTTGAAACTTCATAATTTGCCTAAAAGTTAAAAAGTCAAAAAAAATTAAACTAGAAGTCTTGCAAATTTTATTAAGATTCTAAATGACGACAAGTTTTTTCAAAAACTTTTAAGGGTTTAAAAAAAACAGCTATTTCCTGGAGCAAGTTTTGTGAAATATTCGATTAAGTCTCGGAATTACCGAATACTAACAGAGTTTTCAGGCGTTATCTCTCTTTTTTTGCGTTGCCTTTTAGTCAAACATCGCTTTGGATTGCGTTAGATCAAGTAACAAGCTTTTAAACCATTTTCGATGTTGACGATAGGCGAGTGGAAAAGGGCCCTCATAAACGTAAGCTCGACGAACTTTAAGGGGGAACTACATTAGACCGACGCGACGCACACGTGAGACACGCCTGAATTGTGCTTAGAGTCGCGTCATGTGGCGTGGATCTAATGTAGCAAGTCTACTTGCATGCGTTTTATCTCTCCTCTTCACATGACCATCCTTTCGACTTTTCAGCCACTGGCGCCACTTCCAAACTTCCTCTAATAACTTCCATATCCATCTATACATATAAAAATGAGACCCGTTTTCCGTTGTCACGACTTGGCATGAAAACGGCTTGACCGATTTGGCTGATTTTATTTTTTGTTGTGATTGTTATTGTGAGGAGAAGGTTCTTATGTAAAAAAAATAAAAATTAGGGTAGTGTAGGGTAGAGTAGGGTAGGGTAGGGTAGAGTAGGGTAGAGTAGGGTGGAGTAGGGAAGAGCGGGGGCGAAGCCGCGCGGGCAAAAGCTAGTATTTTCATAAAATAGTAATCGTAAAATAATGTAAATATCGTATTTACGCTTGAAATTTCTAAGCTTGTTAGTTCTGTTTAATTTTAAGCTTGTTAGTAAAATACATACGACAAAATTCTGCCATCGGCATCGCCTGCTTGGAAATAGAAAGAAAATATTTAATACTAGCTTTTGCCCGCAGCGTCGCCCGCGTACATAAAATATAGCCTAATTCACTCAGGAATAAAACAGCTTTCGATCGGTAAAAAAATTTTAGCAATCGGACCAGCCCCTCTAGCCAAGTCACAACCGTTTCGCTTGCGTCGAACGCTTCGAGTTGACCTTGCCGCCAATTCTTTTGTTCTGACCACGTGACTGAGCGTTGAGACGACGTCGTTCCCGTACATTTGAAGCTTTCTACTAGCGTTAACTATTGCAAATTAGCAACTTGGCTAGGGGTACAGAACTTCCAGAGATTTACCTCCTACAAACAAAAAAACAAACTTTACCTCTTTATTATATTTTTATTGAATGTTATTTCTTTTGTTTTGTTTTTTTTATTTATTTATCTATTATGTATGTTCTCTTTATTTACCAAAAACAAACCTTCAATTAATTTAACTGAATTAAAACTAGCTTAAAAAAATTAAAAATTAATGCCCTAAAGAACTAAAAAAAAGCAATTTAAAGTAAGGCGTCGAAAAACTCCTCCGCATCGCTGTCGACTGGTAATTTACCCAAAAGACTGGCGGCATTGCCACGCCGAATGGCAATGCTTATCCTTTGACCGAAGTAAAAGCCAGCATTTGGGTCACGCGAAGTGTCAACGAGGCGTATCGAAAGTTAGAAGTGTAGATTAAATGCAGTGCCGGCGTTAGGAGAGGGGCAAGATGGGGCAACGGCCCAGGGCGATATATTCAGAGGGGCGCCAAGGTCTGGAGTTGGAGTCTCCTGCTTCCCCTGGTGCAAACCCTCAAAACTGTGCGCTCTGTGCATATGCATATTTTCTATTGAGATTTTTTTTAGATTGTGTTTTTGAAGGAACGATATCGTAAGAGTCGCTCCTCGACCACACTGCGCTTATGCCTACGATTGGTGCGATACTTCCACCTGGGCGCCACAATATTTTCGCCCGGGGTGTCAGTGGCCCTTACGTCGGCACTGATTAAATGTGTAGTCAATCAGTATTAAAGTAACTTGCTATTAGTAAACAGCTATAAAATAACTGTCGACTCAAAGTTTAGTTTTTACTCTAATTTAGTTTCTCGTACAATTTTATCGCAGTAATAGCAACAATTTATATTGGCGTGTTTACAAGAATCTGGTTCCAATTAAGTATTAGCCGCTTCGTGTGACGGCGGTCGCATGCCGTAATTACTGCTGTTTTGTTTAGTGTATTGTAGTTTTATGCAACTGTTTTGTTTTTGGATCTTTTGATAAACATTGACGTTATGTGTAATGTTGGTGTGGATTATTAGGGTGTCCACACTTGAGGAAAGTCAGGGATAGTTATGGAAATAGAATGTTGATGGTCAACGTAAGTCAGGAACTTTTTTGGGAATTAACAGTGGATACCCTGTTTATGAAAGTTTTATTCTTCAAACTGACGTAAAATTCCGTCCTGAACTCCATACTTTAGATTTATATGATGTATTTCTCTTTTTATTATTTGAGCTCTTCTGATATTCTTGCTTCCAGTCTCCCAAGAGTAAACACTTTTCTGCCATTCATTATTCTTTTGCTATTCTTTATGGAAGGAGCATTTCCTGATAGTTATAAAGGCGGGAATTTAAAATCTATAGGTTACTTCTAGTCAAGCATGCTCCTTCGACAATCACATCATCGCTTACCATCAAGTATATAGTTATCAAGCGCGAGCCTATCAATAATAAGAAAAAAAAGTCCAGTACGGATCCTAATTTTATGCATGAGAACAATAAGTCAAGATACTTCAACGGTACGAAGAATCTTGCTTGCTACCTAACCCTGAATGTATAATTTCTTGTTCAGGAATATGCTACGGCATGCAGATGCTGAATAAGGAGTTCGGCGGCTCGGTGCTACGCAAGGAGGCTCGCGAGGATGGGCAGTACGAGGTGGAGGTCGAGACCACATGTCCATTATTCAAGTGAGTTTACTAGACGCCTTTGGATTAAAGAAAGCGTATTGTTACGTACGTAGGTAATTAAATGCCGATTTACCAATAAAGAACTTTATTTACCACAAACAATAAATAATTAGTCCAGTCAACAATAATCCAAATCACAGTTAGCACTAGAGTTCCGTTATACTATCGCCTCGGTCGTTAGATAAAATCACTTCGCACACTTAGGTAGATCGCTCTCGTTCGCAGTCGAAATCAAAACTGACTCACTTCCGTTCGGGGGCTCGTATTTATACGCGGAGCAAAGAAAATTCTAGATACTGACGTCTCAGGATAGTTCCAGAACAATAGAGTCGCGTCGCGGGGCCATAAATCAATTTTATTGCTTTGTCCTTCGCGAGTCACTCACGCGAATTTCGACTCTATTGTGAATGTCGGAAAGTACCATTTCCCTTATCCACCTACAGATACCTACAGATTACATACCTACTAAATACTAGGTACAACAAGTACTTAAGACGGAATGTTCCAGATCTTGCCAGGCTAGGTAGGTACTTTGGTTCTAGAGCTTTCGAACAGTAATGCGTTTTAATTATTCGTTGCTACTCTTTAATTTGTCGGAGATATGACTTGTTGAAATTTTATCGGCGTAACAGTGCCCCCCTCTTAGTCATGCTCGTCCCGAGCATTATTAGATCCGTGATACGGCGCCAATCTGTCCACATGGACAACCTTAGGCTTCCCTCTTAACCCTTTCTTGATGCGGTAGGTTACATCGTTGATCCTTTTTAGTACGGTGTAAGGTCCCTCCCATCGAGCTTGAAGTTTCGGCGACTTCCCTTTTCGTCGAAGCGGGTTGTGGAGCCAAACCAGTGCACCTTCCTCAAATCCCTGGGCGTTGGCATTACGGTCGTATCTCGTTTTCATTTTAACGCTGGTGTTCATGCTATTCTCACGTACTCGTTTATGCACTTCGTCCAATTGATCTTGAAGGTCACTTACGTAGTCCGTAACTGGCTTAGTCTTGTCAGGTGGCACGCCAGTTATGGCATCCACTGGAAGTCTCTTTTCTCTGCCGAAATTCACTCTTGCTGGGGTATGTCCCGTGCTATCATGCACTGCCGATCGGTACGACATCAGAAATAGTGGAATATACCGGTCCCAGTCTTTCTGATGGTCATCGACAACCTTAGCCAGATGATTCTCCAGGGTTTGGTTAAACCTTTCCACCATTCCGTCCGACTGAGGATGCGCAGGTGTTGTGCGTGTCTTATAAATTCCCAGAAGTGTACACATTTCCTGGAACAGCGCAGATTCGAAGTTACGGCCTTGATCGGAATGGATTTCCAAAGGTGCGCCATACCGACATACTACTTCCTCGACCACCTTCTTCGCCACTGTCGTCGCTTCCTGATTGGGTATGGCGAAGACTTCGGGCCACTTTGTGAAGTAGTCCTGGATCACCACTATGTACTTATTTCCGTCATCAGTAACTGGGAAAGGTCCAGCGACGTCGATGGCAATGCGTTCCCAAGGGGCTCCCACATTGTACAGCTGAAGCCTGCCCCTGCTTCTAGTCTGTGGTCCTTTCACAGATGCGCACGCTGTACATTTCCGACACCATTGCTCTATGTCATCTCTACAATTGAGCCAGTAATACCGCTGTCTCACTTTCAGTAGAGTCTTCTTAATTCCCAGGTGTCCTCCAGAAGCACCATCGTGTATTTCTTGTAGCAGGGGGACCACTTCACATCGTGGTACTATCACTTGTGTGGTCACCTCCTTGCCATCGTTCGATTCCCATTTCCTACAAAGCACATCATTTTCTAGGACTAAACTGTCCCACTGTGCCCAGTAGCTCTTTGTGACGGGACTATGCGACGATATTTCACTCCACTGGGGCCTAGTTCCGCTACGCTTCCAGTCCAGTATCGGTCGAATATCGTCATCTTCTTCCTGGGACTTCTTGAAGTTGCCTTCAGCCCTAATTAGATTCACGTGTTCTCGGGCTTCATTCCGCTGGCAGTGGCTACAGTCCTCATTACATGGACGTCGCGACAGGGCGTCAGCATTATTATGCCCTTTTGTACTGGCGATGGTTGGGGCCACGGTCCTGGCTACATTAAGTCTTATCGACTCCTCGTTGACTTGGGTTCCGGAGTCCACACGTCTCCTCCACGTCCACGTCCTCTTGTGGCAATCGGTACGAATGTGCCCTTTTTCTCCGCACCCGTAACACGTCGGAATATAGCGGGACTTTGCCAAAGAAGAAGACACTACTTTTCTGTGACGTGGTTGTGTTGTAGGCGAGACCACCACTTCCCTCTTTTTCTTAGGACAATCGGTGCGAATGTGCCCTTTTTCTCTGCACCCGTAACACGTTGGAATATAGCGGGAGTTTGTCAAAGAAGAAGCCACCACTTCTCGGTGACGTGGCTGCGTTGTAAGCGAGACCACCACTTCCCGAACTCTATGCGTACGAGAATCTTGTCGTACGGCTTCCACTTCCAAAGCGTGTGCCATCGCACTCTTAAAAGTTTGGTGGTGTCCGAGTCGCACCGTAGCCCTTACTTCTGAATCCCGTAGACCGTCGATGAATGCTTGCACCAAATTAACTTCCACCGTCTCTGGTGTCATCGACCTGTATGCACGCCGGACCAGCCGTTCAACCTCGACTCCCCACTGCTGGAGGCTCTCATTCGACCTCTGCGTTCTTTCGCGAAGTTGCGCACGGAAAACATGCTCGAGGTGCTTGTCACCGTAGCGAGTGTCCAGTCCCTCCATAAGACGTTCCAATGTCCTGCCGTCCGGAGGTAGGTTCTCTAGGACCAGCAGAGCGTCCCCTCGTAAAGCCAAAATTAATGCCGTAAAAGACTGCTCATCATCCCAGCGGTTCGTCTTAACCAATGTTTCGAATTGGTATTTGAATGCCGTCCAGGAGGATGTGCCATCAAAACGCGGCACATCAAACTTTGCAGCCGATGCACAGTGGGTGTGCGATAGTGAGCCAACAGTAACGGGTTCGCGTGCTTCGAGCTTGACAATTTTTTTAATGATGTCCAGCAGTCGATCTTCATGGCCATCAATTCTTGTTTCGAGGCTATCAGCTCGGGCGGAAACCTTGACCTCTAAGGTAAGGTTCTTTACCTTCTCGCCCAACGTAACGAGGCCGTGGTCGATTTTATCGAGGATCAGGTTCTGCTTAGCCTCTTGATCGCGGCGAGCGGCTTCCTGTTCGCGGCGAGCGGCTTCCTGGTTAGCCGCGATAAGGTCCTGGAGCTTACGCTGGTTAGCCTCTTGTTCGCGCCGGGCAGCTTCCTAGTCGCGGCGGGCGGCTTCCTGGTCGCGGCGGACAGCTTCCATACTAGCTTGCATGGCGGCCAACACCGCAGCGAGGTTCAATTCCGAGGATGGTCCTGTTGGCACCTCAGCAGCTGCCGTTGCTCCCATGCCAGCCTGATCTTCCTCCTCCATACGATGACGCGCAGCATCCATCTCTGCTTGCCTCCTTGTTCGTGGTCGCTGTTCGTCGTCCTTCTGTGGTAACGGCATTCCACTTCTGACACCAGTTGTTACGTACGTAGGTAATTAAATGCCGATTTACCAATAAAGAACTTTATTTACCACAAACAATAAATAATTAGTCCAGTCAACAATAATCCAAATCACAGTTAGCACTAGAGTTCCGTTATACTATCGCCTCGGTCGTTAGATAAAATCACTTCGCACACTTAGGTAGATCGCTCTCGTTCGCAGTCGAAATCAAAACTGACTCACTTCCGTTCGGGGGCTCGTATTTATACGCGGAGCAAAGAAAATTCTAGATACTGACGTCTCAGGATAGTTCCAGAACAATAGAGTCGCGTCGCGGGGCCATAAATCAATTTTATTGCTTTGTCCTTCGCGAGTCACTCACGCGAATTTCGACTCTATTGTGAATGTCGGAAAGTACCATTTCCCTTATCCACCTACAGATACCTACAGATTACATACCTACTAAATACTAGGTACAACAAGTACTTAAGACGGAATGTTCCAGATCTTGCCAGGCTAGGTAGGTACTTTGGTTCTAGAGCTTTCGAACAGTAATGCGTTTTAATTATTCGTTGCTACTCTTTAATTTGTCGGAGATATGACTTGTTGAAATTTTATCGGCGTAACAGTATTTAACCTTTCAATCGTTATAATTAGAGACACAAAAGAAAGACAATGGGTGCGCAAACGCCGGCGTTCGCTTGAGATTTAATTAATTAAACGGTTGGATTGTTTGAAAGATTCTGCAGGACCCAAGAGCATCTGAAAGAACACGGGTGGGTTTAGTTAGTAAAATTCTGACACACAATGCATCGCACCACTCTGAGTGGGAAAAGTTGTTGATATGTTTATAATTTCAATTCAATTCAATATATTTATTTCAGACATAGTCCATATACATTACACAAAAAATTAAATTCAAAAACAAAACATTACAATTACAATGATTAGAAATTATTAGTAGGTACAAATGAAACAAACAAAAAATAAAAATACAATTAAATTAAAATATAAAATCAATTAAATTTACAATTTATTCAAATAAAATAACACACAATCACAAAATTAAACGAACACAATAATAACAATTATTTTCCACACACAAAATGTCATATTATACGAGGAGAGCCGCTAACGTGAAGCTGCATCCACCTCTGTATCAGGGACAGATCCCACCGCTCGGACAACACCCTCAGGAGACTGTTCGAGCTGTTCCGTATGCGACTTAATAGTGAAGCGCTCCGTTTTCTTATGATCGCGAAAAAATCATCCGTTCGCGCCTCAGCAAACATAGTTGAAGCACTACAAAACCGCGGAAGTCCTAACAGTATCCTGAAAGCGTTATTATACTGCACGCGCAGTGCGCTGTACGCCCGCTGCGTAAAGTTGGTCCACAGGCTGCACGTGTAAAACGACTGACAATATGCCTTAAATAATGTCACCTTAACAGGTCTAGTACATCGCGCAAACCTGCGAGCCAACATATTACACCGGACAGACAGCGCCCTGCGCTCCCGCTCAATGTCTAGATCGTCGCATAAGTCGTCAGAGACCCAGTGGCCCAAGTACTTAAATTGCGACACTCTTTTCAAAGGAGTGCCGCAAAGAGTGATAGGCGGTACAGAAGAGTAACATTTGGTACCGGCTTTGAAAATCATGAATTCACTCTTTTTAGCATTGTACCTAAGCCCGTGGGCCTCCGCATATGACTCACAAATGCGCAAAAGTTTACGTAAGGCACTGATCGATGGACTCAACAAAACCATATCATCCGCGTAACTTATGTTGTTCATACAAACTCCATCTATGGAACAACCGATATTAGTGCTGTTGAGTTCACCGATCAGCTGGTTCATGTACAGGTTGAAAAGGCGAGGCGAGGATAAACCCCCTTGCCTCACTCCACATTCCAACCTGTACACGTTTGACCGTGCCTCCATCCACCTAACAGTATTCAGTTGTTTACTATACCAGAATCAGAGCAATGATACAACCTCATGCGGCACATCTGTTTCACATTGTAGCTTCTGCCATAGCTTGTCATAACACACCAGATCAAAAGCTTTTGAAAGATCTAAGAAGCATGCATACACTGGTGTGTTTCTGTCCGTGTAGTACTGCACAGTCTGCTTTAGACAGAAGATAGCACTCTCAGTTGACAACCCGGGTCTGAACCCAAACTGAGCGTCATGTAAATGTAAGTGCTCTCGCAACTGCTGGTTAAACAAACTGTCCAACACTTTAGCTATGACAGTCGCAAGCGAGATCGGTCTGTAATTAGACAGATCCGACGAGTCCCCTGTCTTGTCTTTGATAATTGGCACTACGACTGTGCACATCAGATCATCGGGTAAATAACTGTGACTGAGACACAAGTTAAATAATAGTGCAAGGACTCTTGGCAACTTACAACCCACCCGTGTTGGGCCCAAGGAGTTGTCAGCAACAGCAGGGGCACAGCTGGGTCGAAGCCTACTGGGGCCAGGGTTATCCGAAAGGGAGCTCGAGCCCCGGTATGAAGGCACGAAGGAACGGGGTGGGTTTTTAATCAGTAAGAGTCTGACCCAAGAGCGGGTGTTGTCATTGGACGATTTTTGTCCACCATAAAAAAAACCCATCCGTGTTTCTTCATTTGTCCTTTGCATTTTAGGGCCTCGGAAACTCTTTGGAACAATCCCGCAGTTCAGGGCGACTCTTCGTCAAATTCAAGAAACCATTTTTTATTTATTTATTAATAATCAACTTTTTTCTTATCTCACCCCAGTCGTCTAGAAAAACTTCAACCAGTGCTGCTAACTCACGGCGACAGCGTGCAAAAGGTCGGCGAGAGGTTCCGCGTCGGCGCACAGTCTTCCAACCATCTCATCGCCGCCATTTATAACGAGCAGATGCGGCTATATGGCGTGCAGTTTCATCCTGAGGTAAATATGAGACGGAAGTTGGGAGGAATGTTACAGGTTACTTTCTGGCTAGTGAAAATCATCATTTTTTCATAATTGACTAGCTTTAATCCACGGCATCGCCCGCGTTTATTAATATACTTTACTCTTTCTACCCCTTTTCTCACTTTTTTTTTTAAATAAGCCTATGTCTGTCTCCAGGGTACCAACTATCTCTGTACCAAAATTCATCAAAATCGGTTTTGCTATTTAGGTGTGAAGACGTAACAAACAAACTCACTTTCGCTTTTATAATATTAATAAGGAAGTAAAGATGTTTATCAGTAGTCTAGTACTCGTAGCACAAGCTCTGCTTAGTTTAGGTCTAGATGGCGTTGTGTAATAGTGTGATTTGTCCATTGTCAACCAGAATTCTATGGTTAACCTCTTAATCTGAATTATTGTCTCTATGAGCGCCTATCTCCTTATCCTAAAACGCCTTAAATGCCAAGGTATTTGTATTTTGGTATTTTGAAACTGCTTACAAACTTACAGCCGAAAATATTAACATTTCGAGTGTACTCTTGCAAAGCGTATAAATAAATTCATGTATTCATTTCATTTCTCAGTGGTTGTAGATTACCTATTTTTTTGAAAGAGGACTTTCTTGACATCAAACTTTCTATTAAAAGATTCCAATAAGATATTTTTTTTTACTTTTTCTCAGGTGGACCTAACCCCTAAAGGCAAGCAGATGTTGTCAAACTTCCTGTTTGACATCGCGGGCCTGTCGCGTTCGTTCACGCTGCGCTCGCGTCGCGACGCCTGCATACACTACATACGGGAGACTGTGGGAGATAACAAAGTGCTGGTGAGTGTCTTATCATCATTTCAGCCGAAAGATATCCACTGTTAGACATAAGCTTCCCACAAATGTCACCAAAATGAGTGGTTTTGTGCACCTCGCATCCAACAGATTCTGGCGACCCTCACCAAGTTATCGGGCCACCTTGTAGGAGGCCTTTCAACATTGCGTCTTTCATACCATTGACCACCTCATCTATTCGCCATTCGGGCCCGACCATCCATGGTGAGATGTAAGTTATGAGAAGAACATCACTTATCACCGCCTAACTTCATTCAACCCTGGTACATCAGCCACCAGGATGCAATCTCCAGTGCGTCTATATGGGAAGCGATCAATAGACTGCGCAGTTGCGCACACAAGTAGACCGTTGAAAACACACACACAACCTGTCAAAAGGGAGGATTATAAACACCTCCTACATCCAGTGCGAGTGCAGTGCTCCTGACCAGACGATGGCCCACTTATTAGAGTCCCCAAATTGTCCTAACATCTGCATTCTGGAGAACCTAAAAAACGCCATTGACACCGCTATAAACGTGGCAACCTACTCGGCCCAAAAACTTTGAGGGAAAAAACACCATTGATTCGAGAAAAAGATGACTTTGTACTATAATGAACCATTCACTACAAAGTACAAAGTGTTTGTTTTTATTTGTCAGGTGTTAGTGAGCGGTGGCGTAGACTCCACCGTGTGCGCAGCGTTACTTAGAACCGCTCTCCGCGAAGATCAAGTTATCGCCTTACACATTGATAATGGTAAGTTACAATAATGCATTTCTTCTCTTAGTTCATTTCTCTTCTTCTTCAGAAATAAATATTATTTATTTATTTATTAGGAGAACCAACAGCTACAACAAAAGGATAACAATAGTATAATAAACATGCAGCCAATTACATTATAGTAACCAATTCCATAATTCTCACTTCAAAGACACGAGTTTCCTTGTCGAATGTAGAAACTAAACTAGTTAGAGGAGACTAGGCATGTGGTATCAGGAGGTCGTGCGCGGCCGGCTCTGCTGCTGGTCTCATCGCGTCGCTGGTCTCATTAGGCCCTTTCGACAGCCGACCAGCACCAACTCAAGGTTTGGTGTCGCCGATGCATAGTTTTCGCGTGTGCATCAGTCGTGGGTAACGCAAAGGCGCGTGCGAGAAGCGGGTGACCACCGAGTGGCCAGTCCTCGGGCGAGGCACTCCGGAGTGGATGTAGTGAGCGTATATCCATAGTGTTCTATACAAATAATAGCGTGCGAGGCGAGGTGTTGCTGGTCGCATGTAGGGTGGCTCTAATGAGCTATGCTATTGACGTTTTATAAGTGCTTAGGCACCACTTTATCTATGTGAAACAAAATATTTTGAATTTAATCTAAAACAATTGTTCAGAGATGAAGTTGTTTGTGAATCTTGAAGCCAATTCAGCCTTACTTACTTTCCACTATTTGTCTTACTCTGGATGTCTCTCTCTAGTCTCTCTTTGAATTAATTTATTTTTTAATATATCTTGTCAGAGCAGAGTTTTGTCGCTGGTGAAGTTGTTATTTGAATCATAAAAACAAGAAAGGCTAATTAGTAGTCTTTGTTTCACAATACAGATGAACAAAGAACCTACATATAATTGCTCAACAGCAAATAATTTCTTTTGCATTTTTGTAGTATAAATATAATCTTTGTTAAACATTATGAAAAAGATCTTACGTATCGAATAAACACGAAGTCCTTTGTCCTAAATTCTTATTAATTAAAGACCCAATTTTATGAACTTTGGTCGCTCATGACGTTATTATTTCACAATACAGACAAAGAAAGGACCAACATATATGTAGTTGTTTCATGATAGCACGTTTGGCCCATGTTGGTTAAGCGATTAACTAATTCTCCGCGCGGGTTCGATTCCCGAACAGAACAAATATTTGTAAGGCTTACAATTACTTACAAATAGGCGTTCCGTGTCTTTTATATCCGAGTTACAGGTATTCCTAGGATGGGACTACGCTTTTTTTTTAAAGAAACATAAAAAAAATAGCAAATTATTTATTGATTTCTCTTTTTGCACCGTCAAACATATATCATTGTATAACACTGCTAAAGAAATCATGTGTATCAAATAAAAACGATATCTGTTTTCTTTCTTTCACTTGGCGGCTATCCAAAAGTGTGCCATTAGTCAATCAGCCATCAGTTTAAATTGAATCGTTTATTTGCAGGTTTCATGCGTAAGAATGAGAGCGCTAAAGTGGAGAGGTGTCTCAGAGAACTTGGCGTGCGTCTACATGTTGTCAATGCGGCACACCAGGTATGATAGTGTTTTTGAATTAAGGTGGTGCATCATGAATCACATTTTCACTGTTTTTCATACAACCGCTCATAACCGATTATGACGTTATTACACATTTTTCATTTAATATTTTTTAAACACAGTATCTTGTGGATATTATCTAAGCTTCTATTGAAATCAATTTCTAAATTAGTGTAAAACTAATCCAGTAAAGACCTAAAAAATAATTATCAAATAATATTAATTAAAAAAAAAGTAAATCTGTAGAAGCCTTGCAAATTTTATTAAGATTCTAAATAACGACAGCTTTTTCCAAAGATATTAAGGATTTCAAAAAAAAAACTATTTCCTGGAGCAAGTGTTGTGAAGTTTTCGAGTAAATCTCGGAATTACCGAACACTAACAGAGTTTTCAGGCGTTATCTCTCTTTTTTTGATTGCATTAAATGAAGTAACAAGCCTTTAAACCATTTTCGATGTTTACGATAGGAGAATGGAAAAGGACCCTCTTAAGTTGGGAAATTGATCTTTCATATATAAGGGAGTGGGCTGTGTCGTAAAATTTCGATGAAAAGTATGCTCCTACCACCTTCCTTTAACCCGACACGATAAATCGTGGTACGACTACAGACAGCATACTTGGCCATCCTATTTTAGCGTCTATTAATCCCTAATCAACTATGACCATCTGTCTTCTTTGTCTATATTCTCCAAATTAAAGATATTTCGCCTAATAAGTGTAGTTTGCCAGGAGTATGAGAGGCAGCTAAGCAAAGGTCTTCGAGTACTCCTCACAATATTCTTACATGTTATAATACAAAGTCCACTGCTTCAGTCGTTTTGTTCGCGATAATCTCAAAAACTACTAAACGGATTTTGATGTAATGTTCACTAATGGATAGAGTGATTCACGAGGTATAAAACACAATGCATATATTATAATGCCCAGCAGAGCCAATGCTTGCTAGGGCCATGGGAAGTCATGAAAAGGATATTCATGGTCCTAGAATACAAAAGGCAACATAGGTATGCTTTTAGTCAGTAAAAGTGTGACACGTTCTCTTGCTTCACCTTAGAACGGACGCAACTGAACTGATTTTAATGTATAATTGTAACTGTGGTGTACAGTTCCGACAAGGCAGCACGGTGGTGCGCGAGGCGGGCGGGCGCGCGCGCCACACGCCGCTGCTGTGCCACGCCGCCGCGCCCGAGGACAAGCGCAAGATCATCGGGGACGTCTTCATCCGCATCGCCGAGCAGGCCGTGCATGATCTCAACTTGCAGTCAGTATAAACACTACATATTAGGTTTTAAGTCTACGAAAATGTTAAGAAAAACATTACTTTTGCCTACTTACCGCTTCTGTCTAAACAATGCAGTAGGCTTCCGCCGAAATGCGGCACGACGATGGCGGAAATGGTCAGTCCTTCGCAACACCACGAAACGCTTCGTGAAACCCCGGGATGTATTTCTAGCACGTTTAGCGGATCCAGCCACCGTAGGCGAAGGCTTGCGGTCAACGAACAATTAATAGCTCGCCGTCCGACCGTCCAATAACCGTCCAGCCCGAGCCCGAGTCATCGACAATACTTAGTGTTCCACGCGCGCCTCATTGTGATCCTAGAAATCAAAGTGCAACTGCGGGAAAAAGGTATGGTTTTAGTCAGTAAAAGTCTGACACGCCCTGCCGTTCCACCCTTCCTTAAAAACTGCATCTATCTGTCAAATGTCACAAAAAATTCGCCTTCTTCTACCAATCCTCAGTACTTAAAGTGACGCAGCAATGAACAGAATTAAAAATCTAAATTCAGATTAAACTTTTTTCGATGATTGATGGTTCGTAAATAAAATTGATTGAATTAATATCTTGATTTGCTGACCGTACCTAACTGGTTTGAATTGATAGCTAACACGTTACAACATGGCGGAAATTATACTAAGAATGCAAATAAAAATAGTTTGACTACTTGTGAGCTAATCTCTAATCTGTTCCGTCCTCATTTATAATGATTATGATTAGGTTATAATTGAATATAATAATTTCGTCCTCAGGGAAGACCAAGTCCTCCTAGGCCAGGGCACCCTGAGGCCGGACCTCATCGAGTCGGCGTCGTCGCTGTGCTCCAACAACGCGGCCACCATCAAGACGCACCACAACGACACCGAGCTGGTGCGGGCGCTCCGGCAACGCGGGCGAGTCGTCGAGCCTCTGCGCGACTTCCACAAGGACGAGGTAGACTATCATCCTATCAATAGACTAGCCTATTTGTGTTAAGAAAATAGTGATTCATTGTTGTCATTCATTTTAACCATGTCCCTTGACCAATAGATCATAGCAAATGAGAAAGCCGCGTTGACATTGAACAGTTGATACAAGTCCTTCAGACAGAATGGACGTGTTTTTAGCACGGCATCTTCAACGGCTGATCGATTATACAGTTGTCTCTGGATGAAGTTAGCCAAAAAGTTATAATTTTTTATTCATTTCATATTTGGAACTTTATGATACAAGAATTGATAAAAGTGCATTATAACATAGTTCCTCCTCGGTAGGTCCGCGTGTTAGGCATGGAGCTGGGCCTGCCGACCGCTCTGGTAGAGCGGCAACCGTTCCCCGGCCCCGGCCTCGCCGTGCGCGTGCTGTGCCAGGACGAGCCCTACGCCGAACGGGACTTTGCTGAGACACAGGTAACATAGACCTGCCGACCGCTCCGGTGGTGCGGCAACCGTTCCCGGGCCCCAGTCTCGCCGGATATTTGTGGACTAAATTGGATGTTTCGAAATTAAGCAATACGTACAGACATAATATTGTACGCCGGAAACGGCAGAATATTAAAGACGTTATGTAATATTACAACCGTAAACAATTTCCACATCGGCCCTTGACAAGTTGACACAAATAAACGTTAAGATAACGCCAATTTGAAAATGTAATACATTTAATATTATACATACATATAATATTTAAAATTTGAAAATGTAATACATTTTCAAAATAAACATCTCAAATGCTATAGGCATCTTCTTACGACCTGTCTAAGGCGTTTGATTGTGTGATTCATGAAGCATTACTCCCGAAACTCGAGCATTATGGACTATGCAAAACAGCGTTTAGTTTATTAAAATCTTATTTGAGTGACAACCAGCAATTAGTTCAGATAAATGGTTTCCACCAGTCGGGATCAATTGTGACAATGGAGTACCCCAAGGTTAAATTTTAGGTCCATTTTTATTTTTATTAATGACTAACTTCTGCCTGCGACTTCGTCCGCGGAAAATTTCTTGTTTTAAAATAATAATAATAATAATAATAGCCTGATATAGTGGTGGTGGACCGAAGCGAGAGGCGTGCAATGATTGTTGACATATCCGTTCCACATGACGAGAACCTCGTGAAAGCCGAGAAAGATAAACAAATCAAGTATATTGACTTGGCTCGCGAGGTTGTAGACATGTGGGAAGTGGATTCAGCGATTATTGTACCGATAGTCGTTTCAGCCAATGGCTTAATAGCCAAGAGCCTCGACCAACACCTTAGGAGGCTATCGTTAGGCGGCTGGATCAAGGGCTTGATTCAGAAAGCGGTACTCCTGGACACGGCTCGTATAGTCAGGAGGTTCCTTTCTCTGGAGCCCTGACCGCCGGTAGCTTGGACCCTGTTCCCGAAACCGGTGGGACACTATTTTTTATATTTTTTAATGTTTTTTTTAGTTTTTATTTAAATATTTAAAAATATAATTTATATGTTTGTACAATGAATAAAGGAAATAATAATAATATTCCACAACTATCACACAACGTCACCTAGTCCCAAGCTAAGCAGAGCTTGTGTTATGGGTACTAGACAACTGATAAACATACTTATATATTTATAAATACATACATAATATAGATAAATTACACCCAGACACAGAACAAATGATCATGCTCATCACACAAATATTTGTCCTGGGTGGGAATCGAACCCACGACCTCCGGCATAGCAGTCAGGGCCACTAACCACTAGACCAACAGGCCAGTAATAAGTTTACACTCGATTAGACGCTGCGCACGTTCAGCGCTAGATCCCGATGTTAGGACATTTTGCCTACCAAGCCGCTGCGAGCGCTCAGCGCTAGTCTCCCTATCCCTTGTCTCAGAGACATGCTGCCTTAAGGTGGCGCATCACGACTCACATTTTCACTGTTTTTCATACAACCGCTCATAACTGATTATGACGTTATTACACACTTTTCTTTAGATATTTTGGAAACACAGTATCTTGTGGATATTATCTAGGTTTCTAAAGAAACCAATTTCTAAATTTGTGTAAAACTAATCCAGTAAAAACCTCTGAAAATGTCCTATTTTGTATGAACTTTGACGCTTCATAATTTGCCTAAAAATTAAAAAAGTCCAAAAAGTAGTTCTCTAGAGACCTTGCAAATTTTATTAAGATTCTAAATAATGATAACTATTTCCAAAAACTTTTAAGGGTTTAAAAAAAACAGCTATTTCCTGGAGCAAGTTTTGT
Organism: Mythimna lalbum; assembly: GCA_949319445.1. Taxonomy (NCBI): domain Eukaryota; kingdom Metazoa; phylum Arthropoda; class Insecta; order Lepidoptera; family Noctuidae; genus Mythimna; species Mythimna lalbum. The sequence goes on along the minus strand of OX439362.1, from coordinate 17,803,392 downwards.
GAAATTTTCGAGTAAATCTCGGAATTACCGAATACTAACAGAGTTTCCAGGCGTTATTTCTCTTTTTTTGCGTTGCCTTTTCGTCAAACATCGCGTTGGATTGCATTAAATGAAGTAACAAGCTTTTAAACCATTTTCGATGTTTACGATAAGCGAGTGAAGAAGGACCCTCTTAACTCAGATAGACGGTGCGCACGTTCAGCGCTAGTTTCTCGAGCACGGGCCCGCGACGTCCTCACATTTTGGCAAGCGAGGCACTATGAGTGCTCGGAGCTAGATTCTCTAGCGCGTGCTTGCGAAATATATTCTCTATTTCTCAAGAGGCGCTGCTCATTTTCAGGGGCAGATTCTTCCGTACGGCGTACTCGAGCGGCTCTTGTCTGTGATGTCTGCCGGGACAGTTGAGATTTCCTTTTAGACATGCTCTCAACAAACTACGCACAGACTTGAAAACAATTATGAACAAAGGGAGAGCGACTCGAACACTGTCCGCCTTTACAAAACAAAACAATCGTAATATCGATTATTACGATAGAACGAAGTACGAAACTACGAACATACAAAACAAACGTACAACGAAATTACGATATTTTCGATTATGAGGTATCTATCAACAACAACAACCATACGAACGAAACAACCGAAACCAATAAGCAACTGACAGAAAAACTCCAACTAACGACAACGTGGGCATAATAATTCGAGAGGGTCATCAATCCACAGAAAGTCTTAGCACCGCGATTCAGAAACATTACGTAATTGCAGAACGCCATCTATGAGCAAATAGGTAAAACGTCTGCACAATGAAAGTTATGCTTTTGGCAGGCAGGCATTTTGCGTTTTAGTAATTTTATATTATCTCCGAAACTGTATGACCAATTGATATTCTGTAAATGGCAAATTTTATCTGTATGATGTTCTTGTGATACTGAAATAATTTATTGTCATAAGAATTAATATTTTGTTGCTCAAATAATCAACCAAACGTAAGTATGCCGAAAAAAAAATTTTTTTATGCAATAAAAGAAGTATAAAAGATAGAGATATGGTATCGCGGACTTTTTTGTAGAAATAATTAAGACGAACCAGGTAGCCATACATTGTTTTTAATTTTAAGCAACTGTTTAGGCAGCGCACGCAAATAATTCTGTTTTATGAGGTATTTTTTTCCGACTTGCTAGACAAAAGTTGTGATAGCTCGGTTAATATACATGCTATAGAAACAATTTACAGCCTA